>CM059560.1:2962477-4281322 GCA_030386875.1 Morinoia aosen
GCTCCTGCTGTTCCTCTTAGACTCCTCTAGGTTATTGTGGGTTGTCTGCCACCACTTTTACTGTATGGTTTCTTTTTGATGTTTTTATTACAAAAAAATGATTAAAAAACATGGATATTAATATATTTTAGGTGTCCAAAAGAAAAAAAGACATATACCTAACAAAATTAAGGTGTGTGCAAAAAAAAACAAACAAAATACATAAAAAACATGTTTTTTTGCAAAAAAAACGCCATCAAATAAAACCGTTTTTTTTGCATCACTACTCATGTCTCCTAAAAAGTCATCTATAACAACAATTAAATTAGGGATTGAAATGATTCTTGAGCTCAGAACAACAAATACTGAATCCTACATGGAGCTGATGCTTTTATCAACTGCTAATTTTGTGAATCTACCAGGAATAAACACTTCTAACTCTCAAATTTAGGATATATATAAAGTTCATCTAATATAAAAAATTGAATGTATCCATTTTTCAGTAATTTAGCTAAATATGGCATGAGTTTTGATTGAAGAGAAAAAGTTGTTAGAAATAGTTTTTTTAAATGCTACTGAAAAACTAGACCTGTAAACAATATTAGTTAGAATGCTTTTTTTGGTTGGCATTGAGGTTCTATTAGACAATATGAATTCATATACCATTAGTCAATAAGAATCTATATACTTTTAAATCTCAGATGATCCTAGTTTGCTCAATTGATCTCATTACCGATACATTTCAAAATTCAGCACCTTACATTTTGGAAAAAAATGCAGTAAAATTTCAAAATTCTTGTAAAATATAGGGTATGCAATTGAGTGCAAATTTTTATTTCACAAAAACTATTTTTATTAGTTTAGTTAAAAAGCTAACCAGACTTGACACCATAAGGTCACAAGTGATCTAAATGTCTAAAAGACTCCTCTGCGTCTAATAATTAGGTCAATATGTATTTTAGGTGCTGCACGGAAATTAAAAATTTAGTTGCATAGAATCACTAAAGGAACACATTTAAAAACCATTTACATGAATGACATTCTGCTCGCTGATGCGTTATTTTTGAATTATTTAACTTTGAAGTTGGCTTTTGCAGCGAACACGCCAAGCGGAATTTTACGAATAACGGAAGCTAACCCCCTATTACAAACGTAAAGAGGTTGGGTCATGAGGGGTAGCCACAGTTCTTCTAGTAAAAATTATTAATAGAGGTTCTAACCCACCCATTAGGGTGACGTCCGCAATTATGTTTACATCAGCTCCAAGATGGCTGCAGTGGCCGCCGCCATCTTCCGTCATTAATTAAATTCCGCTTGGCACGCAACAGCCAACTTCAAAAATGAATAATTCATAAAAAATGCATCAGCAAGCAGAATGGCATTCTTGTGAAGTGAAAGGTTTTTAAATGTGTTCCTTTAGTGATTCTTTGCAACTAAATTTTTAATTTCCGTGCAGCACATAAAATACATATTGACCAATAATTAAGATGGGTTGCCAAGCATGGTATAACCCTCTGGCAACTTGATGCAACAGGTTGTGAATGGTCTAGTAACTTTTAAATTCTTCAACAGCCTAGTACCGGAACATTGATATAAAAAATGCAAATTATATCAGGTAATCTTATCTCACTATGCTAAGCCACCTCACTTAACAGAATCAGCACCCTTTGCAAGCTCAACATGAATTTGGTTATACACCAGCTTCTCAATAAATCAATGTCATAAAGGGTAACCAATCTCAGTCTATTATTATAGCACAAACACAGCTACAACAGACAAAATAACTAAGTAAATCCAATCAACACGAACTTTTCAACACAAAATTACCTAAATATACTTATGCACACAATTGTAATCATTCCACATCATTCCACATCATTCCACATCTTATCAATAATATTGAAAATAAATATACCAGAAATCATATATAAATTTGAAGCAATCAGTAATAGAATGATATACTGTATATTGAGCCTTGAGGTGTTTCATAATTATAAAAAATATGCTTATATTAGCTTTTCATTATCTTCAGTTTATAAAACTGCTTTCATGAAATAAAAGTTCCAAGGAAGTTGCCAACTGACAAGTTACAGTATTTTAGAATTAGAGGATTGCAAATATTGATGCAAAAAAACGGTTTTATTTGATTGGGTATTTTTTTCCAAAAAAAACGTGTTTTTTATGAGTTTTTATTTGTTTTGTTTTTTTTGCACACCTAAATTTTGTTAAGTAAATGTGTGGGTTTTTTTGGACACCTAAAATATATTAATATCCATGTTTTTTAGTCATTTTATTGTTATAAAAACATCAAAAAGAAACCATACAGTAAAAGTGGTGGCAGATAACCCACAATTACCTAGAGGCATCTAAGAGGAACAGCAGGAACCACAGAACTTATATTGATGGAGTCAAAATTCAGAGCTTACTATCTCTACTATGTCTGATTATATTTTTATGTGACCAAAAAAATCAGACTTTGCAGAGATAATAAGCTCTGAATTTTGACTCCATCAATATAAGTTCTGTGGCTCCTGCTGTACCTCTTAGACTCCTCTAGGTAATTGTGGGTTACCTGCCACCACTTTTACTGTATGGTTTCTTTTTTATGTTTTCATTACAAAAAAATGACTAAAAACTATAGATATTAATATATTTTAGGTGACCAAAATAATATGCTGTTTTCTAAAAACATGCTTTTTTTACAAAAAATTCTGACTAATAAAAATGAATGTTAATATATTTTCTGGTACCAAATATAACCATGCTGTTTTTTTACAAAGAATAATGACTAAAAAACAATATATTTTATGTGACCTAAAAAGCCCCATGCAGTTTTTAAAAAAAACACGTTTTTTACTAAAAAATCATAACTGAAGAAACATGAATAATATATTTATGAAACCAAAAAAATGTTTTTGCACTAAAAAATCATGACTAAAAAAATAATGAATATATTTATGAGACCTAAAAAACCCCATGCTGTTTTTTAAATAGTAAGTTTTTTTTACAAACAATGATGTATAAGAAAACCTGGATATGAATATATTTTATGCGACCAAAAAACATGCTGTTTTATTTTATGTATTTTTCATAAAAAATCGTATCTTAAAATCATGGAGATTAACATATTTTATGTTACCAAAAAAATCATTGTGTTTTTTTTAAACATGTTTTTTTATTAAAAAGTTATTATTATTCATTTTTTGGTCACGACTTCTTTGTAAAAAAAAAACCCTCAGGGGGATACAATTATTGTATCTATGGGAACTAGCGCTCCCAGGGGGACAATGTGAGGGCCCAAGGTGAGAGTTAGGTAGGCCTCCTTTTTGTTGAAATGAAATGTTTTTGTTATGTTGCGGACCACCTTTTTTCGGTTCACTGCTGTCCTGTTTTTCAGCACCTACTACTGTCTTCTTCAACTTTGATCTTGTTTCATAATCTTCCTTCCTCTCTTTGGATTGCATTTGTTGCTGGGTAGGGAGGCTAAAACTAATGACTAATCTAATCTGGAAAAAATAATGGATATTAATTTATTTCATGTGACCAAAAAACCATGCTTTTTGAAAAAAAGATTTTTTACAAAAAACATGTTATTAAATTTTATCTGACCAATAAAACATGACAGTTTAAACACCATGTTTTTTTCACAAAAAGTCATTAATATCCATGTTTTTTAGTCATGATTTTTTTGATAAAGAAAACATGATTTGAAAAATCCAGCAAGGTTTTTTTGGTACATAAAATATATTAATATCCACATTTTTTAATCATGATTTTTCTGTAAAAAAGGTGTTTTTAAAAAAAAACAGCATGGTTGTTTATGGTAAAATAAAGTATATTAAGATCTGTATTTTTTAGTCATGACTTTTTTGTAACAAAAACATTCAAAAAACAGCATGGATTTTTTGGTCACATAAGATATATTAATATCCATTAGAACCGTACCAGGTCTTAGAATAAAATATCCACAAAGAATCTATTCACTCTATAAAACCTTTCGGAGACTAGCTCCATCCTCTGTAAGTCATTCAGTCAAATGTTTTTCAAAGGAACAGTGAAAATTCATTGTCCATTTCACCAAATTTTACTGAATGACTGAGGATGGAGCTGGTCTCCGAAAGGTTTTATGGAGTGAATAGATTTTTTGTAGATATTTTATTCTAAGACCTAGTACAGATCTAATAAACATGATTTCAATATTAACAGCATTCTTTGTTAATAAGTTTCTAAAGACAATTCGATTAAAGAAAAATAACTTTCCTGATATTTACATCCGTGTTTTTTTTGGTCATGATTTTTTTAGATGTTTTAAAAAAAATTTTTTTGGTCTCATAAAATATAATAGCCATGTTTTGTTAGTCAAGATATTTCTGTTAAAAAACAATGTTTTAAAAAAAACAGCATTGGATTGTTAAGGTCACATAAATATATTAATATGCATGTTTTTTAGTCATAATTTTTGTATAAATAACATGTTTTTTTAAAAAACAGCATGATTTTTAAGTAACATCTCTATCAATGACCATAGGTAAAGATATGTTATTATAACACACCATTTTGGGAGTTGAAGGTCATTCACATGTATTGTAAAATAAATGAAATATCAAAGCATGAAACTGCAGAAAATGAAAAATTTTATAAAACCATGGAAAACCATCAATTAAGAAGTATGCTGTTTTATTTTGTAATTTGACATGAAAATAAATAATGTAATGTGGTTCTTTTTCTGGTAAACCTGAAGGAGATGACAGTTGTCAATTTTCCACTTTTTGGTGCCTGAACCTAATTAATTGAATCAAAATAAAAAAGTTTTCTTCTATTCTTTTTTCGTCTCAAATGAGTATTTTACGATTTATAGTGGTAAGTTTAGTTTCGTCATTGATGACGAATGCGCTCGAATAAACAGCGACTCATCGGTTTTCAAATTTTTGTTGCTTGAAACATGGTAATAACATCAAAATAAACAACTTTTATTCTATACACTTTTTTTGTCAAATGAGTATTTAACGAGGTATAGCGGTAGGTTTGGTTTCGTCTTTCAAGACAGAGCGCTGGAAGCGAGACGCCATTGCAGTATTGCCATACAACTCGATCAAAGACTCTCTTTCCGCTTCAAAGACTGGAATTGCGGTAATCCATTTACCGCTTTTACTAATAAAATACTCATTTGAGACAAAAAGTGCATAGAAGATAACTTGTTTATTTTGATCTAATTAACTATGCTAAGGCATCGAAATTTACAAAATCGACAACTGTCATCTCCTTCAGATTTACCCTTTTTCTTGCCGAGTTGTTTTCAAACAAAATATTTAAAAAAAAACAAAATATCCACATTTTTTTTGCCATGGTTTTTTTTGTAAAAAAAATGTGTATTTAAAAAAAAAAATAGCATGGTTTTTTTCGAGTCACATCTCTAATTGCAAAACAGTCCCAAAAGCTATTATCACAAACTATAGACAACACAAGTGCAACTGCATTTTTGATAACTTAGAAGAATATGAGGTTTTACTTTTATATGATTTGCTAACTCAGTAACTTACTTAGAAATCAGAAGCAATCCTGCATGACCCTGCTGGAAGTTTCTTATATATCAATGCATGATTTACAATGTGTTTCATTCAAGAACACCACTTTCAGTTCCTAGGTAATAAGAAGTAATACTAAAATTAGTAGGCCCAATTTGCCACCTAAACTAACACGAATAGGCCCTATAATGGTATACTAAAATTGGCCATCTGCCATGGAAACAAATTCAGGGCCAACACTTACACATAATTTAGTGGTTAATGTAAAGGAGATGCAACTAATCGATTTTCGAAATTTTGTTGCCTGTATAATGGTAATTATATCAAAATAAGGCTTAAGTCTTGCTGAGCGGCGAAGCCGCTCAGCGAGAATGAAAATTTGGATTATAACTGGAATTTGATGCTGATTCCGAATTTGCAATTTGTTTTGACCGCTCTCGATTTTTTCGATTTTTTTTTTTTTGGAAAGGCGGCTAGCAACAACTGAGGTGGTCCCCAAAGAATGCCATGTCCGTACAGGTTGGGTGGAACCCGGCCCTATCCGGTACTCAGGTCTTCAAGGCACGGTCTGACCATGTTGGGTCGAGAATGGCAGAGTTCGGATCATGAGGTAGTGCAGGCCAAAGTATGCCAAGTCCGACCAGGTTGGGTCGAGAATGACAGAGTTTGGATCATGAGGTGGTGCAAGCCAAAGTATGCCAAGTCCAACCAGGTTGGGTCGAGAATGGCAGAGTTCGGATCATGAGGTGGTGCAGGCCAAAAAAACATTAAAAATGTATAAAAATTTAAAATTCAAAAAAATCACAAAAAATCGAAAAAATCGAGAGCGGTCAAAACAAATTGCAGATTCGGAATCAGCATCAAATTCCAGTTATAATCTAAATTTTCATTCTCGCTGAGCGGCGAAGCCGCTCAGCGAGACTTGTTCCCAAAATAAGCAACTTTTCTTCTATGCACTTTTTGGGGCAAATGAGTATTTAATGAGTTATAACGGTATGTTAATTTTTGTCTTTGATGATGAATGCGATGGAATAAACATCTACTAGGCCTAATCGATTTTAGAATTTTTGTTGCTTGAATCATGGTAATAATAACATCAAAATAAACTACTTTTTTCTATACACTTGTAGTGATACATGAGTATTTAACAAGGTATAGCGGTAGGTTTGGTTTCGTCTTTGATGACGAGCGTGCTGGACCCGAGACGGCATTGCAGTGTTGTCGTCCGACGCGCTGCTTGAATTACTTGCCGCTTCAAACACTGGAGTTGCGGTCAGGGTAAATGTTGAGGACTTGACCATAATTGATTTTCGAATTTTCGATGCCGAAATATGGTTAATGAGATCAAAAGAAACAAGTTTTCTTCAATGCACTTTCCGGTGGAAACGAGTATTTTAAAAGCTATGGCGTTAAATGAGTTACCGGAACTCTAGTGTGCATCACCCTATTACAAACGTAAAGAGGTTGGGTCGTGAGGGGTAGCCACAGTTCTTTTAGTTTTATAGTTTTCACTAAAAGAACTGTTGCTACCCCTCACGACCCAACCTCTTTACGTTTGTAATAGGGGGTTTGCTTTTCGTCGGCTTGGTTGGCGCGCGGGAACGCCTGTTTACTTTCACGTCGGACCGCGCGGTGTATTTTTCCCCGCCTCAAACACTGGAGTTACGGTAACTCATTTAATGCCATAACTTTTAAAATACTTATTTCCACCGGAAAGTGCATTGAAGAAAACTTGTTTATTTTCGTCTCGTCAACAATCTTTATTGATCAAAGAGTGGAAAATCGATTATGGTCAAGTCCTCAACATTTCCCGCGGTCAGTAATTTACCGCTATAACTCGTTAAATACTCAATTCCCCCAAAAAGTGCACTCATGAAAAGTTGTTCATTTTGATGTAATTGATATGTTTTAGGCTACAAAGTTTCAAAAATTGATTAGTTGCATCTCCTTCACATTAACCAATTTAGCTAACTATGTGAACTCCTATATATCTCTTCAAATAATTTTTTATGCCATTCAGCTTAATAAAGTGGTTTAGGACTCTTATTCTTCCCTAACCAGATCACCCTACAGTGAGAAATCTGCGTCCTAAATTCTTCCAACTGTTTCAAATTAAGTTGAAACATGATCACAATCAGCAATATTTTTCAGCAGCTGGTCAAGCAATACATTAAATTGCCACCACATGCATGAAGATTAGCTTCACGTTTTACAGGAGCTAGTTAAATAAGTGAAGAACGATGTTGAAATAGCTTTAAAATTAACATTGAAGATTCGTTTATTCATCCTTCAATCTTTGTAATACCCAAAACATTAGGTATTTAATTCTTCAATCATCATGAAAATTTCTTTCACCTTTGATTACTAGCTTGAAAAATTTATCAAAATACAATAACCATAAAAACAGCAATCTCATCTTGATATGCCATCTTGATGTGCCGCCATAGCCATGTGGTATAGGTTCTGCCGCCGTGCGGCAAGGACCCGGGATCGAA
The DNA here is from genome assembly GCA_030386875.1 of Morinoia aosen. Classification (NCBI taxonomy): domain Eukaryota; kingdom Metazoa; phylum Arthropoda; class Malacostraca; order Amphipoda; family Talitridae; genus Morinoia; species Morinoia aosen. Next base: position 2,970,477 of record CM059560.1, read on the forward strand.
TCTCGGCGCAGGCAGTGGCGATTTTCTCTGTTGGGTATAGGAGAAAAATTCCAAGCACAACACCCCACTCCACCCAGGTGTCTGAAATGGGTACCGGTCTCGACCGGGGGAAAGCGTCATGGCGTACTGGCGTTAGTTATAAGGCATTTGAAAATCCAATGTACAAGGTGATGTGTATCAGGCTTGATTGGAAATAAAGCATCCGTAGATGCCTTCATTATTATTATATGGTCGCAGAAGCTGCTCTCACATCATAATAATAATGAAGGCATCTACGGATGCTTTATTTCCAATCAAGCCTGATACACATCACCTTGTACATTGGATTTTCAAATGCCTTATCACTAACGCCAGGACGCCATGACGCTTTCCCCCGGTCGAGACCGGTACCCATTTCAGACACCTGGGTGGAGTGGGGTATTGTGCTTGGAATTTTTCTCCTATACCCAACAGAGAAAATCGCCACTGCCTGCGCCGAGATTCGATCCCGGGTCCTTGCCGCACGGCGGCAGAACCTATACCACATGGCTATGGCGGCACATCACATCAACGGATGCTTCACAACAAATAATCCAACAAAGGTAGTGTCTATTTGAGTAACATTGCTACGCATCTTCAGTTTCTCGTCGCGGTCCGGACTCAACAGCAGCACAACTTCGTAGCAATGATCACAAGTTGCACTTGCACCATGTTGTCATATACGAGACCCTGCCAGCTGGAATATACCGGATACAGACCTTTGCGTACAAAAATAATGGGCCTCCATTTTGAAAAAGTTCATTCAGTGATATTCAAGTTTAATAACAAGTTGGTCTATTTACCATTGTTCTTGAGTAGTCAAGTGGTACCATTTCATTCAATTAAAAACTGTCATGTGCTTCCATTTTATTTGAAAAGCTAATACACTGAATTCTTTCATTTATCTTTATTGTTTTTGTTTTAGACTTGAGAGACAACTCAATAGAATTGAAATCTTACTTAGAATGTTTTGTATGTGGCGTTGAAGAATTTGCCGCCGCAAGAGGGCGCCGCAGCGATGAGTGCGCCACCCCCAAGTTTTGGGATCTGGCTGCTGCAGCCGACTGGCTGCCGCAGCCGACTGGCTGCGGCTGGGTGGCGGCAGTGTACTTATGGCAGTTGTGTGAGAGTAGTCGCGCGTGTGATTTCGATCTTCGGTTCGCGTTGTTGTGCCGGCGTGTTTCTTTCGTTACGTTTGTAAAGCAAGGCGGGTGCCTTGCTTTCGATATTCCTCTGGGCCTACGAGGAAGGTCAACCAGCTGCGGCAGCTGCTTGGCGGCTCTGCTGGCGGTGAAGGCACCGAGCAGAGCTTTTAAGGTGAGCCAACAAGCTATCTAGGCTTTTTGGCGGTGATAGCCTTCTTGTGGGCAGCAAGATGGCGGCGGCTGGAACGGCTGCGTCAGCTGAGGTGGCTGACGCAGCTGGGAAGGCTGCGGCAGCCGGAGCTGGCGATGCGGCATCGCCAGTGCCGCCGGCGGGGAGCACATCGGGTGTGCTTGTAGATGTTAGCCTTTTAGCTAATATTCTGACTCAGGCGCGTGGTCCGATCCTCGACCGGTTGTCTAGGCAGTTGCCTAAGTTGACTGGCGATGGGTCGGTCGACGCGCTGGAGTGGCTGGAGAACCTGGAGAGGCTCTGCCAGCTGGAGCGGGTAGCTCCGACCGACGTCATCGGGTTCATGCTCGACGGCAACGCCGCTCGAGTGTTTCGCTCGATGACTGTCGGTGATGCAGGTCAGTGGCAGGCAGTTTTGCAGTTGTTGCAGTTTTTTGAATCGGCTGGGGTGCAGCGGCTCTTGGGACGACCCGGTTGACGGTTCTGTCAGCTCGTTGGCGGCGGAGCTGTTGGCGCGGGCTCGTCGGGACGACCCCGTTGGGGGCGTGTGGGGTGTCGACTCGCACGGCACGGTTACCGTGTGGGCCGACGCCAGCTCCCTCGAAGTGGGTGTGGCCCTAGAGGTCGATGGCCGCATTGTGGAGGATGCGTCTTGGCTCCGAAAAGAGTCGGACCACCTTCACATCAATGTGGCCGAGTTGGAAGCGGTGGCGCGGGGTATCAATTTGGCGATTGCGTGGGGTTTTGAGACCTTCACGGTCGCCAGCGATTCCCGGACAGTCGTCACATGGATGGACAACACTGTCAATGGTCGCAGTCGCGTTCGCACGAAGGGTGCGGCGGAGATGCTCGTGAAGCGACGTCTTGGGGTGATCCGTGAGACGATCGCTGACCATGGTCTGGTCGTGTCTGTTCGCTTCGTCTCGACGATTGAGAACAAGGCCGACCAGCTGACCAGGGTACCTAAGAGGTGGCTTAGTTACCGCGATGGTGGGGAAGTCGGCGCGGAGGTGGCGGCCGTGCTTGCCACTGGAGAGAGTCTCGAGGATGCCATTTGGGCGGCTCATCTGCCGCATCATTTGGGCATCGATCGGACGCTCTACTTGGCGCGTCAGATCCGCAGTGATCTGTCGGGTGAACAGGTGAAGCGTGAGCTGGCTGGATGCGAGGCCTGCCAGCGGATCGATCCTGCGCTGCGGGGGGAAAATCTCGTGGAGCGGGGGGATCTGTCTGTGGAGGAGAGTTGGCGCCGGGTTGCGATTGACGTAACCCACTATGGCAATAAGCTCTACCTGTCATTGGTTGACTGTGGTCCCTCGCGGTTCGCCATCTGGCGACGGCTGCTGAATGAGTCAGCAGCGAGTATTGTCGCTCACTTGCGTGAAATCGTAATTGAGCGAGGGCCGTGTGACGAGTTGCTACTGGACAATTCGACGGCGTTTCGATCAGCGACTGTGGAACAGTTCGCTGATGCGTGGGGGATTTCGCTGCGATTCCGTGCCGCCTACGCCCCGAGCGGCAACGGGATCGTGGAGAGAAATCATCGGACGATCATCAAGAGGATCGCCGCCAGGGGAGGTATCACTCCTGAGGAGGCTACATTTTGGTATAATGTGACGCCCCGGAAGGACACTGAGGCGGGCTCAGTCCCTTCGAGCGGTATTTTTCGGTATCGCTGGCGAGTGCCGTTCGACGTCAATCTTCGGGTGATTGATGGCTGCGCGAGCAACAGCTTTGCTGTCGGCGATGAGGTGTGGGTGAAGCCCCCACTGCTTTCATGCACGAAGCAGTGGACGTCAGGTGAGGTTACCAGCGTCGTGTCAAAGTACGTGGTCTGCGTAGACGGCATGCCCAGGCATGTGCGCGACGTCAGGAGACGGCGCATTGGTGGTGACCGGGGCCGTGTTCCCGAGAATCATAGGGGCGCTGATGGCGCTGCGGTGCCCGATGCAGTTATCTTCGGCGGAGGTGGCGGCGGTGGCGCAGCTCCTCTTGCGTTGCCTGAGAGGGTGGTTGTTGACGCATTAAACGCGGCGCCAGTGGTGCCGGTGGCGGATGGCGCGTCGAGTGAAGACTCCCGTGAGGAAGAGGGCGAGGAGCCTGACGCTATCGATGGAGAGGCGGAGCAGCCCCAGGGGGAGCCGGCGCAATTGAGGCGGTCACGCCGTGAACGACGGCGTCCCTCGTACCTAAGCGAGTACGAGTGCTAGGCACCAAGCACTGTGAGTTTCGTGAGAAACTGGGGGAGATGTGGCGTTGAAGAATTTGCCGCCGCAAGAGGGCGCCGCAGCGATGAGTGCGCCACCCCCAAGTTTTGGGATCTGGCTGCTGCAGCCGACTGGCTGCCGCAGCCGACTGGCTGCGGCTGGGTGGCGGCAGTGTACTTATGGCAGTTGTGGAGAGTAGTCGCGCGTGTGATTTCGATCTTCGGTTCGCGTTGTTGTGCCGGCGTGTTTCTTTCGTTACGTTTGTAAAGCAAGGCGGGTGCCTTGCTTTCGATATTCCTCTGGGCCTACGAGGAAGGTCAACCAGCTGCGGCAGCTGCTTGGCGGCTCTGCTGGCGGTGAAGGCACCGAGCAGTGCTTTTAAGGTGAGCCAACAGTATGATTAAATATACTTCTGTTGTCGATGATGTGGATTGGTTTCCTATAAGAACGCACTTCATTTCAAGCAGTGTTGCGCCCGCAACTTTCAAAATGTTGCGGCTGAACCGCAACCGCAACACCACATAAAAAGTTGCGACACAATCACGCAAATGCAACAGCAACTTTGAAAAAACAAAGTTGCGATCGTAACCGCAACTCGCAACTGCAACTTTTTAATTATTTAATATAATTGTCAAGGGTTTGTCAAGAATCTGTTAAGAACGATCAATTTTTGCGAATTGAAGATGAGAATTTTAGGAAAAATTGTAATCATGTGTAATAAATATTAATTGTGTGTAACATAAATTTTGTGCTTACGTAAAAATTTTGTTCGTTGAAATATTTTGGTAAATTCCAGCAGTACAGATGGGGCGCTTCAACATGTGTGTACATTTGGGCCATAAGCTGAGTGTTGTTTCGGGCGAGGTATGTTTACATTGTGTAAGCAATCCTCGAGAGGCATCGGTCGCACCCTTGGGACGTGAAACTCAATCAGCCACACACTTGAGAGAATGCCGACGTTGTGGTCCAAGCAAGGAAAGCACCCACTGCGAGGGTTGACAGACTTATATGGCTACACTTAAGCCAAAAGAGTGGCCATAAGAACGACTTTCAGATTGCTCAAGACTGACGTAGGCGTGGCAAGCCAGTTTCTTGTGACAAACCCTCGAAGCAAAGAAAGGAAGGCGAGCTTCAGGACTACCAATTAGAAAAGGGGTAGGTGGACGCTTTAGGAGTTCGGAAGAATCTTATAGGTCGAATATGAGAAAGAGGACAACCCTCCAAAATACGCTAGATATCGCGACGAACAAAAGGCAGTTCAACAGTCGACGCCGTGACGCGAAGTATAAGAAATAAAACGCGGGTGTGTTCGCAGTAACAAACGTGCTTAAAGAAATAATGAAAAAGTGGCTACATTGAAAATTTATACTTAGTTTCATGCTAAAATGTAATCCTGAAATTCATACATTTTCTCGTTTTACTTGCAGAGAAGTAAATTAAAACCCCAACCAGCGTGGGAATCATTTAATGGAACATTTAGGTGCAACGTCTCTGGGAGGGTAAGAGAGATACAGTTTCTTGGAAAAAGACATATTTTTTTTGAAAAATAAATATTATTGAAAGTCATTGTCATTCAGTCTTGTAATAATTGAAATATTGTGAGGGAACGTAATTGGCTCAATCCTGGCTAACGAGTTATAAATTGATCTTACAGGTGGGAGGCCTGTGGATTGAAGTTCGCAAGGAAGGAAATGCTCGGAAGCTCCGTCTTTAGCGATTAGCCACAAACATTCCTTGCACTGTGCATAAGACCGTGATGTGAACTGAAACTGTATTAGCCAAGGAATGAGTGGGTTGAAGAAATTACCACATCCTGTGCTGCTGGAATAACTGAGATAGAATAGACCAGAACTGACCATGTCTCATGTGTAGCTCGTGTAACTTAGGTAAGGCTGGCCAGCCGAGTCGAATCGAATCCGTTAGTAAAGTACTGTAATGTAAGTTATTTGGCGTAGGCAGTTTCTATATGTCATTATTTGATTTGAATCAGTCCTAATCACACATATTGTGCGTAGTCTTATTGGTGTTTGTATGATGAATGGCCGTAAATCATAAATATCAATCGCATTTGACCCTGTGTATCATGCCCCCCCCCCCACATTATTAGAAGCGATCGATCGTAACATCACGGAGGGCGCTCAGAAAATGCGCTGCGTAAGTTGTGTCATCTTCCATCGGTGAGTACTGCTCTAAATTTAGTATACAATAATTGTTTGTCTTTTCCTTAGTGACTCTGTTCTCTATATATCCTCGCGTTTCTTGCGTGTTTGGGTATGTGCCGGGAGGTGTGCCAATTCCTCCATTCCGAGAACCTGATCTATTTGTTAATGCAATGTTAACAAGGAGGCGGGACCTTTTCTCGTGACAATTTTAGTTGAATATCATTCAATTTATTTTACGTATATATTGCTATGAATGAAAATAATATTAATATATTCGATATAGTGCGTTCTACTCACAAAAATTAATAGATCGAGTAACTGTGTGGACTAGAATTGAATGAAATATCAAGAGACTGAAAGAAACGTTTCATTTGTAAAAATAGCATGAAAAGTAAAATGAATTCTATTTTCTCATAAAAACAAGGTTGAAAAGGTACCTAACTAGTAGCTATATTTTCATGGGAGTTCCGTATATATATATGTTACAAAAAAATGAAAAAGAAAAGAACGTTTCATATAGCATGAACAATAAAATGAATTCTATTTTCTAATAATAATATCGAAAAGGTACCTAGCTAGTAGCTATATTTTCATAGGAGTTCCGTATATAGAGCAAAAAAATAGAAAACAGAAAGGTGCAGAATATTTGTGCAGCCTATATGACGCATGAAGAAAAACCAGGCATATGCTCCTGTAACATATGATATTCCTCTGCTTTTAGTTGTTCCTCTGTTATGATTTAATACTGGTTCATGATCTCAATGTGACAATGTCAATGCACTGTAATGATGATCAGCGTTGCATTTCAAAAATGTTAACATTCCAAAATGTTTATCTGAAAGCCGCGCACGTCGTGGTCTCAAAACAGTCGTTCGACCGCAGCGCTTGATGGTATTGGCATTGGATGAACGACGCGACAAATTCACTTGAAGGAAACATCGCTCGATCAGTGGACATCAGAGTGACTAGTTCTGTTGATTACTTGCCTGTTTCAGCCAATCATTGACTTGTTTCAACGAACTTTTCTTCGTTTTTTCCTTATCATCCGATATCATTACGACGTTGAAGAAGTCATCTACGTCCTCGGCACTGCTCTCCACAGCTGAAATACCATTTCCGACCTGTTGTTAAGGTGGGCGATTAATTTTTTTGTTATTACCTCCACTCTTCGTACTTCGTTTAGCCATTTTAGTTTAAAATGTGGATGCAGAGAGGACGCCGAGATAAAATCGTCGTTGTGAAGTACATTGGCAAATCGCAACATCTAGTGATGTAGATTTGCCGTATAATAAGTAATTTTACACTTAAAACTCACATCATTTCTAATAACATATGTTGTATAATGAGTTACATTATATATACTTATGTACTGTAAGCAAAGTGTATGTGTATCACTGTATCGCCTAATGCAAATAATAAACAGTTGCCAGATGGGTTGTACCCTGTACGGTTTAGTTTAAAGCGAGAATGAAATGCGTATTAAACTTTATTGAAGTTATTATAAAATTAAATAACCATAGGGTTGTTGCAGTAGCTAGTTGCGGCGTAACACGTCGAAAATTGTTGCGATCGCAACAGATTCGCAACTTTCTGAAAATTGTTGTGGCGCAACCGCAACCGCAACAGAAAAAGTAGGGATCGCAATTGCAGCCGCAACTTGTTGCGGCGCAACTGCCCAACACAGATTTCAAGATATTCAAGTCCTTAAAACGTTGTTGGTCTCCCAGCCCGCAAATGGTTTAATTTTTATTCGCACTTCATTCTGGCATTTCAATTATAAAGGCCTTACTAAAAAATTAACGATTGTTTTTCTACGTTTCGGATTCGATTGATTTGACGACTGTCACAAATTTCAGTTAAAAATCATTCCAAGAGTTTGAGTCCCTAAAATCACGTTAAAACGTTAGTGAAAAGATAATGTTGATGATACTCTGCATGAAGATGAAAGATAAACGGTAAAATAAGTTTTATAGCAATCAAGGTCGATACGGACCATTTTATATTTTGGTTTTCTGAAACTTTGAACTCACACGAGGACGTAATGAAAATTACACCCGGTCTAGCCGGTATCCATTTCCGACCTGTGGGTGTAGTGAGGAATTACGGCTAAGTTCTCTATTTACCACGCGGAAAAATTTAACGAAGCCTGGCACAGCCACCCTTCCTACACTAGGTGCTTGCTCATAACCACTCAGCAAACGTGACCGTAATGGCTTGTGCGTGTGTAGTTCCCGCTGGTGGAGCCTCTGGTTGTGTACTGGTAAAATAGGTAAAAGCTGGTATTCAAGCGCGCCAGGTGCCGGACTGTAGCTGTTGGGGGTGGAGAAAGCGCAGACCAAATGCTATACTGCACGCGCGATGAGCTTAAATACTTATCGGGAAACTGGGTAACAGGGGCGCACAGTGATATTCACATCCAAGCACGTGCCTTTCAGTATTTGTTTTCAGTTTCTGTGGGTGTGGCAATAAAGAAGTATTATATTAATTGTTCCATTATTACAGCGACTTTGACACCCCAGAATAAAGGGAGAGAGTGAACTGCAAGTCTTATGAGTACTAGAGTTTTCTTAACAAGCTCTTCTACCAGTCATCTCTGCTATCTAAAATTACCAGGGGTGTTATTTGAATAAATACAAAATGCCGCTTTTGTAGGACAACACTTTATTCAGGGTCTTCTCCATTTGAAACATGATGGGCTTGCCTCGAACCACGAAGAAGACAATGAAAAGAAATGAATATACCCTTACCTAGTTACAGTGCGATGAGATAGATTTGAAATCATCTTGTATCACTGGTATTTACGGAGAACTAAAAAATGTTTTGCTAATCAAACTTCTAACTTGACTATAAAGTGTTCTGAAACATGTACGCATTTTTATATTCTACTTTTCTGCATTTCGAGTAGAAATTCATACCTGTGCTGGATGTAATATCCATAAAATGAAACACCGTTTAAGTTTTGTAAAATAGAGTAGTGAGATCAACCGAGATCATATGGTCCTTCGATGTGATTATACGTATATTTAGTACGTGTTAAATAAATTGTATTTAGTTGACGTAAGTCTTTAATATCATGAAATGATTTCGTTTGAATGAATCTTTTCCAGTTACTAACACTTTAAAAACTCTTCTTGACCTAGCAATTACCAACAATCCCCAAGCAGTACTCAGCACAGAGATCTTACCGTCGTTTTCTGATCTCCAATCATTAGAAAGTCTAATCAATATTCAAAAGAGAAGCAGAAATTTGGTTACATTACATATTGCATGAAAAACCACTACTCCCATGAAATATTTCAAGAAAAGCTATTCGACAGATGGAGTGAATTTTAAGGCATGGGAAACACCGATGATGTAAATCTACAAGTTTCGCTTTTCAATGAAAATTTCGTATTAGCCCTTACCGAATGCGCACCTTTCATTACAAAGAAAGTTAAGCCAAGAATTTCTAAGTTAATAATAGACGAGCTAAAAGAGTTGAGAAAAGCTAAAAGAAATTTGCGGCATGAGTACAAACTGAACAAAGCAGACGTTACGCTTCGAAAGCTATAAATATTATTTTTCTAACATTCATTTTCAATACCATTATACATGCATATGTGTGTTTACGTGAATGCGTGTATGTGTGTGCGCAAGCATACATGTATGTCTATGTGTGTGTATACACATATGCATGTTCATATATATAAATATATAAATATATATATATACATATATATACATATATATATATATATTATATATATATGTATATATACACACACATGTGCATACATATGTTTCAAATTTTATTTTTTGCGTTGAAACAAAACCTCAAGACACATTATACTTCCCCGAAAGCTCTGCGACTAGTTAACGCTGAACCATATTTCAGAAATAATTATATTTATCGCGCTTGCTTAATGAGTCACAAATAGATCGATCACTACCCCAGAGGGTGCATCTGTGCATAGAAAAAATGAAAAATATAAACAGAGAAATGAAATAAAGCGTTGGTGAAAAATTATCTCTCTATATTCCTATGCTGAACAGGCCATGAAATTCATTTTGCGTGTAAGTTTGTTTACGCGTTTCTAGATGTGCGTGTTGTGTTGCGTGATGTTCTTTATAAATTACTTTGTGACTAACCTTTTCTCAATACTTGATTGTCATTTACGGAGGTGTTTCAATTTGCTTCGGTATAGCGTTTTTTGTCTTTTCTTACTTAGATTCAACAAATAATTTATGAATTCCAAAGAATTCTCCAGTGGTATTTAAATTATTTATAAGTTGTCAACCATTTCTTGGGTTATAAAATACCCAAGAAATGATATTTTTTAAACTTGCCCTTGACAGGGTTAATCTATTTGTTCACCTCGGATAGTGTGTCTACTAGTACACCTCGTATGGTTTGTCTATTAGTACACCTCGTATGGTTTGTCTATATAAGTAGACCACGTATAGTTTGTCTATTAGTACACCTCGTAGTGTACGTTTTGTCTAAGGACGTCTTAACCACGTAATAAAATCCAGTGTTAAAATCAGACCAACACAAAGGAGGGAATGCATTTTCAACGTGCTTTTCTCCCAACCATTTGTTTCAAAATTAACCTGTATAAATATTATGACACCCATGTGTAGATATCAAGTCATGGTCTTAATTTCAAGACATTTGAAAGCACCTTTCGCTCATACTGAAACATTTGAACATGCGACGTAGTTCATTGGCAATTTTTTACTTGCCTACGCTAGTGTGTGCATTGGTGTTTCAGCTATGCAGCAAATATTATGGACTCATGATCCAATATACGCGCACCCTAACAAGAGAGTTTTCAACTATGTGTCTCAGGGATTTTGTTTTCTTAGTTACTCACATTCATTTTGCATTTCCAAACCCAAATTAATTGCTGCAAAGAAAGAGAGGATGTTAATGTGAGGGTATTTTAGTAACTACTATCTCTTTTTTTGTTCTTATTGAAACATTTAAAAAAAGGCCACGGATTCGACGAATGTCATAACTTTATTAAAGAACATCATTTTATAATCTTCTCATTCTGGTCTCAAATTGCTGTCGTTAGCTTTGTGTGATGAACTCTTCTTACCTTTTTATTTTCGCGAATACATTACGACAACGCTAATTTGGATAGTTGAATTTTGTATGGTTCCACCTATGTTTGAAAATGTTAAGGCGAGCAATGTAAAACAATACTTTTCATGTCTTTGACTCCGACGAACTCTTCGCACCAGTATTAGCGCGAGTAAGAAATATCATAACCATTTTCTGTTTTGTTATAGCGAGTATTATATTCTTTCCGAGCTCACCACTTGGCACACTTTATGATACGTCGGTGTGAAAAATTATCCCAAATCCCGATTGTCGACCTCACAGTTCTAGCCGCGAAATAAATCAAATCTGCTCATTTTACTTCTAATATCAATCCCTCACGCTCGTATCACTAGCTCCTATGTTTTTAGGCTCATATTTTCAATACGGGTACGCACTAGGAAGAGGGTTTTCAGCAATGTGTCTCATGAATTATGTTTTCTTAGTCACTTGTATTTAAATGCATTACCAAAATATAACTACCGCGAGGAAGAGGAACGCATTTTTTCTTCTTCGTGCTTTTCTCCAAATCCTGTTTCGAAAATTATCATGGGTATTACGATAACCACGTATGAATAGAAATTAAGGATCTAAATCATTGGTTTCAACAATCATCATGGGTATTACTATAACCGTGTATGAATAAAAATTAAGGATCTAAATCATTGGTTTCAACAATTATCATGGGTGTTACGATAACCGTGTATGAATAGAAATTAAGGATCTAAATCATTTGTTTTAACTCTTAATATGGATATTACGATAACCATGTATGAATATCAATTAAGGGTCTCTATGCTAAGGTATTTGAATGCGTTTTCTGCTTTTATTTCAATACAAGTGCGCACTAATGATAGTGTCTTTCAAATGAACGTCGTGAGGATTATGTTCTCTTAGTTACTTATATTTGAATGCACTATCAAAATCGGATCAGGCAAGGAAGGAACATATTCTTGTTGTGCTTTTCTGTCAATGATTTTATTTTCAACTTTTACACGGGTACTTCGATACCAATGTGTTATTATCAATTCAGGATGATTAGTGTTTAGGTGTTTTAAAAACCAATGTATCGACATTTCATGTTTGTACTTTATTGGAAATAAAATGTTTTTCTCTCTTTCTTTTTCTTTCTTATACTCGCATTAAATTTTTAAAAGCCAATATGTTGTCATGCATCTCTTGTGCTAACTTTTTTCAGAAATAAACGGGTTTTCTTTTTCTTTCATTCCCTTATCTTGCTCAGTGCGATGCATTGAAGTAGGTAAAATATGTGAATTGATTAGAAGGCTGGGATCTGAATCACCTGAATGCCACCTAATCTAATACCACTCGTTGTGTGTTTATTCATTTATTTTATTCATTTATATATTTATTTGACTTCCGCTTCTTGGAAAAATAGGATGTCTGAGTGTGCGGTATGATGGACACCGAATATCTCAGTGTATCATTGAAATGTAGCCTAACATGCATTGATATGTTTGACATTTTATCAGGATTGGTTCGGTTAGGATAAATTTGGTTAGGTTAGGATATGTTAGGTAAGCATAGGTTAGCTAATGTTGACGGAATTATTTCCGGGTTCACCTAGCTTAATTAAACAATTTAAACAATTTAAACAATTTATTTACCACAGGAGATACAGAGGTAGAATGTTTCTTAAGTCTAGTACAATGGACAAGTTTGAATATAGCTACCTGTTGGCCCGAATAAGTTCAGCGACTTCTGGGGCATCCTACCATCACGTTATTCTAAGGTTTGCAATACTGTTTTACCTAAATCATTCAACCTAGTTTCGCATTAGACTGATCAGTGAGATAATTTACTCGATATCAGATATTTCATTTTACAATATAGGTCATATGGAGTATATTAACAGTACATTCGAAAAACAATTTAACAGTAGACTGAATATCGGCGATATTATCCATGGCATATTACATTATTGGAAACAGTCATGTAGGAGACAAGATTTGACTTGGTGATCTTACACGACTAATATTTCGATAAGAAGTGAGACTGAAGATTTCTTTTGAATACCTTGTAAGAATTACTATCACGGATCTCCGCAGGTATTGAGTTCCAAGTTTTAGTTCCAGCGAAGAGGATACTGTGTTGCGACCGGGCCTTTGAATAATAAGGAAGCATGAATTTACTTCTATTTCGGGTTAAATGGTCGTGATGACCAGTTTTCGCAGTTAATAATTGTTGTAGGCTATTGTCGCCATCAATTGATAATGTCTTGTAAATGAAATTGCAAATGGAGATTTTGTAGAGATCCGAAAGTTTAAGTATTTGTAGATTTTTGAATGAATCATTTGTGTGAGCATTATATTCTAGATTCTTTACCGCTCTGATGGCTCTTTTTTGCAGAGTAAAAATTTTATTGGTTTTATTTTTATCAGTTCCGTGCCATGCATCTATTCCGTATTGCAAGTATGGTGAAATTGGCGTTCGGTAGAGCATTTGTAAAGCCGTTTCAGGCAGGTAATTTTTAACTTTATTCAGGATTCCGATGGATTTTGATAATTTAGAACTAATATGAGCGATGTGCTCGTTAAAGGTCGGATGTTTATGTATTATGATGCCCAGAAACTTGCATGAGTTGGTTTCTTCGATTTCACCTTCGCCAATTTTTATGCGTGGGAGAGATATATTTTTATTGTATGAGAATGTAATATATTTTGTTTTATCGATGTTCAGGCTTATTTTATTAGCTTTAAGCCATAATGAAACCTTATTGAGTTCATTATTTATACTCTCCGCAATCATAGCGGGATTTTGGTTCGGAAGGACCGCAGAAAGCGTGCTGTCATCTGCAAAAAGTATGAAATTGAAGAATGATGTAGATTTGATAATATCGTTTATAAATATCAGAAATAGGAGAGGCCCAAGGACAGATCCTTGTGGAACGCCATGGCTAATTGTCTATGGGTCTGATTTTGCATTGTCAATGACAACGTATTGTTTCCGATTTGTTAGGTATGATTTGAACCAATCATGGGCGATTCCTCGAATGCCATAACAGTGTAGTTTCGAGAGTAGTATGTTATGGTCCACACAATCGAATGCTTTTCGAAAGTCAAGAAACACGGAGAAAACAAGCTTTCCTTCATCTATATTAGAGTAAAGGTACTGTAAATGATTTAATATAGCTTGTGTCGTTGATTTTTAGAACGAAAACCGTATTGTTTGTCGTAGAGAAAAGATTTTTGTTCAAAATACGAATAAACTTTTTTATACACAATATTTTCAAATATTTTGCTAATAATTGGCAGTACAGAGATAGGTCTATAATTATTAATGCAATTTTTATCACCATTTTTAAAAATAGGGGTCACTCTGGCAGTTTTGAGAGAGTTGGGGAAGATACCTTGAGAAAGTGAATGGTTGATAATATTAGATATGCACGGTGCTATTATATTGGCTATAGCCTTAATAACATTAGCTGAGAATGTATTTAGTCCATTTGGTTTGTTTTTCAAGTTGTTTATGCACGTAATTACATCGGAAGGATTAGATGGCGTGAAAAAGAAAGAGTTGTGTTCACGGACATGGTCCATGTATTGCAGGTGGTCTGTAAGTTCACTAACGACACTATCGGCAATATTTTTCCCTATATTTATAAAAAAAGTTGTTAAGGGTACCGTCTGGGTAAAAAAAAGTCTGTTATTTATGGATGGATTTCTCTGAAATTGTCACAGTAGGTGTGAAATGATGCATAGATCATTTGTTATTTCGACAAAATTTCTGTAGCTGCACTTTTTTTTTTTTTTTGAAAAATATGATAAAATAAGGGGGTTATGTAAAATCTATCTCCTTCTACAATTTTGAAGTTACAGAACCAGTATTTCGTTTTTAGATTGCTTATATGTCTATATAACCATACGCAATAGGGAATTTTGATAACTTCTTTTTGTGGATTTTGGGAATTGAAAAAAAAAAAATTATGTATTTTTCATTTTTTTCTTTTCATGTGGTGTAATTTTCAAAACAATAAATGTATCAAAAAACGCTATTGCATATGGATACACCTTGCTAAGCCCTATCGAATGGTATATAAACCATTCTTGTAGCTCTAAAATTGTGGAAGGAGATAGATTTGAGAAAACCAATATCAAGTTTCCAGAAAAACGTGTTTTTTCACAAAAAAAAAAAAATTTCTTTTTATCTTTTGAACTACAGGGTTTTCTACAATGAACTCTTGAGCGTTTGTAGCTCTTTTCAAGCCCTTTTGATTGATATAATTTACATTGCTGTAGCTCTGTAACTCTGGGAAAAAATAAACAACAAAAGGGAATGGGTGTAATTCTTGACAAAAAAAAAATTTTTAATTTTTAATTTTTTTCCACCAAAATACGTTTTTTTGTCTATTCAACTCCTTTGTTTTATAGCTCTTTTCAAGCCCTTTGGATTGGTGTGCTCACCACTGCTGTAGCTATGATACTGCAGCTGTCATCGAGCTATGAAGGAAAGCTGCGGTATCATAGATACGGCAGAACAGCTAAATTCTGAAATTGTCAAAATTTCATAAAAAATATTTATTCAGCCTTAGAATGTTTCGTTTGAATAATGGAACCACTTTGAGTAGCCCATGAACGAACTATAATGCCATTCCCGCAGAGAAACGCTCAATTGACTCCCAATAATGAGGGGGGAAGAGGGTTCAAGGTCACTCCACCCCCATCGCTTTCCCCCCCTCTGGTGGGCGCACTATTCGGAGTAGACGTAAACGGAAAGTACCAATGGAAGCGCAAGAAAATCCTCTATAAGATGCATATAAAAACAGAAAATCAACACATATCCTGATTTCTACCCAGACGGTCTCCTTAAACACTGTTGCAATATCTTGTTTGTCGCAATATTTTACATTTTCGTGAATGATGGACTCAATTGTTTTTGTAGAATTATTATTCGGTCTATAGCATGAATTTAGCAGGCGCCAAGTTTTTTTAATATCAGTTTTGTACTCAGTAAATTTGCGCGCAAAGTAGTTTTGTTTCGATGTTCGTATTTGATTTGTCACATGATTCCTGAATCTGTTATATGTTACTCTAGATATTCGTCCTTCGTATAGTAAGGCTAGATAAGCTTGACGTTTTTTTATATTGATCATAATATCTTCAGTAATCCAAGGCTTTCGTCTATTTTTCGGCGTAATTGTGCGGGTGATTATTGGACAACACTGGTTGTATGCGGTCGTTATAATTTCAGTTAGATTTAGTATTGCTTGATCAATGTTAATTGCATTATTATACAGTTCATAGATGTCCAATGATGGCAATAATTCTTCTAGAACAGTTCGCATTGTTCCCAAGTTATATTCGTTTACACAACGATATGAAAAAGTCTCAGCCTGTGGGCTGTTACAGGGACTATAGACATTTTTCTTGATGAGAAACACCGGAAAATGGTCAGATAAGTCAGAAATTATTATTCCTGTAAGAAAATCAGTCGGATCTAACATAAAAATATTATCGAGCAACGTAGCTGATTCAGATGTGACACGCGTAGGTTTCGTGATGATTGGAAGGAAGGAGTTAGACTGAAAAACATTTATGAAGTTTGAGATTTGCTCACAGCTTTCATATTGTAGAAGATCGTAGTTGAAATCCCCGCAAATTATTATGTCATTGTATAGAGATTTGTTAAACTGAGATATTATGCTTTGAAGCTCGTTCAGGAAAGAGACGTTACAAGCTGTTGGGGGCCTTTCCCTATTGAAAATCGAGGACGGTGCACCGGTGGAATATGAGTGGAAACATGGACGATTTGAGGTTGGTTTATCGTCTATTTAAGGGTCAAATGTCCAGTCTCCGCGACCATACTGCGCCCTTAATACGTCCATACTGCGACCAACTTTGGTCGGTGAACAGCTTCAAATCAACCTCAAATCACCTCTAAAACCAACTTAGGCCGATGAATGGTTTCAAATCAACCTCAACCCAACTCTACATCCAATGAATCGCTCGCTTCGCAACCTTAATCAACTCCAAATCACGGGTGGCCACCTCTACGCAATCGCTTAAAAAACGCTCCCAGCTGCCAGTGTATGACGTCACGAGCATATATACATATGGTTGTGACGTCATACACTGGCAGCTGGGAGCGTTTCTTATCCATCGTACAGAGATCACCTGTGATTCTGATTTTGCTAGGGTGAAGAAGCAACAATATTAACATACCATGCTAACCGCACACCAATATTAAATATCATCTACCCTTATTTAGGATATATGAATCAATTGCGCAACCTTAACCAACACATTTACGTAGATATTTGGTAGCAACGATCAGATATTTGGTATAACCACCCCCCACCCACACACACACACAAATATGTACCTGAACACATTGTTGATCACCTTCGAGAACGTCCTTCAATTCAGAGGTTGCTGAAGACGGACGAGGGACATTCAGGTTTGGTCTCCACATTTTGTTGCTTTTACATTGCCTTCACTACCAGCCCCACCACAACGATGAATCGTCATAAATATCAATAGACCGAGGTGGTGAAGCTAATAGTTGGGCCATCTCTCGTTCCTCGTCAACAAGAAGAATCGCCATTTTCCTCAGAAGTCACGGGTCCGAACTCAAATACACGCGAAATTTTAGAAGAAAACGACTCTTTGTGCGTTCCAGCGTCATTTTCTTATGAAGCTTCCGTTAGAGTAGCCAATGCAGCATACAACCGTCATTCTTTTTAACCGTTGCACATAAATGTAAATTGCTGTCTTTTTATTTGAAATTCGGATCGAAACGTTAAAAAATATTTATAAAATTCTGTCATAAAATTATTGATGAGGCGATGTATTGGTATCGGTCATTTTTACTGGTGTTGGTAAAATCCGGCCGATACTTTCCAATAACGCGTATTTTATCATGAAAATGAAGGTCATAAATCATGAAAGTAAAAGTATGATCAAATAAAGAGCCTATTCATTCCTAGTAAATTAGTTAGCTAACTGTTGAATTACAGTGTTTAATAAGGCCCGCTAACTGAATTTACTTCTTCGACTTCCCGATGAGGCACGTACGGTCAGTAAGTGAAAGCTATGTAACATGAATAGTGGAAAACAGAAGCGACATATAATTATTATACTTAAACAACAAAACAGGCGAACCAAAATCAAACCAATTATGTAAATAAAGTTGAAGGTGTATTATCAAGTTTTTGAAATTTAATGCAGAAAAAGCTGAAAATTCGATTTTTATTTATCTTGTAAATCGTCAAATACTACAAAGCGAATAATTTTATTTTAATTTTAGCATATGAATCCCCGTACAGTAGGAATATAGCATTTTTCTTTAATTTACGATGTTTGAAAAGTTCACGAACAATCTTATAGTTAGTTGCGCGTGTTTGGATCTTTTTGGTTTCGGGGCCTATCGAATCTTAATGTTTTTTTTCGCCGAAGTATGTATTTTGGTGTGGAAAACACAAACATGCTAACTATTTTGTGGATAAATTATTGTTTTGGTCCACTTTTGGAACTACACCTTTTTCACTTCAAATTAATCTAAGTCACGTTCAAATTAATCCGAGTAAAGTTCAAATTAATCCGAGTCAAGTTCAAATTAATCCAAGTCAAGTTCAAATTGATCCAAGTCAAGTTCAATTTAATCCAAGTCAAGTTCAATTTAATCCAAGTCAAGTTCAATTTAATCCAAGTCAAGTTCAAATTAATCCATGTCAAGTTCAAATTAATCCAAGTCAAGTCACCGATACTTTTACAATTTAATTAAAATAAAATCATTATAAGCCCAACATGAGTAATGCAATAAAATTATTAACTAATGTATCTAATAATATTACAATATTAACAATAAAGTTTTCGATTAGGAATAATAGAACTGTTCTAGCTTTGTTAACTATATTGTTGCAATAAAATAACAAAACGAAATCCTTTCAATAGATGTTTCAAACCGTATTGCAAAGTAATGTAGACTAGTTGTAATAGCAAATGTTTTCAAAAGTAGACCGAAAAAATAATTTCTACGCAATATGGTTATCATTTTCATGTTTTTCACACCAAAATACATACTTTGACGAAAAGAAAACATTAAAATTCGATAGGATCCGAAACCGGAGAGATGCGCTAACACGCAACCAACTATAAGATTGTTCGTGATTTTTTTCAAACATCTTAAAATAGAAGAAAAATGCAAGATTTGTGATGAACGGCGATTTGCATGCTAAATTGAAATAAAATAATTAGCTTTGTAATATTTTACGACCTACAAGCTCAATTAAAATAGAATTTTCAGTTATTTTTATGTTTAATTTATAAAAACTTTAAAATGCGCTTTCAACTATATATGGTAGGTTTAATTTTTGTTAGCTAAAAATGTTTTAGTTGTAAAAGTATAAAAATTTTATGTCCCCACTGTGTATAACTAATTATGCCACAAAGTTTTGACACAGACCGTCCGTGACATCGGGAATTCAACGTAGTAAATTCACTTAGCGGGCCTGATTAAACGATGTAATTCAACATTTAGCTAATTTACTTGGTATGAATAGGCTCTTTAGTTGATTATACATTTCTTTAAACGAATTATGACCTTATTTTCACGATAAAGTACGTATTGTTGGAAAGTATCGATGAAATATCGGCCAGATTTTGCCGCTACCGATATATCTGTACATCACTAGCCTACGATCACGCAATGTTTGCTAGTAGGAAGCTCCTCAATTCAAAATATAATTCAACTCTAACTCATCAATAATGCTAATGTTCATCAGGTGATTAAGGAGTTTTATTCGGTTAGTATTTACTTTAATGCGTTCACGGAAATCACGACCTCTGTTTTAAAGAATCACTAAAAGAGCTCATATACGAACGCTTTACACGAATGACATTTTGCTCGCTGATACGTAATTTTCAAGCTATAACATGAATTACGTTCAGGTTAATTTAGCATTATATATTCGGCTGCATCGTATTTGCATTCTTGAAATACGCCCGATATTTTGGCGGTAACCATCAGTGTCAGTATGGCTAAGTTAAGTTATTTTAAGTTAGTTTATTCAGCTAATCTAACGTTACCTAATCTAATTTAACCTAGCATCACGTCATGCTGTATTACATCATATTTACGTGTCCGTTTCTCCGCTTTTATGTACAAAATTCCTATAACTTCACAGGTTAATAACTTAAACATTATGCATCAGTGAGCAAAATATCATTCATTTAAAACGTTCTTAAATATGTTCCTTTGGAGATTCTTTGAAAGAGAATTCTTAATTTCCGCGAACGAATTTAAGTAAATATTGATGTTTTTTTCTTTAAACATCGTTATTCCGTAATTTTATAACGCAGCTCGTCAGATATTTATTGAAGTTTAATTTTCTTACTAATAAATTGAAAACTAGTGATGTACAGATAATAGAAAAAGGCCGATACCGAAACTATCGGTACATCCAAATTGAAAATATTGCATATTGTTTCTTGTCAAAGGTTTCTCAAGTGGAATTATACTGCAACTTAGAAGTTTAAAGCAAAATTGTGTTAACACTTATTGTAAAATAAGAAAGGAATTAATAGTGAATAAACACATCATTACTATTCATCACAATTCATTCACACTAAAAAATTATTCAGACGACAAGGTTGAAGGCACTTGTTGTCTCAATCGTCACCTTCATCGGCGCTTGACAACATGCCATACCGGCATAACGTCTTCAATGGAATAAGAAACTCACTTGAGAGCGAACACTTTATACCTTTTCAGAGCAAAAATTGTTTCAAAAATAAGATACACTCTAACGTACTACACACTTGCACTGAAATACATTCTGACATTGCTTGAAACTTATTAAATGAGTCAGAAACCAGCACCACATCTGAGACGCACAACTGCCACAGCACAATTCAAATAACTGCCGCCGCCCGGCCGCCGTGAAACTTCGAAAGAGCTTGCCATCTTGCCGACGCGAGCGAGCAGTGTTGCCATCTCTAACTCGAGTGCAGATAAAATTTTTGGCTAAGATGAATAACAGGATAGTATTATTTAAATAAATGATTAAATTGCATTTAAATACCTTATTACATTATAAATATCCGCAAGTTAAAGTTTTAGGTAAATTTACCAATTTTTTAGCTGACAGCTTTGACTAGCAAGTATTCCTCGGCAGCTACCAACTGTAATTTTCATGGCAAATGAATTTTGCTGTCTGAGAGTGCTCAAGAATGTTGGCATGTACGATTTTCCATAAGAATGTTTTTTATCTTTCATTTGAGAGTAATTTGAACTCAATAGGTGAATCATTTCAAAAGTTACTAGTGGTAGACTGAAATCTAAAGTTGCACTCAAGAAATTCTAAAGAAATTTCTGTAGTTTCCAGAAGACCGTTCCCATACAGTCTCCGCTGCAGCCTGACAGTATTATGTCCTATGAAAAGTTTAACTTTTTAAGCTATTAGTGTCTTAAAAATTTATAATTATCGGCTTATTCATCGTATTTTGATTTTTATCGTAGGTATCTCTCACTATTTCGAGACCGTATATAAATAATAAACCGATGAACAGTTATTCTCTTATTAAACTATTGCATTTCTTTTAATATTGTTATCATTGTCACAATTTACTTCTGTTTGTAGGCTATTACGTGTAGTTTTTCATCCACGTATTCTTTAAGATTTTTGTCTATAATGGATCTGTCCGAATTGTGCGAGCATTGAATTAATTTTCGATTTATCTGCAAGCCTTTTTTAAATGAGCCAAGAGCTTGAAACGTTCATATGAATTCGTTTTTAAAATGGATCTTCTCTATCGCCTGCTTTACGGACTGTTTTTCTTGTATGAGATTTGCTCATATAATTGTTCTGCCAATTATACATATTTTATTAGGCTTGATTGGAATAAAACATCCCCTCAGGGGGATACAACTATTGTATATGTGGGAATTAGCGCTCCCAGGGGAAAAATGTGAGGGCCCGAGCTGAGAGTTAGGTAGGGCTTCTTTTTGTTGAAATAAAATGATTTTGTTGGGTTAAGGACCACCTTTTTTCGATTCACTACTGCACGGTTTTTCAGCACCTCGGACTTTTTTCCTCAACTTTTATCTTATTTCATGAACTTCTTTCTCATCTTACTCTCATATTCTGCTTAGATTCCTCATTCTCTTATCTCCATACTGAATGGTGCCTTCCTCCTTCCTCTCCGATTCGCTCTATTTGTTTGGCGGTTAGGGAGGCTTCAACAAACTTATAATCTAATCTGGAATAAAACATCCTATTCATAGAGGCCTGAATATTTTAATTTTTATCTCAGTGTGAAAGGTTATATAATTAGTAAAGCAAAAATTTAAAATTTCAGAATAGCTTTTTATATTTATTTCAATATTATTTTGTTCATTTCATTTCAAAATTAAGAGGTTATTTAACATAGATTAATTTTAGTTGCTTGAGGGCATGAGAAACAAGTGTCAGAAAAACACGGTATCAGCGATTCTGAGCCAGATGGCCGTCCTTGGCCAAGTCAACCTCGAATCGCTACCAGATACCGCGAGTTAAAGACGGTGTATGAACGGGAGGCCGCGGATGGCAGTGCCGATCATAACATGCTCGTAAATTGGGCGGTGTACCGTTGTTTTATCGGTCGGATGGCCGAATGACCAATAAATCGCGGATAATAAGCCCTGTCAACTCTATTCCACCGGTGCACCGTCCTCGATTTTCAATAGGGATATACAGTCCCAAGTATAATCCGTTTACCATTTTTCGATAGTTCTATAAATAGAGTCTCAATATGTTCACGATTCATAGTTGCACTTAAAATGATTTTCGATGATATGCGTTTAGATATGTACGTACTGATGCCACCGCCACGTTTGTTATTTCGGAGTGAATGATGGCTATTATAGTTCTGAATTTGAATTAGGTCTTTGATTGAGTCATCTAGCCAACTTTCGGTGAAACTGAGAACATCAAAATTGCTGTTTAGCTTAGTGATAGTACAAGATATTTCATCTATTTTTGGATAAATGGACCTACAGTTCCAACATAATATTGAGAAATCGTTACAGGTTTTTCTCATCGATTCATTGAATTCTTTAATATTTAGGTATTTACAATTCCCAGTTTCATTTAGGTTTGGATGCAGTCTATTTAAATGATTGAGATCTGGATAAATATTATCGAGTATATCAACATGGTCAGTCATTACAATTAAGGAACAGTAAGTAAAATGTGACGTAAAAATAAGGAAGATGATACAGACTACAGAGTCAAGTTAAAAATAAAGACATTCCTATTTATAAAAAATTTAAGAAATAAAGAGAAACTAAAACACACAGAGATTAGTAGCCTAAATTGCCTAAAATCTAGTACGATTTCATAAGGAGAGCGCAAACTCAGTCCATGAGTGGGAGCATTAAGGATCATAAATTGCGAATAATGTAGTTACGAGGCTGTCATACCAGTTTTATCTGCATATAACACATAAGATGTAGCAAAGACGAAATGGATTAGAATCGAAGTGACAGCGAAGTTATTTTAATATAAAGATCTTGAGTATCTAAATTATTTTCAGATTTAGAAACATTTGGTAACATATGATTTAAGTCTGAGTAGAGAATTCGGTTTGAGTCTTCTATAAAAAATGAGAAAAAGAAGGAAATAAGAAAAAAAAAACAATTTAGTGAGCAGTAAAACAAAGTTGCAAGTTCGGCGTGGGCGCCTTGAAGAGGCAAAGGAGATTCTATCAGAAAACAAAAAGAAATCACGTGGACAGAGATCAAAATGCTTTTAAATTTAGTACATAAGTCCATAAATATACTAATTACGAATAATTTCTTCTGAGGACTTGCCGACATGTTCCAATAAGTACTGGTCAAGGGCTTCAGGTGTGTTGATAGTTACAGGTCTCAGAGTAGCCTGTCCAGGTATCTTTGGAGAGTAGACGTTGATATTGCCATCCAGAGATCTTGCGAAGCCTATTTTGTCCGGAAAGTTTCGTTTGGCCAATCTCAGAGTGTACATAATATTTGCTCGCGAAGGGATGAGGTATTCGTTTACGTAGAATTTCGGTTTAGTTACACGGCAGGCTGACAAAACTTCTTGTTTCTTTTCGTATTGTCGTAGCTCAAAAGTAATGTTTCTCCTATCGACGTTTCCGGGTGCAGGTGTTTTTCCCAGCATATTCGCTGTAGTGATGTCAGAGTTACTAAGGTTCACGTTGATTTGGTCCTTCAAGAGCTCGCGTACCGTCTGTCTACAGTCTTCATCAGAATGTACTTGAGGTAGTTCACCTGTGATAACCAAAATTAACGATGACATTGTCTATGGAATTTCCACGGGTCCTGCTACTACCTAATAATACCCTTGGTTTATTTGTTTGGAGTCTGCTTCTTCCATTCCTCTGTCACGCTCATATGGATAGTTATAATGAACGTATCTATGATACGACTTCCACCAGTACCCAAGTCCAATAATATTTTTATCAGGAGTACTGTTGGGATGGATGTTAGTCATCCACATCTGGAAAATTTGAGCAAGAAAGGTATTTAATACCGTCATTTCTGATGGGCCGTGCACACTAGTTAAAATATAAATTACTAGAAAGACTGTAAACAAGTTTAATATGTTTTTGATATGATGTTGAAAACCCAAGGTATTATTTTATGTTAACAATAACCTCAAGAACTTCTTTACCGGTCATCGCTTAATTTCGGCTTACGTTACTAATTAAATAGGTACGATAAGAATGATGTCCCACTTTTCGCATTGTTTTCTTTTATATTTTCGTGGATATTGAAAGCATTGAAGTTTTTGAACAACACTTTTCATCCCTAAAATTCTATCACCTCAATGTAGAATAAGTGCTAGATTCATGTTACTGCGCTACGAGAGTTGGAATGATTAGGTTCTGTATTTGGCCACCCCATGAAGTGCGCTGTGCGCGTTGCGCTGAGCGGTTCAACAAAGTCTATAGTGAACTTGGCGCACCAAGAAGTCATGCGTAAAAGATATGAATATTTTCTCTTGGCTGACATTGCTGTCATGTCCTCTTGACTGACGCTGCATTCACGCCCTCTTGGTTGACATTGCTGTCATGTCCTCTTACTCTCGCAGCTGGAAATGATAAAATTAATGCATCAGAAAAAGTTCAAAATCTGGGTATCTGGTTCGATAGAAATATGTCCTTCAAATCTCACGTTGAGACTACTTGCAACAAAATCTACGGAACTTTAACGTTTTTTCATCGTATAAAAAGTATGCTAGACGAAAAATCCAGATTATTAGCCATTCAATCCCTTGTGTTATCGCGCATACACTGAGAGAAATTTTGACACACCTGGGTGTGTCAAACGGTTATTCAGAAATAGTTTGGTGCACATTGAATAATTTCCTTTGACCACATATTAAAGAGGTTGAGAGACTTGAAACACTTATTCACATTTCAAATGGCTCAATATTTTTTGTAGAAAACTGAACTGTGTTTAAATTTTGTGATTGGAGTATAATTCTCCCCAAAAAACCTTCATAACTTCGCTAATTTTTCTTCTAATTCTTGGACATTGTCTGTATATCAGTGTAGTTAGTTGCTAGTCAGAGAACGTGAAATATTTATGAGAAATAAAATGACTTACGTTAAGTGTGTCATGTTTGACACTCTTAAGTGTGTCGTATAAGCCCATTACACACTAAAGTGTGTCAAAATACATAGGCTAATCATGTATATTGTTGACACACTTTTGTGTGCCGGTTTTGCGACAACTTGACACACTAAAGTGTGCCGCTTTTGCGACAAAATTTTTCTCAGTGTAGACTACTGCAACCCTATAGTATGGGGAGACTTAGCTCAATACCTTCAAAGGAATTTACAAAAATGCGTAAACTTCGCAGCCAAGGTGGTATGCAACGGTAATTTCATAAGAAGCGATCACGTAACGCCTCCTTAATAAACTCGGCTGGATTCCTATTCAAGAAAGGAGCAATGCTGAGATAGTGCGTTTCCTTCCACCCACTGTAACCAACCAAAAGCCGAACAGAAACAATAATGTCTTAGTGAACTATCGTTCATCTCACATAGGGCAGAAGGCTCTGTCAATATCAGGCGTCTTACTGTGGAACAAACTTCCCCTGAGTATTAAAATCCCTCAAAGACCGAAAGAATTTAAAGCCAAAATAATTCTTCATCTTTCGTCTCAACGATAATTCTTAGTTACAGAACATACTGAACACGTATTGACGAATCTCATTTTGCCTGGTATCTCCATTGCTTAATACTCTCCCTTGCTCATTTTCTTTATAATTCAAGACATCACACAACAGTCTCGAAGTACGCGTATGTATTATGATTTGATCGCCTATACGCTGGGCTTTGCAAGCATGCATGCAACTGGTATATGCTCTCCGTGGCACAGCGGTTAAGGGGTCGGACTTGTATGCTGGAAGTCGCGGGTTCGTATCCCGGCGCTGGCGCGGAGATTTTCCCCGTTGGGTATAAGGGAAAGCTCAAGCACAATACCCCACTCAACCCAGGTGTCGGAAATGGGTACCGGCTTTACGGGGGAACCGTCATGGTGTCCTATATATAGGGTTAGTTATAAGACATTTGAAAAACCAATGCTAAGATCATATGTATCAGGCTTGATTGGAAATAAAGCATCCCAAAGATGCCGATGTTAACCTATATAAGCTATCAATACCAGACTTTTTTCTCACTCCCAATTTCTATCACTACCAAACACATCATTTTATTTTATTATTGTAAGGCAATTCAAAGCTTAAATGTCTTGTACATGCAAAATGAGGTACCTATGTATGTTTATCAATTGCAGACATTTTGCGCCATATTTCAAAGATAATGTGATTTTTTCCCTAATATGACACCGTTATAGGACATTCATGTTTCTTTCTTCTTCACGTCCAAAAATGCTTTTGGTAGGCTAGTGTAGTGAAAATTATCATATCATCTCGTACGCTTTGGAGTATATTATAACAACCGCACCTAAGGCCTAGCGTACTTCTGGAAATATTCTGTACTAGGGAACCGTTGTAGAACAATCGTTTTCATGTTGCTGACTAAGGTAGACTGTTTTTTGCCAAGGTTTTTAGACGAAAATTTTATAAAATTCATGCCATAATAGAAGATATTTTCTCCGATTCCCTCGATTGGAATACTAGTTTATACTGATTAGTCTACGCTGATATTTGCGCACATGCTTACTTGTGTATATGCGTACTTGTGCATGCTATGCGTACGTAGATAGGTGAATGTGTCACAACGTAATACTTCATTTTACTTGATTATTGTACAGCATTTATAAAATATATATATACAAATATATTTGTTGTGCGATCACCCACATATGATAAATACGACGCTTATCAATCAATGATCTTTTCGATACAATATTGAATAAAACATCGTTACAATATTTCATTAGAAAATGTAAGCAGCAACACATACTGAAAGAGTTGTCACGAATTTCCTTTACTCATTATCCCATATTTCAGAACATCGCACAGCATTTTCATAGAACGCGCATATATTGTGATTGCCTCGATGCATAGAAATGAGAGTTTCGTGTTAGGTGTATGTAAGTGCGTATGTGCATGTATATGTGTATATATTTACATGTATATATGCACATATGTGTGTACTAAACTGACAACTGGCATTTTAACTAGAGATAATTTTTTTCTGTTCACTCTCAACTTGTAACATTACCTAACTCGTCATCTCTTCATTATTGTAAAGCATTCACATAAAAAAACTATGCATTTGTTGTGTGATCAACTATTTACATTTCAATAAAATGCTTATCAAATAATGACCGTTATGTTAAAATTTCCTAATTAGAAATACAAATCTTGTAATTTTCGTGGTCCTCATGCTTGTATATATCTATATTTATTTTTTTCATGCTTCCTTAAAATGACGTTTTTGAACATCTTCCGAAACAAACAATTCAAATATTATTTCCTGGCGTCAAGAAATGCTAAGTTTTATATCATGTATACATAAATTGTAAAAGGTGTTCTCAACCCACAATGAAAATGCATCGTCCATGAAATTGTGTTGTCTCTTATAATTATCATTATGTGTAGCGTCAAATGTAGATTAAGCAAGATTAGGTGTACAAAGCCTTCAATCAATTCTTTTCGACTAGTGAAATGAGTATTAAAATACTCGTGTGTGTGTATCACCTATGTGTATTAACTTTAAGATATTTTAAAAACCAATGATGGTTCTTCTGCACCATCTCTATTGGAAACAAAATGTTTTTCTTTCTTTCTTTTTTTCTCTTGACTGACGCTGCATTCACGCCCTCTTGGCTGACATTGCTGTCATGTCCTCTTGGCTGACGCTGCATTCATGCCCTCTTGGCTGAGGTTGCTTTGGTGTTTTCTTGGCTGTCTTTGCTTTCATTTTTTCTTGGCTGACGACATTACTTCTATGTCCTCTAGGCTGACGTTGATTTCCTGTCTTCTTGACTGACGTTAATTTCATGTCCTTTTGGCTGACATTGCTTCTTTGATTTCCTCTTGGCTGACGTTGCTTTCATTTCTTTTTGACTGACATTGCTTCTACTTCCCATTGGCTGACAGTGCGTTTATTTTCCCATGCTGACATTCTCCCATTTGTTCTTAACTGACATTGACTTTTTTCCCCTTGGCTAACATTGATGTCATTTGTCACTGGCCCCCATTGCTTTCATTTCATCTTCAGTGGCATTGTTTTTTTTTACTGAAATAGCTTAGAAATAATATGTATGAAAAACAAAGAACACAGAAGTCACTAACTGTTTGTTTTTATAATCTTTGTTTAATTTAGTTGTTGGAGAAAGATTGCTCCCCTCCCAGAATCAATATCCTAACGAACCTGAGGAAAGCCGAATAGATATATAAGTGAGGTGCATATGCCGGTTTTAGGAACACTGACATAACCATTTTCATGAATTTCATTTTATTAGAACATGAAAGTATTTTCATACGTTCATTTTATTGGTACATTTCATTTTATTAGTACATGTATTTCTTGCGTCACATTCATCTTTTTGAAAACTTATAGACGTTGGCGTGTGAAAATGGGGTTAGAGTTCCCATCCAGACGTGTTTGAATTACTTGCAATAAATGTGCGAGTAAAATCACTGGCGCAAAGTGGCACACTTGAAGGTGATTTAAGAGTGTTGTTTTGTTCTAACGAGGGTCTTTATGGGAATCGAAGGGTTTTTGGGGCAGAAAAATCGAAAATAATATTATTACCTGTTAATGCTCCAAAACATTCCTCTATCACGAAGAAACGTCATTTGTCCCTTGATGGCTACCCAAACCCCCATAATCACCCCCAAATTACCCCCCTCTTTTGGCAGACGCGCTCAGTGAGACCAGCTGCTGCACTGTTTCGCTGTGGCTCTTCTTAATTTTTTTTCCTTTGTTTTTACACAATTGTCCATTCCCTAGAGATGTTTAGTAGTTACTTTAATGCAATTAGGCACATCACCACTTACAGGCAGGAGTGCCAGATGCAATAGCTAATAGGACGGATGCAATAGCTAATAGGCCAGGTGCAATAGCTTAAAAATTAAATCTGACTCAGTACACCACTATTGGCAACAAATTCAAGGACCAGCTCAGCTCGGAATCGGTTCCCAAGCACATTATTTGCATCAAAGATTGCTTTTTGGGCTTTAGCAAGGCTTCTCATGGCTTCCCGTTGAATTTTAAATGCAGGATAATCAATCAATATATGACTAATGCTCAAATTACACCCACAATGGCTGCGTTTGGGTTTTATTGCTTTACCCATGCTTTGGGATATGGGTATTTATGCGTTATTTGTGTAGTAAGCAATCCTAGCCTGGTTAAAATCACTTGATTTTTCCTTGAGACCTCAGAGTTTACGGTTAATTCTAATATGTTTTTTTTGTGATGCAGAGAGGGTTCCTTATCCCACTCTTTACGCCATTTCTCTCTAAAGTGCAATTTAATAAACACCCCTAAATCTGCATATTGGATTTAGTTAGAGCTATTTTTATTTACAGAGCAAGCATTTCTTGCCATCTGATCTGCTTTGTTATTTCCCAGGATTCGAACATGACTTGAGATCAATTCAATGATTAGTTTACCAGAAGGAAGGTTTTGAAGCAGATTTTTTCATGTAGAAAGAACACAGAAGACCAAAGCCTGCAAATGATTTAAGACATGAATAACACTGAGCAAATCTGTATACAAAATGAAGTCTCCATTTGGCTTGTTGCAAATTTCAATGCATAGTATATAGTGGTAAGTTCTGCTGTGAGAATTGTTGATCAATCAATAATTCTAGCCAGCAGGCCAGCCTCCTGGGACCAGACTCCTACTCCAGCTTTAGGACTTTGAACTGAGCCATCTGTAAAGAATGCCTTTCTATCTTTCCAACACTCTTGCCTTTGGTTGAATAGTTGTTCCAGAGGCTTTCTGATGTACAATCTTTCTGGTAGTGCCCCAGATTGACTTAGCAATTTCCATTGATGGTCTGATATTTACATTTGTTTGGGATGAGACCAAGGTCTTCCATTTTAAGCTCTAATTCCTTAAAGAGGTTATACATGCGACCAGCCACTGGGAGAGGCTTGCTACTGTTTTGGAATAACTGATATGGATAATAATCTAAACATAATGATCGAACAGGGAACACTAAGTACCCTCAATGCATACTGACACAATTGGATTTTCCTTGTATAGATAAGTGGTAATAAATTTGCTTCTACTTCTACGTTCTTAACTTTCGTACATTTCAGTACCCCCAGCACCAAACGGGCAGCTGCAAACTGAACTCTGTCTAAGGATAACAGGTGGGTTGCACAAGCAGTGTCAAATTAGAAACTTCCATATACCAGTTTTGGTAATATAATGGTATGGTAAACAGTTCTCAGTATGTTATATTCTGCCGATCATTTTAGATTGGATAGAATGCGCAGGAGCCTTAGGTCATTGTGGCACTGTTGAGTGACTTCTTTGATGTGTGGGCCCCATTTCAGCTGTGAGTCAAGGGTGAGGCCCAAGAAATTGAACCCCTTGAACGTACGCTGTATGAACGTAGTAACCTTCACGTACATTTTCATAGCGTACTGATTCGCGTTCTGGACTTTGTCCAACAAATCTAGAAAAACTGTGAAAAGTAAATTGACCAGAGAGTTTTACGGTTGAGCATACATTCTGAAGTTGGGAGACGATACTTAACTGCAGTCATGGTGCGGAGTGAGAGGGAAGGAGCCGAAAACGCATGTAAGTTGAGTTTCATGAACTGTTTCTTTATTGGAGCCTGAGATGGTCACGTCGTCGGTGACAATGCTCTTATATCGAAACTTGTTCTACGTTTGATGTTTTGTTGTTTAATCGTTGGATGTATTTCTTGAATGATATCTATGAAACCAAGCTTACACTTTTTTATAGGTATGCTCACAGTTGATCCCCTCTCTGAAAAACATACCTTGCTCTGCATCTTTTTCCTATGCTTACGCGGGGCTTCAAGAAAGCTTTTGAGTGTTTACAGCATTCAATCTTCCAGCTTGAGTTCTTACTTTTTCATTTTGCATCGTCGCAAGTTTCGGAGAATCCAAGAAAACAAATATGCAACCGAGAATAATGTATTCAGAAATATTACTCCGTAGTTGGACCAGCTCACGTGAAGCTTGGATCTTCAAGATAAAAGGTACATATCACCACTGATATGCTTCTACGTGTATTTGAAGAGCAGAGGACTATATTAATGCATTATTTTTAAAATTCTTATTTATATATGGACATATGTAAACATATATACATATAAGTGTAACTTATGTATATGAACTTAGAATTCTTATAAAACGTATGTAATCGAACTATTCTTTTTTTTGAACTACCAATTTTACAGGTAAAAATTTCTCAGTACTTTAGACGGGAACACGGATTTGATGGCTGGATGATTTGGTTTCGATTGGAAATTAATGGTAGCATTATGACAGTCCTAATATCAAGTTTATTTCCAATATTTGAATTGGAAACTAGGGCATCAGACGATGGTGACTGGAACTTGGAGGCAGACTTCGTCGTGCTCGAGGTCACCGTCGAGCAGCTTGAACGTTGCCACTGTGGTTATCTGACGGCAAATGTTCGGACTCGTTAATTTCTGCTGCAGTGTGGGATACGCTGATTGCTAGCAAAGTCTAACTGCTAATCAAACAGGCTCTGATTTCTGATTAAATGATTGCGAAGTCATTCACACAGTATATGTATCCTCAAACAAAATTTCTTTCCGTTCAATTAAAGCAGAACCAGCCTGTCCAACTAAATTTCCCACATCTTTCCTATCTAAACTCAGAAAATAATAAAATTAATTCATCAGATAATTAAGATAGCTTACCAATCCTAAATTTGCCTCTAAATTTTAAAAAGTCCGCGCTTAGCGACTAAATCTTAAAATCTAAAAATTTTGTTGTGGTGGATGTTCTGAACAGAAGAAGAGGAAAACGATGATACTATTACAAATAATAATCATCGTTGGGTTGAAGTTACCAGCCTCATTTTCTCACTTTCTTTCAAAATCTGTAAAAGAATTTCCTTTGTATCATTACCGTAACATCATACACATCTGCAAAACCTTGCATCTTAACCGTAACTTCAACTTTGACTTTTACTTTGATCTGTTAACTTTGATCTATCACTCATTATTTCCTTTTATTCAAACGAACCAAACCTGATCTAGCCAAAATAATTATGATGTACAAGTACGTACCGCTGGGTACTCGGCCAGAACTTCTACAGGGTACGTCCAGTTGGCCTCAACTCCGGCGGCGATAGGGCAAGAAGGCACGAGGTAGGCACAAGCGTCCGAGTCAAAGCCCGGCCACGGGACCTCCACGCCCCCGATGTTGGCTGTCACGTCTGCAGTGATGGTGGCCACCGCGTGGTCTGCACAGCACATACGAGCCTTTAAAACTTTGTGTCTCTGCCATTTTCATTGATCTATCCGTGATCACAGTCGTGTAGTAAAAATGCTTTTATTGACCTGCTCATTTCTATTGATCTGCTGATGATCACAATCGTGTTGCTATTATATTTTTATCTCTAACGTAAGAAGAAAGAGAGAGACGGTGAAATGCGTGCTGAGTTGGACGAAGAGCTTCTTCTTTAACCTCTTTATTCCGTCTTCTGCGTTTTCTACAGTCGCCGTACGAGCTGCACATATTCTGTGAGTGTCGTTCTAGGATCTAACCAAATGGACCTTGTCGTCTGGAGTGCTTCCACTTCTGACATTTGAAGATGACATACCATCAATAGTAATTCTGTTTCTGAAAATTGTTCCACGTTTCTAGCAGGCTTTTTTATGGTTTTAATAATAGCGTAGCTTATCTAGAATTCTTTGCGTATTGCTTTTTAATCGGTGAACGCGTGGAGATGAATCGTGTTTGTCACTGGATCCTTTCTCCAGTGTCTTCATTTCAGAATTTTAAATAAACATCGGCATCTAAGGATGCTTCATTTCCATTCAATCCTGATACATCTTACCTTGTACATTAGTTTTTCAAATGCCTTATAACTAACACAAGGACGCCATGACGCTTTCCCCCGGTCAAGACCGGTACTCATTTCAGACACCTGGGTAGAGTGGGGGTATTGTGCTTTGAGTTTTTCCCCTACATCCAACGGAGAAAGTCGCCACACAGCGCCGGGATTCGAACCCTAGACACCTTCACAGAAGGGCGGGTTCTTTAATCACTCAGCTACGACGGGCACAGGTCGTCGGTAAACAGGTGAACAAGATAGTAACAGCGCCTGACAACAAGAGGTTGTCTTTCAAAATTAGCAAACTTTGAGAAATACGACTTTAAATCTACTGTAACTTCAAATCAATACTGAATTACACTTGGTTAAAATACTTGGAAGGATTCTGTGTTTTGCTATTCGATATAAAACCAACTGCTTGCGTATGCTTCTTCATGCTGAAAAGAATTGACTCACCAGTATCAAAAATGATGCTCGCGGAGAAGCTATTTCCTCTGGCGACAACGCACGGAGGAATGTCACATCCTTCGACCTCCAGTCTGACGTTAGTTGCTTCAGAGCCTGGCGAGAACGAAAAATTAACGCGACATCTCGACTTCCATAGCAGTCAGCCGATCAAATCATCTCATTGGCATTTCTGAATTATTTCTTGATCGAATAAGCGTGGAGTCATCTTTTCTTTACTATTAAAGACCTAAAATTAAAATTATATACGTTAGGAGTAGTAAAATGAACTAAGTTATTTCCGGGATATAAAGGAGAGTAGCATTTCCGGCAGCTGATGGAGATTTTATAGAACAATTGGCTATCTACTTCTAGAGACTCGAACAGGCGCCAGATTTTATAAATTTTACAGCCTGGTACGGGGAAGCTGGTAAGATAAGCAGTCTAAGTGGACGAACACTGCCAGCTGTGCCGTTATGACGACGTAAATTGATTTGAAATGCGGTTTTATAGCTACATCAGCGCCAAAACCTCGATAACGCCAAATTTGAGTGCTGCTGCGTTTTGGTCCCTCTGTGAGCAGTGATCGAGACACGACTTGGTTTCTACTGTCTTGTTGCAATTATATGTACATGTACTACACTTGTAAATTGCAAAAACAATGAAGATCGGTATCGTTGGGACCAAAATCTTGGGATGTTATATATTTAGGTTTGTATGGGAGTAAGCTTGTTCAAAGTAGTCTAAAAAACCTTTGGATGAAATGGAGCGTTATCGCTCAATCAAATATAATTAACGAAATGCCAGTTGTATAATAGTTAGTTGAAAATAATTGCCAAAATGTTTAGCATGCACTTAAAAAAACGTTGAATCTACGCACATCGCGTATTTCTATGGAGAATACCGTGCGCATAGGAACAGCAAATAAAAAAAGAAAAGGAAGAAAAGACAAACAAGAGATTGAGAATGAGGTATGTAAATTGAAAGAAGTAAAGTGGCCATGGAAGATAGAAGTCCCGACCTCTTATTTATGACTGAGGTACGCTAACAGAATCTCCATCTCAAAGCACCAGTCCCCATTGCGTAGGAGAGACAAATCTAACTAACCAATATCTATCGCCAATCCCATGTCCCTTAGGGGGTACCAAATGCCAAAAATTACAATATACGGTCATGAAAATTTGAAATGATGATTAAGAGAAACAATGCATATGAACATCTAACGAAAACTTTTGACATACCTTAACAATGATGCACGCACTTTTTGTAAGCGCTGGAGTATCTCATCACCGTTTTAGATTTTCGCAACATATACAACAATGGTTGGAGCGTGAGTTGTGTGGGAAAGATACAAAAAACACAGATAATCATGCAACTGTACGGATGATCTGATGAGAATTACAACTCACTACAATACTGGAACGACGTAGCAAGAGTAATAGAGTTACTACGCGAAATCCGCTAAAAAATTCAAAGATTATCATGTGACTGTGTGCGCATCACTTTAAGGCAACGATACCTCACCAAAGTCCTGGAACTTTGTAACGAAGGCAATTGAATTACTACGTGAACTTCGCTTGGAGACTCAAGACTGCGATCAATTGCATAATACTGTTGTGTGCGTATCGCTTCGAGGCAAAATTAGATTACCACTGTCCTTCAACTCCGCAGCGAAGGCAATTGAGTTATTACGCAAATTTATTTTAGATTGGTCTTTCACTCGGTCGACTAGTGAAGCATTTCATTTTATTAACGCCTAACTTAATTTATGTACAAAGAAATAAATTTCGACATTCAAAGCCTGCGATGAACCGTACAATAGAGTGTGCATCACTTCATGGCTACGATAGCTCACCACAGTCCTGGAACTCCGTGGCGAAGACGTTTGAGTTACTACGCAAATTATAAGCCTGCGATTAAGCGTACAATTGAGTGCGCATCACTATTAATGGCTACGGTAGCTCACCACAGTCCTGGAACTCCGTGGCGAAAGCAAGCTGGCACACGGCCACGAGAAGCAGGGCGAACACACACTTCATGGTGGAAAGACCTAAAAAGATCAAGACGACACATTAATCAACCATGGAAATTTCTGCTCTGTCACTAGTGGTTTTCGAGACAGGCGGACTCTAGACTAGCTGCCGGAAATGTTTTTCTTGGCTAATTTTGAAAATGATTAACTGAAGAGTTCAATACCTTCCTTCGCTAAGTTATGACAGTCATGCAAATACTTTTCTCAAATACGTTTTGCAAATAGCAACACACATTAAAATTATGTAGGAGCATGAACGTAAATAATTAATAAAAAAATACACATAGAGGTTAATAAACGACTTGTGAGTGCTGAGGAAATTCTTTACATTCACTGTCTCTTTGAGTTTTGTCTCCCATGAGCGCAGTTTTTTTGCGAAATTAAGATTACATTCTAGCTCATAACAATGAAAGAGTACCATAATTATCGATGCTTCTATTATAACGCATGTAGAATGATCTCTCTCTCTTCAAGACCGGAAAAAGAAAAAACAATGTCGAAACATATATTGAAGAGTAGAATTCTTTTCTTCAAGATAGTAAATAGAAAAGGAATGTGTTAACACGTATCAAGCGGTAGAATGGTTGAGCAAAATTAATTGAACTATAAAGGCCTGCAGATGAAAGCACGAATTTTAACTGCTTAAAAATGGTATGATGTATGACTGCTTTGTAAACATTTAAACATTAGTGGTATGATGCGTGCAGACACTGACCTACTCGTATCGTACACATAAGTAATTGAACTGAACACTCGAAATAGTGAAGATAATTGTTTAACACCCACGAGTAACTTGCTCGTGTATCACATGAAGCATTTAAATAAACAAAATAAACATTTTCCCCACTACTCTTGACCGTAATTTGACAAAGCTAAAATTAAAACTAAGCAGAAACCTTATTTGTTAAAGATTTTGGGACCTCTCTGCCTCCCGAGACTTACTTGGTAGGTGCAGTGCGAAAGACAAGTGTGCAACTATGACTCCTAACTGACGGAGGCACCTCAACCCTTTTATACAGGAGTTGTGCGGCCAGGTGGGCAGGTGCCCACGATATCAGCCCACCAACCCAGACCCTCAGGAGGCGTTATCGCGGTACCGCAGTGCGCGACGTGTCTAATCAATTTTTCAGGGCCAATTTTATGTTGGTCCTTCACTTGGTCGACTAGAGAAGACCTTCATTTTATTATCGCTTGTCTTAATTTATTTATGAAGAAATCAATTTCTGTAATTAATCAGAGTCTACCGTGCATCTACATGTGCATCTATTAAAAACTAATATTAGTTTTTGTAGAGTTTTAATGTTGAAACTAGTAAAGATTTTCGGATTTCGTAAAAACCAACTTCCTAAATTTTAAATGGGTAATAGTTCAGAAATGTGACATTTAAGATTAGTGATGTACCGATACCATTATTTTTGGCCGATACCGATACCTATTTTTTGACCGATACCGGTACCGGTACTCCGATACTTGAAAATATCGATACCGATACTCTGATACATGAAAATACCGATACTTGACCGAAACTTTAACGATTATATTAAAATAAAACCGTTATAAGCTCTACATGAGTGTTATAATAAAATTATTTACTTATATATCTAATAATATAACAATGTTGATAATAAAGTTTTCGATTAGGAATAATGAAACTGCTCTTGCTTTGTTAACTACATCGTTTGATTCATTTCCATTACAAAGTTTTTCGATTGCGTCATCTTTTCGCTTTATTGTCGTATGATACCGTTATCAGCATGTATGAACAAATAAGAATTCACGGTTTAGCAATTTTATTATGCCAACTGAGGTTATTATCCGACTATATTAAATTAAAAATATTTTTTTGACAGGTAATATGACATATATTTTATATTTTTAATTTTATAATATATTTTTTACTTGTAATATAATGTAGCATTTAGTCTCAGAAACAGCAGCGTGAACACAAGTAGTATACGTATGTACTAACACACACACAGTGTGCAGAAGCAAACACGGCTCTTTTCGGTTTGGGGGCCTATCGAATTTTAATGTTTTCTATTCGCCAAAGTATGTATTTTGGTCTGAAAAACATGAAAATGATAACCATTTCGTAAAGAAATTATTTGTTATGCCTGAAATTTGCTTTTCCATTGATATTTTATGAAAATACTGCAGTTTCTCGGTACGTTTTCGCTACGCTTACACAGATACGAGCCTATCATTTGTCGGTGAGTGTCTCCCTGGCGTTTTTTTTTCATTTTTAGACTATGCCATACACTCTAAATCATTTGAGTGTGTGCACCTGTTGCAGGGTCCACGATGTTTTCACCATGATTAACAGTGAAGTGTTTGAAATTATACCCTTGGTTAGGTTAGATTAGGTTAGGTTACGAACACTTAATGAATAATTTTCCCACAAAATTGTTATAATTTTCGTGTTTTTCACACCAAAATACATACTTTGGCGAAAAGAAAACATTCAAATTTGATAGGCCCCGAAACCGAAGAGATCCGCAAGCCCGCAACCAACTATGATCGTTCGTGAATTTTTCAAACATCTTAAAATAGAAGAAAAATGCAAGATTTGTAATGTACGGCGATTTACGTGCTAAATTAAAATAAAATTATTAGCTTCGTAATATTTAACGATTCACAAGCTAAATCAAAATAGAATTTTCAACTACTTCTATATAAAATTTATAAAAAGTTTAGAATGCACCTTCAACTTTATTTAATTGGTTTGATTTTTGTTAGCCTGTCACATACTTTCAGAGATGGAAATTGGGACAAACTACATAGGTTTTAGTTGTAAAAGTATGATAATTTAATGTCGCTACAGTGATTAACTATTTATGCTACATAGCTTTCACTTACTGATACGTGACTCATCGGGAATTCAAAGTAGTAAATTCAGTTATTGGGCCTGATTAAACGCTGTAATTCAACAGTTAGCTAACGAATTTACTAGGTATGAATAGGCTCTCTATTTGATTATACTTTTACTTTCACGATTTATGACCTTCATCTCTATGACAAAATAAGTATTATTGGAAAGTATCGGTAAAGTATCGGCCAGATTTTGCCGATACCGATACTGATACCAGTAAAAATGACGATATTGCCGATAGCGATACATCGGTACCTCACTATTTAAGATCTTCGCTGCTATGAAAAATACAAACCTGTGCGGAGTATTATTGTTGTAAGCTCTCAACTAATTTCTTAACCTACTACCTAAACGTTTCTCGCATATAAACTTTCCGTCGAACTTACGCACAGAAAATTATTGCGATCATTTTATTTCAAGAGGAGCCCTAAACTAATGCTGTATCCTACTAGGTAATCGTTTCTCACATAAAAACTTACTTGCATAGGAACTTGTGCGAAATAATCATAAATATTTACAAATTCGGGATTTGGCAGCGATACTTATTTAAAAATTAGTGCAACGCTGTTCCTCATTTGAAAAGCGCCCTGAAATGCTCTTACTCTTAGAACAAGGGTCTCAGTTGCAGCTCAGCCTCCTGTACAAATTACCATGACAAGTTCGACAGCGGATTTGAAAGAAACACAAGTCAACGCTGAAAAATTTATAAGAAACCTGAAATTGTGGTATGACCATAATATCCTCATATTTAACGCCAGTAAAATGCAATGCATTAGTTTTGGATCACAGAATGCGATTTGAAATTTACCAAAATTTACGGTAACATTTAGAAACGATAAAATTGAACCAGTATATACTCGTAGTTAAGGTAAAAATCAGGGTGTTTGGTTCTACAAAAATATGATTTTCGAACCACACGTAGAAACAATGTGCAACAAAATAGATGAAAAATTAATGTTCTTTCAACGTTTTAAAACACACTAGACGAAAAAATCAGGTTATTGGCGATCCAGTCTTAAGCTTAATCGCGTTTGGGCTAATGCTGTCTTGTCTGGGGAGATATACCTCAATATTTCAAAAAGAATTGCAAAAATGTATAAACTTCGCAGCCAAAGTGGTATGCAAAGAGAATTTCAAGAAACGCGGTCATGCCACCCCTCTTTTAAGAAAATTCCGCTGGACTCCAATACCAGACAGATTCATGGTCCAAAAAGCTCGACAAGTGCTCGTAATTTTACTTCATCTGCATTACTCTGTATCTCCCTCAGAGTAAAGCAGATGTAGTAAAAATTTTCCCATCCAATACTCCAAACAAAAAATTAAGTTGAAGGAATGATGTCTTTGTTAGTTATCGTTCATCTGACGTAGGACAAAAAGCTCTTTCAGTTTCTGGTACTTTTTTGTAGAATAAGATTCCCCAGCATATAAAAACTCTAAAACTGTACAAAA
Source organism: Morinoia aosen (assembly GCA_030386875.1). NCBI lineage: Eukaryota > Metazoa > Arthropoda > Malacostraca > Amphipoda > Talitridae > Morinoia > Morinoia aosen. The sequence goes on from CM059560.1 coordinate 3,010,557, forward strand.
ATTTAGAGTAAATGTGTCACGTCATTTCGCATCTCTGTCATTGGGAAAAACGGACTGCAACACTTCGGTGTGAATTTCGCGCTAAAACGATTGCCTAAAATATACTCATTGCTACTCTGGGGTCACCATTTCGAACTGTGAAGTTGGAATGTCGATGCTTATTTTAGATGACTTTGTCCAGTTCCTGCTATCCCCACTGCGAAAACCTCCCACTTAGCTTGTGTAGTGCACTTGATTACGAAACCATAATTAGATTCATATATATGTAGTATATATGTACGAATTTTGTGTGTGTGTGTATATACGTATGTGTATACGCACGCACACATTATGAAACCATAATTAGGTTCATATATATATAGTCTATATGTATGAATATTGTGTGTATGTGTGTGTATACGTTTGTGTATACGCATTTATGTGTGTATGTATATGTATATCTACAAACATATATACGTTTCTATTTCTATTTCTTTGCGTAAAAACAAAACCTCAAGATCCATTTCATTTCATTTAATGCTCTGCGACCAGTTAACACTGAACTACATATCAGAAATAACTTGACAGTCCAGTATATAAAATGATTGCACTTGCTAAATGATTCAAAAATAAATCTATGACTACACTATAGGGCGTTTCTGTGAATAAAAAAAAAGAAAAATATAAACCGACAAATAAAATAAAGCGCAATTTGAGCATCCTAATCGTGAAAAAATATCTTTCTGTCCGTAAGTTGAACAAGCTGTGAATTTCATTTTGCGTGCGTTTGTTTACGTGCTGCCAGATGTGCGTGTTTAGTTGCGTGATGTTTTTATGAATCATTTTGACTCACCTTTCCTCAATACTTGATAACCATTTACGACAGTGTTTCAATCAGCCTCGGTAAAGCCTTTTTTGTCTTTTCTTATTTCATTTCAATAATTAAGGAATTACGAAGAATTCTCTAGTAGTATTTAAATTATTCAAAAATTTTCAGCCATCTCTTGGTGAATAAAATATCCAAGAGATAATATTTTGATTTGTTTCTCTCTATAACATAATTGGCCCCCGACAGGCCATTTAGCCCTTGACATGGTTAGTCCATAAGCACGCCACGTATGGTTTGTCTTTTAGTAATTTAGTACGCCTCGAATAGTTTGTCTACTAGTACGCTTAGTTTAGTTTGTATTTTAGTACACCTCGTATGGTTAGTCTGTTTGTACGCCTCATATTGTTCGTCTATCAATTAAGGGCTTTTATATTAGGAAACTTTTAAAAGTCAATATGTTGTAATACATCTCATGTAACAACTTTTTTGGGGGAATAAACGGTTTTTCTTTATTTCTCTCCAGCTGAGCTGTCTGACTAGGTCTTCGAGATGTTGAGCTGCAGAGCTCGGCAGTGGTACAATGTGGCTCGTAACCAAATATGAATAAGCGGGATAAGGAGAATAGTGCTTAGGCTACACTGAATGGTCAGAGAAAATTTATAACGCCACATTAAGACGTCTTATGATCGTGTTTTCTTCTTCAGGGCGTTTTGCAACAACATAGGCAGTGGATCTGGCAGAATATAGCACCGAACTAAGTTGTGCACGTCAGTTCAATAGCTTTTTCTTTTTCTTCACTTGAATCTTGATTCCAAGGTTCCGTTATTAAATGACTTTGATTATTTATAATTATGCTTGCTTGAGCTTCCGCCTCGTTCAGTTAACAGTGCTGGTTACCGCCTGGTTTGACAACCTTCAAGCTTTTACCTTGAATCGGAGGAGTGCAACTTGTAACTTTGCCTTCTATGCATTTAATCTGTAGCCGTGCCCAAGTGCCATTTAACCTGTAACCGTGCCAAAGGTCATTCAACTACTTAATTAGCTTGGGTATTATTTGAACCCTAATTATCGCATGCCTTTCAGCAAATATTATCTCAAATTGTAGTTATATCACGTACACTGGACTGGCACTTCCCATTGATTTCCCCTTTAAGCTTTAGAAGCCGTAAGGCCCTTCTTCGGAGTAAATAAAGTGAGTACTTGCTGATATTTGCACCATAAATGACAGTGATGACGTATGATATACTCCTTTAGGAGTTCATTGCATTAAAATGGTTTCCTCTTCCTTAGGAAGAATCAATCTCTAACATTGCGCCAGATGCTGCCTTACCGTATATTCCTGATTTTTAAAAGAGTCATCGTCTTTTCTAGAAGCTCGAAGAAAGTAAAGTTTAATCGTTCCTGAAGTATTAAACAGTTGGAAATGCAACCGTAAATGTATAAATGTTGCCCCGCCAACCCTGAGCTACATTAGACTTTCTTTCACTCCCAAATTTTACGGCTGTTATTCAGTTTCATGGTCTAATTAATTCAACATAATTACTCAGATCGTAGTTCTTGGTTTGCTCTTCTTTGCACAGGGGCTTACGATCATGCTCTTGATCGAGTGTGCAAATAAAGGGCATCCGTAGTACTTTCAAATATTCTGATGAATTCACTTTCAAGTATTCCGATGTTTGCAGAAATTCTTCATCCAATACTATGGATATCTGAAAGAATCTCGACAGCATATGGTAACATTCTGTTCGTCAGTTCATTTGAAACATTTGTCGGTCAGGTCAAATGGTATGTCGCCGTTAAAAATATTGCTCATTTGTGTTATGGATTGGCAGAAGTTTACTAATTTCAAGGGTTAAAATGTAATCCTTGAACGCTTTTAAAAAATGTTGCCAACTGGGGCTCGTCATATGATATGTATATTCTTTTTCAATTTCAGTTTTCTTCGTAAAATAAAATACTAGAGTAAAATAAGCTCTAGGTAATCAAATGTATGTATATCATTAGCTCATAGCGAGGAACAAAGCTTTTGAGTATAATAATTTAATTTCAAATACATCGTTGGAGTGTGTATAATTAGCATTGTCGTTGGTTGCTGTGGGAGCCTACACGTCTGAAGGCGCTGTTATAATCATCAGTACATAATCATTTATGGTTTTTCAATACTTCGTATATAAGAGCGTGTAAAATTAGGATTCGTGGAGCGTCGGTACTTGACATTAAGTTCCCGTGGGAACCAACACACCGGCGTCGATGAATGATTTCTCATAAAAAAACGATGTCAACGCCACAGGTGCTTATCGCTTGCGAAAATATAGCCCTCCTCTCAAAATCTAACCGCTGATAAAAATCTAGACGTTAGTTTTTATCAATGATAAAGATCTCTCTTGAACTTCTCTGCGTATTGACCTAACCGGCCGGCTACCGCTCTTGAATAGGTCACGAAAACCGAAGATTTTTCAAACTTAATAAAGATTCTGTGATTTTTCGTCAATAATTTGGCTTAAAAACTTCATTTAGCGCTGCATTTTACAGCTTATGAGAAGATAATTTTCTAGATGCTGCCCTAAATTACGACTCAAACTATGGATGCGTTCGGTAAACAGGACGAAAATGTGCTCTACCAACTAATTCGCATTTCCATTTCACTTATTTGAACAAATTTTGTCATGTCTACGGCGCAGACGGGATTTAGGTTCTACTCATTGATCACTTTACGTGAGTATCTGAGAACCGTTACGTCGGTTGATGTCGGCATCAGACGAGCATTGTGTTCGGTACTCGGCAGTGACTTTGCACCTTTTTAGTGTCAGTCAGTTCACACGTGACGCTTATCCACCTTAAACCTATGAAAATTTTTAGTTCTCGAGTGTTCAAATTAAGATACGGATACAAATTGATATCAATCTACGCCTCATGTCTCGCTCTCCATATACTTCTTATTTTTTCTCAAATTTTGTTTCGATGAATAAAACGTACGAAATTCATACGGATTACGCACTTGAAAATTTCGCTACTTATAAACTTAGCCATGCCGACTATATGAGCTAACATTGCCAGATGCATCGCTACGACGACATAAATTGTTTAAGAACCCGGCCCTAAATTTCTTCAGAAGGTTCTCAGAGCGCAGTGCTATTTCCGTCATTCCTAAGTTTTGTTTCTACCAGCAGACCCCAGACAGTTACTTGCTTAAAGAATTTCCATAAAGTCATGTCCAATTAATTCTAATTTGATTAAAAAACGCCTTTTTAACTTTCAGTTAGCCATTTTTTGTAACAGCGTTTTACCATACGTGACGTGCGCAGTTGCTGACATGTCCTTTAGTTACTTTATTTAGGAATTAAATTCAATAAGAGCTGAAGTGTTAGCACAGCGAGACATACGTGTGTTTTTAAAAGTGGAAAGTTTTATGAGTTGAGATGTTTAAACAGGTCATTAAAATCACAATGTATGAGTGCTGCGCATTATTAGTCAAGTACCCCAACCTAAATATTGATAAAAGACCAACTGATGATCATATTTTGAGAGACGATCAGATTTTTCCATAATACATGTTATTAGAGATAAAAATCAATTCATCACTCTTTCTTAAAGAATTTAAACTATTATCATTTCCTTGACGTAATGATAAAGCATTTATATGTTTCGGCTTATTGTGCATAAAAGCTTGGAGATCCTCCGTCACATATCTCTGATTGAAATTTACTGCGATGTAATCTTAACGAAAAAACGGAGATATCTATAAAAGATAAAGCATACGCATTCAATCAGCTCGCTGAAAAATAGTTCTTACATATTAGTAATAGCGTCATAGCTTTAAATTGAAAGAGCGAGGTCTTTTTTGACGGTGGCTGCTCACTATAGTGCGTTATACTGATTAACGGTAATTGTCGTCAATTGTGCGGTTTTTATAGGATGATCGGATGACAAGACCGATGGAAATGTTCAGAGTTTAATGGAATGATGATGAGTTTAGGGTAAAGTTTCAGAGTTCAGAGTTCACCTGGAAATCCCATGCAATCATGGCTGACTAAGTAGTTTTTTTTAAAATTGATAAACTTAGGCTACACGTGCTGCATTTCCCAGCAAAACTTTCTCGGCGCATATGATGTGCAAGTAGCTATAATGGCGGAGAAAGATCCCTATCATGGGTCATTACGAGCGATAATGATCTAGAGCTAGATCTTCATCGCTGATAGTGCTACAGAATTAGATCTTTATCGGTGATAGTCATTTGGAAGTGAATCTTCATGAAAGATAATTGAAAGATCTGAATCTTCAGCAACAGAGAAATAGAGCTGCACGTTCATGAATAAATCTTATGATTCAGGGCTAGATCGTTTTAGTGTTTTGATAAATGTCAGAAGTTTTTATTAACAGCTGTGACATCAAACATCGATCAAGAGCTGTGATATCAAACATTAATATCTACTTCATCTCAACATGTGATCAATTTAGCTTCAAGCCATCCTCGTATAAGAAAAAACGAAAAGCATGTTTCATTTGCGTTTTCATGTCAGGGTATCAATCTTTGATATTCTAAACTTCAAAGCTGCATTCAAACCTACTCTGTTCAAAACCAAAGCTTTTGAAATTAATCATCTTGTGTTAGAACATCAAAACATAATGAATTAACTTGGAATAATCTGTAAATAGAATTCTTGGATGAATTATTGTCGGCTGCAAATGTAGAACATTATCACATAATTCAGCGTTATATGTTATATTGTCACTCCTGAGTTTTTTCCTTTCAGTGCGATGAAAACTAATGAAGAATGTAAACGCACAACAGAACGTTAAGGATCTTTACTCACTCTATTACTTAAGTTACCTGACCTTAATGAAAATTAATAAATTATTTTTAGAGTTTTAGACTCACGATATGTATTCTTCATACTTTGTCAATAATACATTTTTATTTCATTCCTAATGTTTCATTTTTTTCTCTTTTTTCAAAGTACTGCTTTTCAGGTTTCATGAGCAACATTTTTTAGCGAGAGACATTTTTTGTCAAAAAATGAACTTCACACTAAGTGCTAATGATCGTCACGGGCCTTTTACCTTAACTACGAGTAGAAACTGACTTGACTTACTGTATATTGAATCGAAATGAAACTTCGTCCTTTTCATTGACAGCTTGTGGGCTATTTAGCTGTCAGGGTAAATTGTTTTACCCACCGATAAGAAATGATCAACATGAGGCTGGACGGTCGTGTTGGAAAAAGTATGCTACAAGTGTAAGCTCGCTTATGGCAATTTCGTCGGATTGCTTGGACGGCTCTCTTACCATGAAATGTGCATTGTCAGCGCTAGTACTTATAACATTTATGTTTCTCTTATGTTGCACCGAGCATTGTTTTGTTTAAATTTTTCAAATAAATATTCCAGCACTTATACTGACCACAGTTAGGATATCCGTTCCATTTCAGGAAAATTTTTAATTCAGGTGCACCAAGCCAATCATTTCTAAATGACTGCGTTTAAAATTTCCATTTTTAAGAAGATGATTTGGTTCGGCAAGCCATTAAGAAAAAATAGCAAACATTCCAAATAAATAAAAATAATTACATTATAATGCAATCTTATAATGAAGTCATAAATGGCATTAAGTATTGAAATGAATTTATTTGTCTGCTGTATAAAGCTTTGCCTGATAAAACGCCGAGTTAATATTCAAAGTTGAAGAGTACTAATTGCTTACGAGCATGTTACGGAGTTAGCCTCTGTAACGCATATAAGTTATGACAAAACAAATAAATAAAAATATTAATATTGATAGTTACTGAATGAGAAACTCGCCTGCTTCGAATTTTTGACATCTCTTAATTTTGAAGCACACAAGTATTTAATCTTCAAGCACTATTTTGCGTTCTGTCTCGGCTTTGCAGCCGAAAACAAGATAAGAATATCTGAATTCTCAAATTAATAGACAAGACTAATTACCAAGTAATTTAAGTTAATGGGGGGAATGTTGATCGAAGAGTATTCGCTCAGAGAAAGGAAGCTAGCAACCGTCACACGGTCACTGTCAGCATTTTTATTCCTTTTATTGAGCAAACTCTTCGACTCGCGAGCCTGAGCTGTGAGGGTGAGACTGTTTACATTTCACTGCTCTGATGTGTATCTCGATGTACAAATCTAACGAGTTCGATCCGTGTTCAAACTTCGTTAAATCGCCTCTTATTCGTCGTTAAGGAGGCATTTTCTGTTCTGCATCATATCATCTTCATCCGAATGATTATAGGCCTACGTGTTGTTCAAAATTATTCAAGTTGAAGATTTTTGGTTGGAAAATAATTTTTAGCCGATTTCCTCCAAATTTAATGGTTTACATGAAAGTTTCCCCCATTCCCTTAGACTACAAGTGTTTCCCCCAGATCTGGGGGAATTCCCCAATCAGTGAAAGCCCTGTAGTAAAATTGTTCCGATCTCGTCTCTCCCGTAGCAGAAGAGAGGGTTTCGGACTCGGGAATCGTTCGAGCAGTAATTTGTATCTGACTTTAAGGCTCGATCGACCGTAGATGTGAGGATCTCCAATACCATAGCTCTGTTTGTTTTTACTGTATCTTTATTTAATCTCCCAATAACTACATTCTTTCAGTTGTTAGATTGAGTCAATGAAATCAGTTGGCAGAGGCTCTCTACTTACAGGAGTTTAATATACGAAACAGCCTGCTTATTGCCACAAACGGCAGAGCTATGATCACGGTATACTGGCTATGATTGGAATCTCGACATATCACTTGGCACGGTTAGCAACAGTTACTGTTGTTTTTCTACTTTCCCCCGCCACTTGCCTCAACTCTTACAGAGCGGTTGGCCGTACGTCACTTCTAAAGATTCTCGAGATTTTAGGTTTCAATCCTAACCAAATTAAATCAACAAGCAGTAATTCCGAGTGTCATGGATATACAGGGTGTTACAGAATGAAAGGGCAAAAACCAGGCGACATATCATTTTCAAAAAACTGTATGTCAAAATTAAAACATTTCGGGCCTAGACCCATCTTCAGCTAAACAATCAGTAAAACGTGGTAAAGGGAACAGTGATTTTCACTGTTCCCTTTACCACGTTTCTTGATGCTTTGAGAATGATTTTCAGCAGAAACGGGCTGTGTGATGTGTTCGTAAGTGATAATTCTTCTAACTTTTTGTTGTTTTGTTTCTTTCAACACAACTTGAGGTTTATTTAGCTGTAGCTGCAAACTACGCTTTTAGTAGCCTTAAACTTTTAAGGCAGGAGAAGTAAACACTCTCGAACGCAAGTATCAGTGTATGCGTTTCTGTCGGTGACAGACTCCTCTTAAAACTAGCCGTGCCCGGAAGTCAGGCAAGAGCGCGTAACAAAGGTTTCCGGGGCTCGTAAAGGCCGAGCGTAACAACAGCTTCCGGAGCTCTTGCTAACAGAACCAGTGTCACATTATAGCGACGCATATTTTAGTGTATAACACTTTTCATCTTAAGACTTTAACCGTTTTCGAATTTCTAATGGCATTGCGCACCTCACACCGCCGTCCTATTCTCCGGCCAGCAATGATCAAGCTGAGAGGGGGTAAGGGTCATCAAAGACCTGTTGAAAAAACTCTCTTCTCCCGAATCGTTCAAACCCTGTCTAGCAAAAGCATGATTTCAATCACATTGCATTCCTCATAGTGTCACAAAAACTGCTCCTCTGTTGCGCTCAACAATCGTAAATTTGTTACTTCCAGAGATAGTTAGTCCTAAATATTCAGTGTCCAGGTCTAAGCCTATGTATGTAACTCAATTTGATGTCAGTGATCAAGTTCATGCTCTGAATTTAAGAAATGGTCCCAAGTAGCTGAAGAAAAAAAGAAAAAAACGTTTATTTCCAAGTTGCCAACATATTGGGTTTTAAAAATTTCTTAATATAAGACGTTCTAAAACAAAAGTTCCATACGAGGAGTATTAATTGACAAACTATCCGAGGTGTACGAAGAGATAAGCCATACGAGGCATAATAATAGACAAACTATACGAGGTGTACTAATAGACAAACTATCAGAGGTGTATAAATAGATAGACCATACGAGGCATACTAATAGACAAACCATTCGGGGCGTGCTAATAGTATAACTCTGTCAAGGGGTAGTCAATAAGAAATGAAAAATATCATCTCTTGGATATTTTATATTCCAAGAGATGGCTAACAACTCATAAATAATTCATATACTACTAAAGAATTCTTCGGAACTCCCAAGTTACTAGTTGAATTATCGAAGTAAGAAAATGACAAAAAACGCTATACCGTAGCAGATTGAAACACCATCGTAAATGACAATCAAGTGTTGAGAAAAGGTTAGTCACAAAGTAATTTATAAAGAACATCGCCCAACACAGCACGCACATCTAGAAATGCGTAAACAAACTTATACGCAAAAATGAAATTCATGGCTTGTTTAGCATACGAATATAAAGGTAATTTTCACGAGCGCTTTATTTCATTTGTCTGTTTATACTTTTAATTTCTTCTATTCACAGAAATGCCCTTCGGGGTTAAGCAAGCGCAATCAATTTATTTCTGGAATTTGGTCCAGTGTTAACTGATCGCAGAGCTTTAGTTAAAATGTAATGTGTCTTGAGGTTTTGCTTATATGCAAAAAATAGAAATATATAAATGCATATGTGTGTATATATACTCGTATACATGTGCGAACGTGAACATGTGCATAAAGATACATAGACATTCATATTTGCATGCGCACACATACACATACATGCGCACACACCTACACATACATATTCATATATATACGTATTGAAAATGAATATAAGAAAAATACTAATGAACATAAAAAACAATCTTGCTCTTGCTACATCTAAAATGACAGTCAAGCTCTGTGTAATCGTAAGAAATAGCCTGAGGGAAAATAAGGAATAGGATAAAAGACTTCGAAAAACGTATATATGAAATGGTTTTTAATTTCTTGAAGGAAATTCTAAAAAAACGAGTTACCGTCAAGAAACAACAACAAAAATCATATTTCACATCCTCTCGGTATTCTCTGCAACATCATGCGGACATGGGTACATGGGATAAAATGGAGACAGTGTAAGCCGGATATCACTCATGATTAGCAAATATCTACGAAATTTTCGCATAAATGCGTAAACAAACAAACATATACTCAACATAAAAATTTATAGCTTGTTCAACATACGGACAGAAAGAAAATTTTACCACGATTCATATGCTCATATTGCACGTTATTTCACTAATTGTATTTATCGTTTTTCCGATTCACAGAAACTCCCTCTGGGGAAGTGATAGATCTAGTTTTTAATCATTTCGCTAGTGCAATAAAATTAATTAACCGTGTTAGACCAGAGAGGCCTCGCTCCATCTTAGATTTATGGAGTACGGCAACGATTACAAGTATGAGGTGTGGGGTAAAGAAACACAATAGTTAAACTAGGAACTACTGTATTGTACGTCCGTCGGGCACGGCGGCGAGAAGAAGAAGGAAAAGCTGAGCTCGGTCGCTCTTTACATGCAGTTTACACGTGAACATAGAAAACGGAGCGGAAGCAATTTACTGGGGGACTGCGACAGCTTATATATCTTTAAACAATTTAAACAATTTATTTACCACAGGAGATACAGAGGTAGAATGTTTCTTAAGTCTAATACAATGGTCAGAGTTGAGTATAGCTACCTGTGGGCCCAAATAAGTTCAGCGACTTCTAGGGCATCCTACCATTACATTATTCTAGGGCGTACAATAATGTTTAACCTAATTCACTTAGCCTAGTTTCGCATTAGACTGATCAACAGGATAATGAACTCGATATTGATGTTTAATTTTACAATATAGGTCATATGGACAATATTTAACAGTATATTCGATAACGATTTGGGAGCAGACTGAAAATCGGCGATATTACTCATGGCAAATTGCATTATTAGGACCAGACATGTAGGAGGCAGGATTTGACTTGGTGATCTTACACGACTAGTATTCTGATAAGAAGTGAGACTCAAGATTTCTTTTAAATACCTTGTAAGAATTACTTTCACGGATCTCCGCAGGTATTGAGTTCCAGGTTTTAGTTCCAACGAATAGTATACTATGTTGCGAGCGGGCCTTTGAATAATAAGGAAGCATGAATTTACTTTTATTTCGTGTTAAATGGTCGTGATGACCAGTTTGCGCAGTTAATAACTGTTGAAGGCTATTGTCGCCATCATTAGCTAATGTTTTGTAGATGAAATTGCAGATGGAGATTTTGTAGAGATCCGAGAGTTTAAGTATTTGTAAATTTTTGAATGAATCATTTGTGTGAGCATTATATTCTAGGTTCTTTACCGCTCTGATATGCATAAATATATATACTGAAGTTGGATCTCAACAAACCGGATGGTTTTTGCGTAAAAAATGAAATAGAAACATGTATATCTATTCATGTAGATATACATATATCTACATACGTGCATTAATATATGTACTTATTGAAAATGAATATGAGATGTATATATATATAAAATAAAAAGATAAAAAACAACCTACCATCTACTACATCGAAAATCACAGTCGAGCTTACTGTAATTGTAAGAAATTATTTAGAAAAATTAACTAGGAGAAAAGACTTCGAAAACAAAAAATGAATTAGTTTTTAATTTCTTCATGGAAATTTTTAAGAAAATTCAGGTTACAGTCAAGGAACAACACAACTCTTCAGCATTATACGGACATGTATACATGGGGTAAAATAGAATAACATTGTGGCCGGATATCACATCTGAGTGGCGAATATTTACAAAATTTGGCACGTATAGGTAGATTAAACAATGGTGCAAAGTAATGATTTTAATTACGAAATTTATAGTTTCTTTCGATTCGAAAGTTCAGTGCTAGTGTGCGCTGAACGCACGGAAAAATCGGAAAAAATAAAATAAAAATGCTCAATTACCCCCAACCCCTAGCTCAGCCGAAATCAGTCGAAACATCTTCAAGAATGATTTTGAAATAGTGAGACAACGTTAGCCGAAATTAAATTTATTAAAAACATAGCACAACCCTCACATCAATTAACCTGTATATTTGTGTATACACAAAATGTATTTCAGATGGTGTTTGTCATACGGAAGTTCAATATAAATACAGAAAAAAGAAAAATGACGAAATAATGATAAGGAAATACTCCTAATTATGGAAAAAAACGTTCATTCCGCTGCATTGAACTGACGGGTGTGGTGCTCTTTATCGTCGACAGAAATAAGTAATATCAATATTAGAATGGCTTAGCAAACGTAAAATGAAATAATTTTTAATTTACTAACATAAATTTTAGGTAAATGGAAAATTCACACCGAAATGCTGCAGGCCCTATAACAGAGATGCAAATTAACGTGACACATTTACTCTAAATTCCTGTACAATTTTAGAGTTTTTGATATGCTGGGGAAGCTTGTTCCACAAAAAAATTCTAGAACCTGAGAGAGCTTTTTGTCCCACGTTTGATAAACGGTAACTGACCAAGACATCATTCCTCCGATTTGGTTTTTGTTTGGGATATTAGATGGAATTTTTTTTACCACATCTGCATTACTTTGAGGGAGGTACAGAGAGGAGAACACTCGTCGAGCTTTTTGGATCATGAACCTGTTCGGTATTGGGATCCAGTTGAATTTTCGTAAAAGAAGATAGCATGATCGCATTTATTGAAATTTCCTTTGCATACCACTTTCGCGGCGAAGTTGATACATTTTTGCAACTCTTCCTAACGATATTGAGGTAAATCTCCCCACACCAGACTGCAGTAGTATAGACGCGATAAAACTAAAGAATGAATCACTAATAACCTAGATTTTTCGTCAAGTGTGTTCTTAATGCGATGAAAGAACATTAAGGTCCCGTTAATTTTGTTGCATATTATTTTTACGTGTGAAATGAATGTCATATTTTTGTCAAACCCAAATCCAAAATTTTTTGCCTTATTTACTGGTTCAATTTTATCGTCTTCAAATGTTAGTGTGAATGGTGGTAAATTTTTAGTCGCATTCCGTTATCCAAAAATTAGGCATAGCATTTTACGTGTGTTAGGTTTGAGGCCATTATGGTCATACCACAATTTCAGATTCCTCGGAAGGTCTTCAGTGTTGGCTTGTGTTTCTTTTAAATCCGCTGTTGAGCTTGTCTTGGCAATTTGTACGTCATCAGCATACATTGAGATTTTTGTGTTTGCCGGTGTCGGGCAACGCAAGTGGTTCCGACTCTATTCTGTTATAGTTACCCATAACCTTGAGTATTTTTTTCATGTGTTCAGTTGCCTGTACGAGTACCCACAGACGCCGATCTCACCAGTTTGGGACGCCGCCCACCCCTCTCCCTCCACCTCCGTGTTGCTACATCAAGTTGCCATTCGCGCCAATTATTTAACTATGTAGTACTAATGAGGTCGATTATCCTATCTGTTCGTTATACAGTTATTATTAATCTCTGCATTATAAACACTACAAGTACTTAGTAAGTAGATAGTACAGCGGAATACCTAAGTTAACCTGCATTAAATCATTATAATAAGTTACGATAACGACCGCTGGTGTTTGGCCATTCGACGACCCTCCATCTCGACACTCAAGAACAGGCATTTTTTAACGTTTTTTACTTAACCTTAAACTAACTGAACTTGGTCTAACCTAACCCAACCTAACCTAACTTAACCTAACCTAACCTAACTTAACCTAACCTAACTTAACCTAACCTAACTTAACCTAACCTAACCTAACTTAACCTAACTTAACCTAACCTAACCTAACCTAACCTAACCTAACCTAACCTAACCTAACCTAACCTAACCTACTTAACCTAACATAACTTAACTTAACCTAACCTAAATTAATTTAACCTAACATTTCTGTCGCTGCTCGGAGGCGGAGGGAGTGTCGTGATTCTAACCACGACGTATAAACGATCATTCAAAGGAGGACGCTCCATTAATCGAATTGTTCGAAAAGGCCAGAGAAATGTCGTAAGCCGCGTGGTGGTTATCCATTTATCTACCATCTACTGACTTCAAGCACTCCGCATCGACTTCAAGCACGCAGGGAGAATAGGACGCCAACTGACCGACGAGGTTGCCAGACTTCAACACTGGGATTGGTTCTACCATAAATAGTATTTATGTTATTGTTCAATAGCTAACGTTAATTAGATCATCAGTACAATTGTCGAGAATTGATATATTTCCTATTGCGAATATAATTCAATACGCTAGAGTCATTCGTAACGCTTGTTTGTGGAATTAATCCATCTTAATTGATCAATTAATCAATTGCGATGGAATATCATACACAGCCAGATGCTTGGAGGTTCACAGCTCCGCACAGCTACCAGGCGACGCTGGCACTGGCATTAAGCTCCGGGCCGTGATAGAGAGAGGAGGGTGCGCTTTATCACCAAGTCTGCCTTCGGGCACGGCTTTGTCAAGTCTAATTCATGTGAATTCAGTGTAACAGAATACTTTGATTGACGTAATTATACTAAAGCGGTCAACGGAGTATGTATAGCAACACCATCCTGGAGTCAACGATTAATATGAGTTCCATTCGATACATATCCCAAATAGCTTCCTCATTCGATTTCTTATGTGCAGTAGGTTTAGATGGATGCCATCAGCACACATCAGTAATGTTACTTGTAACGTAAATTAGATGCGTTAGACTCTTTTCTCTTGATGTGTCATTATTTCTGTACCGAGGTTAGGCAATAAATCACCATGTGTCCTAGCAGGATTATTTCTTGTTAATTAGAGAGAGGTTAATCATCATACCTGTTTGGTTAATTATACGCTACCTTATTAATTTATTTGCTACCAATATTATCATTAATTATAATTGAAGACATTGAAAAGTCTCAGTTTATTTTGATCTTTATGAAATAAAATAAAAGAATGGTGACGTTTAGTCACGACGAACATCGAAAGAAATGAAGGCAACTGGAAAACGACGATAATGAACACCAGAAAAGAACTGCCCCATAACAATTGGGTGGTGCGATGTAAATCTAAAATAGGGGAACACGACAGGAGAAAGGGTGGGCGGCGTCCAAATCTGGCGAGATTGGTGTCTGTGCGTACGGGGTCATCTACTACAGAATCCTAGGTCTATTTCCCTACCCAGGTGGCGCGTTTGTGCATTTACTTTAGTTAGCCCTGAAGTATCATTTGTATTGTATATCAGTATTCTAGAATTAGTCTGATTACCAACCTGAATAATATTAATAATTCACATCTTATGCTCGAAAGTTTCCTTTCTTCTTTTCGATCCAGGCTTATAACGACAACTCGCCTAATATGGGTCTCAAGTAACCATCCTGGGAGGACAAACTATTCCGCATAGTTTCTCGTAAAGGAAGACGCTGTCGCAGTTGGCGTATCAGGGAATTTCCTGAGGAGCCCTTACGGACTGATTACGGCGCAGACAGTTGCTCGCTTCCTAACGGTACTGGCGTAGTTCGGCACAAACAAAATTTACTTCTGTTGCCCTAGCGGACTAATTACGGCGTAGGTGGTACCCACACAAATCTCACCTTACCGGTACCACCGTAATTCGGCACATACAGAAATTACTTCTGTTGCCATAGCGGACTAATTACGGTGTAGACGGTACCCCCACGAACCTCAGGAAGGGCAGCTGCGCGGAAAAGCTAGCGCACCGGAAAAAGGTAGCTGCACAGAAAAGAGCCCCTTTTCCACGAACCCTAACGTCTACCGCACGGCGGTATCGACGGTGGGGAAATCATTGATGAAAATTGAAAATAGTAGCGGGCCGAGGATTGAACCTTGGGGAACACTAAAATTATTTGGTATGAATGGTGACATTTTGTTGTTCAACCACACTGCATGAGAGCAGTTTATCAGGTAGCTTTCACACCACCGAGTGTCTATTCTGTGGTTGAAAATTTTTTTGTAGAAGTTTCTTATGCTCAACACTGTCCAAAGCTTTGGAGAGGCTATGTCGATATCACCAGATTTGTGTAATGCCTTAATAATGGATAGTTTCCATTGATCAGGAAACTTGTTTATGGCTATACATGTATTTATTATCAAGCGAATGAGGGGTGCTGTGACAAGGAAGCTGTCTTTTATATATTGGAGGCAAATGCCATCATGTCCAGTCGCTTTAGTATTCTTTAGTGAGTATAAGATTTTTCGTATCTCTATGACGCTAACCGGCCTTGGTCTCCACTTGTTTCTAGTCTTTAGGGATGAAACATCGCTCAGATTTGCACCTGTAGATGTGTCTGAAACTGTCCTGGATACTTCATTGAAAACATCGTCGCCAACTTTTGAGAAGAAAGTGTTAAAGTCATTCGCCGTTTTTGATGGGTTGTCAAAAGTGCTTTTGCAGTCTGAGTTTTTATACTGATCCACTTCTCTAATGATTTCCCAAGTTCTTCTTGGGTTTTGTTTTGCAGCCAATAGTTCTTTGTGGAAATAGTCTCGTTTTGCTTCCCTGACTTTTCTTCGTAGGATCTTCTCATGATGTTTAAATAATTTTTGACACGTACAGTCTGATTTGTTCAGTTTGTACTCACGCTGCAAATTTCTTTTAGCTCTGCTCAACTGTTTCATCTCGTCTGTTATCCATTTAGAAATTCTTTGCTAAACTTTCTTCGTAGTGAAAGGTGTGCATTCGTTAAGGGCTGATACGAAATTTTCGTTGAAAAGCGAAACTTGTAGATTGACATCATCGGTGTTTGCCATGCCTTGAAATTCACTCCATCTGGCGAATCGCTTTTCTTGAAATATTCCAGGGGAGTAGTGGTTTTCATGCGATATGTAATGTAACTAGATTTATGTTTCTCTTTTGCAATATTGATTAGACATTCTACCGAATGGTGATCATAAAAAGACGGTAAGCTCTCTGTGCTGAGTACTGCTTGAGGATTGTTTGTAATTGATAGGTCAAGAAAAGTTTTGGAAGTGTTGGTAATGCGCGTTGGTGCTTAGGCCATACAAGAAATATTAAGTCTGTGCAGCATCTTGCTTAGCTGATTGTTTTTATTTGTCAGATCTATGTTAAAATCTCCGAAAACATAGAAAAACTTTTTGGCTGCAGAGATTAATTGAAGCGTAATTTCAATGAAATCTAATGTTGGACGTAGAGATGCTGACGGATGTCTGTAAAAACTGCCGATAATGAAAGACTTGTGTTTGTTTACTTGAACATTGAGCCAAACCATTTCTGTGTCTTCGCATTTTTCTTTTATAGGAAATAAGGATGTAGAGTAGACATCTTTGATGAAAATGCATGAACCCGCTACTCTTGACTCCGTCAAGTGTAGCCGGTAATGCTAAGATATGACCTTTCGACTCGTGAATCGAACCATGTTTCAGATACGCATAAAATATCGATATCGTTAGTGATCAACATTACTCGAACGTCATTCGTTTTACCATTGAGACTGCGAGCATTTAATGTGCAATATTTTGATAATATTTATCTCCATAGGCAGATCTTAAGTGGAGTTATTGGATTTGTTAGGTCTAGCAGGGCATTTAGTATTCGCCTTTAGGTCTTTCATGCCGCGTTCACTGTTTGTGATTTCAGTTTTAGGAGGAAATTCAATTTAATCAATGTTATTTACTCACAAATAACATTATTTATTTAGTCGAGAGCAACACGATTTTCATCACGCATTTTTAAGAGGGCGCTATAGTGGTCCTGTTTCCGGTGTATGCTTACCGGAGGACAGTTTATCAATACTGAGCTGGAAGCTGACTATTTACGATTATAAATAGTTGAATTGGATTGCCTGTTTTAGATCAAAATTCCGTATGATTCCTTTTACCTTCTACAAGGTGCTATGTACATCGGTATATAATTAAGGATATTATAATATATGTAACTCATCCTTAGTGAGTTTTCCTCATATTACTATGTATACATACCTACAATTTTTACACTATTATACATAATAGTTTTTTTTATACAGAGATTGTTATGTACATTTATACATCCATTCGCACTCTGTTCACCCGAAGCGCTACACTCACTCAAGCTGCACTCTTCACTTATACTCATGTAAAAGTACAACATCCCCAAGATGCACAGACCGCTACACAATTTTGTGTACTTTTATATACCATAGACATGACTCATTTACATATACCCTAACTACCTATATACATATATTTTTTTTACACTATACACAAGAGAGTAGCCTGAGTAGCCAAAGAAGCGCCGATCAAACGGAGCCTTTTAATGATGTAGAATTATGTTACTTTTGCGTAACAGGAAGCTATTTCGAGTTCTGATGTGATGTGATTTGATGGAGGTAAGGTGGATGATGAGATGAAAAATATGAAAAGAGAATGTAAGTTGATTCTTGGTTACAGAGTGTTTGTGATCCTTGTTACTGAGTATTGTGTCCTATTGTGATGGATGGAGTTGTGTTTTGGGGTTTTGACTTCCTACCCGTGGGGGGAAGACTGATCCATCCGCTCGTCAAAACCCCAAGATGAATAAACAACGTAAATAAGTAAGTACTGTTTTTCGGTCTTCATCATGATGAACTGTTGAATATTCTTATGTGAATTTCGGATCTGGTTACGCTCGCACGAAGACATTCTCGAAACAGACAACTGTCCGAATAAAATTCCGGCACCCAGAAATTTTCACGTCGCAAACAAAGAAAGCACGCTCGATCAAGTATACTGCTCCTACTATCGCACTTTCGGTGACCGTGCAAGCAAAAGCACAACAGCATGCAGCTATGCTCAACGACGGCCGCACAGGATGGTAAGCGCCACATCCTACGCGCGGGCAAATACAGCAGATTTGTTTTACGCCACAGACTCCAACGATACTCGGTATCTCGTCGATACCGGCTCGGCGGTCAGCTTAATTCCGCCCGACGAAAAACACTCAACCAGACCCCCGTCCTACGATCTACTGGCGGCTAACGACACCCTCAAGGAGGTCATGGAGGCATAGAATCCAGTCTCGTGAATTTTTACACCGCCCACCCCTCTCCCTCCACCTCCGAGCAGCTACAGCACCACCTCCGAGCAGCTACAGCAATGTTAGGTTAGGGTAATTAAGGTTAGGTTAAGTTAACTCAAGTTGGGTTAAGTAGGTTAGGATAAGGTAGGTTAGGTTGTGTCGAGAATCTGTTCAGAATGATCAAATTTTTGCGAATTTAAAATGAAAATTCTTGTAATTGCGTAAAAAGTTGTGTGTTGAAAGATCTCAGTAAACCCCAGCAGCACAGAGGGGTCGCTTCAACATGAATGTTTTTATGTCGCTTAAACATGTATGTTTTCTTTTATGCCTGTGTGTTTAAGGGGGAGCGATAAGAGTTAATGGCTCGAACGACGGCTGTTGACATTGGGTGTTGTCGGTCGAGCCCGTGGGAAACTTGAGACGATCGAAAAATGCCTACCCATTCGCAAACAAAGTCGCTTTCTCAACGCACATAAATCGCGACCCTTGAGCTGCGAGGGTGAACGGAGTAACGGCTTCGAAGGAGCCTGGGCGTGGGAAAGAGTGAAACCAACATATAACCAGGGAAGCAGTAGGCGGGCACTGTCCACGAATAGAAGGACCAGATTGGTCGGACAGGAGGAAGGGCACAACCCTCAAAATATACGATAGACATCGTGATGAACAGGAGGGCAGTTCGACAGTCGACGCCGCGACGCGAAGTATAAAGATAAAACTCGGGTGTTTTCGCGGTAACAAACGTGCTCAAAGATATAATGAAAAGTGATTATTGCATGTATTGAAAATTACACTAAAGTTGACGCTATAATGTAATCCAGAAATCAATGCATTCTCGTTTCACTTGCAGAGAGGAAATTTTACGTGTTCCCGGTACCACGTTCACTAAGGGGAAATTTATCAAACATAACAAACCGTGGGAGTCATTTGATGGATCATGGAGATGCCACACTAGAAGGGAGGGTAAGACATGCATTTCTTAAAAAAAAAGAATGAGTAAAGATAGTGTTGAGATAAAATATTGCGATAATTCATTGTCATTCAGTCATTGATGCGCTTAAAAAGTAACAAGTTAAATTTTTAGTAACAAGTTAAATTTTTATCTTTGACAGGCGGGACGGTTATACAGTCATACATCTGAGGATTGATCAGCTCGAATGAAGGGAATCGACGTGTGAGCATGCTGAAACGTAATGAGCAAGATAACGTCCTCACTAGACATTTCTGAACAGTGCATAAGATAGGCCTTTGAACTGAAGCGAGTCGCGGACGAACTTTGTGGTTGAAGTAACCTTCGCCTACTGGGCTGCTGGGGGCGCTGAGACATTGTAGGCATTATTTGTGTTATGTTTGGATGCATAAGCAATCTGCGGTTAAAGGCTGGCCAGCCAATGTTTCTGTGTAATTATGTGATGTAAGTCATTTGACGTATGCTATTTGATTTCATTACTTAATTAGCATTATTCCTAACACCATTCATTGTGTGTGCGCTCATTAATGTTTGTATGACGTATAACTGGAAATTATAAATGTTAAGCATAGTTCATCCTGTGTATCATGCCCCACCATATTAGAAGCGATCAATCGTAACACCAAGGAGGGCGCCCAGAAAATGCGCTGCGTAAGTGGGTCAGCGATCCCCGGTGAGTACCTTTATTTTTAGTATATGTACTGTAATTGCCGATTATAATTAATTTAATTTGTGTTGTGTATATAGCCTGGAGGTGTGCCATTCCTCTATTCCGAGAACCTGATCTTCTTGTTAATGAATTGTTAACAAGGAGGTGAAGGGGCAATTTCTCGTGACATCAGAATTTGATGAGATCAACACGATCGCTGTGTAATATTTTGTGAGTGTAGTATGACAGTTGCATTGTATTTTTTTTTTGCGTAGTTATTTTATGTGCAAAACGTACAGAAATTCAGTAGAGGTTCATAACTCGTAGTGATGATTTTCTGTGTTCCGGTGTGAGAAGCCAGCAAGCACACTGCCATATAGTTAAAGAAAGTGAAAGTGGTTATAAAAGTGATAAGATTCAGTAAGAAAATTCTGGTGTGTTCACACGAATAATTTCAAAGTTTCAGTAAAAATTTTACAGTGAGTAGGTTTGAAAAATATTTGAGTGATCGCAAAATTTTGAGTTTTGGAAAAGGTGAATTGGAGAAAATCGCCACCATGCCTGCGCGAGGGAGAAGGAACAACGCAAGGGGGAACGGACGAGTGGCGCCACCACAACCTGAAGAGGAAGAAGAAGTTAATATGCCTGTGGTAACAAGTTGCGTGGGGGCCATTGGTGCTAAATTCAGGAGGGGCGACGATGTAGGGGAACATATGGCAAGGTTGAAGTTTTTGACGGGCAATCTGAATAACAGCGAGCAGGTGAATGCCTTCTTCCTATGCCTGGGTCCACAAGAGGCAAAGGAATGCAATAAAATAATTGGTACACTAACGAACCTACGAGAAGCAGAAAGATGGCTGCGCTCATACGCCGACCAAGTGGAACATCCGACTCAAGCGCTGTTTGAAATAGTGACCAAGAAGCAAACAAGCCGAGAAGGAGTTTCAGAGTACCTGACGCGCCTGGAAAGGCTGTACAACGAGAATTATCTGGAACATCCGGAACGAGTCCTTGTAGATTTGATGTGGCTCGGATTAAGGGAGAACATCACAAGACCCTTTCGAAGTGATGCGAGACCTACGACAGTACAAGAATTGAGGGACATGGCAATCGAAGTGGAAAATCGACGGATAGTACCAGTACCAAGGGAAACGACAGAGAAGAGGGAACCGGAGAGAGAGAGAGCGCAGCGAAGCGAGAGGAGGCCACAGCATGAGACTGCACGTGTCGGCCATACGATGCGGCATTCACCACAACGGCCTAGAGGGTACCGCCATGAAGTGCCACCCTGGAGAGAAAGGAACAGACAGATACGACACTCTCCTTATCATCGAAGAGGAAATTATGAAGCACCCCACTGGAGCGAAAAAGGCAGACTTAGGAGTCATCAGCACCAAATATACCACGCAAGAGAGCCACAGCCGCATCTGGAAGTACCACCTGCACCTGCAGTGGACTTAGTCCAGTATAGAGCAGTGCCACCGCCGTGCGTCAACTGTGGAAAATTTGGGCACCTAAGAGCTGATTGCAGAGTGCAACAGTTTGCAGGACAGCCAAAAAACGGAATAGGAGACCGTTAGCTTCACTAATAAATCCCAGCGTGATACTCCAAGTGAATGGTACACCTGTTACCGCACTTCTTGATACCGGAGCAAATATATGCTTGGTAAAAGAGCGTGTGGTTGCGGGGATTAAAAATGCTAGTGTGAAAGGAACATCGACTGCATTAAAAACAATTGGAGATGAACCCGTACCGGTGCTGGGAAAGATTAATGTGCCAATCAAAGTTAACGGTCAGAAAATTGTTCAGAGATGTTTTGTTGTGCGGGAAAATGCATTCCCAGGAGACCTGCTAATAGGAGTGGAAGTAATGAACAAAGTCAACGCAAAGCTAGACTTCGGAAAACGTAGGGCATCATTCTTTGGCACTTACGTGAACATGTTTTCAGCACCAGGACACGCTTCTCCGAAAATTCTGTGTGTAACGAGGGAAGAAACATCTGTCACTCTGGCTGAGGATATTACAGTGAAGCCTCGCGCGCAAACCATGGTGAAGTGCCGAGCAGATGGCAAGTTTGATGGGAAGGAAGTAATTTTAGAGCCTAGAATTAAGTGGGCGCCGTACGTCGGAGCCACCGCTGCAAAGGTACAAAACGGGTATGTTTTGATGCCTGTACTTAACCCTTTTGCCGAAGAAATCGCTCTGACTGAAGGAGCAATAATTGCAACATGCCACGAAATCTCGAATGAAGATGCAACTGCAGAAGAAAACAATGCGGAAAATAGCGAAGCAGAAAATTGCCGCAGAGAGAAGCGCTTTCAGCAAATTGATGAGCTTAACCTCAGCCACTTGGATGCTGAAAAACAAGGACAAGTCAGAAACCTGTTGAAGGAATATCACAAGACGATTAGTGCAGACGAGATGGATATTGGCCATGTGAAAGGAGTGAAATACAAAATTTTGCTGAGTGATTACAGGCCAATTCAAACGAAAGGATGGCGTATTCCGTACTCCAGCCAAGAAATTATTGATAAAAAGGTCTCGGAGATGATCGAAAGTGGAGTTGTGCAAGAGAGTACAAGTGCTTGGAAAAACCCGCTCGTACTCGTAAAGAAGCCAGGAGGAGGCCACAGAGTTTGCCTTGATTTGCGAGCTGTAAACATGCGGGTGATAAACGAACATTATCCGATTCCACACATTGTAGGGACACTGGAGGAGGTGGCTGGCAAAGAATACTATTCCATTGTCGATGCAAAATCAGCCTTCCATCAAATTGAGCTAGATGAAGAAAGTAAGCAGTACACGGCGTTTCAAACTCAACAAGGCAACTTCGAGTTCTCTAGGCTACCTATGGGACTTAAGTGCTCAACATCAGTGTACCAGAGAGTAATTTGTCATGTTCTGAAAAGGCAACTTGGAAAATTCGCCGCTATTTACTTGGACGACGTGTGCGTTAACTCTATGACTTTTGAGAGTCACCTAGAAAATTTAAGGGAAGTGTTGCACGAGTTTCAATGTGCCGGAGTAAAAATAGGCTTGGACAAGTGCAAATTTGCACAAAAACAAGTAAAATACCTAGGATGTTACATCAGTCGTGAGGGACTTATTCCAGACCCCAAAAACGTGGAGGCAATGCAGAGTTACCCTAGGCCGACTACCGCACGTAAAGTGCGCTCGTTCGTGGCAGCGCTTAATTTCTACCGGCGCTTCATTCCGCACTTTGCCACAACAGCTGCACCCCTTAATGCTCTGACTAAGAAGGGCCAAAAATTCCAGTGGAAGGAGGAACACGAGCAAGCCTTCTGTAAACTTAAGCAGCTCATGATAGAAGCTCCAGTTCTGAAGAAGCCTTCTCTAAATGAGACGTATTACTTGAGCTGTGATGCCTCGAATGAGGGCTCGGGCGCGGTCCTTGCACAGAAATGTGATGGTAAGGAACAACCGATTGGATACTTCAGCAAAAGATTCAATGATGCTGAAAAACGTTATTCAATTACGGAGCGGGAAGGATTAGCAGTGGTCGCCGCTGTAAATCACTTTTCACCTTACCTGTACGGCAATAAATTTGTTGTAATTACTGACCACACGGCTCTCAAATATTTGTTCAAAGGTAAAAATACCAAGAACAACAGAATTATGAGATGGGCCCTAACACTCTCTCAATATGATTTTGAGGTGATTTATCGGCCAGGAGCTCAGAACGTGGTGCCCGACGCGTTGTCGAGAAATATTGCGAACGATAACGAAGAAGAAAATCGAGACGACGAAGCCCCTAAAACAGTGTTCGTCACGACGATGTTAGATGAAACTCCCAATGTACAAGAGGCGGAAAGTAAGTTGCAGAAAGAAAATGTGAGAGCAGAACAATTGAAGGATCCTGTTTGGGGGCCTGTACTGAGGTATCTTGAAGGTGACAAATTAGGGGACGCTCCAAGTCTCGCTCTGAAAGCCGAAATCTTCACTGACGGAGTCATCTTGCATTTCAGGAAGACGCAACGAAAGCCTAACAGAACAAAGCACCTGATCGTGGTGCCAGACGCTCTGAGAGAAGCAGCAATAACGTTAGCGCATGATAGCACAATTGGTGCACACCAAGGTCGTGCTAAAACGTGGAAAAAGCTCATGGAATTCGGGTACTGGATTAACATGGCGCGTGACGTTAACAAGTACGTCGATTCGTGCATGCAATGTCAGAAACGGAAGATCAACAATCGCATTTGTGTTAGCATGGGTTCATTCCCTGAAATTGACAAGCCTCCGGATAGAATAGGAGTTGATTTAATTGAAATGCCTGTCTCGAACGAGGGACACAAGTACATCCTAACCGTGGTCGATCACTTTAGTCGATATGTTGCAGCGTTTCCGCTCAGAAGCAAGACCACTGAGGAAGTAACGAAAGCGTTGACTAAGTTCGTTACTACGTACGGCCCAGCGAAGACGCTCATCTCAGACAGGGGAACCGAGTTCACGTCAGCTTTGTTCAGAAATGTGTGTGAAAAATTGAAAATAAAATACTACAACACATCAGCATATCATCCCCAATCAAACGGAATGACGGAACGGCAGAATCAGAATATCAAGACTGTTTTATCACACCTTGCCGCCAATGATCAATCCTCGTGGCCTGATGCACTTCCTTGGACGTGTCTGGCACTGAACACCAGCTACCAGAGCGTCATTGAAGAAATTCCATTCTATTTATTCTTTGGTAGGGATGCAGAAATTCCTGTTGTTGACTGGTTAAAAACCCCTCGCATGGATTACTCTCTAGGTGAGAATTACAGTGCCGAGGTAAGCTTACGACTCCACAATGCGTTCAACATGGTGAAGGTAAAAGCTAAAGCCTCACACGATAAATCGGTGCAGTTAAAGGAGCGCGGAGTGAAGAACAGTCAGGTACAAGTTGGCGATATTGTGTTGCTGCATAATCCAACCCATACCCATTGAGTTTTTTTCTGATAAATTTGACAAGAATACAACCCGGCATTTGGTGCTCTCTCGGCTCATCTTGAATATTCCCATGTGGGGAAGAAAGCTGATTTCATTTGGCGGCAAATCTCTGAAATTATCGACTGGTTCAATTATTCCATCCGCTACTTGCTCCCTGATCACACGATCATACATTTCTAGCCGGTCTGGATCTTTGCGTAATTTTTGAAAATTACTGTGCAAGATCTTTTCAGAGAGAACGACGTTTGAGCTCAAAGAGTTTTCAACTTTCTCATTCCATAGTAACGGCATAATCAAACGCCCATCATCCGCTCTATGACAGTTTTGAAGCAAAAAGCTTTCTTGCACCGAGTCTGACAACACACGCTCATCCTCATATTTCACAGATTCGTAGTTCAATACGTTAGAAAGTTGCTGACTGATCAGCTCCTGTACTGAAGTTTCAACAACACTATCACACGGAATTTGAGCTTTAGGCCTTGAAGAGTTATCAATGTCAGCCATCGTCGCGTTTAATGAATTTTTTACTTTTTCAGCACCGCACTTTGGATCATTTCGATTAGGAATGGACAGATCTGGCAAGTATTCGATGTTTTTTATCATGCGTGTTACACTGCCAGTAAACAATACTCCTATCGGAGATACTGAAAACACAGATTGCGGTGACCTGCCGAAACTGACGTCACGTAAAGGCAAGATTTGGCTATCGACATTACCCAGAATAAAATCTAGGTTAGAAATTGAAATTGTGTTCTCCTCAAGCCAACTAGTATCAGCAATGTCATACCCCTTTCGGATAAATGTATTAACTACGGCTCTAAAGTGAGGGAGATTAATATTAGTAGATATCTCAGGAATGCACACCGCCTCAATAGGCGTGTCGCAATCCAGTAACTTCAGCGATACAATTTTAGTAACTAAAGTTTTACTCGAATTGAATCCATTGATAGTAATAAGATATTTAGGGTTTACGATTTTAAGTGATAAACTCGCAGCACACTCATCGGTTATGAAGTTCACTTGACATCCACTATCGCGCATACAGCGCAGCTTACGGCCTCGTACGGGAACCGTAAACGTAGGAACGACCGAATCCTCGCCATAGCCTGCAGGCACCACGCACACTTCCGACACAGACACCACCCCAGAACTCACTTTTTCTGCGCCAGAAGACTTCTTTCCCTCGGAATTATGTGATCGCTTCTGGGAATTCGGAGAATTAATTCTTTGTTCAAAATCGCACAAAAAAGAATAGTGAAACTTGCTACATTTTGAGCAGCGCTTCTTGAACTTGAAGCGACACTCGTTGGTAGAGTGAGAGACATTAGCACATTTCGTGCAGCCACCTAGAGATTTCAATTTGTCTATCTTGGCCTTCACAGAGCAAAACACAGGACAATTAAATGTAGAGTGAGAGTGATCTCTCGCATTTCGATTACTGCACAAACTGCAATACAACCCCTCACGGTCAGCATTCTGGGCACTCAGACTTATGGCCATACCTGCTGATTTTGACTTTGGGTATTTAGCTGAAAATCTTTCGGTTGCGTCATAAACATGCTCCATGATTTCTTCGAGAGTAGGCTTCGTTTTATTAGTGATTTGAACAATCTCTTGCTGAAATTCACGATTCATACCTTTCCAAAAGAAAAACTGAAGGACCGAATTAGTTTCAATTGCAAGAGTCTCAAACGATTCGACTATGGATCTCATTTGACTTATGTAATGATACGGATCATCACCGAGAGCAAATTTCATTTTAGACAGTCTATCAAGAGTTTCGAACTTCTGTGTAGTAGGAGACGCAAACGCTTTTATGAGAAGCTCCTTTGCGCTAGCGTAATTTTGTTTACTCAATTCTAGAGACTTAATTAATGTCAACGGGGCATTTCTCAATTGTCTCTGAAGGAAACAAAACTTCTCATAGCCAGAGATTCTATATTTTGAAAGTATGGCCTCAAAATTAGAGAGAAATTTGTGCAAATCCTCGCCCGGCTCATGCCCGTACTCGGGCAAAGGAATCTGAGGGAGTTTTAACTGGCTACGATACAAGTCCTCACCTGTGTCAAGCCTTGGGCTAGGCTCACGCTCGCTCAGCAAAACAGTATCCAAAATACTGACGCAGACAATGATTTTACGAGCGTACTCGGCACAGGCATCATACTCGGTCTGCATTTCCTCTTCGGAAACATCTGCGGAAAAGACAACTTCAGCAATTCGAGAATCGAGTTCCTTAATATCCGTATGGAGGGCTTGGAGCCGAGTTAAAGTGTAGCGTCTATCATCCGCCGTTAAAGAGTCCAAATCGGTATTTACCTTATTAAAAAGTCTGGTGATTTCAGACCTCATAAACTTACGACTATTCCTCAGAAACTTCAAATCGCTCCCAGACTTAGGAGCGGACATCGTGACTCTGTAGGTTTAACAAGAATCACTATATTAAAGACAAGGACAAAGACAAAGACAAAACCACAGATGAGAAGAAGAGCGGCAGCCTAGGGCGGCACTGAATACATGGTCCACCTGCTGAAGCTCCCGCTCAATCCTGTCTACAGCGCCATTTTTAGAAATCTTGCCTGAAGGAATTGAAAACGAACATCCGAAATAATTTTCCATTAAAAATAATTAACAACGATAATCAACACGTATATAGAATTTAGATTGCTTCAGAAGGACGAGATGCAGCTTTGCTTGATTGTGCATCGGGAACCGAGAAGAATTGTCCAGATCCAGGTCTCACAGCAAGCTCAGGCCAGATCCGACAAGCTCCAGCAGCATCTCGGTGCCCCTTCCCGCGGCGCGACGCGCAGGTTGATGCAGCGAAGCGCGGGTTGAGCGCAATCGCTCATAGCAGTCCTCCATACGAGCGATGCGCGAATGCGGGTGAGAGGAGCACTCAACTTCTAGGCCCTCTCAGGAGATGCTGGAAACCAACGCAAGCAGCGCCGCCATCCAGGTGTGCCGCCCTAGAACTTCTCCTTAGGCTGACATGTTAGAGGTTAATTTGGACGAAAATAAATAATGCAGCACGAACAACAAATCCATAGAAAACTCAAGGCGAGAAGATGAACAATTATTAGCCTCGTGGGCCGTCGTATCACGTCCGTCCATGTCAGAGTCGCACCCCGACTGACCAGTTGCTGATGCGGAGGAAAACCTTCTATTGTCTAAAGAAAGGCGGACGGACCCGCGCGGTCTGCCGACCAGCCACCTTTTATAAGTATGCCAAATATTCTATTATCAAAACGAAGCTAGGAGATAGATTTGTAACGAAACCGATAATATTTTTCATACCAATGTTTAAGTTTAAAAGCGTTTTACTTCAAGAAACACATGAAACACATGAACGAAAGACAAGGTTACAACCACAACGTGAACACGAAACAACAAACACCAACTTGTAGTAATATTTTATACAGTGCCCAGAAGAGATTCGATTTTCGAAAATGAAAATCGAATAAAGTCAAACAGAGCCAATTTTGTACATATGTTTAGTTTTTTCTAAACTTTCAGCAGCACATCTCCTCGTCGCCGCAGACCTGTAACCTCCTTGCGGGGACAAATTTTCGTTGTCTGAAGACGCGGCTGTGCTTCCACCTTCGTAGGACAACAAAGGGATTAAAGAGGTGACGTGCCTTCGCACAGTTTCTCCGTTACCCTTCATTAATACTACCTCGGTCACTTCGCCTAGATGATTTTGTATCGTTTCGATTACACGACCCATTTTGAACCGAGGGCATTTTTGATTAGGCTCTACCAAAAGAACAATATCAGAGTTTTTCAGCTTTTTATGTTTTACGGATTTGTAACGATCTTTTTTATTTGTTGCTTGATCAATGAGTTGCGGCAAAAATTCGTCTTGATAAACACGGATCAAATTATTTCTTATAGCGCTTAATTTTTCGAACTTTACGGCCAGGGTTTCCATAGGCCCAGCATCCGGACTCCAATCAGGGTCGGAGGTGTCAGCGTGAGGTAATATGGAAATAGAGTCTACACTATATCCCTTCAACAGCATTTCAGGGGTAATTGGACTTGGCGGCTCCTCTGAAGAGCGCAAGCTACTTTTGAACGCTACTGGACGCCTATTAATGAAATGATTAGTTTGCGCTACCGCCAACTCAAAATGCGGATAATCTAGAACATAATTTCTAATCGCACCGTAAAGCAAACGTTTGGACAGTTTAACGCAGGACTCTACCAAGGATCCCAAGGAACTGCAACCCTTTGGATACTGATTAAAAGACGGAGTTTTAATCGAATTTTCGTCTAGAAAGGTTTTCACTTCTGGAGTGGACAACAGCTCCATTATCAATTTTCCGCCAGCGACCAGCTGCGAGCCCATGTCCGACAAAATGAACTCTGGTAGACCATTATCGTAAATGTGCTTCTGGAAATTGCGTAAGAATTCCCCCACCGACAAATCGAACGCGATGCGTAATGAAATGGCTCTACTCCAAACGCATGTTATGCATAATATCCATACTTTTTGGTTTTTGCCAAAAACTTTCACCTTATAAGGTCCGAAGTGATCTATCACGCAAGTTCGGTAGGGCACTAGAGATGGACTGACCCTAAATTCCCGAAAGGACGACTGAGACAGCTTAATGGCTCGTTCGTTCGACCGTTTGCACGAAACACAATTCTTAATAACCTTTTTTACGGTAGAGAAATGATTAGGGACGTAAAACTGTTTCCGTAATTCGGTCAAGATTGAGTAAACGCCTGCATGGCACATTCGAACATGAACATCTGAAATCAACGCAGTCGTCATGGGGCTTTCCTTTGCCAACAAAATCGGAAACCGAGAAGGTCCATCGGTCCAACGCTCGAACTTGCTACGTACTCTGAGTAGACCGTCGCTTCCCACGAACAAGTTCAACTGTCCTACTAAATTAGGCATGGAAGAGTTAGTTTTATTACTAGAGCACAAATAATCGAAGCAATCCTGAAAATAAATTCTTTGATCTGTCTGAAGAAGTCTTAGCCTCGCTAACTCAAAGAAGTTTCCGTTACCCAGGGGTTCATCGGAATCTGGGAGAGAATGGTTTAGCAGGTATTTGCTCTTAAGAATCTTTATGAATTTCAGTACGACAGAAAATACTTTAGCAAGGCGGCGAAAGCTCGAGTAACGAGAAGTCGGAATTACATGATGAGCTCCCCCTACAGGTGAGGGAACTGCCACTGCTACGTCCACAGCAGCAAATGCTGCGGTAGGAACTGTGAAGCAAAGAACATTTTCTTCGTATGAACGAGCATTTCCGTCGCTAATGAACTTTGGCCCGTTCAAATAATTACTCTTCATTAGTTGCTTATGACTGAGTACTCTGGTAATGCAATCTGCGGGATTTTCAACCCCACTAACGAAAGAAAATTTAACGGGAAAAATCTCGCACAAAGAGCAGATGCTATCTAGCCTATTTTTCACAAAAGGAGAAAGCTTTTGAGACTTTTCTAGTCTGTTAGCATAGGAGTTGACCCAATTCAAAGCAACTAGGCTGTCTGAGTACACGCACAATTCTTCACATTTTATTTGATTAAGATTCCTGTCAGAAGACAGCTCGCGATAAGTGTCAATGAGAGCTTCTACTGCTAAGGCAATTGAATGAAACTCTAAAGATGGAATTGATTTTGTTTGCATTTGCTGGTTAACCATTTTGTTTCTAGCGAAAAGAAAGTTCACAGTCAGAGAGACCGTTTCAACCGCAAACACAACAACTCCGTAGAGTTTTTTACTAGCGTCACAGAAAGCTATTAATTTAAAACTTCCGTTTCGGCTACCTATGAAACGATTAATGCTTACAGGTGGAGAGTTGTTAACTTGCTTAGCGATATTCTTCCACTCTCGCTGAAGCTCTGCCGACATGATAGCGTCCCAAGTACACGTAGAGTCACATTGCAACTTGTGCGCAAACAAGCGCGCTCTGTTCAGGATTGGGCCACTGAACTGAAAAGGATCAAAGTTAGATGCAATTGTACTCATTACCTTACGCTTTGTATTTGCTTTCTCGTTCAATTTCAGTGGATTGTGAGAAATCTTGTCATTACTTCTATCCCACTTCAAGCCGAAAAGTTTCACATCTTTATCGGTTTTACCTGAATATTTCTCGTCTATTTTTTCCTGCAAGGCAAGATCATTAGTGTACAACTGCTGAATGAACATTTGGTAGGGTTCAAAAATTTTCTGAAGCATTGAATAAGACCATGCAACGTATGCACGATCTGAGGACGTTACAGAACAGTTATCCATGTACGTTAAATGGTAAATCAAAGTTTTTAGAGATCGAAGAGGTTTTTCGTCATTTTGAGCATCTAGAACCAAGATTTTGTACAAGGAAACCATTAATACAGCAGGCGAGCACCTCAAACCAAAACAGAGACGCTTATTTCGGTAGGCAACTAACGACTTGTCGCCATTCAGAACATCTTTGTACCACAAAAACAGCAGTCTCATCTGGTCGCGCGGCTCCAATGCAATGCTCAAAAATGCCTTTTTCAAGTCAAAAGTCAATAAAAATTGGTCAAATCTAAGCAATAAGAAGGCAGAGGACAATTTTTTGTTAAGATTAGGACCGTTGTGCATGACTTGATTATGGGAAAGGTTTTTACCCATTGAGTTTTTTTCTGATAAATTTGACAAGAATACAACCCGGCATTTGGTGCTCTCTCGGCTCATCTTGAATATTCCCATGTGGGGAAGAAAGCTGATTTCATTTGGCGGCAAATCTCTGAAATTATCGACTGGTTCAATTATTCCATCCGCTACTTGCTCCCTGATCACACGATCATACATTTCTAGCCGGTCTGGATCTTTGCGTAATTTTTGAAAATTACTGTGCAAGATCTTTTCAGAGAGAACGACGTTTGAGCTCAAAGAGTTTTCAACTTTCTCATTCCATAGTAACGGCATAATCAAACGCCCATCATCCGCTCTATGACAGTTTTGAAGCAAAAAGCTTTCTTGCACCGAGTCTGACAACACACGCTCATCCTCATATTTCACAGATTCGTAGTTCAATACGTTAGAAAGTTGCTGACTGATCAGCTCCTGTACTGAAGTTTCAACAACACTATCACACGGAATTTGAGCTTTAGGCCTTGAAGAGTTATCAATGTCAGCCATCGTCGCGTTTAATGAATTTTTTACTTTTTCAGCACCGCACTTTGGATCATTTCGATTAGGAATGGACAGATCTGGCAAGTATTCGATGTTTTTTATCATGCGTGTTACACTGCCAGTAAACAATACTCCTATCGGAGATACTGAAAACACAGATTGCGGTGACCTGCCGAAACTGACGTCACGTAAAGGCAAGATTTGGCTATCGACATTACCCAGAATAAAATCTAGGTTAGAAATTGAAATTGTGTTCTCCTCAAGCCAACTAGTATCAGCAATGTCATACCCCTTTCGGATAAATGTATTAACTACGGCTCTAAAGTGAGGGAGATTAATATTAGTAGATATCTCAGGAATGCACACCGCCTCAATAGGC
This sequence comes from Morinoia aosen, assembly GCA_030386875.1. Taxonomy (NCBI): domain Eukaryota; kingdom Metazoa; phylum Arthropoda; class Malacostraca; order Amphipoda; family Talitridae; genus Morinoia; species Morinoia aosen. The sequence goes on from CM059560.1 coordinate 3,043,395, forward strand.
GTGTCGCAATCCAGTAACTTCAGCGATACAATTTTAGTAACTAAAGTTTTACTCGAATTGAATCCATTGATAGTAATAAGATATTTAGGGTTTACGATTTTAAGTGATAAACTCGCAGCACACTCATCGGTTATGAAGTTCACTTGACATCCACTATCGCGCATACAGCGCAGCTTACGGCCTCGTACGGGAACCGTAAACGTAGGAACGACCGAATCCTCGCCATAGCCTGCAGGCACCACGCACACTTCCGACACAGACACCACCCCAGAACTCACTTTTTCTGCGCCAGAAGACTTCTTTCCCTCGGAATTATGTGATCGCTTCTGGGAATTCGGAGAATTAATTCTTTGTTCAAAATCGCACAAAAAAGAATAGTGAAACTTGCTACATTTTGAGCAGCGCTTCTTGAACTTGAAGCGACACTCGTTGGTAGAGTGAGAGACATTAGCACATTTCGTGCAGCCACCTAGAGATTTCAATTTGTCTATCTTGGCCTTCACAGAGCAAAACACAGGACAATTAAATGTAGAGTGAGAGTGATCTCTCGCATTTCGATTACTGCACAAACTGCAATACAACCCCTCACGGTCAGCATTCTGGGCACTCAGACTTATGGCCATACCTGCTGATTTTGACTTTGGGTATTTAGCTGAAAATCTTTCGGTTGCGTCATAAACATGCTCCATGATTTCTTCGAGAGTAGGCTTCGTTTTATTAGTGATTTGAACAATCTCTTGCTGAAATTCACGATTCATACCTTTCCAAAAGAAAAACTGAAGGACCGAATTAGTTTCAATTGCAAGAGTCTCAAACGATTCGACTATGGATCTCATTTGACTTATGTAATGATACGGATCATCACCGAGAGCAAATTTCATTTTAGACAGTCTATCAAGAGTTTCGAACTTCTGTGTAGTAGGAGACGCAAACGCTTTTATGAGAAGCTCCTTTGCGCTAGCGTAATTTTGTTTACTCAATTCTAGAGACTTAATTAATGTCAACGGGGCATTTCTCAATTGTCTCTGAAGGAAACAAAACTTCTCATAGCCAGAGATTCTATATTTTGAAAGTATGGCCTCAAAATTAGAGAGAAATTTGTGCAAATCCTCGCCCGGCTCATGCCCGTACTCGGGCAAAGGAATCTGAGGGAGTTTTAACTGGCTACGATACAAGTCCTCACCTGTGTCAAGCCTTGGGCTAGGCTCACGCTCGCTCAGCAAAACAGTATCCAAAATACTGACGCAGACAATGATTTTACGAGCGTACTCGGCACAGGCATCATACTCGGTCTGCATTTCCTCCTCGGAAACATCTGCGGAAAAGACAACTTCAGCAATTCGAGAATCGAGTTCCTTAATATCCGTATGGAGGGCTTGGAGCCGAGTTAAAGTGTAGCGTCTATCATCCGCCGTTAAAGAGTCCAAATCGGTATTTACCTTATTAAAAAGTCTGGTGATTTCAGACCTCATAAACTTACGACTATTCCTCAGAAACTTCAAATCGCTCCCAGACTTAGGAGCGGACATCGTGACTCTGTAGGTTTAACAAGAATCACTATATTAAAGACAAGGACAAAGACAAAGACAAAACCACAGATGAGAAGAAGAGCGGCAGCCTAGGGCGGCACTGAATACATGGTCCACCTGCTGAAGCTCCCGCTCAATCCTGTCTACAGCGCCATTTTTAGAAATCTTGCCTGAAGGAATTGAAAACGAACATCCGAAATAATTTTCCATTAAAAATAATTAACAACGATAATCAACACGTATATAAAATTTAGATTGCTTCAGAAGGACGAGATGCAGCTTTGCTTGATTGTGCATCGGGAACCGAGAAGAATTGTCCAGATCCAGGTCTCACAGCAAGCTCAGGCCAGATCCGACAAGCTCCAGCAGCATCTCGGTGCCCCTTCCCGCGGCGCGACGCGCAGGTTGATGCAGCGAAGCGCGGGTTGAGCGCAATCGCTCATAGCAGTCCTCCATACGAGCGATGCGCGAATGCGGGTGAGAGGAGCACTCAACTTCTAGGCCCTCTCAGGAGATGCTGGAAACCAACGCAAGCAGCGCCGCCATCCAGGTGTGCCGCCCTAGAACTTCTCCTTAGGCTGACATGTTAGAGGTTAATTTGGACGAAAATAAATAATGCAGCACGAACAACAAATCCATAGAAAACTCAAGGCGAGAAGATGAACAATTATTAGCCTCGTGGGCCGTCGTATCACGTCCGTCCATGTCAGAGTCGCACCCCGACTGACCAGTTGCTGATGCGGAGGAAAACCTTCTATTGTCTAAAGAAAGGCGGACGGACCCGCGCGGTCTGCCGACCAGCCACCTTTTATAAGTATGCCAAATATTCTATTATCAAAACGAAGCTAGGAGATAGATTTGTAACGAAACCGATAATATTTTTCATACCAATGTTTAAGTTTAAAAGCGTTTTACTTCAAGCAACACATGAAACACATGAACGAAAGACAAGGTTACAACCACAACGTGAACACGAAACAACAAACACCAACTTGTAGTAATATTTTATACAAGATAACGTCCTCATTAGACATTTCTGAACAGTGCATAAGATAGGCCTTTGAACTGAAGCGAGTCGCGGACGAACTTTGTGGTTGAAGTAACCTTCGCCTACTGGGCTGCTGGGGGCGCTGAGACATTGTAGGCATTATTTGTGTTATGTTTGGATGCATAAGCAATCTGCGGTTAAAGGCTGGCCAGCCAATGTTTCTGTGTAATTATGTGATGTAAGTCATTTGACGTATGCTATTTGATTTCATTACTTAATTAGCATTATTCCTAACACCATTCATTGTGTGTGCGCTCATTAATGTTTGTATGACGTATAACTGGAAATTATAAATGTTAAGCATAGTTCATCCTGTGTATCATGCCCCACCATATTAGAAGCGATCAATCGTAACACCAAGGAGGGCGCCCAGAAAATGCGCTGCGTAAGTGGGTCAGCGATCCCCGGTGAGTACCTTTATTTTTAGTATATGTACTGTAATTGCCGATTATAATTAATTTAATTTGTGTTGTGTATATAGCCTGGAGGTGTGCCATTCCTCTATTCCGAGAACCTGATCTTCTTGTTAATGAATTGTTAACAAGGAGGTGAAGGGGCAATTTCTCGTGACAGTTAGGTAAGGTTAGGCCAAGTTCAGTTAGCTTAGGGTTAAGTTAAAAAAGTTTGAAAATGCCTGTTCTTGAGTGCCGAGATGGAGGGTCGAATGGCCAAACACCAGCGGTCGTTGTAATAACTTATTATAATGATTTAATGCAGGTTAACTTCGGTATTCCACTGTACTATCCACCCACTAAGTACTTGTAGTGTTTATAATGCAGTGATTAATAATAACTGAATAACGAACATATAGGTTAATAAACTTCACTAGTACTACACAGTTAAATAATTGGCGCGAATGACAACTTGATGTAGCAACACAGAGGTGGAGGGAGAGGGGTGGGCAGTGTAGAAATTCTCGAGACTGGAGTCTATGCGTCCCGGAGGCACTGGGTCCAAGGTCACAGGATTTCTACACCGCCCAACCCTCTCCCTCCACCTCCGAGCAGCTACTGAAGTTGCCATTCGCGCCACGCAAAAACAGGCATTTTTTAACTTTTATAAGTTAACCTTAAACTAACTGAACTTGGCCTAACCTTACCCAACCTAACCTAACTTAACCTAACCTCTTAACCTAACTTAACTTAACTTAACCTAACCTAAATTAATTTAACCTAACATTTCTGTAGCTGCTTGGAGGTGGTGCTGTAGCTGGTTGGAGGTGGAGGGAGAGGGCTGGGCGGAGTAGAAATCCTGCGAGATTAGACCCTGTGCGTCCCGGAGACGCTGTCTTCACACGGACGCCCTTCTCAACAAAAACAAGAAAGTCAAATATCCACTGAGGTACTCAAAAACTTGAAAAACAACAGGGGGGCATATGTGGTGGTTTCACCTAGCTGTGCGCGCTCACCACCACACAAGCTCAAAAACGCCACCTCACAGCCTGGAAGTGCTCCTACTAAACGACTAATCAGCGCTCAAGTGTGGCGCTGGCGGGGGGAGGGCGGTTTCAATAGGAAAGAAGAGAATTAGAGTTTGGCACAGAGTGTGCCAGGAGAGAAAAAGGAGGAGAGAAGAGGAAAGGGATAGTGGAAGAAGAAAAAGGTTCTTAACGCATAAATAGGTGATCTTGTGCATCTTGTTTTATTTATGCTAGTAATTAGTTGAAAATAATATGGGAAAGTACCCATCAAGGCTTTTTATGCTAGAAGTTATTCGTCTTTTGAATTATGCCGCGTCTGCTCTGCTCTATTGTATTATATTTTCAGCGGTTAGGGTCGACATGAGCCATCGGTACACGGAGTGAATTTGAATTTTAGCTTAGGGAAATTTATGCTCATATACAAGTCCCTATATACATACACTATATACATACCTATACATATATAATATAAATCTTTTATATATATATATATATATATGCATGTACATACATTTTACATACATATACACATACATACCCAACACACGTGCACCCATATATTTTTTTTCCTCCATAATTACACACACACACGATACACATGCACGCATATATGATATGTAATTTTTTTTATACATATATATACATTACCACCTATACACACACACACACGATACAGGTGCACACATATATGTAAATATACATTTCCATACCAATACACCTACAAACATATACACAAACACGTACACGATACACATGCACACATATATGCATATATACATTTTATTATTAGTATTTTTTTATTTTTTTTTGTTTTTGATTTTTAATTTTTTTTCGTACATTACCTGCATTACATTCTAGCTATCTATACATATACACTTATCTTATCTACACAGTAAGCTCTACCTAAAATTTCATTGTTTTATTACCATACAATGATTTAGGTCTATCTAGTTCTTAATCTATATACAATCTAACATATACACATGTACATCACCTAGCGCCTATAATTAGAGAAAGAATTTTCACCTATACACTATCTTATTTACGTGTGTTGTCTATTCTCTTCAACACATGAGCACATTGTGTTACTCTAATTTTCCCCTACTATATACATATACCTATATATTTACATTTCAAGTTAATTGTTGTTCTCTACCTATTTACAATATAGCGTCTGGGCAAATCATACATTATATGCAGTTCTGCAGACATGCACTTCACACTATGTACATTTTTACGAATAGGCTATTGAATATTTAGAGTTGTAAGTAAACAGGAATTTAAGAACTTTCGAAGTAATGAAAAATAATTAATGAAAAATTTGTATATCAGTGCAGCTGAAAAAAGTGAAATATCTGGGGTTTCGGCTTCCCACCCATGGGGGGAAGGCCGTCCTACCGCTAGCCAAATTCCAGAAAAACAAAGAGAATAAATGCAAATTAAAGTATTTTTTGTCTTCCCTCACTTCCTCCGAAGAGGATTCAGAATATGTAGGTTTTTTTGTATGACTATGTTTGTTGAATATTGATAGTTCAATTAAAATTTGGAGGGGGAGGAGTGGCCATTGCAAGTAACCTTGAGCTTTTGAATCTGGAGTTTTGTTTTTAGATGAGGTCTGGAGGGAAAGTTAGATTAGTACACAGATCGGGATCAAATTGCTGCATATTGTTCCAGATTTTGTTTGTGTGCTCATGCAACAGTATGTTGATGGGAGGGACCTTTAGTTGTATGTGCATATATTCGGATGGTATTGCGTCTATTAGTGTGTTGCCTGTGATGAATCTGAGAGCTTTGTTTTGAACTTTTTGCAGTTTGGATATTGATGATGCTGATGCTGTGTGTAATGGTATAACCGGGTATATGAGTGCTGATCTTACGTAGGCCATGTAGAGTTTTAATTTCGTTTTTGTGGACAGATGAGTGAAACGGAGAATTCTGTTTAGGTTTTTGTACGCTATTGCTTGTCTAGTGAAAGCCTGAGATGAAATGCCATGTGTCGTTATGTTTAGTCCTAAAACTTTGCCTCTATTTGTGTACGGAATCACTTGGTTGTTGTTCATTACATCAAGAGTTTTCCTTCGACTTATTGGGATGATGGCAAATTTGCTGCTGTTGGTTAGTATTTTCCATTTATTTTCGAATGAGTTGATCTGTTCTGTTGCTTTTTCGGTTCTTACTGTTGCAAATCTTAGCGAATATTGTCCTGCTGTTATTTGGGTGATGTCATCTGCGAAACATACATAATCTGTATTTGGTAGGGGAGGAGGTAGATCGTGGGTGTTGAAGCTGTGAAGTGTGGGGGATATACATGCTCTTTGGGGTACGCCGGTGTGTAATGCGAATTTGGGTCCTATGTAGTTTGCGATTCTTATTGCTGCTGTTCTGTTGTTCAAGTAGTTGCTTAGAGTCCGTAAAAATAGAGGGGGGAGATTTGTTTGTGATAGTTTGAAGATCAAGCCAGAATGCCACACCTTGTCAAATGCTTTTTTCACGTCTCTTAAACAAATGTCTATTTTACACTTTTATGCTAGTTTGATTGATATTGTTTCGGGCAGTGTTACTAGGGCCGTGTGAGTTCCTCGGTTACATCTGAATCTATGTTGCCTGCTGTTGTAAAGGTTGTGAATTGTGAGTAAATTTGTCAATTTGTTGTTTAAAATTTTGTCCAGTAGTTTTCCTTGTACATCTAGGAGGGAGATCGGCCTATAATTCTGCACTGATTTTAGGGATGAATTTTGTTTTGGTAGAAAAATCATTGTTGCATGTTTTAAGCTGTCGGAGAAATAGCCTACAGATATAGACATGTTGAAGATGTAAATGAGAAAGTGTATCATGTTTTTTGGCAGGTTTTTCAGTTGCGGAGTGGTTATGCCTGTTATTCCTGGTGCTTTCTGATTGAATGTTCTTAACGCGTGCAGTAGCTCCTCATATGATATAGGGGGAAAATGAATTGGATCCAGTCTTTTAATATTTCCTGATCTGTAAGGGAAAATCGAATTTGCTATATTGTTTATGTGATCTTTTACTGCTTCAAAATGTTCTCTGTCAAAATATGGTTCGTCCTGCTCAGTAAATATTTTCTCCCAATGCTCTGTGAAAATAGGTTCTTTTTATTGTTTTATATGTAGTTGAATTTTATTGTTTTATATGTAAGGAACTATTTGTTTTGAGTTATTGTCCATCATCCTCTTGCAGGATGACCAAAATACCTTCGGGTCCTCTTGCAGTTCAAGATTTTTAATCAGTTCCTCCCAAGTATCATGATATTTTCTCTTGTATATTTCCTGTAATTTGGTTTTAATTGCGGTCAGGTGTCTATTGAGTTCTATGGAAGGGCCGTATAAGTAAACATTTAGCATTGTTTGCTGGTATTGTGCTTGTAATTGCAGGGTTTCATGATTTGGTTTGATTCTGTGAGTGATAAGTGGAACTGTTGCTCTGGTGGCGTCCAATACGTGTTTTGTCCATATATCCAAATATTGATCTATTTCTTTAAGCGTAGGGTCCTGTTTAAAAGGGGGTGTGCGACTGTTGAAAATATCTGTCTATAGGCTTTCCAGTCTGCTTTATGAAAATGTCTTCTCTGTTTTTATAGGAATTTGTATTGGATTTGCCGATATTGTTGCTATTATGGGAATGTGATCTGATGGAGTGATTGGTCCAGGCTTCAGAAAGATATTGTGGTAAGCTTGTTTGTTCTGTAGGACTATATCTGGTGAGGAGGCGCTATTTTGAGTTATTCTAGTGGGAAATTATGGTCCAACGTATGTGCATTTGTGTCTGGAGATTAGATAGAAGAGATGTCTCCCCCTGTTATTCCAGTTTGTGCATCCTGTTATACTGTGTGCTGCATTAATGTCTCCTAGAAAGTAAGTTGGGTGAGGTCTGTTTAAAAGTGTGTGAAAATCTATGAAATGTAGGTAGTCCGTTCTGAGGGGTGTATAAATAGTGCCTACAGTGATTGGTCCTTGAAGCGTGTCTATTGTTACTGCTATCAAGTCCGAATGAAAATTATTGTGAAGTCTGTATGAAATGTTTTCTTGAGTGCTATTGCGGTGCCAGCGTGATTTTCGTTTAACTTATTTGAATAAAATGTATTGTAATTGAAGATCTTGAGGGGCTGGTTGTTTATGAGGCAGTGACTATTGATGAGCATTATATCTGGGTCTAGTGTGTTGTACATGTTGGATAGAGTGATTCTATTGGTGTTCCAAGATTGTACGTTGTGTTGAATTATTGTTATTTTCTTCAAATTCATTTTTGAGCAATTAATTTCTTGGGTTTTTCGATGCTGCTATTAGTGATTGGTGTCTAGGAAGATTTATGAAGTCCTCGTGGGGGATGATGTTTATTTTAGTTCTTGTGAATTGTACCCTGTGGTGTCTTATGTATTCCAGTAATGTTTGCGATCTTATGCCCTGAACAGTGAATTTTAATCCTTTATCATTTTCTTTTCTATTGAGTTCCTGGATGTACCATTCTGTCGGGGGATTTTCTGAGATTGGTGAGTTATCGATGAAATTTCTGTAGAGTTTGATATGAAAGTTGTGCTTGTTGTCTAGTACTATGCTTGAACTTCCCATGTCATCACTGATCCTGCGCTTTGTTCTCGCCTCCGTGTCCATGGCCTCCTCCATATGCTCCTGCTCACATTCCAGAAAGACATCAACCGTTTTTCCTGGTCAGTTTCCGTCTCCTGTGGTGTTGTTTCTGATTTGTAATAGAAATTGAAAATAGCTGCTGAGTCACGATCTGGAAAAGTGGTATCGATATTGAAGTTCAGTTTCATAAGGTATTTGAAAATCCAATGTACAAGGCGATATGTATCAGGCTTGATTGGAAATAAAGCATCCGTAGATGCCTTCATTATTTTAGGGATTGTGATAGAAGGTCGCCAAATTTTTGTGTTCTATTGAGTGCTGCAATATGTGCTTCCAAGATGAGTGCTGTAAGTTAATTATGTGTTTGAGATGTTAGTGTGAGGGTGTGTTCTGGGGGGTTTGTTTGTAGCATTGCGTGCTTTGCCATTTCAAACAAACAAACAAAACAAACAAACATCGGCATCCTTGGGATGCTTTATTTCCAATCAAGCCTGATACATATGGTCTTAAGCATTGGTTTTTCAAATATCTTATAACTAACCCTATATATAGGACACCATGACGGTTCCCCGTAAAGCCGGTACTCATTTCCGACACCTGGGTTGAGTGGGGTATTGTGCTTGAGCTTTCCCTTATACCCAACGGGGAAAATCTCCGCGCCAGCGCCGGGATACGAACCCTCGTCTCCAACATACAAGGCAGACCCCTTAACCACTGTGCCACGGAGAGCACTTTCAGCGTAGGTGTTTTGAGTTTGTTGATGATGCTCATGTTTTTCTTTTTCGATTTTTTGTTTGATTACATTTTTCTATACTGGCAACTTGATGCTAATGTTCTATGTGGTCCATTACAATTGAGGCATTGCTTGAGTGTGCTTGTACATTGATCGTAAGTGTGTTCTTGAGAGGAGCATTCTGAGCAGTATTGAGTTGGTTGGGTGCATTTGTTTGTTATATGGTCTTCATATTTATAGCATTTATGACAGATAAGGATGTGTGTATATTTCTCTTGTTCACATTGATAGGGTGTAATTTTCGTGTGGAACATGTAAAAACCGTCTTGGAGGATCCTTTGTGCGGTAGTGTTGTCAGAAGTTATCAGTTTGATTAGATGGGTGTATTGTTTTATTTCAACTATTTCTGTAACTGATAGACATGAATTTTGTTGTTGAATTTCTGCTTTTATTTCTTCTGCAGGTCTTGAACCTATTTCACTGTCTATTTGTCTAACAAAAATGGATCTTTTAGCTTTTAGGTCCGGGGGGAATAGCTGGAATGATATTCAGTTTTTGAAATGCGTTGATTGCTTTGCTAGAGGTTAGTTTGTCAACTGAAGTGGCATCATCTGTTACTGCATAGAAACTGGTTTTGGTGGGAGTAAGTCGAATAAGGGGAGCATTGAGGTCTTTAAAGGTTGTTTCGAAAAGTTTTGTTTTGTCTACTGGCTTTGCATTGTCGATAAGTTTAAGTTGTACTCTGTATGTTGGTGATTTTGTTCTAAGTGCAGCACTGGTTGCGGCACTGTTTGGGGTTAGCGGTATGAGCAGCGTAGGCGGAAGGTTACTAGGGGTTAAGTGGAGGGACCCCGAAATTGTATTCCTAGTTTTAGAAGCTGAACGTGGGTTTGGAAGAAGAGGGGCTCTGGGGGGGCGGCCACCCGAGCCTCCCCGCCCAGCACCAGCTCCCCTCCCCCGATCTGGGTGAGGCATTTCGGAAAAAGCCTAGCCCTACCTTACTATATTTACAATACAAATATACAGTATTATAATACAATATATACAATTCACGACCCCACAATCAGGAACTAACTTAGAGGCGCACCTAGCAACGGTTCCACTGAGTGAGATATCAATTAACTGACTAACGAATTCCAGAAAAACTAATTCACTGTGAACTATACGACATTATATATATTAAACTGTACAATACATTAAACTATAAAATACTAATACATTAAACTATACAATACTAATACATGAAACTATACAATATCAATACAGTAAACTATACACATTAATACAGTAAACTATACAACGTCAATACATTTAAATTTGACAAGTTTGCACAAAATCAAAGGAATGAAAATGACATAAAGAAAATTAAAAAAGCAATAGTTGGAAAACGTTCTCACCTCTGGTCCGGAGAGGGTTGCCCCAAGGCCGGTGGTCAAAAACCACAATCCGTCCTCCGACTTAACTTTCTCTTAAGCCTTCAAAACAGGAAAAATAGGGAGCTGAAGAGAGTATAAATTTTATGCTTTTTTATCGCACAGAAAAAAAGTCTCTAACCAGCCACGGCGCATTCACGAGGGAACTCTGGCGCTGGGGTGCCGGACCGAGCCTGTACAAGCCGCGCGCTCCGAGCAGCGAGGTGACACCTCGGAACACTCGTGTACGTTTAGCTCAATCTCAACTGCTTCAAATGCGCCACCCCGAGCCGCCTAACCAGAGAGCTAGCTCGGTTCAGTGGGGCCGCCGCCAGCCCTATATAAGGAGCTGCGCAGCGACCGCAGCCACAGTTCACCCGTGAAAACCGTCTTATAAGCATCTTTCCTTCAGCAACGACCTTCTCACTACCAAGATTTCACAACAGCAACCGACTTCCTTCCTCGCTTGCCGAGCCCTAGCCTCCCAAGCTGGTGTGAGTAGCTTTTTCTTATTTCGCTCTTACGTTTACCGACCGTTGAGCGTCGCCGGGAGGTAGTAGAGTCTGGTGTACTGAAAGGCCCCAGACCATCTGGGCAAACCCCATTATAGTAGGGGGGAGCGGGTACAAGTAGGGCACCAGCCGCCTTCCGGACAAGTCCGACGCCTGAGACACTATACACCAACACTTGAGACTAACACCATGCTTCCCCATCAAGGAAGTCGAGGTTTGTGGTGAGCTGGCCATAGCCAGATTTCCCGCGGCATACCATCAACACCTACCCATATAAGACCTAATACTATGCAACAAATCATCAACACACGCACCAACGCCATCCCTGGTAACAACACCCAACCACGAACGACCAAGCAAACTACCACAACCATCCTAACACAGCCTGCCAAAAAATCCAACACTACCTACAAAGTCCAACTCCGCAAGATCGACCCCAGCCAACATACAGACCGACAACAGGTCTTTGAAACTACATTCAAACACCTGGAAGCCCCTCTCATACGACTCACCGGCAACTCAAGCGGATTCTACGCGATAACTGATGACATTACTGCCATTGATAAACTGACCTCGGACAAAGCCACCACACACTTTCAGAAAATAAATCTTAAACCCATCATCCCCCCAGATCTTCGAGCCAAAAGAACCATCTTCATAAGACAACTGGACAGTAGCATTGGCTATCTCCAACAGCAAGAAATACAGGAAGAAATAACACGAGTGCAACCACGGGCAAAAATCCTGGAAATCAACAAAATCAAACACTACACACACGTAATCAAAGTAACCTTTACCGACACTGCCATGACACAGCGCTCTCTCCAGAATGGGCTCCTCATGTTCAACACAAAGATCCCAACATCGCAAATGGAACTTGAAAAATACACTCACCTACGGATCTGCTTCCTATGCTACAAAATTGAGGACCACTCTACACATCAATGCACTGTCAAGACACCAAACTGCTCTGAATGCGCTGCACACGACCACACCTACCAACAGTGCAATTCACCGTACAAGAAGTGCCTCAACTGCCAAGGAAACCACCGCACCCTTGCAGCTTCTTTCCCATATAGGAAAGACGCTATCCGCAAGAAGAACGACGAACTCCAAAAACAAAAAACAGACCAAACCAAGAGCACATACATCGAAATCGCAAAAACGGCCATCCAACAAACAGCAAAAACAGAACACACACTCACACTTACCAGCCAGATGCACATAAAATTGGCCGCTATCATCATTGAGGCTCACATCGCAAACCTCACACAAAAAGAAGATTTCGGATCCATCTTATCAAAATTCCTCAAAGACAATTACGACGTAAACACCAAGTTCCCCGATTGCGATTCACAAAAAATCTTCAACATGTTCATGAAACCCAAAAAAGAACCCCAAGCAAAAACAACGGAGGCACCTGCCAAACAGGCAAGTACCGACCCCAACGAAGACGAAATGGGCACAAGCCAACACTCAACAGAAGAGAACTCAACCCAGGACGAAACCAGCGACAACTTGAAAGAAAATTGGAGAATGCAGTCCAGCCCGAAGAAGAAAACCAAACAACGGAAGAAAAAGAGACAACCATCCCCGGAAGAATCCCCTGGACTCGATGACACAATCCAGGCTACACTCTTCCGCAGCGACATGCACTCACAGCATATTCCAAGCAAACCCACCAACGATCAGATAGTAAATGAACTAACCGCAAAACCTCCTGGCCTCAAAATCGCCGTCGCACATCCACACTCGGAAAAAATCTGGGAAGAAATCATTGACTTCCAATTCAACCTCCAAGACGCACCCATAGCCACAATCCCACACGATCATTTCGTCATGATGAACACATGCTCAAAACCTAACACCGCCAACAAGAAACCCAAACACTCGACTCCATAATGGATACACACAACATGAACAAAACACTAACCATCATCCAACACAACGTCCAACAATGGCAAAATTACAAAATCGCACTATGCAACATCTACCGTCAATACAATCCACACATAATTCTACTAAACTCGCACTGCATGCAAAACGACACCCCCATCAAAATTTGGAACTACAACACATATACCAGAAACAAAGCAAATGAAAATCACGCTGGAGTAGCAATAGCAATTCGAAAAGACCTCCCATTCAAGTTGCACGATACCTTCCACACAGATATGTTGACCATCACAGTAGGTGATTGATTGGGTGATTGGGCCACAAGGCCCAATCACACTTGCCACAACCTACATACCGCCACGCATAGATTACATCAACTACATTGACATGCACACTCTCTTTAACCGAAAACACCCCACCTACCTCCTAGCCGACATGAATGCCACACACCCCACTTTCGGATACACATACGCAAACAGGAAGGGGAGACAAATCCACTCACTAATAGACAGGAACACATGTCTCCACATCGGCCCTAATTTCCCCACGATAATCACTCACCGCGCTTCCATTAGTCCAGACATCGAACTAACAAACACGCAAACGTTCCACAACATCATACTCGAACCAGGTCCACTAACACCTTCCGACCACATCCCCATCATAGCTACAATATCAGCCAACCCTATACAAAATCCCATCCGCCCACGACCCTCCTTCCACAATGCAAACTGGGAACTATACCGCAACCTTCTCGCTGAACACACAATACCGCAAGACTTACGCCCTACACTAGAGGCCATAGACAATCACCTAATCACATGGGAATCCCACATCAACGAAGCCTCCAACCAATCTATTCCAACAATCACACACAGAACCATACCAGGCATCAAACCAACTCATGCCATGCTCGTCCTTCAAACGAGTCACAAACACATCTACGTCCATCTCCTACGATAAGGCCACTCACCCCACCTATACAGGGAACTCCTCAGCCTCAGACAACAGATAAAAACGGCATTTCAACGTATCTACTCGGCGACATGGAACAACACTATAACAACATCAAAAAGATGGACAACCCCAAACAATTCTGGTCCACCATCAAACGTATGTCAGGCAACAATAAAAAACAAAGCACCCTCTACATTAAAGAAGGCGGCATCTTTTACCACTCACCACAATCCAAGGAACCTTTGTTCCGACAACACTGGTCAAACATATACTCAGGTATTGATGACCCCAACAACGATTTCACTCACCACCCCTCAAACACTTACCGCAAAACATGCTCCAGTACCTTCTGTACATATATAACAACACCCTCTCAGCGAGTTATTTCCCAAACAAACTGAAACACGCAATAACGATCTTTTTACCGAAGCCCTCTACCTCCCAACACGAGGTGCAAAATTACCGCCCAATCTCCCTACTCGACACCCACGCTAAGCTTCTAGACAAGATATTAACCTACAGGCTAACAGACCATCTAACCATCAACAACATCCACAACAGCCGCCAACACGGATTCCGCCAAGGAAGAGGTACACACACCGCACTTGCCACGCTACACGAGACTCGCCACATTAAGCAAACACAGAGAAACAAAACAGACATCATTCTACGAGATGTAAGCAAGGTCTTCGACAAAGTTTGGCATACAGGACTCAAATTCAAACTGTCACAGCTACAAATTCACCCCCTATTCACAAAAATGCTGTATAGCTTCATCACTAACCGCACCGCAGCCATACAAATCGCAAACTACACTGGTCCACCCTTCTCCATCAAGTTAGGAGTCCCCCAGGGAGCAGTCCTCTCCCCAACACTGTACAACTACTTCACACACGACCTCCCTCCACCAATACCCAACACTGACTACATAGCTTTTGCAGACGACATCACACAAATCATATTCGCAAACCATTCATACATCATGGCAGCTATTCTAACAACACGAGCCATTGCCCAAATCAACGATTACGAACGTAAATGGAAAATCCAAACCAACACAAACAAATTCAAAATAATTGCTATCAGCCTCCGCATATACCCAACAGTGCACATCAACAACACCACACACCCTTAAACAAGCTCAAGCAAAGTACTGGGACTCACAATCAGCACAACCGGATATGCACCCCACACCAGACATCGAGCAGCAATAGCACACCAAAACCTCTCACGCCTTCCGATTCAAGCACCTGAACCTAGAAGTAAAACGCCAACTCTACATCGCTCTAGTAAGATCCACTCTCATCTATCCAGCCATTCCCCTACACACACTTCCACCAACATCTATCTCAACACTCCAGCGTGCACAAAACCGAGCCACGAGATACATAACAAATTCAGAATGGCAAGATTTCTCCACCTCTGCACAACTACATCGCCGAGCAAACTTGAAACCAATCAACCTTACACTCCACAAACACGCAAAAAGAATCTGGCAAAATATTCACGAGACGCACCCCCAACTCGACTTACAACTCACATTCCCGCAAGACACTCCGCAAATTCCGCACAAACAATTCCAGAGCTCAAAAATGAAAACACTCGCACCCCAACCGAAACCAAAATACACTTAATTAACGCGACACTAACGACGGACGGACGGACGGACGGACTCGACGGACCACAACCGACTCATGCGAATGTTTTGTGTTAGGGGAGATTTAACCACTACGGCAAGCCTACTCACCCACGTCCAGTACTAAAGGTGCTTACTAACTAAAGATCCAACCATACAAAACCCTGATGGGTAATTAACTTCTACCACCCTCAAAATACCTACAAAAAATACCCTCTAACACTAGCATCATATGCGCAAAGCGCATTTCATTCAGTTTCCTATCTATCCTTTTCCGTTTCACCCCTTCTCTTCCCGACACACTCTGCGTCAAACTCTCTTTCCGTTCTTTTCTATAAGCATCGACGAATCGACGCAGCCTCAGTGCAGTCGCAGGAACCCTGATATTCACACAAGTCTTCTTCCTGCGAGCCTTCTCACTGCAACGGCTCACACAAGACTTCTCCCTGCGACCCTCCTCGCAGCGACTCTGACATTCATTAGTCTCGGCTGCTCAGCAACCAGTAGCCTTACGGCCTCCATCGCCACCTCGACGGCGCACCGCTACGTCACGGCACGCACGACGCAACTTACCGAAAACCGTCGGTCATCCAAGTCTTCCTCGGGTACTATACTACCTGCCTGTAAATATTTATGTAGAATAAAACGAGCCATGGGCAAAATGTAAGTTTAATTTTTGTGACACCAATATACGAGTAAACAAATCTAATTTCAATAGTAAAATTTAAACGCACTATGGAAAGAGTTAACGCTTGTGCTGGGCTTGTCTACCAACAAGCCTAACCCTGACACATTTGCTGTTCTTGATTACCGCTCTTCTTCTTGAGTCACCTGCAGATTAAAAACGCAAACGAGCTCTACCGAAAATTATCAGATTCTGCAGGCGCTTCAACACTTGAGAGCTGGAAGCACTTCAGCGCTTCAGGCTTCAGCACTCGGTCACCAGGAAAGGAAGCTCCAATAGCTCTCCTTGGTTTCGGGACATCATCGTCGTTTACCTGGGACCTAGACGTAAGACATTTTCATTCAAGATTCTATTTTTGTTTATTATTCTATGAAGAAAAATTGGATGTCAACTATCGTGAAAATACGAACTTCTTCATAACCATGTAAGCTCTTCGTGAAGCTCCAAACCGAAGATTGGAGCCGGGGCAGCTCTGCGCTCTCGTGGCCCGGCGCGGCAAGGAGAAGTTCCTGCAACGACTTCGCGCCATTCTGTCTTCGCCTCACGCAGTGGAGGCGTTGCAGCGGCTCAGCGGCACTCCTCGGCCGGCGCACGTCTCTTGAGCCCTACTGCACGGAGGAACGGCCTTCTAAGCACGTCCTTTATGGTGAGTTGGAAAGCAATTCCAGTGCGGTGTTCTCTTTCCATCTCAGTGCGTCGATTATTTTAATAATTGCCAGTGCGAACGGATATTATAAATTAAATTTTGTCTGAGCCGTACATAACATAAAACCTTAGGCTCAAATAAGCTTAAACTCTTTTGTAACCTAGCAACCAGTCTAGCTGGTTAGCTAAATGCCATTGTTTGGGCTAATATTGTTCAGCTACTGCAGGCTCGTAAAATAGAGTAATCTTAAATCTTTTCCTAAAGTTTTGTGAGCCGCGTCAGCATGACCATTTAGTTTCCCTGCAAGGTATAAAAATTGAATCTTGAAATTATATTTTCTCTTGAAGGTACGAGTACTGGCTCAGACTTCTTGAAGCGAGCTGGAGGAGTGCGGAGGGTAACCGCGCTGGCCCGTTGCTAAAACTCCGGGCTCCCACCGCTACGTCATCGGGGCGAACCGTGCTGGCCAAGCCATACATTTAATGTTCCATTCATTTTTTGCTGTTCGTACCTATGCTCAGTAAAATCATGGCTGCCGCATATAGTTTCAATCCTTTGGTGACCCTTCTCCAGATTTCATTTTCAAGATGGCGACCATGACAGGACCGTTCGATTTTCCTCTGTGCAGCTGTTCCCGGTTCCGCTTCCTTGGAGCTTTATATTTAAATATCTACAACTAATAAAAACTTTTCAGAAATTATGAGTGACGCTGAGACGAGTGATCCGGCGCCCGCTTCGGGGCAAATGCCCTTGGAGGAACTTTTGTTTCTCAAAAATAATCGTAAATACTTGAGGTCCAAAGTGACCCGCAAATGTAATGATGTTGAAGCTAATATTGAAACTTTCTCTCCAGAGGTTCTCAGAAATGAAATTTCTGATCTAAAAGAATTACGTGTCAAGCTGGATGTCGCTGGCTCGAACATCGCTAAAGGTCTCTGGCTTCATGAGAAGCAACGCGACAAGCTCGACAAAGAGCTTGAAGACTGTGATGTGTACGATGCCAAGCTCGTAAAGTGCATTCGACTGTTGGAGGCGCGCTTGCAGCGAGTCGGCACACCTGCGTTGGCTGACGATCAGTCGGAGGCGAGACGCATCAGCAATCAGCTGAAGCTGCCGCAGCTCCCGCTACCTACCTACAGTCATGCGAAAGGTGAGAGCTTAGACAAGTTTTTCGTCAATTTCGAAAATATTATGTGCAAGTATTCCTTGTCTTCATTTGAAAAGTTTGTCTTCCTAAGTAAACAATTGAGTAATGAGCCATTAACTCTAATAAAATCTCTTGAAGGATCTCAGCAATCCTATGAAGCAGCCAAAGAGCTGCTAATTGAAGCATTTGCTTCCCCTTTGACTAGGAAGTACGAGGCAATTCAAAGAATGGCTGATTTGAAGCTCACAGACTCTGGCGACCCCTACGCTTCCATAAGCGAAATGCGTATTGTAATGGAAAGTTTTAGATCCTTGTCTGTAGACGTGGATACGGTGCTTCAGTATTTCATTTGGAATGGTCTCAATGACCGAATGAAGCAGCAATTGATAGCCATTACTAATACCAACAAGCCTTCGCTAGATTTAATTAAAAGCAAGATATTTGAGGCTACTGAACGTGTAAAAACTTTTAGCAGTAGTGGAGAGCTTGGGGCCCAGAGCAATACGACTCTGAGTTTAGCCGCTGATGTGCAATGTAAGGTGCCTGTTGTGAAGGCAGAGTCAAGCAAGTTTAAACCCTGTGTCTTGTGCTCTAACGAACATGAATTGGCAGATCACCCCTTGCATAAATGTCCGGTGCATTTGTCAGCTCCCGCAAAAATTTCTAAATTGAAAGAAATTGGTGCTTGTACCAAATGCGCGACTGTGTCACATAAAGCTTTTCAGTGTCGTTTCAAGTTTGCCAAGTCTTGCTATCATTGCTCTGGGAATCATTTCGGTTTCTTGTGTGTCTCTAAACCTAAGGGACAAGATAAGGGGAAAAATTTCCCGCCTAACGGTACTACTTCAGTTTCTAGTGGAATAGCGGCAGTAGAATCTTCGGTGCTAAATTCACATCTTGGTACTACTGCTATATTACCCACATTTTCATGTGACTTGCCAAGTGGTCGTCGTATTAGAGGTCTAAAAGACTCTGGTTGCCAGACCAGCTTCATCTTGCGCGACCTGGCCGTTAAGGAAAATTTTCCTGTAGTACGTCAAAATGTTGACCTAACCGTGAACGGTTTTAATTCTTCTAAATCTTTCAGAACGAAAGTGGTCAAAGTGCCTCTGACGTTAAAAAATAGGTCATTTACCGTTTCAGCTGTGGTAGTACCAGAGATTAGGACCAACCTTAAATTAAATGGACTGTCTTCTGTAACGAGCGCTTTTCTTGACAAAGGTTACGAATTAGCGGATAAATTTTTAAATCAAAATTCTGACGAAATCTCCAATATTTCCTTTATTCTTGGAGCAGATGCTTGTTACTGCCTTCCTGAACAAACAATTTTGTTCGGGAATTCTCCTCCTTCCGTTTATTTGCAGACTCCAATAGGTTCTATGCTGATGGGGCAAATAAGTGGGTATCTTTCGAATGCTGATTTTCTTCCTGATCATAATTGCCATAATGTGTCAGAATGTAATGGTGCTAGTCTTGAGACTAACATCCCGTGTTCAAATCGGGAACTTTCTTTCAGATCGGATAAAAAACGTCATGGCGCTCGAAAGTGTAAATCGAAAACGGTTTTGAGCTCTCCGCCCCCAAATTTTGATCTTTCGTGTAACTCTTCCTCTGTTTCTCAAACGCTAGGATCATCCTTGGGGAAGGGAGTAAGAAGGTTTTCGAAGAATGCTTCCCAAGATCTCAATAAACGAGGTAATAGCGTAATAATCCCAAATCCGCTAATGAATTTCACTATTCCAGAGGAAGCCGCGACAGAGATCGAGAGCGTTGACGCGCACGCTGTCAGCAGTGAACCAACGGCTGCTGCCTTCGCGCATTTAGTTCCTGTCAATTCGCGTTCCAGCTTCCGGTCACTCATTCCAGTGCACATGTATGTATTGACTTTCGTAAATAACCTTAAAGCGAGGCTGAAAGCAAAATCTGAGAGTTATAGTCATTTGACTGTGTTGAGAAAAAATGAACTTCTTAAGACTGCGCGTCTTCAAATTATCATGCGGGATCAAGAAATTTCCTTTCCCGAGATTTTTTATTGTTTCAGAAGCAAAATGCCGGTAAAGAATATGCCGAATCTCGTAGCACAGTTAAACGTTTATAAAGACCCAAATGGTTTGTTGCGAGTGAAGAGCAAGTTTAGACGTTGGAAAGGTAATCGTAACTTCCCACTTTTGCTCAACAAGAATAGCTTACTCAGTAAAAAATTGATTTCAGAGTTGCACGAGTCACTAAATCACAGTGGTGCATACTCAGTACTGTCAGAGTTGAGAAAGGAAGTCTGGATAACGCAAGGCTTTTCGCTAGTCAAGAGAGTACTGAAGCAATGCGTTCATTGCCGTAGGTTTAATTCCAGACGAGTTAAACTAAATCAAAACGTTTTTCCCAGCTCTGAACGCGCTACGTCGCCGTCTGCGGCCCGTACCTTGTGCTCCGAGCGTGTACCATCACTACCACGTCCACAGCGTGCCGCAGCTCGCGTTAGTCGCGACGAGACTCGCCGTCAGTTGATGTTCAACTTGGCGTAGTGCCGTTCGGCACTAGTATTAGTATTAATTGTAGCGTTAGTAAAATTTTCTCTAAATTTAAGGTTAACGTTCTAGTTCACAAAATTAAACTTTTTGTGTGTGGGAGTGTAGAATAAAACGAGCCATGGGCAAAATGTAAGTTTAATTTTTGTGACACCAATATAAACAAATCTAATTTCAATAGTAAAATTTAAACGCACTATGGGAAGAGTTAACGCTTGTGCTGGGCTTGTCTACCAACAAGCCTAACCCTGACACATTTGCTGTTCTTGATTACCGCTCTTCTTCTTGAGTTACCTGCAGATTAAAAACGCAAACGAGCTCTACCGAAAATTATCAGATTCTGCAGGCGCTTCAACACTTGAGAGCTGGAAGCACTTCAGCGCTTCAGGCTTCAGCACTCGGTCACCAGGAAAGGAAGCTCCAATAGCTCTCCTTGGTTTCGGGACATCATCGTCGTTTACCTGGGACCTAGACGTAAGACATTTTCATTCAAGATTCTATTTTTGTTTATTATTCTATGAAGAAAAATTGGATGTCAACTATCGTGAAAATACGAACTTCTTCATAACCATGTAAGCTCTTCGTGAAGCTCCAAACCGAAGATTGGAGCCGGGGCAGCTCTGCGCTCTCGTGGCCCGGCGCGGCAAGGAGAAGTTCCTGCAACGACTTCGCGCCATTCTGTCTTCGCCTCACGCAGTGGAGGCGTTGCAGCGGCTCAGCGGCACTCCTCGGCCGGCGCACGTCTCTTGAGCCCTACTGCAAGGAGGAACGGCCTTCTAAGCACGTCCTTTATGGTGAGTTGGAAAGCAATTCCAGTGCGGTGTTCTCTTTCCATCTCAGTGCGTCGATTATTTTAATAATTGCCAGTGCGAACGGATATTATAAATTAAATTTTGTCTGAGCCGTACATAACATAAAACCTTTGGCTCAAATAAGCTTAAACTCTTTTGTAACCTAGCAACCAGTCTAGCTGGTTAGCTAAATGCCATTGTTTGGGCTAATATTGTTCAGCTACTGCAGGCTCGTAAAATAGAGTAATCTTAAATCTTTTCCTAAAGTTTTGTGAGCCGCGTCAGCATGACCATTTAGTTTCCCTGCAAGGTATAAAAATTGAATCTTGAAATTATATTTTCTCTTGAAGGTACGAGTACTGGCTCAGACTTCTTGAAGCGAGCTGGAGGAGTGCGGAGGGTAACCGCGCTGGCCCGTTGCTAAAACTCCGGGCTCCCACCGCTACGTCATCGGGGCGAACCGTGCTGGCCAAGCCATACATTTAATGTTCCATTCATTTTTTGCTGTTCGTACCTATGCTCAGTAAAATCATGGCTGCCGCATATAGTTTCAATCCTTTGGTGACCCTTCTCCAGATTTCATTTTCAAGAATTTACCTCATGTGTCAGACTGTCGGCGATCTTCACATTAATACGGCCTTTATTCAAGTTGTGTTCTCCTTACCCTGCCGGGTTCGTTTGTACCTCAGGCACACGCTTCGGACATAGATACACCAAAGTCTAAAGATATTCACAGTCTGCCCGGAGTGTAAAGTTAGCCTGAGGAAGAACACGCTACAAATATCTTTAGACTTTGAATATCAATGCCCGAAGCGAGTGCCTGAGGTACAAACGAACCCAGCAGAGTAAGAATAACGCAACTGAAATAAATGCCGCATTATTGCGAAGATCGCCGACAGTATGGCACATGCGGTAAATATTTACAGTCAGATAGACAGTACTCGAGGACGACTTGAAGGTCCGACGGTTGTAGGCGAGTTGCGGCGTGAGTGACGTAGCGTAGCGGTGAGCAGTCGAGATAACGATAAAGGTCGTGAGGCTACTGCTCGCGGGGCAGCTGAGACTTGTAGTGAATATCAGAGTTGCTTGGAGCGAACTGCTGCGTGGCGAGTCGCTGCGAGTAGCCTGCTGCAAGAAGACTGTGAGAGCCGCTGATGTGAGGAGGCTTGCTGGAAGACTTGTGTGAGCCTCTGCTGTGAGGAGGCTCGCTGGAAGACTTGTGTGAATATCATGGCCTCTGCGAGCGAACTGAGCTGCTTTGATGCTGAGGAGATAAGAGAGAAGTGTTAGAGTTTGGTAGAGTGTGCCGAAGAGAAACAGAATATATAGGGAAATGGATAGTAGAAGACAAAGGACACAACTCGCGTGCATGACTTAAGTGGTTAATTACGTTATGAAGAAAACACCTGTCGAGGCTTTGTTGAGTGTCGTGGGGTTGTGCAGTGTTTGGAATGTTTGTTTGGTACCACCGACAGCAAAATACGCCACCGGTATGTACCTGTTGTATTGTGTGTTGTATTGTTAAGTTCTGCTCTTACTAATAAATAAATTTCGAGGGAGGAATGTGATGAGAGGGGGTCTTGGGGTCCCAGCTGCCCACCCTTCCTAAAAAATGGAGACCAGGCCTACCCGCGCTGGTTCCCCAAGAAAAAATAAATAGAAAAAAGTTTTAAATAGTTATGTTGAACATCTTAGGCCTGGTCTCAAGTAAATATTGGGATTGAAGGTCGTCCCAGTGCTAGGAGCTCCTGAACCACGCAGTGGTCTGTCACAGTAGCCTGAAACCATGTTTTCGAACACTTGAGGTAAATTGTCTTGTATGTGCTTCCAGGTTTTGTTTGCTTGATTATGTAACACTATATTGATGGGTTGGAGATGGCATTGTATTCAATTAAATTCAAATGTAGTGTATTCAATTGGATAATAGTATGCTAGCCTATGCCAATACACAGAGCAATCTTACACTAGACTTCACCACAGTGTATCCTAGCACTGACATCAATAGTAATACATAGGTCAATAGCAATATTGATATATCAATTACAATATATAAGCAAATAGGCACTCACCTCTTGGATAGCTCTAAGCTATAAATATGTTTAATTAAATAGACTTGTGGTCAGTGAGAGAAGAGTGGAGATAGATTGGAATTACAGAATAGAGTAGAATTGAATTAGTAGTAGGTAGTTAGAAATATTTAAGGATAGGTACTTAGCCACATGGTGTAATCTATATATACACTTGCAGTCAACATTTACTGTTTAGCTGACTGCGGCCAATCGGGAACTGACTGCGATTGTTGCCGTCACGAGCGTTTCCATATTTTGGTCTCTCTAACTAGAACTTACATTTCTCGTTATATTACACTGATGTAGTGATTGTGATGCTATTCGATCTGATCGAAAGGAATTTGCGATGAAACGATTTGCAGTATTTTGTACTTTTTGTTGTTTTGTGAGTGAGTTAGAAGAAAGTGTATGCAACAGGATGGCCGGGTATAATAATGCTGACCTTACGTATGCTAATTAGAGTTTCTTTTAATCTTGGTGCT
Organism: Morinoia aosen; assembly: GCA_030386875.1. NCBI lineage: Eukaryota > Metazoa > Arthropoda > Malacostraca > Amphipoda > Talitridae > Morinoia > Morinoia aosen. The sequence continues at coordinate 3,067,484 of CM059560.1, forward strand.
TAACTGTCTGAATCTGAAAAGTTTGGACAGATTTGCTCTTGCTATTGCGTTTCTTATTCCAACCTGAGAAGTGTCGCCCCTTGTTGAAAAGTTTAAGCCCAGAACTTTGCCCTTTGTTTGGTACGGAATATGCTCTTCGTCAATATAGACCGTGTCTGATTTTGTTCTTGCTATCGGTACTATTGTATATTTTTGCATATTGGTCTTTATTTTCCATTTGTTTTCGAACTGATTGATGCTGTTGATTGCTATTTCGGTTGCTATATCCCTGATATTGCTGGAACGAATTGCGACTATTTGAGTGATGTCATCTGCATATGCTATGTATTCTGAGTTTGGTACTGGATCTGGGAAGTCGTGGGTGTAAAAGTTGAAGAGAGTGTGGGAAAGGTACGAACCCTGCGGTACGCCGGCCTCTAGCTCAAAAAGGGGACCTGGGATGCCACCTATCCTGGCTGCTTCTGCTCTGTCTGTAATGAAGTCGCACAGTGTTCTTGTGAGAGATGGATGAAGGTTTAATTTGACTATCTCGTATTTAAGGCCTACATGCCAGACCTTATCAAAGACTTTAGCCACGTCTAGGAGGACAAAATCAATTTTTCATTTGTCTGATAGGTGGTTGACTATGGTTTCGTGGAAAATGGCCAGTGTTGTATGTGTCCCGTGATCTGCTTTGAATCCGTGCTGTCTTTTGTTTTGTTTGTTTAGCTGTATTAAATGTCATGTAAGTCTGTTATTTAGAATTTTCTCGAATAGTTTTGCTTGGATGCCATGTAGTGATATAGGACGGTAATTTATTACTTCATGTGGAGAGGATCCATCTTTAGCTAGAAAAATCATTGTTGCTCTCTTTAGACTGTCCGGAAAGTAACTAGCTGATAGGGAATAGTTGAAGATGTTTGTTAGTATGGTTAACATGTTTAATGGTAGATTCTTCAAGTGGTTGAAAGTTATTCCTGTCGGTCCGGGGGGGCACCCACATCAAGTTCGCACATTCTGAGTGTGCGTGTGCGAGTCCGTGTACGTGTATGGCTCGTCACCATCACCAAGAATCACTACCATGCGCACTTCAACAGTGCCACATGTCGCTATATGACAAAACTCTAGCGCAAACATTTATTATTGTATAGCTCTGCCATATAAGTATCATTTAATAAAGAAACAAAATACATTAAGTGTCATTTTACACTTAAAAGTCACCGCGGTTTTAAACGACACACATTATTAAATGAGTTAGACCAAATAACAGCACAGTTACTGCGATACTACCGTATGTCATAATGTATTGTTCGTTGGTCAAAACGTATCGTTAACAATGCAAATCGCATTTAGTTTCTGTTATAAATTGGTAGTTAATTTGAGAAATAACCAAGCGCAATATCAATTGAATAAAAAATATTCTCGAGCTGAATCATTTTGTAACTTGCATTTTTTACATATTTACGCCAAATTAATCCGATTACTTTAGAAAATATGACTACAAAATTTTATGCGCTCAAATCAGTATAATTAATTGTCACTTCCATTTCGTTATAATAATTTAGGTCGTAAAGTGCAAAATAAAATAACCTCTATGCTCACATTGGGGACAAAGAAAGTTTAACACTTTCACACCAAGTAATAAATGTTATGGATTTCATCACAAATATTGCGCCTTTTTCGTTTGCGTCAGGAAATTGTGTACAGCCTCTGTGCACACAACTTACCCTATCATGTATGACATACAAGCATAATGCTTCATCAATACAGAATTATTTTCAGCTACGCTGGCGGTAATGAGACAGTTTTTAAATGAAATTAATGCTTGTGACCACACTACTTAACACTACAAAGTTTGTTCATTTATTCTGTTTTTACGGGACAACTATAATATTTTAGATGATATTTAATGCCATTTTTAAAATTTCCTAAGTAAGTAATAAAAATTATATTAAAAATTAAAGACAATTACATATAATAATATGCGTTTTAATACATTATTTCATTATTTATTTTCTCATAATTATTCATTATTTGTAATGAAAGAAATTGAGAAGAAATACTTTAAAAGCATCGAACGTTTCGAGCCTTGGCTCATTCTCACCAAAAAGTCTGCAAATACAATAATAGACAAGTCAGTACACCCAAAATTACAGAAGCCCAGAATATAAGCATGAAAAAAATATAATAAGAAAAATTTATCGGCTGACTATTTTCAGAGGCGGCACTCTGCATTTCGTTGAGAGAAGATTTGAGTTTATGAGTGAATAATGACTCTAAAATAAGTAGGTCTGAGTTGGCGGTACAAGTGTCTAATATTTTAAATTTGCTAATTTCAATAATCTGTTCACAGGCACCATTCCTACAATGTTGTCTTATGCTAGAATGAGTAGAAGTGAGCAAGCGACCTGTACGATGTACGATACAGGTCGAAGTCGTCGTACAGGTCGCTCGCTTAAGTTTTCTTAAGCTGGGTTTAGACGGAGGGTGACCTCCCCGGGGCAACGCCCTCTCTCCCTCCCCGCCTCTTCAAAAAAAAACAGTCCCCCGGTCTAACGCCTCCCACTACTACCCCATGCGTGTCGACGCTGCTGCCCTACATGCTGGGACTGCCCGGGGTGCGGGAACGACGGAGAGACAGTGCCATGGAGTTAGAATTACTGGAGGGAGCATAGCCGCTTTCAATCGGATTCAAATTGGTTGCAAAAGTTGAGAGCCTGGGGCATACCCAAGGCCCCACACGTGAGCCAACCACAGACGCTTGGCTGAAGTTTGCTCCTTCCACCTCCTCTACGACTCTGTCTCCTATTTTCCAAAGCAAGATTAGTACCCCGCAACAACTCAACGAGTGAGGTGTGCGTGCAAGTCGCTCTGTAGTTTTTTTACATTCACGGGCCTGTAATCTTTAGAGTTTTAAACTCTTAATGTATCTTTGCCAGTAATTTTGATATTATTAAGAGTCCTCAAGTGGGGAAACATTCTTTCGGAATCTAAGAATCCCAAATTAATGATTAACGATTGTGCAATTAACTTAACAGCTAGAAGAGCATTCAGCGAGCGTGTGCGCACTCCATCGTAGTCAGTAGGTTACTGACTTCCGTGCTGACGTCACACTAGCGAGAATGCTATTGGTTACTACAGACGTAAGAGAAAACTCAAAATCTGGTCCTCTCCACAGACCACTATGCTCCCTCCATATATACTCCCTCCACGGACAGGGTAGGATGACAGGGGTAGGATGTATGTCTTAGCTGCTCTGTCGTCATGTTCTCATGCGTAATCTCAATCCAAAAAGTCTCTCCTGATCTGGAAAAGTGGCTGAAGGCTAAAGTTTTCACATTGATAAATTTATTGAAAGCAAAGCGTCAGTCTGATTGCATTTATTACGGCTGTAAATATAATTTTTTTTCATCAAGAACTATCGCTGAAATGATCTGTAGCTGAAATGATTTTCGATCTAATTCAAAAGTAATTACCTCTAACAATAGTAACACAAATTGTTCGCTGTCATGCTATTATTAACACAAGATGGCTCGTGATAGGACTTAGACTGATATAATTTTTGTTACTTATTTCCATTTCCTGTTATCAGACTCTATCGCGCATATTTCATTTATTTTGGTTTCTATATACATATGCTGGGCAAGCTATATTTCGTTATTCCTTAGTTTGGACATTACCAATAACGTCATAAAAGAAGCTATATCGGCGCGAAGTTTTATTGATTTGCCTCCATTCCTTATTAAACCAATTGACACATTCGTTTCTGCCACGGCACTTGGCCTTCGTTTAAGAAGTAATTCTTTAATTCTCCACGAATACGTTGATCTTATGCCGGCCTCCGTGAAATAGTTTATAGGTTAAAAATAGCATCTTTTTTTTGCACGTCTCTTGAATTACATTTCTACATCCTCACTCAATCACTGTTATCTCCAGGGTTGCCGATTTTTTTTCTGATTGTATAAAACCTCCATGAAAACGTACCAAAAATTGTTAAAGTGTACCAAATCTATTTAACTAGCAATAAAACGAAAATTTTAGGGTTTTACCTACTTTTCCTGTTTGGATGAAATTTTTCCTCCTCTTCTTCCTTCATCTGCTAACTTTTTTATTTAATTTGTTGACTAAGCTACCGTGGTGGTTCCGATTTGTGCAATCTATGTTCTCTAACGTAAATTTTGATCGCATTCGTGCATTTGGGCTTGCTCATTTTAACGAAATCCTGTTTTTTGTTTTTATGTAGTTAAGGTCAAAAAATTCTCTAGCTGCAGCAAAATAATGCGTATTAACAAAAGCCGTTTATTGAACTCGGGAAGCATCGAGTAACAAAGCTGCGTACCAGAATTTCTGTCTTGAAAGGAGCATCTTGAACAAACAGTTCTCGCCACTTCATCTTCATCTTTTCATGCTGCTCTTCTTTCATGAAATTGGAGAAATGCATTGAATATGGTGTTATTGAATTGCATTTATTAAGATCTTTCAATCCGAACTCTTCTAGTTTTTGTTACATATTTTGTTGACATTTCCCAGGAGAATGCTTTCTGTAGCAGCTCCAAAATAAATCTCATTTATATTGACATAGTTTATGGGGTTACCTACATTTATTTTGCAATTATTGTCATTCGAAATCAATAGATCCCTTTTTATGAAGTTGCCCATAATAAAATTCTCACTCCAGAGAAAATAAAATATATTTTTGTAAGGGGAACTTGTACATTCGCTGAACGCACCAATTTCGGCAGCCCTGGGCATCTCACCCTCCGTCTAAACGGAAGTGGGGAAGCCTGAGCGGGTGAGAGGGGTAGGGTGGGGGCGTCACCCTGGGGAAGAAACCCTCCGTCTAAACCCAGCTTTACTAAGCAAGTGCATAATCTAACTGCATTGCGACATCTCGTAACTCATGATAGACGATACAGAGACTTCTGGCGATGACGTAAACTCTGGATCAGTGCACAAGACGCATCCTTCACGCACACGGACGCAGCAACACACGTACATGAAAATGTGCGCACTTGACGTGGGTGCGTCCGGGGGCCTTTTGTTTTAATATGCGAAGAGTACTGATGACTTCTTGTGGTAATTTGTGGGCATTGCAGTGGATCAAGTCTGTTAAGGTCGCCAGTGTGGTATGGAATTGTTTGCTGATTATTGTGATTCATCCAGTTCTCTATTGTTTCAATATGCTCTTGATCAAATGCCTCATCATCCTCATTGGTGAATATCTGTTGCCAATGCTTCCTAAAAACCCTCTCTTTGTCTTCCGGTTCCGTTAGTTCTATATTGTTATGTCTGATATAAGATGCATGTTATTTGTTCCTATTTACTCCTTGAAGTTTCTTGACTGTGGTCCAAAATTTCTGCATGTCTGCCGCAATGTTCAGGTCATTCATGATATTGTTCCAAGATCTAGTGTACAAACCGTAGTAGTGTTAAGGTTGTTTCTGGGATTGGTAATTAAAGTATATCCTACCTAGGATATTATTAGTAGTAAGGTAACCAATCTATAATAGCCTATGCCAACACACATAGCAATCTTACACTAGAGCACAGTATAGGTTAAACAACACATGGATAATATTTGTGATCCACATAGGCATAACACAGTAATCGTGCTGACATAAATAGAAACACATAGATCAATAGCAATATTGATACATCAATATATAAGCAAATAGGCACTCACTTCTTGGATATCTCTAAGCTATGAATATGCTCAATTTACTAATCATGTGGCCCGTGAGAGAAGAGCGAAGATAGGTTGAAATTATAGGATAGAGTAGAGTAGAATTAGTAGTAGGTAGTTAGGAAAGCTTAGGTGTCGCTACTTAGCCACATAGGGTAAACAATATACACACTTGCAGTCAACATGTACTGTTTAGCTGACTACGACCAATCGGGAACTGCCTGATATTGTGACCGTCATGAGCGTTGCCAACTTTTGGTCTCTCTAACTAGAACTTACATTAATCGCTATATTACACCCCTCCCTCCTTAATTAAAAATCCCCCTGTATCCCTACCCCCTTATTTGATCTAGTCAATCCTAAAGGTCCATTCTCACCCCAGGCTTCCGAGCTCGGTTAGACCTGCGTGAGATGCAAGCACTTGGAGGCTCGTGCATCCTTGTCCCGTGGAGGTGTTTCTGGGTCAAGTTCACTAGTCGGAGGTGGTGAGTAAGAATTTTGAGCAGGTTGTGGTGTGGGGAAATACTTCACTCGGGGAAATTTGGGAAATACTTTATTCGAAGAAGTATGAAAATTTGGGAAATACCTTATTTCAGGAGATAATTCACCTTTGTTGGGAAATACTTTACTCGGGGAAATTTGGGAAATACTTTATTTGAGGAAAGACTTCACTTCAAAATACTTTACTTGGGGAAATACAATATCTTGTTGAGCCAGGGACAGTGGACAGGATGTTGTAACCGCAGAACTCTACAAGAACGGCGTTGTTCTCAGGTTTCGACATGAGTCTGGCTATAAATATGTCGAGCTCAAGTGGGTAGCGGTTCGACGAGAGAGCTGGCGCAGGCGTACACATAAACACACAAAACACATTTAGGCAACACAACACAAGACACACACACAAGCACACAACACACATGCGTTGCGTGGGAACGCCCGGACGAGGCAGCTTCGAAGGGGAACACATCCCGCCGGCCAATCAGCGCTCTGGATCGAATCAGGCGCATGGGTGTGGCAGAGAACGCACCAATTACATTTCGGCAACCCGAAGCAGGCAAGATTTCCACCAATCCTAAGGGAAACACGTAATCTTTGCTTGGAAGAAGCTCAAAATGTTTGGGAAGGTTCGAGAAGAGTCTGGAAAAGAAAACAAGCGAGAGTATATAAGCGGCGAACAAGTACATTAGGGGAGGGGATTTTTGGGAACGCACGTGAGAGACTGCGTACGACATCTGAGGGTAGACCACACCGCAGGCCGGCCGCGCCGGCTGGCCTTCTTCTACCAAACTGCAATTTGAAAGTACAAGAAACTATAAACCAGCCTCGCAGCGGTGATCGTCATGAATAAACAACGTCGGAGTCTGCAACGATAACACAAGTCGTGAGTCCTGCACGGTCGAGCGCCTGGTACTCGGAGCATCTGAGATCTTAAGCGCCGGTCTACGACTGCGATGGAGCACGTAATCAGGAGACACGGAAGTACCACCGACATTAAATTCCGCTTGATACGCAACAACGTCGGAGTCTGCAACGATAACACGAGTCGCGAGTCCTGCACGGGCGAGCGCCTGGTACTCGGAGCATCTGAGATCTTAAGCGCCGGTCTACGACTGCGATGGAGCACGTAATCAGGAGACACGGAAGTACCACCGACATTAAATTCCGCTTGATACGCAACAACGTCGGAGTCTGCAACGATAACACGAGTCGCGAGTCCTGCACGGGCGAGCGCCTGGTACTCGGAGCATCTGAGATCTTGAGCGCTGGTATACGACTACGATGGAGGAGCCGTGACAAGTGAGCCTAATGGCGGTTAATCTTCAAAGTGACGGAAAGAAATGTAGGGTTGTGCCGGAAAATCACCGCCGAAGAGTTAAATGTGTATTATTGAGAAGTTTGGAAAGAGTGATCCACAGTTAAATTAGAGTGCAAAGTAGTTCACGGAATGCGGCATTCAAAGCGGCGCGCAATGTATAATTATGGATTTGTGTTTCCTACTGTGGTGGTGTGCTCTTGGCAAGGAGGATGTGTTTCGGTCACAAAGCAAGAGTTAGAGGGTACGTGACCCGAAGCGTTTATTAAAATTTGAACAACTTGTGGTAAGCAAAGTTTTTTGATTTTTATATTGCATTATTCCAAATGTTTCGTGTTCATACTAGCCCATTCACCGACTATGGTTCCTGATTTTATGCACAGTGCGGAAGGTTATTTTGCCGTAATCCTTTAATTGTTGTGCTAGCGTTCATTGTAACAAGGAGAGTAGATTTCTCGTTCTTTGTGTGGCTCATTATGTTGCTCATGTTAACGCGTTCATCTTGTGCTCATGTTGGCCCAGTCATGCCGCCACGAAACGTGCGCAAAGCACGATTTATGGCAGTCATCGGCCTAGACAGCCAAGGTGTGGTTTCCTCATTGTGTCGTGTGGGATTGCCATGTCGTTAAATTCATGCGCATGTTGCTATAACATTTCCCTGAGCTTTAATCTTTGCATTGAAATACTATGTGTGTCATATCCAAATCCACGTGTTTCCAAATAAATTCATGTAAATCTTCAATCCTTTTATTCTCCATGTCTGGTATGCAGGTGTACGCAAGCATGAAGGACAATATTATAAAATGTGTACGGGGGTTGGAATTCCCTCAGCGTATGGAAAGGGGGTCCTAAACCCACCCCCTTCTCTGTATCGCAACAGTGGAATCAACACGGTTTCCTCAGTAGGTTGTTCCCTGGGTTCAGGGATGGTGTTCGAGCAGGTAATAACTTGGTCCTGGTGTCGACGTACGACCTCTCCCCCCTTCAGTTGGCACTTGTAGGACACAGGGCCCGTTTTCTCAACGGTAGTAGCAGGGGTCCATTTTGGGGAACTCGGTGTGTATTGACGGACCATCACAGGTGACTCCGGAGGAATGTCAACCGCGCGAGACCCTGGGTGGTATCTTTTCTGAGCGTCCTGGCGTTGAGCAACTTTGGACGCGATTGCTTCTGACGGCCAAAGTAGATCAAGACGAGAGCAAACTTTCCTGCCTAACATCAGATCGGCAGGCGTAACACCTGTTGTCGTGTGGGGTGTTAGCCGATAGTTGAACAGGAACCTGTCTAGTGCTAGGCGTAGGGGTTTCGTTGACTTTCGTATATTCTTCTTCAACGTTTGTACCATGCGTTCTGCCAGTCCATTAGTTGAAGGATGGTATGGTACGCTCGTAATAAGCCGCATACCACATGTCTTCACAAATTCTTGGAATTCAGCAGATGTGAAACACGTTGCGTTGTCCGAAACAATTGTTACCGGAAATCCAAATGCCACAAAAGTGTGTTTCAAGCACGAGATCGTTTTGCTAGAGGTTGTAGCAGATGTGGGAAAAATTTCAACCCTCTTAGAGTGTGTGTCCACGATCACTAGATAGTACTTTCCATCCATTGGGCCCGCGTAGTCGATGTGTATGCGATGCCAAGGCTTCGCAGGCCATTCCTACGGATGGAGTTCAGCTTTCGTTGGTGCAGCACGAGTGCTCAGGCACTCGCTGCATGACTTAGTCGTTTCTTCTAGGTCTTTGTCCAGCAGAGGCCACCACTCATAGCTGCGAGCTAGCTCCTTCATTCTGGATGATCCTGCATGGCCAGAGTGAATTTCATCCACAATGGCTTGTCTGAGAGCTTGGGGTACAATAATTCTTGCTCCCCAGAGCAAGCAGCCATTTTGTGTGGACAATTCGTCTCTCCTCCTAGTGTACGGAGCGAGATCAGGGTCACCAATTACCGTCGAAGGCCAGCCTACCTGGCAGTATTTGTATACCTTTGAAAGTAATGGGTGCCTTAGGGTACCGTCGCAAATGTGGGTGCTGATGACCGGAGCTGACTCGAGGAGGTTTACTAAGGACGTCCATTCCGCAGGAATGGGCGTGGCTTCCTCGGGAGTTGTCATGAGTAGACGACTGAGAGCATCAGCCGTGCCCAACAGCACGCCAGACCGGTGACGCAAGGTGAAATTGTAGGACTGCAGCAATAAAGCCCACCTTTGATTGCGTCCGGATGCCATCGGAGGGATGCTCCTACCCGGATCAAATAGTCCTAGTAAGGGTTTGTGGTCGGTGATTACCGTGAATTCCTGTCCCCACAGGTAGCAATGAAATTTTCGGAGTGCGAACACCATAGCTAGGGCTTCTTTCTCAGTCTGGGAGTAGTTACGCTCCGTTACTGTTAGAGTTCGGGAGGAAAAATAGACGGGGCGTTCAATTCCATCAATAAGGTGACACAGCACCGCTCCCACACCAAACGCACTACTCTCAGCCTGTACCACTATGGGTGGGTAAGGGTCAAAATGGATCAAAGTCTGGGAGTCTAGAAGGGCTTCTTTAGACTTCTGGAATGCCCTCTCCTGACTTGCATCCCATTTCCAAGGAGTTTTATCCCGCAGTAAGGCATTTAGGGGCTCCAACATAGTTGCAGAAGATCTTAGAAATTTTCTGTAGAAATTAAGTAACCCCAAGTATGCCCTCAGCTGAGTCACATTAGTAGGAGCTTGGGCAATCCGGATAGCCGCTACCTTTTCTGTCGTGGGGTGCAACCCATCCTTGTCAATCTGATATCCAAGGTAGGGTACCAGTGATACTCCTATTTGACATTTATCCATTTTTAGTTTCAGCCCTGCCTCTTGTAGTTTAGATAGGACTCGATGGAGACGCTTGGAGTGCTCTTGCTCATTAGTAGCACTGAAGAGTACATCCATCATCGAGGTAGCAGAACACTCCTGGGAGGCCCTGTATTAGTCCTTCCATAGCAGGCTGAAAGATTCCGGGAGCCGAGGCTATCCCGAAGCTCAGCCTATTATACGCAAACAGACCTCTATGGGTGTTGATCACGGTAAGTTCTTTAGACTATTCATCTAACGGCAGTTGGGCGTACGCCTGAAACATGTCTAGCTCGGAGTATATAACTCCTCCGGCTAACCTGCTATATAAATCTTCCACCCTGGGTATAAGGTAGGTATCAAGCCTAGGGGCCCGATTGACTGTCAATTTATAGTCGCCACAGATTCGGATGCTTTGATCAGCCTTGAGCACGAGAACAATAGCCGCTGCCCATCTAGAGTACTGTACAGGGGTGAGGATACCTTCCTGCACCAATCTATCTAGTTCGGCCTCCACCTTAGGTCTAAGTGAGTAAGGCACGTTCCTGGTTTCATAAAACTTTGGGGGTACATTGGGGTCGATTTCAATTTTGAAATTCCTTCCCTTAAAGCAACCTAGGCCTGGTTGAAAAAAGGCGGGGAATTTTTCTACTAGGTCTTCAGGGCGAGTAATCAGCTTATGTACCCCATTAGCTACTATAGTTAGCCCTATGGAATCAATCAGGTCCCTACCCAGCAATGCTGGCCCTTCCCTGTCTACAACTACAATAGTTGCTAGTTAAGGAGCCCTAGCTTCACGCTGGATGTTAGCCCTTATCTCCCCACAAAAAACTAGTTAAGCTCCACCATAAGTCCTAAGCTTAACATCAGAAGGTTTCAACTCGGGTCTTGTCTTGGTGGGTAACTTAAAGTAGGCAGCTTATGGAAGGATAGACCTGGCAGCACCAGTGTCTACCTCCATTTCCAATGGAGTATTGTTTAGCAACAATTTTATTTTAATAGGTGGTTTCATATCCTCGGCTATGGAGAATACCTCCCCATAACAACCCTGATTGGCAGCTGGGTAGCCTGCATTGGTTGCACTGTTAGTTCTATTAGGATTAGGGTTGTGTTCCCTCCCCCTTTTTTCATGCATAGCATGCACAGAATTATTTTTGTTGCCTTTAGCATGTTTTTGGTACTTTAATTTGAAGCAACATTTCTTAAGATGGCCTTTTTGCCCCCAACCATGACAAACACTTTCTTTATAGGGGCAATCTCTACGCCAGTGCAGATTGCCACAGCCGCTGCATGCTGATTTGGGACTAGCTTGAGCCTGAGTTTTGCCCTGAGGCTTGTTAGTAGTGTGCTATACTCTAGTCTGACCAACATTTAAAATAGAGTTAGGTTGTCTCAACACCATTGTTTCTCTCAGTTGGGTTTCTTTGGCAGTTGCCAGATCCACGGATTTTTGCCATGTCGGGCTAGCTTCATTCAGCAAACAATTTTGAACATCATTACTGGCCACACTCAGAACGAACCTATCTGGTAGGGTTTCTTCTAGCACTTCCTGTTTAAAATTACAGGTATCTGATAGGGCCTTCAAGCTACCCACAAAATCAGCAAAGCTTTCCCCTTGTTTCTGGTTCCGCTTATGGGATCTAAACCTTTCAAAGATCTGGTTGCGTGTCGGCTTAAAATGCCGTCTTAACGCGTCCATGATCTCATCATAAGTACCATCTAAGAGTCTTTTAGGGGACAGCAGGTCCTTAGTCAGTCTCACAATTTTAGGACCCACCAGAGAAATAAATGTATGGGTTTTCTTACTGTCTTTCACTTTGTTGATACTTAGGAAGCAGTCCAGCCTAGTTTCATATTCAGGGAATTCTTTCTCTGAAGGATTGAACTCTCTCACTGAACGTAGCATCGGCATGTTGTTTCTTAGTCAGTTTAACACGCCCTGTGAAAAACAAACAAAAAAATCCAGCACAATACTAAACTCCCCAAATAAATTCTGAGTTCCCTCACTAGTCTAGTCTCTCCCAGTAGTTCTACCAAATTCCTCGTCGCCAGTAAAGTATATCCTACCTAGGATATTATTAGTAGTAAGGTAACCAATTTATAATAGCCTATGCCAACACACATAGCAATCCTACACTAGAGCACAGTATAGGTTAAACAACACATGGATAATATTTGTGATCCACATAGACACAACACAGTAATCGTGCTGACATAAATAGAAACACATAGATCAATAGCAATATTGATACATCAATAATATATAAGCAAATAGGAACTCACCTCTTGGATATCTCTAAGCTATGAATATGCTCAATTTACTAATCATGTGGCCCGTGAGAGAAAAGTGGAGATAGGTTGAAATTATAGGATAGATTGGAGTAGAATTAGTAGTAGGTAGTTAGGAAAGCTTAGGTGTCGGTACTTAGCCACAAAGGGTAATCTATATACACACTTGCAGTCAACATGTACTGTTTAGCTGACTACGACCAATCGGGAACTGCCTGATGTTGTTGACGTCACGAGCGTTTCCAACTTTTGGTCTCTCTAACTACACCTTTTTCACTTCAAATTAATCTAAGTCAAGTTCAATTTAATCCAAGTCAAGTTCAAATTAATCCGAGTCAAGTTCAAATTAATCCTAGTCAAGTTCAAATTAATCCAAGTCAAGTTCAAGTTAATCCAAATCAAGTTCAATTTAATCCAAGTCAAGTTCAAATTAATTCAAGTCAAGTTAAAATTAATCCGAGTCAAGTTCAAATTAATCCAACCTTCAGTTGAGTTATAAAATGACATAATAATCATTTAATTTGAGGTTTTTTTGTTAAATATGTATCTATTGGATGTTATAAGTAAGAAGGTTTTCGAAGATTTATTTACACTCATAGATATTTATATACGTAAAATTCCACTTTATCACATGTATGAAATCGTATACATGCAAATACAAAAGGTTATCATTGAACGATATGTAGGTTTAATCCTTGAAAGAAATATACAAGTGCTATTCACTAAGACTAATGTACGATTCCGTTTAAATACAATTTATATTTGTACATTACTACCCAGATACATTCCTGCGTTAGCAATAAAAATTTTGTCATCCATTTTAATTCCGTGTTACTCAATGTGAAGAAATGTAGGATCCACTTAAAATTCACAATAATAATACAAGAAACAATGTTTCTCATTCACAACTGATTTTATTTGTGTGTGTTTACAATTCAATTCATAATACTTTAAAGACTTAATAACTTTTATAATAATTATTTTATGAATATTTAAGTCTTGAAAATATTATATATTGAATTGTTTAACACACAAATAAAATCAGTATTAAGTTAGAAGCATTGTTTCTTGTATTATTATTGTGTATTGTAAGTGGATCCTACATTTCTTCACATTGACCGACACGGAATTATAATGGATGGCAGTATTTATATTGTTAATGCAAGAATGTATCTGGGTAGTAATGTACAACTATAAATTGTAATCAAACGGATTTGTACATTAGTACTCAGTGAATCGAACTAGTATATTTCTTTTAAAAATTAAATCTACACATTGTTCAATGATAACCTTTTGTATTTGCATGTATATGATTTCATAAATGTGACAAAGTGAAATTCCACGTTTATAAATATCTATGGGTGTAAATAAATCCTCGAAACCAGTCTTGAATAGATACATCCAATAGATACATATTTAACACAAAAAACTCAAATTAACAAATTATTATGTCATTTTATAACTCAACTGAGGGTTGGATTAATTTGAACTTGACTCGGATTAATTCAAACTTGACTCAGATTAATTTGAACTTGACTTGGATTAAATTGAACTTGACTTGGATTAATTTGAACTTGATTTGGATTAATTTGAACTTGACTTGGATTAAATTGAACTTGACTTAGATTAATTTGAAGTGAAAATGGTGTAGTTTCCAGTCACTTTATTTTTTGCGTAGAACGGTTGTCCTCATAGTTGAAAGATGCTAAGACAAGGTTCTTTGTGTTAACATTCGATAGAGTCCATTTAGGTAGAGTGGAGTAGATGTTCGGTTGGTTTTAAAAAAAAACAGCTCTAGCCGCTAATAAAACTAGGAGGTGTCTCCGAGAGAGAAAAGAGGAAGGCACCAGCTGAAATGCAGTCTCTCCGCAGAGGTACATAGAACAGCAATTTGGGCCTCTAATAGCAAGAACAGTTTAAGTCAAGATAAGTTGTCAGACTAGTTCAATGCGGTTCATTAACCAAGACAAGGTGAAGAACCGTTAAGAGCCGAAATGAGACGTTTTCTCCCAATATGCACCTAATTTACGACTAGCGTGCGAAAATCACATGTATCTTCCGAAGAACATAAAGCAAACTGTTATTATCCCTAAAGAACCTTCGATGCTTCTACTTCACATGTGCAGCGATCCCTATCAGAAATTCTAGTCTCCCAAAATAACACTTCCAGGATGCGTCGCGATAGGCTCACTCTGGTAAGGGCAACGCTCGCACAACCAACATCACAGAAACAATAAATAAATCAATTTTTGCAGTTAATGACATGTTCTACTGATTTCCCATCGAACATACAAAAATGACATGAAATGGTGTTTACTCACAGTTTTTTTGTTGATCTTGGACGCCGTTGCCCGCTTGCAGCTCTGGACCGGTTGTTTCTTCTTTCTTGTGTTCTTTCTCTATTGTTTCCAGGCTCTCACCGCTTAATATTTCTAACAATTTTCTCTCTCTCTCAGATTGGGAAGCCGACACCGCTGCTGCACCACTGTATATTCTGCGGGTTATTTTCTTCCGCGACAAACTTATGTGTCTTTATTTCCTCATTTCTGTTTCTTTTCTGAATAAACTCGCTCGGCCGACGTTACGTTAAGAGTACGTGAATGAAACTCAATGATTATTTTTTGCTGCCACCAGAGGCTTGGAGCCTCGAAATTAAGGATATGAATTAATTAAGATGCGAGAACAAACGTGAACTATTATTTTGTTAGGTAGCGATGGCTGAGGGCCCGGCACGTGTTTCATGTGCCCTTTTACGAGAGAGAGAAGGAAATATACGAAGCCCAAGTTTTTATATTTATTGGACGGCAAGCAAGGATGACACGAGACAGCGTGGTAGAAACCCCTTACAATTTCGGAACAAACAGGACAAATAACTCACGATTTCTCTCGATCGATTTCTCACGACAACAGACTGTGTACAAACAGCCAACACACGAGCCAAGGAAATACCGAGCCCGGGGAGTGTTTTGCATACACTTGAACTTCGAGCCCGCAACAATAAAGTGGAGATTTGAGCCAGCCGAATTCTCAATTTATGAAGCTGAAATAAGGGAAGCCTCAACTATCAGAGCACCGGTCGATGTTTGAGTAACTTTACTTTAACTAATCTCTGAGTCCCTTGCGTCCGGACCCCTGACCTTCTCTAGGCTCACCGGCGACTAAAGTTTCTAAGTATAATAAAAGCCGGCGTGATCGTCACATAACTCAACCCGGAACACACGGTTTATGTCCTTTCCCGACTACCGCTCCGCACCAAGTGACGTCTACTCGTCCTACTCAATCCTGCTCGGACAGTGCTCACCCCTCCCGAAGGGGAGGGGGGTCACTGCACGAGCCGGGCAACAACGGAGCGAGAAGGTTCTGAGCTTCGCCTCCCTCCACACAACCGGGGGTACGGCTGGGGGAGAGGGGTCGGGTCTCATGCCCCTGCCCGCCTCCCGTTACGGCAATTAAACAATGGTTCGCGGGACGGCGAGTCTAATCTCAGCGCTCTGCTCCGTCGGCATGATGTTCCCACATTTTTACAGTGCTGTGGTGGCCTAGGCCACAGCGCATCCAATTATTGAATATAATATGGGGAAGATTTCTCTTCTGAGAACGTCCCCGTCATATATTTCCCAAGGCCATAGCATGAAAGCCGGCTCCTAAATTTACGACCCGTGTAATGTAATAGGCTGTCCTTCCATCATTTTAGATTTTCCTCTCGGCCGCGCTAACGGCTAGGATCCATGATATACATCCCCCCCTATGTTAACGAAAGAAAATTTTGAATATAAATTTTTTTTTCATTTATGTCCTGGCCGCGATTCAATTTCCGACCCGACTCACGAACCTTGCACAACATGACATCAATTTACAACACACAACAACACAAAAGAAAAAAGAACGGCGACCACAACTCGCTCGCACGTGCATCAGCAAATTTAATATAATATTGGCCTCCTTCGGGACTGTGGAGGCGAGCTCTTCAGCCTCCGGAATTGTCGTCGTCTGCTTCCAGTGTAATATAAGTTCTTCCGAGTTCTTCCGTCCCTAGATCTTCGGCATCTGTTCTAGGGGGAATCCTTCCTAGACTTGTATGATGATGATGAATTCTTTCCCTCGCAGTGGCTCCTTCCACAGAAAATAGGGGAAGACCGAAGCCGAGGAGATTCACGTGCAAGCGGTCCTGGCCTCGATCTCCCCTGCGTCCCGGGGCAACACTAGGTGCTGCAGCAAGCCGCTGAGGGTCGCCTCGGTCAGGCGTTTGTCCGGCTTCGGGAAGAAGTGGACGACGAGTGCGTGCCCCTCCAGGGTCGCGGCCGCCCGCGCCCAGTCCGTCTCGGACGAGACGCTCGCCAGACTTCCGTCGGGTAGCCACAATGCCACCTCGTAGTGGCGCGCTGCGACGTAGGTTCCGAGCTGGCGCACCACCTCGCTCGGCCTCCGTCTCCGCCCTCGATGCATGTACGTCACCGTTTCCTACGGCACACGGTCGGGCATCAATTCCTTGTTACATGGGTTAGACATCAATATAGAGCCTATTCTTCAAATTTTTCCTCTTTTCCGCCTCGATTACGAGCGCATATTACATGAAAATGATATATGATTTTTTTTGAGTCTAAACAGTCCTAACCGGACTTGAATGGCTAAGAGTACAACTCCTGCAACACGATACCGCACATACTCCTGTACACGAAACAACCCACACTCTGACAACACACACATATTCTTCCATTCGTCGTTCACTTCGTATTGCAGGTCCTAATGATTAAATGATGAGAAATGTGATTTTCCTACATTAGTACTATCTCCGTGTCAGCTGACCGTTTTTTTTTCTTTTTACTGAATGGCATTTGCTAATCTCTCGTGAGAAGCAAGCCTGAATTTCGTATGGGTGCAATACGTAAGGCGTCCCTTCGTATGCATGTATGTTTTATCTACAAGTCGCACATGATTTATCTTTTAACCTCCAAAATCTCATGGTATCGGGTAACAGCTGCGATGCCTCAAGCATTGCGCACATGCCTCTGGACAGGCCTAAAAATCCCTCTCAGTCATGCTTCCCGTAATCTCCCTTATCACGCTCGTCAGCAGACCAGATATTTATAACACTCTCCACAGTTCACGCCGGATTCCTCCTCTCAGGAGTATTCCCGATCTTACCATTGATGAATGCCTCTCCATCTCTCTTACGTCGACCGCTATTTCCGTTCCGCTCCGATGGATGCCGCTGTGGTGCTGGTTTTAGCACGCGCACACGTCAGCACCTCGCTCGCTCGTCGCCTTCCTGAAAATCTTCAAAATTCACCTTAGTACATTTATCATTAAATATTTCAGCTCTAGCGTCGGTTCGATGCTGTTCACGCTCGGGTTTCTCCGCACAGGAGTCATCCTCTTTGTCTTGTTTTCTCGGTCTTTATTGCCCTTGCTATTTCCTTATCGTCCTAAATCAAACTCTCGTATTTAGCATCTCAAACGCATCGCTGTGCGCGTCTCTTTGTTCAGCCTGCCTTCTCTATCTTGAAGTCGGCTCTCTCTCGTGTTACATGCGTCTCTGCAATGCAGCGCCTGTAGATTTTTTATGACCCATTGTAGCTCCCATTGTCCCGTGGGCTCATGCCTCGAGTCTCTACCTCGCAAGTGCGCGTCCAGCTTGCCTTTCCACACTAAGCTACGTTGTTATTAAAGAGCCGTATTTGCTAAAATTTTATACTATGTCCGTAATGGGACTTAATTATTAGATGTCTCGGTAGAAGTTCTGCTCAACTCTCAGGAGTTCTGCTCCGAGCGGCTAGTATCCGCCTCCTATCAGCTCATGACAGGCTCAGGTTTCGATCTGCCGAGTGCAGCAAGTCCCATCCCAAGATAACTTTTAAATTGACGTCTCTCTCTCTCTGAGCAACTGCATTGTGCCTATTTTTTAACGTCATTTTGAAGCAATAAAAAAAATTTAAAAATTTTTTTTCTCCCCCCCCCCCCCCCCGACGATCAAAGAAAATTCCTTCACAGGGAATTTTTCACCCCCTAACAAAACAACTACAAGAAGGATATATCTATTTCCCATCCAAGTTGCTGACTCTTCAAACCTACACCTGAAAGGCAATGGTTTATTAGGGCTTATAACTAGTTATTTCTTAGGCTACTCTGAAAGAATAGTTAGTTAGTAAACTTCTCGGCTATGCATCCACCAAATGCCGGGGACTTACAGAGCCATATTCCGACGGGCAATATTTATCTCATAAATCTGCTGCGGATCGCGAAGGTCTGTGACTGACCTCCGTCTAATTTATCTCTGTATGTAATTGTCTCGCATAAATCCAACTTCCTCTCCCTTTACCAACGCATCTCCAGCAGTCAAATTACCCGCAATTAAGTTCAATTTTCGATGTGAAGTCATTATATCTCTGCAGTTGTTCGAGAATGTCAAACCTTACGATGCAATTTTACCTCTAAGTTTTATTCTCGTCATTCAAAAATGCGCAGCCAACAACGATATAATTTGCCCAGTACGCTGTTAGAATTTGTGTGCCAAATCTCTACTCGTATCCCAAGCCTCCTTTCTGCGCGTCGCACTTGTTTCCTGCGGTTGAGCTCATCTTGCCTCTGTCGATTTTATGACTTTCGTCCGGTGTCGGCTCTAAACGCTCCGGGCACAGTCGCTCGCGTTGGCTGATCGCATTCGCAAGAAGTTATCTACATAGCAGTTAACGTTCGATCGTACTACTGCTCTTATATTTGTACTTCTCCATAGTTCTTGCTAAGCTATTCTGAAAGGAATTAGATTAGTGAGCTTATCTACTATTTATTCGCTAGGTTATTCTGAAAAAGAAGATTAGATTAGTAAGCTTATCTACTATTTATTTGCTAAGATTATTCTGAAAAAGAAGATTAGATTAGTACGCTTATCTATTATTCACTTGCTACATTGGCTTTTGCTTATGTAGTCTTCTCCTCTACCGGACCGGCCGATCTTAGAGCGTAAGGACGCCTAGCTGCCGGGGTGAGTAGGGGTGAGGGTGCTTCAGGCCTTGTTACGTAGATTTCGTCATCGCTGCTATCCGAGTCGCTATCTTCGTGAGGTACTTCGGTGACGTGCTCGACGCTCCTCCCATTGCTTCGGGGACGCTCGTCTTGTATTACTAATGCCTCCTCTGGCTGAAATGACGCGGGCTTAAGTCTATTTCTGTGGACCGTTATCTCATGCCGGCGGCCGTGGACTTGTCGTATTACGACGTTCATCGGTGTTGGAAGGGCCTGAATCCTGTACGGGCCTAACCAATTAGGTCGGAATTTTCCCATCGCCTTGTTTCTTCCTGCTGTATTCCGTAGGAATACGCAATCGCCGACTCTAAGTTCTTTACCTCTCACGCGCTGATATCTCACATTCTTGTCATGTGCATTTCGGCTTGCTGACATCGCGCCTTCGAACGCAATTTGCAACCTTGCAAAAGTGGCGTGAGGGAAATCTTCCTCCAAAGCATAGTTTAGTATCCTGGGCTGCAGAATATCAGACAGTGGCAAGAGAGCGTCGCGTCCATGAAATAAATAGTATGGTGTGTTATCTACCGAGGCATGATCCGAACAGTTTAGAGCGAGCGTGGCAAAAGGTAGCTGCTCGTCCCATGATGTAAGATCCTTCTCTACGGTTGCTGCCAGCGTTGTCTTGAGCAATTTGTTGAATGCTTCCGTCATTCCGTTACTGGCTGGATGGAAGGCCGTGGTGAAGTGCAACTCGGACTTCAAAATGCGGCACATTTCTTGGAAATTCTGGGCAATAAACTCAGTACCTTGATCCGACACGATGTGTTCCGGACAGCCATACCGGCATACATAATCCATGAACGCTCGCGCTACGGTCTCGCTCTTTTTATTGCGCAGTGGGTACGTCTGCACGTATCTAGAGAAGTGGCACACGATCGTCAGAATATATCGATGTCCTGCCTGTGATTGTGTCAGCTCTCCAGTGAGATCAATACCCACCCTTTCTAATGGTCGTGAGACTGGTGGTAATTCGCCTATTTTTGCTTTGAGGCCCCCGTGTGGACTGCGCTTCTGACACGTCGTGCAATTTTTCACGTGCTCTTGCACGTGTCGTGCCATATTTGGCCAAAAGAATAATTCTCTAGCACGGTGGAGGGTTTTTCTTACTCCGAAATGTCCGGAAATTTGCGTATCGTGCGACATTGTTAACGCGGGCTTTACTAGGGATTCAGGAATCACTGCACGTTTGCGAATGTCTCCATTGTCCTTAACTTCTAGGTAGAATAAACAGTCTTTGTCTAGCACGAAATCCTTATACTGGCTCGGATCTGTCACCAATTCACCCTTTCCTTCCAATGCGTTGATGACCTTGGCCCAGTGCTGTGCTTTGCGCTGCTCCATACTTACCTTTTCCGCACAGAAAACTTTGTACGGGTCCAGCGCTTCCGTCACGGTCGGGCGGACGGCTGCCACTCACCGGGAGAGCGTATCTGGAATCACATTCTCCTTGCCGGGTCTATACGAAATTTCATAATCGAACTGCGACAGTAGCACTGCCCAGCGGGCGATACGTGGAACTGTCGCTTTATATTGAAACAAATATCGCAGTGGTTGGTGATCCGTCAGGATCTGGAATTTTCGGCCGTAGAGATATCTAGCAAAATAGCGGACGTTTTCCACAATAGCTAATGCTTCCCTCTCGGTGGTACTATACCGAGTCTCCGCCGGTGTAAATTTCCGTGAGTAGTATGCGATTGGGTGATCCATGCCGTCTTTTTCTTGCGTCAGTACTCCTCCCAGTGCGACATCGCTCGCGTCGGTGTGCAGCCTGAACGGTCGCTCGAAATCTGGGTAACCCAATACCGGTGCTTCCGCTAGGGCCGATTTGAGCGCGTCGAATGCGGCCTGATGTTCGTCCGTCCACACGAATTTGGCACACTTCTTAGTCAACGCCGTCAAAAGTGCGACTCGCTCTGAGAAATTTGGTATGTGTCTTCGATAGTAGCCTGCCATTCCCAAAATTCTTCGTACATCTTTCGGTTTCTTCGGTGGTAATAACTCGCGAATGGCCGTGATTTTCCTTTGGTCAACTTGAATTCCGTCCTTCGAGACAACGTGACCCAAATATTCGATGGAGGGTTTGGCAAAGCTGCACTTTTTCAGTGAAATTTTTAATCCTGACTTCTGAAGGAGAGCGAGAACTTCTTCCAAATGAGCGATGTGATCCTCAAACGTCTTCGAAAATACCACTACGTCGTCTATGAAAACGTAACTCGTTTTTCCAATCACCGGCTCTAATACTCGATTGACCGAACGCTGGAATGTGGCTGGGGCTGTAGTCAATCCAAATGGCATCCACTTGAAGCGGTACTGAGCCGACTCAGTAGCAAATGCCGTCTTGTCGCGGTCTGCTTCCGCGACAGGAATCTGCCAGTAGCCTGATTTCAAGTCTATGGCTGAGAAGTAGCATGCGCCTCCAAGGGACTCCAAAATTTGTTCGATCCGTGGCATTGGGTATTTATCTGCGAGCGTGACTTCATTAATTCGTCGAAAATCAACGCAAAACCTATGCGTGCCGTCCTTCTTTTTGATGAGGAGCACCTGAGATGCCCACGCGCTCGCTGATGGCTCAATTACGTCCATTGCTAACATATTCTGCACTTGTTCTTCGATTGCTGCGCGTGTTGCCTGGGGCAGAGGCCATTGTTTCGTTGCAATCGGCGCCGCGTTCCTGGTGTCAATTCGATGTGGGAGCAAGTCACATCGGCCTAAATCTTGCTCATGCTGAGAAATGGCTGGCGCATACTTACCGATGAGCGCTAACAAACTCTCACGCTGCTGCGTGTGCAGATGCTCTAGGCTTGGTACTTCCGCCTCGGGTAGCTCGTCAGTTATACCATACTCACCATCGTCACTGCTCATTGTTGGTAGCACCGCCGCGACCTCAGACTTTCGCATACTTACCCTTTTTCTTTGTCTGATGAAAATTGATCGACTCTCCGGCATACTTACCGTCCTTAAATGCATACGAATGACCGTTCACGATCACTCTACTACCATGTCCACTTGTCATGTCCAGCGTCACCTTACCTATGCGCTGGAGTAAATCGAGCCCTACAAGTATGTCTCCTGGATAATTTCCGACTTGAGCCACTATTACATCATGCACATAAGTGTTACCTCCTATCTTAATGTTCAGCGCAATTCTGCCCCGCACATCTATTTCTGCGCCACTTACTGTACTTACTTTAGCTTGGCCGTCTTTATTCATACTGTACCTGATCCTGCCGACACAATTTTTTCTGCCATTTCAGGCCTTATCAGACAGCAAACTGATCCGGTGTCCAGGAATGCTTCGCAGTCTTGTTCGTTGATTTTTATCTGTATGATCGGTTTGGCCTCGTGTGTGTCGACAGGCGTCCCTAGTTTTTTCTACTAGGTGGGCATTGTGCGTATCGCCACGGTGTGTTGTTATCCACGTTGAAACTCCGATGGGCTGCGGGGCTCGAGCCTTGTGGCTCGCCTAATTGTCGGCTCTGCTGGGCTTGATTTTGTGACCGCCACTGTGCCCTACATTGTCTAGCCATATGGCCGGCTTGCCCACAATTGAAGCAGTTCATGGTTCTTCGCTGTATGTTCTGGGCAAATGTATTTTGTCTCGGAATCACCGCTGGGTTGCGACATTCTCTAGAGAGATGGCCTACTTGGTTGCACGACCAACATCTAGGTGGTGGCCGGGGTGGGGCTGCTTCTACTTCGTCTATAGCGCAGATGTGCCTGCGCTGCTTTTCATCTTCCAGCATTCGTTCGCATTTCTGTGCCATTTTGACACAATCTGCGAGCTTTTTTGGTTCGTATGTTGCCATTGTCTTCTTCAATGCCGGGTCGAGACCATTGACAAACACATTCGCCAAGAGCTTGTCGCGAGATGCTGTGTCTTGCAGCTCCTTGATAACATGCGCCAAGGCAGCCGAACCGGTCTCCAGTCGCGAAGCATAATCTTCGATCGTGCCCCGGTTCATTTTGATTGCAGCCAGTTCCGCATGTGCATCTGTCAGCGAAATGCTTTTGAGGAAACGATCCTCAAGGCGTTCGGTCAGCTCCGTCAGATCGCATGCTTCGAGCTCGGGGTTTGAATCCAGGAAACTCTCTGCGGTGTCAGTGCAGAGATATCGAATGACATCAGCGCTTCGGTCTTCTGACCAGTTTTCTAGCGCGGCGCGCTTCTTCACCGTGTTGAGAAACTTCACAACGTTGGTCTTGCCATCGAACTTTGGAAGCTTGCCCAGCACTGGCCCGCTTGCAGCTGTCGGAGCGGCTCCTGCATCCTGTTTATTGGCGGTGGAACTTCCTGTCTTGGTAGCCTTTTCTTCGTTAGTCATCTTGCCGCTTAACTCAGCGATGATCAATCAATATTTTTCTCCAATATATTATGGGCCGTTGCAACTCAACACGCACTACACTGAACCGCTAACTTTTTACGATAAATACTGGTTACCAGCATAAACAAGAAAAAAAATTTTTGCGGGTGTATCCAAGAGAGGAAAGAGGAGGGCACCACTGGAAAAATACCGAAATGCGGACTCTCATGCGTAGGGCATCAAAACCATCAGTCATGAGGGAATCTCCTCACATTAAATGCAGTCAAACGAGTCATATACCAGCACAAATTTTGCGTAATATTCACGTTGATCGTTCCCTCTACTTGCAATGTTACTCATACATATTCCTTTTACTGATCCCAGTTCCGCCCAAGACACACAAAAAATATTATATATTTTCTTTGGACAACAGAATAAATTTTTATGTGGAGTGTTGATCTCCTCCCCAACACAGATAAAGAGCGACCAACAAAATGCGGAATCGGTACGTATTATTTCTGTCCTAGGGAACACACAACATTGAAATGGATGGTTCTACTCACGATTTGCTGATTTATCCACAATAACAGAGTAGATGTTCGGTTGGTTTTAAAAAAAAACAGCTCTAGCCGCCAATAAAACTAGGAGGTGTCTCCGAGAGAGAAAAGAGGAAGGCACCAGCTGAAATGCAGTCTCTCCGCAGAGGTACATAGAACAGCAATTTGGGCCTTTAATAGCAAGAACAGTTTAAGTCAAGATAAGTTGTCAGACTAGTTCAATGCGGTTCATTAACCAAGACAAGGCGAAGAACCGTTAAGAGCCGAAATGAGACGTTTTCTCCCAATATGCACCTAATTTACGACTAGCGTGCGAAAATCACATGTATCTTCCGAAGAACATAAAGCAAAATGTTATTATCCCTAAAGAACCTTCGATGCTTCTACTTCACATGTGCAGCGATCCCTATCAGAAATTCTAGTCTCCCAAAATAACACTTTCAGGATGCGTCGCGATAGGCTCACTCTGGTAAGGGCAACGCTCGCACAACCGACATCACAGAAACAATAAATAAATCAATTTTTGCAGTTAATGACACGTTCTACTGATTTCCCATTGAACATACAAAAATGACATGAAATGGTGTTTACTTACAGTTTTTTTGTTGATCTTGGACGCCGTTGCCCGCTTGCAGCTCTGGACCGGTTGTTTCTTCTTTCTTGTGTTCTTTCTCTATTGTTTCCAGGCTCTCACCGCTTAATATTTCTAACAATTTTTTCTCTCTCTCAGATTGGGAAGCCGACACCGCTGCTGCACCACTGTATATTCTGCGGGTTATTTTCTTCCGCGACAAACTTATGTGTCTTTATTTCCTCATTTCTGTTTCTTTTCTGTATAAACTCGCTCGGCCGACGTTACGTTAAGAGTACGTGAATGAGACTCAATGATTATTTTTTTGCTGCCACCAGAGGCTTGGAGCCTCGAAATTAAGGATATGAATTAATTAAGATGCGAGAACAAACGTGAACTATTATTTTGTTAGGTAGCGATGGCTGAGGGCCCGGCACGTGTTTCATGTGCCTTTTTACGAGAGAGAGAAGGAAATATACGAGGCCCAAGTTTTTATGTTTATTGGACGGCAAGCAAGGATGACACGAGACAGCGTGGTAGAAACCCCTTACAATTTCGGAACAAACAGGACAAATAACACGATTTCTCTCGATCGATTTCTCACGACAACAGACTGTGTACAAACAGCCAACACACGAGCCAAGGAAATACCGAGCCCGGGGAGTGTTTCGCATACACTTGAACTTCGAGCCCTCAACAATAAAGTGGAGATTTGAGCCAGCCGAATTCTCAATTTATGAAGCTGAAATAAGGGAAGCCTCAACTATCAGAGCACCGGTCGATGTTTGAGTAACTTTACTTTAACTAATCTCTGAGTCCCTTGCGTCCGGACCCCTGACCTTCTCTAGGCTCACCGGCGACTAAAGTTTCTAAGTATAATAAAAGCCGGCGTGATCGTCACATAACTCAACCCGGACCACACGGTTTATGTCCTTTCCCGACTACCGCTCCGCACCAAGTGACGTCTACTCGTCCTACTCAATCCTGCTCGGACAGTGCTCACCCCTCCCGAAGGGGAGGGGGGTCACTGCACGAGCCGGGCAACAACGGGGCGAGAAGGTTCTGAGCTTCGCCTCCCTCCACACAACCGGGGGTACGGCTGGGGGAGAGGGGTCGGGTCTCATGCCCCTGCCCGCCTCCCGTTACGGCAATTAAACAATGGTTCGCGGGACGGCGAGTCTAATCTCAGCGCTCTGCTCCGTCGGCATGATGTTCCCACATTTTTACAGTGCTGTGGTGGCCTAGGCCAGCGCATCCAATTATTGAATATAATATGGGGAAGATTTCTCTTCTGAGAACGTCCCCGTCATATATTTCCCAAGGCCATAGCATGAAAGCCGGCTCCTAAATTTACGACCCGTGTAATGTAAGAGGCTGTCCTTCCATCATTTTAGATTTTCCTCTCGGCCGCGCTAACGGCTAGGATCCATGATATACACCCACTCATAACTCATAGAATAATCCCGGGGATCAAACCAACTCACGAAACTTTGACATTACAAGCACAATACCGACAGACAACCCAATACATCTCCGGATATGGACCATCTATAGATTTGAACCGACATTTGATCAAAATAAGAATCTGATTACAAGATATATACGAAGGCAAATATCAGCAAACCTGGGAGGATTTAATTCATAGTCTTAAACTGCAGGAAGATCCGAAAATGTTTAGGTCCTCCTGCAAGAGGATGATGGGCGGCAACACTTAACAACAAATACCATACATAGAACATAATAAAGAACAGTTACATACTCCTCAAGAAAAAGAACCTATCTTCAGAGCACACTGGAAGGAAATATTTACAGAACAGGACGAACTCCACTTCGACAGAGAACACATTGCAATAGTACAAGAACAAATGAACAACATAGCAAATACAATCAAACCATACAGAACTTGAAATATCAACAGACTGAACCCTATACATTTCCCCCTATTACATTTGAAGAACTAGGCCTATTACAAGCGCTGAGGCCGTTCAAACAGAAAGCACCAGGGACAACGGAAATCACCACTTTACAACTTAAAAACTCACCAAAAAATATGATCCACTTTCTGACTTTTATTTTCAATATGTCCATAAAAGCTGGTTACTTCCCGGACAATCTAAAACATGCCATATTGATTTTCCTCCCACAACCAAACACATCCCGAAAATCAGTTCAAAATTACAGACCAATTTCCCTTCTGGATGTACACGGCAAACTACTAGAAAAAATTTCAAATAATAGGATGACAAATTTCCTTACAATTCATATTCATTTCAATAGCAGACAACACGGATTCAGATGTAATCGAGGCACACACACAGCATTAGCAACACTGCACGAATCAATTTCCATCCAATTAGCTCAAAAATTATCAATAGACATTTGCTTAAGAGATGTTAAAAAAGCATTCGAAAAGGTATGGCACTCTGGTCTCATCTTCAAATTTTCGCAAATCAATCTTCACCCCATATTTCTCCGGGCCCTGAGAAATTACCTTAATGGCAGGACAACCTCAATAAGAATACCCAATCATATAGGGCCGCAATTCTCACTGTGCACAGGTGTGCCCCAAGGAGCATGCCTATCCCCTACACTTTTCAGCTTTTATACCCATGATCTACCACCACCACTACCTAAAACAGATTACATATATTTTGCAGACGACATCACCCAGATAACAGCCGGAAAATATTCACCAAGGTACGCAACAGCCAACACCAAAAAAGCAATAGAACAAATAAACACGTTCGAAACGAAATGGAAAATATTAACCAACCGTAGTAAATTTGCCATAATCCCCATAAATAGAAGGAAAAAATTTGAAGTTACCATAAACGACAAATCAATACCATACACAAATAAAGGAAAAGTCCTGGGTTTGAACATAACAACACATGGCATATCATCACAAGCCTCCATTAGACAAGCAATAGCCTAGAAAAATCTAGAAAAAATTTACCGTTTTACTGACTCACCTACAGAAACCAAACTGAAATTATACATGGCCTTTGTAAGATCAGCATTAATATACCCAGTCATACCTTTACACACAGCATCGGCCACAGCCATATCCATATTAATAAAAGTTCAAAACAAAGCACTTAGATTTATCACGGACACAAGTTTATTAGAAGCAATACCATCTAAATATTTGCATAATCATCTAAATGTCCCTCCTACAAACATACTGGTACACGAGCATGCAAACAGGATCTGGCACAACATGCAGCAATTCGATCCTGACCTGTGTTCAAAATTAAGTTTTCCTCCGTAGCTCATCCCAAACAACATTCCCGATTTAAAAGCTCTAGACTACTTGCAATGAGACCCCCCTCCACCTCCAAAATATTCATGAACCAACAACCTTGTCAGGCACACTTAATAAGACAATTTCTAGTCCTTTTAGAGGACGTGTGGAAAGACCAAATTAATTTCATAAACATTTTTTAATTTTACGTTTTCTGGGGTTTTGGCGAGCGATAGGACGGTCTTCCCCCCATGGGTGAGAAGCTGAAACCCCAGACATTTAAATCTCATTTAAGCTGCTCTAATATACAAAATTTTATCAATTAATTTTTCATTACTCAAACTAAGATCATAAAAGTTCTTAAATCCCTGTTTATAATTGTATTGATATTGTAAATAGGTAGGGAACAATAAAATAACTTGACCTGTAAATTATTAGGTACAAACGAAAAGTGTAAATTAGCTGTATAGTGTGTTCATGTGTTGACAAGAAGAGATAACACACGTAAATAAGATAGTGTATAGGTGAAAATTGATTCTTTAATTATAGGCGCTTGGTGATGTACATGTGTAGATATTAGATTGTATATAGGTTAAAAACTAGATAGGCCTAAATTATAGTCTGGAAATGAAACAATGAAATTTTAGGTAATGCTCACTGTGTAGATAAGATGTGTATATGCGTAGATACCTAGAATGTAATGTATGTAGGTAATGTAGGCAAAAAAATAATAATGAAATAAAAAAAATACAAAAAATCTAATCATAATATTAAAATGTATATATGCATATGTGTGTGCATGTGTATCATGTGCGTGTGTGTGTGTATTTGTTTGTAGGTGTATAGGTATGGAGCAATGTAAATATACATATATATATATATACACTGTGCACTGTGGAATGTAAATATACATATATATGTACACTGTGCTCTCCGTGGCACAGTGGTTAAGGGATCAGCCTTGTATGTTGGAGACGAAGGTTCGTATCCCAGCGCTGGCGCGGAGATTTTCCCTGTTGGGTATAAGGGAAAGCTCAAGCACAATACCCCACTCAACCCAGGTGTCGGAAATGGGTACCGGCTTTACGGGGGAACCGTCATGGTGTCCTATATATAAGGTTAGTTATAAGACATTTGAAAAACCAATGCTTAAGATCATATGTATCAGGCTTGATTCGAAATTAAGCATCCCAAAGATGCCGATGTTTGTTTGTTTTGTTGGTATATGTGTGCGTGTGTATCGTGGGTATGAGCGTGTAATTAAGGAAAAAAATGTATGGGTGCACGTGGGTCTTGTGTGTGTGTTTATGTGTGTAAAACGTAAATACATGCATATATACGTGTAAAAAAATTTAAAAAAATTAAAAAATATATATTATTCATGTATAGGTATGTATACAGGGTGTCCGACACTTTTGTTGCCAAACTTTAACATAAGGTAGCGATCGTCGAAATGAACACTTTTTATTCTATTAAGGTATGGTCTAAAATGCTTAGGTAAAAAGTTACAAATACGTGAAGTTACTTTTCATCCGATATTCTGAGTGCTCCTCGACATCAACGACAAAGATTAGTTTGTTTACTGTTATTACTTCTTCGGCTGCAAATGTATCACCGGCAATGGAAGGAGTATCTAATGCTGAATTAGCGGATATGCACCTAGTGTACGGTGCAGCAAATGGAAATTCTAGGGAGGCTGTTCGAATTTACGCAGAAAGACATCCTGACAGACATGTTCCATCGCGTCAAACATTCACAGCCGTACACCGGAGATTACGTGAATACGGATCATTTCACAGACCACGACCTGCAGGCAGACGCCAATGGAGAGTAGCAGATCCAGACAAGGTGGAAAATGTTTTAGAATATTTTCGAAACAATCCTACTTCAAGCACTCGTTCTTGTGCACGTGCTTTACATTTAAGCAAAACTACTGTGTGGCAAGTATAGACCGACCGGGGCCCCGGCCCCGGCCCCGGCCCCGGCCAACCCCGGCCATTTTGGCTGACCCCCGGCCCCGGCCCCGGCAAGCCTTGAAAATTTTTGCAGACCCTGGCCCCGGCCCTATGCAGAAATCTGCAGGATTTCCTGCAGTTGCTTTGGGGCTTTATTTAAGAGTTTATTTTCTAGATGGTGGCCAGTATGGGGACACACAAGTGGCTTCGCGGAAGTGACGTCGAGGGACGGAGGAAGGCGTGGCAGTTGATGTAATCTGAGAAATTTGTCGTGTACTTTCAACTAATATTTTAATTCGTGACTAATCCTATTCTCTCCAGGGTCATGGCAAGTGTTAAGCCCAAAGGTCCTACATCAGTAGCTGACCATGGGCCCGACCTCACCACCATGACTAAAACTCGAAAATATTTGAGGCAAAAGGTAACTCGTGTGCACAATACTATTAAAGCTAGTATTTCAGAGTTTTCAGAGCAGCAGAAAAAACTAAATCTTTCCAAGGTTGCTTCTTTGCAGGTTGAGCTTGGAAATTTGGATAAGGCAATTTTTGAGCTTTTAATCCGCAGCGAAGCCGCAGACGATGTGCTAGAGAACGCCGCAGAGGAGCAAGAAGCGTATGAAGAGCAACTGTACGACTGCCTGGCCCTGTTGCAGGCCCAGCCTTCCACCGTGCCTTCAGATGCGGCTACGCATCCCACTGGCTCACCCTTCTCAGGTACTGTTCGCGCCGAGCAAAAGCTTAGGTTGCCAGACGTCCCACTACCGAGTTTTAGCAATGCAAAGACAGAGTGTCTGGAGAAATTTTTCTTCAACTTCGAAGCAGTATTCGATAAACATAACTTAACATCCTACGAGAAATTTGTCTATCTGCATAGTAGAGTGTCTGGATCTCCTAAGACCTTGTTAGATTCTCTAGATGTATCTGAGCAAACTTACGAGGCAGCGAAGGAACTCCTGTACAAAGCATTTGCGTCCACGATTGTGCAAAAGTACAATTCAATCGAAAAACTTGCTAAGATTAAGCTTGAGCAGGACCCGTATCAGTACATCGGAGAGTTAAAAACGGTAATAGCCTCTTTCAAAAAACTTGAAATCGATGTCGATACTGTACTTGCCTATTTTTTCTGGAACGCACTGAACGAGAAATTTCAAAATTGCCTAATTCAAATCACCAACACAAACAGGCCGTCTTTGTCTCAAATTGAATCAAATTTGTTTGAGGCAACGGAACGCTATTTGCGCCAAGCTGTCCCTTCTAACCTTTCATCGAGAAAGGAGCAGAAAGAAATTAAACTCTTGCCGGTTACCACTAGCTCAGGGCCGTCAAAAACAAAAAAGCAGTTTTGTGTGCTTTGCCTAAGTGATGGTAATGATTCGCATCATCAAATGAGAGATTGCCCTAAATATGACACAGCGGCCAAAAAATGTGACAAGCTTAGAGCTATTAACGCTTGTACGAAGTGCTCTTTCAAAAACCACACGGCGGCTAATTGTAAATTTCAGTTTTCATCGCCGTGCCGCAATTGCAGTGGCGAGCACATGACTTACTTGTGTCGGAAGTCGGGACCTGTTAACGCAGGTGTTCGGCCGCGAACAGAGTCATCGAGACCAATGGTTAATGCCTTGACCCTCACAGAATGTGCTTTCAGTGACATCGTCGATGATGCGAACTTGCTGCCAACTTTCACGGCGAATATCAACTCTACAAAGGTGAGAATATTGAAAGATGGTGGTAGTCAAAAAAACTTTATTGTTAGTTCTCTGGCGGAAGAACTGGATCTCCCGATCGTGAAGGACAATGAAAGAGTAAAAATTCAAGGTTTTAATTCCTGCACAGATTTCACAACTAAAGTAGTCAAAGTTCCTCTCGTTGTGGGAATTAACAAATATAGCATAAATGCGATCTGTGTTCCTCGTATACGAATTTCCTTGCCTAGCTCGGGGTGCAGTGAAATAACAAATGCCTTCAAATCTAAAGGTTACGAGCTTGCTGACGAATCTCTGGCAAATTACAACTCAGAGTATCCTACTGAAATCTCGTTAATACTAGGTACAGAATCTGATTACCTATTTGAAATGAGCTATGTAAACTTCGGCAAAAAAGACAAGCAGTCTTGTTTCATTAATTCGACTGTGGGAGTATTTCTTACTGGCAACGTTCGCGATTTGAAGCAGAACATTCAATTTTTACCGTCAGTATACTCACCTTTGAGCAGCCTGGGAGCGCCTTCACTTTCCTGTGCAGTGCCAAATTTCTGTGCCGCAGCGGAAGTTTCTTCTGGCAGAACTCTCACCCAAACAACGTGCGGCAGCTCGGTTTCAACGGACTTCCATTCCTGCATTGACCAGGAGTCTTCAGCAGTTCTGAATGATCGATGTGGTAGCCTTTTGGGGTTGGACCGTCTTGAAGATTCTGAGCAAACAGAAGTGAACAATAAACTGGTAAGTTACGTGTTGAAAAATACCGATAGGGACAAAGAAGGTAGGCTTGTGATGCCCTTAATGTGGAACCACAAAATTTCGCATAAATTAGCAAGAAACTATGCTTTGTCCCATCAAATCTTGCGGAGTAACTATAAAAAGCTTTCATCAGACTCTGAACGTCTCAAACTTTACGACTCTGTTTTCAAAGAGCAAGAACAGGATGGAATTATTGCACGAATTCACAACTTGGAAGCTCATATGACAGACCATCCAGAGTGCAGTTTTCTGCCGCATATGGGAGTTTTTCGTATGGCTAGTGAAACCACTAAATGTCGGGTCGTATTTCTGTCCAACCTCGCTGAAAAAACCTCGAACTCTGTAAGTCATAACCAGGCTACTCTAGCGGGACCGTGCCTTAATCATAAGCCAGATTTGGCTCTTGCTTTGCATAGATTTGACCAGTTCCTACTGACTTTCGATATTAAGCAGGCCTTTTTGAATATAAAATTGAGGGAAGTGGATCAAAACAGGCTCTGTTTTTTGTGGTACAGGAATGTTAGCAAGAATGACCTAACTGTCATTGCTTACAAAAGTTTAAGACTCGTATTTGGACTCAGGCCAAGCCCAACCTTACTGATGTTAGCCCTTTATAAGGTTTTGATCTTAGACGACCCAAAAAACGACCTGAATCTGTCCGAGATTCGGAAAACTGTGTACTCAATGATGTACATGGACAATGGCGCCTACTCGAGTGATGACCTTGGTAAAATTGAGGATTGCTACGAATTCCTGCCAAATCAATTCGGTCAGTACAAATTTCCTTTGCAGAAATTTCAGACTAATGTCCAATCCTTGCAGAATAAAATAGATGACGAGTACTCTACTCAAACTCCCGAGAAGGTAAAACTTTTGGGAATGATTTGGAATCGAACTAAGGACACTCTCGAGCCGAGCTCGCTAAACCTTGATCCGAAAGCAGACACAAAACGCAAGATCCTTGCTAGTATTAACGAAATTTACGATGTTTTTAACATTTACTGCCCTGTCCTTAACAGAGCTCGGATTTTCCTGCACAAGCTTCAAACTGACCCTACCTTGACGTGGGACTCAAAGCTCTCCAAAGCTTCGCTGCGCGAGTGGGTGCTCATTGCAAACCAGGTAAACTTTGCAAAATATCCGGCAGTGTCCAGGTCGTTCGGAAATCGAACCGGAGATTTCTCATTGATCGCATTTACGGACGCTTCTAAAAGCCTGTATGGCTACGTAATTTACATAAAAGAGCATAATCAAGGCAAAGTGTCATTACTTTCGAGCAAGTCTAAAGTCTTGAACAAGAGCATGCAAACCAAAACTATCCCTGTCCTTGAGTTGTCTGCTATTCATTCGGGTGTTTCGGCACTAATGAGCTGGTACGACAGCTTTTGCGGGGATAAGAGCGTAGCTCCGTTGAACATAACTTCCTTGCAGCTCTATAGCGATAGCATGGTGGCTCTTCACTGGATAAAATCCTTCTCTAACGACTTCGATAAAATGCAGAAACGAAGTGTGTTCACCATGAACAAGCTGCAAGACATAGAGGCTCTGTGCAGCAGAAAGCCGGTGAATTTCCTTTTCACTGCTGGCAGGGAAAACCCTGCGGACTTCGTCAGCCGCTGCGCTAGTGCCAGACAATTGACTAACTCAAGTTACTTCCCAGGTCCTACCTTTATCCATGATCCTTCGCCAGTGGACCCAGACTTCTCCCTCGTGGTGCCTCACGCTGACAGCAGGCTCCAAGCGGCCCTCCATAACTCCGTTGAAGGACTGGTAACCTGCAAAAGCGACACATGCAATGAGGTAAGGGATACTGGAGTAGTCGCGTGCACGACCGCGGCAGTTGATGTTGATTCTCACATTATTCCTCTTGATAAATATTCTACTCTGGCAAAGCTGGTAAATGTACTGGCTAATGTATTGAAATTCATTCACAAACTGCGATTGAAAGTAGTAAGCTCCAGCCGGGCTGATCCCGTAAAATCTCCAAATTTCTATGCACTGGCTCTTAATCGCGTTCTGAAAACAGAGCAGCATCTCCACTTTGCCGATATTTTTGACTATCTAAACGCTTCTAAGCCTCCCCAGAATTCAGTACCTCCGCTTGTCACACGTTTGAACGTATTGGTCTCTCAGGATGGCCTGTTGAGGGTGAAATCAAAATTCCCGAAGCAGGATCCTACTTCTTACCCTGTCCTCTTGCCAAAAAACGGACTGATAACCAAACGCGTGATAGAGAACGCTCACGTTCAGACCGGTCATGCGGGCGTTTACTCAGTTCTGCACGAGCTCAGAAAAAACTACTTTTTCATTCACCCGTTCTCTCAGGTACGTAAAGTTCTCAAACAATGTGTACTCTGCCGTAGAGTGAATGAAAGGCCAGTCAAACTTAATCAAAATTCCTACCGTGACTTCAGAATCTCTCCTCCTTCCAAACCGTTTTCCTCTGTATTTTTGGACTATATGGGTCCCTGGACAGTGAGCATTAATGGTGTAAAGCAAAAAGTTTGGATTTTAATACTCACTTGCTTATGGAGCAGAGCCATAAATATGAAGCTCTGCATTTCCGCGGATACCAAAGACTTTCTTAAAGCTGTACAATGGCATGTGTACGACTACGGCATGTTTAAGCACTGCGTAGCCGACCTAGGAAGCCAAATTTCGGCAGGCTTTAACACTATGAGGTCATTTTTAGATGACCACGAAACTAGGAGCTACTTAGAAAAGCACGGCGTTTCTGAGATTTCTTTGTCCCAGTATTGCAAAGGAAATAGCTCCTTGGGTTCCTTGATTGAAAGCTGTGTAAAAGCAGCAAAGAGATTGATCTATAAATCGATAGGTAGGAAAACTTTAACGTACTTCGACTTTCAGCTACTAGTTGTTAAAGCTGTGCATCTAATAAACAGGAGACCGATTACGTTCAAAGAGTCCTTGCGTGCCAACGAGGTCGGGTCAATTTCTCCTATTACTCCGGAGATGCTCATTCACGGTTATGAACTGCCATCAGTAAACATAATACCAAATTTGCAGTCTACATCTGTAGACGATGCCGACTTCACGCCTAGTTCAAATAGTGAAATTGAGAAATACCACGAACTATTGCTCAAAAGTCATGATAAGCTTAAGGATCTTTACCATTCGGAGTTCATGGCTACTCTAATCTATCAGGCTACAAACAAAAAAGATAGATTTAGAAAAGTGAAGCATACTGTCATAAAGCCTGGTGATACGGTCTTGCTAGTGGATAAATTTGTGAAACAATCGTCTTACCCTTTAGGAGTAGTACTCAGCACGGAGACGAATTCCCTGGACGAGGTTACTGCTGCCGTCGTTCGTAAGACAACCGGGGATGAAGTTTATCGGCACGCTTCTTCGCTCATCCTTCTCTTACCAGGAGACGATGCGCAGTGCACCCAAACGGCTCCAGTGGACAAACCAAGCCCGGAACCTGTCGTACCTCCAGAGCGTCGTGCTCCGCGAAAAGCAGCAATAGCTGCTCAGCGTAAATTACGCTCATGGGTGGCGGACGATGCATTGTAATTTTTGTAAATATGTTCCTAATAACCTTTTCTAACATTCGTCTTCATCTATTGTGAAGCCGAATCCCTGGCGGGGAATATGCAGAAATCTGCAGGATTTCCTGCAGTTGCTTTGGGGCTTTATTTAGGAGTCCCTTCCTTTGTACATAGGAATTCACGTTGCCATCAAGTGTTCCGATAATTCTAGAATTATTTGCTCGATTTCACATCTTTATTATAGTATTCCCAGCTCACTAAAAATTGGCCTTCTCTGTCTACACCATAGTACGCAATTGTCATTACTTGACCTGAATGCAACCACCTGAATGCACCATCATGGTGAGCAGAGCTTATGTAGCCCAGCCAAGACGATCTTCAGCAGATCACCACTACCCGCTATCGCACTAACTTCAATTTTTGCCTCTCAGAGATTAAGCACTGCTGTTCCGTAAAACCTCAGCCAGGCTCTCCGCTACGCTCGAGAGATGTGCGTGATTCTCCACCCTACCAGCTACCGGCTCATCATGATGGGCTGAGACGTCAGCACGGCTGCCACGCTCTCCGTCTACTCTTCTAGCTTCCGCCGCTGCACTTCAGAGGCTCACTAACTATATGGAGGTGTGTGGACTGTGGTTCATAGACTGGGAATAACCATTTTAGTGAGCTGGGTATTGTTGATGTGTCACCCATTCAATATAACGTACGACTTATAACCTACAACGTAAAACCTTCAATGTATAACGTATAATTTATAACATACGACTTATAACTATAAACGTATAACCTATAACCTCTATAACCTCTATAACCTCTATAACCTCTATAACCTCTATAACCTCTATAACCTCTATAACCTCTATAACCTCTATAACTTCTTTCCACGAAAGGAATTGGAACTTGCTACGGCTAACTGAAATTACTCTTATTTGTTCGCTAATCTTCCTAATTCCTTCTCAGACTCTGTGCGGGCGCGTCCTGTTCCTCGACCGCATCTCCTTACGGCCGACGGGACCTGAACGTACCAAGCGTCATTCCCAAGACACGCAACGATCAAGCCAACTGGAGGACGGCTCCGCCCTAACTCACTTTAAACTTTGAACTTGCTGCATTTGTTGTCAACAAATCTGCTGAATATAAGTAATCCATTTGTCATTTATTTTCTTTCCTGATCGAAAAGAGTTTATTTTCTAGAGGCCCCGGCCCCGGCAAAATAGTGCCCTAAACCGGGGTTTTGGCCGGGGTTTTTAGTTTTTACTACACCTTTTTCACTTCAAATTAATCCAAGTCAAGGTCAATTTAATTCAAGATAAGTTCAAATTAATGCAAGTCAAATTCAAATTAAACGTGCTAAGTATCCAGCATCATTAGGCAGAGTGTGATGCAGATCTTTGAACTGAGTAACATATAGAAATCAATTATAAAAACTTCGTATTAACTATACATTAAAGTTGTTTTTCAATTCTACATTAATGGCAGTGTGCATCCATTCAAATATTTATGTTCAAAGACAATTTTATGTTACACATGCGCATACACATAGTAGTATCGAGGATTTAATTACTCATATAGAGATTTATATTCGTGAAATTTCGTTTTATCACATGTATAAAGTCATATATGCATGCAACTACGAAAGATTACCATTGGATGATATGTAGATTTAACCTTTAAAAGAAATATAGCAACGAAGTCTGTTTTCGCTTGTTCAAACGATTTTTGTATAAACAAGTTTCAATTTTTTCATCGATCGAGATGATATATTTGCCTAGCCTATTCATTTGAAGGGATGGCACAATTTGTATTGCTATTGCAGGATTGTATCTGTGTAGTAATGTACTCATATAAATTGTAATCAAATGGTATCGTTCATAAGTACTCAGTAAATCGCATTTGCTCATTTCCTTTAAAGGTTAAATCTACACATCGTCCAGTGGCAATCATTTGTAATTGCATGCACATATGATTTCATAAATGTGATAAAGTGGAATTTCAGGCATGTAAATCTTCAAATGAGTGTCAATAAATCCTCGATACTATGTGTATCTGTAACATAAAAGTACCTTTGAACATAATTATTTGAATGGATGCATACTGCCATTAATTTATAATTATAAAAAACTTTAATGTGTAGTATAATACGAAGTTTTCATAATTGACTTCTAACTGTTACTCTGCTCAAAGATCTGAATCACACTCTGCCTCCTGATGCTGGATACTTAGTACATTTTACGACTGTTTGTTTTAACACTGCAGAAATTGTATGTATTCCTTGCTGAAAGGAAAAACGTTTTTCTTGCTCATCACATCCAACAGATACATTTTTAATACCAAAAACGCTCAAATTAACGAGAGATTCATATCGATTCTTAACTCAACTTGGAGCTGGATTAATTTGAACTTGATTTGGATTATTTTAAACTTGACTTGGATTAATTTGAACTTGACTTGGACTAATTTGAACTTGACTTGGATTGATATGAATTTGATTTGGATTAATTTGAACTTGACTTGGACTAATAGTTTGAAGCGAATAAAGCGTAGTGTGCCCGGCTACCAACACGTGAAAAATTCACGAGTCTTTTAAACAAATTTAAAACGATTTCTCAAAAGATTTGCGATTTCATTTCAATCCTGAAGAACATGCAGTCACTGAAAAAAAGCAGTATCTATGCTACCATTTAGTGTAATTACAATCCAGTGCGCAGTTATTGACATGAAAGAATCTCGACTCTGAGGGGTCCTAATATCAGCAGTTATTGAGAAGACGCTATTTTTGTTAACTTGCTTTTATATTTCTTCTGAAATAGCAAACTGAATTTGGATACTGAGGTCCGGAATTAGTCTTGTTGTAATTACCTTCTCTGATGGAACGTGAAACTTCTTATTCAAAAACCTTACAAAATTAATAAAGTTTCCAATTCCATGGGGTCGTAAGGATTGAGTGAGTCACAAAGCCAGTAAATTGACAATTTATCTCTATGTATTTCAAATTCATATAAAATATTTCATGACGACGTTAAATATATCTACATCACAAAGTTACTTGTACAAAATAAATACCCTGTATCTTTCTTTAATTAACAATCCGGTTAAAAAGTTTTTAAACAAAAAACTTTCCCCTCCGTGTACAATTCTGACTGCACCAAAGCAAAAAGTTGTCGTCGAGCTCTCTTTCTTTGGCTATCTTTCAAGGAGATGAGAAAGGATCTTTTATCTCTGATACACTCTCATTTTCCTTTCATTGACGTGTTACCATTTTATAGAAATAGTTTTAAAAGAAGTTCATTTTTCAATAGGAAATAGCGTTTGGAAGAGTGCCTGAGAAATGGTTGTGTCTACTTGTATAAATGTAATTGCTGCCTGCAGTCCTACGTTGGAAGTACCACACTCCAGCAATAATTGATTCGTCACAGCCAACACTCTGGTATCTCCCATAGAATCGGCCGTCCATACTCATCTCCCTCCCAGTCAGCCATCAGAGATCATTGCCATAGTTCAAACCACCCTTTCAAAAGTTCCAATTTCTCCATACTTTGTAGAACTGCAGAGGAATTTGACCTTAGAATTTTGGAATCTTTGTTAATTTTTACCCATAAACCTCAGCTAAATAATGATCAAAGTGCGATGAAATTAAATATTGCCCCAACTGTGTAAATAGGAGTGTGTTGGAATGTGTGTGTGTTTTGTGTGTGTATGTATATGCGGTAATGTTACTTTGTGTGGATGTTATTGTATGTTGGTTTGATTGCTAGAATTTAGGCGTATGTGTGCGTATGGCTTCGAAAGTGTAAGAGAAATTGTGTTTTTTTAATGGTTAGGCATAGCTATTTTTCG
Source organism: Morinoia aosen (assembly GCA_030386875.1). Lineage (NCBI taxonomy): Eukaryota > Metazoa > Arthropoda > Malacostraca > Amphipoda > Talitridae > Morinoia > Morinoia aosen. Next base: position 3,107,521 of record CM059560.1, read on the forward strand.
ACGTAGGTATAGTGATATTAATTTCATATAGCTTTTTCGTAATTTTTTCATTATCGTTTTTTATTCCTTGTTTTACAGCACTGATGATGGAATCAGAGATTCCGAAACGTTTGCCATTAAAAGAATGTTCCCTTTTATATTGGTTCTTTTTCTCATTTTACGTATTAGATTTCCCCAAAAATTGCCCTTTCAATTCTATTAAATTATTCGAAAAGGAAACAACATTTACCACATTGTGAAAAAAAGACAATTCAAATATGTTAATTTAAAGTGGAGATAGAATCAATTAAAAATTCGGAGACATTTTTGTGGAACACCCGGTACATTTAATTACCTTAATTGTTTCTATATTAATTAATTCAACAAGCACTGCAACTGCAAGTCTACAAACTTTATTGACTTGACATAAATACACACCCAACCGCAACCGTAATTCAACATGCATTGAGCCACTAACCGGCGTTATGCATTACGTCATCGTGATACCTCCTGACACGGTATCCCAGCCCCAGCCCCAGCCCCAGCCCCGGCCCGGCCCCGGCCATGACAAATTTGTTGACCCCGGCCCCGGCCAAATTTTCAACCCCGGTCGGTCTATAGTGGCAAGTACTACGTAACAGTGGTCAACATCCATTTCCCTTTCAGCGTGAGCAGGAATTGCACGTTGAAGATTTCGAACGTCGTGTTGAATTTGCGAGGTGGTTTCAACAGAAAACAGATCAACAACCTCGTTTCCCATCACGGGTCTTATTCACAGACGAAGGTCATTTACTCAAGAAGGAATACTTAATCTCCATAACCTGCACATGTGGTCTGGCAACAATCCACATGTTACAAGACAATGTCGACATCAGGTTAGATTCGCCGTAAATGTTTGGGCAGGAATTCTTGGTGACCATCTGATTGGGCCATACATCTTACCAGAGAGACTAAATGGACGTACCTATTACATTTTTCTTAATGAAGTATTGCCAGAACTACTGGAAAATGTACCTTTAGCTGACATCAGAGGAATGAATTTTCAACATGATGGTGCTCCAGCACACTTTGAGGTTGCTGTAAGGCAATTATTGAATGCCCGATATCCCAATCGCTGGGTAGGCCGTGGCGGTCCCTTCGCGTGGCCACCAAGATCTCCTGATATTACGCCCCTAGATGACTTTTTCTAGGGGCATATGAAACGTTTAGTGTATGAATCACCGATTCAATCCGAAGAGGACCTGATGGGTAGGATTGTTGAAGCCTCGGAAAGGATTCGTGAAACTCCTGGTGTCTTTGCTCGCGTCCGCTAATCATTGGAGACAAATGGGCGGCATTTTGAACAATTTTTGTAAACACGTAACCTAGTTTACGGTTTTGTTTGTTGTGCTCGTAATAGTTACTGCCGAACATGCTTTTTCATTATCACAACATTAAAAAGTTAATGTTAATTAAAACAACAAATGTTTCACATACTTGCCTAACTTCTCATTTCGTATCCTTGCCATTGATGTGCCGCAGTTTTCCGCCTTGGATTCGTCTCCGCAAGAGAGTGCAAGAATTATTTTTAATAACTGTCCAACTTCAAGTCCTTGTAACTCTTTAACTAAGCATTTTAGACCATACTTCAATAGAACAAAAAGTGTTCATTTCAACGATCGCTACCTTATGTTAAAGTTCGGCAACAAAAGTGTCGGACACCCTGTATAGTGTATGTATATAGGGACTTGTAGATGAGCACAAATTTCCCTAAGCTAAAATTTAAGCTAACTCCGTGTATCGATGGCTCTTGTCGCCCCTACCGCAGAAAAAATAAACAACAATAGAGCAGAGTAGTCGTGGTATAATTCAAACGACGAATCACTTTCGCATAAAAAGTATGGATGGGTACTTTTCCCGTATTTATTTTTAACTAATTTGAAGCATAAATATAATAAGATGCACAAGATCACCTAATTATGCGTTAAGCACCTTTTTCTTCTTCCACTATCTATTTCCTTTTCTCTCCTCCTTCTTTTCTCTTCCGGCACACTCTTTGCCAAACTCTAATTCTCTTCTCTTCTTTCCAATTGTCACCCCCCCCCCCCCCCCCCCCCAGCGCCAGACTTAATTAAGCGCTGACTGGTCGGCCAGTAGGAGTAATTCGAGGCTATGAGGTGGCGCTTTTGAGCTTGTGTGGTGGTGTGAGCGCACAGCTAGTTGGGACCACCACATGCCTCTACCGCTGCTTCACACTCCACTCAATTGGATCTCTAGATTGTTCATTATGTTCATTAGTATTTTTCTTATATTCATTTTCCATACGTATAACTTTTAAACAATTTTTAATCAATTATATTTACCACAGGTGATGCAGAGGTAGAATGTTTCTTAAGTCTTGTACAATGGTCGAAATAGAGTATAGCTACCTGTAGGCCCGAACAAGTTCAGCGACTTCTAGGGCTAATTAATTAGTAGCATAAATTAAACAAGATGCACAAGATCACCTAATTATGCGTTAAGCGCCTTTTTCTTCTTCCACTATCCTTTTCTTTTTCTCTCCTCCTTTTTCTCTCCTGGCCAAACTCTAATTCTCTTCTCTTCTTTCCTATTGTCACCGCCCCCTCCCATACGAATATATTTGAACATGTGTGCGTGTGTGTGCATGTATGTGTATGTGTGCGCAGGCCTATATGTATGTATATGTATCTGTGTGCACATGTACATGTTCGTACATATATATATATATATATATATATCAATAGCTCAAAGTCATATTACCCCCAGAAACAATTACTGAGTCTGGTTAAGCGGGCTCTCCGTCCACGCATAGGTTTTTTTCAAACGAAATAAATGTACAGGGAGCTCATGGAATCGAACTCGTGACTTATAAGTTACCGCGCCAGCACGCTACCGATTGCGCTATCAATCACCCTAAAAGGTGATCGATGCACAACGAAAGCAATGCATGGCACGGCGAAAGCGGGCTCTTCCGTCCACGCATATAATTCCCTTGTGTATCAATAGCTCAAAGTCATATTACCCCCAGAAACAATTACTGAGTCTGGTTAAGCGGGCTCTCCGTCCACGCATAGGTTTTTTTCAAACGAAATAAATGTACAGGGAGCTCATGGAATCGAACTCGTGACTTATAAGTTACCGCGCCAGCACGCTACCGATTGCGCTATCAATCACCCTAAAAGGTGATCGATGCACAACGAAAGCAATGCATGGCACGGCGAAAGCGGGCTCTTCCGTCCACGCATATAATTCCCTTATGTATCAATAGCTCAAAGTCATATTACCCCCAGAAACAATTGCTTTCGTTGTGCATCGATCACCTTTTAGGGTGATTGATAGCGCAATCGGTAGCGTGCTGGCGCGTTAACTTATAAGTCACGAGTTCGATTCCATGAGCTCCCTGTACATTTATTTCGTTTGAAAAAAACCTATGCGTGGACGGAGAGCCCGCTTAACCAGACTCAGTAATTGTTTCTGGGGGTAATATGACTTTGAGCTATTGATACATAAGGGAATTATATGCGTGGACGGAAGAGCCCGCTTTCGCCGTGCCATGCATTGCTTTCGTTGTGCATCGATCACCTTTTAGGGTGATTGATAGCGCAATCGGTAGCGTGCTGGCGCGGTAACTTATAAGTCACGAGTTCGATTCCATGAGCTCCCTGTACATATATATATATATATATATATATATACACATATGCATATATAAGTTTCTATTTCTATTTTTTGCATGAAAGCAAAACCTCAAGAAACATTACATTTTACCTAAAGCTCTGCGATTAGTTAACACTGAAACAAATTCCAGAAATAAATATATTTATTGCGCTTGCTTTATATTGTCTATTAGTGTGCCTCGTATGGTCTACAGTGCTGGCAAAAAAAAATCCGATCGCTATCCATAAAATCTGTATTATTTACAGATTTTACGAAGCTGTAAAATATGTTCTAATATAGAGACTTGCGGTAAATTGTTTTGTGCAGAGGAGTCACGTAGCTTGCACAGGCAGTGCTGAGCCAGTTGACTACAAGTGCCGCGTCTTACAAGACGCGAATTTTTGAACATTTTCTACGGCAACATTTTGCGGATCCGTACTGGTCCGCAAGACTGACACAGCGTTCTATTTGACTAAAGTGATCGTGGAAACAACTCATTCCCGGATAATTTTAAGTTTCTGTGCCCCTTTTTGTGTGATATGGGTCAGAAAATTATTAATTCAAACCTGTTTTCGAACTAGCTATACTTATCTATTCGCCACCCTGTATCGTGTGTTTGGTGAGTAGCCGGTTCTAGAGTATTCAATGATGCTTCTGGAAGCCGGTGAACCACCTACATTGAGTCAGACCAGCTGTTGTGATGTTGTGATTATTCTAGTGCTTCCTATAGCCAGTATGCTGCAGTGTAATGCTAAGAATAACAGTTCAGATTTCAAAATAACAGTATTTTAGCAGGCCACTGAATGTGTAAATTTTAGAAACTTGTTCATTGAATTTGACTCTGAATTTTGAGCTGAATGTTGAACTTCAGTTTAACCAATCACAGGTGACGTGTTCAAGTATAAAACATAGGATGTGCACTAGCAAATAGCAGATACTAGCAACTTCACAACTTAACCGTGCATAGCTCAAATTTTACTCATAAGCAAAAATATTTTTTTGTCAATATCTTGTTGGCTCCTCACCCACGAGCTGTGCTGGACAAGTTGCGCCAGTCAGTAAGGTAGCAGCCTAGAGTTAAAACATTTCAAAAAGTAGACTGGGAATATACCCAGAAATTATGCGACCACTCGCCCATGTGATTTTGTGTTTTCAGGGCGACGTTGGTCAATGTTTACTTGTTGCCCTAGGGACAGTTCACCTTTATTTAAATTAAGTAATTCAAAATTAGCGAGTCATTTCAAACCCTCTCTGTATTAGGCTGATCAATGAGATAGCCGTTTTTGACAATGGGATTTTTTGACAATGGCTGATCTGCTGTAACTTAAGTTTTGATTATTCTGCGGCTGGATAGGCTGTAGTACTAGTCCGCTGTTACTATTTTAGCTTGCCCCTGCATCAGAGACCTAACCCTTTAAACGTTCTCCCCTTCCACAGGTAGAGTAAAGAAAAACAAAATAGTCATTTATTGTATGTTGGAATAGGCTATTCAACGTGTGAGGGACCTTCCCACATCGTTTGTAAGTACTCCAGTCAGGTTGTTTTACCAAGGTTGCAACCAGCGCTATTGTAGCATTTGATTATGTAAACAGTTCAAAATAATTGAAGGCCGAGTTCCTGAAATTAAAATGAGTGTGCTAGTGTACTGTCCTCCTCTGACCACAGTGCACATATTTAATAGCCCAAAATTTTAATGGGAAGATAAGAAAAAGAAAACTTCCATGTGTATGTTTATAAAATTGGATTTGCATTGTTGTGTGTTCAATACAAAGTATAAAAATGTATTTATTATCTTGAAAGTCTGAAATTCTCTAATGTTCTGACTCAGATATTACAATAGTTGTCATTGATGTGTGCGTGAGTAGACTGTCCTCCTTTGGTCTTATGTGTGCATTACAAATGTGTATCCACCAAGGTGTTCTTTAGCTGGAGAGACTTATTTTTCTTCTCAGTCAATGCAACAGTCGGCTCATTGTGTTATGTCGTTGGCATGACAATTGATCCCCTTCCATGTGTTGCTATTCTCCTATCGCAATTTCTCATTGCTAGTCTCTTATCGGCATTCTCTTAGTGCTATTCTCTTAGTGCTATTCTCTTAGTGCTATTCTCTTAGTGCTATTCTCTTAGTGCTATTCTCTTAGTGCCATTCTCTTGGTGCTATTCTCTTGGTGCTATTCTCTTAGTGCTATTCTCTTAGTGCTATTCTCTTGGTGCTATTCTCTTGGTGCTATTCTCTTGGTGCTATTCTCTTGGTGCTATTCTCTTGGTGCTATTCTCTTTGTGCTATTCTCTTTGTGCTATTCTCTTAGTGCTATTCTCTTAGTGCTATTCTCTTAGTGCTATCCTCTTAGTGCTATTCTTATCGCTATTCTCTGGGACTGGAGTTCTCGCTAACATGAATCGACTCGTGAACTACCCAGACTCTTGAGACTGGCGAGATGTTTCTTTGTCATTAGGATATCATACCTAGTTCTAACATTATTTAGTTGCTCTTCGTACCTTAGTCAGCTACTTCTCATCTACATTCGAAGTATGAGTTTCTTTTCATTATGCGGTACTATATACCTTAATTGGTCAGTCGTCTATAATCTTAAAATAGGAGTTTTCTTATCATGCGTATTGTTGTGCCGAACATGAACTCTACTTGTTTGTGCAGTTTACGGAGTCAACGGGGCTTGAAATAAACTGAAGAAACTTCGTGTTCTTTGGGCGTCCCCTTGAAGTCCGTTCATTCACGTTACTGTAGCGAAGATCAGAATCCGCAAAGTGTCGTGACAACAAGCACTGGTTGAGTGAGGTTGTGTCGTTTTCCGCCGCATACTGTGTTTTCACAAATCTGACTATTTTTACTGAAAATGTTGTATTTTAAGAAATCCTACAATGGCTTCGAGGGAACAACTTGGAAGTGACCAAATAAGTGCTATTATTGCATTATATAAGGTTGGAAAATCACAAAGACAAAACAGTTAGAAATATCTAAAAGTACCGTGAATTTATGGATTTCACGCCATAACAGCAGTGATAATTCTTGTACGCCAATCCGAAAAACATGTAGTGGGAGACCTAGAAAAACTAATTTACGTACTGATAAAGTAATAAAACGTACTGTGTTAATGAAACCATAAATAAAAGCAAAAGAAATTAAGTCTGAGCATTAAAATTTGCTTAATGATGTGTCTGAGCGCACAATACGACATCGGCTGCTAAAAGAGCTCTGGATGCTATCGCGCCATGCTAATAAAAAATCTTTCCTGAATGCCAAAATGCTCAAGAAAAGAGTTGAGTTTTGTAAACAGCACATAAAACAGCACACTGTTGATGACTGGAAAACAATTCTCTATAGTGATGAGTCCTGTTTTTTAACATTAAGAAGCTTTCCAAGAATAGTGCGCTGCCCGCTTGGCTCAGATAGGATGGATCCTAAATTCACCATTAAGACAGTGAAACCCCCTCCAAGTGTCATGGTTTGGGGGTGTTTTAGCAATTTTGGTAGGGGGAGTTTAAATTTTCTTCCTAAGAACACAACCATGAATGGTCAACGATATTTAGCCATGCTAAAGGAAAAAATTCCACCGACAATGCCTTTACATGAGACAACTTTTATCACGATGGGGCTCCTCGCCACAAGGCAAAAATCGTTACTAAATGGCTGAATGATAATAACATTCGTGTTCTAGATTGGTCTGGTAATAGTCCATATCTCAATCCTATAAAGAATCTGTGGCTCATTATAAAAAATAAAGTCGCATGTCATTGTCGATACCGTCGTGCGGTCGACGTGAGGGTTCGTGGAAAAGGAGGCTGTCTTCTGTGCAGCTACCTTTTTCCAGGGCGCTAGCTTTTCTTCGCAGCTGCCCTTCCTGAGGTCCGTGTGGGTACCACCTACGCCGTAATAAGTTCTCTTGGGCAACAGAAGAAAATTCTGTTTGTGCCGAACTACGGTGGTACCTTTAGGAAGACGAGGAACCGTCTGCGCCGTAATAAGAACGATAAGGCAACAGAAGAGTATTCTGTTAGTGCTTAACTACGACAGCGTCTTCCTTAACGACAAACCATGCGGAGTAGTTTGTCCTCCCGAGGTGGTTCCTTAAGCCCCGTCTTAGGCGAGGTGTTATAAGACTAAAGCCCCGTACAGACCTTGCGTTCCCATAGTGCCTGTGATCGTCGCAGTGGCGTTGCAAATGAACCGCTCCTGACCAGACTGGCTTGACTGACTGCATTAGCAGTCAGTTACCAGTTATCATTATCAGCAGTCTAAAAAATGATTTTGATCCTTAATTGCTATTCATACATGGTTATCGTAGTACATGAGAGGGGAAGGATGTTTAATAACGACGATGCGCTGAGCGAAGCCGCGGAGACTATAGCCGCGGAGAGATCGCGGAGCGCTATAACCCACCTCAATGCCTTCCGCAATCACACTGACTGCCAGTGACTGGCAGGGCTGCCACTTTTGTTTGACCAAAATAATCTAGTTTGAGCTCAAAAAATATATAGAAACATCTAGATTTGAAAATAAAACAACCAAAAATATATCTAAAACTAAATTAATTATAAATAATAACAAGCTAGTTTAAAAATATCACATGAGAATATTTATTCCATAAATTGTTTTATAATAGGCCATTTATCCTTGGTTAAATTATCTAGTATCCTGATATTTATCCTAATAAAGCTTAGTATCCAAATATTCTTCAATTTCACAAGTGTTGCGAGTAGGAAAGACTAATAAGTAGTCTTTTCAAATAGTAGCAAGTAGTTATCAGCGTTGCAAGTAGGAAGGAGTAATTTAGTAAAAACTGACTTAAGGAACATTAGCATTTCATCCAATAAATATGTCTTATCTACATTTTTATATTCAAATAACTAATTAATAATTTGCATCTCTGTTAAGTTCAGTTAAAAAAAAATGAAAGTGCAAGATTTTTCACATCAGAATATATTTCGAATAATACATCAACAGGATAGCAAGTTTTCCTTTGCCTTGCAATTTCAAAATGTGTTCATAAATCCAGCCATTGAGCAACAATTTTTTTTACTGCAGGCTGGATGGACAACAATCAAGTTTTGCAAGCTGAAGGAATTTTCAATGGATGTGAACCAATATTAATTGATTCATTAAATTAATTGAATTGGCATCGTTTAAAAAAATTTTGCAAACCAATTATGAGTTCCTGCAATAAAAAATTCCACGTTCCTTGGTAAACATTTACCAGAAGCATAGGACATTGCAAGTTGGAATGAGGGGCATACACATCTCATCGATGTTAAATATAAATTTTCTTCTTTGAACTTGGCATAAACTTCATTATTGATGCCAACAATTAATGACACTTGCATTGTGAGTTTCTATTGCATTGCAATTATCAATGCTCAGATTCCTACTTATCAACAATTGTTTTAAGGCTGTCACTAAGCTATCTGCATCACTTTTAATAAGTTTGCAATTACTAAGTAAGTTGATTCGACTTTATTAGATGCATGACTCTAGTATATAATTGATACACCAAATAGTTTCATGATTGAAATATTGCTTCCATCCAACAATAAACTGAACTCATTGTTGCCAATATCATTGGTCAGTCTTTCGTCAAAATGAAGCCACAATAACTTTTTGATAATGTATGTGGATTTTATTCCATGATTTTTGACATCATCACTAGTTTTGCAATTGGAGATAGGCCCTAGTGTGCTTTAGCTTATAAACCTGATGATCACAATTATAAATTACACTATGGCAGCACAAAAACATTGAAATGGCCGTCTAGGTGTGGATCATAATCTATGCATAACATGATCAGAATGTGGTTGGTTCACAATTCAAACAATTTTGTGAAGCAAATTGACAAATATAATAAGACTGAAGTAGAAACCTACCATTATAGTGAATTCCTAATTCGAATTTACAGAAATCCATCATATATATAGCTCAATTGTATTCTAGCTAGAAAATATCTAGCACGCTGAAAAAACTATCTAGATTTTATAGCTAATATCTAGGCTAGAAATTTTACATCTAGGCTTAAGCAAAAACATCTAGATCTAGATATAAAATATCTAGAGTGGCAGCCCTGGTGACTGGCCACGCGGGATGACAAGAACCAGGCCTTCCATGCTCGTCAATCTTTGTACCCTAGGCGGGCATGTATTTTACCCTAGAATGCCCCTTGATTACCCTAGAAAAATTAAACGACGTCTATATAATAATTACCGTACAGTGCTTTATAATAATTAGCTTTGCACTTGATTACGTCGCATTGGAAGCTCATTCAAAGTTTCTGGGGATTCGCTCATTAATAAATGAATGATCTGAACACCTTTGTTATGGAAATGTGTGTAAAATGACATCCTTCCATTAACATTACATAAGGTATTCCCAAATGTGGATCGAAAAACAACTCAGAACACAGAGGTCGACAAAATTGAAGTCCAGATTTACATAACTGGTGTTCACAATACATAAATAAAATTGTTACAGAAACCAAACAAAAAATTGGGACCGAAAATACAGACCTATGTAATATTTTTTCCCGCTCGTTGTATTGAGTCTTTTGACTGATCAAAAAAATGAATTAACTGTACGTGCGTTGTTAAAAATTGCCTTTGACTAATCTGTTCAAAATAAAAAAAACTTAACTTAATACAAATAATTTTTTTCACCAGAAAGCTTCCTCAGGGGGATAAAACTGTTGTGTCTGTGGGAATTAGCGCTCCCAGGGGAACTATTTAAGGGCCCGTGCTAAAGGTTAGGTAGGCTTTTTTTTGTTAAAATAGAATAGGTTTTTGTTTTGTTACGGACCATCTTTTTTCGGTTCACTGCTGTCCTGTTTTTCAGCCCCTACTACTTTCTTCTTCATTTTTTTCTTGTTTCATGACCTTCTTTCTTAGCTTTCTGTTTCTGTGCCCTTTCTGCATAGATTCCGCGTTTCCTTAACTCCATACAAAATGGTGCCTTCTTCCTTCCTCTCTTTGGATAGCCTTTGTTGCGGATAGGGAGGCTTAAACTAACTGATAATCTAATCTAATCTTCACCAGAAAGCTATACTACTCACATAAAAAAAAATTCTTGGGAATACACAATACAAAACTACAATCTACAACATAATAAAAACGCTATCACGCTCTTTGCATTTTGTAGTGCTGGACACAAGTATTTGCACAACTTAATTTTTCGCGTATTTCAAAGACTTAGAGTTCTGGGTTGGGGTAAAGATCACTTAAGGTTCAGCAAACATTCATTAAAGACTAGCGAAAAATACTGGATAAAAGTTACCAATATCATAAAATACTAACCAAATGAAAAATAACATAGAACAAAAGGGTTTAGCCGCAATTTGTAATCCTTTCATTTTCTTGTACAATTCAAGTATCTTAACTGCTGTACCTCCAGTAAACATGAGAAAGTTTCTAGAAACTCTTAGGGGCACATTTGAAGTGAAACAAATATGATCAGCATATATCATTTACCTTCAAGATTTCCATGAAACGTATTTCGGTGACAAAAATACCGAAAGTCAAAAATGTTCCAAAAGCAATTCGGAAGCAAATATGTAGTTGGGCTTCGTAATGAAGGATTAACATACAGGCAAATCGCTTAACGCGGTAAACTTTCGTACTCAACTATTGGAGCTATTGTTCGGAAGTTTCAAGTGACGCAATCTCTAATTTGCCAAAAGCCGGAGCTCCTCGCAAGATCAAGGATCCCTGTCGAAGTTATATGCTTTGTAAAGTGACTAATGAACTCATGACAACCCGGAAAGATCTGCAACAAGGACTTGAGTTTCATGAAGTTGGCGTCAGTCTAAAAGCTATCAGTAAAGAATTGCACCGTAGTGACCTACGGACCTTCACTCTTCGTTGGACTCCTTTTCTGAAAGCTAAACATGTGAACTGTTTGAAGTTGACCAAAGACCATCTTGACAAAGGTTATGAGCTTTGGGAACAGGTTGTGTGGACCGACGAAAGTAAAATTGAGCTCTTCCACTGAAATGATTCTCGTCATGTATGGAGGAGACCGGGGATTGCCTATGATCCTGAGGACATCCTCCCTACTGTCAAACATGGAGGAGGCAATATCATGATTTGGGGATATTTCACTTCTCAGGGTGTAGAGGAACTCAACGTCATTTATATCAAAATGGATAGCTCCATGAACCGGCAGATAGGCTGATTCCAAGCACAAGAAAATTCTTCGCTTGGCTCAAGTAGATCTTCCAGCAAGACAATGACCCAAAGCATACGGCCAAATTAACAGAAGAATTGTTTGCTACTAAGAAAATAAGTGTTTTTCCCTGGCCCATCTAGTCTCCTGACTTTAATCCCGTAGAAAATTTATTGAAAATACTGAAATCTGCAGTACAAAAATGAAATCCAGTTTTTTTTACAGAATTGAGGACAATCTGCGTTGAAGAATAGAACAAGGTTCCACCAACAGAGTGTCATCAGCAAGTTTCAAACTACATCAACCGTCTGCATGCTGTAATTGCAAATAAAGGCTATGCCACTAAATATTAGATTTTATTTTTATTTTAGCCAAATAATGTTATACCCAATATTTTTTGTTCGGGTGATGTAACAAGTTGACCATTCAATTTTTTCTGTTCGTTTATAAAATTCTGTTAAATAAATGTTCTCTGAACCTTTTGTAATCTTTACCCAAACCTTGAACTCGAACCCCTCAGGGGGATACAACTATTGTATCTATGGGAATTAGCGCTCCCAAGGGGACTATGTGAGGGCCTGAGCTAAAGGTTAGGTAGGCTTCCTTTTTGTTGTAATAAAACATGTTTTGTTTTGTTACGGACCATCTTTTTTCGGTTCACTGCTGTCCTGTTTTTCAGCACCTACTACTTTCTTCTTCAACTTTTTTCTTGTTTCATGAACTTCTTTCCTAGCTTACTGTTTCTGTGCACTTTGTGCATAGATTCCGCGTTCCCTCAACTCCATACTAAATGGTGCCTTCCTCTTTCCTCTCTTGGAACATCTTTATCGTGGTTAAGGGAGGCTAAAACTTTCTTATATAATAATAATATAATAACCTTGAACTCGAAGTCTTTGAAATACACGAAAAATTAAGTTGTGCAAATACATGTGTCGAGGCACTGTATATTTCTATGGTATTGGCACTGCCGAAGATTCTGCACACGTGGCGTTACTTTTTACTTCATTAATAGCCTTAATTAGATTATTATTATTTGGAAAACAAGATGCAGTGAAGCCAGATTCTTTAGAGTAATATGCTGCATGCATTAAACCACGCACGATTTCGTTCTTCAAACTCTCTTTTTTGGTGAAGTTTTGGTCAAATTTAATTAGCTAAAGAAACGTTCAACGAAAGAATTTGAAAATGGGTGGGACAAAACGTTGAAATTTCAATTTTGAGATTTGGATAACATGGTAGCCCACTCGTATTTTTACCAGTGGTCTACCATGTATCATATTAATGATTTTATAATTATTATTGTAATTATTATTACAGTATTAATTTTAAACATTGTTGCCCAGTAATTAACGGCTGGCATGACTAGTGTTAATTATTCATCCAAGAAATCTTTTTGCCTCTCTTTCCCAAGACATTTTTTTCGACTAACGTTTTCATTTGAGGAATTTCGTCTAATACACATGACAAAGATTTTGGGTCAGTGTTGAAGCTTTATGCGGATTTAGACAGCGTACGAGATCATGTACAGGATCCTTGACGGAAAGCTTTTTCTCGATTTGTAAAAACTGCTTCAACCAAGAAGCTTCTACAGTTAGTAAAAAATCTCTTCGGCTTGTGAAGTAATGCCAATTATCTTTGACATCGTTTCAGTTCCTGTCATCTCAGTGTATATATCACCTACTGGCACAAAACACTAGTGAATGTTGAATGGGGCAGATTCAGCCAAGAAATTGTCGCATTCTTTACAGAAGCAACACGCACAAAATGTGAACAAAAGCTCCTAATCAGGTTATAGATTTCAGATCTTAGATTGAAGATATTCGGCGAGTCAGATTGACACAAGGTATTCAATGCGTTTAATTTCCTCTAATTGTAATCGATGAACTCCAAATTAGTGAGGATTAAAGCATTGACTATCATATCATTTACCTGAGTCGGCTCGCTAAGCGACGACTCAAAGTATATAGTGAGAGTGCATCCCCCTGGTCCAGCAATCGTCCTACACAAATGTGCAATAAAGCTTCACGGCGCTCACTGCGAAAAGAACCGCAACTTGTTCAGTACCGGTATGGAATACGTTACTTGTGCTATATTTAGGACTCAAATGTTGATACGTACAATCTTTGAATCAATACCTTCAGCGGAATTAATTCTTATTTCGGTTACTCAACTGTAGTTATTGACAATCTTCAATATTTTTTCATTATTTCATAAACTAGATTTGAAATATAGATTTTACCCTAGATTTTACATTTTTTCTCTTTACCCTAGACTCTACCCTAGGAGGGGTCTGATTACCCTAGACTAGGGTAATTACCCTAGGAGTGGAAGCACTGACAAGAACAGGGTTTCCACGCGAGGCGACTCTAATTACCCTAGCTGAAGGGTGTTGATTACCCAAGATTACCCTAAAACAGCTAATCCTGACCTATGATCTATTTATTAACTAAAAGGTAAATAGACTGGTTTCCAGAGCTCTGTCAGTATGAATAAGTCCTGTGTTACATACTGCATGAGCGTCAGGAGGGAAATCCAGTCGAACGACGTTAAAATGCAGGTTTGATATCCAGACGATATCACGTACAAGATGTTTGCCAAAAACCTGTCGAATTAATTTTGATGCCCGCTGTTTTCCAAGGCGCCCTTTTTTTCTGCGACTCCTGATCTGGGAACATTGTTTTCATCAAACTAAAAGAGGTTCACACAATGAGATAGGTGGTGCGCTAACAATACACAAACTTGCAGTTCCACTTTACGAGCAAGATTTTCGAGAGGATCATTGGATAGCACGTAGCTGGCAATTAATGGGGTTTTCTTTGCCACCATGGATCGTTGTTTGTGTCTCTGAGAGCATGTGACGCTTGATTTCCCATTTCCCACAAGTAATATCGGTTCGACAAACCTTACAATATGCCAAATCCTTTTGCTCTGTTGATTTTGAGGACTTGGCTCATCATCCCTCAAACTCAGGTTCTGATGTCCACGAATCTTTAAATTTCTGGTGGTTGTTTTTAGCTTTCACGTGGAGCTTTCTTTTTTTCGAGGTGGTGTCATTGGCTCGCCTCACTCGGTGCGCGATCATCTGCTATGCTGCAAGAAATGCAATAATATGCGTACTTATCCCTACTACAATTATTTATTCTTTATTAAATTTTCCATCCATTCACGCACTTCAGCCATTCTTTCCACATGCTCAATCTAACCTAACACTTTGATCCACTCTCTGCGATGACTTTCTGGCTTCCCTCACACATGACCTTCGTCATACCTTTTCATAACGAATTTTATCCAATCTTGTTGCACCACATATGCTTTTCAGAGACTTCGTTGCAATCACATTCACTTATCAACTCATAAAGTTGATTGTAAAGTTAACAAATTTCTTCATTTCCTGAAGGGCGGGTGAGGAAATTCAGAGGTTTTTGCAAAAAACTACCTTGCCTTTATTAATATGCATAAACTTTCCTCAAAACTCAGTTGTAGAATCCCTAGTGCTTCAATTTTGGTTGACGGAATTCTAGGCATGATCGCAGCTATATCAAATTCTACGTCCGTGCTACTGCGCCTAAGAAAGACAGTGAGAATACAAACATATATTGCAAGTTTTAAGTCGATAACTGTACTCTTTTGTTTACATGAATTTTTGTAACTAATTTCATAGCTTCTTCCTTTCGCCTTTAGCACCTTTTGCAACTCGAAGTGTCAAAGAACCCTGTCTAAATTTTTTTGTTTGCATCGATACAATAACATGCTTCGTTGGCGAGCAATATGGCTAAGAAATAGGACGCCTTCCATCTAATTAGCTGGCAAAATACCAGCGCTGTGGGGCAACTCTGCTGTTAATTCAATGACTATCACAAGAATGAACCTATTAATTATTTCTACGATGAAATATATTAGCTGTGGAATTTAACAATACAACAAACATACCTGTCAATATCCTTTTGAAGCTTATAACCACTAGCGCAATCAGAATAGGACAGTGACTTGCGTCGACTGGCTGTTGCTGACACCGATCGAGTTTTTATTAGCAAAATGCAACTCAGAATCATTTGGAAAAACGAAGTTGATAAGTGGATAAGAGATATTATGGCTTCGTATCTTGACGCCGTCTTTCGTGAGCGATACCTGATGACATTCAAATATGCGACACTAACCACAGCAGCAGTGCAGTTTTGTGAACACTAAATTCTGACCCGTTTCATTACATTTCGTTTAAGTGGTAACCAGTAGGGTGCTTGCATATTGCCTTTCAATTAGGCGGTCACTTCCTTCACGGAGCTTTGATTACCCTAGATTTGCCCATATTTTTCATTACCCTAAACATTACCCTAGGGTACCCCTGATTACCCTAAACTGGGGTAATTACCCTGCTCGTGGAAACACTGGACAAGAATCGTGTACGCTCAACATCGTGGTGAGCATGAAAAATCTTCTTTCGTAGCGGTCGGAGAGCCATCTGCAGTTCGTCTAAACGGCATCAAGCACTATGCTAACGTAAGGTCTGGACAGGACTTTATGACTATGATGAAGAGGAGAAAGGAATGTCTTTATATCTCAGGATTTTCGTTGTTTGTTACTGAATCTCTTTGCAGTCCCTATTACATACACAAATACATTTTAACAAAGACAGTGATTTATTTTCTATTGCAGAAATAATGTGTACAGACATGAGCTACTGCATAACAGGGTGAAACACTCAAAATTACATTTAAAATATTAGTTTTATTTAGCTAGCTAATCAAAGAAATATTGGAATATCGAAATGTAATACAAATGATTTTTAAGGGCTAACTGAAGTAAATGCACAGACGCATCATCAGCGCAGAGAAACAGGCCAATGCGGGGTTCAGGGAGCTGGACACATAAAGAAAATACTTAAGATAATGGGTAACTAACACAAAAGCCTCGACAACACTTGCGCGGCCTGATACTGGTTTGCTTCCCAAGCTCACAGATGTCATCAAAAAAGTTTGGTGCACCGAAATATCACAAGAAATATGCAAAAATTTGATCAAAACCATGCCAGAACGTCTCAAAAAAGTCATCATGAACAAAGGGCATATGACAAAATACTAGTATACGGTATTGGTGCACATAGGTGATGTTTATATATTGATTTTGTATAAAGTAAATAAAATTGCCATGGTGATCGTTTTTCTTTTTTTGCCAGCACTGTATATTTGTACACCTCTGATAGTTTGTCTATTAGTACTCCTCGTATGGAACGTTTGTCTTAGGATGTCCTATATTATGAAACTTTTAAAAGTAGTATGTGACAACGTCATGTGACAACGTCGTTGGAAATAAACAGTTTTTCTTTTCTTTCTACCTTTCTGGTATTTTCTATCCCCATCCGTGCTGCCACTCCACATCACCTGACGGTCCTCCAAGACGTATCTTGGTGCATCTCTACCCGTCATCAATATTTTCTTCGTATGCCATTATTGTCGGCGATACTCACAGTAGTACGGCATTTATCCCAGTTGTGTTTTCCTTACCCTGTTGGGTTCGTTAGTACCTCAGGCACTCGCTCCGGGCATTGATATTCATAGTCCTTAGATATTCATTATCAGCCCGGAACGTAAAATAGCATGAGGAAGAACACCACAAGAGTGATAGGTCAAGCGTCAATCAACGCTTGCAAAATGGAATGACATCGCGAAACATCGTTCGGATTTATGAACTGATCCCTGAGAAAGGATACAAATGAGAAGGGTTGTACGAGCGTTGTGATGTGTACGATACCGGTATGAAGAGAGTGATGTAGCCAGTGCTTGTCGTATGCGCACATTGTTGAGAAAATATCCATAGTAGGATGTGTTCATGTCATGTTGATGTTCATTGCGGATGTTTAATTTTGTAGAGGAGTTATTTGTGTAGTGCCAGGGTGACGAGGGGTTTGTTCATTCGATCATCGCCCCAGCACTCACTGTCGGTTATGAATTTGTGTAAGATCCCGTTGGGGAAGGAAAGTCAAAAAAGGTACTCAGCTCTCAATTTCTTCTCGGCTGCCAGCAGGATCGGCATGAGCGTTGGTGTCTTGAGCCTGGTGAAGAACCGGTCTTGGCCGAAGAATTCTCCGTGAGCTTGGGAGTCGCTGAACTGGTAGGCTTGGTAGTGTGTTGTATGTAGGTTGATAGTGTGTCCAGACCACAATTGGCATTAAGCGAGGTTCAAGTTCAGTGGTTTTGAATGTTCCCTCCCTCCCTCAAGGAGGGAGGTACTCCCTCCCTTAAGGAGGGAGTGCCTCATAAGGACTTTTTTTGTTATTGGTCCTAGGGCAATGAAATTTGGTATATTGATAGAAAATGCAGTTTAGAATCGTTTATCTTCTATGAAAAAATGCGATTTTCTTGAAAAGAAAGTAGAAAATCACAGCAAACGAAATTTTAAGGAGTTTCAAAATGCTTCTTCTCCTACAGTTTTTAAGCTACAGCGGTGATTTTGGGATAATTGGATGCGGATAGACGTGTAAATTTCAAAAACTTTAATGCTTTTCACGAAATTTTCAGTTTTAAATAAATAAAAAAATCGAAAACAAACATTATATTCGAAAAAATGCGGATTCATGACTGTGGTGTTGCGGTGTTTGTCGTTGCAAGAGGGCGCTGTAACGATGTGCGCTCCCCCACCGCGAGAGGGAGATCTTGCTGCCGCTGCCGGACGGCTGTGGTGGGCCGGCTTCAGTGCGTGAGTAACAGTTGTAGAGTGCAGACGTAAACTTCGTACCCAATTCTCGCGCTGCGCCGCTGTTCAGTATCGTGAGCTAGTTAGTTTCTGCGGAGAAACCAGAGCTCAGTGCACTGAGGAAGCTGCGCAGTTGTATCGTGGTGAGAGCACCAGGCAACTGATTAGGAGTGACCATCTTGCTCCGGGAGGGGTGACGGTTACCCTCTGAGCAGTCGTGCCTGGTGGCTCGGCCGGCATCGAGTGAGGACGACTGCGTGGAAGGTGAGTCCGAGTGCTGGTAGGCGTGCAACCGTCGCATTCGCGACTTTATTTTCCGGCTAAAGACCACAAGCTATCTAGGCCTTTAGCGATGGTAGCCATCTTTGTTGCTAGCAAGATGGCGGTCGCTGGGAAAGCTGCGTCGGCTGAGGCGGCTGAGATACGGGATTGCCAGTGCCGCCGGCGGGGAGCACGCCGTGAGTGCTCGTGGATGTTAGCATGTTGGCTAACATCCTGATTCAGGCGCGTGGTCCGATCCATGATCGGTTAGCTAGGCAGTTGCCTAAGTTGACCGGCGATGGATCAATCGATGTGCTTGAGTGGCTGGAGAATCTGGAGAAGCTCTGTTAGCTGGAGCGCGTGGCGCCAACCGACGTCGTTGGGCTTATGCTTGACGGCAATGCCGCGCGGGTGTTTCACTCCATGACTAGGCGAGGCCAGGGTGCCAAGCTTGGGGCAGACCTTGCTGCTTCTGGGAAGCAGAGCAGTAGTGGCAAGGGTGCTTGCTACCGCTGTGGTGGTGCGCATCGCGTGAGGGTGTGACCGCAGAAGCAAGGCAAAGTGGCACCTGCTGGCGAGGGAGCCGCAAAGGCTCCCGCCAAAAGGAAGTCCGCATGCTTTGCGTGCGGAGAGATCGGGCATTTTGCCTGCGACTGTCCAACGGTAGCTCCGTCTAGGATGGTAGCTGGGCCCACGGTTGGTGGGTCAGGTTTCTATGCGGAGGACGCCTTTCGGGGCGACGCGTCCTCCTCGATGGAAACCGCGTGGTTAGCTTGGAAACCGCGGGGTTATCTAGGACCCTTGTATAATAGACCTAGTAATCCTTCACTAGAGCACAGTATAGGTTAAACAACACCGGCACAGTATCTGGGTTCTACATAGACACAACACAGTAATCGTGCTGACATAAATAGACAAATGCAATGACACATCACATAAGGTAAATAATCCACTCACCTCTTAGATTCCCTACAACTTAGATACTCAACTACCAGACATGTGGCCAGCGAGAGTAGAGCGGAGATAGATTGAAATAGCAGGATAGAGTAGAATAGAATTAGTAGTAGGTAGTTAGAGAATAACTTAGAGGTAGTACTTAGCCGTCTGAGACAATCTATATATACACTTGCAGTCAGCATGAACTGTTTAGCTGGCTACGACCAATCGGAAACTGACTGATGATCTTGCCATCTCGAGCGTTGCCAACTTTAGACCTCTCTAACTAGAACTTACACTACTCGCTATATTACACCTTGAAATAATTATTAAGTAATAAATAGACATAGAAGATGACATATCAACGTCGCGCCGAGAAGAAATAGCCAAGAGGGATGTGTAACATGATAAAATACCACTTCCCTCTCCCCTCCCCCCATTCTTCAAACCCCCGTAGCGGGCGAACGAACGTACGAACTTCATTATTTCACAGGATGTTCCTGACCTCTTCACCTCCTATAGCAGCTAAAATCTATTTCCCCCTCAATTTTCCAATTTCTGGGGGGACTCTGTCTTTAAGGGGACCATCCGGATTTGTGAACTTTTTTCGTCCGATTCGTTTGAAAATTGGCCACTATATGTATTTTGTAAAAGTACACACGTTTTACTCCTGTCAATTTTTCGATTTAGGCAAATTTATTGTTGTTGCGGAAAATAGGTTTTTTAGTACATTTTTACGTATATTTCAAAACCTATGAACTCATTGAGTTTTTATGCTAGAACAAAACTAAAGACAGTTTTAGAATCCTTGAAGCATTCCCAAAAAAAGTATGTTGAGACATTTTAACATTTTGAAATAAAAATTTTGCGATAGGTGATATTGATCATAACCTAAAAGATAAAAAAAATTGGGTTTTGAGCTACATAAATATTCATTTCTCTCGAATTTGGAAGAAGACTTAACATACTTTTGTTAGAAATGTTCTAAGAATTCTAAAACTCTCTTTGGTTTTGTTCTAGCATCAAAACTCAATGAGTTCATACCGTTTGAATGGTAAAAATCTATGATTTTACAGGAGAGCCCAAAAACAAAAATATACTATTGAATTGCAATATCATGGAAATTTTTTGCACATAAATGCAGTTTCCATGATCTATTTTTATGTACGAATAATGTGCAACATTTTCCTTTCGAATTTCAATGCAGCATAAGAAATATCGAGCCTAATATATAATATTTAGGAATATATTATATATAGAAATATTCGATATTATTTGAGTACTCACCATGTAGCTGTTTTGCGTTTTCCAGTTGGGCACAATTCATGACGTGGATTTTCGTCCGAGCTTGATGTGTGCAGGAATCCAGACATACATGCATTACGCATTTCCTCAATGCAAAAGTAAGGATTATTTTCCAACAAAAAAAAATGGGAAACTTTTGATGATTTTTGATCCCCTTTGATTTCCCCTGGTAGGGGGTTCCAGCGTCCGTAGTGCCATAAAATTTCATGGCACAATAACCCATCACCTAAGGATCATTTTCCAACAAAAAAAATATTGTGAAAATTTTGATGATTTTTGCCCCCTTTGGTCCGTAGCGCCATAAAATTTTATGGCACAATAACCCATCCCCTAAGGAACCTTTTTCGACAAAAAAAAAACAGTCATGTGAGCCCCGGGGGCCAAATTTGGCCTCGGATGGTCTCCTTAAAGGTGGTTCAGCCGGATGCAAGGTTATTACTAAGAGGATTGATTAGATCGTACGGTGATCTGTGGTTTCTCTAGTGATGGAATTAAGGTGTATTTGTATGTGATGGATTAGCGTAGGAGAAAAGGCTTGGCACGGATGGATTGAGGCAATCAGTTGGTTAAGTACGGCAGTAAGGTGTGTAAGGCAATAAGGCCAGTAAGGCAGTAAGGCCAGTAAGGTAATTAAGGTAGTAATTAAGGATTGTCCAGGTACTTAAGGCCCAGGAGTGTGTTGTGCAGTCATCGGAGAAGATATGCAAGACAAGGTGAAAAGGATGATTTGTTCCCCAAAAATAGGAGAAAACTGCACCACACACTCGTACCATTATAATGAGTAATTCACAAATTCAGGCACTTGAGGTTTCTTTCCTAAAGCCACCAGCTATCCATTGATTTCTAGTGGCTTAAGCAGGTGAGAGGAGAAAATACAAATAAGGAGTCATTAAAACCGTTCCGCCACTAACTATCCCATCATTCATAGAATTTCTTTAGCAAAACGAGAGAAATCAATTTTACGGCACAGGGTGCTAATCAGCGTAACCACCACCGAATTGTCTTTAACCTCTGAGAGAAATTCACAACGCCACAACGACACTATATACGCTATCCTGGCAATCAGAGAGTAACTTACGCGCACTCACTAAGCGTGTAACCGTAATATTCACAAAGAGCTCACAGACTATTCATAGACACTTCCGTCTAATCTAGCTTCATGCCCAATTAAGTAACGGAAAGAGATATGCTTAAAACACAGTGAAATCCTTAAAAACTCTATGATTTAAACACATCACCAAATTCACATATTATCGACTTACGCGGAGAGCTAATTTTAACTTAACAACACGATAGCCGAAGAGACAATGGACTCCCGGCGCTCAGCTCGCGATGTTGCTGAAATGATTGGTCTAAATATGGCGAAACATAATGTTTCGATAATAATTATGTGAGTCACATAAAACATTAAGATTAGTAATTATAATTAGAAATTTATTAATAATAAATTACACTAAAGCAGTTTATGCAAGGAATTATGCACTTTAATACTTAAAAAGAACTTTATTAATTTGTAGCTAATGCTACATATTTGCCCGCTAATTACTACCAATCATTATTAAAATGATTTCAATTCAGGTAAAGTTTCAAGGAAGTTGTAGATGTTTCGACTGGTTATCAAAGTTGCATCAGCCAGTGGTCAAATTCTGCATTATACGGTAATATAACGTTATATGTATTATGATGTCTTATTTTAGAATATTATTTTGTGAGGATTCGTTCATATCATGTACCTAACTCGCTGGGCGACGGACATCACATTCGAGAAAAGTAAATGGAAAATTACGTAAGTCGGATCTTCAAGCTCGGTGAGTACCGTAATAATTTTCTGCACGTGTAATTTGCAATCCTTAGCATGTTTACCATGTCTTTTTGCATTTTTTAGCTTGCATTTGCATTCGTATTTCATGACTTGGAGGTAATGCCATTTCTCAAGCTCGAGCTTAGTTTCCCTCGTTGGTGCTGATTGTGGGAGCTAGCGTCTCGTAACATAAAATTCCATTACACATCTAGTTTTCGTTTTGTATAGGTAGAACCCGTGAGGAAAACCTCAATTTTAGGGTGAGCGTGATTTTTAATAGTTTTTAGGTAATCGATATGACTGAATATTGATATCCGGTAATACCATTTTTCGTAATTTTACCTATAATGCTACGTACTTTACTGGGTAATTGTAATATAGCGAGTAGTGTAAGTTCTAGTTAGAGAGACCATAAGTTGGCAACGCTCGAGAGAGCAACACTCGCAAGTCAGTCTGCTATTGGCCTCGGGTTCAACAACAAGTACATGTTGACCGAGGGTGTATATAATTACCTACTGTGGTTGGTATCTAACTTCTTAAGTTCTAAACTAATGTACTAATTCTATTCTACTCTATTCTATACATTTCCCGTCTATCTCCGCTCTAATCTCACTAGCCACAGTACCGCCATTTGAGTATAAAGTTAAGGTATCCAAGAGGTGAGTGAACTATTTACCTAACTTGCTGTGTCATTGCATTGTCTATTGTGTTCAGTACTATAACTATGTTGTGTATATGTGGAACCTATGCTGTGCTCTAGTGTAGGGCTATCCACTCCATAATACTGGCGACGAGGATTTTTTTTTGTAGAACTATTGGGAGAGGCTAGACTAATGAAGGAACTCAGAATTTATATTATTATTCAGTGACTAGAGTATTGATGCTGTAAATTTCTGATTTTTTTTAACAAGGTGTATTATTACAGTCTCTTGAATTGGCTACTCTTGCAATTGATATTGTTGCTACTACTATTTCAGGTAGATATCTGACAATTAGCTGTAAAGCTGGGTAAAAATGCCAATGCTAGGCTCAGTGGGAGAATTCAATCCTTTAGAGGAAGAATTCCCAGAATATGAAGTCAGGCTAAACTGCTTCCTGAGTATTAATAAAGTGGAAGATTCAAATAAAGCTAAAACATTTATTGCTCTGGTGGGTCCTAAAATTGTTAGGATAGCCAAAGACCTACTCTCACCTAAAAGACTTTTAGATGCTACCTATGAGGAGATCATGGAAGCGTTAAGACGGTATTTTAAGCCGACACGCAACCAGATCTTTGAATGGTTTAGGTTCCATAAGCGGAACCAGAAACAAGGGGAGAGCATTGCTGATTTTGTGGCTAGCTTAAAGGCCCTTTCAGACACCTGTAATTTCAAACAGGAAGTTCTGGAAGAAACGCTGCTAGATAGGTTAATACTGGGTGTGGCCAGTAATGATGTTCAAAATTGTTTGCTTAATGAAGCAGACCTCACAAGGAAAAAAGCCGTGGATCTGGCAACTGCCAAAGAAACTCAACTGAGGGAGACGGTTGTGTTAAGGCAACCTAATTCCATACTAAATGTGGGCCAGCATAGAGTAAAGCAAACTGCTATTAAGCCTCAGGGCAAAACTCAGGCTCAAGCTAGCCCCAAATCAGCATGCAGCGAATATGAAGTCAGGCTAAACTGCTTCCTGAGTATTAATAAAGTGGAAGATTCAAATAAAGCTAAAACATTTATTGCTCTGGTGGGTCCTAAAATTGTTAGGATAGCCAAAGACCTACTCTCACCTAAAAGACTTTTAGATGCTACCTATGAGGAGATCATGGAAGCGTTAAGACGGTATTTTAAGCCGACACGCAACCAGATCTTTGAATGGTTTAGGTAATGGTTGTAGGTTAAGAAGGCGAGACTCTTGGAGTTTGTATAATCAGTACACACAGCAGGACACACGTTTACATTACGAAGGGTAGTGGTGGAGTAGGCTCCAGCCAAGCCCGAGAACCACGAGCAGAGATCCACAAGAACCATGAGCTCAGTTCTCATAGTGCTGTCTAAATACATTCTTACACAAGAGCACTGTAACATTATCAGTATTATACACATATACATTCAAGGTGCTACATGAAAGGTTTCAACACTCCTTCTCACATTGAATGTGTGTCAGATGAGACCATTCCTAACTTCGTTCTTAGTCTAGAGAACTTTTCTATCGGCAGGTTCTTGGTGAATATGTCGGCGAGCATTTCGTCGGTAGGGCAATACACTACGTCTATATCTTTGTTACTTACAAGATCCCGTACATAGTGAAATTTAATATCGATGTGCTTGCTCCTCCCATGATATTTGGGATTGTTGGCAAGACAGATGGCTGACTGGTTGTCTTCGTTTATAACCATTGGTTCCATAGTCCCAAAATTTAGATCACTGAGTAAGTGCTTCAACCAGACAGCCTCTTGAGCCGCACCGGCAAGAGCAACGTATTCGGCTTCTGCAGTTGAGAGGGCTACACAAGTTTGTTTGTTAGATCTCCACGTAATTACCGAATTACTGAGGGTGAAACAGTAACCAGAGGTAGACTTTCGGTCATTTTTATCACCAGCCCAGTCAGCATCTGAATAACCAATGCAAGTATCAGAACATTTGCTATACAAGAGACCTAGTTTAGAGGTGCCTCTCAGGTACCTGAATATTCTCTTAACACACATCCAATGCTGTTCAAGAGGTTTGGAGCTGTATTTAGCAACATTATTCACTGCGAATGCAATGTCAGGTCGAGTTCTGGTTGACAAATACAAAAGGCTACCTACAGCACTTTGATAAGTGGCAGGGTCAAATTCGACATCATTTGGGGAGCATATCGGATTTACGTTTACATCGGCGGGAGTTGCAACAGGTTTACAATTATCAAGCCAAATTTTAACAATATAGCCTCAGTATAAGCAGTTTGATTTAAGAACACATTGTTTTTATATTGTACAACACTTACACCTAGGAAGTAACTCAGCACACCAAGGTCCTTCATCTTGTATTGGGTAGAAAGACTCATCTTTATTTGATTTATTTCGTCACCAGACTCAGAAGCAATTTTTAGATCGTCTACATCACCGCCACAATACACAGTTTCTCATCTTGAACACGAGTGTATATACAAGCACCACTCTTAGATTGTACAAAACCCAATTTCTTCAAATAGCTATCTAGTGTAGTATTCCTACACTTAGGGGCTTGTTTTAGTCTGTAGAGCGATTTTTGTAGTTTACACACCAGATTTTCTTTGCCTTTGACAGTAAACCGTCAGGTTGAACCAGGTAAAGTTCTTCAATCAGTTATCCATTAAGGAAGGCTGTTGTAACGTCCATATGATAGACTTTCATATTATATTTGGCAGCTAAAGCTAGTACTGTCCTGACAGACTCAAATCGAACCACGGGACTGAATGTCTCGTCGTAATCATTGCCATATTTTTGTGAGTAGCCCTGAGCCACAAGGCGAGCTTTGTATGAGCAAATGCTTCCGTCAGGTCCGGTTTTTCTTTAAAAGATCCACTTTGATTGAATAGGTTTTTTGTCATTAAGACACTCTACAAGAGACCATACTTTGTTTTGATTTATAGACTCCATCTCGTTCTCCATAGCTGTCTCCCATAGTTTTGCTTCTGGTCCACGGAGTGCTTCTTGAACACAAGATGGTATATCAAGCTCATTTTTCATTAAATACACCCATTCACCAAACCTATCAGGAGCCCGTCGATATCTGGCTGATTGTCTAGGCTGCACTCCCTCCATCCCAGCATCTGACTGTCTATGCTCCACCCCTCCCTCAGAGTCTTCTGGTTCTGGATCCTGAGGAAGAAGAGTAAAGTTACCATCATTTACTTCTGAAGGCTCCTTCTCAATTGGCATCTGCTGAGATTCATTGAACATAACGTCTCTACTCAAAAATATCCTTCTACTGTTTATGTCATACAGACGGTATCCCTTGGATCCACTTCCATATCCTACAAGAACACACGGTTTAGATTTTGGATCAAGTTTTTCCCTCTCATCTTTGGGGACATGAGCGTACGCACTGCAGCCAAAGGTTTTGAGGTGCTGTACGTTGGGCTTGTGTCCATTAAGGGCCTGATAAGGGGTCATATCATTCAATGCACTAGCAGGGCTCCTATTTTTGACATACACGGCAGTTGATATAGCTTCACCCCAGAATGATTTTGGTAACTTTGAACCAGACAGCATAGCTCTGACAGAGTCAAGAAGAGTTCTATTCATTCTTTCTGCAACTCCATTTTGTTCAGGTGTCTTAGGCACAGTTTTTTCATGGATAATTCCTTCCCTTTTTAGGAATTGTTCAAAGTCATTAGAGATGTATTCCCCACCGTTATCGGAGCGCAGAATTTTAATTTTGTGATCATAGTGATTTTCTACCAAGGATTTGAACTCCTGAAACACTTTGAAAACATCACTCTTATGTTTGATAATGTACACCCAAGTATATCTGGAGTGGTCATCTATGAAGGTTACAAAATACCTTCCACTCCCAAGTGATATGGGATTAAGCTGGCCACACACATCACTGTGGATAAGTTCTAAGGGTTGGCGTTTCCTTTTGTGATTTGTTTTGGGGAACGGAAGCCTATGATTTTTACCATCACAACAGTTTTCACAAAAAATGTTATCTCCACTCACAGAACAATCAAAACCTCTAACAAGATTCCTAGTGGCTAATTTCTTAAGATTATTGAATCCTAGATGACAAAATCGTTTATGCCACAGAATTTCATCAGAGGAAACGTTCATGCATTTGGCGGCTGAATTAAGGGTGCAATTAAGTTTATACAATTTTCCTGCTTTACTGCCTAAGGCAATTAATTCATCGTCTTTATTTACAATCTTACACGAGTTTTCGTCAAAGTAAACTGAATTTCCACTTTCTGTAATCTGAGGCACGGAAAGTAAATTGTAGGCTAAGCCAGGTACATACAAGACATTCTTAACAACACAGGTATCTACTCGACCTTTAGGCAACAACACCATAACTTCAACATCACCTACACCAACACCTTGCAAGTTTCTACCATCACCAACTTCAATGTTAATTGGACTAGATAGCTCATTCATACAAGAAAAATCATTCCTATTATTACACATGTGTGCTGTTGCACCGGAATCAATTACCCAACAATTATTGATATTTATCACAGACAATGCACCGATATAATTTGTTTTACCTGCTACAAAATTGTTTTGGTTTTCTGTGTGGTTCCCATCTTCTTTCTTCAATTTTTCTTGATAGATCCAGCACTTGGTACGTAGGTGTCCCAATTTTCCGCATTCGAAGCATCGTGAGTTTTTCAATTTGGAGGTCACAAGGGATTTTTCACTGAAGTCTGAAGCACTTTGGTTTTTCAGTTTTGCTTCTTCATTCAGAAGACGCTCTGTCACAATATCCCATGACGGTAGTTTTTCATGAGCTTCCAGTGCAGTCACCAGTGTGGAGAAATGGTCGGGAAGTGACGACAGCAAGATTATTACACGACTTTCTTCATCAACAGCGTCATCAATCACACTCAAGGACTCAAATATTTCGACAAATGCTTTGAGATGAGTTTGTAAGTCTTGGTCTTCTTTTAGTTTCATGTTGTAGAGTCTTTTGCGTAGTCTGAACTTGTTAGACCAAGTTTTCTTCTGGAATGTATCTTCAATCTTATGCCATAGTTGCACAGGGTCAGTAGGATCACCCAACAAATAAAGTTGACTTGTTTCGACACCAAGCACAATTGTTGCAAGTGCACTGTCACGTCTTTCTTCAAATTTTCTTCGAGCAGTCTCGTCCGTAGTCTGTGGCATGGTTTCCGTTCCTCGAACCAAGTTCCACAGTTTTTCCTTCATCAGAATCATCTTCATTTGCAGCTTCCACGTAGGATAGTTTTTATCATTAAGAGCCGTGAGGCAGTTCTTTGCACTTTCACTTACGGAGCCTGCCATGTTTCTTTCTCTTTCACCGTTTCTGTCTCACACAGCACTAACAAATCACCAACTTCTGTTCTCGCTGTCCCGGGCTGTTTTTCGCTTCGGGACTTAAGATAACCTCACTTGATATTGCTTCATCGGAAGGTTTACTGGGCCCATAACCTAATGGTTGTAGGTTAAGAAGGCGAGACTCTTGGAGTTTGTATAATCAGTACACACAGCAGGACACACGTTTACATTACGAAGGGTAGTGGTGGAGTAGGCTCCAGCCAAGCCCGAGAACCACGAGCAGAGATCCACAAGAACCATGAGCTCAGTTCTCATAGTGCTGTCTAAATACATTCTTACACAAGAGCACTGTAACATTATCAGTATTATACACATATACATTCAAGGTGCTACATGAAAGGTTTCAACATTAGGTTCCATAAGCGGAACCAGAAACAAGGGGAGAGCATTGCTGATTTTGTGGCTAGCTTAAAGGCCCTTTCAGACACCTGTAATTTCAAACAGGAAGTTCTGGAAGAAACGCTGCTAGATAGGTTAATACTGGGTGTGGCCAGTAATGATGTTCAAAATTGTTTGCTTAATGAAGCAGACCTCACAAGGAAAAAAGCCGTGGATCTGGCAACTGCCAAAGAAACTCAACTGAGGGAGACGGTTGTGTTAAGGCAACCTAATTCCATACTAAATGTGGGCCAGCATAGAGTAAAGCAAACTGCTATTAAGCCTCAGGGCAAAACTCAGGCTCAAGCTAGCCCCAAATCAGCATGCAGCGGCTGTGGTAACCTGCACTGGCGTAGAGATTGCCCCTATAAAGACAGTGTTTGTCATGGTTGTGGCCAAAAAGGCCATCTTAAGAAATGTTGCTTTAAAGTGAAAAAGCAAAATTCTGCTAAAGGCAACAAAAATAATTTTGTGCATGCTATGCATGAGAAAAGGGGGAGGGAACACCACCCTAACCCTAACAGAACTAACAATGCAACCTGTGCAGACTATCCAGTTGCTAATCTAGGCTGTTATGGGAAGATTTTCTCAATAGCCGAGGAAATGAAACCCCCAATCAAAGTAAAATTGTTACTAAATGGTGTGCCATTAGAGATGGAGGTAGATACAGGTGCTGCCAGGTCTATCCTTTCAATTGCCACCTACTCTAAAATACCAGCTAAGTCAAGACCCGAGCTGAGACCTTCTGATGTTAAGCTTAGGACTTATGGGGGAGCCCCCCTAGTGATTTGTGGGGAGATTAGGGCTAACATCCAGCGTGAACCTGGTAATATGGTTCCTCAACTAGCAACTATTGTGATTGTAGACAGGGAGGGGCCAGCTTTGCTGGGTAGGGACCTGATTGATTCCCTCGGGCTAACTATAGTATCAAATAATGTCAACAAATTGACTACCTGCCCTGAAGAGTTAGCAAATAAATTCCCCGACCTTTTTCAACCAGGTCTAGGTTGCTTTGAGGGAAGGAATTTCAAAATAGAAGTGGATCCAGCCGTACCACCAAAGTTTTGTAAGGCCAGGAACGTGCCTTACACATGTACACTGAGACCAAAGGTGGAGGCAGAGCTTGATAGACTGGTGCAGGAAGGTATCCTCACCCCTGTACAATACTCGAGATGGGCAGCGGCGATCGTCCCTGTGCTCAAGGCTGATCAAAGCATCCGCATCTGTGGGGACTACAAATTAACAGTCAACAGAGCCACTAGGCTTGATACCTACCCTATACCCAGAGTGGAAGATCTATTTAGCGGGTTAGCAGGAGGAGTTATATACTCCAAGCTAGATATGTCTCAGGCATACGCTCAACTACCCATGGATGAAGACTCCAAGGAACTCACGGTAATAAACACCCACAGAGGTTTATTTGCCTACAACCGTCTCAGTTTTGGAATTGCGTCCGCACCTGGAATCTTTCAGCGTGCCATGGAAGGACTATTGCAGGGCCTCCCAGGAGTGTTCTGCTACCTGGATGACGTCCTGGTGAGTGCCACTAATGAGCAAAAGCACAACAAGCGTCTCTATCAAGTCTTATCTAAACTACAGGAGGCAGGACTAAAACTGAAAATGGATAAATGCCAAATTGGAGTGCCACAGGTATCCTACCTTGGATACCAAATTGACAAGGATGGATTGCACCCCACTGCAGAGAAGGTAGCAGCAATCCAGAATGCACCAGCTCCTACTAATGTAACTCAACTGAGAGCCTACCTTGGGCTGCTAAATTTCTATAGGAAATTTCTAAAATCATCTGCAACTATGCTGGAGCCCCTAAATACCTTACTGAGAGACAAAACCCCTTGGAAATGGGATGCAAGTCAGGAGAAAGCCTTCCAGAAATCTAAACAAGCCCTTCTGGACTCTCAGACTCTAGTCCATTTTGACCCTCAGAAACCCATAGTGGTAGCGGCGGACAGTAGTGCGTATGGTGTGGGAGCGGTGCTGTGTCACCTTATTGATGGGATTGAACGCCCTGCCTATTTTGCCTCCCGAACTCTAACAGCAACAGAACGCAACTACTCTCAAACTGAGAAAGAAGCCCTAGCTATGGTGTTCGCACTTCGAAAATTTCATTGCTACCTGTGGGGACAGGATTTCACTGTGGTTACGGACCACAAACCTTTGTTAGGACTATTTGATCCGGGTAGAAGCATTCCTCCGATGGCATCCGGGCGCATTCAAAGGTGGGCTTTACTACTGCAGTCCTACAAGTTCACCTTGCGTCACCGGTCCGGCGTGCTGTTGGCCACAGCTGATGCTCTCAGTCGTCTACCTTTGACAACTCCCGAGAAAGCCACACCTATTCCTGCGGAATGGACGTCCTTAGTTAATTTCCTTGAGTCAGCTCCAGTCACCAGCACCCACATCCGCGACGGCACCCTAAGGGACCAAGTACTTTCAAAGGTATACAAATACTGCCAAGTAGGCTGGCCTTCGACGGTAATTGGTGACCCTGATCTCGCTCCGTATACTAGGAGGCGAAACGAATTGTCCACACAAAATGGCTGTGTGCTTTGGGGAGCAAGAATTATTGTACCCCAAGCTCTCAGACAAGCCATTGTGGACGAACTGCACTCTGGCCATGCTGGATCATCCAGGATGAAGGATTTAGCTCGCAGCTATGTATGGTGGCCGCTGCTGGACAAAGATCTAGAAGAAACGACTAAGTCATGCAGCGAGTGCCTGAGCACTCGAGCGGCACCAACGAAAGCTGAACTCCATCCGTGGGAATGGCCTGCGAAGCCTTGGCATCGCATACACATTGACTACGCGGGCCCAATGGATGGAAAATACTATCTAGTGATCGTGGATGCACACTCTAAGTGGGTTGAAATTTTTCCCACATCTACTACAACCTCTAGCAAAACGATCTCGTGCCTGAAACACACTTTTGCGACATTTGGATTTCCAGTAACAATTGTTTCTGACAATGCAACGTGTTTCACATCGGCTGAATTCCAAGAATTTGTGAAGGCATGTGGTATGCGACATATTACGAGTGCACCATACCACCCTTCAACTAATGGACTGGAAGAGCGCATGGTACAAACTTTCAAGAAGAATATACGAAAGTCAACGGAACCCCTACGCCTAGCACTAGACAGGTTTCTGTTCAACTATCGGCTGACACCCCACACGACAACAGGTGTTACGCCCGCCGAACTGATGTTAGGCAGAAAAGTTCGCTCTCGTCTTGATCTGCTTTGGCCGTCAGAAGCAATCGCGTCCAAAGTTGCTCAACGCCAGGACGCTCAGAAAAGATACCACCCAGGGTCTCGCGCGGTTGATATTCCGCCGGAGTCTCCGGTGATGGTCCGTCAATACACGCCGGGTTCCCCAAAATGGACCCCTGCTACCACGATTGAGAATACAGGCCCGGTATCCTACAAGTGCCCACTGAAATGGGGAGAGGTCGTTCGTCGACACCAGGACCAAGTTATTACCTGCTCGAACACCATCCCTGAACCCTTGGAACAACCTACGGAGGAAACCGTCGTGTTGCCACAACCTGCTCAAAATTCATATCCACCACCTCCGACCAATGAACCTGACACCGGAACACCTGATTACCCGACTCCCACCCAGGAGGCAAGGATGCACGAGCCTCCAAGTGCTAACATCTCACGCAGGTCTACCCGGGCTCGGAAGCCTGTGGTGAGAATGGACCTTTAGGATTGACTATATTGAATAAGGGGACTGGGGATACAGGGGGAGGGTTTCTAATTAAGTAGGGAGGGGTGTAATATAGCGAGTAGTGTAAGTTCTAGTTAGAGAGACCATAAGTTGGCAACGCTCGAGAGAGCAACACTCGCAAGTCAGTCTGCTATTGGCCTCGGGTTCAACAACAAGTACATGTTGACCGAGGGTGTATATAATTACCTACTGTGGTTGGTATCTAACTTCTTAAGTTCTAAACTAATGCACTAATTCTATTCTACTCTATTCTATACATTTCCCGTCTATCTCCGCTCTTATCTCACTAGCCACAGTACCGCCATTTGAGTATAAAGTTGAGGTATCCAAGAGGTGAGTGAACTATTTACCTAACTTGCTGTGTCATTGCATTGTCTATTGTGTTCAGTACTATAACTATGTTGTGTCTATGTGGAACCTATGCTGTGCTCTAGTGTAGGGCTATCCACTCCATAATAGTAATTTAATTGTAACTCTTTATAATCTTGTGAACAGATTTCGGTTTGCGGACGAAATCAAATCTAAAGGCCCTATTACATTGACGGTGTCTTCGCGCTCCACACCGTCGCTCCATCCCGCCAGCCAAATAAGCTCCGCCCACAACAGAGCAAAATGACCCTTATTGCCACGCTCACGGTAAGGAGCGGCAACATTTTGCATGCTAAATATTTGCGGTGTGCACTGGCAATGGAGCTACACGGCACTGGCAGTAAACCAGGGCTGCCAGTGATGATAATATGAACAGTGAACAGTCTCCCCTCATTAACTTAAATTATTTGATAATTATTCTTATTCATTTATTTGTAAATTCAGATATTTCTATCCAGTTTTCTTCGGCAAAGGAGGCGAAACGCAGAAGTTCTTGAAGAATAAACATTTGTGTTATAGAAAAAAAGATTGATTACTTATATATAGGAGAGTGAAAAACGCAGAGTTCCGTAATGGGAAAATTTGCCGTAATTTATTAGGTCAAATGTCGAAACGACATTTGGAAGAAGACGACAAACTGCTAAACTTAAATGAACCAAGAAACTATAAACTCTTCGGAGCAGGACTTCAAGTAGACAAGCGGGCGCTGGACTTGCGGTCTGTGACAGTACCGTCGTAGGAAGCAAACCGTGCTCTGTGGAGTTAGTTGCGGTTAGTCGTGATATAGTTTTAATCATAGGTTTAGCACAGTTTATCGTTTTAAGGTAAGTTATACGTTTTAAGGTAAGTTACGAGTTTTAAGGTAAGTTATAAGTTTTAAGGTAAGTTATAAGTTTTAAGGTAAGTTATAAGTTTTAAGGTAAGTTATAAGTTTTAAGAATGCATGGGGAAACGTCGTCCTAAGTACCCAGCTCACGGCATGGCAAGTAATTGGCTACTGAACTAATAGTTCACCAACCTCCAATAAGTTCGTGAGCATCAGGATGTGCCGGGAAGCGGAGTCAGGCGAGTGGATGGTGAGCGGAGCAGTCAGCAGCACGTAAGGCGCCTCAGTCTCTCATCTTTCGTCCGCTCAGCCCTCGACGGAGGGGAAGCGCAGCGAAGCGAAGCGCGGATGATAACCCACCGGGATCCCTGCGTTGGCAGCACGGGAGGTTCCGACGGGGATGCGGAGGCAGGTGAAAACGACGGAGGCTGTGTAGGCTCAGTTACAAAGTTCAAGTTGTGTGGTCAATGGCTGGAGGCGATCTGAATCGGCATCCAGAAAATGTAAGAGGTCAGTGCAGCTTGGCTCAAATGGTGTATTCAATTGGCTGTATTCAGGATGGTAAACTAAAGTTCAAAAACCAAAGACGAGCCTAGAGCTGGGTTATAGAAATTTTTATATATTTAAGTAATGAGTTTTGCTACATTAATTTTAGATTTAATATTCAGATATTGAGTTTTACTAATAAGTTAAATGTTATTTTAATTTTAGTCCTTAATTTTAAGTTCATGAGGAAACAAGCTTAAATTTAATTAACTGTAAACGATTACAGGATAGCCTGTAAGTATTCTGTACATGTGTTGTTCAAAATTAAGATATGTTAAAAATGTGCGGCAGGCCTTGGTTTCAATCAGTAACTTTCAACATTAATATTTTTTCACATATTTCACAGTAATTAGTTTTCAACTTTGAATAATAACTTAACGTTTTAACATGCAAAACTTTAATTAATTTTAATGCTGACTTTATTCCTGTCTCTCCTAATTCTCTTCTGCAGCGCAAATTTCAATTTTAAGACGACTTTTCTGTTGTGCAATGCGCTTTTCATTACGCTGGTGACATACTCCGTTGATGACATCTCTTACCAATTTCGGCTTAGGTTTCCAACCGTGACAGGTTTTTCATTTTTTCCATTAACCATTCTTCTTTGAAAGATTTTTCATTTTTTCCATTAACCATTCTTCTTTGAAAGACTGCGTATACCTCTTTTTAGACATAGTTTTTGGAGGGCTAGGCATTTTGAATACCAGTGCGGCAATAATATGAAAATCTTAATGTGTAAAAAACTTATTTTTAGACATTCATTTAAAGGCATTCACGACCAGTTTTACGATCAAAATGCGCGTCATCTCACTGCAACGTGCCAAGCAAATCGAAGAAACACCAGTGGGGCGCTGGCTATCCCTGGCTTGGCTGGGCTTGCAAGTTCGTAAGATACTCGTTCGTTACGCGTTTTTAAGGTCGAGAAACAGATTGAACACGTTCTACCCCATCCGATAGGCGTGGTTTTGAATCAGATATTTATTTGCACACGGTGCTGAAACAATAATTCATAACTGCATTATTAAATTAACTTCAGGGAATAATAAATTTACTGTCTGACCTAATAAAAACATATTTAGCAATATATCAAAATTAAACCTAGCGATCCAGGAGGAATAAAAAAAAACGATCTTGGTGGAAAAAACCAAAGGGGTAGCCCTGCGTGACGACTGCTGTCTCTCGGGGAGGAGCGTTGTATTGAGCGGCAATGTAAAAGCAAGTCGGTATGCGCTGACGCTCAATCCTCTCGTGGGCGGAGCTGTTGCAAGTTTACTGTCGCTCCACACCGTCGCTCCACACCGCATGTGTAAAATGAGCTTAACCCTCATTATTCTGCGTGGCTTGTCGTGGACAAACTTAACCCCCGCATGTTGAAAGTCCGTAAGAAATAATCCCTTGTCGATCCATGCGAATGAAATAGGTACCGTATCTATCAGGACAGATAACTAAACATAAGAGAAAAAAAGAGATATTGGCGGATATAAAGATTCAACTACGATAATTGTATTATTACTGTGACTTTATTACTGCCAGCATCTTTGAATGTCAGATGTTACATGAATATTTGTATAAATTGTTTCTTATTATACTTTTATTCTAAAATGGAATATATGTACTTTTCCGCCCCTGTTAGTATTAGAGAAAACTTTGTGCTTCGTACGTTTGCCAACGTAGATACCGTTATTACACCAAGACAAGTTGTTGTGCTACAAGAACATAACACCTAACTGTGGTTGGGCAGATGCAAGAATTATTTATGGATGATGTCTACTAGTTTGGATGCTGCTCAGAAAGCTGCAGCGGAGGTGGGAATGCTAACTTAGTTGAATTGTTACCCTACATCAGCTTGTTAACCAATGCTTCTTACCTTTGATATAAGTATAAAATTTTTAGAATAGTAAGCAAACATTTAACTGGAACTGTTGCATCTTAATCTCTAGCAGGATTTCTGTATTTTAATTTACCCACAATTTTTTTGGAAAATATCGGGAAAACGTGAGAAATACCACGAATGAAATATGTTTTAAAATTTGATTTCCATCAAGTGTGCAAGTTTCATAACAATCAGACCATATCTGCAAAAAAACCCTTACATTAATTAACTAGAACAACAATAAACATACCTTTGCATTTACTTCAGTCAGAATCAAATTATAATACCTACTGCAAATAGGCTAATAGTTAAACTTCACAATTTGATGAATGCTCAAGATCTTTTAATGTATTAACAAAATGTTTCTTTTTGGTAGATGTGAAGGAGAGGAAAATAATCAATTATACTCTTTTGGGTGTCTAAACATAGTTAATTAAATTAAATTAAACAATTTTTCTTCTATGCACTCTCTGGCGCAAGTATTTAACGGGGGATAGCGGTAAATAACTTGGTAAATCTGAAGGAGATGACAGTTGTCGATTTTGCAAATTTTAATGGCTAAAAATGGTTAATGACACCAAAATAAACAAGTTTTCTTCTATGCACTTTTCGTCTCAAGTGAGTATTTTATTAGTTATAGCGGTAAATGACTTACCGCAACTCCAGTCTTTGAAGCGGAAAGAAATTCTTTGATCGAGTGGTATGGCAATACTGCAATGGCGTCTCGCTTCCAGCGCTCTGTCTTGAAAGACGAAACCAAACCTACCGCCATACCTCGTTAAATACTCATTTGACGAAAAAAGTGTATAAAAGAAAAGTTGTTTATTTCGATGTTATTACCATGTTTCAAGCAACAAAAATTCGAAAATCGATGAGTAGCTGTTTATTCGAGCGCATTCGTCATCAATGACGAAACTAAACTTACCGCTATAAATCGTAAAATACTCATTTGAGACGAAAAGTGCATCGAAGAAAACTTGTTTATTTCGATTCAATTAATTAGGTTCAGGCACCAAAAAGTGGAAAATCGACAACTGTCATCTCCTTCAGATTTACCAATAACTTACTGCAACTCTAGTGTTTGAAGTGAAAAGAAATTTTTTTTTGGAGTTGAAGACTACAATGAACTCTCTCTTGCGATGTGCTCAAATGATCGAGTGCATTCCAGCCATCAAAAACAAAAATTAACATAGGCCTACTGCTATAATTTGTTATTATTGGGTGATAAACTTTAGGTAAATGTTGAAGATTAACCAGAAATCAATATTTGATTTTTTGGCGTCTAAACATAGTTAAATAGATCAAAATAAACAAGTTTTGGTAAATCTGAAGGATATGACAGTAATCAATTTTCCACATATTAGAGCCTAAACATAATAAATTGAATCAAAATAAACAAGTTTTCTTCTATGCATTTTCCGTTGTAAGTATTTACAAATTATAGCAGTAAATTACTTACCGCAACTCAAGTGTTTGAAGTGGGAAAATAATTCATTGAGCCTGGCGTATGGCAACACTAAAATGGACTCTCACTTCCAGTGCACTCATCATCAAAGATGAAACCAAACCTATGGCGGTAACTCGTAAAATATTCATTTGACGCAAAAAGTATAGAAGAAAGTAGTTTATTTCAATGTTATTGCCAAGATTTAAGCAACAAAAATTCTAAAATCAATGAGTAGCTGTTTATCCAAGTGCATTCGTCATCAAAGACAAAACTAAATCTTCCGCAATAATTCGTAAAATACTCATTTATGATGGAAAATGCATGGAAGAAAACTTGTTTATTTCAATCTAATTAACTATGTTTAGGATTTGAAACGTTCAAATTGATTCTCGGTTAATCCTCAACATTTACCAAACTTTATTGTGTTATGAACTAAAAGATCCTAAAAGTGGGTTTAGGCTCCACAGGGTTTGCTAATAATGAATTATAAAGTACCCAAACACGCTCTAACAGCTCAGGCGCGTAACGGTTTTGGTCAATGTGAAGTTTAATGGGTAAATCTGAAGGAGATGACAGTTGTCGATTTTCCACTTTTTGGTGCCTGAACCTAATTAATGGAATCAAAATAAACAAGTTTTCTTCTATTCTTTTTTCGTCTCAAATGAGTATTTTACTATTTATAGCGGTAAGTTTAGTTTTGTCATTGATGACAAATGCGCTCGAATAAACAGCTACTCATCGATTTTTGAATTTTGTTGCTTGAAACATGGTAATAACATCGAAATAAACAACTTTTCTTTTATACACTTTTTTTGTCAAATGAGTATTTAACTAGGTATAGCGGTAAGTTTGGTTTCGTCTTTCAAGACAGAGCGCTGGAAGCGAGACGCCATTGCAGTATTGCCGTACAACTCGATCAAAGAATTTGACAAAGCCTTTGACAAGAACGACATTCTGCTCGCTGATGCTTTATTTTCGAATTATTAAACTTTGAAGTTGGCCTTCCCGCGTCAAAGGAAGCGAGCGTAATTTAATTAAAAACGGAAGCTAGCCCCCTATTACAAACGTAAATAGGTTGGGTCGTGAGGGGGAGGCACAGTTCTTCTAGCGAAAATTATAAATAAAGCTTCTAACCCACCCATTAGGGTGACGACCGCAATCTTGTTTACATCGGCTCTAAGATGGCGACCACCATGGGCGCCGCCATCTTGGAGCCGATGTCAACATGATTTCGGTCGTCACCCTAATGGGTGCGTTAGAAGCTTTATGTATAATTTTCACTAGAAGAACTGTGCCTCCTCCTCACGACCCAACCTCTTCACGTTTGTAATAGCTTCCATTATTAATTAAATTCCGTTTCACGTGCTCGCTTCCTTTGGCGCAAAGGCCAACTTCAAAGTTCAATTATTCGAAAATAACGCATCAGTAAGCAGAATGTCATTCATGTAAAACATTCTTAAATGGGTTCCTTTAGTGATTCCTGGGATCGCAATTATTATTTTCTGTGATTGCATTAAACTTCACATTGACCACGGTTTCTGCTGTTTGAATGACAGGAACTGCTATGGAACAGGAAACTTAACCTACCGTTATAACTTGTTAAATACTCATTTTTCGCCAGAAAGTGAATAAAAGAAAACTGTTTATTTTGATCTAATTAACTATGTTCGGTCAGCAAAAATTGAAAAGTTGATTATTATCCTCTTCTTCACAAATACCTTCTTTTGTCAGAATAATGAAGAAAATCAGAAAATTATGAATGATGAAATGTGTTCCAAATTCAATTTTAGATGTACTGTTCTAGTTTCATATAAGCTGCACTATAATTAAAAAATTATACGTGGGATGTTTAAACCCAGAAATGCCGCTCATGCAGTAAGGATCAACTGCAATCTTAACTTAGGATGTCAAACTGAATTATACACACTCATTTTGTATCAGTGAATTATTACATTGTGACCATTAATGTTTGATGGGTCAAAAGGTTGATTTAATTTATGAATGTTCTTCCCTTTAGGGGAATCTGAAAGCTAAAGGTTTAAGTTAGTTAAGTTTTTGTTATCGTATGGGGACTGGTGTTCTCAGGGGCTTCTTGTTTCAAGCTTTCTTTTTTTTTACAAATTCTCAAGCATTTAAGACTTTCAACTTCTGTGCCCTCTTTGTTTCATTCATTTTTTTTTGTCTTTTATATCTAAGTGTGATGATGTACAGGATATCCAGAATAGGGTCATTTCTAGTGCATTTATTCCCAATTTATACACTTCATACTAACTGATTCCTTGTATTTGTGTCATTAGATAGCCCTTGATTTAGCTAAAAAATGAAAAAAATAGCTGTTTTTAATGCGATGGCAACATTAGGTACAATATTATAATATGGATACTTCTCTTTTAATTAGTACATTAGAAAAATGTGATTGTGTAGGAGTTTGGGTTTCAAATTCTTTCATAGCAAGTGGTTTGCTCAGCCATAGACAATATTGTAGTTTTCAATTTCTTGCTATAGCAATTTTCATATTGAAAATTGTTCCATTTGGAAATGAATATATATGTATTTATTTTTCAACTTTGGAAAAGTTACTTCAACATTTCATTAGAATTTTTTTATCAAAGGCACTGAGAAATATAAATAAATGTCTGTATTCAAAAATGTTATGTTTATGTTTATTCAGTGTCATTTCAGCTGTCTTGGAATAATTTTGACTGATGACAACAGCAAGACTGAAAATCAACAGCAAGATGACAACAGTCCTATAACATGAAAGATGATTTGAGAAATGATGGAGAAAAGAAAGTAAAACAAACAAATATTTTAAAAAGTAATGCAAATTACAACATATTGGACTTCGTACAGTTCTTTAATACATAGGCCCATGTATCTAATTGGTGAAAAAATCACAACACAATGAGAATTTTCAGACCTATATCAGTTGATGAACTGCGGCTGTTAGCTGTATGTTAGCCTTTTATTTAGAAACTTGTGGTACACTTGATCTAGTGCTCTTCATATTAATTACAGATAAATGACGTTCAATTTTCATGTATTTTTTCTATAAAATGCCCAAAAACTTTTGTTGAGTAGAGAGGATCACAGTGTAAGTTCCAAAATTAGATATAGGAAATCTTGATGAATTTTTAGTATGTTATGTTTTAACTATTTGAATTAGTGATATACCAATACCATTTTTTTGGCCAATACCGATACTCATTTTTTGGCCAATACCGATACTCATTTTTTGGCCGATACCGATACTCATTTTTTGGCCGATACCGATACTCATTTTTTGGCCGATACCGATACTCATTTTTTGGCCGATACCGATACTCATTTTTTGGCCGATACCGATACTCATTTTTTGGCCGATACCGATACTCATTTTTTGGCCGATACCGATACTCATTTTTTGGCCGATACCGATACTCCGATACCTGGAAATGCCGATACTACTACCGATACCGATACTTGTACAATTATATTACAATAAAATCATTTTAAGCCCTACATGGATGTAATAATAAAATTATTTATAAATATATCTAATAAAAAAGTTTTCAATTAGGAATGATAAAACTGCTTTTGCTATGTTAACTATATCGTTTGATTCGTTTCCCGCACAAAGTTTTTCGATTGCATCATCTTTCCGCTTCATTTTGTATGATACCGCTATCAGAAGTATAAGAAGTATTCACTGTATAGCAATCTTTATTTGCCAATTGAGGTTATTATCCGACTAAATTAATCAAAATATTTTTCTCCATTTACAGGCGTAAACTAGTAATATAATGTTGCATTTAGTTTCAGACATAGCAGCATGATCGCAAGTAGTATACGGATGTACTAACACACACAGTGTGCAGAAGCAAACACGGCTCTTTTCGGTTTGAGGGCCAATCAAATTTTAATAGTTTCTTCTTGCCAAATTATGTATTTTGGTGTGAAAAACACAAAAATGAAAACCATTTTGTAGAGAAATTATTTATTAGGCCTGAAATTTGCTTATATCTATTAATATTTTATGAAAATACTGCGGTTTCTCGGTGCATTTTTGCCACGCAAATTCACACAGATACGAGTCTATCATTTGTCGGTTAGTGCCTCCTTGACGTTTTTTTTTAAATTTTTAGACTATGCTATGCAGTTTCAATCACTTGAATGTGTGCACCTGTTGCAGGGTCCACAAAGTTTTCACCATGATTAACAGTGAGGTGTTTGAAATTATACCCTTGGTTAGGTTAGGTTAGGTTATAAACACTTGATGACTAATTTGTCCACAAAACGGTTATCGTTTTCTTATTTTTTTTACACCAAAATACATAATTTGGCGAAAAGAAAACATTAAAATTAGCTAAGCCCCAAAACCAAGAAGATCCGCTCATACACGACCAACTATAAGATTGTTCATGAATTATTCAAACATCTTGAAATAGAAGACAAATGCAAGATTCGTTATGTACGGCGATTAAGATGTTAAATTAAAATAGAATTTTCAGCT
Source organism: Morinoia aosen (assembly GCA_030386875.1). NCBI lineage: Eukaryota > Metazoa > Arthropoda > Malacostraca > Amphipoda > Talitridae > Morinoia > Morinoia aosen. The sequence continues at coordinate 3,150,002 of CM059560.1, forward strand.
ACTTCTATATTAAATTTAAAAAACTTTAAAATGCGTCTTCAACTTTATTTGGTTTGATTTTGGTTAGCCTGTCACATACGTTAAGAAATGAAAATTGGGTCAAACTACATAGGTTTTAGTTGTAAAAGTATAATAATTTCATGTTGCTACTGTGTTTTTACTATGTTTAACTATTCATGCTACATAGCTTTCACTCACTGACCCCTACGTTGCTCATCAGGAATTAAAAGTTGTAAATTCAGTTGAAGGGCCTGATTAAACGCTGTAATTCAACAGTTAGCTAACTAATTTAATAGGTATAAATAGGCTCTTTATTTGATTACTAGTGTGCACGGCCTGCCGAAAATGACGGGATTCAATACCTTACTTGAACAAATTTTCCAGACGTGGATGACTAACAAATATATTCATCATAACAGTACTCGTAATAAAAATATCATTGTACTTGCGCAGTGGTAAAACTTGTATAACAGATACGGTCATTATGGCTACATTTATGAGTAACAGAAATGAAAAAAGTGGACTCCAAGCAAATAAAAGTGGACTCCAAGTGGACTCTAATAAATAAAAGTGGACTCCAAGTGGACTCTAATAAATAAAAGTGGACTCCAAGGGTATTTTTAGGAAGTAGCAGGACCCATGAAAATTATATAAACTATGTCATCGTTAAACTAGGTAGACGCAAGAAAAAATTTTGTCAACATTACTCAACCTTTCCTGTCCTAACCTATCCTAACCAAAACAACCTTGATAAAATGTCAAACATATCAATGCACGTAAGGGCCATCTTTCAATGTTACACTGAGATGTTCGGTATCCAGGATAACGCAAATCCAGACATCCTACGTTTCTTAAGAAGCGGACACCATACAAATATATGAATAAATATATAAATAAACACAATGGGTATTATTAGGTTAGATACTTTTACTTTCCCGATTTATGACCTTCATTTTCACGATAAAATACGTATTATTGGAAAGTATCGGCCCAATTTTGCCGATACCGATGCCAGCAAAAATGACCGATACTGCCGATACCGATACATTGGTACATCACTAATTTAAATTGAGTATTTTGGGGTTTTGAAACATAGGTGTAGAAAATACGTAATGTTTGAATTAATTGTAGAATCATTTTCAACACGTTCGTTGCAATGCGACTCACTGGTGGGTCAGGGCCTATCTTCTTATCCTGTGATATAACCCACTGGTGGGTCGCATAGAAAAAATCTCATTATTTTTTAAAAACGCTATAGATTACACATTTTTGATGAAATAAAACAATTCACTGAAATCATTCCTTTATTCATCTACTTATGTAAATTTGACAAAACCAAATGTAAATGACCGTAGATTATCACAACTTGACCTATACAAATACTATCCTTTGAATCACAGCCTGGACCTTATGGGAAGTACTATCTACGATTACTTGGTTGAATGTTTGGAATGAAAACAAGACAGGCATAGAAAAGGAGTACCATCTCATGAATTGTAGTAGGTAGAAACCTTCTTGGCCTTCTTAGATGCTTCACGAGACCTTTCATTGAGCGATCTTATCTCGTAGCAGCTAACACAACGCTTCCTTGATTTTTGCTTTGGACCTTCAGCTTGCGCTAAACAGTGAGAACTTTGTGATGACTGTGATGATGATGCTACATTAGCTGAAGAGCATCTCCTAGGCCTCAACACTTCCTCAGGAGAATTAGTCATAAGGGATAGAATTACAGATTCTCTGAAATTCAGTATTGACCATTTTTGGCTACCGCTGTAGTACTAATTGAAAAGTACCCACGCGTTGACCATTGAGATGCCAGTTAGTAGCTCCATAGCAACCTTCTTGTACCATTTGTTGTTTTTCTTGAGTGCTGAATAATATGATGACATTTGGTCACTGATGTCAACTCCTTATTTTGCCACATTATAATCTACTACGCGTTGTGGTTTCTTTACCTCAATGCCTTGACGCATTTTTTTTGCCTGTTTGAATCAGAGATGCATCGTGCTCTGGAACTGTGGAAACTAACATTTCTCTTATCTTTCCAGTTACACACTTTTATCTGATCCTTTTCAGCTGCAGCAATTTCTCCCTTCCTAAGTTTTTTTCGAATCACTCCAGTCGGAAGATGATTCCGATTGGCACGAGCTGTACCACACATACATTTTCTGTGAGAGCAGGAATTTTGCAAGAGGAATGAAAGTATAATAGTTGTCCATAAAGATATTGGCACCGATGTGTATCAAATCACGAGTAAGGCAAACGACAGCCGAATCAGAAGCACCCATAGAGTTTTCACTCACTGATTCTCCACAGTAAACTTCTACATTCCAGGTGTACCCTTCTGGTGTACAAAGCTTGAAGACTTTGCATCCATATTTATGCAATTTTCCTGGAATATACTGGCATAATATCACTCTTCCTCTGAAACGTACCATCGATTTGTCAACTACTAAGTCAGCCCCTGGTTTACATGTTTTTTGAAAGTTGGTGATCAACAAATCTAGAAGAAATTGGATCTTACTCATTTGAGATGTACCAGGTGCAGCATTGTCACTAAAATGAAGCAGTCAAATTAGCATTTGAAAGCGATCTCTCTCCATTGAATCTGGGATCAACTTTCCTTGGTACAGCTTGCTTTTAGACCTATAAAGGGTAGTTTTAGGCAAACGATTTATTCCCATTAGGATAACGATACCAAGGAACTTTTTTTATTTCTGCGCTATCCGTTGGGTGCCAAACCTTCAATCTCGATTTTTGTGCAATTGTCTTAGCAGCAATAACTTGATTCGAAAATCTGTTTGTTTCTTCCACAATTAAATCAACAACATGATCAGTTACAAACAGTTGATATACATCAATGGGCCACACTTTAGCTGTATTTGCAGGTAGCACCAAAAGCTCTTCTTTCCCCGTGAAAAGAAAATGCACGGGAGGTTGCAGTAACAATATCATTCCATTCACTGTCATTTTGCACCTGTCCCAACTCTTGATTTGCTTGCACTTCAATTTCTTCCAAATCATCATCAGGGTGTGTTTCATTTACCTCTGTCACTATCACTCTGCATGGCATTTTATTCTGTGTCACTTATCACCAATACTGCTGATGTAAGAATTGCTGTCTGATGCAGAACTCTCTTCTTCATATGAAAAGTCTTCAGCTGCATCAGGTGGTTGAGGGCTTTTATCAGACTCTTTATCACTATCATATTCATTCTGTGGGTTCGACAATCCATAAAATATATTACTATCCATTTTCTGGAAAGAAATTAAGTTCATTTAGGAGGGTAGGTACATCAAAACTTTCCAAGTTAGGTTTGAAGGTATGGCCACCGGTGGGTCGCATCGCAGCATAACAATAAAAAAATCTCGTTCACACTACGATGTGACCCATTGGTGGTCTAACACTAGTATGGACACGGGTGGGTCTTATCGCAGCGTACAGATAGAAATTAGCTTTGCTTGCAATACGACCACCCGTGGCCAAACTTTTTTATCACTTCAACCAAGAGAGCAAGACACAGAAATAACACACATGTCATCTCCCTTTGATGCGACACGCCATTCTGAAGTTGTACAGAAAACCGAGAATTGTATTGTGGGGTAACTCAGCCACCTGACAATCGCAACAAACATGTTAAACAATTGATAAAATTAAAAAAAATTTCTGTACGCAGTTATTTATTCTAATTTCATTTAGGAATGACTTCTGAGATTACTGATTATATTTAAAAGTCATGAAATTGGTGAATTTTGAGTGAATGACATTTGCTGAATAAATTGCTTGAGTGAGAAATACAATGTTTTCTAGGTGCTGATTCTTAAGTGTCAGTTTTTGAATTTTTTCTCATTCATTTGTTTTTCAATTTTTTAAACCATTTGTATTCGATAATTTGGCCTATATGCCTTATGTTTTGGTATAAATTTTTTAACATGTATCTACTAAATATCAATTTTTTAGATATTTACCATGCATCAAAGAGATCTATTAATGTATCTATGGCAACAAGTGCCTCCAGAGGGCACCTGTAGTGCCACAAGTGAAGGGTTAGGTAAGCCTTCTTGCTGTTGTAACTGAATAGATTTTTTTGTTTTGTTGTTGACTTGGCTCCCAGGGGAACCATGTGTGGGCCCGAGCTGAAGGTTGGGTAGGCTTCCTTTTTGTTGTAATAAAATAAGTTTTTGTTTTGTTACGGACCATCCTTTTTTGGTTCACTGCTGTCCTGTTTTTCAGCACCTACTACTTTCTTCTTCAACTTTTTTCTTGTTTCATGAACTTCTTTCCTAGCTTACTGTTTCTGTGTACCTTGTGCATAGATTCCACGTTCCCTCAACTCCATACTAAATGGTGCCTTCCTTTTTCCTCTCTTGGAACATATTTGTTGTGGTTAAGGGCCCCGTCTAGTCGAAAACCCAAAATCAATCATATTATTTTTTATTGCTCTATTTGATTGAGAAAGTCCTAAACTTCATTCCTGCAAAGCGGCTGAACGATCCGTCTCACCAAAGTAGGTCAAATGGGGGTTTGAAAGGAGGGTGGAGGGTAGCTCGCTCGGCCAGCTTGTGCAGATATGCCACGTCAGCTCAGCTGGTTGGTGCTGAGTGTCGGTTTGTTCATAATTAGGTAGGTATGCATCTATCTGCTTGCAAGTCAAGACTTTTGAGATTTGGCAAGTTGAATTCTCGGTACCTCTACCCCTCCCTCCCTCGGGAGTAAGAAAGAGGGTGGGGGGAAGCTCGCCCGGCCAGCTAGCCCAGATGTGCCACACGAGCTTGGCCGGTTGCCTCTGACTGTAGGTTCGTTCATAATTAGGTATGCATCTATCTGCTTGCAAGTCAAAACTTTTGAGATTTGGCAAGTTGAATTCTCGGTACCTCCACCCCTCCCTCCCTCGGGAGGAAGAAGGAGGGTGGGGGAAGCTCGCTCAGCATGCTAGTGCACATGTGCCAAATAAGCTGAGTTAGTTGTTGCTGACAGACGGTTTGTTCATAATTAGATATGCATTTATCTGCTAGCAGATCAAAATTTTTGAGATTTGGCAAGTTGAGTTCTCGGTACTCCACCCCTTCCTCCCTCGGGGGGAAAGAGGGTGATTGGTAGCTCGCCCGATCTGCTTGCGTAGATATGTCATGTTAGCTGATCTAGTTGTTGCAGACCGACGATTTATTCAGATTTAGATGGCTTTTTTTGATAGCAGATCAAGATTTTTCTGGATTTGACGTTGATTGCTCGGTACTAATGTAATGATATAAGCGTTTGGCTCTGCGTGGCGCTTCCATATCCTATAAGAGGAGCCTACGAGGATGCCAAGGACGCCCCAGCTTATGCTCCTGGTGCGTTATAGACATTTTTGGTACCACTTGTGGTACTGGTTCCTTCAAGGAACCACGAGAACTCCCAAAAATGATATTCAAAACGTCAACACTACTAATTTCTCCAAAAAATGTAGCTTGCAAACAAAAAAAAACCTGTCTCGGCACTAAAACGCATTTTTGAGCAATACAAATGTTAATATTCAAGCTTCTTCTTCTCAAAAAGTTGTTATCGTAGAGCAATGATTTTAATATCATTAGATGCGCAAAGAGTTGCTGCATAAAGAGTCAGAGGATTATATTGAAATTCCCAGAAGATTTTCAGTTACATTGAAAAATCTATGGAAAAATGAATGACACTTCAATTTTTTTTTAAAATTCCATAACAAATAAATTATTGTGAGTTTCAATATAATCCTCTGACTCTTTATACAGCAGCTTTTTCCGCATTCAATGATACCTAAATCATTTCTCTACAATGACTACTTTTTGAGAAGAAGTGGCTTGAATATACCCCATTTTTTCATTCAATTTTTTTCGTTATCTCCGTAATCATGGCGAAAACAGAAAAAGTGCCCAATATAATCCTTATTCATTTTCTAAAATACATACGTATGCAAAATTTCATAGATCTAGATACCATACAAAAAAACGGGACGGCCATTTTCTTGATTTTGACTAGACGGTCCCCTTAAGGGAGGCTAAAACTTCTTATATAATAATAATAATGTTGTAGACTTGTCTTTTTTTGGTTTACTGCTATTTTTTTGCTCATATGATTATCTTTTTCAAGTATTATTGTATATCATAAGCTTCTAAGATTAATGATATTTATTTGTATTGGGTGTGTGGACACTTCTTGTGGTACAAGAATCTGTGTTTCCCTAATTCTCTAGTAAATAGTGCCTTCCATGTTTCTATCTATCTCAGGAACACCTTTGATTAGGGTTAGGAAGTCTTAAGCTAACTTACAATGTAATCTATGATCATTCATTCTTTCTAGAAATATTGGCCTTGAGCCTTGCAAGTGAATGGAACGTCATTTTTAGTTTTCTTTATAACAGTGATTAATAAAAAATTTCTAATTGCAGGTCAAGGCCAAATTGATAGCTGCAGGACAGCTTTCAAATGGAAAAACAAATGGCAATCCCCAAACTGGAAGTGTGGGAGGCAAGCCCACCCGCACTGTTGGCAATGTCAGCTCCACCAAGTCCCGCCTTGGGTTATTCCACACTGAAGAGGTACTCATCAATAATGTGTCCATGAGTGCCCGCAACTACCTCACAAGAACTTCTACACAGGAAGAAATTACTAAGGTAAGGAATACCAGAGTTGAGTTTTATGTTTCCTCAAAAAACTATTCCTTATAGGGTTGCTAATAATATATGATTTTTCTATATTCTTATAGGAAATATTAAATGTAGCATTAATATGTGCAAACTTTTTGGTATACTACTCTCCCATTTCAGCTAGTTTATATTTTCAAGTTTTACTTGATAATTTAACTCATCTATTATAACATTGGTCACAATTTAGAAATGAGGTAACTTCTTCATTCCTTTATGGAAAATGAATATTGTTAGTTGAAGGTTGTCTTTGTAATCTGATTCTACATTTTATGTTAGAATACAATTTAAATGATCACCAGTAGTTGCTTCACTAAATGATACTGTCACTCAAAAGTACATGGATGAATTAAGTGAAAATTAGTATTCATTTTAGAATGAAGTTATAATGTTATTAAAATATTCACCACAATTTAGTCAAATTGTTATATTCATTTGAAAAGATAGATCATCAGACATGGTTACCTTAAGAAGGTCAACCCAGGCCCCTGGCATCCGATGAGCCATTTTTTTTGGTTGTCAAAAAAGGACCCTTAGGTGGTGGACTATTCGGTCCTAAAATTTTATAGTGCTACGGACACTAGATCTCCTCCCCAGGGGGTTAAGGGGACCAAAAATCCTGAAGTTTTGACCCCATATAAAAAGAAAACAATTGAAATGGAAAATTTGCTACCATAACTTTGTTTACAATGTTTAAAGGATTTTAAAACTGTCTTTGGTTTTGTTCTAGCATAAAAACTCACAGTTCTATTCATATGAAATTCCAATAAAATGAACTAAAAAACCAATATGTCAAATTTTTTCAAAAAACTAAGGCCTGGATCGAAAAAATGAAAATTGTGTTTATTTAAAATATTACATATAGTAGTCAAATTTCATAAGAATCAGACTACAAATATAAAAGTTCATAATTTATATAAAAAAGAAATGCTTATTTTGGTGAATTACAATTTACAGTTTAAATATGATGTTATGCATGGAGATTATCTAAATAAAAATGAAAACAGCATTCAATAACATAAATTGTCTATTATATTACAGTTAAGATAAAAATTTATTGGTGTATTATTACCTACAACTCTTATTTTCAACATTCAAAAAATAAAAAAAATAAAGTCAGTGAGTTTTTATGCTAGAAAAAACTAAGACTGTTGTAGAATCCTTGGAACATTTTTAACAAAAGTACGAATGCAAACTTCCCAATTCTACAAATAATTTTTTTTATCAAGCCCAAAGCCCCAAATTAGTGTATATTTTAGTTAGTGATAAAATATCGTATAAAAAAACAAAAAAGTTACAAATGAATAATTTGCTACCGTACTTTTGTTATAAATGTTCCAAGGATTCTAAAACTGTCTTTGGTTTTGTTCTAGCATGAAAACTCAATGACTTTTATTCTTTTGAAATGTCCATAAAAATGTACCAAAGAACTAATATATCGTATTAAAAAAATAAGGCCTAAATCGAAAAAATACACTAGTAAAATATGTTTATTTTTAAAAAATACAAATACTGGCCAAATTTCAAATGAATCGGATCAAAATTAAAAAATTGATGGCTTCGCCTCCTTTAGTTTGCTCATAATTTGACTGATATCTTTGATAAAGGAAAAAGAACAGTTAGCGCTTGACAACTTAGAAAAGTATGTTAATCAACAGAGCATACAAAGAGAAAAAATGTTGTAAAAATTTCTGTAGCTTTCTGAACGTACTGAAGTCAAAATGCTCCTAGTAATAAAATAATACCTTATAAACCTTGTAAAATATGATGCAGTTCCAAAAGCTATATAGTTTTTTTTAAATTCAATGAAGAAAAATATAGCAAGTATTCTGCTTTATTACTGTGCTATTTTTTTTTCATCTTATAAACTCTTACAGTTAAAATAAATTTTAAATTGTTGGCCTTTTTAAATTTTTATCTGTATAATGGATTAAAAATTTTCTGTTGATTAAACTGAAAGAAAATAATTGGTAAAATTTTTTGTCTTAATTTTTTTCTGTGAAGAAAGGTGTTTTATTTTTATATCAAGTCTTGGAATAACTGTGTTCTGAGGGGAGAGAGAACCCTCGCATTGACTCTCTTCACGGTCAGCACTGCTGTATAGTGAATTGATCAGAAAATTAACGGAAGATTTTCACAGTTTAGCAAGGAAATGATGAACCAAATGTTACTTGTCGAAAGTGAAAATAAATTTCTAGAGAGCTAGAGTCCAAAGCTATGGTTTTTTTTTCTACTTCTTACCTTGTATATTGAAATGGTTTATTTGTCAGTGTGTGCACAGTTTTCAAGGTGACAAAAATGCTCCATAAATTGTAATTCTCTTTCTTAAATGAAAGGTAACAAAATAATTAATTTCTTGCTGTTTAGAAGATGCTTAACCCTTTAACGCCCAAGTGGACTGTACGGTCCTCTTTCAAAAATGACGATAACATACTGTATTTCTTATTCAATTTGTTCACTAATGTGTCCTTTGAACTTCACTGCCGAGTGGCAGTTTCTTCCACATCTTGATAACGGTGACTACCTAATGCCAGTGTTGGTTTAGTGATAGTAGTTGTGATAACGGTAATATGAGTATAAAAATGTGGGCGTTAAAGGGTTAAGGCAAAAACACTCCAGTTAAGATTGTTTTAAGGATTTATAGTTAATTTCACTCTCCAATATAGTGTGCAGAATGAGTGATTTTCTCTTTTTTTCGACATGCACATGTGATTGCTTCAAACTTGTTTAACTTAAACACTTCCTTTGATACAGCATTCTTTACAAGTATTGATCAAAGTCAATGAGAAAGTCCATAACTTCAAAAACACATTTATAAGTAACACTAGTTATAAAGTCGGCACACTGATCATTGTAGGGGATTAAAGACTAAGCCCAAGATCAGGTTGTAATTTAGGAGTTTGTGTCACATGATATCTTCTGTTTCTTCTCGTGTTGAAATTTTAGAATAAGTTTTTACTGACTCAACCCTGCACTATATTCTAAGGAGGGCATCTCAATTTTATTTCCTTTAAGTTCTAGAAAAATTTGAAATTTATTTTCATTCAGTGGAGCAAAAATCTACAAATTTTTTACCTATCAGTAGTCATAGTTGGAACTTGGCTGAAATGTCTGGTAGTGATCATCAGCTTTTATTCTCACTAGTCCACCCCCTTTTATTTGAAATGAAAAAGAGGGCGAAATGAGAGAAAGGCCGTAAGAAATTGAAAAATACAATCTCTCAAGAGTTGATCAGGCCGCGTGAACACGACCCGTCAAAATATATAGGGCTAGAGATTGTATCACAGATACACTCCTCACACACTTTTGGCTTACTTCGGACAGACCAACAGACGCGGCTCTTATTATAGTATAGATTGTGGCTATAAGCAGGGAAAAATTCAAACTATCAAAAAAAAGCTATTTGGAATGAACATAAAATTTGCAATTCATCATTCATCCATTCTATTAACACTTTGACTGTGGCAATTAAATATTAAGTTTAACGTCAAACTTAAATTTAAAATCAATTGAAGTAAAATATTTTGAAAATGCCAAACATGACCTAGATTGTGCCTTCATTTAGCTTTGATTAAGGGAATCGAATGATTTTTCCTATGTAATCTTTGAAAAATGATTAAAAATACTTCCGGGGGGAAATAAGCTCTCTGTCATTCACAGCATGTTGATAACATTCGAATAGACAGTTATAGCCCAAATTTTCTTTTAAATTTCAATTTCTCAACCAATATTGTACGTTGAAACAGACGTTTTTTTTTTTAGATTCACAATGCAAATATCTACCAAAAGTAAGAGCAGTTTATTTGGATTTTCTCTAATAAAAATGTATACCTATTTGAATATTAAAGACAATAATTCTATTTCTATGGTCAATAAAAAATTTTAGAAATATATAAAATTTTCAAAAAAATAAATCTTAGCATTTATAGTACTAACATTGATCTCCACGATGCAAAAAAGATCCCCTTCATAAGTGAAAAACTGTAGGAGAAATTGAGCCCCACTGCTGAAAAAAAACTTTTTATGAGGAAAAAGCATTCCAGTGTTTTAATTATTTCTCCAACAGTTTTTTACTTATGGAAGAGATCTTTTTTCATCGTCAAGATCAAGGTGAGTACTATAAACCTGCGTAGTTTTGTTTTGATACGTTACAGTCAACCTTCGATAAGACGAACCTCGGTAATTCGGATATCGGATAAGACGGACGTCGTCCACAGTGAAGGGGGTTGTCAGAGTTACTGGCGTTAGTGACAAAAGTTGCCAATTCCACGCATCGGCACCCCCGCTCCTGCCATAATTCAGTTTGTTTACCCCCACCATATTCAAATGATAGTGCTGTGTTGCTCATTGGCTATCTACATAAGATAAATAAATAAATAACTTATACTGTACTTTTTAGTAGTGAATATTGTAATTTCTTTTACCCCACAGGGTAAATATTATAAAGTATTCAGCAGTGTAGTGCATACAGTATAATGTATTATGTTTTTATGCCTTATTAATGTGATTATTTGTGCATATATAGGCATATATTTAAGCAGATATATATAGGCAAATCGGTTATTCCGGACAATTGGCTAATCCGGACCACCCTTTCCCCCTGGTAGTCTGTCTTATCGAGGGTTGACCGGTAATTATAAATTTTTTTTCAAGTAATAACTTAAAAGTAATATACTTTGTTTTAATAAATTAAAATACTTCTTAAATTTTTATTTTGAAGTGATATCAAAAAACTGGATCTCAATTTGTAGACCAGTTCATTGTGAATCGAACAAAAAACTAATCGTCTCTATGTACAATATTGGTTGAGAAATTAGATTTTTTAAAATTTTCCCTGAGAGGGTGAGGGGGGTATGGGTTAATTTCAAAAATTTTTAGGGCTCTGAACATCCATTTGAATATTCTAAACATGTTGTTGTGAATACCTCCAAGCTTGTTTTGCTCCTGACGCTTTTGAAGTATTTTTATTAATTTTTGATGTTTTATACAAAAAATTGTTCATTTCCTTTGAATATATGGTAATTGAGTTTGCGACTACTGGTCGGTCAGTAGCATTATGAAAATTATCTCCTTGTACCACCGGTGGTGCACGTTATAGTCAAAGTGTTAAATTTTATGCAGTCACAGCCTCCATGTGCAGCACAAGTCCAATCTCCAGTATATGTGAGTGTTAAGCCATTACCAAAATAGGTCGACTGGTGTCTCTGTACTACAGAGGGAAAATAATACTCCCCTAGAATAAACTTTAGCTTGCATTTCATAGATACCTGCAAAAGGGACTTTAGTCACGATCTTCATATTTTCGTTAGCTTGTTAGCTCATAGCTCGTTAGCCCACTTACCTTTTTTGGACTTATTTTTTGGAAATTTTGCTTCTCAGCTAAAACATTAGCTTCTTAACGCAGCAACAAAAAGAAAACTGTTGATAAACCTTGACTTTCTCTCTGATCCCTGAACATCAAGAAGATTCTAACGGAATAATCAGCCTCAGAAATTACGGATTTATCAGTCAGCAAATCTGACGTTCTCTCCTATCCCTGAAGATCAGGAAAATTCCAACGGAATAACCAGCCTCAAAAAATATGGCTTTTTATCAACTAACTACCCTCAGGTATCCCTAAGTGTGGGGTTTCTGCCGCCGCCCACGAGTTACGCGCCCGAGGCGGTTGCGGCAGGGTACGACAGCTGCCGCAGGGTACGACAACTGTCGCAGGGTATGACAACCGGACCGCCCACGTAACTCGTGGGCGGTGACAGAAACCTCACATCTCCCCCAGTTTCTCAGGAAACTAGCGTGGCGGGGTGCCTAGCACTCGTACTCGTCTAGGTACGAGGGATGCCGTCGCTCACGGCGTGACCGCCTCAATGGCGCAGGCTCCCCCTGTTGCTGCTCCGCATCTCTGTCGAAAGCGGCGGGCCCCTCGCCCTCTACTTCACTTGACGCGTTATCTGCCGCCGGCACCACTGACGCCGCGTTTAGTGCGTCAACAACCACTCTCTCGGGCAACGCAAGAGGAGCTGCACCGCCGCCGCCACCTCCACCGAAGCTCACTGCTTCGGGCTCCGCGGCCCCGTTCACCACCAATCCGCCGTATCCTGACGTCGCGCACATGCCTAGGCATGCCGTCTACGTAGACTACATACTTAGACACGACGCTGGTGACCTCACCAGACGTCCACTGCTTTGTGCATGAAGGCAGTGGGGGTTTCACCCACACCTCATCACCAACAGCAAAACTGTTGTGCGCGCAGCCATCACTCACCCGACGATTGATATCGAATGGCACTCGCCAGCGATATTGGAATACACCGCTCGAAGGGACTGAGTTAGCCTCAGTGTCCTTCCGGGGCGTCACATTGTACCAAAATGTAGCCTCTTCAGGAGTGATACCTCCCCTGGCGGCGACCCTCTTGATTGTCCTGCGATTTCTCTCAACGATCCCGTGGCCGCTCGGGGCGTAGGCGGCACGGAATCGCAGTGAAATCCCCCACGCATCAGCGAACTGCTCCACAGTCGCTGATCGGAACGCCGTAGAATTGTCCAGTAACAACTCGTCACACGGCCCTCGCTCAATTATGACCTCACGCAAATGAGCGACGATGCTCACTGCAGACTCATTCAGCAGCCGTCGCCAGATGGCGAACTGCGAGGGTCCACAGTCAACCGTGGACAAGTAGAGCTTGTTGCCATAATGGGTTACGTCAACCGCAACCCGGCGCCAACTCTCCTCCACAGACATACCCCCCTCGCTCCACGAGATTTTCCTCCCGCAGCGCAGGATCGATCCGTTGGCAGGACTCGCATCCAGCCAGCTCACGCTTCACCTGTTCGCGCGACAGATCACTACGGATCTGACGCGCCAAGTAGAACGTCCGATTGATGCCCGAATGATGCGGCAGATGAGCCGCCCAAATGGCATCCTCGAGACTCTCTCCAGTGGCAAGCATGGCAGACACCTCTGCGACGGCTCCACCACCATCGCGGTAACTAAGCCACCTCTTAGGTACCCTGGTCAGCCTTGTTCTCGATCGTCGAGACGAAGCGAACAGACACGACTAGACCATGCTCAGCGATCGTCTCACGGATCACCCCAAGACGTCGCTTCACGAGCATCTCCGCCGCGCCCTTCGTGCGAACACGATTGCGGCCGTCGATAGTGTTGTCCATCCATGTGACGACTGTCCGGGAATCACTGGCGACCGTGAAGGTCTTGAAACCCCACGCAATCGCCAAATTGATACCCCGCGCCACTGCCTCCAACTCGGCCACATTGATATGAAGGTGGTCTGACTCTTTTCGAAGCCAAGACGCATCCTCCACAATGCGGCCATCGACCTCAAGGGCCACACCAACTCCGAGGGAGCTGGCATCAGCCCACACGGTAACCGTACAATGCGGGTCGACACCCCACACGCCCCCAACAGGATCCTCCCGACGAGCTCGCGCCAACAGCTCCCCAGCCAACAAGCTGACAGAACTGTCAACCGAGTCGTCCCAAGAGCCGCTGCATCCCAGCCGTTTCAAGAAACTGCAACATGGACGCAGCCACCCCGCCACGAGGTAATGGCCGACTAATCGACCACACAAGGAAAACAGCCCTCTCTTCGTTAAGCCGGCATTTACCGAACCGAACTCGGAGAGAGCAGTCCCCCTCGACATCCGAAGATGTCCATTGGAAGCTTTCCGGAAGGAAATTCCCAATAACCGGCCTCCATCCAGGCTCTCAGGCTCCTTCATCACAAGTCCGTACCTCGCCAGATGCTCCCGGAGCTCCTGAGCACTGAGAACGGACTCACAAACCACTATATCATCGATATAGTGGTCTGTCCCTTGACGAACTCTGTCGTTCAACGACAGAACCTTGCCGAGAATCACCGTCATGATTCGGGGCGGACACGAGAGGCCAAAGCCTAATCGCGTAAAAGCGTAAGGCACACCCTTAAACTTCACCATCAGGTATCGCCACAGATCCTCGGAAACGTGGATCTGCAGGTACGCAGACTTAGGGTTGACAACCTTAAGCTCGCCCCACAGCTGCCGCCATTTCTGAATCTTGTCGCAACACACAGCGACCATGTCATCACCAGTATGACACTCGACAAAGCCGTTCAACTCACGATAATCCATGACCGGACGGATTTTGTCCTTCGTTGGTTGCATGACGGCCAGCAACGGAATGACGCCCTGGATGGGGCCATGCCACTGCCTCAACCAACCCTTCGAGATCCAACTCTGAATCTCCGCGTCATAGCTCTCACGCACGTGAGGCGCCCGAGTACATCCGTACTCCGCGATCCGAGTCTACAACCCCTCGGGCGGCTTCTCGGACCACCGCCAACTGACGGCGAACCTAGCAACAAAGTCAGGGTCGACAATCACGATCGGCGCTGGCGCACCTCTCGACTCCACCGACCCCGACCCTGCCACCAGGCCGGCTCCCAGCTTGGCACAGGCGAATCCATTGCTGGACCCCTACAGCATCCAGCTGACCAGGATCTCCCCCAGTCAACTGCATACTTCGAGTCAGGACCTCTCCTGACGGTGACGCCCCCCAGGACGCGTCTGCAGGACGCGTCGCCCCGACTGGCGTCCTCCGCAGAGAAACCCGACCCACCAACCGTAGGCCTACCTACCGCCGGACAGTCTCAAGCGAAATGCCCGACCTCTCCACACGCAAAGCATGTCAACTTCCTTTTCGGAGCTTTCGCGACCCCCCTACCAGCAGGCGCCGCAACGCCTTGCTTCTGAGGGCAAACCCCACGCGATGGTATCCGCCACAGCGGTAGCAAGCACCCTTGCCACCACTGCCCTGCTTCCCCGAAGCAGCAAGGTCTGCCCCGAGCCTGGCCCCCTAGCCTCGCCCGGCTACAGCCCTCTGTGCGGCCATTCTCTCCCGCATTTTCGACACCACAGCATCGAACGGCGCAGTATACGCGTCCTCACGCAAAACTGCCCAAGTATACAGAGTCGTTGTGGGGAGACCCTCGTAGAACTTGACCCTAAAAATCAAATCCTTAGTCGACCCCACTCTCCCACCCAGACGCGCCAAGTCATCCAGGTACACGTCCACCGACTCCCCGGCTGCAAGCCGACGTTCGGTGAACCGCCTATACGCCTGCATAGGCAACGCAAATTGCGAGGCCAGCGTAGACCAAACTACCTGCCACTGAGCAGCATCACCGACAGTCATGGAGCGAAACACTCGGGCGGCGTTGCCATCGAGCATGAACCCGATGACGTCGGTCGGAGCTGCGCGCTCCAGCTGGCAGAGCCTCTCCAGGTTCTCCAGCCACTCCAGCGCGTCGACCGATTCATCGCCAGTCAACTTAGGCAGCTGCCTAGACAACCGGTCGAGGATCGGGCCAAGCACCTGAGTCAGGATGTTAGCCAACAGGCTAACATCCACAAGCACTCCTGACGTGCTCCCCGCCGACGGCACTGGCGATCCCGCATCGCCAGCTCCGGCTGCCGCAGCCTTTTCAGCTGGCGCAGCCTTTCCAGCCGCCGCCATCTTGCTACCCACAAGATGGCTACCACAGCCAAAAGCCTAGATAGCTTGTTGGCCCACCCTTAACGTTGCTGCGTGCCCCCACGCTAACAGCAACCGCCTCAGCCGCTTCACCTTCCCACTCTCCCAAAAGAACGGAAGCAAGGCACCCGCCGGCCTCACACAGGCACCGATCGCAGCGAAGACAACACAAACGAAGGACGAAAGCACGCGCGTCTGCACTCAACCACTGCCATGCTTAGACTGCCGCGGCAGCGCGTCAGCCACCCGAGGCGGTTGCGGCAGGGTACGACAACTGCCGCAGGGTACGACAACCGGACCGCCCTCGTAACTCGTGGGCGGCGACAGAAACCCCACACTAAGACAGGGACATTATCAAAAGGGTGGCACCCTAACAAGGACCAACCCATATTATTCATCAGTGAGGTAACACAAAGAAAGTGAATGTATAAAGTGCTTACATTTGGTTCAGGGTGGTCGTCTTAAGAAATTACCTCGTGTAGGTGCTATGAAATCAAGATGAATGAATGAACAAGCTCTTGAACTGCTCCTACCTCATCATTAATGTATTTTTCATGGGAAAAAATCACTATATAAATGAGAACAGTTCTAAGTCTCCAAAATTTACGATGCAAAATGGGTCACCTGGTTTGCAAGTTGACTTTTTTATTTCATACTTTTCAATACCTCAGTAATAGCGTTTTTGCACATGATGGAGTACAGTAATAGTTGTGTGCTTTGTGTCATACCATATCTGGGAAGAGGTTGTCATTGCTTGTAAGTAAGCATCTGTTTTGCTATCTCTTGTATGTATAACTATTGATTTTTTTTGTCATTTACCCTGAATTCTTGCAAAATTAATTTAACTTCATTTACTTGAATTTAAATGAAAGCTTCCTGGCTCAGTTCTGTTTTGATGTGTGATAATATCCAATTGAAATTGAAAACTGTTGTAGATATCTGGTGCGTCTGTATCAACTCGAGGCCGCTACTTGTCAGCAGAAGAGATAGCCAAGCTCTCGCCGGACACGCCCTCCAGTGATCGACCGCTTTATCTCCACATTCAAGGCGCCAATGAACAGGATGTTAAAGGTATTGCTTCTTATTAAATGGCTATTTTCCTAAAATTGAGCTTTTTTTTAGGATAAGTAGCACTGCAGAGAAAAAGTTTTTGAGTTGAATATGTTATGATGACTAAGGGATACTGTCTCTGGAAGCAATTAAAAATTATAGTTAAAGACTTGTTATAAGATATCTTTTGAGTTCTTTGTAGTATGAAATTTTATGTGAATTTCCATTTACCAATTAATTTGACTGTGACACGCAGTTGCTGTGGGCCGTGTGATGCACATCATTCTGTCAAACAACCATGGCAACAAGACAGCTCTCAGTAATGGAAGGGGTCATTCGAAATTTCAAGGACGTGGAAGATTTGTGCAGAAGTTTCCCTCTGGGCCGCGCTTCAACATGCCAAAACCCGAGTTTACCGAAGGGCCTGGGGGCTCAGGGAAGAACCAGTTCAAAAAATCAGTGCACGAAAGGCTAGGGCCTCCAGTAGCAAATAGAGAAGACGCCTTGCACATGCCAGCTCCACCGCTGAACCCCAGTGCCTCTGGTGGTGTGAGGATGTGCATGAATCTGCCCCCCTACACAGCTCCAGCTCCTGATCTTACTTCCAAAGTCAGCTTTTTGCCAGCTCCTGCACCCACTCCGTTGCATGTAGGAGTTCATTTAGCATTTATTTTATTGTGCTTTTACTGTTATGTCAAGTTTAGAGTGACGATTTTTGGTTTGTTTTGAAAGAATTATTTGTTTATATTATGAATTTGTGTTTAGGTTCACAGGTAATACGTTGTGCAAAGTATGTTATCTGTGTGATTTGTAGCTTTATTTCATTACATCGCTACACTACAAAGAAAGCTAGAGAAACTCCTGTAGCTCTCTATTCTTATGGAAATCAATACGCATTGCGAGTGTGCTCCTCTCTATCCACTAAGTAATTTTCTTTTAATGGCATTCAACTGTTGCAGCGAGAGAAGGTGTTCTTGCCTGAGCTACCGGGCATGACCGCTGCTGAAGTATTTGCTGCCCTGGCTGGTGAAAATGAAAGCAATTTGCAGTTCATCAGGGAAGAGACTGGCGTTGATGTCGTCTTGAGAGGAAGTGGCAGCTCGGACGCTCTCACATCCACGCTACAGCCTGAAGCATTGCACTTCTACCTGGAGTGAGTGAACAAGTATAGGGAATTAAGTGTGGTAAACAATTAAGTGTGGCTATTTCTCTGGATTTGAGGAAATTTTAGTTGGAGACTGTAATAGAAATATCATTGGTGTACTTATAAATTACTCGTGAAATAACTCTTCATTCATTCAACATGCCCAAACCATCCAAGCCCTCTTTCATCTACTCGCATGCTTATCTTTTGAACAAAACTCGTCTACCCCTAACCGACTCATTCCTGATCCTATCTCTTGTTACTCCAGACGTGCTCCTCAAACACTTCATCTCTAACACATCCAGCTTCCTCCTTTCAGCTGTTCTGAAACCCCAATACTCTGCTCCAACAGCATAACTGACACGATTAAACTATTTAACAGTCCCCTCTTAGTACTCATACTCAAACTCCTACAATCAAAAACTTTCCTCATTGTACCCAATGTCTTTCAGCCTTCACTCACTTGATGCTTCACTTCTACTTCCATACTATCCTTCACAGCGACGTCCGACCCGAGGTACCTAAATACTCTACCTCCTCTAACACCTCACCATTCATCCTCTCATCCAATGTTCCAAACATTCCACCTTTTGAACATCTCATCGCCTTTTATTTACATTGACCCTCAATTTACGCCATTAGCACACTGTACCCAACTCTGTAACCAGTCTCTGCAGTTTTTCCTCTAAATCAGCCACAGGTGCTATTTATTTTGCAAACAACAGCTGACACACTTCCCAATTCATACCATTTTGTCCCACAAACACACTGCGCACCTTTTCCCAACATTCTGGCATTCACTTCTCTCACTACGCCATCCATAAACAAATTAGGCAACCACGGCGACATCTCACATCCCTGTCTCACACCTATCACGACTGGGAACCAATCACTCACCTCATTCCCTACTCTCACACATGCTATCAATGTAGAAATTCAATGTAGAAACTCTTGATTGCGTTCAACAGTCTCCCCATCCACTCCATGCAAGCTTACAACTTGCCATAATGCCTCACGGTCCACCCTGTCATATGCCTTCTCCAAATCCATACCTACTCAACTCACTCTAACTTATCTTTTTCTAAATTAACCTGAATTCTGTTTTTAAGGATTGTACATTAATTTAAACCTCCCTAACCAAAACAATGGTGTCCAAGACAGAAAGTAGGAAAGCAACATTTAATACAGAATAAAGGGAACTATAAACAAACTAGCTGTGTCCCACTCCCTGTACATAGAAGCCAGATAGAAAAGATAAATGAAGCAAGAAAAGTTGAAAAAGAAAGTGATTTATGCTGAAAAAAGGACAGCGGTTAAAGATGGCTCATTACGAAGCAGGAAGTCAATCTGAGAAGTCAGCACTGGGAAAACGTCTAATAACTTTCTGCTCAATACCTCACACTTCCTTCTACCTCCTCCCTTGAAGTGCTAATGCCGATGATGAAATAGATCTTTCACCCCGAGGATAACTAGAACTTATTCTCTGTGTTCCATCTTAGAAGAAATTTTAAAAAAAATTTGCAGATTTTGCTATGTAACACACTTGGGGATAACCTTAATTCAATTTATCATTGGGTTCTGAGTAAATATCCTCAAGGCCCTTACACAGGAAATTTTGACGCTACTGATGACCTGAATAGCAGATGCGTGGTTTACAAACTGCCTCTTAGGGCACAGTTCACCACAATTACTTTTTAAAAAATATAAACTAATAAAATCTGATGAAATTAAGCTCTATTAACAAATTTTTGATATTTTTTGTAACTAGAAAATACACCAACGATTGACTTATTTTAGGTATAAATTTCAATTTTCTTAATCTGCTCAAAAGACTTGAATAGCTGAAAAATATTATTTATTTTTTGTTATAGAAATACTGTTATAAAAGCCACAACCAGTTTTTATATATGAATTTCAATTTCTTTATCTAATGAAAAACGAACAGTTTTATGTTCAGGAATAATTCCATTCTTTGAAGTAATTTTTGGAATATATTAAATTATCAGTGTTTTTAAGACACCTACCTTGGAGTAGATGTCTGTCTTTACTTATAACATAAAATTATATGGTTCTTTGTGAGTTTAAAAACAAAGCTCATTAAATTCTTCAAAAGGCATATCCTGAGCTATGATATCTGTATAAATGTTTTTCAGTCAGTCAAGTCTAACCTAAAAAAATCAGAACGTTAGCATTTGTTCTAATTGTTGGTCTCGGTAATAAATAATAATTATGTGATAGGTAAATTGAACTACAGGTATTATGTCATCCTCTTGTATGAAAGCCATCTGCTAGACTTTGATCTCTTTCAGAGGCTCTATCATCATAAATGAAAAGATTTTCTTTTTAGAATCTATGTCACCTGGATCGGGGATCGGAGTTGCATCATGAAACTATTCAATGTTAGATTTTGAGTTACGTTTAATAGGTAAATTTTCAAGGAAATCGTTGATATAACCATTACTCTTTTTAAGTAATTCAGTTATTTCAGATTGATTGTAGTCTTTATCAAAAGCATACAATTTTAACAATTTATATTCTGGTTGATGTATAGATTTATTGTATAGAAAAAGATAATTAATACCAGCAAATTTTCCAACTAAAGTTTTTGACCGCTGCCGGACAAACGGCAGTGGAGCAGGGCAGAGTAGAGCTGGCGCGGAGTTTTATGTTAGTGGTATTCCTATTAGGGTGGCCAGACAAGTAGCACAGAGCAGGGCAGCGCTGTTCTGAGCAGTCTCCAGCGGCGTTTTATCCTGGATAATAGAACTCTGCTCGGAAGCTAGCAGTCAGTTGCAGTCTAGAGTTCGTACAGGATGGATGTCAAGCTTCTGATCTCGGTGCAAGCTATTCCTGCGATCTGGGATGCATCTCATTCATAATATTTCGATCATGACTGTGTTGATGAACTATGGTCATAGCACATGCTATGGAAGTTAGTGGTAAGTGGGCTTGTATAGTTATTTATACGTATATAGGTATTTTAAACCTCATAAATTGAAAAAAACTATACCTATGTCAAGCATTTTCTTAGTCAATACCTACACTTCAAAGCGTACCAATGCCGAATATTTTTATATCGTTTTTTTTTGTGTTTGGCGCACGGCATTAAAATTGACTTAAAATATACCTTTTTTATGTGTAAAATAATAGTTTTTTTAGTTATAAACAATCTTTTTTCTCCTAAGTAAACTGAGGAAATACAGGTTAGGTCATCTGTTACAGTCAAATGTGGAGGGGAAGGATCTGCAATTTTTTCTTGACCAGCGCGATGCGCTGGACACGGCAGATACAGAAATATTCAAGTGTACGTTTTATGAGTATTACATCGGTGAAAAAACCTTTGAGAAGCAAGCAACGGAAAAACTATTAGTTTATTCGAGAAACGGTGGTGATGTTAGAATTTTATGGAGTAAATTCTACTGAGAAATTGCAATTAAATTGAAATTTAGTTCCACACGCCAAACAAAAGATCCTTTATACTTTGATATTCATTATTGATTTAATAATTCAAAATTTGGGTAGTTATATCCATAGATGTTTATATTTATACGCTTGAACGAACATGTTCCTTATTCAGTAACGTAGCTACACGTCCAGCACTGCAAAATAATCCACATTCAAATATTTATAAGGTTTCGAGTCATTTGTCAGTAAATTATTTGCATGGTTGTCCTATCAGCAATCTTAACTAGCATGTTATCATGCAATTAATTTTTTTGCAAAATCTCCTGGAGCAGTGATTGAAGCCATTTAAACCAGTGTGTGTTAAAATATTGCAGGGTAATCAAAAGTAATATATGACAGTGTACGGAAGTACTTGTACTGCTAACAACTTTATGCATAGCATAGCAATATAGATAAATAAAAACCTAGTTAGATGAACTATTCCCAGTTCTACAGCTATTTAATAAGCAAAATTTGAGGTAACCACAGTCACAAAGTAGCGCTCTTCGTGGCACCAAGATTGCAACTGCTGCGCGGACACAGGACTAGTCACTGCTGTTTGTTTGGCCGCCTATCCTGCTAGCATAAGCTAGCAGTTACCAGAGGCTCGCAATGGCTCTGCTTTGCACTGCTCCATTGCTATTTGTCTGGCCGCGGCCTTAGTAATAAAGAAGTTTTACCACAGTTTGACCTCGCAACGATGAGATATCTCAAACTAGGAGGAAGAAGAATAAAATGATTCATTTGATTATTTCGTTAACTGTTTTTCCGCATTTACATCATTCTATTTACCTTATACAATATAACTTTTTTCAAACCTTTATTGTCTGTTAATAACAAATGTAAAATAAAAATGAATTTCAAAATAGTTTCTTATTCATGTTTCACGATGAAAAATATCTTATTGTAAATTATTTTTATTTGCATTGTTAAAGTCGACATTAGTTTAAATTTGATTAATATCTAATCACAATTGATTTATATTCGTAGTACTGAAAACAACTTCTCTTTGAATATTTGTAATAATGTCTTCCGTTTTATTAAATTTAATTATTTAACGTATTTTTGCTCATTTATTCGAATAAAAAGTGAACATAAAAACGAGGTTGTCCATATTGTTTGACATTCACCGGAGAATATTTATTAACAAACCACATAATGATTGCTCAGTTTACACAGCAACTACCCCTCAGGGGGATACAATTATTGTATCAATGGGAATTAGCGCTCCCAGGGGGACAATGTGAGGGCCCGAGCTGAAGGTTAGGTAGGCTTTCTTTTTTGTTAAAATAGAATAGGTTTTTGTTTTGTTACGGACCGTCTTTTTTCGGTTCACTGCTGTCCTGTTTTTTCAGCACCTACTACTTTCTTCTTCAACTTTGATCTTGTTTCATGAACTTCTCTCTCATCTGTTTCTATGACCTTTCTGCATAGATTCCCCCCATTCTCTCATCTCCATACTAAATGGTGCCTTCTTCCTTCCTCTCTTTGATACGCTCTTTTTTTTGTAGCGGTTAGGGAGGCTTAAACTGACTTATAATCTAATCTTACACAGCAACTAAATATCTGTTCAAAAAGGTATACTAGCTCAAGAACGATCAAAAAGTAATTAATCATCTATTTATAATATATGCTGATTTCAAATCAACTTTACAAAACAGTAGTCCTTGTCAACCAAATTCAAACTCAATAATTCAATGAGGATTCAGAAACTTAAACCAAAAAGTTTCTGTCATACGAAATGTGAAGCAGATCAATATTCCTTATTAAAAATATACAATGGTGAAGGTGCTGCCTAAAAGTTTGTAGAATATTAAGAAGAAGAAATTATTATTTTTTGAAAATAAATAAGAAAATATATTTACCATCTGATGAATTTGAAGCATATAAAAACCACTAAGTGTTGCGTGTGTCCTGAACTATTTACGGGAAAAAACTACAAAGTTAAAGGTCATAATCATCTAACAGGTAACTACATAGAAGCAGCTTATTCAAAATGTAATTTCAAGGTGCTTAATCCAAGTTTTACATGATGCTCATTTGTTTATAAAAAGACTTGAGAAATTAGCTGGGAAGTTGAATAACATTCCCTAAACAGATGAAGAATATATCAGTTTCTCACTAACAATAAAGGGTAAAACTTTTGTAAAAAATCGGGAAGAATAAAAAATTTCTCTAGATACATACGGTTCTTAGAAAGCTACAGGTTTTTACCTTCGTCTCGAGATAACGTTTTTAAGAATTTATCCGAGCATAAAGAATTATCCAAGTTATTCACCAATGATGAACTATTGGATTTAGTGAGGAAAAAAGGTATATACATCCATATGAATATATAAATAGTTATGAAAAAATGCAATGTAAGATTTTCCCACTTAAACGTGAGTTGTACAGTAAGTTGAAAAACAAACATTTCAGAAGATGAATACCAGCATGGACTTGAAGTTTGAAATCATTCAATTGTAAAAGTATAATGACTATCATACTATTTATTTCAAAGTAGACACGTTATTATTGACAGAAGTGTTCAAAGAATTTGAGCAACATGTATGAGAACATGTTCTCTGGATGCAGTGCATTACTTAACAGCTCCAGGACTCTCCTTTGATGCGTTGCTTAAACATACACATATTGAACTCGAATTGCTTACAGATCCCGATGGGTGGAATTTCAACAATATCAACACGATATACAAAATTAAAAAATCTATATATTTCAGAAACATTTAAGAAATGAAAACCAAATTGTAATGTCATCCATATGCACTCCTCAGGAGGATATAACTATGGGAATTAGCGCTCCCAAAGGGGCTATGTGAGGGCCCGAGCTGAAGGTTAGGTAGGCTTCCTTTTTGTTGAAATAGAATAGGTTTTTGGTTTGTTACGAACCATATTTTTTCGGTTCTCTGCTGTCCTGTTTGTCAGCACCTACTACTACAACTCTTTCTTGTTTCATGAACTTTTTTCGGAGCTTACTGTTTCTGTGCACCTTGTGCATAATTCAGCATTCCCTCAACTCCATACTAAATAGTGCCTTTCTCCTTTTTCTCTTGGAACATCTTTGTCGTGGTTAAGGGAGGCTAAAACTTTCTTATAAAATAATATCACTCATATAGATGTGAATAACTTACACGGTTGGGCTTGAGTCAGGCATTCCCAACAGGAAACTTCGAATGGAAAGAACCCAGGTCAAAACTTTGAGAAGGTAAAGGTTAATATTATCAGTTGATTTAACGTATGTGGTAGAATTACATAATACTTATAAGGTTTCCCATTAGTGCAAAGAAGTGTAAAAATTTATGCCAAATACAAATTAGTTCCACACCTAGGTAAATGGGAAAAATGTGCATTACAAATTTCTGGAACAATAATTGCTTTTAGGAATGAATGAAATCAACAGAATACTAGAGTTGAGCGAAAGTCCTTAGAAGAAATCCTATTGAAATCAATACAAAAATGCATGAGTAAGCTAAATCTGTGTTTGAAAGACTTCTACTAACTGATGAACAATTCAGTATACTGTAAAACAATGTAAAACATAATATACATTAAAAGTTCATTCAATAAAATTGAAAAAACAATTAAGTTCCCTAATTAGCCAAACTTTAACAGTCTTGAAATACTCTAAGAAAATTTAATAGTTTGTCATTTAAAAAATACAAAGTTACATACACCAGTCCATTCTATAAAAGATTTTTTATATTAGATATAAGGAAATATCAATGTACAATTTTCATTACAATTATATATAGGAAAATATGGAAAAAAGAAATTTTTTCGCAGCTACAGCTTCATTGTGTATGGTATCGAAATGAAAGACTTATACAGGATGTTTCAGAAGAATAGAATCAACTGTTTTTCTCAGATGAAAATTTCCGAATAAATTGGGTTTTTGAGATTTTAGCTGTTTTAAAGCTGGAATTTAATTACACAATTACTCCCAATATTAATTTCGAATTTGCGTTAAAACACTTCGAATCTATGAGATTTACAATAATATAATTTAGTTGTAGTGATATTTGGTTAATAAAAGTTTTGACTAGAAAGTTTTAGAATGTTCCAGATCGTGCTACCAGGTTACTTTCAGTTTGTCTTGTTGGCACTGTTCGGTCTCAAAGAAACCATGACGTCGGTAACATGAACCGTTTAACATATGCTGAAATGGCAGATATGTACTTTGCTTATGGTGCTGCTAATAACAATGCAAGACAGGCATCTAGGCTGTATCAGGAGCAGTTTCTAAACCGATGCATACCTGGTCATAAAAGTTAACAAATTTACACCAAAGGCTACGTCACAATGCCAGTTTCGAAATTGGCAAAAAGAGAAATTGGACGCCCAAGGGATTCTTTTGGTAGATTCATTTCGTCATAATCCAAGAGCCAGCACGCATAGAGTTGCAGTAGCTCTGGGATTACAGGGCCACTGTAGTATTTGGAGAATCATGATTGATAATAACTTCCATCCATACCACTTTCAAAGAGTTCAGGCATTGAATCCTCTAGATTATGAACTACGAGTGCAATTTGTGCAGTGGTACTTTACCGAGAATTCCATGAACCGAACTTCTCCGAACGTGTATCATTTTCGGATTTGAAGCAACATTCCCTTTGAGAGTGTTCAATTCCAACAATGAACATGAATGGACACTTGAAAACCCTCATATTGTGCGTGGACATTCGTACCAGCAACGGTGTAGTGTTAATGTTTGGGCTGGTATCATCCATAACTAAATTATTGGACCTCATATTATACCGTCGCCTTGCAACGAATAATTTGTTTTCTTAAAAGTGCTTCCCGAATTACGTGAAGCTCAACCACTTGCAAAAGAAGAATATGGTTCTATCAGATGGTGTTCCTGGGCACTACCTTATTAGTGTCGAAATTACTTGAATGGTCAATTTCCTGATTGGTGGATCGGACGAAAAGGTCTTGTTGCATGGTCGCCTAGATCTGACATGACTCCACTCAATTTCTTTTTTTGGGCACTCATGAAGAGCCTTGTTTATGCTAATTGAATCTGAGCCCCGTTGAATCTGAGAAAGGTCTCGTGGCCAGAATTGCAATGGCTGCTAGTGAAATTTCTGTAATGCCAGACGTGTTTCCTAATATGCGGCAGTCGTTAAGGGGGTCAACTCATCGATTTTTAAATATTGATCCGATTCGTCTGAAATTTGGCCAGTATATGTATACTCTATAAACATTTTACTCAAAAATTTTTCGATTTAGGCCTTAGTTTTTCGAAAAAATTGGAAAAACTAGTTTTTTGGTTCGTTTGTTTTTTTCCAAAAGAGGAAAAATTGCTCCTATTCAAGAGTTAGTCTTCAAGCAAAATTATATTGTTACAAAACGAAAAATTTAGTCAGTAAGAAAGCAAAAGGTGTAAGTTTAAATATAACTGAGAACGATACCACAATGGAAGAATATGAACGAGCTTTGAAAAACGAAACTGTACATAAAACAATGTGCAATATTCTAAGTGTTCACCGCAAATTAAATACCAAAAATATAAATAAGATTGCATTAAATGGTAATGACAAGAGATATATTACCAGATGAATCAACACGTTAGCGTTAAATCTTTGTAAAATATAGAAAAAATCCTCATCAAAAATTATAGTAAATAAGAAGACAGAATTATATGGTGAAGATGTACTAGACTGAGAATAAAAAAAATTTGAATATGAAAGTTTGTCTGATAGCGATGAAACTGGCAAGAGTAGTGTAATACCGTTTCTTCAAACACTACAGTGGCTTTGTAATCCCAGAGCTACTACAACTCTGCGTGCTAGTTCTTGGATTATGATGAAAATATCTAACAAAAGAATCCCTTGGGCCTCGAAGCTTCCTTTGCCCGAAATGGATTTGAAATTACCTTCTAATATTCAAGTCAGATCAAATTCCATATGGGTCTTTCAGCAATAATAATTCAGCATTTTGCGGTCCAGGAACTAAGGTTCAGAAGTGAATTCAAAATGGCTCGTACGAATCATGACATTCACAACATTCAAAAACGAAAGAGAAATATGCTGATTTTCTAGTAAAAAGAGCCGCTGAAATTGCCACTGATCCCATTGAACCTGTATATGTTCTAGGCTGGCCTCGGAATTCAAAAAACGTCAAAACATGCTCACTGAGTGGGGCAATAAAATCTTTAATGAGATTTTAATCCTGAGACAGACTATATTGGAATAAATTAACTTATTGAAAAATACTTCTCATCTTCAACTCCTGTACAGAATTGGTTAGAAACTCAATTAAGGGCACGGTTCGGGTCTATTTTCAGATTATGGTCATTTTTAAGTTTATAAACTCATCTTATAGAGATTTTTCTTGCGCATCCAACGATATAATTGGCTTTCAAGTACGTCAATTGGTTATTCTTCTGGACGGGGTAAAAGACGCGCACTAGTGTGACCTTGGGGTGCGCCAATGGATGGGTGACCTCCCTCTTCCCCCCCATTACGAGCCAGTGTTGAGTGTTTCTCTACTGGAATAGCAAGAGAGTTCATTCATGGCCCAACTTGAAATGCTTTCGTACTCAAACGAAACATCCTATTACTCAGTGATAAATTATGGTGGTGTAATTGAGTGTTTGTTTTGAGTCCGGCTGCTGAGCCATAAGCTAATTAGCTGGCTATGTAAACATAAATGCCTCCCGGAGTTTTGAAGCTACAGGAATGGCAATTATATCAATCGGAAGGGCTTAAAAAGAACTACAAAGCAATTTAGGGTTTTAAAAAAAATTTAGTCAAAATTGAAAAAAAATGTTAAAAAATTAACCCTGTTCCGAAACTTATATTTATCGACTTTTGATATGGATCCTTACCCACTGTTTTGAAGGTACATAAGAAGGTACAGAATCACTGATAAGACTCAATTAAAAAATTCGTACAGAACGAAAATTTTTTTTTTGAAAAATGGCTTCTCTGAATACTCACCTTGAATTTTGAAAACCTACTCCTCCCACAGTTTTGAAGGTACAGAGATGGCGAGCATACCAATCAATGGCGATTGAAAAGGAAAATAGATCCGGTGCAAAAGTTTTTTTAAATTTCAATTCACCTTGAAAATTAGAAGCCAATTATTCAAAAAAGTGGAAAAAGAGGTCATTTTTGGGGAAAAAAGTTCTCAAAATTAAAAAAAACAAATAATCGAAAAACTTTTGCACCGGATCTCTGTAAAAGACAATTTGCTATCTAGAGAATATTTTCTGAGTTCTGTGAGTTGAAAATTGTAGGAGTAGTAGGATTTTCTGCAACATGTTTTTTCATGTTTTTTGAAAAAATTATTATTCACGTATGGTTACGAAAAATTCGCACAAATCAAAAAAGTTATTAACAGTTTACATCGACGGTAGATATCTCGGAAAAATCCACCGAGAACTTAGACTCTTTTCACCCCGAACCGTCCCCTTAAGGACACCGTCTGGGTAGAAAAAAAGTCCGTTATTTATGGATGGATTTCTCTGAAATTTTCACAGTAGGTGTAAAATGATGCAAAAATCATTTATTTCGACAAAATTTTTGTATCTGCACTTTTTTTTTTGAAAAATATGATAAAATCGGGTTTTTTAAAAATCTATCTTCTTCTACAATTTTGAAGTTACAGCACCAGAACTTCGTTTTTAGATTGCTCATATGTCTATATAACCGTAAGGGCTAGGGAATTTCGATATCTTTTTTTTGTGGATTTTGAGAATATTTTTTTTTAAAAATGTGAACTTATTTCATTGTTTTTTTTTTCATGTCATGTAATTTTCAAAATAATAGATGTATAGAAAAATGCTACCCCTTACGGATACACCTTGCTAAGCCCTATCGAATGGTATGTAAACCATTCTTGTAGCTCTAAAATTGTGGAAGAAGTAGCATTTGAGAAACCAATTATCATGTTTCCAGAAAAACGTGTTTTTCACCAAAAAAAGTTGTTTTTCTTTATATCTTTTGAACTACAAGATTTTCTACAATGAACTCTTGAGCGTTTGTAGCTCTTTTTAAGCCCTTTCGATTGATATAATTTACATTGCTGTAGCTCTGTAACTCTGGGAAAAAATATAGAACAAAAGACAATACGTGTAATTCTTCAAAATAACCACTTTTTTCATTTTTTCATTTTTTTTCAATCAAAATACGTTTTTATTCCAAGTCAACTCCTCTGTTTTGTAGCTCTTTTCAAGCCCTTTGGATTGGTGTGCTCGCCATAGCCGTAGCTATGATACTGCAGCTGTCATCGAGCTATGAATGAAAGCTGCGGTATCATAAATACGGCAGAGCAGCTAAATTCTGAAATTGTCAAAAATTAAAAAAAAAATATTAAAATGTTTCGTTTGTATAATGGAAGCACTTTGAGTAGCCCATGAACGAACTATATTGCCATTCCCGCAGAGAAACATCCTCAATTGACCCCAATAATGAGGGGGGGAGGGTTCAAGGTCACGCCACTCCCATCGCTTTCCCCCCCTCTGGTGGGCGCACTATTCGGAGTAGACGTAAACGGAAAGCACCAATGGAAGCGCAAGAAAATCCTCTATAAGATGCATATAAAACAGGAAATCTACACATATCCCAATTTCCATCTAGACGGTCCCCAGACGGTGTCCTTAAGCCATCAAAACTTTTTTCAAAACTGTTAAAAACGAATTTCTTTTCAAGTTAAGACTGATAGAGGCTTGGATTTCACAAATAAATCCACTCAATAATTATTTAAGAAACAACATTCAGTGGTTTAGTTGAAAAAAGGAACGCTTGTGGAACGCTTCAACAGGATGTTGAAAATTGAAACGGAAGTATTTTACGCATATGAATTGAAAAATTGGTGAATATTGTACAAGATTGATGCAATTTTGAAATAAAGCGTTATAGATCAATAAAAATGAGACCTTACGAAGTATAATTGGAAAAACAGTAAAATGGTTCACCAAAACTTAAAATTGGGGATAGAGTGATAAGTAAAAACTTAGACTTTTGTAAGGGTTTGCCAAATTTCACTGAGTTATTCATATCCCAAATACTGTCTACTAAACCAGTGAATGGAAGATTGAAAGATATGGATGGTGAAGAAATAATCGGAAGTTTTATACACAAGAACTTTCAATATTTAGTAATGTTTATGTAGTTGAAAACATTCTTAGAGTAGAGGAAAGCTTTTGGTCATCTGGAAAGGTTAAGATGAGCCTTCATGGATCTCAGCAACTGAACTTAACGTCAGTTCAGCGTAAACCTATTGCAAGTTAAGCATTTGTGAGTTTTTTTTTTCTTTAAAAAAATGGCTTGAGTTGATATCAAATTTAACCCCTTCCCCGGCAGAAACGTATATACTCGTTTTCACAAAATGTTCGTTTTTCAGTCGTCGACGAGTATACTCGTCTAAAACTTTACCGTCAATAACCAGCTACTTACGTATATACTCGTCGATTTTAAGCCTTTGTAAGCCATTCTACGTGTAAAACGAGTATTCTCGTCAAATTGTACGCCTTGCAGAGGCGATAGGGTTGAGCTGTGGGATTTCAAGGACATTGTTACTGGACTTGCTCCGACAGTCATTGACGTCGGATGGGTGTTGTTTGCATCCACATTTTCATTCATTGTTTTGTACCATTTTCAAGTGTTACACCCCAAATGTCTAGTTCAACGGAAGATAGTGAATATGAACTTTCCCTCAGATTCTTGAATACTTCTGATAACTCAGCCAGTTCATCAGACAATGGCTATTTCTCGACCATGACTATTTCTCGACATCAGACAATGACTATTTGACTCATTTTTGCCGACAAAGGTATTTTCAAAATAAAAAGTAAACAAACATGGTGTGCGCATCCCCTTTAACAAGTGGACTCAACTACCCGTATTAACGGGCCCAACAGCACACATATTTACCGAGCACCCATCTGGGGCCTGGTAATGCTACAAGTTAAGATAATTAAACATTTAAGCGGAGCGTCAATAGCAGGAGTCTCACCTAAAGATCTTCGAAAACAAAGTTCAGGTGAACACGTTTCACTGTAGCCGGCTGTCATGGACCCAAGGACCCACTGTAGCGAGGGCAGAATGCCGAGTCACGCGCAGCACACAAGAGAGACGTGCGCCCGCGATCACGGCCGTATCCAATCTGACGTGGCAGCCTCCGGTTGCCACGCACATCAGCTTGCTTGAATCCTTCGCGACGGCTTAGGACTCGCACAAGAAGATCAGACGAACGTTTTAGTGTTAACGTTTACATCTTTCGCCGTAGACGTGAGGACCCCCGCCATTGCTCCGCTTAGTCGTAAAATTATCAGCATAATTAATTTTTAGGCTTATTATAAAGAGCAGTCTTTGCTCCTTATTGTGGAAGGCTTTTTGTGCCTTATAAAATCCGCAAAGGACCTCAGCGTTTGAGCAATGACTGGAATCTCGACAATGGGAAGAAAAAATAATTACAAACTATTTTCATTACCAGCATCAAGAATAATACATAGAACCAAAATGAAAAAATTAGTCAGAAAAAGAAACGTTTTTAACAAAAAATTGTAGAGGAAGGTGTTGAATCCGACATAGTAAATTTAACTAAGAGTTTGATGATGCAATTCACTTATGTCAAAATAATCGAACATTATTTATACCATGATATTCAAACTCTTCACAAACCATTGACAACCTTTATCTAAAATTGTTGATAAAACTAGACAAACTAGGTTGGCAATAAGAGATATACCCAATGACAAATTTAAATCCATCAAAGGGAAACCTGTCGAAAACTAGTTTTACTCTCTTCTGAATCCAACATTGTAGTTGAACCTATAGCATTTAATTTCTTGCGTTATGTATGGAAACCTAGAAATGAGTATGACAAAGCTTGTGGTATTTGATGGGATGGAAGTTAAGTTTTTCGTGAGAGGGAAAAGGTAGATACTCTGGAAAATTATTTGAAAATTTAGCATAGAATATTCGAAAGCACAACTGGATTAGGAGAACTATTAACAAAGCAAAATCCTACCGATTTCAAAGATGAAAATAAAAGAATTTATTATGACATGTATTCAACTGATGTATTCTTGCGAGAAGGTGGTACCATAAAAGCAAATAGGGGAGAGAAATCTTTTAAATTAATTAGACCCTTTTTAGAATAGTTCAATAGGGAAAAGTTTGTTCTGCAGTTGAAACAATTAAAACAGCAAGTCCATCCCACGTATCTGATTCTGAATCAGCAAGTTTGAGTCGAGACCAAAGTCCTTGAACACACTCAATACCCAGTTCATGTTTTAGCCCTTTCACAAAACCCTACTTGTAGACCAACTCCTACTCCTATACTTCCTCTTACTCCTTCCGGTGATGATTCAGACGTTTTAAGATCAGGTATTGTATAACCTTCTAACATCAATAATTTTGGAAATTGACACCAGAAATTATTTGGTTCTTTTAATGCTGGAAATACTGGAGTGTTTAATGAATTGCAATTATTCACATGCGAAATTTTTGAGCGAAACCTTTTGAACAAAAATGATTTGAACTCATTTACCGATTTTATTTTTAAAAATGGAATCTCAGAGCAGAGTAATAACGAATAGGAGAAGTGATAGTTTGACAAATTTTGCTCCAGCAATTAAGTTAGTCGAAAAATTTCATGAAATTGGGTTAGTTGGATTAGAAATGTATCATTTTATTCTCAACATCGATGAAAAGAATAATAAATTCTATTGAATTGAGTGGTTCTGTAAATATTACAATTCCAAAGGTTGTTATGAAATAGATAGTATTAATGAATTTATTCAAAAGTAGCTACAAGGCATCGGAAATTGAAGTACACACCAATACTCTGAAATACGTAATAGATGTTCATTCACGAACATTGAAAGTTTGTCAATAAAGAGAACACTGAAATCTTGGTTAGGATTTGGGGATGTGGGTTTTGGTGTTTGAGACAATAAAGGAAAACGGTAAATATTATGTCTAAACGCAATGCTTGTTCATTGCAGCGTAATTAACGGCTCGTGTCTCAACAGTTCATTGCATATTTTATTCACTTTTCCTGAACATCCCTCCTGGATATAAGATTGTGAAGAATCCAAACAAACATTTATCGATTCATTAATCTTTGATTTGATTTTAGGTTGTGGTTTACTGTTTTAAATAGCAATATACTAAATAAAAGACGTGAAGAAATAACGGTTCGGTTAGACTTGAGATCAAGAAGTTAAAAAATAGTTGAAAAATTGTTTATAATAAATAAAACTTTACAATGGAATGAATTAAAAACAGTCATGACCAATGCAGAATGGGAATAACCCACGATGCTTGAAAAAATTACAGCAACATGGAGGTATAACGTCGCTAGAAATTATGGCCCTCACGGGACACGCCGCACTGCAGCGTAAGGATTCCTCTGACCCGCTATGAAGCGAGTTCGGACTGGCTGGTCAAGCACCAGTGCTTGCCCACCCGAGTATCCCGGTCCGACTTTTTCATGACATTCTGCTGAAAATGGAAAACCGGGCAAACTATCAATTACGACATGAGAAAAAACACGCGAAATAAGGAAGTAAACTATCTATTAGGAAAAATAAAGAAGTAAACTATCTATTGGGGAGAATAAGGAAGTTAACTATCAATTGGGAAAAATAAGAAAGCAAACTATCAATTAAGAAAATAATTTTCTTCACTCCTGCGGAAATTTTTTTTGGACAAAGGTCTGCTTGAAACCATCATAAATACCAATCGAACCATTATCTCAGCATGACTTGAAGTATGTTTAAAAATAATAAATATATCAAATGTCAGGGCATTGTATGAGATTCATTGCCAAGCAACCGAAGGAAATTGAAAAGGCATCTTGAATCTTGATATAGTAGAAGTTGGATCAGGAACACATTGTACTTGTTGGTCTAAAGCCCTTATTAGACTGTGGCAAGCAGTGTCCTGGTTGATACGCGGCATTGTCCAGCTCCACACATTTCCTCTTTCGTAACTCGGCTCTCTGTGGCGATGTTCGCGCTCTCACGAGTGTCAGTTTTTCTGATCGCTCTCCACACGATACGTGAGCATGCATGCAGACGCTGCTGCGAGTAGTGGATGTCTACGATAAGCTGTCCTCTCCCTTCACCTGCGCCGCTTGCTGACTGGAGTAGGTGATTGACAAAATTATTCATAGAAATCTTAAGAAAGCACCCATGTTTATTGAGTGAGAAAAGAAGCGATTATAGAGATAGATCTCTTCGAAATATAGCATTGAACAAGATTGTAGAAGAAATGGAGATTGGTCACAGTTTAGGCGGGAAAACAAGACTAAAATAAATTCCCAGAAGTCAGGTGCAAGAACTTACGAAATATATGTTCCCAAAATGGGGTGCTACAACCTACTGAAATTTTCTTACACTAAGGTGACATTATTTGCGCCTCTACTCAATCATTGGATGAAACACTTCATTCTTAGCCTGAGTTAGGCAACATAATTCTCACACATGTATTATTACTTCTCATGTTTCTTGAATAGAAATTACTATTATAAGTTTTTTCAGAAGTTCACAATTACAATAGAGCGACTTTAGTTACAATGTTATAAACTATTTTATACTTTTTCAAGAGAGTGTTTAAGTATAAATTTATATTACACCGCTATATAAAGATTTCCAATTTGAATGTCTAATGTTCATACTTATTATTGTTCAAAATACAATGAGTACAATGTTACAGTTTTCATGTCAGCCTGATGACTAAACCAAGCATTAAATAATCGAAGCAATTATATCAAATTGTGATAAACATTTCTTCACTAATATCAGAGCTATTTTAAGGAGATCGTCCCAGGCCCCTGTCGCTCAGGTGGTCATTTTTCATGTTTTTGTTGGAAAAGAACCCTTATGTGGTGGACTATTCGGTCCTAAAATTTTATGGCGCTACGGACAATAGATCCCCCCAGTAAGGGGACCAAAATCTTCAACTTTGAGTCCATTTCAACCCCATATAAAAAGAGAACAAATGGAAAATGGAAAAACCCCGTATGAGTTTGTTAGGAATGTTCCAAGGATTCTAAAACTGTTGTTTTTGTTCTAGCATCAAAACTCAATGACGAGTAACATTTTGAAATGTCAATATCAGTAAAATGTCAATACCTAAAAACCAAATGTCAATTTTTTAAAAAACTAAGGCCTAAAACAAAAAAATGAATCGAAGGAATTGTGTTTCTTTTCAGAAGTTACATATCATAGTCAATTTTCATAAGAATCAGACTGAGAATATTAAATTTCATATATATGAATTTTTTGTTTTGGGGGGGGGGGGGGGTTTGGGAATCACAATTTACAGTGTAAATATGAAGTTATGTATGGAAATTATCGAAATAAAATCAAAACTGCATTCAATTACATAAATTGTTCTTTATATTACACTTCAACAAAAAATTTCGTTTTATGCTTATACCCAACACTTCTAACTTTCAACATTCAAAATGCTACTCGTCTTCGAGTTTTGATGCTAGAACAAAACCAAAGACAGTTTTAGAATCCTTAGAACATTCCTAACTGAAATGAGCTTTTGTTCAAATACAAATTTTTCATAAAAATATTTAGCTCTAAACCCAAAAAATTACTGTTTATAGAAAGTTGACTTTTTTTTTAAAAAGTAGAAAAAATTTGAATTTGAAAAAAAAACATTTGAGTTTGTTAGGAATGTTCCAAGGATTCTAAAACTGTCTTTGGTTTTGTTTTAGCATCAAAACTCGAAGACGAGTACATTTTGAAATATCCATAAAATATAACAAACTAATTTTTCGAAAAAAACTAAGCCCTAAATCGAAAAAGTGACAGAATTGAAAAAGGTTTACTTTCACATAGTGCATATGCTGGCCAATTTTCAAACGAATCGGACGAAAAAAGTTCAAAAAGTGGGACGATCTCCCTAACATATGATGAAATATTATTTGTGATATCTCGTCCTAGAATTAGTTTTTTGTCCCAACGCACATGCTGCAATTATGTGTACAAGTACCTCAGTTTTCCCAGAATTGGATTTTTTCATATTTACGACCATCAATCTACACTCCACCGTGCAAAAACACTTGATTTGAAATAAAGCGTAGTTGCATTCACGAGAGCAATGCATTCCAAACCACAATTTTTGATCAAATATATTTTACGTTGATATTAAACGATATCAATTTCATAATTTCAATTTCATAGAACCCCTAAAATAATATCAATGCATTTATTTAACCTTTTTCTAGTATTGAATAACTGAATTAACCGTAGAAAATTAACATTACCTGAAAGGCATATATATTGGCAAATGCAATGATGAAAAAATTTTTGACTTTTTGCAGTTTAAGGGAACGTCCCCCATACGAATTTTTTTTCGTTATTGAACCTAGAGTAGTGAAATTTGGTATACAGATTGGAAATGCAATTTGGAATCGTTTGTCTTCTATGAAAATATGCGATTTTCTTGAATGAAAATTTTATATTCGTAGAAAACCGAGTTTGAAGAGGGGGGTTTCAAAATGCATCTCCTACAGTTTTCAAGCTACAGGGGTAATTTTTATGTTATTAGATTCGAAATATCGTGGACATTGCAGGATACCATAAGGGAAATCTCTGAAGTCACACTAAGAAAAAATTGAATTTCTTTTATTTTTTATTGTTTTTTTCATTTGTGACATCACAACTTTTGTTTGCAACAAATCTCAAAATTCCCTTATAGATACCTTTATTTTCCACGCTTCTCCGCATCCAATGATTTTCCACGCTTTTCCGCATCCAAAATCATTGCTGTAGCTTGAAAACTGTAGGAGGAGATGCATTTTGAAACCCCGCATTCCGAACCTACCAAATAAAGCAAATTAGGTAAACATAAACAATCAAAATCATTCTTCGTTATTATTTATGGGGCCAGCTAGGACCATAGAAATCATTTTGTAGTAATAAATAGACATAGAAGATGACATAGCAACGTTGCGCCATGAAGAAAGAGCCAAGAGGGAGGTGTAACATAGTAAAATACCAATTCCCCTCCCCTTCCCCATTCTTCAAACCCCCGTAGCAGGCGAACAAGTGAACTTACGAAATTCATTTTTTTTCACAGGATGTACCTGACCTTTTTCCTCTCCTATAGCAGCTAAAACCTATTTTTCACACATTTCCCCATTTTTATGGGGGGACGCTCCCCTTAATTCGTATGCTCTGTAGGTCCTTTGCAATAGAGAGAGCACCATTATGACGTAACTACCCACGTTCATTTTTCGGACGCTACTGAGCGCCGTGTCCATGGCTGGCCAACACCGTATCGTGTAATAGCATTGCAGTATGCTGGTGACGCCGCCGCCATGACTTCTGAGAAGAGAGCACATTTTTCGCGTAACACCACCGACACTTTGCCATCGTCTAATATGGGATTAAGATAAAAAGGATGCATGTTATTACCTTGACAGTTATGGTTTCAAAATATTCAAAAGAATTTGGTAAATATACGACACATTGCGAAATTATTTGGTCTGCTTACAAAATATAAAACGAGAAGTCATTTGTGGCCATTTATGCCTAGAAGTTCTGAAGCGTTTGGAAACTGAAAGGTTAGATGAAATTATGCTTAATTAAATTATCTTTTACTATGTACGGTAAACGGCTATAAATATCCACTTAATTTTTTGCTGGTAATTTTTTCTTTTAAAAATAACGGTTTGATATTTATACTGCAAAATTATTTATTTAATCATCTTACCAAGGATCAGAGGATAATTCTCGTATAAATGCAATTAATTGTTCAATTACAGGTTGTAACATCAAATCAATAACTCATGCCATTGTTGAAATATAAGCCTCTTTTGGTAATTTGAGAATGGAGACATACAATTAATTTTCGAATGCAGAATTTGGCCTGAAATTTATTAAGGGATCTATTGGAAAACTTCTTGAGGATGCGATACTCTACAGTCAAGCCCCATTTCAATCGATGAAAGGTTCTATAATTCAACTCATAGGGTAACAGAGACCATAGATCAGCAGCAGAAAATAAATTTATTATATTACATTCAAAAATGCATCCGACTGGAAAACGTTTAAATAATTTAAATTTGATAATAACCGAGAAAGTGAATGAGCAGATCGAAAATAACTATAATCTTAGGACCAAATTCACTCCAATTGAAAAAAGGTCAGATAATTAAGACAAGATGATGAATAAAGTAGATGTAAACAATGAAGGATTGAATTCAAGCATTGAAGATTCAGTTAAGAATGCAGTAGAAAAAGTGGATGATAAATTTGACGCGATTCAAGATATTGATAATATGACAGATAATCTGATGAAAATTTTAACATATGTTTAGAAAGTTTCAATAGTTTGGAAATAGCAGTTGACGAGATAGGTGAAAAATTTAATGAAGATGAAGAAAGCTTTAATAGGAAAATGAATAACATAGGGACATGTATTAGCAATAATGTTGATGAAAATCTTATGATCATTGTGAGTGAATTTGATTCAATCAGCTACAATGTTAGAAAGAATGGGTTCTAATCTCATTTCAAGTACTAAAAATAAATGCAATGAATTTCTAACAAACAGAATTATGAGCTAACTCCAATCAGATAAATGATGTTAGCATTTTCCAACATTTTATACAAAATATAAACCAAAACAAAGTTAGTCAATGGAAATCAACATTACAGAAAGAAAATGATGAATGTCAAAATGTGAAAAATCAGTTTGCATTGTTGTAAAAACGTGTAAACTATCTTGTAGGTTCTCATGTTTGAAGAAACATCGAAGTTAAGTTTAGATAATACTCTATTAAAAATGTTAAGAGTAAAATATTTAATGTAAAAAATAATTCTACTAGTATTTCTCAAGTAAGAAGTCCTCCAGGTATTGGCTTAGATATGTAGATGATGAAAAGAATTTTGATATGGATAATAGAAAACTTAAATATTTCTTTTCCAATCGAAGAATTTGATGCAGCGAAAACAATCTTACAAACAATATTATGAAGAGGAAAACCCTTATCGATGAAAATCATCAGTTTAGAAGTGATGCTGTCCAAACCCATTCGCTGAGAATACCACAGTTCTACAAAAAAAATCTGAGTAGATGAATGAGGCTGATAAAATGAAGAAAAAGGTGAAGGAAAACCTCAATAGGTACAAAAGGATATCGGATCTGAAAATTGATATTATTAGAGTTGGATTATCGGATAACATAGGATTCTTGAAAGATGATATTAGGCGATTAGAAGAAGAGGTGATGAAAAGTGTAGATAGATATTGCTAATCTGAAGATTGTTAACCGATGTAAGTTCATATATTGAAACTTTCAGAGATAATCTACAAGACAGGATAGAGAAACAATTATAAGTGAGATGAGATAGAAAATTTCAAGAAGTGAGTACTGAAAGTGGCTAATGATAATGCTGGTATGAAACAAAGATTAGTAAGAATGTAGGAAAAGTTGTGAAGGGAAAGTGAAGAACCGTTAAACTTAAAACTAATATTTTGCATAGAGGCAAAAAAAAGTTAAAAAAAACAATACTGGTTGTTCGATTGCATCTCATCACGTCTTCGTACTTGAAAATTGGTGAGTTCCCAATATGAAATTATTCCCTGAAGTCTTTTCATCACTGCATTGGTTTTGTAATCTGATTTTGTACATCAGCCGAAGCATTTCACATGATTCATACAGACTTCTGATCCGTATTCAACTTAGTGCATCTTTCAAGTTTTGATAATGTCCACTCATAACCCACAAATACGCTCCATTTAAGGAACCGTCTTGCTAAAAATTAGCATGAATTAACGAAATGGTCGTAACCTTTTTTCTAGGGGATCTTGATCTATGATATTTGGCATACGTATGTATTTTTGAAATACACGACCCTTATTTATTTCCGAAAAACACATATGCTAAATTACATAGATCTAAGTCCCATAGAAAAAGCGTGACGGCCATTTCGTTGATTCATGCTAATTTCTGGCTAGACGGTCCTATTGAAAGATCCACGCGTGGAGTTGGCGAAACACCAAAAGTAGAACATAGCGCGCACTGTTACGGGCCTCCGAAACATTGGAAATACCTTACGATACCACCCATATTAATGTCTGGTAAGGCACTGAACTCATGTTCAATTTGCTTAAAATTGTCTGAGGAACTGAAAAGGATGCCAGGCAACACTTTTTGCTTGCAGTCTTTATTGTAGCCACCGCTTATGTGTAGCAGGCGGAATGAAACAGATTATATATACTGTAGATATATATATATATATATAGGGTGTTTTTTTTACTTAGAACAAACTTCGAACTTCGGTACAAAAAGTCAAAATATATCGATTTTGATGAATGACAAAATGTCCAAAACTCTTTAGTTTTCGAGTTATGGCGTCGCAAAGCATGTTTAGAAGTGCATGTTATAACTGGGCCGCACACCAATTTTTATTTAAAGTTGTTAGTTTTCGAGATTGTCGAATACAATTAAAGTATTTTTCCTCATTTCATTATGGGTTATCCATTCCATGTAATCAACGACAAGATTTCAAGATGCAATGTGAAACTGAAATAATGAAATGAAATTTATTATTAACAATCTACATAACTGGAACGCACGTGTTGCAGTATCAGTTCGCCATTTGTTGACACGCCGTTGCACTGTGACCATGGAAAGATTTACCAATGCTGAGAAGGCAGACATGCATTTGATTTATGGAGCTGCGGGCGGAAATGGTAGGCTCGCTCTGAGGATGTACAGAGAAATAGATGCGCCGCTGAATGGGACCATTTTTAGAACGAACTATGTATACTTCCGCCGCTTGGAAGAGGTTAATAATTACTATTTACCATTGGTAAGTTTCTTTTAATCCACCCCCTTCCGGGGATAAAACTATTGTATCTACGGGAATTAGCGCTCTCGTGGAGATTATGTGAGGTCTCGAGCTAAAGGGTAGGTAGGTAGGCCATCTTGTCGCAATAGAATAGATTTTTGTTATGTTACGGACCATTTTTTTGGTTGACTGCTGTCCTATTTTTGTGCACCTACTACTTTTTTCAACTTTCATCTTGTTTTCCTTTTTTTGTATTTTTTTATGCATCTTGTGCGTAGATTCCGCGTTCCCATAACTCCGTACTAAATGGCATCTTCATACTTCCTCTCTTGAACATGTGTTGTGGTAAAGGGAGGCTAAAATATTCTAATAAATCAATTTTTTAACCCGTTTTGTTCACTTAGAAAAATGAACACGTATGGTGGGATTCGATCCTTTGACGACTGCGCGGCGAATTTTTTGTGTACTAATGTCGAAACGCCCATGGCCACCGCAACATGGTACAGAGTGAGAAATTTAAGGTGTTCTCTTTACGTTTGCTTATTTCAAATGAAATGAATTTAAGAGCTCTAATGTTCTCATAGTAGCTGAAATTAAATTATATTTAATGTTAAATACTGCTGTATAATAGTGTCTGCATTATTCAAGTTCAAAAGTTCATCAGATATTCTTATCCAGGCATTTATACCTGCCAACAGTTTTAAGAATTCGTTTTAGAATTTAAAGTTCAATTTTTTTTGTTTTACATGTTTTGTAATGGATGTCCGTTTTTATGCGAATTTTATACGTTGGAATCCATACTGCTGCCATCATTGTTATGTACGTCCTTTTTAGATCACATCGTTGCACAACATTTGTTGTATTCATAAGTCATACGTCATTTATCTTCCAATGATGCATCTTTTCCATCGGGATTTCCTTATTTTCCAATTATTATCAATCAGTCATTTTCAGATGATTGAAAGGTAAATAATCAAAAGGTTTCCCAATAATTTACTGTTGAAATGATGACGTCTTTTGATTCAGAGTGGCAGACACATGTAATCGATGGACAGGAAGATATCACATTGTATTGTGCCTTTATAGATGAAATCAGCAATGACGATGATAACATAGGGTCTTGGTATTTCTCTCATTTTTAATAGATCATATATAGTTTTACGATGCGTAGGCAGGAATTCGTTTCACGACAACTACCTCATTTCGAGTTGAGGCCTCGTTACTGAATCAGTTAGCGTAACATAGATTATTTGGCACATTAAGTGAATGTAACGCACGCATCTAACGTTCAGAATAACTCTTCGTACGCTGAAGGTGAACGCCAACTAAACCTACACGTGAAATAAATGAACATCGGCATCTAAGGATGCTTTATTTCCAATCAAGCCTGATACATATCATCTTGTGTATTGGTTTTTCAAATGCCTTATTACTAACACTATATATAGGACACTATGACGGTTTCCCCCGTAAAGCTGGTACCCATTTCCGACACCTGGGTTGAGTGGGGTATTGTGCTTGAGTTTTCCCTTATACATAACGGGGAAATCGCCGCGCAGCACCTGGTTTCGAACCCTCGACATCTTCATGGAAGGGCGATGCCTTAACCACTGTGCCACGGCGAGCACCCGGATGAGAATGACTTGATAACATCTATAATACTTAGCTGCATTTAGATTCCAGATTGGTGATTAATAAGTCATTAGGTGACCTCAATAATACAGCCCTCGCTAGCCCGAAGGCAGCGCGGCAAGGGCACGCCCTTCACTTGCCACGGCTGGCTATGCAATTTTTCGACTCTCTCAAGGAGCGGGCTTCGCGCGTCTTCAGCTATTACGGCTTCGAACAAACGCGTTTCGCATCACAATGCTCTACGTTAATTAATTATCGGAAATAACTAGTGTAGTCCTATAATCCGATTCGATTGGATGTACGATTAATTCACAATTAATCTATATAGAATGAATAAGATCCTAGGTGACTAAAGACAAAATGAAATATATTAAGAAAAATGGATGTCTCTGACAGTACGGCTTGCTTAGGACGCTTGGTGACGTGGCACTCGCATAGGTTAAGAGGAAGAGGGTGTGAGAATAAATGTAGCTTCCAAACGGTGCCTGCGTGCTGGTATTGTAACGGCCGGATGTAGAATCACGCACATGCTGCGCTAGCGATTAATGATAATATATTTCATTCGATGACTTCTTTTCGAAAAGATGATGGTCGCTGGCCGCACGAACCCTTCGTAGCGTTTTGTCAAACATGACGTAGAACAGTTATAGTGCTGGACTACAACAAAGTTCTTGCACCATAATTTAGAAGTAGATATATAATCAAACTCTACCAAGTCTATTGTAAATTCTCAGTTCGTTTTTTACGTCGTAGAAAAATAGGTAAATGGGAAGCTAAAATAAATATTCTAAATATGTGTGAAAAACAAGAAAATGAATGAAAATATTTTTTATCGACTGAAGTTTTTTGGGTAGTTTAAGAAAATTGAAATTTATACGTAAATATAAGGTGATCGCTTGTGTTAGCATTTTCTACTTATAAACCCCTCAGGGGGATACAACTATTGTATCTATGGGAATTAGCGCTCCCAGGGGAAAAATGTGAGGGCCCGAGCTGAGAGTTAGGTAGGCCTTCCTTTTTGTTGAAATAAAAATTTTTTTTTGTT
Organism: Morinoia aosen; assembly: GCA_030386875.1. Lineage (NCBI taxonomy): Eukaryota > Metazoa > Arthropoda > Malacostraca > Amphipoda > Talitridae > Morinoia > Morinoia aosen. The sequence continues at coordinate 3,194,277 of CM059560.1, forward strand.
ATGTTAAGGACCACCTTTTTTCGGTTCACTGCTGTCCTGTTTTTCAGCACCTCTCACTTTATTCTTCAACTTTTATCTTATCTCATGAACTTCTTTCTCATCTTACTGTTTCTATGCCCCTTCATCATGGATTCCTCGTTTTCTTATCTCCATACTAAATAGTGCCTTGCTCCTTCCTCTCTTCGATACGCTCTATTTTTTTTAGCGGTTAGGGAGGCTTAAACTAACTTATAAACTTATAATCTTTCTACTTATAAAAAGGATCAAAAATTAGTCAATGAAGATGAATTTCATCAGATTTTATTAAATTATATTTTATTATAATTGTGGTGAACCAAGCTCTAAGTGGCAATTTGTATCCTACCGATGAGAAAATTGGAAAATTATAATTTATTTGTTCTCGGAACTCATAATAGCTTATTATATCGCTGTAAGACAAACTCAGTGGTGAATCAAATTTAATCTTGATTGTATTGTCTCCAGGCATACTGACGTTGGCCGCTTCAATGAAGCTAAGTCTCTGGTGGTTAACCTGGCCCAGACCGTGATCACAGACCTGCAACAGCAGCTGCTCTTGCAGAGACAGGTGCACCAGCAAGCGCAACAGCAGATGCACCAGCAAGTGCACCAGCAAGCGCATCAGCAGGTGCATCAGCAAGCGCAACATCAGGTGCACCAGCAAGCGCAACATCAGGTGCACCAGCAAGCGCAACATCAGGTGCACCAGCAAGCGCAACATCAGGTGCACCAGCAAGCGCAACATCAGGTGCACCAGCACGAGCAACATCAGGCGCAGCAACAGCACGCGCAACATCAGGCGCAGCAACAGCACGCGCAACATCAGGCGCAGCAACAGCACGCGCAACATCAGGCGCAGCAACAGCACGCGCAACATCAGGCGCAACATCAGGCGCAACAGCACGCGCAACATCAGGCGCAACAGCAACACGCGCAACATCAGGCACAACAGCAGCACGTGCAACATCAGGTGCAGCAACAGAACGCGCAACAGCAGCAGCACGTGCAACAGCAGCAGCACGTGCAACAGCAGCAGCACGTGCAACAGCAGCAGCACGCGCAACAGCAACATCAAGCGCAACAGCAAGTGCAACAGCAACAGCAAGCGCAACATCAGGTACAGCAACAGCACGCGCAACATCAGGTACAGCAACAGCACGCGCAACATCAGGTACAGCAACAGCACGCGCAACATCATGCCCAGCTGCATCAGCTGGCTCAACAACAAATACAACAGCTACAGCAGCAACAGTTTCACGGAGCCCAGCAGTCGGAGGTTCATCAAGTTACACAACAGCAGCCTGCGCACGCTCAGCAGCAAGTGCTGCACGTACAGCAGCATCAGCTGCACCAAATTCAACAGCAACAAATACAAGATCAGCAGCAACAAGCTGAGCAAGTCCAGCATCAGCAACAGGCTCAGCAAGTCCAGCATCAGCAACAGGCTCAGCAAGTCCAGCATCAGCAACAGGCTCAGCAAGTCCAGCATCAGCAACAGGCTCAGCAAGTCCAGCATCAGCAACAGGCTCAGCAAGTCCAGCATCAGCAACAGGCTCAGCAAGTCCAGCATCAGCAACAGGCTCAGCAAGTCCAGCATCAGCAACAGGCTCAGCAAGTCCAGCATCAGCAACAGGCTCAGCAAGTCCAGCATCAGCAACAGGCTCAGCAAGTCCAGCATCAGCAAGTCCAGCATCAGCAACAGGCTCAGCAAGTCCTGCAGCAGCAGCAGCAGCAACAACAACAACAACAACAACAACAACAACAGGTTCACCAAGTGCAGCATCATCAGCAACTGATCCATCAACAAGAGGCTCAGCAAGTCCTCAATCAGCAACAGCTGATTCAGCAACAGCAACAGGCTCAGCTTGTGGAGCAGCAGATCCAAAATCACGTCCAGCAGCACCTCATTCAGCAACAGTTGGCGCCAGAACACAGTCAGCAAGTTTCTCATACGGTTGTCAGTCCAGGTACGAATCAGCAGCACACTTCTCACCTGGTGTTGCACCAAGTACAGTTTCAACAGCCGCATCAAACTGCATTAGAGCTGGCACAACAGCCACTCAACAACCCTACTCGCGAAATTGCTTATCAAATTACAGTGGGTAATCAAACATCTACTCCTAGCACTCCCGACCCTCAAGCTGGTCGTGACAACAAAGGTCATGGCACACCTGCCCTAACCTCAGCCAATTTTGTTTCTGAACATTCAGCAAACCCAAGCTCTACAGAACTGTCGGTTACTGTAGCAGGTTTGCCTAACTCCTCTGTGACGCAAACTCAAGTCCAGCGTGCTTACGAGTCTAACCCAACAGCGAACAGAGATAGTTCTGCACGGCAGTTGTCCCTAGAGGAGCCTCGAAAAGAAGGTGAAAGAAATTTATTATCGGCTCAGACTGCGACTCAGCTTACTGCAGCACACAATTCATCAAGCACTGCAGCCATGGCCTCTCATGAATCTGCTTCCACTCTTGTGCAACCTTCAAATTTTGTTCCATTATCTACTGGAGTTGTCCCTGCTGTGGAGTACTCAGAAAAGAGTACTCCCTCTCCTGCCTCTCATCCTTCAGTTACCCTTCCGTATTTGATGACCGTTCCTTCTTATCCTCCCCCGGCCACGTCGATCGCCGTTTATGATGCCACTCAACCGCCTCCCGCTGTTGTGCCTACTGCTTCATATACATCAATAGCTGTAGCTTCTTACGTTGCAAATCCTGCTGCCTCTTTCGCTTCGTCGGCAGCGTCTCTCTCTTCCTCATCAGTGTTTTACACTGCTGCTCCTTCTTCAGCAACATATACCACGCCTACTGTTGCTTCATATGTAACAACACTGTATGCTGCCCCAGCATCTGTGGCGGCTGTTACTTCCACAGCTAGAAGTTTAGATGCTACAACTGCAGTCAATTCGTTAGCTACTCCTGTTACAGCGTCACACACTATTCCTATTGGGGCTCCTCATGTTCCCCCTGCTGCTGGTTCATATGCCCCACCACCTGCCATTGCACATCCAAATGCATATGCTATTTCTGCAGCACCTGCCGCATCTTACGGCACATCAGCTACATCTCATGCCACACCTGCAACTCCTGCGTTGGCTTCATATTCTGCTGCTTCGTTTGCTGCCTCTGGTGCCGTAACATATGCTAATCAAGTTGCAGCTTCATGTTCTGCGCCGGCTGCCCCTTCACATGCTGCCCCAGTTGTGGCTTCATATTCTCCCGCAGTAGCATCGTATTCTCCAGCTGCAGTTTCATTTGCTGCTGCTTCGAGTTCAGTACCAATCGCGACGTCAAATGCGGTACCTGCTGTCACTCATGCTTCTTCTTCGGCTCCTCAAACTGAGCAGTCCATTGCACCTGATACCTTGGCATCAACTGCTCCTCAGTTGGCTCTCATCCATGCTGCTCAATCTAAGTCGCAGTTAGCTTCCTATCTAGTCAGCTCAACAGCTGGTCAACCATCTGAGGCCGCCTCACACTTAGCTCCTGCGTCTCTTGCGGTTCAGGAGTCTAATTCTTCTTTTACTTCATATTCTACTCTAGGAGCGGCTGAACTCCCTACCTCTGCAACTTTGACTCCCTCTTTGCATCAGGCCCACCCGCAATACCGCGCTGCTCAAGAGAACCATCAACAAACGCTTCCACAAAATTCTGTGGCTTCTGTCTCTTTATTTCAGATTAGTCACATTCCTCCACGTACTTCCGCTATACCTGCTGCTGCTGCTGCTGCTGCTGCTGCTGCTGCTGCTGCTGCTGCTGCTTCAGGGGACCAATCTCAGAATACTGATAGTAATGAATCACAGCGAAATGGGAATCGAACCAATGATATAAAAGGACAATCACACCACGGGGATGTCCAGCAGCAACAATTTGATCTAGAATCCCGTCTCCATCAGCCACCGAAAGAAAATGAGCAGCCTCTTCAGCACGAGCAACTTGAATATGAACAGTCTCTTCACCAACAACAGCATCTCTATCAACAAAGACAACTAGAACCGCTTCAGCAACATTTATTGCAGCAGTCGGGACGTGATCGCCAGCAGTATCATGAACAGGCACAGCAATTTCAGTTTGAAAATCGACCTCATACCGAAACAACTGGAGCTCGACCACAGCAAAATGAACCCTACGACCCTTCTCAGCCTTATCAAGAACATCCTCTTTCTAGCGAACCTCAATCAAGGGATGTTCTTCAACGTCTTCCAGAAACGGTGCATCCCTGTAGCGATAAAGTTGGGCATGAGCAGGGAGGTCTCCGTCATCAGACTTCGGATCAAATTGCTGCAGAAGTGTCCGAATATCATCATGGTAACTACCCACCTTATTTGGAGTGTCGTCAGGAACATCCTGCCGAGACTCCGCATCATCAATACCAGAATCGCCCTGCCGTCATGCCGGGGCGTAAACAGAGGAATTGGCAGCAGCAGCCGTGGCAAACAGGCTATCAATCTCAAGGTTAGTGAAAGTAATCAACGTTCTTGGACTTAACGAGGAAAGGATGATTGTAATTTCTCTTTGTGTTGGACATAATTACGCAATCAAATGAGTAAGGACAAATTTTTTCAGGCTTGTTCACTTTTCAATGGAAAAAAGCCTGATTGTGACTGTTTTGATGATCCACCGGGTCTCATACTATGAACGAGATAACACTCTTAAGTATGTCAAAAATTGATGAATTTGCGCCAAAAATTTCAAGGAACTCTGGCATTTCAGACGTTTGATGACTGAAAAAATTCATACACGGAACTAGTAATGATTAACTTTATTCATTCAAAATTACTAGAGATCTTAGCGAACCGAATTATTTGTGAGGGTTAATAAATCTCATTCAATCTGAAAATGTACGCTTTACTTGTGATTTTTCATTTCGATCCGTGGACAAAAACGTCGAATTAAGTGGGGGAATTAATAAATGTGAAACAATTACAATTTAAATGAACATCCATGGAGCATTAGTATGAAAATATGCATTCCTTCCTGAATAATGGCTAGGGTAAGTTGTTAATTCCTGGAATTTGTTAATTTAAGGATCTCATGTGCGAACTACCTCGTGATATATCAAGAAGAGTTTTCCACTACTAACCCTAATTCTTGAATTAAGGTCCATTTGCGTCATTTCAGAATGCTCCACAAGTTTTCTATTGTGTTCAAATTTGTAAAATTTGTGGGTCACTGTCTTCCGAAGCCCTCAAGACCTCAGTTTTCGACGGCACTCTGTTGCTTTATGAGATGCATGCGAGAGGACATAATCTTACATGGAAATGTTACTTCAACCTCGTTTCAAGGAGCTCCTTCAAGAAAACTGAATGCATTTGAAGTAATTTCAATGCCATCTGGCACTCTTCATGGGTCAACTAATATCTCTCTGATCAGCCCAGTGAAAATTATGATCCCTCCACTACTTTGTAGCGATGATGGCGATTCCGCCCATTTACAACCCATCCCATATCGCTTTTTTCGATGAATGAAACTTGCACAAAGTCTACCCTAATTTTGTCTTCTGTAAATTTAGGTCAATTTATGCATGAATTTTCGTCAATGGAGCCACCGGTGCTTGAGCAAAAATTTTCACGTGATGCCACTTTTCAATACTTATTAAATCGACGCGTGAAAAATTTCACCTCTTATTAATCGGGGACTTATAACAGCTTCACATTTGATTCGTAACATAAACTGGCGAGAAAAAAAATCTTGATTGACCATCATCGGTCCTCTGATGTGCCTTTATAAGATCACTGGTAAAGTCCCCCACAGTTTGGTGATTTCTACTTATTCTTAGCAATTTCTAGTGTGTACTTTACTTTTTTATAACTTTGAGGTAATAATATCCATATCAAAATCGGTCGAACTTCATTTATGACCCGTATTAATTAAACGTAGATTGAAGTTCATTGTTGGTCAGTTGGGGGGAACACCGTGATTTAAGCCATTATGACGCCAGTTTGTTAACATATCGCGTATCTAAACGATTTTTCACAGCATGGACATGTCATGAGTGCTTACAATTTTTAAAAATTTCATATACATTTATCTTTTGCATTTTTGACATAATTGAGTTATCGTGTTAATATTTCGACTCACAGCGTCGTATTACGCTGCAGCACCTTGTGTGTACTGTATAAACACACTTCCTTTAGACATGGAATTTGAATGAATCGGTAATGGGAGCTATTTAGTCTAATTATAGTGGAACAGGGCAGTGATAGTGTCGCGAGTCTATTTTAAGGGCTAATTCTGGTCGAGTGAAGGCTGACCAACTTTTACTATAATTGTGAAATTGTCTAGAATAAGTGAAATTTTGTACATCCTCAGAGAACGTGTAGTTTTATGGGGGACATAGAAGATTTTCAGGGTTACCTCCATTCTTTTTTTTCAAACAGTTGCCATGTTGATTTTTTTACGCGCTAATTACAATCTGAGCTGCTTTTTTTCTCGCAGATGCGTCGCCTTCACCAAAATCGAGTGTTGGTTCTGGCGGTATCGTCGCCAAAGCGGCTCCTCAGCGCATAGGTTACAATGCTGGGTAAGGTTATTGGTCTAATTCCTCTGATGTTCATTTCTGTGTTCCTAGCCTTATCTCAATAAAGACCAGGGCTTTGTAATGGCGTTATGGTCATGCTCTGGAAAAGTTCTTTATTTTTTGGTTCCATTTGAGAATTTGCAGAAAATTTTTCCTTTAGAAAAGCTTCAAAGGTTCATGGTAACTCTGATAAGATGTTTTTACTGAGAGTAACTTTGTGTTCGAGATAATATGAATTGTGTAGATGAAAAATTCTTCCTTACCTAAGTTGTTGCCCCTCAGGAGGATACAACTATCGTATTTATGGGAATAAGCGCTCCCAGCGGGAATATTTAGGGTCCCGAACTGAAGGTTAGGTTGGCCCTCCTTTTGTTGAAATAGAATAGGGTTTTGTTTTGTTACGGGCCATCTTATTTTCGGTTCATTGCTGTCTTGTTTTCCAACACCTCTTATTTTCTTCTTTAACGTATACCTTGTTTAATGAACTTCTTTCTCAAATTACTGTTTCTATCCACCTTGTGCATAGATTCTGCGTTCCCTCAACGTTAAACTAAATGGTGCATTCCTCCTTCCTCCCTTTGGAAAGCCTTTTGTAGCGATTAGGGAGGCTTAAGGGGGTCCTCCTGTCAAAATTGAATTTGATCCGATTGATCTAAAATTTGGCCACTATATGTATTTTTGCAAGAAAAACATATTTCAACATTTTTTATTCGAGAAATTTTCTGATTTAGGCCTTAGTTTTTTTTTTAAACTCGTTTATTGGTTCATTTATGGGATGTTTTCAAAAAAATAGAAGTCAGTGAATTTTTATGATAGAACAAATACAAAGACAGTTTTGAAATCCTCGTAACATTGCAAACAAACTGATTGGTCTGAATTTTCTATTTGAAATTTTATTTGTTTATGTATGCGATATTTGATCAATACCTAAAATATACTGAATTTTTAGGTTTTGAACTAGCAGAATAAAAAGCGTACAAATTGGAAAATCGAAAGCTATCAGTTTGTTAGAATTGTTCCAAGGATTCTAAAACTGTCTTTGTTTTCTTCTTAGCATAACTCAATGACTTCTATTCTTTTGAATTGTGAAAATTAGTGACTTTACAGTATAGGCCAGAAACAAAATTTTTGTTGAAGTGTAATATAATGGAAAATCTATGTAATTGAATGCTGTTTTCATTTTTAGTTCGATAATCTCCATACATAACATCATATTCACACTGTGAATTGTAATTTACAAAAAAAAGGAAAATTAAAAAAATTTTTATTTCATAAAATTATGAAATTTTTTGTTTTCAGTCTGATTCTTATGAAATTTGACTATAATATGTAACCTTTAAAAAGAAACAAAATTTCTTCCATACATTTTTTTGATTCAGGCCTTAGTTTTTGGAAAAAATTGACATATTGGTTTTTAGTCCACTGGTTTTGATATTTCAAAAGAATAGAACTCATCGAGTTTTTATGCTAGAAACAAAACAGACAGTTTTAGAATCCTTGAAACATATCTAACAAAAGTACATTCGCAAATTTCCCAGTTCTTCTTTTTTTTCTTTTTATATGGGGTCGAAAATTCAAGATTTTGGTCCCCTTACCCCTCCAATTACATGTTGGGGGGGATCTATTGTCCGCAGCGCCATGAAATTTTAGGACCGAATAGTCCACCACTAAGGGTCCTTTTCTAACAAAAACATGAAAAATGACCATCGGAGAGAAAAGGGGCCTCGGAGGACCCCCTTAAACGAACATCTAATCTAAGCTAAGCTGTTTCGGGGGTTAGCCTCTATAACTCTGCAACAATGTACCTGTTTCTACACGTTGTTTCGTTCAAGTCAAATATTTTTTGTACGTCAATGATAGATATCAGTCACAAATTAGAAGCATCTCTCAGATCAACAACATATCAAATGTCACAGTACTCATGAATGAAGTCTTTCCTACTAATACTTTTTTTAACAGGCTTTCCGGATGCTTAATTAACTTGTGGCCAGCTCAGTATTTGCTTCGGTTTGATTTACTCCGTGTAATTTTTGACAGAAGCACTTGAGTTCGTTTGATTGAAGGCAGACTCAGGCAGAGACATTTTCCAGTTTAGACGTAGTCAAACCTGACGTAATTCTCCACTCTCTAATGAGCACTATCAATGTTTGCTCTATGGGGTGTTTTCAATTTACTTCGATAATGCGAACATGTAGTTCAATTTTGATGTCGATTATCAAATTTTCTAACATCTTAGCTCTGTTAAACTTTTCTACGTAAACTCTGTCAACTTGGCGTGATGTTTATCCACGTAGAAACTGACTTCGTGAGTGCGAGTTCATAGAGGCGATTCTATGCCCTGTAGACTATTAATGGATCGTTCATTGGGCTTGTGAAGCTGCATTGATCGCCGGTAAGTTCGGCTGCAATTGAGCGCCTGCAAGACTTAGAGATGCGAGTTTTGTGACACTGATCCTAGAGGATACCTTGAGCCTTGGGTGAAAACGCACAGCAAAAAGTGTGTGTGTAATTCGGGAGATTAATATTTTTGTTATATATTACGTAGAAAGAACTCTTTCATATGCCCAAGTCCTGCCATTCGTGACTTGAAACCTATATCTCTAGTTTGTCATGCAATGTCAGCGGGTTTCATTCTACTGTATATAAGGTTCTCGACGTTAGATCAAGACTCAAAAAGTTTCATTTTCATGTGCGTGAGATCATAAAGGCACGTTAGAAGTTTTCCTAATTATTCCTGTTTGATCAATTTTAATTAGTAGTTCAGCCTCGAGCATGCATCAAGGTACAATGTTCAGATTTGAAAGTTAAAACACCGGAATGTGAATTACTTACATATTTCTGGTTTGGTTACCTTACCTGCTGGGCGTCATACTGTACTGATTTTTTTAAGGTATTCGAGTCAGTTTTGCATCTAAGTGTTCGCTATGGAATAAACTTTTTTTTTTTGTCGAAATGATCCATGATAAAACACCGGCAATATTATTTTGTTTATCTCAGTTTAGAATATATTGAGAAAACATCAATTCGTTTGGAACGTAATCGTCAGTAGGGTCTTTGTTCTGATTAGTATTGTTTATTCGGTGGCACATCTGCTCTGCTCGAAACTCCGGCTGACTTGGACATTGGCATGTTCGATAGCGACTTCAATTGTCAAATTTGAGGTGGCCATCACTTGTTTCGTTTGTGTCCATTTCCATTGCTTTATTTTAGTTTCATTTTGCAGAGGATTTTACGCGGTTTCTCAATTCTGGTTGAGGTTGAGTGTTGTTTGTTATGTTTCTCACTCTGTATTGGTTTACTGTTCTCCGAAAAAGATAATGTATTACTGACGTTGTTGCTGTTTGCAAAATATTTTATTTCTAAGTTCGAACTAAGAAGTTGTACAAAATCTTCATAAACTTAATGTTTAAATAATTGTCAGTAACTAGTACGATTGAAACGTATTAGTTATTTGCTTTGCATGTAGCTGTGTTCTATCTACATTGTAATGATAATTTTACTGCTCAACTCTCAACTAATACTTCCAGTGAAAAAAAAGGTCAGGAAATTGAATGAAGTTCCCTTACGCCATGAAGCCATGTTATTACATGTGGCGATGTATTCTTCATCAATTAGAAACATGACCGAATTGACGAGGCTCAAATAGATGTTGAAAACCATTCCCATTTTCTTGCTTTTTTGATGTCATTTAGATACCATGCGTCATAAGAAAAAAAATTTCCCTGGGGTAATGCGCTAGCTAACTCGACCGGCCAAATGTGGGGTCTCTCTTGAATTATTTAAAACGGCTCATTTATTGCTAATTGAAATTTTAACAATGATGTATACGTTACTCACATTGGTGACGATACCGAAGACGTGCTAACATTTAGATTTGGCCACTTAAACTCAAGCTCTTCCGTGCATCTCGCCATTTAAAGGAGTCAGAGCAACAAAAATGCCAGTATTATCTAAAAGTTTGGTAATTTAGCAAGTTTGATTTTCCGTACCATAGAAAAAGACCAAATTTCAAAAGTATACTTTATGGAATAGAATGACTTGTAGTTTTCCTCCTTACGTTTTGATAATTATCGTTTAAGATGACTTGGCAAGACTCGCATTGACATGTCAGAACTTGAACTTAACACATCGACTCAAATGGGGCCTAGTGGTAGTGAGTGTTGAGAAGATATTGAAAATGAAGAGGTGTGAAATTCAGGAAATCATTAAAAACAGTGAAGTATAAATGTTAGATTTATGGTCGAGTTCACTTAGATATTCCTCTACTCTAGTGGTTCTTAACCTTTTTCTTCAATTCGCCACGTTTTAGTGAGCCAACTCTCCATTCCCTACCGTAGCATCGTCCTTTTACTTATCTGTGACATTCCTAACCCAGCCGTGTTGTCACTTTTACCCAAATATGACATGCAATACTTCGTTATGGTCTTTTTTTGTTATCAAACAGCCTGTAAATGGTGTTGATTTGTAAAGTAAGTCAAAATTTGAGTGTGATGTATTGGATTTTGGAGTACTATCGATTTTTTGTGTGTGGAAAAAATGCACGAAAATCCCCACCTGGCAACTCCGCCATTCACTATCAATACTGCTGCACTATCAATACACCCCATGAGGAATTCCCCACAGGTTGAGAACCGGTGCTCTACACAATGCATAAATTGAACACTTGATGATAATCGATTATATTTCTAGGAAACCCTTCATTTCGTGTTGAAAGTTAAACTCACTGCTTTTGTGATGTAAAAGGGGTCAGTGTTGAATTCAGTTTACCGCTGTCTGTGGAGGACAATATTTCCTTGGTTGCTGGTAGAAACTTATAATATATATAGTCACTATCTGTGAAGTTAACACTAGTTATGTGATGTACCTCGCGATCTATTCTCAAGGTGAAATCTGTTGAGTTGCTTGTGCCTGGGGAATCCTGAAAAAGTCAAAGTTAATCCTAAACTGTTTGACCCCTTTGAGTCATCAACCTTGAACTTATTTCGAGCGCACTTGTGATAAATGCAACATACCTTCGTGATACTAAACTGTTCATCAACCTTATCGTTTTATTTAATTTGAATTGACCGATTTAAATGTTTTAGTGATGTAAACTGACAGTCGAAGAATCCATGATGAGGTCTGTACTTCTAAAAGCTGAAGTCCTCGAGACACCAGCTGTTCATGGAATGAAAAGGCTATTCGAATAAAAGCTCGACTTTAAAATTCCCTTACAAATGTAATTTACAATCGTCTTAGAGACATGCTATACCTGTGGAAATAAGCTCTGCTGGGGAAGATGTGAGGTTCCGAGCTTGAGGTTTGGTAAGTCTTCCTTCTGTTCAAATAAAATGGAACACATTTTTATTTTGTTATTGAGCATCTTATTTCACTGCTGTCCTGTTTTCAGTGTCTATTAGTCTCATCTTCAACGATTATCTTGTTATCCTGTTATTTAGAACCTCTGACTTTTTTCTTCAACTTTTGTCTTATTTCATAACCTTCCTTCTTGACTTGCTGTTTCTATGCGTACGGTATCCTTCGCGGAAACACCCTTTATGCATAGATTCCACTTTCCCTAAACTCCATACTAAATGGTGCCTGCATCATTCCTCTCTTAGAACATCTATGTTGTGGTAAGCGAGGCCAATACTAATTTATAATCAATCAATCTTGTTTCATAAACTTATTTCTATCGAAAACTTTGTTGTTTCTGTGCGCAGGGTGTGGGGACATTCATTGTACACAGAATCCCCATTTGCAAGTTCATACTCATCACTCTCTTGAAATCGCCTTTCTTGTGGCTAGGTAGTTTTAAAATAACTACATATGATAATAGAGGCGGGCATTGTGAGAAATATCTTCTAATGAATTGCTTCCAAAACTGACAAGAGCAAAATCTGCTGTGCCGAAGAAATATACTGTAGACAAGCTGGACGAATTAAGAGTATAGAGATGAAATGTTGAGAAGAGCGTACGAGGTTGGAAATACTGTTCATATATTCAACCTCAAAGAGTTCTACTCGTCATTCTTCTATATATTGAGAAAGTTTTTATTTGAAATTCGTATCAAATGTCCTGCACGCAATTAAAGAACGTGTAAAATGTCTGTGCTACGCTTGGTTTTGATACCATTTCGCTGTTAAGAAGCTTTTGCAGTCTCGTGGCTGCTGATGTAATCTAATAGTCTCTATCTTTTCTTGGACCAGATAGCTTGGCCCTGTGGCCAGTTAACCATTTCTTGTGTGCAATGACTCCTTTCATGCAGATTTAGCGGCGCGGAAGCAGAATCTGTGGCTCATGCTCGGCATCAGTTAGCGGTGGCCGAATTGAGGCAACACCACCCACCGCTACCGCCGCCACCTCCTCCTCCACCACCGCCGCCGCCACCTGCGCAACTTCTCGATTATCGTCAGCCAATAATCAATCCTGAATTTTCGAGTCGACAAGGCCATTCAATCCCCAGTAATACAGGCCGCAGCCGGTGCTCCGCTGGTGCTGCTGCGGGTCCGTCCACGCAGCGAGGTTTGTGTACTAACAAGCCCAGGTCTTCTTGTACGTGCAGGTTCCTGCTCTTCCGCAGGTTCTGTCATCGTTTGATGAATGTCAGACACATTTAAAAGTTGTGTTTTCTCCCTTCCGCGAATGTTTTATTTTTCTGGCTTTGGCAGGCACGTTGTGCTCGGACGTAACGTATGGCCATGCAAATTACTAAAATGCCAATGATGCTTCCTGTATTATCTCTAGTTGCTATTGGGTACGGTGTTTTTATGTTTTATTTCTAAGCCAGTGATGAGCATGAATATTAACTTGTGTAGATGATTTTTGCTTCTACTTGGCTATTATGTTTCATGTATTTGGCCTAGCCATGTTCATGTATTTTACCCTGCAATATGAAGCTTTAAGTTATCACAACACTTGATCTGCGCTGAGCTATTTTTTCAGCGTTACATGCCCTACTGTCGTTTTCTTTAGATGCTGCCGTGCGGTTGACTTGGTGTGATCACTTTGTCAGGTACTCTTGGAGGTTAAAAGTGTTTCTTTTTCAGAAGTTTAGAGAGCAGTCAGAGTTTACGTGCGTGATTAAACTTCGGAGTTCATGTGAATAAATGTGTTTTTCATTTCCACTCTTTTTTTTTAAGTATTTTCTAGAACTTCTGGAATAACGCCTATTGATTTTCAAGGGTTTTTTAGAAATTACGAAATTACTGTATCGATTCACTTTGTTCTTTGCATTCAATTGCACTTTCATTTGGAGGCTACTGTTTGTAAGCACTTATCTCAATACTATGTGTGATATTACAACCAAGGAGCTTTAATGGAATGGAGGCGGCATCCCTATCTTTTGCCAGTCAAGCGAGTGAAGCCACTTTTGCCGACCCAAGCCCCGCCCACCCGGCATTGGGTCCCAGTGTGGAGGTGGTGTTGCAGTGGAGGGGTAGCACCACCTCCATGATCAGCGACTGAAGACCGCGCTATTAAATGGCAGACTTGCGCTACTCTGTGCTATACGTTTTTTCTTAGACATATATTTCAATTGCGTCCTTGAAACGCGTCATATTGAAAAAACTCGTACTTGACCGCAGCTTGGATAAGCGACACACTACCACGCTGAGTGTCTGACACGCACTGAGCCCCATCTCCGTGACAGTCCGTGTGTGTGCCCGTATACCCTACAGCTACCGAAAATTGGCTTCACTTTAGAGCGCTGATGCCGCCTCCATTCCATTAAAGCTCCTTGATTACAGCCGTACAATTGAACTCGCATGGCAACTTCACTTTCGCGTGTCCAAACCACGTGCACAGCAAGTTATTTTCTAAAATTACGTGTCTCCTAACTGTGTGTGCCACTTTTTCTGCTTCTACTGCATTGGTACGTAACTCTTAATGCTAATGAAATCGCTCATTTTATGTTATTTACCTCAACACTCCGCTAAGCCTTTGAGCATTTTCAACCCTAAAACGTTTCTTCATAAGAATATTTTGTTTGTATTAACGCTTCATGAATTTAAATTTACACCTTTTGAATTTCAATCACTGATTTCCCCCATTTTTCATGTGTATCTGTTGCAAATGTGGTGTCATTCAAAACATTTTCACCCATTTCAGTGATTCAAGGCTTCAAGTAGTAGCAGCGCGTATTATTTACTTCATTAGAACTCCAGTGTTATTGACCTGGCCTCCCTTAACCAACCCTTACACGCCTAATTCCTATTACTTACCTCATTTTGTGCCGTGCTTTTTGGTTCCCATAGGTTTCTAATAATACTATCCGTGACGTTCGATTCTGCTGATAAAATTTAACCCTTACGCGTTACCATTGACAAACAAATGCCGTACGCTGCTTGTAGAGAAGCTCACGATTTGAAGTGCGCCACTCGAGTTCGTGGGTTTATCTGTACTCTCATGTTTTACAATCTTACTTTATTTGATGTTTTTTCTTTTATTTTATTATGTCTTTCTTGATTGGTTATTACCAAATTTTGTGTGTTGTATATTTATCACTGACATATTTTTTTTTTCATACAGTTTATTATATTTCGCCGAATCCTTATTCTGTAACTTTTTGCTAAGTTAGAATACAGTGTTGTGGACTTTCCCATTATCCTTCTTGGCCTAGGTCCGAACTTGTAGAAAGTGCGTTTCCCTATCATGCCTTTTCACCAGCTTCAAAGGAGATCCGGTCTTTCTTGTTTGCTGCGCTGATGTTATTGGACAAATGTAATCGTTCTCGATATTAATTTTTATTTTATGTGACCTAATATTCATTGCTTTTCTTGCTTTACTATTCACGTCTCAGTAAAATACCAGGGTAAATTATTTATATTTGACCATTTACCATAAGGTGTAACACAGTTGATTGCTCGTTTAAAAGTACGTTCTATTACTAGTGGGTGCTTTAAAGCTTCGATAATCTGAAACTACACGCAATAAAGACTACCAATTTCCATAACTCACTCAGTTGTCATGATTTAACTTTCTGCATGTACACTTTAGTACAGTCATGAAAATTGTATTCTCTATGTTTGAGGTTGAAAACTACCTGAAGTTTGTAATTCTGATATTTTAATAGGAGTTATTTTTTTCAGAGTCCACGTAGGCCTGGCGTGTGTTCACAGGTCATCAAATTGGCCTACTCGGATGTCTTTGATTTTTGTAAATTTTCTGTTACAGAGGAAATGCGACCTGTACGGTTATGCTCTCGTAATTGTATGTTTGTGTGCTTCATTTTGCCTGGAAAGAGAAATTGTGTGCCTGAAACCAAAAAATGTATATTGTGTTACTGATGGATGTTGTTTTTATTCCTAGTTCTTGAATATTTTTCAGACTAGTGTATGATAGGTACGATGGAGAATAATTTTGATACCAATCCTTGGCACATGTACAGGAGATCAATTTTAGAATGTTCCAATTTTATCGTCTTCTTTTGTGCATGCATTTTTATTTTGTTCACATTTACTCATCAGTTTTTGTATGAAGAATTCCCTTACGTGATATTCATGTAAAATAGGCTGTTTATTTAAAGCTTTCTTTCAGGGGACGCTGCAGAATACGATTTTTGGGATTATGGCGGTGCATAAACATGTCCTTGTGATCTGATGAGGCTAAATTTTAGTGCAAACGTTACTAGCCGTCCTCATGTCTTTAACCTCAGTCGTGAGGCTGGTAGAGAAGCAGACCTCGCACAGTGGTACGTCTCGCTTGTTCTCCTCCTTGTGATTGTGGGTCTGTTTGTGCAGGCAAAACTCGACAAGTTTCTTCGAAATCCCGTTCCATTTTGATTTGAAGTATGCGACATTTTATGTTAGCCTTTTGGGTAGCCATGGACTAAAATACTCATGGATTACACGATTTCAGATGGTTTAGCAACGCGTTTGATAAGTAATAAGTTGCTTCTTAGTTTTTCGTATGTATTGCTTGTATTCCGTGGCTAATGCTGATTTGCGTACTGCAGGTGAGCCTTACCAGCGTCGAACTGCTGATCTCAGTAGATCAGGTAAGCGACCTTCTCTTTGTGGTTTTCACTGAAGAGTAGATAAGTGATAACTTTAATGCGTCTTGCTCGCTACTTCTCTGAAGTACGTTTTTCTGCATCCATGCACTTCTAGTGTAGTCAGTTGATACATTTTGTTGTTCTCTTAGCTGTAAGATGAAGGTCTTCGTTAAGATATGCTTAGGCTTTCTGGACTAGAAAATATAAGCGTACTTATCACTCTACCTGGTACATTTTCCCACTGGTAAAGCTTCTAAGTTTACAAATCCGAGTATCTACATAGGTTTCAACGATTTCATTGAAATATTCATCAAATGACCTGGTTGGTTCTAAATTCATATATGCTTTTTTTCTTCTTTCACTAGTTGCGTGCTTTACTGGCATTTCCTTGTATTTTTTTTATAAGCTCAAGTTTCAAATGAAACAATTATGCTTCCATATTAGATGTGAATGTCAGGTGGTCGAATATTCATTAATTAGTGTTCAATTTATACTACAAATACCTATATTTTCTATTAACTTGGGCTGTTGAATTGCATGTCTAATTTTACCCAAGAAATTTTCATTCTACCAACACAATGACCAAGTTAATATGCCAGTTTATACCTGGCAGACCTATTCCATTTTTTGTCCCACTCCCGTTAGTCATAGGTAGGAAACTGATCATTTCAACTCTAGTTTGAAGTCTCTGATTACTTTTGGAGCTGATGCTGAGCGTCTTTTTCAATCTTCAAAGTTTCATAGACTGTTCTCTAATATCAAAATGATAAATATTATAGTTATGCATTTAATCAAGTCAAGGTAACAAAATTTTACTGTCAATCATTTGCCCACTGTTCTTTGCTGTTTAATATTATTGTGTTTATTATTTATTAGTCCACTTGTTCTATTAACCTATTCTAGCTTTTATACGGTAATATAACAACAAACCCTACCTGTTTACTTAGAATCATTCTTTAATTTGATCGCTGGTCAAATTTAGTGAAATAGCTTCGTGGTAGTATCTTTTGTTACGTATGTTGTAGGTTACGATTTGTAGTTGAATTAGCTTGACCTTTCATTCGTTACTCTTCTTTTTCTTTCATATGGAAGGCTGGCATACTTTCTAATAAGCCTTCTTATATTCTTGTTTTAGCATTTTATTTCATCGAGATGCTCAGCCTTCTTTTGCTGACGTTGGGAGTTGTGTTAACCGAGACACTCTGAAGTTGTGCCCTTGTGGTGACACTTGAATTTGAACATCCCCAGGTTTCTCGGTGATTATCGCTTAACATGTTAGTTGCGATGGGTTAAACTGAAGTTCAATATTCAACTTAAATTTGAAGTCAAAAGTGATAAGCAAATTGGTACATATCAAACATTAACTGGGCCTGTTAACTACCATTAATTTAGAAAGGTTGTTGGAATTTTTCAAAACGACCCATCGATGGGTCGTTTCGCAGCAGGAAAAACCTAACTACGACCCACCGGTGGGTCGTAACGCAATGAATGTGTTAATCAAGCAGAAATGGAGGTTACGCCCCGAATAAATAATAATTTTATTTCATTTAGTTGTCAAATCACGATATCAACTAATGTTTTGACGTCTGACACTTGAACATGTATTGAGAGAACCCCGTGAAATAGATCCACTGTGGTGTATACGACTGATATTCGTTCATATCGTAATGAAAAATTCTTTAGAATGCGCAAAGGAAGCCCACGTATGATTGTGTCGACTTGCACAATCCTGGTTGAAGAGGGACTCAAGATTAATTTAATAAATCATCTAGAAGCATAAGTGGCTTAATGTCTCTCAAAGTACATCGTTGCTTGATAGCTTAACAGCTCACTTGAGCTAAAAATTCCAAGTTAGAGTCGTCAGTGAGGGCAAAATCTTTTCCTTTCATCAGTATTATTGTACATACTATTTTTTTGACTATCCATAAATATCTTAGGTTTTCATGTTGTAGAAAATATCACGGAACTATTAGGTATCGGCTTTCACAGCGCGTGTCTAGTTCAAATTACCATCTTGAAATTATAAATTCCTTAAATATTCAATTGCTGATTACAAACTTGAACCAAATGGTAGTAATTGTAAGGCTTTGTAATGGCTGATGTCTGTGCTCAATATGTATCAGTGTTCTAGCAGCTGACTACCGAGCGAATAGAAGTGCCCTTTATTTTTTGTGATGAAAATCAATTTTTGGTTAGGCTGACGCTTGCTTTTCTCCGCTGGTGCAGGCGGCGGCCAGAGATACCCTCCACACCAGTCAGGCGAGCACAACAGCGGTGCGAGAACTGACCCAAAGACCGCGACCAAAAGTTCCACTGCAGCGGGTGATGTCGCAACCGCCTCAAGACCGGGCAGAAGTGGCGCTCCTGGGCTCAAGCGCTACGCAAACTACCCATTTGGTAGCATTGGTCCCATCAAAAGAAGACGCTTTTGAAGATCATTTTCTTTTGGAGTCAGTTATGCACATCCCTACAAGGTAAGATGTTAATGTGTCCTAACATGCTTGCGACTATTTTTCTTATTGCGTTTTTGCTACAAATCATTGCGGTGTGGTGGTAATTGGTTCATATGCTTCTAACATGTCTGTCAAGGTGATGCAACTAGTGGATCGATGGGAATTAGAGCTTCCTGAGGGATGATGCGAATTAAGCTAAAGGTTAGCTTGGCCTTCTTGTTGAAATAGAATAGGTTTTTGTTTTGTTTTCTATTCCATAGTAAATTGTGACTCTTTCTCTTGATAATACCTTTGCTTGGGTTAGGGAGGCTTAAGCCAACATATTTTTAATCTTCTAAGGTTCTATGGTATGTATAAATTTTTGCGTGAAACTAATCTTTTTTACCGCGTACGATGACTGCTTCTGGCTTTGGTTTACAGAAAACGTGTATTGTTTAATTATGTGCTAAGTACGGATATATTTAGATATCAAAGTTTCACTTACCTTTGGTTGTTATTAACACGTTCCATGCTTATTGGGCCATATGTGTATTACTCGGTTAATTACTCATTTGCAAACAGGTATAAAGGAATAACATTTTAGCTGTTTCACGATCTGTGGAAATAAACGTTTACTCTACACGGTGATACGTAATCATGCAATTATATTTTCATAGTTCTTAAGAAGGTTTGGTGTATGCTCCCGCAAGATGGCGCTGGGAAGGCGTGCGGGGCAGCTGTGGGCTAAGAGTCTCAGAGGAGCGTCAGTTGGCCATTGGTTGTGTTTTATGAGGTTCATTTCATGTGCGTTCGGTGCATTGTCCTCAGCGTTAATTGGCAGTTGGACTGCGGCAGTGGTAATCTGTGTGATGGTGTAACAGTTAAAACCTTCTGCGGAAGTAGTCCGTAAGTTGGGTCTGAGGCTAGGAAGCGAGTGGCTGTAAAGCCCCGTCCAGACCTTGCGTTAGCATAGTGCTTGATGCCGCTTAGACGAACTGGAGATGGCTCTCCGACCGCTACGGAAGAAGATTTTTCATGCCCACCACGAAGTTGAGCGTACCCGATTCTTGTCGTATGCGTGGCTGGTCAGTGTGATTGCGAAAGGCATTGAGGAAGGTTGTAGCGCTCCGCGATCTCTTCGCGGCTATAGTCTCCGCGGCTTCTCACAGCGCATCTTCGTTATTAAACATCCTTCCCCTCTCATGTACTACGATAACCATGTATGAATAGCAATTAAGGATGAAATAATTTTTTAGACTGCTGAAAATGATAACTGATGGCTGACTGCTAATGCAGTCAGTCAAGCCAGTCTGGTCAGGAGCGGTTCTTTTGCAACGCCACTGCGACGATCACAGTCACTATGGGAACGCAAGGTCTGTACGGGGCTTTAGGGGGCATAGGAGGAGGCCACGCAGCAGCTGGTTGGCTGCAGTGCTGAAAAGCACGGTGCTTACCCGTGCGGAGCAGCTGGGCTGTGAGCGCAGTGAAGTTAAATGCGTGCTCGAAATTGCCGGGGTACGTTTTTTGCGCACGATATTTTTTCTTTTTAGACCACAGGAGAATAAAAATGTATTTGAACAGTAAAGTCGATTTCCGAAGTCTGGTACTTACAACCAAACCAACAGTTACCAACCGCGAAATTTCTGAACATGTTAATAGGCAAAACGCTAGGTTTAGGTTAAATAGGTTTGTTTAGAGGATGTTACGGCGACTGGCGGTGTAAGGGAAGATACCGTTTGGGTAATTTAGCTACATATAGATAGACCTTCGGGACTCTTATCTTTCATGCACACCTTATCACTCTCATGCCATCTCTGCTTGCTCATTTTGTCTTTCCCTTTTCCTTCTTAACTTGCTGGTAACCCGTGAGGGAACATACCCCGTGCACAGGTTCCTCGTTTTGTACGGTCTATACTAAAAATCTCTTCTCTCTCTTGATATTACATTTGTTGAGGATAAAGAGTCTTGAACTAATGTGGACCTAAATTTGTCATTACGCTGAACCTGAGTTAAAATTTTGCCGAGGAAGCCAATCAACACGGAGAGGTGATAACGTTCGATTTTCTATCCATTCGTTCCAGAACTGTGCGGCGTCGACGTGAAGTATCCTGAAGTACAGACAACTGCGCAAGCATGTCAATGTCTAGTTTTGTTTTAGAGTAAGTCTTTCAACATATTTGATGTATATTCTAGAAAATAGGATGTGATATTTCTTTTGTTTCGAATTCATTGTAGAATGAAGTCTGCTATTCATAACTGCTCGTATTGGTAGACATGACGTAAGAAACGAGGCCCGCGTGAGATGTGTTTATCTGTTCATGTGAGGAACAGCGTACTAAGGTAGTTACATTTGAATATTTCATGTTTACGCTGTACTCTCATACCTTCAGTTTGGTGGACCAGATCTTTCGATTAAATTTCGTTGTCTGGATTACATGGATTTTCATTCTTATTGAAACTAATATTGTGAAATTTGCTATTAGCTGGTAATGTCAATGGAAAATGATCATAAACAAAAATTTGAGCGAATGTAATTTTGATCTGCGAATGACGTGTAAATGCAGATGTTGTCGAGGTGTTAACTAAGTTTTTTCATTAGTCGTAGAATGAGAGTTCAGAGATAATTCATCGAGTTTTTGATAGCAGAAAAATTTGTACGAATTTTCAGAAAGCGGTCCTTATGTCATCGTAAGATGTATATGCGCCTAAGACAGTTTTGTACATTTATACAATAATTAATGTTGAACTTTTTAAAACATTGGTGACACAATTAATATACGAAAAAGCGCTCAACACGTTGACTGGCTTATTGTTCAATTTTGATTGTTTTTTGTTCGTAATTTGGTGAGAATGCGCGCCAAACACAAACAGAAAAATGAGAAATAATTTGTACGACATTGTAAATGAAATGAATGCTCGGCTGACTTTCATTACATATCCTTCGTCTGTTTTTAGTTACATGTACTTTTTTTAAGTGTATTGCTATATAGCGGAAACACGTTTATTTTATTCCACCTATTTACATGATTCGGCAATTGGAATCTACTGCCTCGATTAGGTTAGATTCATGCAGTTAAAAGATACACATCGATAATTAGCCATCACAGCGAATATAATGAATGCTAGTTTTTTTTTTCATACGATACCTGTCGTCGTACAATGGCTTATAAATATTAATGAGAGACGTACTAATTATTTGTACCGCGTAACTACTTATGACATAATTCGAAACTTGGTTATTGGTGAAAGATAAAAACCATCACTAATCGAAATAGCGACTCGTCATAATTCCTTGTCGATGTCCCAAATCAAAGATCCCCTAGGATGAATATTAGTTCAAGTTTTGAAGAATTCATTTGGAAAACACGAGTTGTTGAACACATCACTACAGGTAGAGTTGGACCACACGGACACTGGCTAAATGGTTTTATTAACGCTTATTTTGGGGTGGTTTACCGAATTTCTGATACTTGAGGAGTGATCTGTTCACATCTCTATTCCACTATTCTAGTTTCAACATTATTTGTTAAATATGCACATAAACATATGATTGAGTGAAATGTTCATTGTCATAGAAATATGAAGAAATTTACAATCTTGTATGCGAGTGAAATTAAAAAACCATCATATTACTGCCTAAAATAAAACTTTAATATACTACCAGTGAGTTATGTTACAGGAGGTTGCTTCTTCCAAAATTTCAAATATTGTCCAAGACAGTAGATGAGGGAGCACGTAGCTAAACATTACTTATGGAATGTGACGTGTGATTAGCGAACTCTGCGGGCATTATTTGCGTATTCGCTTCGTTGGAGGATCGTCTGGATGAGGTGTACTTTTCTGGAAAAACGAAGATGATTTAATGATTTAAATACCTTACCAGTTAGAAAATGATCAAGGAATGATGAACTTTCTTCGAGATGAAAAGGTATGTGGGTGCATCAAATGCAGAAATTATAAAATAGCAGGTTATTGAGGCAGTAGGATAGTGAGTTACTCAAGTTTTCCTACTTCAAAAAATGATTTTCCAAGAGAAAAACTAATCGTTTAGTACGGATTTAAGGGAACAAATAATCTACGCACGAAGTGTGTCCCACACCCTGCGCATAGAAACCGCTGGGTTGAAATAAGTTCATAGAACAATATAATAGTTACAAGAGAAAGTAATGGGTGCTGAAAAAAAAACGAGCCAACCGAATAAAGATGGTCCGTCACAAAACAAATACGAGTATGTTCCCAATTCTAATTCAACATGAGGGAGGCTTATTTAACTTTCAACTCGGAACCTCACATCTTCCTTCTAATAGCGCCAATTCCTATAGATACAATATTTGCATCCTCCTGAGGGAAACCATTGAGGCTTCATAATAAAACAGCCGACATGTTACGACATACAACCTCGAAAAAGTAGATTTCTTCAATTAAAAATTTTCATGCAAGGAAAATTTGTCATGATTAAATATTAGTGCAGAGAAACACAACAACGTGATAAGTCATAAGTTCATAGAACATGATTGGAAGCAATGCATTGTTACTAATGATGTATTGAAATTAGATCCTGCAATGCAACGAAAACAGAGATTTGTGTTACCGATTGCTTTTGCATTTCATAGCAAGTTTTTTGTTATAAATTTTCAATAAAATTTGAAGAAAAGATTTCAGAGATAATAAAAGTTTAGATAATGAATTATTTTTAGTCTCCGTTACTACAACAAAGATGTTCAAAGAGAGGAAGAACGAAAACACCATCAAGTACGAAATTAAGGGAAGGCGGAATCAATGCACAAGGTGTGTTGCCACAAAAGATCCTCTGCGCATAGGAAAAGTAAATAGAGAAGGAAGATTATGGAACAAGATAGAAGTTGAAGAAAGTCAAAGGCGCTGAAAAACAGGAGACCAGTGAACCGAGAAAGATAGTCTATTACAATAAAGCCAACCTAACCTTCAACTCGGGACCGCACGTTTTCCCCTAGGAGAGCTAATACCCTAAGGGGGACACAATAAAACGAAGTATAAATACCACACAAGCTTCAAAAATTTTTGTATTCCTTACTGATAAAGTTGCAAATTTAAGAAAGAAAGTTACTAATTTCGTCGTTTGCTGGCTAGGACTTATTTTACAAATGTAAGAAAACTTGAAAACAACACGAGACATGTTACCATCAAACGTACCCTGGAAAATTTTTCCAACGCTGTTTCTGGAAGTTCAATTTGTCCGTCGAACTGCTTGAGTTGCTCCATGAGGTGTGGGTTGATGGTGAGGCAAAAGCGCCGCTCAGCTACCTCCTGCACAGCGTCACTGTTGTCGTGGTGGTCAAAAGTTACTCAACTTGTTCGTCTACCGAAATAAAATAATGCAATTGCAATCACTTTAATTCAGAGTATTATTTCCTAGAAAATAATATCTACCAGTCAAAAGCAAATCAAAATTTAGACGTTACGCTAACAAGTATATAAACGAGTTTTACTTTAACATTCCACTTAATAACCGGCAGCAAATTTCGATCAAGTAAATAGTAGCAATATTTTCATAGAGAAAGATTACGATCTAAAGTTAGGATCACATTCCTAAAATCAGAAATTTCTGTCCACTTGGGAAAAATAAGACGAGTGCCACAATTGCACAGGCGCTTGCAATAAGTAATGAATAATGAGAACTAGATCAATTACCCAGCATGCATCAAAAGTATTTCAACGTTTGAGCCCAATGAATTCCCTCGATCCGTCACGGTACGCTTGAGGAACTGTAGGTCGCCGCCATTCAAGGCTAATGACCAATAGTCCCATGACGCAAAGACACAACTAATATAAAGTAATATAGATTAGTCGTTAGTTTTAGCCTCCCTATCCGCAGCAACAAATACGATCCACAGGAAGGAAGGAAGGAAGGAGGAAGGCACCATTTAGTATGGAGTTAAGGGAACGCGGAATCTACGCAGAAACGGCATAGAAACAGTAAGTCGTGAAAAAAGATTATGAAACAAGATCAAAGTTGAAGAAGAAAGTAGTAGGTGCTGAAAAACAGGACAGCAGTGAACCGAAAAAAGGTGGTCCGTAACATAACAAAAAACAAAAGATTTCAACAAAAAAAGGCTTACCTAACACTCAGCTCGGGCCCTCACATTTTCCCCGTGGGAGTGCTAATTCCCATAGATACAATAGTTGTATCCCCCTGAGGGTTAAAATTAATATTTCACATCGCGCTTGTTAGAACCGTGGATTTTTTCCAAAGACGAAAGTAATAATTTCAAATCGCGCTGTACCCATCATCGAAAATCACGCCGATTTGAAGTTCCGACAGTCTCGTATATTACGACGCCTTGATGTGCATTATTTCTTATCACAATGATCGGTGTCTCGCGAAAAGGTGACCCGTTATTGAAAAAAAGTTCTCCTTGAAAGATTACCAAATCTTGACCGAAAAACCGCTCCGATTCTATGTGAAAGGAATGAGAGTACCCATTGCCTTTAAGGGGGTCACCTGGCGATTTTTAAATTTTGATCAGATTGGTCTGAAATTTGGCCAGTATAAGTATGTTTGAAATAAAAATATTTTACTCGAGTAAATTTTACGATTTAGGCCTTAGTTTTTTGGAAAAATTGGAAGTATTAGTTCTTCGGCTCACGGCTCATTTCTATGGATATTTCAAAAGAATAGAAGTCATTGAGTTTTTATGCTCGAGTAAATTCAAAGACAGTTTTGAAATCCTCGTAACATTGCGAACAAACTGATTCTCCCGAACTTTCTATTCGAAATTTTTCGTTTTCTTTTTATATGCGATGTTTGATCACTAAATAAAACATTCCAAATTTTTGGTTTTGAACTACGATTAAACAGAATAAATATACAAATCGGAAATCGAAGAATATCAGTTTGTTAGAAATGTTCCAAGGATTCTAAAACTGTCTTTGTTTTTTCCTAGTATGGAAACTCAGACTTCTATTCTTTTGAATGTTGAAAATGAGAGGTTTGGGTATAAGCCATAAACAAAATTTTTTGCTGAAGTATAATATAATGGTCAATTTTAGTACTTGAATGCTGTTTTCATGCTTTTTGTTTTGATAATCTTTATGCATAATTTCATATTTATACTGTGAATTGTAAATTACAAGTAAAAATATTAAAACAAAATAAAAATTTATTCATTTCTTGAAGAATGGTGAAGAAGAAGAAGAATTTTATGGAAAACTTTCCACCAGGGTCACAAGCAAAATGTAACTGCGGACCCCCAAACAAGCATTGGGAAAGTAGAGGAGATAGTCTTCGATAACGGAGCACACGGTCGGCTTAAAACCAGCAAGGATACAACGCAGCGGGAGTGACGGGTACTGATGGATGTTTGAAAAATTGTTTGAGTATCAGCAGTAGCGGTAGCAGCGCAAGAATGGTGAACTTTTAATATGTGGTCTGATTTTTTTCAAATTTGACCATTTAATGGTAATTTTCAAAAAGAAACATTTATTCCATTTTTTCGATTTAGGACTTAGTTTTTTGAAAAAAAATTGAAATAGTTATTTAGTTCATTTTTATAGATATTTCAAAAGAATGGATATCATTGAGTTTTTATGATTGAACAAATTCAAAGACAGTTTTGAAATTTTCGTAACATTGTTAACAAACTGATAGTTCCAGAATTCTCATTTTTGATTTTGTTTTCTTTTTATATGGGATCAAAAATTCATGATTTTTGGTCCCCTTACACGCAGGGACCTCCTAGGGAAACCAAGTTCTCCTTGAACTTGGTTTCCCTGAATCCCGAAGGAATCCCGAAGGACGAAGGACCTGAATCCCGTAAATTGTTTATGGCCTTTAGTTTGCACAGTGTATTCAAAAAGAGAGATCGGTCAGTACGAGCTTGGAACGTGGTGATCAATGCCTGGTTCGAGGATCGGGATTACGGTAGCGAATTTCTATGAGCTGAGATATGAGTGAGTGATGTAGATTTGGTTGTACAGGTGAAGTATTAGCGGGCACAAACTTCAGTGGTCTGTCAGCACCATTTTTTGGTGAGTCCCAACTTTTGGCACCGAGTACACCTAATAGAATTCGGAAAGTAATGCCGGACGTACTCCGAAGGGGTGGATCTAATGTCCGTAGCCCCATAAAATTTTAGGGCACAATGGCCCATCACCTGAGGATGTTTTTTCAACAAAAAAACGGCCCATCAGGCCGAAAGGGGCCTTGGATGACCCCCTTAAAACTGAAATTAAATTTAGCGTCGTTTTCGAATAAATTCTATGAATGGGAAAATTAAACTGAAAAAAATTCTTATTTCTTGGAGATCAATTGATAGCTACGAGAAATTGGTGGTCATGAACCATTCAGCTTAATCTTTCCCCTCTGGTCAATACCGTTGCTACGGCGGGAAAAAGGAGCCATTTTAACGGTTTTGTGCATACGAACACAATAATAAGACATTCTCTCTCACATTCATCGAGGCTGCCCTAGAAATCGGTGCCAAAACGAAGAAAATTATTCATGGCGCGAATATTATTTTTATTATTTTGGGGTTTTCTCGGCGTTTTCGATCCTCAAACGAAATCACAGCGTAATTTGGTAGTGATGCAGCATTCAGGTTTTATAATGGGAAACTGCGGACGATGTGGGTCATCCCAAACCAGTTTTGGTGCCGCGGTGTGTCAGCTTTGGTCTGACGGAGGAGCGACGATGCTTCTAGTCGCAGGCATGCGCGCTGGCGATGGTTTGGGCCTCCTATGAGGCAAAGGAGATTTTCTTTCTTGAGATTACTCATTTTCAGTTGACGAGTCAAATTTCATGAAGTAGGCGAATTTCAAGTAAAAAAAAAGGTTCAGAGTGGAGCGGGGCCTGCAGATGGCGGGCCCGGTTAGTAGTTCAGAGAGGTTCGGCTCAGCGCCGGAGCGAGCTTGGCGCACTTGTCCGTAGTCGGGGCATTCGAGGAGGATGTGGCGGACTGTTGAAGGCACAATACAGTTATCGCAGTACGGTTGCGGTCGGCCCTCCAGCAAGCGGCGGTGCATGAGGCGTGTACGGCCTATTCGAAGCCTAGTGAGGACCACTTCACAGAATCGATCACTCTGCTGGGATAACGGGAGAGGACGGACATCAGATTTAATGGCCTTTAGTTTGTTATTGGCAAGTGCCGACCACTCGTTCTGCCAGTGTTCTTGTATGCTCTTTTCGTAATACCACTTTTGGTCTGTTCGAGGAAGGCGAATCGGTTTTATTTGCAAGTGAAGAGCCTCTCTAGCAGCACGATCAGGTGCCTCGTTGAGCACCTCAGGTGCCTACGTGGTGGCTGGGCACCCAGCAGACAGTGAATTGTTTTCGGCCAGAAATGAGGCGACACTAGATAAGTTGAACAATGGGGTGAGGCGAGTTGTATCTGGAGAGAGCTTGAATCGCACTCCATGAGTCGGTCATTATTATAGACACCAGGTGAGGAAGAGTTTCGGCGTGGTTGAGAGCATCGTATATGTCATATAATTCTGCAGTATACGAGGTAGCATGAGGCTAGTACGACGTTGATACGTCGTGCAGCCTTGAATATAAGCATATGCCCCTCCTTTTGGAGCTTTCGTCCCATCCGTATAAATACGGGAGAGAAATTGGTAGGTACGAACATAATCCATGAGAAGTGCTCGAAGATGAGATGGAGCGGTTCTTGACTTTGGGTATTTGTACAGTTCGTTACAGATGCTAATAGTAGGTAGCCGCCATGGTGGAAGCGGAGAAATCTTTTCTAGAGGTACCTGGTCTTGATGGGGAGCATAGGGGATCTCGAAGGACCATAACACGTTGGACGAAATTTCTCAAGTGTGGGGCCTCTCTCCTGGTTCTGCGCCGGTCAGCGGGAGGCGCATTTGCTTCGGCGCTCGATTCATGTAACGGATTAGAGACTTTTGCCTCAACTCTGGCCGTATAATTTAGACTTTTTATAGTCCCATATAGCCGCAGAGGCAAGAGGCCAGAGTCTGAATGGAGGCTTGTTACAGGGGAGGTACGGTACGCTCCCGTTGCGACACGAATAGCAGCATTTGGATGGGCGGGAGAAGATCCAAAACGGACGGTGCTGCGGAGGAGCAAACCTCCACGCCATAATCCAGCTTAGGCTTACGCAGCGTAATGTCGAGTCGGAGTAAGGAAAAAAACACCTGCGACCCCATGATTTATCAAAAAGTAGCTTTAGCAAATCAAGGGTTGAATTACATCACCGCTTCATGTCTTGGATGTGCAGCCTCCAGATTAGGAAAGTGTCAAAAATTAGTCCTAGGTACTTGTACTGCTTCACCGCTCGTACAGGTTGACCATTCATTGTCAAAGTATGGGCCGTTTTGGAGCAGTGGTGTCAGCGACAGATATGCATGGATACTGTCTTAGCATTGAATTGGAATCCTGTTAGTTGACTCCAGCGGGTTAGCGAGTTGATTGCAAGTTGGAGTTGCCGTTCGCCAAGCAAAGTAGATCGTGAAGTCGTCCACATATAGTGAGGCTCCAAGAGGTGGTGAGGAAGCTACTATGTTATTCACAGCTACAAGAAACAAGGTACAGGATAGTACGCTGTCTTAGGGTGTGCCTCCTTCAGCTAGGTAGGGCATCAAGGTGGCTGATCATATTCGCACTCTGATATAACGATCATGAAGAAAGTTGGCGACGAAGTAAGCCACTTTCCGCGCAGTCCAAAGGAGTGTAGGGATCGAAGGATGTCGTATCGCCAGGAGGTATCGTAAGCTTTGGATAGGTCAAAGAAGACTGCTATGAACTGTTGTCTTGTGGTGAAGGATTCTCGAATAGCTGTTTCCAGCTGAATCAAGTTATCTGTGGTACTGCGAGTGTGGCGGAAACCAGACTGAATAGGGTTCACGTGGTATCCACGCTCTAAAAACCATGCCAGTCTGGTGTTGAGAATTCCTCAAACAGTTTGCACAGTGTACTCAAAATAGAGATCGGTCAGTACGAGCTTGGAACGTGGTGATCAATGCCTGGTTCGAGGATCGGGATTACGGTAGCGAATTTCTATGAGTTGAGATATGAGTGCGTGATGTAGATTTGGTTGTACAGGTGAAGTATTAGCTGTCGAAGAGTAAGATCAGCCGATTTTATCATTAAATAGGTGATGCCGTCTTGACCCGGACTGCTATCTGTGCAGCGCGACAGGTTAGAGTGAAACTCTTCAGAAGTGATCAGGTTATTATACGGTTGGTAAGAAGTTGCGGCAAAGTTGAAAACTTGGGTCTCCGCGGAGGTTTGTAAGCAAGAAAAGCAGGACTTGCTCGGTGGAACCCGAAATCGCGAGAGTAGTGAACAGCAAAGCAATCATTCACTTGATCAGGGTTTCAGACTATAGTGTAATTGATGCGCGGAGATGGGTGGGTAGTTGGAATGAACTCCCTAGCGATCTTCGCTACTTTTTTTCCAAATTTCAGAGGGAGAGGTATAAGAGTTGATAGTAGTCAGATAGTTTTGTCAGGAGTTCTTTCTACCGCTGGAAAATACATATTTACACTACGTGCGTGCTCTTTTGAATGTAATTTTGTTAGTTAAGACATGGGAAGCGGCGTAGTTTCCTCTTGGTTGGCGCGCCGTTGTAACGCTCGTTTGCACTCGGCTGTCCATAAAGGGAAAGGGTTTCGTGAATTTGCCTGAGGTTCGTGGAATGGCTGCATTTGCCGCTGTCTTGATCTTGTTTTCTATTTGATTTAGGAGTGCGTCGACCAATTCATCTCGGTTTCTAGGCCCGTTAACCTTTGCGAGATCTCTGTAGAACGGCCAGTTCGCTGTATGGATATTATAATGCCGTCTCGTTTGGAGTGGAGTGGCGCGACGAAGAGTGACTCTAATTCGGGAATGGTCACTGCCATATAGGTCGTCTACGACTTCGAAGGTAAAATCCTGTTAAGCCCCCGAGGAGCATATGGCCAAGTCAATTGTTGAGAAAAATCCAGTTTGCGAATGGAAATATGGTAAGTTGGTATTCAAAAGAGAAATGTCATGGGAAAGGAGAAAGTCTGCTATCTGTCTGCCCCTTCGGTTGGCTCTCGGGGGGTCCCACAAGGGGTCACATGCATTCATGTCCCCCATGAACAGGAATGGTGGTCGCAGCTGCTCGTTGAGGTGGGCGAGGTCGCGAGCTGAGACATCTAAGTGGGAGAGGTACAGGGAACATACGGTGTATGTTTTGGCAGGTAGGTGGATTTTTATGGCTACTGTCTGGAGATTTATATCGAGTGAGAAGAGATCATATGGGTATCTTTGGTGTCCCAGGATTTTTGATCCCCGTTCGTGACCATCGTCACTAACAGGGGCTGAAAGTTCGAGGCGATAGTGTGAATGGGGGTATGCGTAGCGCCCAGTCAGGTGGTCCTGGAGGCATACGCATATAGGATTTTCGTTGCGAAGGACTTTGAGATCAATGAATTTTGTGTGGTAAGACTGCATGTTCCATTGTATGATTTTTGCCAATTTTTGGGGGCTATTTATGGGATTATGGTCTTTCTGGACGAGAGGAGTGAAGGACAGGGATTGGAGCATTGAACTTGTCTGCAGGCTGGTTGAGTGGACGGGTGTGTTTCTTTTTTGAAATTGAGGTATTATGCTGCTGGTAAAGTGAGGGGTCACGTTCTCGTTTGTTCATAAAGGAGACTATCATTTTTTTGGAGTATGAATGGGAGCGAGTGTGCAGCGAAGACAGCGAGGCGATGCTCGCATTTCGAGTGCAGGGTTTAGGCTTTGAAGATTGGGAACGAGTGTCGTAGTGGCACCTCGTTACTGCTTGAGTTAGATGAGGGGGATTCCGATGGTTCATTAAACGGAGATTGCGGGGAAGGCATCGATTGCTCATGCCGTTCCCGAGAACTTGGAATGAGCTCCGGAATGCGGAGAGAGGGCACTTTGCTCGTGCGCCTTCCGGGTTTATTTAAGGAAGACCGCCGCTTGTTCCAGCTGAAAGCTCCGGCCCTTGCGCATCCCGAGCGGTCCCTCCCCTGACACCTTGCCAGGGATGAAGTACCGGAGACGGAAGCTGAACGCAAAGTACCAGAGATATTCCCCCGGGCAGGCGAAGTAGTCATCCTCTGTCTACATGTGGCCACTTGGATGTTCGCAGTTGATGGCGTTTTTGCATTCAACGACCGCATGTGCGGCTGTCGCGTGCCGTTTTTCCCGTCAGTCTGAAGCTGTACAGTGTCTGAAGGGATACGCTTAAAGGTGTATTGCGCTCTGGTCGTGGTGTCACGTTGGAAACGAAATTTGAAATTACTACATTACTACTACTTGAAATTTGGCCAGTAGTGGAGTCAAGCTCTTACTCACCACGGGACTTCAAGCTTGTTTCCTGAGTGGAGAGACAGTCTGCTGAGAGGGTAAGGTTGATTATTATTATTATTATAATTATTTTGTATTTTTTAACCACCGTTACCACTAACAAGTGATCCGCACAGTGAATCGTAGTAGCATATTACATTTCAAGCACAATTTAAAATAAAATTGTAAAGGGCATCATTTATTAATTTACATCGTCTTTATAATTTACATCTCATGAGAGATTAGATTACATAGGATATGTCGGTTTCTCGGAGAAACTTATAGAGAGCTCCCCTCAATTCAACCAGGCCCGAGACTCCCAGCAACTCGCTTATCACCATCACACTCCGACCGAAGTAACTGCGTCTCAGTGCAGCATATCGTTGGCACTCGGTGAGAATGTGTTAAACACTCACAGCAACCATACACTGGCGACATTGCGGTGGTGTAGTTTTATTAATTAAATTTTCATGCGTTAGAAGGGCATGTCCAATACGGAGGTGACACAGCTTTATCTCCCACTCACGGTTGTCAGGCAACTTGTTCGGAGGGGTTGCATCGTGTCCTTAATATCTCGGAGTTTGTTCTCGGTCACTTCACACCACTCAAGATTCCAGTCCTGATGGACGAGTCTTTTAAAGGCATATGCAAAGTCTCCGCGAGGCATTCCTTTGCGTATCTGGCGCTCTCGTTGGGTGGCAGACTGTGCAGCCTCGTCAGCTCTCTCGTTTCGTGTCACGCCCACATGGCTAGGCACCCAGCACAATGTAAAATGTTTTCCGATCTCAGTCATCAGTGTGAAGATCTGCGTTATTATCAGGTGGGTGTGGCAAGGTTTCATCATACTTTGTAGGGCGCTACAGCAAACTGAGACGATTGTGATCATACTCGTATTTACTGCTCGAAATGCGCGCACAGCGGACAGTACTTCACACAACTCAGCTGTAAACACGGAAGCCACTGAAGGGAGTTTGACAGCTAGTATGTTAAATCTATGGACGGCTGCATATGCTGTGCCATGTTCAGTTTTAGACCCATCGGTAAAGAAGACAGCTGTTTCTGAGTGACGTACGAAATGATCGAGGAAGAGGGCTCTGGATAGCGCTGCTCCAAGCTGTCTTTTATGCGGGCAGCCAGTTCACTGCACATAGCCAACGGGGGAGAGACCCACGGTGCAATGGGGAAGACGTTTTCCGGAGCCACGCACTCCAGTGAGATATCACAGTTCCTTAAGATCGTTTGCAGGCGAATATAAAATGATTTGGGGTTTCTTTCGTTTGCATGCAGGCGTCCCGAAGCACAGCGAATTTTTGAGAGAACGTGTTGAGCAGGATCGGCAAGCAGTCTAAGGTAGTAGTTTACGATCTTGATTTCCAGGTAGTACGTGAAAGGTTTTATTCCGTTATAGGTTTTATTCTGCATGGAGTGATATGATAGGTGAACTTTTGAATGCACTAGTAACTACCCGAAGAGCAGAATTTAGGGTAAGGTTGAGTGGTGCGATTGCTCTAGTTCCGTTGCCGGAGAAGATATCACCGAATGAGCCGTACCTGGCCTGAGAGGTTCTGAGGGTGCTGGTCCCTGACCAGTAGGAGCTGCAACTGGTGTTTCCCTCGGTGGTCGCTGTACAGCAAAGCTGTAAGAGCGGCCTTGCGACTTGTACCAGACAGTGACTTGGGCTTTGGCGATACCGTATGGTGTATGCTCTTGTATCACTGTGGAAAAAATTTCCTTCTGGAATAAGTACTGTGGACAGAATGGGCTGTATGACGGGTGGGCCTCTCCACAATTCACACAGGATGGCGTCTGGACACATGTGCGTGAGTGGTGTCCCAATAAGGTCGTTATCAAAGCCAGGTCGTTATCAAAGTGTTCAATTGGGTGTTAACTTTGAGGAGCAGCAAGCACAGAAGTTGACTTTCTTGTCGGTGGGAGTTTCCCTCCACCTGTCCCAGCTGGCTCAGGCCGAAAGAAAGCCCCCGGGTGGTCGGTAGAATTCTGGTGTACCTCTACACTCAAGGCGGCCGCACGACTAATAGGAGGTAAAAACTCTCTCCCACCGTCAGCCCCAGCCCGTGGCGGTCCCCAACGTGCGCTCGGGATAACGGGTATTTTAGTTCCCGTGACTGCCAGGACCCGGTTTTTTACTTACATGGGGTGCCTTCCCTATGACCCCTCTTTCGTCTGGCTACTCTGGCTGAGCCAGCCTGCCATGGTTGGACCTACCGGGACCCGAGTCCCGACAGCATAGCCTCAAACCACTTCCGCAACACTCAAGCCTTCCCACCACGACAAAGCGTGAGACGTTTGGGAGGGTCATGGTGCGAATAAATCACAACCTTTTCTTTCTGCAACAGTACACAGGATGTAATATTTGGATTCAGAAAAAAAGAAATGAAAATAAAAACATTTTATTTCAGCGTTGAACATTGGGCGGGAATTCTAATAAACATTATCACAAATATTAACTATTTGTTAGTTCCTGAAGGATGGGATGGAAAGAACTATATAACAGTAATAAAAATGAATGGCTAAGGAATAAGTGTAAAATGCAGTTTAGACAATAGCATCGTCACACTGCATTGCATCACAATAGCATCGTCCCACACCAGACTTGTATCATCTTTATTGGAAATAAGTTGATTTTCTTTTTCTTACCTTGATCGGATTTGGCTTCTGACCATGATGAAAGCCACAGCAATGGCAGCACTCCGACAGGATCCAGTAAAGCCTTGTATGAGGCATCGACCGCCTCCATCGATGCAACCAGAGATGAACTCGAGACTTGGAGGCAGGACAGACATAAGAGGCGTATCGTAGGACATGGACACCTCTTGGTAACTGAAAACATACAAGCTTTTACAGTTTTTATAGACTAGCTCCCAAAACATTCTTTTTTATAAACATTTCGAGATGAAACAGTCATTCTTCTATTGTTCACGTAGAGAAGCCCGTAATATAATAGAAGTTTCGGGGGTTCAGATTAGGCAGCTAAGCTATAAAATTAGGACAGAAACCAAAAACACTAACAGGAGCATCGTATTAAAGGATACGTAGTAGTAGTTGTACTAACATAGATTTGCTAGCGCTTCATTAATTCGTACTATATCGCGTCGTAGGTCTCACAGTTCAAAAATACAAATTTCACATCACCTCAGCAAAAACATACTATGTAATCGTTGTTTAATGCTTGTCACAATTACCATTACGGAAACACAGCAACAGCCATCACAAAAAAAAATACATTCCAATTGCCACCCACACTATTCCTGTAGTCTTCATATAAGAGTCCCAGCTCATCTTGGAAAGAGCATTCACAAAGTCACGCAAAATCCGTAAGCACAGGGCAGCCAAAACCCCGTAGGTGATTTTAGCTGTCCACCCATTTATGGCCGGGCGCCTTACCCACGCTGTAATACTTACTGGCATCAACGCAGCGCGCCCGGCCATATTGCGGTTTAATCATCCACATCTCAGACGTGAAAAAAGTTCCTTGCTTAAGCTCTTCTTCTTCTGGTGGAACAGTGGTAGCCTCTTACCCTCAGCATTACCTTAAGGGAAGCGTTTCCAAAAAACTGAAACTTTTGTTCTATTGGACGTACGTCTATGAAAATTTGCAGATTACTAGATCACCACATTTATAACAACTTCTCTTAAACAAAAATTTTTCATAAGGCCATAGAAAATTAATTATTTAAAAAAAAATTATATATATACATATATTATTCATTATTACTTCGAAATTTACAAAGCTAGAGCAATGCGGTTTGTTGCATTTGAAAGTCAAACGTGTGCTCTATCTAATTTAACAGGGGATTTTTTGATGTATTTCATTCAGAATTTATATGATTTTTTTTGTAAGGGTCAGGGCAAAAGTTATATTTTTAGGGTAAAAAGTCTACGGAAAGCTTTACAGAAAAAAATTTGAAAATCCCCCTGGTACATTAGATAGAGCATTTATATCAAGTTCAAATGCAACAAACCGCATTGCTCTAGCTTTGTAAACTTCGGAGTAATAATGACAAACGTCTTGAGACCTTACTTTTTTGTAAGACCTATTTTTAAGAAAAAAAAATGCTTCTCCTCCTACAGTTTTTGAGCTACAGTGATGATTTTGGTATCATTGAATGCAGAAAAACAAGGGCTTAACAATGTATTGAGAAGTTTTTCAAAATTCATTCTTGTTTCAAAGTTATGACGTCATAAATTTGAATTTTCTTGAGAATATTTTTATGTTTTTATTTTCATTTTTTAAATTTTTATATCGGAAATTTGAGGAAAAGCATTCAAGTTTTTGGAATGTCCACGTTATTCTGCATCCAATGATACCAAAATCATTACTGTAGCTCAAAAACTATCAGAGAAGAAGCATTTAGAAACCCCCCCCCCTCAAAATGTCGTTTTCTATGATTTCTCATTTTCTTTTCAAGAAAATTGCATTTTGTCATAAATGATAAATAATTCTAAATTGCATTTCCTATCAGTATACCAAATTTCATTGCTCTAAATTCAATAATAAAAAAAAATATTCGGATGGGGGATGCTTACCTTGAGGAATATGAATGATGAACTATATATAAGAAAAAAAAATAAAATTGAAAATTTGAGAATTTTTTTTTGAATGTCCACGTTATTCTGCATCCAATGATACCAAAATCATTACTGTAGCTCAAAAACTGTAGGAGGAGAAGCATTTAGAAAACCCCCAAAAATGTCGTTTTCTATGATTTCCCATTTTCTTTTCAAGAAAATCGCATTTTGGAATGAATGATAAATGATTCTAAATTGCATTTCCTATCAGTATACCAAATTTCATTGCTCTAGGTTCAAAAATGAAAAAAAAGGTCCGTAAGGGGGATGCTCTCCCCCTCCCGGGGGGGACGCTAGCTCTGGGATACGTTCCTGATATTATTACAGACATTCGAGGACATATCTCAAACTCATTTAAAACAATAAAAAAAAATCGGGAGAATCGACTTTTGGACTGCAGATGCCCCCAAAATGCTTCCCTTAAATCCTCAAGTTATGACAACATTTTAATGATTTTCTGACGTCAAGAGTCGTCTGTGACCACTTGTAAAGCGTAATTCATGAAGCCACAGTTGCTATAGCCTTCGCCCTCTCTGTTATAGGTGCTCTTATGAGCTAGCTCTTTAGTTCGTTGATAGCACCGTAAGGCTCGCTTCCGTTCAACATTGGCTGCAGCACACTCGCTGTTCCACCATGGAACACGATGCTTCTGACATCCTCCTCGAGGCTGCGGGATGGCAGCGTCGGCAGCTGCACGCACTGTTCTGGCAAAACGATCCACGAGCTGCAACTCTCATCTGGTTCTTCCATTCGCGAGCAGAGTTCAAAGTTTCTCCAGTTAGCCTTTTAAAAATTAAAACGTGGATTCGTGGGTACAGATTGGTACCGTGCCAAACACAAAATGATAGGGTAGTGGTCACTACCACACGTATCATCAAGCACGGACCACGGAGTATCAGGAAAAATGTCGGGCGTACACAGGTTAACGTCGATGGTAGAGGAGGCACCGCTTTGTACATGGAAGGGGGGGGATCCCCGGCTTTCAGCAGGCATAAATCGGTAGCATCCAGAAACTCTTCCACAGCTCTACCATGTCGATCATTTATGTCTCCAAGAATGAACTTAGGTCTTGCTAACTGGTTACTGAGGAGAGTGAAGTGCTGAGAAGTTAAGGGATCTCCGGGTGAAGTACAGTAATAAGGATATTGCATGAGGAGACCATACGTTGCCCGACACACAAACGGAGGTCCAGGGCCTGCAGTCAAGTATTGATTGCTATTTTGCTGGAACCCACATCTCTCCGCACAAGTATCGCAAGTTCCGTTCCGGGCACCGGGGAAAAACCTCAATACAATAGTTGTTTAGAGGTGTAGGGTTTTCAAGTTTCCAAATAGGGTCTCTTGGAGGCAAACGCAACAAGATAGGTACTCTTCAAGGAGGGCCCTCAAATCTCCATAGTTACGGCGGAAACCTTGAATTTTCCATTGCATACTAGTGGCCATGGTTTACTTGCTCGAGGCTTTGCACGCGTGGAGTCCTTCTCAACACCCTCATCCAGAGCGGATTCCAGAAGAAGCGGCACGGGGCCCACGGGTCTATCATCCCACGAATGAACTGGCACTGCACGAGGAGGCTAGGTCGGGACACCCAGTGAGATCGGATATTTCATTATCGGGTGTGACGCAATATCTCCTGGGACAATTGTGACGCGTTCCAGAGAGCGAACGCGCTGAGTCGCAACATGCTGCTCACTATCCCGCTCAGACCTGCGACAGCCCGCATGAGGAACCGATGTCACGCCCAGCGCTCCCCACAGCACCACTCCCACGGCTGGATATCCGCTTGTCTGGTCGAGGCACTCTCCCTCCTCCACAATCTGGTTCCGACATGCCACCAAGCGGGGCTGCTTGCTCTGGAACAGACTCGCCACTCCGGCCTGAGTCCGCTGGCTAGAAAATGCATCAAAAGCTCTTTCGGCGATTAAGTATTTTGACCACTTTCCAAGATTGCCGCTGTGGGTCGGCGACGTGCCGCTCTGCTTTCGCTTTCTTGAGGTTATTATTGAGGGGATTGTCCTCAAAGGTTTATTAGGTGGATTTGACTGGTCCGCAACTAATGTTTCGGTAAAACAGAGAGTGGGGTTTCTTTTTGCTTTACTTTTGGGTACAGATGGTCATTTTTCGGTCGCAGGTATTCTCGCTAGTACTCGGCTCCTGCCTGTTAAAGGATACATCACTGAATGACGATTCAAAGAAGAAATGGATACATTTATTATAAGATGAGAAAACAATGTCTCGAAAAAAAGAATTTTCAGAAAGAAGTTGGTAGAATAGTTACCACAAATTCTTATATTTCTCTTTAAAACTGCCGCCATTGAAGACTCTGTGATAATGCTTCGTGATAGAAGCATTTTTGTTTTTTACCATAAGGTTTCTCAAAACACTGGGGCCTATTACAGAGTAATAGGCCTCACATTATAAGGTTTTCGGGTGTTTTTCTTATTGACTTATTCTAAATAAGTAAATGACTATTAAAAATTTAGGTAAATAAATAAGTATTGCAAAATTACACGCGTAAGCAATGTTACTCAACACGGGAAGCGACTAGGGATCATACCGCACTCAGACGCTTCTACCGTGCTTCATGTCGAGTCCACCGCTTCACCCTATCCTAGCACCATCAGAACTGGCTGTAATTGCTCATAATGATTTACTGTGAAGATAAAATGTAAATAAGGTGTCTAAAATCAAAACCGTACAATATTTGACAGCAGATATAAAAAAGCCCCAAAAAAATGACTTCTTCACGAATAAGTTAAAATCCAAACATTTATTTCCGAGATACCTAATTGCAAGGTTTGTAGCTCTCAAGGAAAATTTCTCATCCTTAGCGCAAGTCTTGAATCCGCAAGTTATGGCAACATTTTAAGGATTTTCTGACGTCGGGAGTGGTCTGTGACTACGTGCGTGTAAAGCGTAATTCATGAAACCACAGTAGAGACAGAAGTGGATCTTGTTGGAAAGATTGTTGATACTGCAGGACTCACTGCGGATGATCCAAAAGTGTTCACCGTGTCCCAGAGTCACTTCAGTGGAGGTACCGGACCTGCGTTGACGTAGCGGGCAAACAAAACTTTTTGAAAACCATTTGTCATTTCAATTC
Source organism: Morinoia aosen (assembly GCA_030386875.1). NCBI lineage: Eukaryota > Metazoa > Arthropoda > Malacostraca > Amphipoda > Talitridae > Morinoia > Morinoia aosen. Next base: position 3,234,190 of record CM059560.1, read on the forward strand.
AGTATTAAAGGTCATGTAGTCAAATGAGTTTCCATCACTTACAGCTCTCGGATTGCCCCATTGTACTCAAATAGACCTTTCTGTACTTTGAGAGTAAAAATCCCGAAAATTTTGAACGTTCGGATTCATACTTATTCTTGCAAAAGTCGTTCTTTTGGGTTTTTGTGTCTACAGCCAAAGTTTATAACATTGGTTTTCGAACGCCCTGTATAAAAATTATAACTATACCCAGGGGAGAGGGGGAAGACCCTAATTTTCTATCCGGTAACCTAGATGATTGATTGATTATAAGAAAGTTTTAGCCTCCCTTACCCCAACAAAGATGTTCAAAGAGAAGAAGAATGAAGCCACCATTTAGTATGGAGTTTAGGCAACTTGGAATCTATGCACTAAGGGGGTTCCCGCAAAGGATCCCGTACTCATAGAAATACTAAGAAAAGAAGGAAGGTAATGACACAAAATAAAAGTTGAAGAAGAAAGTTAGAGATGTTGAAAAACAGGACTGCAGCGAACCGAAAGAAGATGGTCTTTAACAATACAAAACAAAACATTTTATTTCGACAAAAAGAAGACGTACCTCACATTTTCCCCCTCGGAGCGCTAATTCCCATGGATAGCATGGTTGTACTCCTCTGAGGGGATGTTTTCCAGAAGACTTCAACCAAAATGTGAAGTGATGAGATCCAGATCACCGAATTACACAGTATAGAGGAGACGTCTCTAAAATCTGTCCTTCCTGGACAGATCACCTAAACTCACGTGAACAGTTGTGGGAATTTAGGCTTCATGATAGAGGCTTCGAGGTCTGACCGCACGCACAGGATGTGAGAGATGCCAGCGCTCCGCAGCTGGGGTAGCTGGCAGAAGGGAAAACCAAGTCAACTGGGAAGACGTGCTCAAAAATTGTGCAGTGCAACCGAAAATAAAACCACCAACGCGAATTAAAAAATACGTTAGGCAAAAAATAAAATAAAAAATTAGCATCGGCCCGGTGAAACCAATGCTTCTAGGGCAGCTAAGGTAACCCCCCAAAAGACTTTACTTGGAAAATTGAACATTATCCCACCTCCTCGAGAAGAGCTCGGTGACTTTCATGTGCATCAGGAGTGAGCTAATCTGCGCTGGAAGAGAGACAATGCTCTTCAGCGCATCCCTCTAATACCATATGCACGAGCTGCCTACAGGTAATCGAGTATTACGTGTAAAATGCAGTTGGACACTTCTAGCCACTAACTCTTACAATCATGAGCCACGCACATTTTTATTTAGCATTTTCTGATCAAATGCGTAATACGACGTATTAGATAAAAAAAAAACAAAGAGATCGGAAGGTAACTGCTAGTACTCGCGAGAGGCACAATGAAACCAACTGTACAACACCTCACCTTATCTTCACTAACGGCGCTCAGAGGGCCAAGAAAGAGGCTTGGGTAGACTTCCTGCATCTGACGCCGCATGTTGTAGCTCCAAATTTGGTCCTCCTGCTCCATTCCGTTGACATCACTTCGCAGTTATCGGATTCCAACCAAGTGCAAGAGAACGATGTCTTCAAATACGTGTAAGCACCAAGGACTGAATGCGAGGTTCATCGAAACTGAATTTGAACGGCATTTTAGAAATTGTAACTTGAAAGGTTACAGTATCTAATTACGAAAATGGAAGTAGTAAGGTGAAAGAGTAGCTTAGACTTGGGCTTTCCCGGGTCCAACGCGAATGCATAAGTAAAAATGTTGTAGCGACTCAACCAAAGTTTTAATTTCACAAATCAGTCGTGTCCAAAAGATTATTCACTGGCTGAACATAAGATGGAAATATATTGAATGGTAAAATTAGATTCAGAGTTTTCATCGGCCAATAAACGAAGAAAAGAAGAAGCATCAAAGGTCTAGTTTTAGTGGTTCTACAACGGCACAAAATAAGTCCCATTTAACATAGCTTATAAGAGCGAACTCAGCCAAAGGTAACGTACACATTTCTAAAAACTTATAGATGAAATAGGAAATAGTGTTGCCGAAAACACTAACTCAGATTATTATAGATTATAGTTCAGTTAAAGTAGGATACCAGTATGAGGCTGTTTCCATTGCAAATATATTTTCACAGAGAAAAAGAGTAGGGATCATTTCATTTGGACTTAGGAAAACGTGGAATCTATGTACAAGGTGAGTTCCGAGAGAATACCTTGCGCATAGAAACTGCAAGTTCGAAAGAAATAGGGAGGAACGACAAAGAAGATATGACAAAGTACACAAAACTGGAAGAAGAGAAGTGGGCACGAAAGAAGTCCCGAAAACTTATTTATAGCTAACGTAACCTAACAGTATCTCTCCTGAGAGCGCCAACTGCGCCCCTTGAGAGGCTCTGTGTCTTAATGTTAACTTCGTAAACACCCTTCGATATTGGTTCTATTGACTCAAATAAACGCATACCACTAAATTTTTGGAAGATACGCTAAAATAAGTACGTGGAAAACAATATCCCCTATAGCGCTTGGCTTACAGACAAGAACTCTATAGAATAAGCAATCCCTTCCTGAAAGAGGGTAAATGCAATGGATTCGATGATCATCAAGTATGCTCACCTGATACGAATAAATTTAAATCGATCCGTTTCTACGCTATCAAAAAAGTCAACGAGTTGGTTGATAAAAATTTAGGAATTTACTCTAGATGGTAATCTTTTGAGAATTTTGATGTTACAAGAGAATAAAAGCAAAAAAAAGGAAAAAGGCTCTGACCACTCGGGAACCGGGGGAACGCGTCGGTTCCCCTGGCGGGGGTCGTAACCCCCACCCCCTGCGGTTAACAAGATCTCGGTTTCCGCCATAATTGGTGAGAGCGTTGAGGTTATTCTGCATTTCCTCATGTCTAAATTGAGAAGCATTCAACAGCACTCCAAATGAGCGGGCTATGGAGAGTGTACTGTGGAGGCGCAACAAATACTTAGTTTGATGGTGACTATTTTAGACCATAAGAACCAGCATACAACACTTTACTTATGGAAAACGAGCGTTACTTCGTATTATACATTATATAAGGGACAGGGGCCGAAACATTGCATGCATTTTAACTCGTTCGTTTCATGATTTCACTGAATCGCAGTGAAGGCGACTCAGGCATGTGCAATTTTCTCAAGAGTTCGGAACAAGTGTATCAGAATCAAAGCGCTGAATTTTTGGTCATGTTGCTCCTGCCACATATCGTTCCGATAAAACCCATTGGATACAAAAAAATAAAAATTCGTTAAGATTCAGTGCCAAAGGAACGAAGCAGCGAAGACTGTTGCTAGAGAGCTATTCGGTAACAAATGCGATGGTGGGAGTAGCATTCAAAACGATACCATTACTCGATAACAAAGGCAGCACCCTTCACGGAAAAGATCGACTCGGTGTAGCATTGCATTATATAGTCGAGAAGTTTTAACAATAGAAATATATCGGTAACATCCTTTATACTGAATGCTACGCTCCAGGCACTGTCTATTTCTACGTTGAAAGGATTGCGCATAATTCACCAAATGAAGATTTTTAAACTAAGCTAAATGAAAGACAGAAAAGTTCGATATCGCACATATTCTGAATGGTGGCATAAAGTTCTTCAGAGAGGTGGGTAACAACGAAGGTAAATGAAAGTCAGAAAAGCAAATACTACATATACTTTACGCCGTTACAATAGTAGGTACACGCTATGCTGCTACACGAATCATTTATAACAGATTCCCAAACAAATTCGTGTTATTTTTATAGTAACAAAGTCATCTTTGCCCATCTCAACAATATTCCTACGAATACGAATAATATCGACAATGTTTTCTATTGCAGGTAGAGAGAACCGCCTCCAAAGGCCAATTGAGACGTTTCTTCTATAGCCTAACGGGGAAATCTTCCAACAAACTCATACAACGAATAAAATTATTTTCAACAAACAAAAAAGCGCAACTTTTGGTCATGCATGACCATTCAGTTTCGTATGTACACGAGCGAACAATTCGCATATTAATTTTATTAGCTAGAAACCCGCTGACTTTTGGTGAGCCAAAACTGCTCTCCAACTGACTCGAGCGAGACGACTTGTACAAGAAACCTATGTAGAGGAAAATTAGCTCTATTTTATGTACAGATCGGTCTATTTACGACCATATATGAGAATAAAATTCTTTGTTTATTCAATAATCAAGATTTATAGAGCTTCACGAGGCCCAAATTCTGACTTGTAACGCATGGCATGCGCAGGAGATCATCAATACGATAAACCTTAACTTATTATTATTAGAGCCCTACCTCATATATAAAACTAAAGCCCTTAACGTGTAGCTCTGATCTTATTACTCATAAAATAATTATATACCACGGAGCATTGCGTCGTCACGAAGCGAGACGCATTTACTCGCACAAAAATTCTGCTAATGATATTGTGAGAGATTGCCTCACGAAGCAGCTTCCCTGAATTTCCAGCACAATGAGAGAAACTGGCAGGACACAAGATTCAGTGCACCTACGCAGTAAATAAAGTATCTGCCATAATTTCCAAGCAGCCGGCGAGAATGTTGTGGAGATATCAATTGAAAATCCGCAGAAAATAGGCTGTAGTTTTAACATCTGCAATTGTGCAAGACGACTGGTCAAGCAGCGTCTTGATTTAAATTTCACAAGTATTACAATCAAATTAAAAATCACCAGTTAAGATTAGATTATTAGATTATTAGTTAGTTTAAGCCTCCCTATCCTCAACAAATGAGATCCAAAGAGAGGAAGGAAGAAGGCACCATTTAGAATGGAGTTAAGGGAACGTGGAATCTATGCAGAAAAGGCATAGAAACAGTAAGATGAGAAAGAAGTTCATGAAACAAGGTCAAAGTTGAAGAAGAAAGTAGTAGGTGCTGAAAAAACAGGACAGCAGTGAACCGAAAAAAGATGGTCCGTAACAAAACAAAAACCTATGCTATTTTAACAAAAAGAAAGCCTACCTAACCTTTAGCTCGGGCCCACACATTATCCCCCTGGGAGCGCCAATTCCCAAAGATACATTAATTGTATCCCCCTGAGGGGAAATCACCAGTTAAGGCGCTAACGCACACGGCAGAGAGAAAGTAAAATGAAGAGTTGCTATGTAGACTCTCATCAAACCTCTAACGTGCTGCGGCCTTCGGCACATGCCATTTAGTACTACACTGAAGACATAAAAAATATCTCATTTTCTATTTTGATGTAGCACAATACACTTCACAAAAGGAAAGGAAGATATGGTATCCTTCGCCTATGACCAGTCCTTGGGTATTTATATGCTTTCAGGAATACAATACTTTCATTCATGCTAACTCATGCTTTGTTTTTAAATTATTTTTTAGTACTAAGAAAAGTTAGCATAAATATAAACATAAATGCAATTAATAAAATACATAACAAAAAACTTAGGTCAACAGAGTGTACAGAATGCGACGTTTCTCTATCATTTACCTCGAGTGTTGATTGATTGGTTGTTAGTTTTAGACACCATTACCACAACATAGATGTTCAAAGAGAGGAATGAAGAAGGCACCATTTAGTATGGAGTTGAAGGAACGCGGAATCTATGCACAAGGTGTGTTCCCGCACAGAATCCCGTGTGCATAAAAACAGTAAGTTGAGAATGAAGGTTAGAAATAAGATAAAAGCTGAAGAATAAAGTAATAGGCGTTGAATACTGGGCAGCAGTCAACCGAAAGAAGGTGGTCCTTTACATAACAAAAAAACAATTTGTTTCAACAAAAATGAGGCCTACCTAAATCTTAGGTCGGGATCTCCCATTTCCCCCCTAGGAGCGCCACTTCCCAAAGATACAAGAGTTGTATCCCTCTGAGAGGACATCAGGTGTTTTGAAATGGGTAGTGAACAGTTCGTAAATTCAACTTTATAAGCATCTCCAGAAAGTATTCGTTCTCTAATTTTTTATATCCCTAAAACAAACGAGCATACAAAAAATCAAGGAATTTCATCTCATCTTACCTTCTACAAACCCATTGACTCTTCCTACTCTTAGACTAAGCCAAAGAAATTTAGTTCCTCTAAGAGACAAGATCAACCATCTTAGCTCACTCTGTTGAAGAGCACGCAAAATGAGATGAACCTATGAATAATCTGACGCAATGTCATGGCGACTCAGTCGCACCGCACGCCTTTCAAAAATCAAAACGCAAACAAATCAGTGACAAATTGTAGACTTCCACATTTACGGAACGAAGCTAGTGCAAGGTGTCAGTCTCATAATTAACAAAAAAATCACGCTTGATCAACTATTGCAGTTAAATCTACTAAGACAAAAAAGATTCTCGACTGGCTGATGAAAAAACTCACATTCCTCTGAAGTATTAAAGCGAAGCTATTTCTCCATCACCTAAAAAGTCATTAAATCATACATAAATTACCACTAAATGCAATTATCATCCACAATTTGAAAACATACCTAAGAAGGTGTGAAACAAGCATATTAGTTTATGCCATTCCGCATTGAACCATGTATCAGGAAAAAGTCGCAATATTAAAATAAGAGTAGTTGATCATGTCGTACATGCTTATTTTAATTATTATAGAGATTTAGTACACTTAGAGTTTTGGCCAATTATTTTTGACTTCGATGGAAACTAGTTTCAAACGCAAGTAGTTCAATCCCAAAAATTAACCGTACACACTCCTGACTCTCTAAAAAAGACAGTAAATATTATGCAGAAATTTTTCAACAAAATGCAGCATAGCATCGTTACGTTGGTGTAGTTTGTCTTTACGAGGTATACAACATGCAAAATATATGAGGCACCATCACACACTTCGATGCAACAGGAGTTGATGCTTTGGCTAATTTAGAATTACTTCAAGTTTCCCATCGACTTTCATAGATGCGGACACTGAATATACCTAAAATAAATAGCAACAGTTTATACGCGTCACAAGAGAAAGCAACTTACATGTAGCAGGAAACACAGACTTCGGAGCACCGCTTGTATAGATGAGTTGTCTTGGGATGTGCTGGAGGCACTCAGGATGCACTGGGGCCAAAATTTCGATGATGGATGGAAATACTTCGGACTCTCACCGACATATCGAACGGCTCAGACCGACATTTCCGTGAACATAGCGCGATGCTTAACGCCCAGTGACAACGCATACCACTCAACACCCACAACTTCTAAACGCAAACAAGTCACGTTTCAAATTAGAATACAAAATTTTCGTGAAACGAAAAAAAAGGCGGAGGACATCGTCGCTTCAGAAGCATAACCAATTTTCAATGAAGGGATAGTTCCTCTTGCCTTACAACGGCGAAAGATCGTTGAGTTTACCTGTAGCAATTTCAATGAAGGTAATGAAAGCATTAACATGCACCTTACATCACAATAAACAGCAATACAGTAACACAGAACGTTAACAACTTATGTATTACATTCAAGGGGCTAACCAAGCTTAAAATTTTATCCGTGTGGATGGAAAACGTATGAGGTCAGGAATTGATAGTTTATCATTCTGAATATTGCATGCACGGTACGAGTAATGAATAATAAACGTAAAAACCTACGATAAACCGAGTGCTCCACATTGAAGCGAAACCTTTACATCTCAGCTAAAAATGACCATGAAAAGAAGCGAATAAAAACTAATTTTGAAATCAAACTTTGGTTTTCTTAGAGATTGAATTGTTGATTAGAAGTAATCAAATAAAATGATTCAATAATTATTTTCAACTGCCATTCCATTCAAAAGGGACAAAATCCAAGTAATGAATGGAAACTACCGACAATTTCTCCAAGAAAAAAAAAACACAGCACGAATTGCTATGCCAAGTTGCGAAATCCGAGTAATGATCAGAACCACGGATAACTTCTCCAGATCACAAAAAACAGAAAAAGTCGCAGCACGAATTGCTATGACAATTCTATGCATAAAACAACCAATGGAGAAATCATTTGAGGTCTCTCAATGCAACCCTGTGTTCCCTGAAGTACAACAGATTAGAATAGATGTTAGTGAAAGCCTCCCTAACCGCTAAAAAAAAAGCGTTCCTAAGAGAGGATGAAGGAAGGCACCATTTAGTATGGAGATAAGGAAACGCGGAATCTATGTTGAAGGGTCATAGAAACAGTAAGTTGAGAAAGAAGTTTATGAAACAAGATAAAAGCTGAAGAAGAAAGTAGTAGGTTCTGAAAAACAGGACTGCAGTGAACCGAAAAAAAGGTGGTCTTTAACATTTTATTCCAAAAAAAAAGAAGGCCTACCTAACTCTCAGCTTGGGCTCTTACACATTTTGGCCCTGGGATTGCTGCAGTACAACATTGTAGCTATTGAAATGGGGATATGTTGCGATATTTAGGCAAAGTAATAGGTCTGTGACCATGAAATGTTCAATGTGCACTGAGAAAGTAGGTTTCTTACATGAAACAAAGCAAAAAGAGAACTCAGAATAAGCACTACAATGGACACGATCCTAGAAGCTAAGCGCATCCAAGTCGATGTCAAAAATTCCTTCTCAATGATGGTATATAGATTTTGAGGGTTATTGTTTCGTAACATTGTCCAGTGCAACTATTGTCAAGCAGGGACTGCCTGTGAAACGAACCTAGTTAACCATAACTTCAAGAAATAACCAACATTCACAAATATTTACGAGCTAGAAGGTAAATAAATATTTAGTTGGAACTTCACAGAACACATGGAAAAAGGACCCGGCTCCCAGCAAACGGGAGGCTACCATCAAGTACGTCAAGAAGTGCCACTTATAAACTAAATGAAGATCTTTTACATAACATTGAACATGGGAACTACAATGAGTTTCTCAATTATTGAAGCATCCTGAAACGATCCCATGATAAGGGCATTCCGGAAAATGTTTGAACATGAGGGTCATTATGGTTACACATACGCAACACTAATGGGTCGCTCTTCTTCTTTGCAGGCTACTACAGCAACCGGAGATACCCTAAATCCATCACATAAAGCGACGCGCGTCAGTATGCGTCATTCTCACCGCAATCTACGAATTCAAAGAAACAGATTAACTTACTTTTACCAGAATATAAACCAGTTTCAATAAATAAAACCTAAAGTGTAAGTCTCCAAAAGGTAACTTTAGATTTTGGGGGAATATACAATGAATTTGTAACTGTACATAACACCAAACGCTTAGATCCGAATGAGAAGTATATATTTAGAGTTAACAGGTTCGTTAATTCGCCTTGCAGTCCAACACGTAATCTGGATTGACTTTATATGCGGTAGAATATGACTGGTAGAAAAATCACGAGCACCACTTGAGTAACCCAACTGGAAGAACAGAAGCAGGTCAACACCTCGAACAAGATTCGAGGTATAGAAACGTTATAGACCAACGATATTGAGATGAAAGTAGAAAATTATTGACCTATTGTGAAGAAGAAAGCCAGATGATCAAGTTCCAGAAAGCCAAACTTCCAACTTTTATTTGAATATTAGCAAAAAACAAAACGCTGATAAATTCTCTAGTAGTAGTAGTAGTAGTAGTAGTAGTAGTAGTAGTAGTAGTATTAGCATCGATTTGCTAGCGCTTCAGTAATTCGTACTATATCGCGCCGTAGGTCTCACAGTTCAAAAAATACAACATTCACATCGTTTCAGCAAAAGCACATTATATAATCTCTATTCAAAGTTCATCACAATTACCATTATGGAGACATAGCAACATCCATCGCAAAAATCGTTTTAACTTTCACCCACATTTTGTCATCTTATAAGAGCCCCAGTTGATCTTTGAAGAGATCATCCACAGATCCACGCACACTTTGTTAGCACGGGCAGCCAAAGACCCCATAGGGGATTTCAGCTGCCCACCCATTTATGGCCGGGCGCCTTACCCACGCTGAAACCCCCAGAGGCATCTACGCAGCGCGCCCGGCCATATTGCAGTTTAGTCTTCCACATCTCAGATGTGAAGAAGTTCCTTGTTTACGCTGTCCTTTCTCTGGTTAAATTTCTGACATCAGATTACACTTTTATAGGAACATTTTAAGCGCTGATACATCGAAAGTTGAGCGTAAAATTTCCCTGAGCATTCCGATCATTACATCCTCATCAGGACCTCGCAGTCTCGGGAAACACACATTCCTGGCAGCTGCATATCGAGGGCACTCAACAAGAAAGTGTTTGACAGTCAGAGGAACGTGGCACCGCTCACATCGTGGCTGTGGCTGTCGCTCCATCAAGTGCCCGTGCGTCAAACGGGTACGGAGATAAATTCTCTACCATTACGAGATCACTTCGGCGGTTTTTTGTTCAAATTGTACCAACGTGCTTTAGAAATATTAGCAACAAGGACTGCTGCAGTTATTTTGAGGTGAGAAAGTGATCGGTGAGTGGCAAAAATTTCAAACATAACTAACATCCCACTGTGTCCGTCACCACGTCGCGAGTATTGTAGTCTCACCGCTGAATGTCTCAGCTAAAGAGTTGATGCAGTAAGGAGAGTTTCGAGTCCGTTAGTAAAATGCATTTGTTCACTTGAAATCAATACCAGGCACCTATTCTGTACACAGCAGGACTAGGAAGATTGACTAGTATTACGCATAACCTACTATCGTCTCTACCTACAAATCGCTACGACACAAAGTGGGTTCCGTTGCTGAGTGAGTGACGCCTAAAACATCCAAAAATTGAACTCACTACCACATAAAACAGCTTTTCTGAAACGCACAAAATACGTCGAGGCTGAGTGACGACTATTTAGAAATAAACTATACAAACTACGACATAAAACAGATTTTAGAAGAACACAAAACTGTTCCGTTTCTGGGTGATGTGACGGCAATAAATTGCATCTGCAACCTGAGTGTTTGTCATCGAGTCAAATTCGCAATTGTTGCTAGTCCACCACAAAAATGGAGTATCCCAACCAAATATTTCAACACCAAAGTAAGTCCTGCTAAAAATGCAACACTTGCTGATACGGAACATAATCATTCCCAGCAATTTGACATACGTGGACAGGACCATTTAGCTGAGTCGGGTAGTTAGAGCAGCCACGACAGTGGCAGACTAATATTACAATGCAGAAGTTAGTTAGTCGAAGGCTCCGTTTCCATAGCAGAAGTGTTTTCACAAAGGAAAGAGAAAGAACCATTAAGGTCTAAAGAACACGTTGAATGTATGCAGATGATGTTTCCCCACACAGGATGCACATAGAAAGATGAGAGAGAGAAGACAAAAAAGATATAACGAAGAAACATCAAAGAAGCAGATTCGGCACGAAAGATAGATGTCCTCGCCGGCTTAGCTATAGCTGAGGTAACTTAACAGTATCACCCCAAGGAACGCCGGTCTCCGTTGCCCAGGAAATATAAACTCGGCTAATCTAAACTTATTGCCACTCCTATGCCCCATGAGGTGCAGAGGCAGAACAACTTAAGCGGTAAAGTCAGAATGAGTTTCCAAGGACTTCATATAAAATCTGGACACTGCTACAAACACAATCCAGAAATGAACTTCTAGAATAGGCATGCCGCAACTCGATAGGAAGAATTCAAAAAGAAAATGAGCCCACAAAATATGGAGTTTCAAAAAAATTAGAAACCATGTTACAATACGTCTCTTTCATTGCACAAAGCACAAAATAACCCGCAGTAACCTCGAGTAATAAATGAGTAAACAAGATATAAAATATAAAAACAAGACGAGAAAGGCTTTAAGAAGCAGTTACAAGCACTAAGCGTAATGACCTAAATACAACAGCGACAAATATTCATCAGATAACACACACCAACCAATATTACACCATGAAGACAGTAGCAAGAGTTTTTGATTGTTATTAAAGGTACTGAGTATGTACAATTAAACTTTGCTAGCTCAACTTAATCTGGGTCACATCGGGGGTTGATTCAGGTTTGCAATTTCGAATTACAAACTGTAGAATCTGTCGAAAAAAGCCCAACTTCACGTGATTAAAAACTCCTTCAGGGTGAGCTTGCCTGTAGATAGATATAGATTAATTGCTAATCGAAGTAAGTACACAGAGCTAGGGCTTACACCTAATATCGTTCGCAACAGAAATGCGGTACAATCACAAAGAAGCATGGTCAATCGTATGTCTGCAGTGGAGATGCCAGCATCAAACACACAGAAATTGCACGTAACATTGCTATTAAGGGTACATTACTGCGAGTGACAAAACGGAGTCAGTGTCTCACGTAGACAGGCTGAACAGCTCTAACAGATTGGTCGAAGGCTGTACAAAGAGTGTTTCTAATCTGCTAGTGAGGAATATGTAGTCTGTAACAAACATACAGCAATGCTTGGAGCTTGGTAATACCTTCCCACTCAAGTTTCAGTAACTTTCACTTCAGCACGAGACCGATAAAGCAGTCTCTCCCGGTTTACATTCGACTAGGAATACAGGGTGTCCCAGACGTCACGCACCATACAATTTGCATTTTTTTTTCATGCCTCACATTTGATCTGACATGGGTGAGAAACTAACAGTACAAGAAAGCACTCAATTGGTCATTGATTAAGGAACATTGATGAATGATACAAAAGTTCAATGATGGATGAAATTTATAGACATTGCACGTATGTAAAAATGTGGCTGGTGCGCGATTTCTGGGACATGCTGTGTAATGGTGACACAATCTAAGCTTCATAGAGCACGGCCGGAAGAGCTACACGTTAGAACGAGCTTCCTGAATATTATTGAGTCATAGAAATTATTTAGCAGTTCAACAGCTCTCTCAAGCTGTTATTAAGAAGCAGAGCTTTGTCACAAATATATTTGTACTAAACAAACGCCACATTTGGGATAGCTCTATAGAGTTGTCATCAGATCTATAGTATAAAGCACTGCTTGCGAAGTGAAGAGTGGCACGCACAAGCTACACATAAAACATAGGATAGGTGGCAGAAACGGTTTCTCAAGAGTCCCAAGGAAAGCTCATACGCGTGGTGCACGAACATTCACAAACACAGGACAGAGTATCGTCTCTAAAATAAACAGAGAAGGTCATCACTTCTCAGACGTGGAATCATGAGGGCAACGCACTCTAGAGGTCCACCACCACAATTGTTCACGAGGGCAACATCTAACACGGCGCCGCATCAGGAAGGATGCAGAATATTCAACACACCAGCGATCCCGCCAGGTTTACCAGATCGGCCTTATTCATGGGCTAAGTCGCCAAATTCGTCTTTTTCATGCATACAATATTAAGTTATGAAAAATTTTGGCAGATTTGAGAACTCGGAACATAAAAAGACCAATTGGGCAACCCTGGAGCCATCTGTTCCAGCAGGCGCAAGGAAGCTTGACAATGGATATGACAGCGGCCTACAGTGACATCTGCAACCTTAGCACATCAAATGTACATTGAACACACGGGAAAATGAAGGAACACCTCATGTTTAAAATTAATTAGAATTTAAACTTTTCACTACTAAGATCTTAAAGAGAGGATGAAGAGGAAGAACACACGTACTTGGTACGACACAATAGATATAAATAAAAGCATTGAAGGAAAGGTCTACGAACGCTTACCAGATGCAATAGTTTATGCAGGCTAAAAAAACAGAAACACACTCACCTGAGAAAAGCACGTAAGTTCAACTCAAATAAATTGAATTTTCACCATCAACAGCCAGTCGTTGGCACTAACGATGCGTTGGGCAGCACACATCTATTTGCAAGACATTTCCACATCTCATGTCACAATACAATGTTGTGCGGTACTCCAACTCGTCAGAATATTCAGGTTACGAGTCCTGAAGAGAACCAGAGTAAGGGAAGACGCTCGTTTACTTGCAAAAAATTTGATGCAAGTTAGCATCAACTTTCCTAATCACAACAAAAATGGCCTTAAAGAAAGGAAAAAGGAGGCACAAATCAACAATAAATTAAAGGGGCACGGAATCTATGTAAAAGGAGTGTCCCTACACCCTGCGCATAGAACCAGTAAGATTGCAAGGAGTTTATGAAATAAAAGTTGGATGAGAAAGGTATAGGTACTGCAAAAAGACAGCAGAACACCGAAAAAATGCAGTCTATAAGAAAAAAAATCTAGGCCAATACAAGAAAGGCTTGCTCAACTCGGAACCTCAAGTTTGCTCGTCAAAGAAACTAAGCGATGCACAGGTCACTTCTCATCCTTCAATGAAAACCTGTTCTCATTAAAATGCAAGCTTTTGTGTATAAATCTTGGGAACCGGATTGCAAGTGATGTCTCACGCGAGGCACACCAGATTGGCCCAGTTGGTTCTCACTAAACGTTAGGCCCAGCGGCAATCAGCTCCCCAGCACCTAACTATGCCCTGAAACTGATGACTATCAGCAATGAGCGCAAAAAACAGCCAGCACATGACACCCTGAACTCGATCCACGGAACACTGACAGTAAATTCTTCTCTATCTTTGCCACGCAACAAAGAAGGATTATTTCACAACATTGCTCAGTAAAATTTTTGAGAAAACTTGCATCATAGGGTACTTGACTCATATCAATATTTGTCAAAAGTAAGAACTGTGAGGAACATCGCAGAAGCTGAGTTATGACGTAGAGGTTAGAATGTCTTAAGATCACAACAATCACTAGTTCAATGGTGGAGTTATACTACTATTATAGTTACATTGATACTGCTCGTGTGAAATTTGAAGCAAAAATATGTCCGGTATATTAAAATGAGGTAGACTGAGGTTGTGCAACTGATCTCTTCGAAGCCAAAATTCTCAAAGTTTTTCCAATAAAATTTGGCCAAAATAGGCAATCAGAATCTATGCCATTCTGCAAAGCTACCAGACGGAATGCTTTTCACGGCTAAATTTCATTTGAAAATTACTAAATTCGAGAACTTGGCCTCAAAAATCCCAATCGCAACATCACCCAAGACAACAAAAATCAACTTTATACATCTACGTATAAAATGCAGTACCAGTTTGAATGAAACGCAGATTTGCTTTCTCAAGTAAGAAGCAATACAAGGAAATAATGCTATGCCAGTCAATCCAATGCGCCTGTCAAGACAATTTTAACACAAATATTAACACTAAACAAAAAAAGAAAGAGCCAGTCTAAAAAAATATTTAGCACTAAGAATTTCTCAATATGCAATTGACAATATTCTCCAGCACTTGACAGAGTTTTTCACCTTTTCCTAAGCACAGGCCCCAGTTATCAAATTGAAGCCAAGTACGGAGCTCCACGCGACAGGCAGCGGTGAAGAGCTCGAGTCTGCACATTGGATGGTCCTTTGTCACACCCAGAAGTACAATGAAGTTGGTCAGTGATGGAGCTTTATATCCGTGGCTGGTCAGGTTTGGAAACGGCAAATCAGTTTGGACACGTAAATACTATTTGAAAACGGGAAATCAGTTAGGAAATTATAAAAATCAGATTTGTAAATGCCAAATCAGTTTGGGAACTGAAAATTAGATTTGTGAACGGCAATTCAGCTTGGAAACTGTAAATAAGATTTTAAAAACTAACTAACAAATCAAATTGATAAATGGCAAATCAGGTAAAAAACGGCGAAAAGTATCGATAATTCATATTGAAAACTTAGCCAAATTCAAAGAATTCGACGAGCTGTTCGCGCGGGAATGATTTTAACAACATTGATTGTCCATGCAAAAAGTTCAGCTGAGGAATAACATGTTAGGCTACAGAGAATAAATTTAGGGAGACCCCACATCGGCGGCAAAAAATGCATCCTGTCCAAAGAGGGTGTGAGTGATGACTTGAGTGAAGAGAAAGGAGCAAGATTTGAACTAAGTAAAATTGGCTGAGAGCGGCCAAGTGGTCGGAGAACAAGTCAGGAAAGAGCCATGTAACAGACCAGCATGGGAACATAAATGCAGCATGAAGGAAGAGACCTAAATTCAGAAGCCAAAAGCGAAGCTAAAACTTAACCGAGACATAGTCTATTTCATTAAATTAAGATCACCTGTGTGCATAGCCATGACGCAGCTGTCACTCTGCAGAACATGAACAGGTAACTGATGCGGGAAAGAATAATGTAATGCAGGATTTGACTCAAAAAGCAGTAACCATTCCGCTCAGGATTTAGCAATCCTTATCTTAAAAATGTACGAGCCAGCGTTTACGAAAAAAAGCTACTAAGTAAGTGGTCAGGAGACAAAAATGAGACAGATTTTGTCGCTCCGATGCGAGAATACTACAGACAAAATCAATTCTGAATCAGAGGAAAGGAACAGATAAGTGGAATACTGGAACTGAAGTGCTGTTCAAACAGATCAGGGACAAAGTGGACAGGAATTGGTGGCAAGCGCAAAGCTATAAATAGAGCAAGTCAAACTTGAATAAAAATTATGCATTTCGCAATTGAGTTGTTACCATTGGATTTTAGTGAAAATGAAGACATAAAAACAAAGCCACCAATTCGAAGAGAATGAAGAGATAGATCAAGATAAGTTGTATGTGAATCACATCAGGACGAGAAACGAAAAAAGTAAAAAAAA
Organism: Morinoia aosen; assembly: GCA_030386875.1. Lineage (NCBI taxonomy): Eukaryota > Metazoa > Arthropoda > Malacostraca > Amphipoda > Talitridae > Morinoia > Morinoia aosen. The sequence goes on from CM059560.1 coordinate 3,250,643, forward strand.
AAACATACACTAGGCGAGACAGCCTAAGTAATATAAAATGCGTCAGTTATTTGTACCTCGGTTTTAGCAACAAACCTGATGAACGCCGCTACCAAACACAAAAAGTTCTACGCTTCCAAAAATAAATATCATGTTCAAAAGAGCTGTTTTTCGAAGTGAAACATCTAGAGTGTTCAGAAGAAAAGTACGAGGACTCAGGCCATGTCTGTATTACACAGTCCTCATGCAGTGAAAAGCGACCAGCAAGGTTTGTTTACAAATATGAGCGTCGTGGTACTTAATAAGGTAGTTCACACTTATATTATGCTAACTATGCTTCCGACAGTCTATTATTCAATATAAAAGAAACAAAGATAAACCCTGATTCGGATGAAATTGGTTCTCAAGAACACAGAAGACGGGGAAGTTCCCCAAAGCTGTAACAATCTCCTCCAAATAAAAAAGGCTGGTAAATAAAGGATGACAAGCTCCCGCTAGAGAGAAGCTCCCAACAACGAGCGCCAAGATGTCAACGAAGTGAGAGCAGGCGAGCTATAAATCTCCGTTTGCCAATCTTCACACCAAAAGCTTTAGTTCATGTTATGTCTGGCAGTCCTGATGATGGAAGGAGCAACAACGGCGCGTGGTGTACACACTCAGGACACAGAACAGCATTTGGAGCTGCCGTGGATTGCTAAAGAACTGCCACTCTTTTCAGAACTTTTCTTTTTAGTGCTACCTGCGTTTTGATTGATGTCCATAAGAAAATGATTTCTAGATGCTCCGAGAGAGCCGTTTGTTGCACCACGACCTCCAAGTTTGCTGCACGGCTTGAGCTTAGCCAGCGCGTCCATATGCGACGCTGATTTGGTCAAGGCTGGCGCACCTCGAACTTGGTGTTGAAGGGTGGGTGGATGCGACGTGGGGCGAGGAGGGAGCAGGACCCACGGCCCACTGGAGGGAGACGAGGGTGTAGGGGAAGCCGTAGTGGAGGGAGTAGATAAAGGCACTCCAGGATGGGGCATGTCAGGGTCGCAGTGAACGAGGTGGCCAAGTGGCACAGGCGCAGTGTCGACGATACCTAATACGACGTCGCGTGATCCAACTACGCGACGAGGGCCTCGTCCGTCAGAAGAGGAAATCCAAGAAACTGCATCGTTAGGATTCTGGCGACTCAGACTCTCCTGATTGGAACCCCAGCTGTAAGCCCGCCCATCGCTATATTTCTTATTAACCAAAGAGTCTCTGTTGCTCACATGAATAACAACCCTTTCATCCTTCTGGCCCAATTCATCAGCAGCAGCATCTGCACTCCCAGGAAAACCTTGATCATCAATGTAGATTGTTGTGACATTGTCGTTTGTGACTGTGATGTTATTGCACGGTGTACTGTTGCTTTCACTTACAAGGGAGCTCACAGAAAGACTGCACATATGCGAGTCAGAATCTTCTTCTTCACCACTCGCTCTTACGATGCAGTTTAATGACCGACTTTCCCGAAGCGTCGAGTCGATATCGAGCATATCCTCGGTGCTGCCCGTAGCAGTTTCTTTCTTAGCTGGACTGTTGCGGGGCTCATGACACGCAGCAGATAACGGCCTTGGGGCAGCAGCCCTAGGAGATGCACTGTCAGCAGCCTCGAGCACTGGCGGCGACAGTGTCACGAGAGGCACAGAGTCAGTGGTAGGAGCTGTTTTGTCCTGATTCTTATCACAAGTGTCATCACACTCACCGACCTCTTCTCTAGTACTTTCTAAAGCAATGCTTTCTTCTTGAGCAGTATAAGTTAAGGTAATTACATTCTCATTATCACATTCACTATCTATATGATTATTAACAGCTGGTTTTAAATTTGTCCGTTCACTCTCACTGGGTACATTAGATAACTGAGGAGTTGAAATTTCCCTATTTTCTTTATTATATTGTCGTGCCATTGACTTAGCCCTGATGACGCGAGCGTCATCATCTGCCATCTCAGTTGAGCTGCAGGACGCGGTGCGAGCTCTCATAAGCCTGTTGTGCCGTCTGCCTCCGGAAGGAGAGGACTTGGCAGTTCCATTTGCTGTAGAGGGCAATGTGTTCTGCCGCAAACTGCTGACTGACGCACCAGTAGCGACCGAGCCCACTATGTTACCGCTCTCGCCGTCACTCTCGCCTTCTTCGAATATTTCATTCAGAGTCAACTGAGGTGACGACCGAACGCTATGCAGCCGCCGATTGGGAGATGGCATTGTCTTGAATTTCATGCTATTGAAAAAGTTGTTTTGATTTTTGGGCGAAGCAGGATTGCCCTGAGTCTTAGGGGACGATGGAAGGCCAGGAGAAGACGGAGACGTGGTTTGTGAAGTAGGCGAGGACGATACAGAAGACTGAGGAGTAATCTTTGGCTGACCAGGAATGGGTATTTGTGCACTGACTGCAGACACAATGGTAGAAGGAGCAGCAGCAGCAACACTGGTAGGAATGACAGCAGTAGGCGTGTGATTGAGACACAGCAAACTGCTCGGTGGGGTCGTGGCTGGGGATGTACCGGCACTCCGCGTTTTGCTGCGCCCAACCCCGATATTCGAGGTGGCCGGGAACGGAGGCTCGGGCATGAGTGTGTTTGAGTCGTCTGCCGAAGGAGAAGTTGTGGTGCTGTTCTGCAGCGACCCTTGCAGCGAGCCGCTGCCTCGTCTCACACAGTCAAGCCTGTGCAGAAGCGACAAGTCAAGCTTCATGTCTCTGCCGCATTTGTCTTTCAGGCTCGACGTGCTGGACGCTCGAGAGCCACGACGAGAGCCACTTCTCGATCCGCTCCTGGAGCCACTCCGTGACCCACTTCGAGAGCCGCTCCTTGAACGCTGCCGACTTGGCTCCTCAAAGGGCTCATCTTCAGGTACACACTCATCATCAATCTCTTCCTCTTCTTCCTCTTCCTCGACGATGCTGAAGGTGCGGTGACGGTTGACAAGGCGCATCTGAGGAACAACAGGACTTAGCACTTGATGTAGTCCAGAATGTGTTAATAGCAAAGGTCAAAAATTTTCACTGTGCTGAACGGTTTTACTGAAGAACAGATTCTCAAAGACTACATAAAAGGAAACATGTTCCAGTATCAATTCAAAATATTCCCCTTACATTGAATAAGCTTTCACTAGATTTAACCTTCAGAATCCACACAATTACAGTTCTAGTACTAATAGGAAATTACAATTAAATCCTTAGGAAGCTGAAAACACAAAAGCAAAACAAAAACAACAGAAAGTTGGTTCTCCCAAAGAAAGAAAAAAGCTAAAAAGATTACAATTTACTACTTACAAATTTCCCAACTTACGCACCGTGAAGACGGAACTCAATACTTCTACTGAGCGCAAAGTCGCCCAGGTATTCAGACTAGACTGATGCCATCTTCCAAAGAGCACAGCAAAGATACAAGTTTAGAGCTTTCTCTCCAAATTCAGTGAGCAATTGAAACAAGCTACTGAAAAGTGAGGCAAGTATATCAATAATTAAGGAACACTAGATACTGAGCAGTAAATTTCAGTAGCTTAACTTTTTCATCCATCACTCAGGCTTCACGAGTGAATATTTATGTTACGATGAATCATATGCATGTGGTTAGAAAAAAATAGCGTGACAAACTGAATTGTTGGCAATGCCAGACAAACAGCAGAATGATTTCTTTATGAGAAGTGATTTGGTTTTCAATCACACGATGTACTTGCCTCAACATGTTTTTTTGCAGACTTGTTTTTCTGCTGTAATAATAAGAGCTAAACAACAGTGTGTTGCTTTGTTTTAAAGTATTAAAACGCTCACTTTACTATTACATGACTTTTTATGCAAATAAAAACTAATTTCTATACGCTGCAAATATCAGCAAACTTTAACACAGCTACAGCTACTGCGCGTCCAAATGAATCATGCCAATAAATGAGCAGTGCGACTCTGCTATTGTCAACTCTCACACTCCACTAGATGTATACTTTAAGCATTTCCCCCTTTTGAACTTGCCTAAAAAAGACATAGACACAAAATATCAAAATGTCACTCAAAACAAACATCCCACATAGAGAAATTTATAGCAGAAGACCGTAACACACGGTACGCGCACTTTCTGGAGCATCAAGTAGGTCGGCTCCAAAAAAAGAGAAAGATGAAGCCCCACTAGCGGAAGAACGTGCTCACTCCAACATTATACATAAGAGACTGTGCTCACTCGGACGAACATGAGAACTACCTAACCTGAAATTGAACCCAAATTGGATGCTCACTCCAACTCGTTGAGGTGGATCACGACACCTGCAACGAAACCAAGTTCCTTTGGGTTTACCAAGTCCTTGATTTCACACAACTTAGTATCAATACATCCCGAACTGACGCTCTACGAAACTAAATTTGACACTAAAGAGCATCAACATAGTTAAGATAACTTTCAGCTTCTATTTGGCATTGAAAGACGTAGAAATACTTGAAATAAACTTTCTCGACTGGGCCCCACAAAGCCTCCTCAAACTATGCAACTGAATGGCCAAGGAGGAACGAAATTTCTTACATGCAACATCATGCATTAGCAGTTAGTAAAGTTTTAGTCTTAGAAACTACTGGTAAATTACAGCACTTCTAGTTAACCAGAAAAAAATGCTTAATACGAGGACAAACGGCATTACCTCAGCTAGTTTTGTATGAAGAGCCGTGGTCCCACTGTTACTAGTGCAGGAGTCATCTTTGCTGCCCGTGTTGCTGTTCTGTTGCTGCTGATCGCTCTTAATGACTGAACTTTCGTCATCTCTGTAACATACGCACCGTAACTCCAAAATAATAAACTTGAGATTCTTGTGTAGCTATTACCTTGAACAAAATGCAAAAAATAACAACTAAAACAAGGAGTGATTATTTCAAAATAATAGATAACATCTTCGAGTTTAACAAGCCATGTTTGATGTTACATTTTACAGAGTTCAGCCACAGAAGTATTTTCACATATCGGTCCTTTACAGCAATACGAAGATACACAATAATTTAGAACAGAAGCCACACAGCCTCATATTTCGGTATCTAGACGCCAGAACTGGGCTCATGGTAATAAAATGAGCACATGCAACGGCGCATCTCAAAACTGAGAGGCGAAGTATACATCAAATTGCAAGAAGTTGGGCGAATAACATACAAGAAGCACGCGCCACGGCGCATCTTACAACTGGGAGGCGGAGTCGAGGAGCTGCTGCTGCAACATCTGCTGGTTGTTGAGTTGCACGTCCTCAGCAGTGCGCTGCCTGGCCGCCCTCAGCTTGCGCTCCGCCAGCAGGAAGTACGTTGCTGTGACGTGGTTGTAGTCGTTCCGGTCCAGAGCACTGCAAGCAGTAACAGTCTACTTAGATTACATCAATCATGAAATTTCAGGGTAAAGTGTTAACCATGTACTTGTATAAAGGAAGTCGAATCAATCAAGGGAAATGTGCAGGGAATGAACTTCAAAGACAAACTGTTGTTTTTTCCCCACCTTTCATCACACGTTTCAACATTCAATATTACATGCAAACGCACTTTTTTTTTAACAAATGATTCAACAATGAACTATGTCTGGTAGCTATTTTATACACAAATAAACAAAACGTCATCTCTCAAATGATGAAAGTGATAAGGAAACGCAGGTTTGGGCATGAGCGTGTCAAAGTATACTTTATTAGATGCACTGGCAATTGGTAAGTGCCGTTTTGAAAAAATAGCTTTTTTTTAACTCCTCTCACACTAGCAATCCTTCTAAAAATATTACACCCTAAAACCATTATCTAATCTAAAAACCACGAAGGGCTTGGAAAGAAAGCACCCAAACTCACTCAAGAATTTGTTCAATAGCAGCAATGTTGCCAGCTACCATCTTATGGATGATGTGGGCGTGGTCCTCCTCAGAGAGGTGTTCCCTGGACACGAGCGGCAGCATGTCTGCCAGCTGCTCCGTGCCAGGCGCGGCGCCCCGCAGCCACGGGTCAGAAGTGATGTCCTCCAGGGTTGACCGCTTATTCGGTTCTCGGATCAGCATCTTGCTGATCAGCCTGCAGCAAACACTCCAGCTCGTCACTCACAAGCAACAATTAGAGGGCAAATATGAAGTGTCCTAACCCACAAAACTTTAGGCCACTCACGTTAGAGGTGTGGTGCTCATCGCAGGGTTGCCAAACTGGCTTTTGCTAGCCAAGTTACTAACTAGGAACTGTTCTAGGAACTAGGCCATTCTGCCGGAAAGACATCTACGCCACTACGAGGTGAAATTATCATTTAATCCACTGTCCAGTTTTGTCCTCTGATTTATGGGTTAGAACACTCTGCATATTTGCCCTGTAATTGATAATGTAAATTGCCCTTAAAGAGGACGAAAAAAATCACAACACTTTTTAAACTAAAAATGATACATTGCAATACTGCTCAACAACCCAGCGTTCTAGAGTTAAACTTATCAAGCCTTGTACCGACAGAAAGTGACTAGTTAAGATAATGAAAGATGAACACATTGCTCTAAGCTAATGAAAGGAGAATAAATCATTTCATAATAGAGATTGATTATTTCAAAGAGAATAAGGACGAAGTCATCATTTAGTTTGGAGTTTAGAAATGTATAATCTATGCACATTGTGTGTTCTTACACAAGATCTCCAGTGCAGACAAACATTAAGAAATAAAAGAAACGAAATATAAAAGTCGAAGGTCAGAAATTAGGAATAAAAGAACAGCAGTGAGCCAAAATGAGATGGTCATAAAAACTCTTCTATTTCGACAAAACTCTCAGTAGGGGACCTCACACATCACACACGACACATACAAATAACTTTCGAAATTGAAAAGCAAAAGAACAATTATTGGAAGTTGGTAAACAAGATTACTCCAATAAATCCTGATCCAAATAATTCCTATATTATAATATGTTAGTTCTAAGCAAGTGCATACAGATAACATAAAGAGTTGCTCAGCAGCAAGATGTTCAAACAATTTACGTAGTTGCGACGGTATGGCCGACAGAGAGGGTTAAGCCAACTGCACTTGGCTTCGATACAAAATTATTTTTATTAATCTAAAGGGGCAAGTTGGAACTTTTCCCGAATTAAATCTGAGCCCCCATCATTAGGCTATCTCAGGGATTCCCCGATGCCCAGAGCTCAGACTCAATAAAAAGTAAGTAAAGTAAAACTCACAAAAGTTGAGGACTATGCCAAGATAAAAAAAAAATTGACACAGCTAAACTGACATGTGAACTTAAGCTCTGTACTGCATTACCACAAAAGTCTAAATTGCTAGGAAATGTGGCCTCTGACCACAGAGGATCACTCACTTCCTGCACGGCAAGGAGACGTGCTCAGGGATGCTGTAGGAGCAGTCCATGATGCGCGTGAGGGTCTCGCTGTCGTTGGCTTCATGGAAGGGCGCGCGTCCCACCACCAGCATGTACAGGATCACGCCCAGAGACCAGATGTCTGCCATAACAAAGACATTTATACCTCAACAGTCAACGCATCATCAAAAATGCACATGAATGAGTAGTACCAAAATAGAATGTGACCAGCTGAGGTAGATAACCTTCTTCATTGTTAAGCCTAACTTTATCCCGGAGTATAAATGATTTTTAGCCGCACAATGCAGCTAAGGCTATATTTGAGTAGCTAAACCATAGATTAGATTATAAGTTAGTTTAAGCCTCCCTAACCGCTGCAAAAATAGAGCATATTGAAGAGAGGAAGGAGGAAGGCACCATTTAGTATGGAGATAAAAAAATGAGGAATCTATGCAGAAAGGGGCATAGAAACAGTAAGATGGGAAAGAAGTTCATTAAATAAGATAAAAGTCGAAGAAGAAAGTCAGAGGTGCTGAAAAACAGGACAGTAGTGAACCGAAAAAAGGTGGTCCTTAACATAACAAAAAGCATTTTATTCCAACAAAAAGAAGGCCTACCTAACTCTCAGCTCGGGCCCTCACGTTTTTCCCCTGGGAGCGCTAATTCCCATAGATACAATAGTTGTATCCCCCTGAGGGGAGCTAAACCATAGATGATCATGTGAAAAATACTGGCTTGACGCATATGATTCATCGCAAGATAGCATAAATGTAGAATCAATTAGGTATGCTGAATTAACCATAAAAATGTCCCAGACTGGTTGTGTTGGATAGACTTTTATAAAACAAATCCAAGCTTTAAACATATACAAATGTTAACCCTTAAATCGACCACAGTAGTTTCTAAAATCATTCAACATTCAACAAACCCTCTCGATGTTACGTTTAAATTTTCCACTTAACCCCTTCCCCAACAATTTTTTTGTTAAAAACGTTTTTTTTTTTCCAGACTAATTTTTCATTTTGGTTTTATATAGTATTTTTGATGCTGGTTATGAAAACAGTTTGTGATTATTTTTTCTTCCCCTTTTTGTGGTCAACATTTTAATTTGAAAATACCTTTGTCGGCAAAAATGAGTCAAATAGTCATTGTCTGATGTCGAGAAATAGTCATTGTCTGATGAACTGGCAGAGTTATCAGAAGTATTCAGGCTTCTCAGGGAAGGTTCATATTCATTATCTTCCGTTGAACTAGACATTAGGGGTGTAACACTTGAAAATGCTACAAAAAAATGGATGCAAATGTGGAGGCAAACAACACCCATCCAACAGCAATGGCTGTCGGAACAAGTCTAGTAACAATTGAAATCCCACAGCTCTACCCTCTCGCCTCTGCCAGGCATACGATTTGACGAGAATACTCGTTTCACACATAGAATGGCTTTCAAAGGCTTAAAATTGATGAGTATATACGTATATAGCGGGTTTTTTAAGGTAATGTTTTAGACGAGTATACTCGACGACTGAAAAAAAGAACATTTTGTGAAAATGAGTATACACGTTTCTGCCGGGGAAGGGGTTAAGGGGAACGTCTACCCAGAATTGAATAAATGGCTGTCACGTTTGTTGTATGGGAACTAGATCAATGAATTTGGCATACATATGTATTTTTAACAAGGCTACAGATGCATCTCATAAACTTTTTCCAATTTTCGAACTAATTACTGCGATACTAGGGAAAAATTGGTGAAAAAATAGGGTAAATTCAAAAGCTATCTCCTCCAAAAGTTGTTATCATAGGGCAATGATTTCGGTTTCATTGAATACGCAGAGTTGCTGCATAGCTGGACAGAGAATGGATTCGAAATTCGTGAAAGTTCAGTTTTCATACTTCAATTGATTTTTTTGAAAGATTAGGGCTTTTTACGTAGATTTTTTAATGTAACTAAAAAAGTACTGTGAATTTAATATTTATTCTCCGTCCAGCCATGCAGCCACTTTTTGCGCATTGAATGAGGTCTAAATCATTGCTCTACAATAATATCTTTTGGAGGAAACAGATTTTGAAAATACCCTATTTTCCCATTTACAACTGTTCAAGGAGAAGATTTTTCCAAAATTTTCCATTTTTTCATTTGCAAGCTATATTGCTTAGAAAAATTGACGCGGTTGATGTTCTGAAAGCTATCTGAACATATGAATATCTTTTCTTGTAAGTTTTTTTTGTTGTTCCTTGAAAGAATTTGTACCACAGGTATCAAGAGACGTTTGGAACGGGTATCATAGATACGTTTACCGCTCCAGAAGCGCACGCTGCCGCGTCCTCCTCGATGCGCTTCCCCCTTCCTGCCTTTGGTTCCCCCTCTTACGGAGCAAAGAACGTTGTGTAGCTTTGCTAGATTGTAAACTAAGGGGTTCTGTGTCGAATAGACCCACACAACATAATCCAGATATTTCTGGTTCATGTCTAATGCGGTGACTGTCTGGCGCTACAAGTTACAATCGAATCAACCCCCTTCTCCCTTGTTTCCCCCTCTCACGAAGCACAGAACGTTCTGAACCTCTGCCAGCTTGTAAAATAAGGACTTCGGTATTGAATAGAGCGGTAAAAAAAAAACAAAAAAGAACTTTCGGGGGCGTGGCACATGCCCTTTGGCGCTGGCTGCTGATTGGACTCCTCCCCCCCTTCTCAACCTAATTTCACCCACTTACAACGCTCAGATCGTTCTGCAAATTTAACTGCTGGTGAAGTAAGCATTTCTCGGATGATTAAAGTAATAAAACAAAAAACCACGAATTTTCCGAATTCAGGGTAGACGTTCCCCTTAACTGCAACTTATTGATTTTATGTTAGTTTCAGTCTCCCTTACCACAACAAAGACTGTCCTAAGAGCGGAAGGATAAAGATACCATTAAGTATGGAGTTGAGGGAATGTGGAATCTATGCAAAAGGTGTGTTACCACACAGGATCCCGTGCACATAGAACCAGAAAGTTGAGAAGGAAGGTTATAAAACAAGATTAAAATTTGAAAAAAAAGTAACCGGTGTTGAAGAGCAGGACAGCAGTGAACCAAAAACAGCTGGTCCTTAAAATATAAAAATATATTAAATATAAATTTATATATATATATATTCATATATATTTCATTTCAACAAGAAGAAGGCCTAACAAGCCTACAGCTCAGGGCCTCGCATTTTCCCCCCTGGGAGCACTAATTTTACTTAACTGCATATTACAACTGATATTTCATGAAAAATTTTGTTCATAAGGAAACAACTTGTTTTTTAAGAGCCAGCATTATTTTGCTACACATATTTCAGACTGCCTGAGGTATCATTGCAAGATCACAAACAAAACAAAGTCTCACCAACAGCAGGAGCATCGTAAGAGTCGCCCAAGAGGATCTCCGGCGCCGAGTATGCCAACGACCCACAGCTCGTTTCCAGTTTTTGCCCTGGATTAAATTTATTACTAAAGCCAAAATCGGTGAGCTTGACCATGCCAAGCTTCTCAAAAAACACGACATTCTCGGGCTTGAGGTCGCGGTGCACCACGTGCAACTTGTGGCAGTAGCTGATGGCGTGCACGATCTGGCTGAAGTACTTGCGCGCGGCCTCCTCGTCTAGACCTGCCTCGTGCCTGACAGCGCATAAGTTACAACTGAGGTTAGGGCATAATTGGCCAGGGCACTTAAACATTACCATTCCATAGTCTAATGTTACTGAAAATACACTCCACTGAAGTAGCATGGAGCACTGTGCATAATGTCATGTCAGTGGAGCTGTCAGCATGCAGTTACAGACCACAGATACAACAAGTGTTCTCATTGTCTAGAGCAAACACTTGTGACAACTGATGTCTAAGGGTAAGGAAAATATTTATACATGGCACTGGCAGGATGTTGTGTAACATTAAGAGATGTGACATGAAATTTCCCACATAGAAATGGTGGGCTATGATGAAAAAAAAAGCAAAGAATAAAGTCTTCAGGAAAAGAAGTCAACCAGTAGAGAATGTTTCAATTAAAATTAAGGGTACATACCCACATAAAATTACAAAGCTCATTGAGACATATTATGGGCCTTACTCATGTAACGTACTTCAGTAGGCACCTTATTACATAAATTATAAGCAGCAGATATCATTAAAGTTAACTTCAACTAAAAACAGCTCTTCGACTCTCAGTCCAAGCCCTAGAATGCGACAGGTATCAAGAGCACTATAGTGACCAGCATTAATGAGAGAAGGAACAACTGCACAATCTGAAAGACAACCAGCAGCAATGAAGCATTTATTGCTGCTAAAAATACTTTTGCTGATTTAGGCTGAGTAATGGAGCTACTGCATTCATGCAGCTAAGATTAGGCTGATCGGGTGGATGTAACTGACTTGGACAAAACAGAAGGATATTGTTCCCCAATATTTAAAACAAAAATCATAATGCAGGCGGACTTTTTGCTCCCATTTTACTAGCACAGAAATCAAAAGCATGAAATAAATATCCCAAAATAGAAGGTATGAGAAAGACTTGACGGAACAAACAAAATCTACACTCAAACAAACAAGACACCATTCAACACCAAACACTCAGTGTACAAGACTCAAAAAATAAACCTCGCAAACATTACTGCTAACTATCCATAATCCCTCACATTAAATGAGGCCCCTAGAATGAAACAGTACCAAGAGCCAAGTACACCTGACAGAAATAAGTTCTGTATACAACTATCATCATCAAATTTTCCTTTGTCAAAAGAGCAAGTAGTAGGTAGAGGAAGATGATAGCTACAAAATGTTGAATACCTCTATAAGTTGCTGAGATACGATGGTTTCCAAGTTGCCAAACTTGGATTCTTTTTTCTGACGTTTATGAAAAGCGACGCTTGGTACTGTATGATTTTGAAGGCCTCAAATGCACAAAAGCTAATAGTAATATTATAGCAAAGGTATGGGAGGGATGGGGTGCCTCACTTCATGATGTAGTCAAACATGTCGCCACCATCAGCCAGCTCGAGGATAAGGTAGAGCTTGGTTTGGGTGTCAATGACCTCATACAGCCGCACCACATTGGGATGTTGCACCAGCTTCATGCAGCGCACCTCTTGGAACAGATGGTCCCGTGATACCTCATCGAGCTTGCTCTTGTCTATCACCTGTGACACAGGAACACTTGAATTAGACCCATCCAACACTGCAACAATGACATGTTTATTCTGCCATTTGTTTTTTTATAAGCTCTACAGTTACAGCGAAATAAAAACTAGGCTTACAGGTTATCAATGCTTTGCTCTAACACACAAGGAATTATTCTGCTTTTTCTGAATAGTTAATTCTAGTTTTACCCTCTGCAACAATGGAGTTATTTTTACACATTCTGTTTCTGCTATTATTGTGGACTGATTCATCACTCATGTCTTGACTGAACCATATATAAAGACCAAACTTTTACCAATCACTACCTGCTATTCAGGACAGAGTGAAATGTGTTTAAATTATTACTGACCATATCAAACACCTCACAATAAAAATTCAATTTCTGTTTCTTTTTGAAAATTTAAAACAAAGATTTGATGAAAGCAAAGTAAGAGAAAGTATCTTCACATAGATTTGATTTGATCATAGGTTAATTTAAGCCTTCCTAAACCCTACAAAACAGAGCGTATCAAAGAGAGGAAGGAGGAAGGCACCATTTAGTATTGATATTAGGAAATTCATAATCTATGCAGAAGGGGCATAGAAACAGAAAGTTAGGAAAGAAGTTCATGACAAGATAAAAGTTGAAGAAGAAAGTAGTATGTGCTGAAAAACAGGACAGCAGTGAACCGAAAAGGGTGGTTCTTAACATAGCAAAAAGTATTTTATTTCAACAAGAAGAAGGCCTACCTAACTCTCAGCTCAGGCCCTCACACATTTTCCCCCTGGGAGCGCTAATTCCCATAGGTACAATAGTTGTATCCCCCTGAGGGGAGTATCTTCACATAAATTTACTAGTTTTTATTAAAGCAAAACATCTCAAGTGGCACAAAAAATTTTAAATTCAACTGTCCAATCCAAAAGACTAAAACCTACAAAGAAAGATGTTTAAAAAGTCTCCTCTCTTAAATAAAAAGTAAAAAACTATAAGTAAAAACTAGAACCAAATAAACTTAGAAGTAACAATACTTTTGAGTGTAATAGTTCTCCAAGGCAGTAAAAAATGGACCATATAACCAGTCAATTGAGCTAAATTGGCAACTTTATTTGTGGATATTCCTCACTTCAATATGACAAGAATTTACAGAAACTATTCTTTCAATTTTTCCAGGGTAATTGAAGACTAAAGAATATTCAAATCATACATAGGGTTGTAAAAGAAAATCATATGGAAGTCAATAGTGTCACATTAACAGGTAACAATCATGTACAACATAGAACAAGTACTTGTTCATTTTATAGGGAACAAAGATATAAGAAAATCAACAAATTCTCTTAAACTGATGGTAAACACAGCTCCAAGGTTTTGCGCAAGCTTTTAATTTCATACTATCTATTGAGAGGTCTTATGCAAGCCAATAACTGCACATCCTAAACTGAGAGGTCTTATGCAAGCCAATAACTGCACATCCTAAACTGAGAGGAGGTCTTATGCAAGCCAATAACTGCACATCCTAAACTGAGAGGTCTTATGCAAGCCAATAACTGCACATCCTAAACTGAGAGGTCATATGCAAGCCAATAACTGCACATCCTAAACTGAGAGGTCTTATGCAAGCCAATAACTGCACATCCTAAACTGAGAGGTCATATGCAAGCCAATAACTGCACATCCTAAACTGAAAGGTCTTATGCAAGCCAATAACTGCACATCCTAAACTGAGAGGAGGTCTTATGCAAGCCAATAACTGCACATCCGAAACTGGGAGGAGGTCTTATGCAAGCCAATAACTGCACATCCTAAACTGAGAGGTCTTATGCAAGCCAATAACTGCACATCCTAAACTGAGAGGAGGTCTTATGCAAGCCAATAACTGCACATCCTAAACTGAGAGGTCTTATGCAAGCCAATAACTGCACATCCTAAACTGAGAGGTCATATGCAAGCCAATAACTGCACATCCTAAACTGAGAGGTCATATGCAAGCCAATAACTGCACATCCTAAACTGAAAGGTCTTATGCAAGCCAATAACTGCACATCCTAAACTGAGAGGTCTTATGCAAGCCAATAACTGCACATCCTAAACTGAGAGGTCTTATGCAAGCCAATAACTGCACATCCTAAACTGAGAGGTCTCATGCAAGCCAATAACTGCACATCCTAAACTGAGAGGTCTTATGCAAGCCAATAACTGCACATCCTAAACTGAGAGGTCTTATGCAAGCCAATAACTGCACATCCTAAACTGAGAGGTCTTATGCAAGCCAATAACTGCACATCCTAAACTGAGAGGTCTCATGCAAGCCAATAACTGCACATCCTAAATTGAGAGGTCTTATGCAAGCCAATAACTGCACATCCTAAACTGAGAGGTCTCATGCAAGCCAATATCTGCACACCCTAAACTGAGAGGTCTTATGCAAGCCAATAACTGCACATCCTAAACTGAGAGGAGGTCTTTTTCAAGTAGGTAGTATAAGTAGTCCCTGAAGTAAACTAAATTTTAAACTGTCCCTGAATTATAAATACAATCACAACATAATAATGGATTGAACTTACCTTAACGGCAACTTTCTCGCCAGTGAATACGTGGCTGGCCAGCTTGACCACGGCATAGTGGCCTCTCCCCAGTGTCTGCTCCAAGTCGTACAATCCCGCAATCTTGCCATCATACCCGCTCATCCTCCTGTGAACACTTGGTACTAACATTCAATGCTCCAACAAATACATTACACTGTCTCAATAATTTAACTGAGGCTGCATGTACACCAACATATTCAAGGGAAGCCTAGACCAGATACTGGAGCGCAAAAGTTGCATTACCCAGAGCAAGAGTATGTGCTGTTATGCACAATAATACCTGCATGTTGGCATAGCACATTGTCCATGACATGAAGGTGAGCTACTTAGCAGACCAATGGAAGGGAGGTAGCAATGATCTCCATTCTCCAGAAGGGTTTATATTACATTACATATAGTTTGTTGTTTGCTAGGTCTGTCCATTGCTACTTGCATCCTAAAAATTAGAAACGTAAACATCAACATTTTTTTTATCAATTCAGTAGATTGAAACACATTCCAGTGTTGTATTAATGAAAAACTAGAAAAATCATAGTAAAGACGCACATCTAATAGTTCATTAAAAAACTTTTGACACTAACGAATTACTTCAAGCTTGAAAAAACATCAGTTTTAATGTTAGAGGCTACACGATAATGAGTCCCCTTCTTTTCCCGAGATACACCAATGAGAGTTTAGTAGGGCAAGTGCCGCATTGTCAACTGTTTCTCATCATCGTACAAATGGCATTAAAATGGAAATAACACGGCTAGTATTAGATAACTAGTGCAAGTGTGAATTTCTTCACACACTTCCAACATCGCCCAGTGCATATAAACAATATAATGATATGTGTATTGTCATGATTATGTATAGCATAATAAAAGTACCACTCAGCAAACTAGCTTGAAAAAACTGAAATCACTCAACTGATAGGCATCAAAATTGTGAGAACAAAAAAAAAAGTGAGCTGCATTCGAACCTTGGGAGGCGCCATCTTTGTTGACAAAAGTTTTGACACTGTATTTGACCATTTTCCTAGAAGATAAATTAAAGGAGCCAATAATATTAGCAGTGTTTGACAACCGAACTTATATTGAGTATTTTCATACATACTGTTCAACATTATGGAGCAAATTCTGGTGGTAATTTCTTATTCTTTTAATATGAATAACAGAATATGTGAATAACACAACTCAATATGGAGAAATGTTTCATATACATTTTCAACATAAATATGCTGTATGATTTGTAGAAGTTCATTGTCGCTAAAAAACTTGTTTCTGTTAGATTTCATTGGTTATTAGGCTGCCTTTATTTTCCAAGTTTTCATTGTTATTTGAACAAATACAGCTCCACACAGACAAGGCTCTGCTCCAGGCTGCTGCTGTTGCTGCAGTGAAGGCAAAAACTCTGTCATTAAGGTCACCAAACACTGGTTTCCTGTAATTTAAAAAAAAAAATGAAAAATAAATACTTCCAGATTGAAATAAGCTTTGAGCTATTCATGGCATGTTTGTAGCATTTGAATAGACAGGTATAGCCAATGAAGTTTTCGGAATTTGCCCAAAACCCCCTTCCCGTTTTCATTACATGATGTAGGAATGGATTAGGAAAATTTTCACGCAAAAATCTCATTTTCAATGATTCGACCCTGTAGGGTTTGGTACTTTTAAGGGAACCGCCTTCCCAAAACTTGACCACATTTGTCATGGTGGTCCACAAGTGATCCTTTTGCAACTAGGTGAATGAAAATGCATACCGATATTTTAAATTCTAAAAATTTTTGCTTCTACAAAATTTATGATGTTTGTGCAATAACATTTTTCCTACAGCAAAAATAGAAAACTTCTTTACAAGCAAATATGTTTAGAATTTAATTTAACATATCGGTGTGCATTTCCGTTCACCTAGTTGTAATAGGACCGCCTGTGGACCACCATGACAAATTTGGTCATGTTTAGGGTGGGGATCCCCTTAGGGGATCATCCGGGTTTGAGACCTTTTTTCGTCCGATTCATTTGAAAATTGGCCAGTATATGTCTTTTGTGAAAGTAAACCTTTTTTACTCCTGTCATTTTTTAGATTTAGGCCTTAGTTTTTTTTTGACAAAAAATGTGTTTTTAGTATATTTATATTGTTATTTCAGATTGGAACTCCTCCTTCAGTTTTGATGCTAGAACAAAAACAAAGACAGTTTTAGAACCCTTGGAACATTTCTAACAAACGCTCATTCATTTCTTTTCAAATTCAAATTTTTTCTATTTTTTCAAAAATTTTGGAAATTTCAAAAATCAGCAACAATTTTTGGGTTTAGAGCTATATATTTCTTCAAAGAATTCCCCCCCAGGAGAGGGGGAATTATTGTTGTAGCGCCATAAAATTTTAGGAACGAATAGTCCACCAACTAAGGGTCCTTCTACAACAAAAACATGCAAAATAACCATGACATCGACAGGATCTGGCAAGGGCCCCAGATGATCCCCTTAAGGGGGTCCTCTGGAAGAAATATTTTTTTGATCCGATTGGTCTGAAATTAGGTCAATCTGTATTTTTGCAAGACAAACATATTTGAACTCGTAAAATTTTTTTGACTTAGGCCTTAGTTTTCCGAAAAATTTGAAATATTAGTTTTTTGGGTCATTTTTATACCTATTTCAAAAGAATAGAAGTCATTGAGTTTTTATGCTGGAACAAATTCAAAGACAGTTTTGGAATCCTTGGAACATTTCTAACATAGATATGTTCAGATATTTTGTTTTTGAATTTTTTTTATAAATGCAATATTTTACCAATATATCAAATACACCAAAATTTTTGGATATGAACTATAATAAAAAAATTAGAATGTAAAAATGGAAAAAGTGGCAATATAACTTTGTTAAAAAGTTCCAAGGATTCTAAAACTGTCTGTTTTCTTCCCAGCATAAAGACTCAATGACTTCTATTCTTTTGAATTTTGAAAGTAAGTAACTTTACACTACAGGCCATAAACAAAATTTTTTGTTGAAGTGTAATATAATGGAAAATTTATGTAATTGAATGTTGTTTTCATTTTTATTTCGATAATCTCCATGCATAACTTCATTTTCACACTGTGAATTGTAATTTCAATGAAAGAAATTTTTTTTACTTATTTCATTAAAATTATGAAATTTTTTGCTTTCAGTCTGATTCTTATGAAATTTGACTATAATATGTAACGTTTGAAACCCAATTTCTTCTATATATTTTTTTTATTCAGGCCTTAGTTTTTGAAAAAATTTTACATATTGGTTTTTAGTCCATTGGTATTGCAATTTCAAAAGAATAGAACTCATAAAGTTTTTATGCTAGAACAAAAAGACAGTTTTAGAATTTTTGAAACATATCTAACATAAGTACATCCGCAAATTTTCCATTTCTTCTTTTATTCTTTTTATATGGGGTCAAAAGTTAAAGATTTTGGTCCCCTTATCCCCTTACTGGGGGGATCTATTGTCCGTAGCGCCATAAAATTTTAGGACTGAATAGTCCACCACCTAAGGGTCCTTTTCCAACAAAACCATGAAAAATGACCCATCGGAGAGAAAATGTCTCCCTGAGGACCCCCTTAAGGGAACCGTCTAGTCAAAATCAAGAAAATGGCCGTTCCGTTTTTTGTATGGTATCTAGATCTATGAAATTTTGCATACGTAGGTATTTTAGAAAATGAATAAGGGTTATATTGGGCACTTTTTACAGTTTTCGCCATAATTACTGAGATAACGAAAAAAATGGAATGAAAAAATGGGATATATTCAAGCCACTTCACCTCAAAAAGTAGTCAAAGTAGAGAAATGATTTAGGTATCATTGAATGCGGAAAGAGCTGCTGTATAAAGAGTCAGAGGATTATATTGAAACTCCCTATAATTTATTTGTTATGGAATTTAAAAAATAATTTTAAGTGTCATTCATTTTTCCGTAGATTTTTTAATGTAACTAAAAATCTTCTGTGAATTTTAATATAATCCTCTGACTCTTCATGCAGCAACTCTTTGCGCATCTAATGATGCCAAAATCATTGCTCTACAATAACAACTTTTTGAGAAGAAGCTTGGATATTGACATTTGTATTGCTCAGAAAACGCGTTTTAGTGCCGAGACAGGTTTTTTTTTTGTTTGCAAGCTACATTTCTTGGAGAAATTGGTAGTGTTGACATTTTGAATATCATTTTTGGAAGTTATTGTGGTTCTTTGAAGGAACCAGTACCATTAGTGGTACCAAAAATGTCTAAAACGCACCAGGAGCATAAGCTGGGGCGTCCTTGGCATCCTCGTAGGCTCCTCTTATAGGATATGGAAGCGCCACGCAGAGCCAAACGCTTATATCACTACATTAGTACCGAGCAATCAACGTCAAATCCAGAAAAATCTTGATCTGCTATCAAAAAAAAAGCCATCTAAATCTGAATAAATCGTCGGTCTGCAACAACTAGATCAGCTAACGTGACGTATCTACGAGGCCTGTCGAAAAAGTATCCGACCTTAATTTTTCCCGCGCAAAGTAGTGATTCTAAGGCGGCGCCACTGTGCACGGTGGAAGGAGGAATCTTAATGCGCATGCTTGACTTTTTTCACCGCATTCACTTGGGCCAGTCACTGGCTGGTGGTCGCCAAGTAAGGTGCTGTTCTAAGTATTTGTCGGATTTAGTTTTCTTGCAAGATGACTGAACGAATTGAGCAAAGACACTGCATCAAATTTTGTCAAAAGCTTGGTGATTCTCAAATTGAAACAATTCGTAAGATTCAGCAGGTGTTTGGGGAAGATGCTATGGGTGTAACACAAAACCCAGAAACAAAAAGACAGTCATCCCAATGGAAGCATCCCGAGTCTCCAAGGCCGAAGAAAGCGCGGCAGGTGCGAAGCAAAATCAAGGTGATGCTGACTGTTTTCTTTGATGTCCGTGGAATTGTGCATCACGAATACGCACCGGAAGGACAAACAGTGACAAAGGAGTACTATCAGGATGTTCTCCGGCGACTTCGTGATGCAGTTCGGCGCAAAAGACCAGACATGTGGACTGCGAACAACTGGCACTTGCATCACGACAACGCGCCCGCACATTCATCCCATTTGATCCGCAATTTCTTGGCCAAACATGGAATTACGACCGTTCGCCAACCTCCCTACTCTCCAGACCTGGCTCCTTGCGACTTCTGGTTGTTTCCAAAATTGAAGACACCACTGAAAGGATCCCGTTTTGAGAGTAGAGAAGAGATAATGCGGAACGCGACGACAGAGCTGAACACCATTCCAAAAAAAGACTTCCAGAGGTGTTTCCGGCAGTGGAAGGATCGGTGGGCTAAGTGTGTGGAAGCACAAGGAGCCTACTTTGAAGGGGATTAGGGTCCCAACCCCGTCAGGTTGTTGAAGTATTTTTTCTGGCCAAAGGTCGGATACTTTTTCGACAGGCCTCGTACGCAAGCAGATCGGGCGAGCTACCAATCACCCTCTTTCTCCCCGAGGGAGGAAGGGGTGGAGGTACCGAGAACTCAACTTGCCAAATCTCAAAAATTTTGATCTGCTAGCAGATAAATGCATATCTAATTATAAACAAACCGTTGGTCAGCAACAACTAACTCAGTTCATTTGGCACATGTGCACTAGCATGCTGAGCGAGCTTCCCCCACCCTCCTTCTTCCTCCCGAGGGAGGGAGGGGTAGAGGTACCGAGAATTCAACTTGCCAAATCTCAAAAGTTTTGACTTGCAAGCAGATAGATGCATACCTAATTATGAACAAACCTACAGTCAGAGGCAACCGGCCAAGCTCGTGTGGCACATCTGGGCTAGCTGGCCGGGCAAGCTTCCCCCCACCCTCTTTCTTACTCCCGAGGGAGGGAGGGGTAGAGGTACCAAGAATTCAACTTGCCAAATCTCAAAAGTCTTGACTTGCAAGCAGATAGATGCATACCTAATTATGAACAAACCGACACTCAGCACTAACCAGCTGAGCTGACGTGGCAATTCTGCACAAGCTGGCCGAGCGAGCTACCCTCCACCCTCCTTTCAAACCCCCATTTGACCTACTTTGGTGAGACGGATCGTTCTGCCGCTTTGCAGGAATGAAGTTTAGGACTTTCTCAATCGAATAGAGCAATAAAAATATAATATGATGGATTTTGGATTTTCGACTAGTCGGTGCCCTTAAGAGCTGCCTCAACTAAATATAGTGTCTTCCATACAACTCTTCAGGATAGTCTCTAGGCATTATACTCCTGTTAAGCATCATATGGCATCTAGCTTAGTTATGAAGAGTGTGGAGATGTGCAGACATAAAGGCACGTGAGAGCATGAGGGCACGTAAAAATGAAAGGATAAAATAGTAAGATAAGAAAGCTCAAGTTCAAATGCCCTTTTTGTTCTAAAAAGAATGCTTTACTCCAATCAAGTTTGATACATATCACCTTGTATATTGATTTTTCAGATGGCTTATTACTAACAAAAGGATGCCACGACGGTTTTCCCAAGTCAAGCCGGTACCCATTTCAGACACCTGGGTAGAGTGGGATATTGTGCTAGAGTTTTCCCTTATACTCAACAGGGAAAGTTGCCACGCAGGGCCGAGATTTAAACCCTCTACTCCTTCATAGAAGAGCGTGTTCTTAAGCACTTTGTTATGGCAAGCAATGAAGGAAGGGTCAATATGTATTTTAGCCTTAGGTGATCCACGGAAATTAAAAATTTCTGTTCCAAAGAATTACTAAAGGAACACATTTAAAAACGTTTTACATGAATGACATTCTGCTCGCTGATGCCTTATTTATGAGTTATTCAACTAGGAAATTTTTGTTTACCATAGCAGTTCCTGCCTAACCCAGGAAGTCTTAGGATCTGAACTTGGCCTTTCTCCACCCAACCTGGTCGGACTCTGCCTTGAAAACCTCATGATCTGAATTTTGACCAGACCATGGCGTTGACCAGTCGCCGGTCCTATTTAACCATTCCGCATTTTAACCAATAGAGCCATCTATTGATTTGGACTTGAAACTGAAGCGGGCCTTAATCGGAACTGAAGCCGAAAGGGATATCAACGGCATATCGATTTAAGTCTTTACTATTCCACTTTTTCAAATATTTCTGGGTGATAATTTTTATTGTTTTATTCACTAAAACATCCTAGAAGTGGGATCAGGCTCCGCGGAGTTAGCAAATAATAAATTACGCAATATAATGCAAAAAAAAGAACTTTGTTATGCATTGTTGGAACGCCCTCTCCTTCAGGCGCAAAACCCATTCCATTAACGCCGCTCCTATAACTTCAAAGTTGAATAACTCAGAAATAATGCAATCGACAAGCAGTATGTCATTCATGTAAAACCTTTTTAAATGGGTTCCTTTAGTGATTCTTTGGAACAGAATTTTTAATTTCCGTGGATCACCTAAAATACATTTAAGTCATATAAAAGTTCTCAAGTCAAATAATCCCTAATTACCAGAAACCTTTCAACAAAAGGAAGGAATATCACATTTTATCTAGTAATTCATTGTTGCGTTTGATATGCAAGGCTTGTATTCACTGCCATACTTTTTATCTTATTATTTTTGATAAATAAACAAGTAACTCAATCTTGGTTTCAATCTCAAACATTATTACAACCTTTGGTCAATGTGAAGTTTGATGCAACCACGGAAAATAATAATTCGGATCCAAAGAATCACTAAAGGAACACATTTAAAAATGTTTTACAAGAAGGACATTGTGCTCGCTGATGCTTTCTTTTCGAATTATTGAACTTTGAAGTTGGCCTTCCCGCGCCAAAGGAAGCGAGCGTAGTTTAATTAAAAATGGAAGCTAACCCCCTTTTACAAGCGTAAAGAGGTTGGGTCGTGAGGGGGAGGCACAGTTCTTCTAGTGAAAATTATAGATAAAGCTTCTAACCCACCCATTAGGGTGACGACCGCAATCTTGTTTACATCGGGTCTAACATGGCGACCCCCATGGGCGCCGCCATCTTGGACCAGATGTCAACAAGATTGCGGTCGTCACCTTAATGGGTGGGTTAGAAGCTTTATCTATAATTTTCACTAGAAGAACTGTGCCTCCCCCTCACGACCCAACCTCTTTACGTTTGTAATAGCTTCCGTTATTAATTGAATTCCGTTTCACGCGCTCGCTTACTTTGGCGCCAAGGTCAACTTCAAATTTTAATTATTCGAAAATAACGCATCAGCGAGCAGAATGTCATTCATGTAAAACGTTCTTAAATGGGTTCCTATAGTGATTCCTAAGATCGGAATTCTTATTTTCTGTGGTTGCATTAACTTCATATTGACCCAATCTTTCTGCATGATAATTTTCCACCACTTAAACCCATGACTGTGTTGCAGCCATTTATAACCTGTATATAATAGTTTTACCATGTGTAACCTATACCAAGATTTGAAACTTGCACAAGGAACCATTTAATATTTACTTTAATGTTGTCAACGATTTACCTAATTTTGTAGCTATAGATAGGTAATATAGTCGATTATAAGACGTTTTACATGAATGACAATGTGCCCAGAAATGCTTATAGTTTTCGAGTTATTTAAGTTTGAAGTTATACAAACGGCGCTCTTGAATGGTCTATTTGTTGCAAAAGCAGTCATTGTTTTTGCAATAGAAACGGAACCTAACCCCCTATTACAAACGTAAAGAGGTTGGGTCGTGAGGGGTAGCCACAGTTCTGTTAGTAAAAATTATAAATAAAGGTTTCTAGTGACGTTTGTTTACATTGACTCCAAGATGGCTGCCGCCATCTTGGGTACCGGGTGGCGCCATGGCGGCAGCCACCTTGGAGTCGATGTAAACGGACGTTACTAGAAACCTTTATTTATAATTTCCACTGAAAGAACTGTGGCTACCCCTCATGGCCCAACCTCTTTTCGTTTGTAATAAGGAATTAGCTTCCATTATTAATTAAATTACGCTAGCCGCACGCGCTTCCATGGCGCGCACAAGCCAGCTTCTAAGTTGAATAATTTGAAAATAACGCATCAGCAGGCAGAATGTCATTCATGTAAAACATTCTTAAATGTGTTCCTTTATTGATTCTTTGCAACAAAATTATGAAAATCGTTGACAACTTCAAAGTAAATATCGACCAAGAAACTTAACAAAATTATAAATTGAAATTATAATTTTATCATTTTTTTTCAATCATTGCTATGCTTACATAAATTTTACTGCAGGTTTCAGGCATCAAAGAAAAGGTAAATGTTGAGGACTTGACCATAATTGATTTTCCACTTTTTGATCAACAAAGATTCTTGATCAGACCAAAATAAACAAGTTTTCTTCAATGCACTTTCCGGCGGAAATGAGTATTTTAAAAGTTATGGCGTTAAATGAGTTACTGGAACTCTAGTGTGCATCACCCTATTACAAACGTAAAGAGGTTGGGTCGTGAGGGGTAGCCACAGTTCTTTTAGTTTTATAGTTTTCACTAAAAGAACTTTTGCTACCCCTCACGACCCAACCTCTTTACGTTTGTAATAGGGGGTTTGCTCTTCGTCGGCTTGGTTGGCGCGCGGGAACGCCTGTTTACTTTCACGTCGGACCGCGCGGTGTATTTTTCCCCGCCTCAAACACTGGAGTTACCGGTAACTCATTTAATGCCATAACTTTTAAAATACTTATTTCCGCCGGAAAGTGAATTGAAGAAAACTTGTTTATTTTGATCTCATCAACAATCTTTATTGATCAAAGAGTGGAAAATCGATTATGGTCAAGTCCTCAACATTTACCAAAGATAATAAACTTCAACATGTTGGCAACACTGCATTGCCTTTTTGTTTTCGAATAAATGATATAGTTAGAGCTCTGTATAAATCTATATAATTGGATCTCCACAGGAACAAGTGATTCTTTCCACAGGAGAATAGAATCACTATTAACTTTACATTCAATAATGTACATAAATGACTTTAAAAAAGAATTAACCAACCTGAGTGCAATATGAAAACGCTACTCATTTTTACACCGTACTATTCATGTTTCTTTTAACCTTTTATTACAAATAGTTTTTCATTATTTTGTACAGTAAAACATTGCTTATGAAACTACCTCTGCCCGCACCAGAGATCTAGAGAAACACTATAGAGCTCGAATCCAACTGAATCACTTGTTACTAAAAATACTCACTCAAACAGTCATCAACAACATTGTCGTACTAAACATCTCATCCCAAAATTCATCATTGCGGAAGGCTTAGCGCCTCTCATCACTTATTTTCGACGACAGACTGTTGACATATTCTGGGGCTGCGCAGTCGATTTGCGCATGATTTATTTGTAAGCTATATCTGTCTCATCGACAAACAGAGGAGTAAAACATTGTAACATAAGGTTATTTATTTGGTTTGATAATTACCGAAAATTATAGATTTGTCTTTCAATTGAACAAATTTTACATAAACACTGTATAAAATTTAGTTTTATCAACCACTATGTTATATGAAATCACAGTATTATTCAAAGAGTTTAAAGCATCTTACGTATTTCAATAAGCCTAATATAGACTGACAAAATAAAATTAGTATGTTAAAAAGATTTAATGCATCAAAATATCCAAAATGGGTAAAGTCATGCAATATTTGATTTCAATATTGGTAAGTGAATTGCAGGTTGTAAATTTTGAAAATATAATTAGTGCTTTAAAGGATACTTCATTTCAATTAAGCTTGATGTGTTTTACCTGGTACATTATCTTTTCAAATGCCTTATAACTAACATGGACCAGTGGCTCAGCCAGCCGAAAATTAAGGATGGGGGAAGGGGAAGGGGCAGGATCCCCGGCAAATAAATTCGGAGGTGTTGGGGGCGAGACATTAATTATCAGCAATCTTCAGAATCTTTTACTTGAAACGGCGATTGAAACTGGCCTCCAGCTCAACATGTTTTTTCTTTGGGGGGGGGGGGAGATGGCCCCCGTGTCCTCTTCCTGGCTGTGCTAGTGATCAGGGCGCAATAGCAGTTCAAATTCAGTATTTTTAACTACCAGATTTTATGATGTCAAGGAATTATTCACATATTTACAGCATCAGACATACATCAATGAGCGTAAAAATATGAAATGTTGTGAAGACGTTTAAAAAACTTCATTCATTAAAATATCAACATTTGGTAAAAAGGATGCATTATATGACTTCAATATTTATTAGTTTCGTCAGTGATGCGTTTTTTGGATCGTAGCTTCCTGGACTTCCAACAACGAAAAGCTCCACGGAGACTCGGCTGTAGCTTCTTTACAGTTGCCTCACAGTTTTTGCAGACTTAGTCATTTTTTCCTCTCATGCCAGTGCGAATGCGTTTCTCCATTTTCATAATTTCAAAATTATGTTGGAGCTTTCTTCGAGGCGATAAGGGTTCCGCAACTCACTGAGTTCAATATACCTTAGCTGATTTTCGTCTGCTATTGCTGTATTTCAACCGCTGCACAGCACCTCAGGCGTTTACTACAAAATGAAGGAGACGGGCAGAAATAGTTCCATGCGAAACTTCCCCACTCACTGAGCCTGCTTTTTTCCCACCTACTACTTCCCTCTTAAATTGAAAAAAAACTGTACAACTGTGTTTACATTTGAATGAACTAAAGGAGCGGAAAAACGATTTTTACTCCTTGAGGGGGTCCTCCGGAAAAAATTATTTTTATTGTTGTTTATTGTTTATTGTTGGCAGTAGTGGAGTGTCATCTTGAGTTCCTATACGGTGTGCACGTGCGTCTGATTCTCCGACGAAAATTGTGGTGAATTAAAGTGAAGTTGCTGAAAAACTGGTATAGTTTGTATATTCACGTGAGTACAGTGTGTGACTTTGTATGGAGTGCTCGTGAGAGTAGTTTTTTTTTTTTTGTTGCGTGAGAGTTGAGACTGAGCATTGGACTTTGGTGTGGTGACTTGCAATTTTTGACTGAGGTGTTTTGACTGGTAAGCTTTCTTTGCATATAAAGAGTATAGTGTGTGACATTGTAGAGAGTGACTGTGAGAGTAGTAGGAAACGTTTTTGTTTCTTTTGGTTTGATAACTTGATTTTCAGTAGATTTGGTGAGTGAAGACTTCTTCTGCCTGTGAAATTTATACTGAGAGAGAAGTCTGTGTTTGAGGATGGCAAGAAATAGGACTGGTCGGAGGAAGGGAGGTGCAAGTGGAATGGATGAGGAGATTGAGTGCATGACTTGTAAAGAGTGGATAGATATAGATGCATGCAAAGGTTTGAGAGAAATGAGTCGGAGAAAGTTGAATGATCTTGTGTTTACGTGCTGGAAATGTTTGAATGATGAGAGTAAGAAGTTGAAAAAGGAGGTTGAGAGATTGACAATTTTGATGGTTGCTTTAGAGGCCGACTTGAAGGATGAAAGGAAGCTGAACGAAGGAAAGAATGAGAATGGTGCAAATGCAGTGAATGAAGAGGTAAATGGTGATGCAAGGAGTGCAAATGAAGTGGATGATAAGGCAAATGATGGTGCAAGGAGTGTGAATGAAGCAAATGATGGTGCAAATGTGACAGATGAGAGTAGAAGGATGAATGAGCATGATGAAAGAGGTACAAATGGAAAGAGAGTGAATGAGCCACCTGTTGAGGTGCCACATGAGGTGCAGGAGCCTGTAGTGGAAGCGAATGAAAGGAAGATGAATGGAAAGAATGATCTGAGTGAAAGAAGTGAGCGAAAGAGTAGCATGAAAGGGAGAGTAAGACCTATGATTAGAATATGTGGAGATAGCATGGTGAAGAATGTTGATGGGTTCGTATGTATGAGTGACAGTAGTGGATGTACGAGCATGAGAGGGAAAGGAGTGGAGGAGATTTGTAGGCATGCTGAGAGAGTGATAGATGGAATGGATGAAGGAATGGTTGTACTGCAAGGAGGTGGCAATGGGTTGCTTGAATGTGAGAGAGAACGTACGGTGAATGCAATTATGAAAGTTGTTGATAGGGCGCGGAAGAAGAATGTTAGAGTGGCGGTGACTAGCCTCCTAAGAAGGCCTGCGTGTGATGAGGAGTATGAAAGGGTGCGAAAGGAGGTGAATAGAGAGTTGCATGAAAAGATTATGAGTATGAGAGCTGAGAGTGTGAGAAAACGTGAGCTGGGTTCCAGCTTCCTTGACATGGATAGCGTGATCCAGGATGGGTGTTTTCTTGGAGATGGAGTCCATCTTACATAAGAAGGTGAGATGAAACTCTCCAAGAAATATATCGGGTGGATCAGGGCTACTCATGTCATAATGGAAGGTGGAACTGGATGAATGAAAATCCGTCAGAGCAAAAGTGAGGAACGTCTGGAATTGTCCAATTGTGTTGTAAGGTTTGGAAGTATAAATGTGCGTCGATGAAATGCAGGAAAGTTAGATGACCTCGTAGTAGAATTTGAGAATGGAAAATTGGATTGTGTTGGTGTAGTAGAGACCCATATGCGTGATAGAGTCAGTTTAACATGTAAGGAGAATAAGTATCATATGATAGGAAAAGGGCGTGTAAATTGGCAAAAAAGAGGTGGTGGAGTTGGTTGTTTGTAAAGAATGCTCTAAATTGGAAATTAGAGGAACTTCCTGTTGGAAATGAACCTGAAAGTGAAGATTTGTTAGCAATTAAGTGTGAAAGAATGCATGCCAGAGAATGTATTGTTGTGATTGTATGTTATATGACAACTGATGGGATTTTAGCTCATGAAGAGAATGTAAAAAAGTATGAGATATTAACAAGGATTGTACGAGAACACTGCAGGTGCCCTCTGATTGTGATGGGTGACATGAATGGCCATGTTGGTATACTTGGTGAGCCGGTGAATGCAAATGGACAAAAATTGATAGATTTTTTGTGATGAGAATGAACTTGAAAACCTGAATGTAACAATAGGAAATGGCTTGCATACATGGCAAAGCAGGGAATGGAAAACTGCAATTGACTATATGATTGTGAATAGTAGAGCAAGAGAGTGTGTCAATGAAATGTTTGTAGATGAAGATGATTTTGATATTGATAGTGAACATAAAATGCTTGTGCTTGAATATAACTGGGGTAGAAAGAAGTCAATGCAAAACGTCAGTAGTGTGAAAAAAGTTGGCAGATAAAAACGGCAAACTGGAAAGAATTTAAGAATGAATTGAGTAGGTATAACTGGAACAGGTGCGGAAATGTAAATGACCTAAATGGTGAGATTGCAAGAACCTTGTATGATGTGGCAGAGCAAAAGATTGGTAGAATAAAATGTAGGAAAGGGACAGGGAATGCCAGGGGGTTTACAAGTGAGATAAAGGAAGAACGAATGAGAAGAAAGACTTTAAATAAGAAACAACGCAGTATGAGGAAAATGTATGAAAGAAACCGAATTACTGAGGATGAATGGCAGAGTGCATGGAATGAGTACAAGGACCAGCAGAAGAAAGTAAGGAGAATGGTTAATGAGGCTAGAGTTAAAGAGGAGAGACACCAAGTTGAAAATCTAAGAAAGAAAGGTCCGGATGGAATAAAATATTGGTATAAGTTTATACAAGGTAATGATAGAAGTAGTGAAGTTCAAGTTGATGAATTAGTAGTTAATGGTTGCAGTGTGCAAGATAGGATGCAAATGGTGGAAGCAGTTGAAGAATACTGGGAGGAAATTGGTGGAATGAATGAGCTGGTTACAGATGATGCACCCATAAATTTTCTGATTGATGAACGTGAACTGCAAATGGAAGACGAAATCACTTGTGAAGAGATTGTAAGTTTTTCGAAGAAAGTGAAAAATGGAAAGGCATGTGGCCCTGATAAGATCCCATATGAGTTCTATAAATGTGGAGGAGAGAGTGTGGTCAGTATGTTGAAATGTTTATTTGATGAGATATGGAAGAGTGAAAGAGTACCGGATGACTGGAACAAGTGTAATGTAGTTCTGTTGCATAAGGGTGGACATAAGAGTATGAAAGAACTTAAAAATTACAGACGAATTGCACTGGGTGACACTGTATGTAAGATATTTTGTGGTATTTTGAATGAGAGAATGAAAAATTTAGTTGAGGAATTAGGAGTCCTAGGTGAAGAACAGAATGGTTTTAGGCAAGATAGACGTGGGGAAGATAATCTGTTTGTAGTGAGTGAAATAATTGAGCGAATGAGGAAGGATGATAAGAAGGTGTATTTAGCATTCCTGGATATTGAAAAAGCGTATGACAGAGTGGATCGGGTTAGGTTCTTTGAAGTTTTGAGGAAAGTTGGGTTTAGCAGAAAAATAGAAAAATTGTACAAAGTCTGTTTGAGAACACAAGCGCTATATACAGGTTAGGAAATTTGGAAACGGGGCAAGTGAGGAGTGTTAGAGGAGTGAGACAGGGCTGTACTCTGTCTCCCCTGTTGTGTCTCGCTTACCGGCAAGAAGCGACAACTTCCAGTTTAACTGGCACAGAACATAGCCTTTTCTGAAACACTGCAGCTAAGTTTTGACAAGACAGACAATAAGTAAAGAGTGCTCACCTGAAACTTCGAAGAATTTGTTCAGGGAACGATCTTCACTGGAAGCCGGCTGTCCGGGATTAGGATTTCCAGAAGCCGGGCCGGTAGAGGTCGCAGCACGCAAGGCACACGTGCGTACGCCCACGAAGTTCGTCTCTCACTGAAGCTGCAACCCGCGAGAGCTGCCTCTTCAACGACGATTCGAATCCGCAGCAGAGGCTTCGGATTCACTCGCAACAAACAAACGAACACTTTATGGTCGTTCGATATTAATTTTTGCTGCCAGGAAGGTGAAGCACTCCAACCATTGCCCGCTTGTCATATTTAATTAGCGTTTTATCTTTTCGATCAGTTTGAGGTTAAATAACGACCTAGTCCCTGATTATGCAAGATATTTGTAGTGATCGCCCTCAGCCGTACTTCAGCCTAATTTCATAAAATATTA
The DNA here is from genome assembly GCA_030386875.1 of Morinoia aosen. Classification (NCBI taxonomy): domain Eukaryota; kingdom Metazoa; phylum Arthropoda; class Malacostraca; order Amphipoda; family Talitridae; genus Morinoia; species Morinoia aosen. The sequence continues at coordinate 3,281,508 of CM059560.1, forward strand.
AAAACTAACATCCTAAAATTAAATTATACAAATGTAATTATTTTTGTAATTTTACAAGACCAAATTAATTCGATTAAACCCAAAATTTTACCAAAAATGCGTTTCGAAAATATTTGCCGATCACGTTTCCATCAGTCACTTCCGTTGGAAACATTCGCGCAGAACCATTTCGCAAGCTTCCGCTCAAAAGAGCATATAAGGCCGACTTCCCAGGCAGAGTCGTCATTCTCGTATAGATCCTCCTGACTAGCGCTTGGGCCCCAGAGCGGGCAATTGTAAGTATCAAGTGTTAGAGTTAATTGTATTATGTCTTAACTTTCCTGTGTTGTGTCTTAACTTGTTCCCTGTTAGGGAGCGCTCGTTATTGTGTCTTAGGAACATTCACTGTGTTTACCTGTGCCGGTGTAGTTAGGCACAAGATTCAAGTTCACTGCGCCATTTCGTCAGTGTTTTTCCCTGAATTAATTTAGCCGTGCAAACTTGCATATTCACTTTGGCATCAGATCCCAATTTGAATGTGTCTTTTACACCGTTTCGCACTGGTGTTTTTTACCAGTCCTGTTAGCCTTATAATTCAATTAACTTTTGGCAGTGCAGTAGCTAGAATTTTAGTTATTTTGTTTACTGTCGTGCATTGTGTAATTAAGTATGGAATTCTTTTCACGTTCAACACTCAACGTTTAAAGTCCAAAAATCTTAAGAAATAAAATAGGATATTGCAACAAATCGCGTTTGTATTTTCTGTAGTACGCATTTCAAATCTATTCACATAAATAATTGTTCCTTATAAATACCTAACTACATTTGACATGTTTAACAATGTTAAGGTTCCAATCTTTGGAAAGTTTAACTATAAAAAGGAAGACTAAAGCCACTCTTCTTAAAACCATTTCTTATAAGAGAAAGACAATTCATAGAAGTGAACGTTTCGACCATTATCACTGATCATTATCAACACTGAAAAGATAAAACAATAGTACAGTTAAATGATGATCTATTGCTACATTCTAAACAATATATGGTGATCGATAAAAAACTATAAATTAACAATTTGTAGAGGGTATGCTGACTGCATGTCGTTCAGACTAGGTTTTAATTTGGAGATGAACAAGGATTCTAGAATTTTGAGTTCAGTTGGATTAGAAGCTCTACCTAATATCTGGAAATCTGAAAGTCTGATAGGTAAATCACATTTTTCAGCGTGTGCACGTATGGCAGAATGAGATGGTGCGGATAACAGATTATTGGTTCGATGGCTCCGACCATGGCTCGATGGCTCGACTGTTCGTACCAAAGTTGAACCAATCCCATATGTCAATAGAAAACTGTTATATGTTCCGTTACTGTACTTTGGAGCTCAGTCTGAAAAATTAAAATTAGAATTGTCTCAGCTACTGTCGAAATATTTCATGCAGTGTGAATTTAAGTTTATCCAGGTCAATCCGCTCTCTGTTGGGTCTTTTTTCAGATTTAAGGATGGTCTTCCGAAGGGCATGCTCAGCTCTGTTGTTTACAGTCATAGTTGTGCACGATGGGGTGCATCAGAGTATGTGGGCTCTACCTCGCGTAACCTACGTATTCGAGTATCTGAGCATGCTGGTCGGAGCCATCGAACCAATAATCTGTTATCCGCACCATCTCATTCTGCCATACGTGCACACGCTGAAAAATGTGATTTACCTATCAGACTTTCAGATTTCCAGATATTAGGTAGAGCTTCTAATCCAACTGAACTCAAAATTCTAGAATCCTTGTTCATCTCCAAATTTAAACCTAGTCTGAACGACATGCAGTCAGCATACCCTCTACAAATTGTTAATTTATAGTTTTTTATCGATCACCATATATTGTTTAGAATGTAGCAATAGATCATCATTTAACTGTACTATTGTTTTATCTTTTCAGTGTTGATAATGACCAGTGATAATGGTCGAAACGTTCACTTTTATCATTTGACATGTCTTTCAGGAATAGAAGCAGTGTTCTTATGTGTCAACATTTTTCCATGAATTAATTGAGCCTTTTTTTAAATCACTGTAACTTTGTTCTCAGCTTAGTTGTTGTGACTTTCGTGTCTGTTTATGTGCTGCTCCTTTTTATGTAACTTCTGCTGCAATTCTTGCTCATCTGAATAATAGAGTATAGAGACTTCACCTTTTCTCATACTTATAATTTAGTACATTAATTATCTAATTACCTCAGTGCTTTAGCTATTATTTTGGCTGTAGTTCATTTAAACTCAGTTGTGTTGCTGCTTGCAATGTCAGGATAGAGCTTGTGACCAGTTGGTCTGGAACACTGATTCTGGTGTTAGGATGATTCGGGCCGCGACTCGGGCGCTAGAGTTGCGGACTGATTCTTATCACCAGACTCCTGCCATTGTTTATCCTGTTAATGTTGCAGTTTGCGCAGTCTTGCACATGTGTTATGAATGGACTCGTTTTTTGTTCAAATAATCCAGCACTATGTCCCCTGACAGGATCGACTGGACCACACATCCATGCACTCACAAACACGTATGAAACCAAACCCTAACTTCTTAATTTAAGGAGCTTACCTCCTCCGGGTTCATCCTCCGGGTTTTGCCTCTGAGTTGATTCTCCGAGTTTCCCCCTCCTATTTAACTTGTGAAACTGGAAGGCCTGCATCCCTGCAGCTAAGCCGCTTAAACCTCTAGTTGTGACTACCATTGGGTCGAGAGTCCCTTCCTACCGAGTTTTCCCAACCGGTAGCTATCCCCATACTCATCACTAAATTCACCACTCACTTAGTGTCGGAACCTCCCACACTTACACCATCATCGACTTCACACTCCAGCACACGCTTCCACAAGCCTGAGCTGAACGAATCGTCTGAAGTTATTCAACCTCCTCGGACTCTCCCCAAGATCGTCTCTCGAACAAGAATCAAGCCTCGCACTTCGGCGTGCAACCTTCTCCTCAATAAATCCCCATACCGGCGAGTGAAACTATTCTCTCATTTTCCTCCGGTGTTGGCTTGTGGTAATTTTTGTTGTTGATTGTAGACGCTTGAAATATTGCGTCCGAATCCCGCCTAACTCCTTCTGAGTCAGAGGCCGTAATTCATTCATTTAGCTATTAAGTGTGCTCTACCAGGAGCACTGGTGACCCGCCTTTGTAAAAGAACATCTCCTTGTGAAATCGACAAATTCCTCGATATTCAACCTTCAAAAGTCAAATTCAATTAGTTCCCCATTAGGGAGAACTTCATACTGGTATACCCCAGAGCTAGATAAATAATCAAACAACTAAGTTGCCGCAGCCATCATCGGGAGGTTTTTGAGCGCATGTCGAGGCTGTTGCAGCTGTTGCATGTTGAACCTTGGAGGAGGTAGTGTTCCTTTCCATCCTTTTCCTCTAATTCTCAGTAATCAAACATAGTTTTCCTCTTTAAAACTCTTCCCTAATAATAAGTTATTGCTACTGCAGCCTATTCTAACAAATTCTTCATGTTTTTTTTCCATTGCTACTGAAGCCACCTTTCACAAAACTCTTCATGCATTTCCATTGCTACTGAAGCAAACCATAGGAGACCTTCTAGGATTATTTTTCCATTGCTACTGAAGCTCCTTACTAATAACCTTCGCAATTTCCATTGCTACTGCAGCACCATTGCTACTGAAGCACCAAATTAAATAACCTGTACGAAACACTACCTTGCCATCCTGAGCAACTTAAATATGTAAAGGAACGGCCGTCTGTACACCGGTTGTCCTTTAATAGTTCTCCGTATCCCATACGGGTACGGAATGCTCAGCGCAAATATTTCACCATCACTTGACTAAGTCTTTCCCGATCTTCCATTTTTTGTATTGCTGCCTGGTTGGTGTGTTGGTAGCCTTGGGGACGCCTGAGGAGCACGCACGTTGATTAGGGTGGTTGTGCAAACGACTCACGTCGCACAATTGCCGTTGTAACCGGCATCTGTGTTATGGGAAGGAAGGAACGGATTTTTTTGTACTATGGCATACTATAAAAACCTAGACTGCGACTTCGCCTCAGGTCAACACTTGTCGAGCCAACGAATTCGTACGTCTTAGTTCGCTTTGAATTTTCTAAAGTCGTGGAAGTCGACCAATTCTAGATTCCCCGTTACACCGTTCAAAGAACGCAGTCGGAATCAGGTAATTCGGGCGCCTCCATTTCGGCGGATACTCTGGCACCGTATGCTCAGTGATGCTAACCTCACAGATTCTTTTATGGTCCCAGTTGAGGGTCCGCGCTGAAACTTTCATAGTTCCACAGTTAACCTTCCACTATTTTCATCTATTTTCTTCTGTCAAAGCATCTTTTGGAATCTCTCCTTCGTATTTCTGACTTGCACTTTACAAGTAACAGCTTCACTGTCACCAGACCTTTCGGTCTCCTTTGGGGGGAGGGTAGCTGTAGTGATCGCCCTCAGCCGTACCTCAGCCTAATTTCATAAAATATTAAAAACTAACATCCTAAAATTAAATTATACAAATGTAATTATTTTTGTAATTTTACAAGACCAAATTAATTCGATTAAACCCAAAAATTTTACCAAAAATGCGTTTCAAAAATATTTGCCGATCACGTTTCCATCAGTCACTTCCGTTGGAAACATTCGCGCAGAACCATTTCGCAAGCTTCCGCTCAAAAGAGCATATACGGCCGACTTCCCAGGCAGAGTCGTCATTCTCGTATAGATCCTCCTGACTAGCGCTTGGGCCCCAGAGCGGGCAATTGTAAGTATCAAGTGTTAGAGTTAATTGTATTATGTCTTAACTTTCCTGTGTTGTGTCTTAACTTGTTCCCTGTTAGGGAGCGCTCGTTATTGTGTCTTAGGAACATTCACTGTGTTTACCTGTGCCGGTGTAGTTAGGCACAAGATTCAAGTTCACTGCGCCATTTCGTCAGTGTTTTTCCCTGAATTAATTTAGCCGTGCAAACTTGCATATTCACTTTGGCATCAGATCCCAATTTGAATGTGTCTTTTACACCGTTTCGCACTGGTGTTTTTTACCAGTCCTGTTAGCCTTATAATTCAATTAACTTTTGGCAGTACAGTAGCTAGAATTTTAGTTATTTTGTTTACTGTCGTGCATTGTGTAATTAAGTATGGAATTCTTTTCACGTTCAACACTCAACGTTTAAAGTCCAAAAATCTTAAGAAATGAAATAGGATATTGCAACAAATCGCGTTTGTATTTTCTGTAGTACGCATTTCAAATCTATTCACATAAATAATTGTTCCTTATAAATACCTAACTACATTTGACATGTCTTTTAGGAATAGAAGCAGTGTTCTTATGTGTCAACATTTTTCCATGAATTAATTGAGCCTTTTTTTTTAAATCACTGTAACTTTGTTCTCAGCTTAGTTGTTGTGACTTTCGTGTCTGTTTATGTGCTGCTCCTTTTTATGTAACTTCTGCTGCAATTCTTGCTCATCTGAATAATAGAGTATAGAGACTTCACCTTTTCTCATACTTATATTTTAGTACATTAATTATCTAATTACTTCAGTGCTTTAGCTATTATTTTGGCTGTAGTTCATTTAAACTCAGTTGTGTTGCTGCTTGCAATGTCAGGATAGAGCTTGTGACCAGTTGGTCTGGAACACTGATTCTGGTGTTAGGATGATTCGGGCCGCGACTCGGGCGCTAGAGTTGCGGACTGATTCTTATCACCAGACTCCTGCCATTGTTTATCCTGTTAATGTTGCAGTTTGCGCAGTCTTGCACATGTGTTATGAATGGACTCGTTTTTTGTTCAAATAATCCAGCACTATGTCCCCTGACAGGATCGACTGGACCACACATCCATGCACTCACAAACACGTATGAAACCAAACCCTAACTTCTTAATTTAAGGAGCTTACCTCCTCCGGGTTCATCCTCCGGGTTTTGCCTCTGAGTTGATTCTCCGAGTTTCCCCCTCCTATTTAACTTGTGAAACTGGAAGGCCTGCATCCCTGCAGCTAAGCCGCTTAAACCTCTAGTTGTGACTACCATTGGGTCGAGAGTCCCTTCCTACCGAGTTTTCCCAACCGGTAGCTATCCCCATACTCATCACTAAATTCACCACTCACTTAGTGTCGGAACCTCCCACACTTACACCATCATCGACTTCACACTCCAGCACACGCTTCCACAAGCCTGAGCTGAACGAATCGTCTGAAGTTATTCAACCTCCTCGGACTCTCCCCAAGATCGTCTCTCGAACAAGAATCAAGCCTCGCACTTCGGCGTGCAACCTTCTCCTCAATAAATCCCCATACCGGCGAGTGAAACTATTCTCTCATTTTCCTCCGGTGTTGGCTTGTGGTAATTTTTGTTGTTGATTGTAGACGCTTGAAATATTGCGTCCGAATACCGCCTAACTCCTTCTGAGTCAGAGGCCGTAATTCATTCATTTAGCTATTAAGTGTGCTCTACCAGGAGCACTGGTGACCCGCCTTTGTAAAAGAACATCTCCTTGTGAAATCGATAAATTCCTCGATATTCAACCTTAAAAATATCATTCAGTTGTTTCCCCCACTTTGGGAGAAGATAATATATTAATTAGCTTGCAAGGGACTTAAAAAGGGAAGCAAGGCTGGAGTTGCGACACAATCCCGGCAAAAGAAAAGGACGGAGTTTTCATAGAAAATTCCGTGAAATACAGACAAGTACATGAAAACGTCCTTCCAGCATAAACTGGAAAGGACTAATAATAAATTTTGCGCATTACATATAGTTTGAAAGGGGTTACAATTGCCCTTTCTTAATTAAATAAGTCAACTTACTACGCTGCTGACGCGCCGCTTGCCTTCTAGGACGGTCAGCAGAAGTAGCTACGGGTTCTTCGGAAAAGGCCGAAGAATCCGTTTCAGAGGAAGATGAAGTAAGAGGCTGACCTCCAGGGTGTTCAAAGGTAGAACTACCCCTTTGAGTTTCAAAACTCTCGGGAGGTTCGAAACGATGGTATAAGTCCTCGCCCGAACTACTCCCTTCTACGCTATCCCCCACCTCCTCTGGAGTAGGATCAGTGACAGCTAACTCCAGTGGGTATAGTAGCGAGACTTTGATGGCGCTTTCAGAGTTATCAGCTCTAATAATTCGCACAACACGGACCTTGCCATCGCGACCAGGGAGCAAAGCACTGATGCGAGCCAAGGCCCAAAATGGTCTGGGTTTTATAGGGTGTTTTACAAGTACCACTTGACCCACAAATAATAGTTTATTATAAAAAGGTAAAGATTTCAGAGGATATGGACCTCGCAAGGAAATTAAATATTGAGTGTACCAGAGCTCCCGGAACTTGGCAACCATGACATCGCGTCTCTCCAAAAGTGAGAGCAAATACTCCCGACGTTCAACATCGTCGGTCTCCAAGTCCGGAAACTCATCAGACAGAATTAAAGAATTAGATGTAGGATATAGTTGAAGGAATTGAATAGGCATTATAGGTAAGATCGTGTCCCCCATTTCAGTGTAAGAGAGAGGACGCCGATTAAGGTTGAGAGAAATATCAGAAATGACAGTAAAGAAAGAAGAATAGGAACAGGTGCTACGGCCAAAAAGTTTATACACGCAGTCCTTTATGGACTTAAACAAACGTTCCCAAATCGCTCCAAGTTGAGGACTGTAGATTGGGATAGTTTTGAACTTTATATTGAAAGGGCGAAACCGCTCTTCATACAAAGAGGAAGTTAACACCTCCGATAGAAGATCGGGAGCAGCGGTGAAAGTTCTAGCATTATCAGAATATACAGTGTTAGGAATGCCCTTTTCGTTGGTGAAACGAATAAAGGCAAAACAAAATTCCTCCAGAGTCATGGAAGGAAGAAGTTCGACATGGATAGCTCTAGTTTGGAAGCATGTGAACAATAGTAAATAAACCTTTTGTTTGTGACCAAAAGGGTCTAATACCCAAAAGTGGACAGAGAAGTCCATGCCTGTTGTGGCAAAGGTGTACGAGCGCGTTGCCGTACATGTCTTTTATGTCTGTATCTGGCTGGTGTATTCTTGACACCGCACCCTATAAAGGCCATGCGCGTTTAGCTTACGGTGCTCTTCGGTTCGCTCATCCTCCTGTGCCAGTTGCCCAATAAAATACCACCAAGCTTACCCCTGTTTATCATTAAACCACCGCATATTGGTGGTCCAGTTTGGTTTGAACTCACGTGCATGTGTGAAATTAAAATACGAGAATTAATTACTTAAGTAATTATAGAGTGATTGGAACATTATACACTCTCAGATGTGTCACGAAGAACATAACCAATTGTGGCAACCACAACCGACGATATTTGTTTTCGGCTTTGTAATACCGGCAGAAGACTTAGTTGAGGCTTATGGCCAATTTACAGTTTTTTTGAATATTGGATCTCCATTTCACACACGCATCCTTGTGTATGAATCAGGAGAAAATATCAAGATTGTATTCGAGTGCACTATAAGTGCATTCCCAGCGGCAAGTGATCAGTAAGAAACAATTTGGTTTAAATAATAACTTCAAGGTGCATAAAATACTACGTAAAATAACTGTCGGTGATATTCAACGAACTGCAGCAGTGTTTGAATAGTGACGAACAGTGATTCACTATTTTAAGCCATCGTAATTAACAACTACGTCCTTCAGCATCGTTCCCTGTCATCGTGTAACTACAGCATCGTTGTATTCTGCACGTATCATCGGCAGCCTGCCCTTCAGCCCTTCAGCCGCAAGCGACGTGCGCAGCAGCCCACATTCTTGTTGCGGTTAAGTTTTATGGAAAATTTTTTTTTTCTCAATCCCTGTGCGCATGTACCCGCGACAGCTCAGATTCTGTTACTAGGCAGGCTGTTTTTTTGTTTGCACTTAATGCAGCCGGACTTTGTTCCGCGATCATGCGGTAGCGCACTGCAGTAGCCAGCAGTTGCTTTTTGAATGGTGTGGAAGACGCACTGCGTCAGTCGATTCTGGATTTAGCAGAGTAATCGCCTCATTATCTTCAATAAATAGAGTAAGTGTAATTATTTCAATGTTTCAGAGTAGAAGGTTTAATAGAAGCAGTGAGGCAGTAATTTTGGTTCATTGGTTCATATAAGACCGGGTTTTTTTATTGTTTAACGTAAAAGTCCTGCCATAAAAGTGCTAGAGTGTTTTCTAGATTGTTACCGACCTCGCCTAGAGAGTAAAGAATTTCTCTGGAGATTGTGTTCTTGTAATTTTAATTTTTGGAGAGCAGTGAGCCTATTATTGCTATTGTTGAGTTATTATTGCTTGTACTGTTATTTTAATTTTTGTGTAATGGATTTTTGTGTAATGGATTTGTTTGTAGCATTCGCTACAGAGCGTAGGAATTATAAATTTTCCCATTCGTACTTAAATAAAATAATTATTAGCATTAAAAATCTTACTATAATTTATTATTAATTATTCTCTACTTCTAATCCGTAATCATTGAAGTTTTTGTGTAAATGCATGAGACAATAAAATAACACTCGACATTTTTCGAGAAGGGAGCCCCCTGGTGGCAATACTGCGCAGTGGCGCGTCTCTTTTCAAAAACGCACTCTCACATTGGCGTCTTACTCTAGCGGTGTACAGCAAATTCTCGTGAGTAAATCTGTGTTAGAAAATTATCGTGTTCCTTTCTTCGTGTTCAGTGAGTATAAATAGTGACAGTGTTGGTATTTGGATACGTAATTATGCGTAGTAATTGTGATGTAGCCTGTTTTCATTCAGAGGATTCCTCAACATGACTTAGCGTGAATTTTTACGTCACGTGCATTTCGTGTGTCAGTAATTTATATTAAATACTCAACTACGTTCTTTCCCGTACTGAAAGTCATACCTTTTGCACGGTCATATGGTATTGAAATTCGTTCGTAAAATACTCATGAGAAAGCACGACAGAACTCCTCGCGTCGTTGTTGCTGGTCTCGTTGTTTTCCAAGATGGCGAAGCACAAAAAAACTGCCTTCTCGTGTCTGTACTTTGTGATTATAATCATACTTACGCATGGGAATAATATTCCTTATTTTTTCTTTTTGTTACAAACATACCTTTTCTGGTTTTTCTTAAAGGTGTTTTGACGTAATAAGTGGGAATGCCTCTTTAATAATTTCGTACGAAGTAATAGAGTACGCTGATAATTCATGCATATGCCTGCTAAAGTTTCTAGTTATATTATATATTTCATACTCCTTAAATCTTGCGTTTAATCGCACTTATTTCAATATAAATCACTATCCACAAATTTAAAGCAATTCTGTTTATTCTTGCGACAAAAATACATACATACATACTATCATCTGCCTTCGTGAATGCGTACGATGTAGACTCGGCGGTTGATTGCAAAATGGCGACGCATAAAACCACCGGATCATCGTCACCTTAATTTTCATGTTTTTCGTTTTTGCTCATATTTTCTTTCTGTGCAAGCAAACACGTTTAGTGTTTCTTTTCTCAGTGTAGATATTATTCCTTATTTTTATTATTGCAAATGATATTTATCAGTGATTTTCAGTAGGATTTATATCAATGAACTTTAGGATTTTTCTCTGTTATTTCTCGTACAGTTATAGAGATGTTCTAGAGTACATAAAGAAGCATTAATTCTCATTATATGCAATTCTAGACGTTGTATGTCTTTTACTTTCTGCTTCATGGATATTTCATGATACTCCGTAGATCTTGTGCTTAATTGCATTTGGTTTCGGTAATGAAAAACGATTGTCATTACCGGAAGTTCTTAAACCTCATGCTCTGATATTAAAGCCAAAGGCATTAGTGGACAAGCTTGCCAGCTACAAAAATCTGTCCTATCTCCTGGAGCTTGACAGAAAGAGAACAAAATTCAAGTAGCTCGTGTCGGATCTGTAGGATTTCTCAGAGAGTTCTACTGTATGGGAGTTTATCATGTACGATGTTGGGGACTGTCAGTGGTAAAATTTTCCGTGATGTCTCCTTGGACTGCTCATCCAGCGTTCGTCTTTTTGCAGACCTCATCGTCATCACCAACGCCAACACACCAGCTCCCCCTGGGCCTTTAATGGGATTGCCTTTCTGGGATTAGTTTTGGTTCCTCTTCTCATGTGAGGACTTAGTTGTGGCCTTGTCTGGCCTTAATTAACTGAAAAACTACCAGTTATTACCTTAAAATTCAACTCCCTGCTTCCACTACGATAACTATAGGGCCCGGCTTGAAATTAAATAAGCCGATACCTTAAAATTGAGACTACCGACGTCCCGGGTTTTCCAAACTTTCAAAGTCTTATTAATTGGGCTAACGTCAACTCCAAACACACACCCACACGGTCGATTTCGTCACGAGCCGGAGCCTTTTCGCCTGCACGGACTGCGAATCATCTTTAGCCAAGTTCTTCAGTTGCTCAAGATTCGGCGGTCCTTTCCGGCTCCTTCAATAAACCACAAATAAAAAGCTGAGTTTCCAGAGTGCATTATTACCCTCTCTCCTGATTAATCAGATACTTATCGAGACACCTGTTTTTGTCTGGCTTTACCCCTCGGCCAACCACGGCCGAACAAGACATTCATGTTGCGGTTAAGTTTTATGGAAAAAATTTTTTTTCTCAATCCCTGTGCGCATGTACCCGCGACAGCTCAGATTCTGTTACTAGGCAGGCTGTTTTTTTGTTTGCACTTAATGCAGCCGGACTTTGTTCCGCGATCATGCGGTAGCGCACTGCAGTAGCCAGCAGTTGCTTTTTGAATGGTGTGGAAGACGCACTGCGTCAGTCGATTCTGGATTTAGCAGAGTAATCTCCTCATTATCTTCAATAAATAGAGTAAGTGTAATTATTTTAATGTTTCAGAGTAGAAGGTTTAATAGAAGCAGTGAGGTAGTAATTTTGGTTCATTGGTTCATATAAGACCGGGTTTTTTGATTGTTTAACGTAAAAGTCCTGCCATAAAAGTGCTAGAGTGTTTTCTAGATTGTTACCGACCTCGCCTAGAGAGTAAAGAATTTCTCTGGAGATTGTGTTCTTGTAATTTTAATTTTTGGAGAGCAGTGAGGCTATTATTGCTATTGTTGAGTTATTATGGCGTGTACTGTTATTTTAATTTTTGTGTAATGGATTCAAATTAGGTGTGTTTTTTTTCTTTTTGTGTTGCGGAAGGCGGTATTAATTTTTTTGCATATCTCTGATTGTGAAGAGGAAAATTCCTTGCTAGTTCTGGGTTAGGATTCATGTCATATTCATCGGATAGCGATTCGGAATTCATTCGCACAGAACCCACAGTAACAAAAAGTGGGCGGGTCAGTAAGCCAAGGGTTACTAGTGTCACACAATCTACCACAATGACGACCCCGACGACAAGCGGAGGAGCAGGTGTTAGTGGGAATGATAGGGCGCAACTCGCGCGTGACATCGCAGCAAATATCCTAACGTTGGAACGATAATGACTAATGCGGAGTTGCCGACGTTTAGGGGGAGAAGGAGGCAGAATGATGGAGAGTTCCTAGATAACAAGTCCTTCGCAACGCATATAGAAAATTTAAAGTATTATATGTCCTTACTCCCAGACGCGACCAGTGATGAACGGAAAAAGAATTCCTTGTGCGTTCCGCTAATAAAAACGTAGGAGACTTTAACGCAGTAGTGACCAAACTCGTGAACGCAGATTTAAACTATACGTTTGATCAGGTGGTTAAAATCCTCGATGCTATATACGTATGTCGTGGAGAAAAAAGCATCCACGCCTTGGCCTGTGACTTAAATGAATTGCAATTGATTAGGAATAACGCATTAGCCGCGCAGTTGGTAACGGCGTTTTCAAAGATACGTAAACTCACTGAGAAAATTTTGACGTCAGCCTCGCTGGGGTGGCAGAGACAGCCGTATTATCAGGCTTGTACGAGTCAGCCAGAACTTAGACGGTTTGTAGGAGATAGCATGTCTTACAGTCTGGCGCTAACAGTTCTTGGGCCGCTATTAGACGAGTCGTTCGCTAGAAAAATTTTTGAACACCAATTTGGGACGGCTGAAGAACTGTTGGCGAGGTTAATTTCAACTGTCAGAGGTCAAGCGGAGTCCAAAAAGATTCTTGTGTCACAATTTCCAGTCAGAAACGAAAGTGAGAGCTATGTAGGTGATATAGCCAGTGAGTTTGACGAAGGCATTGATGCCCAAGATCATTTCCCGGAAAATGAGGTGTTCTAAGGCAGTGTTGGAAATTACCGTAAGAACTACCGTTCAGGAGTACGTAGGATCACTCCTAGACCTTGGTTAAAGAATACTCGTGGTAGGACAAGAGAGTTTAACAGTTACGTGGGTGACCGAGCAAATGGATCTTTGGAGTGTAATATGATGAGAACAGACAACAGTAGTTCTAATGGTTCTGGTCAGGCTTCAGGTCATTTTCCAAAGTATGAAGCAACAAAAAAACGCGGTTTCCCGTTTTGTAATGGTTTTTCAATGGTAGGGCATTTCGAGTGCAGGCCCAAGAGGGATCAGTTTCCTAGAGGGTGTTTTGCATGTGGTGGAACCCACGTGGTAAAAAATTGTCGAGCAACAGGAAGTGAAATACGTAACTATAAATCTTATTTACGCGGTGGAAATGTGAATAGGGGTGGCCCAACGCGCGGTAAGAGTGAAGTGCATTGGGTGGAAGCCGAGTCAGGCGATTTTTAACGAGAAAATTAGGAACAGAGAGAGGTACTAAGAAGGATGAGTTGAATTTGACAGAGCCCGAGGTTGGCAGCGTCCTCGTTAATCTTGCAGCCGTGACCGAAAGTCCAGATACCACCGAGACAAATCAGTCAGTCGTTGATCCCCCCGAGACGAGCCAATCTTTCATTGATCCTTTGTTTAAATGCGAGAATCGTTATAAATTATTGCATGACGAAGAGCTCGTAGATAGACAAGAACAAAGCAAAGCAGTCGAGGCCTATTTCTCCGCTAGTGTTGTAAAGGGTAATTGCAATAAAAAAGGCACTGGTTTGCTTGCGTTTAAAGAAAGCAACAAGCCTACCATAATAATTAAGAGTATAATTAAGAGTAATGATCAGTATTTGAGTGTTTTGCTTGACAGCGGATCAGAAAAATGCCTGATATGTTACAGACAGGTTAAGAATTTGAACGAAGAAGTTAAGCCTAGTCGTTTAATAGTGAAGGGAATTAACGGCAAAAGTAAAGTAAGCGGGGAAGTAGAATTGTCTATCACGATTCCAGGTACTAAAAAAGTATTAAAAACTAATGCTCTTGTTGTAAAAGAGGCTAAATTTAACTACAATTTAATTCTCGGCCGCGATGTTCTAAGCAATGCTACTATTGATTTTAGAAACAAAACTCTTCGTTGGGATGATATTTCTATCCCGTTTTGTGAATTAAAAATGGAGCCGGTTTTATCCAGAGAAGAAGTAATGAAAAGAATTGTAAACAGCGACTGTCTAATGTCTGAAGTTGCTGTCGCGAGAAAGAGCGACAGGGTCAAGCGCCTGTCAGAAAGAAAAGACTGCAGAGAGAAGAAAAAAATTCCAGCTGTGGCTAAGGCGTCACAGAGGCAGCTGGTAGTTCATTGCACTCAAGTAGAAGTGCCTGGTAATTCCATAAAAATAGTGTATGGTTTCCTTAAGAAGGCAACTCCAGGGGAGTATATGATTTTAAAAAGATGCCTTGATAGTGGTGCTCTAATAGCGGATTCAATTGTTCGAGTTAATCAAGACGGAGTGGTGCCGGTTATGGTTCTGAATTCAAATGAAGAGGCTGTTCATCTAAGTGAAAATATGATGTTGTGCAATGTTGAATTAATTGCAGAAGATGACATTGAGAGCGAAATGTATTTAACAAGTGTGGAAACAGCACTCAGAGACGCTCATAATGATAAAGTAAATTATAACGCGGTGTTGGATACGACTCGGGTTGTCTCGGCTGGTGATGGAAAGAAAGTCATAGCTGAAAGTAAACTTGGGTTGGATGCTAACGCTCGCGGTGGACGTGAAATTCTCGTTTGTGACGAGGAGTTAGGCGTTAATGCACAAGTAGGTGCAGGAGTAGGTGTTTCAAAGGGTGGAGAGCAAGAGGTACGACGTGTACCTCAAGAGGTACCACCGCATAAAGGGCCTTACGAAATTTGTACGAGTGTCGGGTAAAGCAGGAGGATCAGGATATGAAAACGCTTTGGCGTTTAGCTTCTTGCACACCGTGCATTTAGCCAACACGCCGCGAACAGTACGCTTGCAGCGCGGCAAGACATAACCGTCCAGCTTAAGCTTTTGAACGGTGATATCGAGCCCTTGATGATTAAGAAGTTTATGAGTGTGTAAAATTAACAAATTGGTCAAGTGAGAAGAACTAGACAGTAAAATGGGGTTTCGAGTGTTATAATCTAATTCTTCAGCGTTTGCAATACGACTGTTAGATCGAATGAGACCGTGCGAATCAAGAAAAAGATTAAAGGTTCTAACCAACAGAGGCGGCCGAGGACTTTTATTTTTTAAGGCCTCGAGCTCGCCTGCAAAGTATTTACTTTGCATAGAAGAAATTAGAAAAATGGAGGCTCGCAATTTTGCATTGCCCAAATCTGCACGTCGAAAAATAGCGACAGCTTTAAACACTTTCTCCATCGTACCTAATAATTTGGGATAGGAGGAGAAGCGCTCAATCTCCACAATAGGAGCTTCACACGGAGGAACAATATTAGCATTAATACATGCAGCGGAAACAAATTGATGCGGAATGCAACCCAGGTGTCCCTTGGGCCACTGGTCCTTACCTTCTCGGATCCAGGCAGGACCTTCCAACCATACTGTCTTACCCTCGAGAAACTTTGTTACTTTAATACCTCGAGTTAATAAGTCAGCCATGTTGAACATGGTGGAAACATATTCATAATGGAAAGAAGCAGAAGTTTTACCTTCCAACGTCTGGCGCATGCTGTCTATATCTTTAATTCTATTACTAACAAACACGTTTTTTCGTGGAGGTTTACCGCTCAATAACCAAGCCAGTGTAACCTGGGCATCGGTGAGAAAAGTTATATTAGAGACTTCATAAGGAAAGTTAACGTCACACATTAGAGATACAAGACACTGATAAGCAAGGTACACAGCCAGAAGTTCAAGAGAAGGAAGAGTTCTTTGTCTAGGAGGCGAAACTTTAACTGTAGAGAAGATTAGCGAGCTGCGCTCCTTTTGGACGCCGTAAATACAGGCGCCAAAAGCGCTCGCACTAGCGTCACAAAAAATTACTAGGTCAATTTTCTCAGTTTCAACTAGATTCATCCTAGGGAACTCGAATTCATGCAACTCAGAAAACTCCTGACAATAGTTACGCCATTCTTTACATATATCATCTGGAACGTCTTGATCCCAGCCTAGTCTCAACGGTGTCAACTTACGCAAAATGAGTTTACCTCTTACAGAAAATGGTAGTAAAATCCCTAAAGGGTCATACAAAGAAGCAATTTCTGACAGCATACTCCTACGAGTTTTACAGGAAGGATTCAAAATTTTTACAGATATGGAAAGAGAATCAGAAGAAGAATTAAAGGTATAACCCAGCACTCTGGAGTGCACACTGGCGCTACAAAGAGCAGGGTCAATCTGAGACAAAAGATCAGAGCTATTTGACTGCCACTGACGCAAAGGAAAGCCGCTCTCTTTAAATGCTTTGTTTGCGCGTTGAAAAGTGTCAAGCGCAAGCTCGGGACTATTGGTTGTAAAAATTAGGTTGTCCACGTACAGCTTGTTTGCCATTACGTCTCTAACCACCAAATCACTCAGGGTTTTAGCATGAAGTTTAAGAAGAAAATTGAGAATGTATGGGAAAGCGACAAAACCGAATAATAGGGTTGTATATCGGAAATATTGAAATTCACCGTCTTTAAAGAGAACAAAACTAAATTGATTACGGTCAAATGTCCTGGCTAACTTTACCTGAAGGAACGCCTTGAAAATATCCGAAAGCACAACAATGGAGTTGGACCGAAAGTACACTAAAAGACCCAGCAAATCGTTCATGAGATTAGGACCTACATATGAGGCCTCATTCAGACTAGGCAATTTGCCTTGCTTCAGCGAACAATTAAAAACAGGACGTATCTTGGAAGTAGTAACGTGTTCTCGCACGACAGGCTTATGCGGAATCCACTTGTGCTCACGCACATCTAATGTTTCGAGTGCTAGAGGCTCAATTATACCAAGCTCGAGTTGTTCAAGAAAAACATCGTTATACTGTTGCTCTATCCCCCTACGAGAGTTAGAAGCTGCAACCTTTCGAGCGAGATGCTTAGCTAGCCCGAAACTATGCGGAACTTTCGCTGACAAATTACAGTTCCAAGGCAAGTTGACAGAATAGCTGCCTTCGGCATAAACTACGCTACTTTTGAAATCTTCCAGTTCTATATCATACTCTGTTTCCTTAGCAGGTACCCCTATTAATTCCAAGTCTAACAGCCTATCTAGATCAGCTTGCACATCACACTCAGCACCATCTAACGCTGAAGAACATACCTTGGGAGGTTCAAAAAAAGCCTCCAACACACCACGGTAACGATTTGCTTTGAATTTACTTTTTTGGGTTTTCTTTTTACGTTTATTTGCAACAGCAGAAGAGGAAGAAATTTTAGGCGGAACAGCAGAAGAGGAAGAAATTTTAAGCGGAACAACAGAAGAAGTCGAGCCACTGTCTCGCTTTTTAGCGGCAGAAGCCACGACGGGAAACAAAGAAGACTTGTAACATTTTAATTCCCCAAAGGGTAAAAAACCGTTAGCTACGCGCATAACTTTATGGTCTGCAACGTGTTGCAACTCAAGCACACGAAAAGCTTGAAGAGCATCGACACCTAAAATGCCGTTGATTTGAATATTATCATCAACAACTTCAGGAAAGGAAGTAGAAATAGGTAGCTTAGTTTTGAGAAGCTCGAGTTTAGATTGCAAACCCTTCATCCCCATCTGCAGGTTCAAATTCTGCATGGCGAAGACATCAAGCTCATGCTTCTCACTGTCAGGAAGCACGAGCTCGACGCTAATTTGCTTGCCCCTTAACGGGACAGAGGCACCTACCGTATTTACGGTAAGTTCCTGCAAATCAGCGGTAGAAAAGTTAGGACTAACCGTAGCCAGGTCAATCAACGTCTGTTGACTCCCGGTGTCTATAACAAAATTTACACGTTTAGATTGATTATTAAACTTAGTACAAAGTGCTACAACAGGGCACATTCGAAAACGTGCCTTTAACCGTCAGGAAGAGGTGGCGGCAAAGGAGGAAAAACTTACAAATTTTGGACATAACGGACTTACATGAGTATTAGCCTGGCACAAGGAACAACTAAAAGGCAAGCCTCTGACTTTTGCAGGGCAAGCCTTAGCTAAGTGGTTTTGACTTAGACACATTGAGCATAATTGTAACTCGTCTACTTGTTTCACGCGTTTTGCGTGAGTGTCAAATTTAGGGCAAGAAAAGGACGTGTGACCAGTCTGCTTGCAAAACCGGCACACTTTAGTACTGGAAAGTTTAGAAGGCTCAGGAGAGGGTTTAGTTTTAGTTTCCGCTCGGGTTACTTCCCCCACCCTGTCATTTCGAAGGGAGAGAAATTTTTTAGGTTTAGATTTAGTTTCTAAAAAAGACAGCACATGATGTGCGTTTTCAAACATCTCTAGTGAGAAGAAACTTGCTTTGCAATAGCGAAGAAGTTCTAATAAAAAGAAGTCAGGAAGTTTGGTTTTAATTATGGCGGAAAACAAAAGGTTGCCCGATTTCTCTTTACAGAAATCTACACCCAGCTTAGAGAGCTCGAGAAGACGAAACTTAACTTTAGAAAGAAAAGCCCCTATCTCTTCTAAGCTTAGGACACTGGGACAGTTAATTAATTCGTCAAGAGCGAGAGAAATGAGTTTGTCAGCGTTTAAGAAATCTTGCTTGAGCAAAGCCCAAGCAGCTCGGAAACTATTCTCCTCATTAGGAAGTCCCTCAACAAGACTAAGAGCTCTTCCCTGTAATTGATTTTTTAAGAATATAAATTTCTGCCCCTCGCTCATATTCGGATAAGCTTGGAGAGCATTTTGAAAAGATTCCTGAAAATGAAGAAAAGAAAAAGGACAGGTTTCATTATCGCTAAACTTTCTCAAAGTTAGCTGAGGAGCTCTAAAAATATTCAACGGCACATCCGAAACAGAAACCTTACTAGCCTCAGAAGGAGGCTCGGTATCATTTGAATTTGATACCGGTGCCGAGGAAACAGAATTTTTTAATTCAGCTATTAATTCAACAATTTGTATCTCGTATTCCGCGCGTCTAACTAGTTCCTCGTCCGATACTTCTTCAAGATCGGAAGGTAGAATAGAGGACAGAAGTCGAAAATCCTTTAGAAGGCTACTCAACTGAGGAATAGCCTCCTTTAGGAGGGAAGGCGCACATCCGGGAGAGAGAACTCTCTTGCGCAACGCGGTTATACTACACTTTACTCCCCGCATTTTTAAGCTAAGGGCTGAGGCATTATATTTTTCGGTCATAATGGTAAAAAAAGGTAATAAGTAGTAGTCAATAGGCTTATTAGAATGACTTTCAACTAATCATAAAGGTCTACACTTCACGAGTGGACAGGTTACATCCTCATTACATATGGAAAAAATACTAATGATACACAAAAAGAATACAGAAAATTTTACCTCCCCCACCAATTAATCTTTCTTTCACATTTAGAACGTTGCACACTGAGAGTTTCACAAAAAATTTTTAAATTTTTGCTTCAATATTATTTATTTTTTACACTTACATACTAGCACAAAAATTCAACGAGAAAACGAATGTTTTATGTAAGGTAAACTAAACACTAGCACCTAAAAACACAAGGAGCTAGCAACACGAAAATGTACCTTACACAAAATTACACCTTAAGCTAGTGAGATGAGAGACGTACCGGCGCTAGGGCCCGGACAGCACGGCAGCAGCGTAATTTTCCAAATTACGGAAAATTATTAAAAACCTTTTTTTTATTATTTTATTTTAATTTTATAATGAAGAACAATTTGTTCGAAAAAAGGAAAAAATAAATTTGCGAAGAAAAAAAGGATATAGCCACCAGGATTTTCCCTGGCGCACTCCAGCCAAGCCTTTGCTAAGCAGCCGGCGAACTAACCTTGTTGGCCAGAACTGCTTTTCGCAGATTTTTAAAAATAAGAAAAATTTTTTTTTAATCTTCAAAGAAATGGAAGAATTTAAATGAAGAAATTCTTCGTTTGAAAAAATTTTGAAGATAATTAAACTCAAATTCTTCGAATAAAAGAACTATGTCTCGCTTACCGGCAAGAAGCGACAACTTCCAGTTTAACTGGCACAGAACATAGCCTTTTCTGAAACGCTGCAACTAAGTTTTGACAAGACAGACAATAAGTAAAGAGTGCTCACCTGAAACTTCGAAGAATTTGTTCAGGGAACGATCTTCACTGGAAGCCGGCTGTCCGGGATTAGGATTCCCAGAAGCAGGGCCGGTAGAGGTCGCAGCACGCAAGGCACACGTGCGTACGCCCACGAAGTTCGTCTCTCACTGAAGCTACAACCCGCGAGAGCTGCCTCTTCAACGACGATTCGAATCCGCAGCAGAGGCTTCGGATTCACTCGCAACAAACAAACGAACACTTTATGGTCGTTCGATATTAATTTTTGCTGCCAGGAAGGTGAAGCACTCCAACCATTGCCCGCTTGTCATATTTAATTAGCGTTTTATCTTTTCGATCAGTTTGAGGTTAAATAACGACCTAGTCCCCGATTATGCAAGATATTAATTAGCTTGCAAGGGACTTAAAAAGGGAAGCAAGGCTGGAGTTGCGACAGTTGTTTGGATTGTACACAGAAGAATTAGCAGTTCGACTGAGAAGGAGTGGCTTAGGACTGAAAGTTGGTAATGAGAGACTGAGCTGTTTGTTGTATGCTGATGATGTGGTTGTGGTTAGTGGATGTGGACATGAACTGCAAAGGATGCTTGACATTGTGAACGGATATAGTACAGATTTCAAGATGAACTTCGGTGCCGACAAAAGCAAGGTTATGGTTATAAATAGTGATGAGACTGATAGAGACAGACTGTGGAATATTGGAGAAATCAGAATAGGTAGAACAAAAGAATACAAATATCTAGGTTGTATGATAAGTGAAGATGGATGCACTAGAACTAAGGGTGAGAAAGTGGCAAAAGCTATGCAGTGGAGTGGACGATTAAGCAGCGTGGCCAGATACAGAGCAAACAAGTATGAATGTGGGAGAGGAATGTGGAAGTATGTTGCTGTACCTAGTGTCATGTATGGTATGAGTGCTCTTGCCTGGAATGGAAGTGATCTTGAAAAGCTGGATGTGATGCAAAATAAGGTAGGACGGTTAGCATTGGGTGCTCCAAAATGGACAGCTACAGAAGCCATTAGAGGTGACCTAGGGTGGAGCCTATTTTCAGAAAGAATGATGAAAGCGGTGCTGAATTATAAGGTAAGAATTGAAAGAATGCAGAATAGCAGATGGGTAAAACGAATTTTTGAATGGAATCTGAGTGTAAGCTATTGGGAGAAAGTGTGTTGGGGGCGTGCAAGGAAGCTTAGTATGCAAAAGATTATTTATGTTAGAATTGGGAGACCTGTGGATGACTGGAGTTTAATAAATCCTGGAGGTGTAGGGCCTGAGTGGGACTGCAAGAGGTGGAAGAAAGAGATTGAGAGGCAAACAAAAGAGTATGGATTGAATAAGTGGAGGCTTAGCATGGTGCAGAAGCCTACACTTGACTGGTATATGAAAAAAGAAGCACCTAAGTTTGAGATGTTCTATGATGGTAGTTTTGGAAGTCAACTCTTGTTTGCTGTGAGATGTAAGTCACTGAGTGTAAACAGACGTACATGGAGGTGGAATGAGAATAATAACAGATTATGTCGGCAGTGTATTAGTGGAGTGGAGGAAACAATTGAGCATTTTGTGCTGGAATGTAGTAAGTATGAGCAAGAGAGAGAAAGTTTTATGAATGTGGTGCTTGAGCAGTATGGAGAGAATGAGTGGTATGCCAGATGTGCTGAAGATGATTGCGGTATGAGCTGTCTTGCTGGATTGGATCAGGAGTGTAATTTGAGTATCATTGAAGCTATGAAAATGTTTCTTGTGCGTGCCTGGAGTAAGAGACAGTGACTGGAATGAGCCAGTCAGGTAGAATGGTCAGTAATGACCCAATATGCCTGGGGATGGTGTTTTGACACACTGGCTATCCCAGTGACGCCATCCAATGGCAGCTTGTGACAAGGATTGGTAGATCCTGAGTAGTTTAGTGGACAAGTCTGGTATCAGGCGCTGAACTCTTTGTGTGATAACTGTGGAGGGAATTGTAGGCCGTTACAAAGGCCCCGACGCTGTCGGCCCTCAATTTCAAGTTCAAGTTCAAGTTTCGATCCGATTGGTCTGAAATTTGGTCAGTATATGTATTTTTGCAGGACAAACACATTTGAACTCCTAAAATTTTTTGATTTAGGCCTTAGTTTTTCCGAAAAATTTGAAATATTAGCTTTTGGGTAATTTTTTTACCTATTTCAAAACAATAGAAGTCATTGAGTTTTTATGCTGGAGCAAATTCAAAGACAGTTTTGGAATCCTTGGAACATTTATAACAAAAATATATTAGGACATTTTGTATTTGAATTTTTTTATATATGCGATATTTTACCAATATATCAAATATACCAAAATTTTTGGATTTGAACTATGATAAAAAAATTATAATGTAAAAATGGGAAAAATTGCAATATGACTTTGTTAGAAATGCTCCAAGGATTCTAAAACAGTCTTTGCTTTCTTCCTAGCATAAAAACTCAATGACTTTTATTCTCTTGAATTTTGAAAGTAACAATTTACACTCCAGGCAATAAACAAAATTTTTTGTTGAAGTGTAATATAATGGAAAGTTTATGTAATTGAATGCTGTTTTCATTTTTATTTCGATAATCTCCATGCTTAACTCCATATTCACACTGTGGATTGTAATTTCAATGAAAAATTTTTTTTACAGCCTAAGACAATTATTGACTGCGCAAACTGGTCATCACGACCATTTAACCCGAAATAGAAGTAAATTCATGCTTCCTTATTATTCAAAGGCCAGGTCGCAACACAGTATTCTCTTCGTTGGAACCAAAACTTGGAACTCTATACCTGCAGAGATCCGTGAATGTAATTCGTACAGAGTATTCAAAAGACATCTTGAGTCTCACTTCCTATCAGAATACTAGTCGTGTAAGATCACCGTGTCGAAATCTTGCCTCCTACATGTAATAATGATAATGTCATAATGTAACTTGCCTTGTGTACCATAACCAATCTTCTCTCTGCTCTTGAATCGTTTTATCGAACATACTGTTAAATATAGCCGACTTGACCTATATTGTAAAATACAGCATAAAATATCGAGTTAATTACCTCAATGATCAGTCTAATGCGAAACTAGGTTAAGTGAACTAGGTTAAACTTTTTTGTACACCCTAGAATAACGTGATGGTAGGATGCCCTAGAAGTCGCTGAACTTATTCGGGCCCACAGGTAGCTGTACTCAAATTTGACCATTGTACTAGACTTAAGTAAAATTCTACCTCTGTATCACCTGTGGTAAATAAATTGTTTAAATTGTTTAAATTGTTTACCTATTCCATAAAAATTATGAAATTTTTCGTTTTCAGTCTGATTCTTATGAAATTTGACCCTAAAATGTAACTTTGGAAAAGAAACACAATTAATTCCATACAATTTTTTGATTCAGGCCTTAGTTTTTGAAAAAAATTGACATATTGGTTTTCAGTCCATTGGTATTGCTATTTCAAAAGAATAGAACTCATTGAGTTTTTATGCTAGGACAAAAACAAAAACAGTTTTAGAATCCTTGAAACATATCTAACAAAATTACATTCGCAAATTTTCAATTTCTTCTTTTGTTTTCTTTTTATATGGGGTCGAAATGGGGACTTTGACTTTGACTTTAAAGACTTTGGTCCCCTTACCCCCCCACCCTCCCCCACCCCTGGGGGGAGATCTATTGTTCGTAGCGCCATCAAATTTTAGGACCGAATAATCCACCCCCTAAGAGTCCTTTTCTAACAAAACCATGAAAAAAAAAAATGGCCCATCGGAGAGAAAAGGTCCCCTGGAGGACCCCCTTAAGCCATTGGAAAGCTCACAAAATTTTCAACGTCTTCTACCAATCGATTTTTACACCATAGGAATTACTTCTCTGTGATCCGAAGGCGAGGCAGCTTGCTTTAAACAAGAAATGCCAGATTAAATGTCAGTACTAAGACCTCGCTATTTTCATTGAAAACAAGAAAAATACTTCATCTCCAATTTAGATGATACAAAAAGCTTATCGTTGGTTATTAAAATATTTAAAAGTAAGGGTTCTTATATGCTACACACACATGAGTGTCGTAATACCCATGTCATTAGTCAAAATATATGATTGAAGTTAATGTATTCCTAATTTTACTTGCTCTAGATTTGATTATACCTGCAATTACAATAATAAAAGAGAAGAGAACACAATTTCTGTCACGATACTTTATTGAAAACACTCTTTTAAGTGCTCACTTACATTAAATTACGGGCTCCGAGACTTGCGATATATAAGGCAGCGAGGCTGACATTCCGAACTATACTTTCACTTCTACGTATAAATTAGTTTTCCAATCAAGGGACTCGGAAAAAAGTGTCTCATCACGCATCGAATTTAGGATATTTCCATGCTAATAGTAGTGGCACAAAACAGTCTACCTGAGTCAGGAACATGTAAAAGATTGTTCTTCAACGGCCATCAAGACATGTACAACATAATTGGAGTAATACATGATTTTAAAAACCTAGATTGGGTTGTCATAGTTTATTCAAGAGCGCAAAAGGTGATATGATAATTTGGACCATACAAGCTTAGCTAGAACATTTTAGGATGTGAATAATTGAAGAAAAAATGAATGTCCTGTAAGGGTTTCACATTAGATGAAGTTACATTATTATGATGCAAATGTCTGTAATTGATAAACATACATATGTAGGTACCAGGACGGTCAAGTTTGATACGTGTACAAAACGGAGAGGAAAGACAGAAAAGTATTCTTTTGCTGGTTACTTGAGGTTGATGGACGCTTGTTAGTTCATGAAAACAAAGATAATGAACTTTGTGGGTTGAAAACACTTATGACAGTTTACATGCACATGATATATAACCTTTGGATTTCTGGACATCAGGGGATAATATTAGAATTCCTTGTTTCGGCAGATTTTCTAAAATATCATTTCGAGTGAGCATGAAAAATGGAAAAGTGAACGGACTACCTATAAGAGCACCCTTTAGCCCACACAGCAAGTTTATAAGACAAATGCAAGTCCCTTGATCAGAAATTTGGCCAAAACTGTTGTGTGTAAGTTTATGAATGAACGTACCAATACATGAATGTACGCATACATAGACTCACACACATGCACACAGATACCAGTATATAAGCATGAAAATTACAAAAATTAAAAGTTTTGTTTTAAAATTTAAAATTTTAACATAGCTGTCATTACTCGATAAGCACCTTACTAAAACATACATGGGTGATCCCACGACAAATTTATCCTTTTTTGGAAATGCTTGACAATAATAAAGAGAGACGTTAGGTCATATTGCAATTTGAGAGTGAATTGAAAAAAAGCTGTATTTCTAGTCCATATTCTAGTTACTAGTTTAGTACACAAAACATGTATATGTGCATATACTCGTATATACGCACATACACATATGCATGCCTATGCATCTAAGCAATCATATGATAGTACAATGCTTTCTACGAAACGCTGTATGATGTATTGAAATATAGGGTAATGAGTAAAGGAGGTTCGTTACTATTTTTTCAGTATGTGCTGCAGCTTACAATTTCTAATTAAATATTCTAATGTAAGGATCCTTGGTAGATAAGCATCTTATTTATCATATATGAGTAATTACACAACGAAAATATATATTTATTATGAATGCTTTACAATAATAATGTGAAATGACGTATTAGGTAGTGTTAGAAGTTGAACGTGAAAAAAGGGCGGTATTTATAGTTCATATGCTAGTTGCTAGTCCAGTGCACACAGGTATATGTGCACATATGCACACTCATATGCACACACACAGCCACATACGTACGAGGTCTGTCTAAAAGATATCCCACCTTACTTTTTCCCGCGTAAAGTAGTGATTCTTAAGGCGGCGCAACAGTGCACGGTGGAAGGAGGATCCTTGAAGCGCCTGCTTGAATATTACCACCGCGTTTGCTTGTGCTAGTACTAGTAGTAGCTGGCTGGTGGTCGTCAAGTAAGTTGCTGTTCGTAGTGTTCGTCGGATTTAGTTTTCTCGAAAGATGACTAAACGAGTTGAGCAAAGATACTGCATCAAATTCTGTCAAAGCTTGGTGATTCTCAAAGCCAAACTTTTCATAAAATTCAGCAGGTGTTTGGAGAAGATGCGACGGGTCTAAAACTAATTAAGGAGTGGTTCAATCGATTCAAAGATGGCCGCAAATCAGCGGAGAGTGAGCAGCGTTGTGGCAGGCTCCAAACTGCTCGGAGTGCAGCTAATGTTTAGAGGATGCTAGGTGCGAAATTTGGTGATGGCAGATCGTCGTTTGACAGTGCGGGAGATTGTAGAAGAGGTTGGAGTGAGTAAAGATTCTGCACATGCACTTTTGCATGAAGATTCGAACCGAGTAGCTGCGAAATTCGTACCCAAGTTGTTGTCGCCGTAACAAAAAGACCTCCGTTTTGACGTTGTACAGGACCTTTTGGACACCGCCAACACTGATCCTGGGTTTCTGAACACCGCGATAACTGGAGATGAGTCATGAGTGTACGGGTACGACCTAGAAACAAAAAGACAGTCATCGCAATGGAAGCATCCCGATTCTCCAAGGCCGAGGAAAGTGCGGCAGGTTCGAAGCAAATCAAGGTGATGCTGACTGTTTTCATTGATGTCCGTGGAATTGTGTATCACGAATACGCACCGAAAGGACAAACAGTGACAAAGGAGTATTATCAAGATATTCTCCGGCGACTCGTGACGCAGTTCGGCGCATAAGACCAGACACGTGGGCGGTGAACAACTGGCACTTGCATCATGACAACGCCCCTGCACATTCATCCCAATTGATCCACACTTTCTTTGCCAAACATGGAATTACAGCCGTTCGCAAACCTCCCTACTCTCCAGACCTGGCTCCTTGCGACGTTTGGTTGCTTCCAAAATTGAAAACGCCACTAAAAGGATCCCGTTTTGAGAGTAGAGAAGAGATAATGCGGAACGCGACGACGGAGCTGAACACCATTCCAAAAGAAGACTTCCAGAGGTGTTTCCAGCAGTGGAAGAATTGGTGGGGTAAGTGTGTGCAAGCACAAGAGGCCTGCTTTGAAGGGGATTAGGGTCCCAACTCCGTTGTATTGGAAATATTTTTTCTGGCCATAGGTCGGATACTTTTTAGACATGCCTCGTACCCACAACGCACACACAAACACACATGTAAAGATTAAATTATTAGTAAGTTTAAGTCTCCCTATCCGCAACAAATGCGATCCAAAGAGAAAAAGGAGGAAGGCACCATTTAGTACGGAGATAAGGGACGCGGAACTTTTGCGGAAAGGTCATAGAAACAGTAAGTTGAGAAATAGGTTTGTGAAACAAGATAAAGTTGAGGAAGAAAGTAGCAAGTGCTGAAAAAACAGGACAGCAGTAAACTGAAAAAAAGATGGTCCTCAACATAACAAAAACGTTTTATTTCAACAAAAAGAAGGCCTACCTAACTCTCAGCTCGGGCCCTCACATTTTCACTCTGGGAGTGCTACTTCCCATAGATACAATAGTTGTATCCCTCTGAGGGGCACACACTTGTACAAGTAAGCATGTTTGCAAATACCAGCGTATAGGCGATCAAATCAAAATACATTCGCATACTTCAAAACTGTTGTGTAATGTGTTGAATTAGAAGACAATGAGCAAAGGAGATTATTGAGCAATGGAGATACTATGTGTAGAATCGCTATTTTCAGCACGACTTGAGGTTTATTAAGTAGAGGCTGTAACTTCTATTCGCCTAGCCGAATACCAGGCTGAAGGATAGGTAAACTCACTGTAGGATTTCTAGTATTGTACTAACTTATCGAATCACAGATTCTCCTTAAGAGTAGCAGAGCCCGGAGGTTAAACGAAGCCCATCCGGTGCTTGTAAAAACAAGGCACCCGTCGGCTCTTCCGCCGGAGGCCCTATCAAGACATGCGACCCGAACGCTATAAGCCGAGGGCCGAGCGCATAAAGATCTTCCGAGACTCATAAATCTCAGCCTCCGGAAGTCTTATTAACACAACCAGCGTCACACTACAACGATGCCCACTTCCCTACATAACACTATGCAAAAATGAGATTCGTAATTAGTTATTCAGTGTGTCCTGTAGGCAAGAATTATTGTTGAGACATTGGAGGATATACAGCTTCCCAAGTGGTTTTCCAGTCTCTAAAACTTTACTTCTCGTTGAGCTCGTATTTTTTTCCCCATAGGTTAAACTGAAAATCTATTCTATGATTGCAATACGGTTATAATAAAGGAAACACCTTTATTTAATGCTGGTATATCTGAACGATGACATTTTCTGAAATTTCGTGAGCAATTGGGGCATGAAATACAAAAAAAAACGAATCAATTTTATTTTAAAAAGATATATAAAAACACACGAGAAGCACATTCATGAACTAAAATCCTCAAGCGTTGCGTCTGTCTGACCGTCAGATTTCCATGTTCTTAAATTAAGGCCGTAGCACAGTTACGCGATTAATATATATTTACTCGAGGACGGGTATACTGTTTCACGTGAGATACATTTACGCCGCTCATTTAAAATCAACAAATAAAATACTTGGTTTATCGAACAACATCGTGCCGAAAATCGCATTATTTAACGGGTCGCATTACCTTTAACACTCGTCTGTGCTCTCAGAAATGTTAAAGCGAGGTCCTCATCACAAATATACGATGTAACTGCTTCGCTTTGGGTAGATTTGGCAGTGTGAGACAGGTAGCAATAGGATAACAATGTTTTCATTGCTCAACTTATCAGTTTAGAAGTCAAATCTACCCTAACGAAAGTAAAACAGTTGAATTGTTTTTAAATAGTTCATGTTATGTTAAGATAAGTTAAGGTTGAACAAATAATAATAACAAACTCAGTTAACTACAACTTCGGTCATAGACTATTTAGTTGTCGCTTTGGTATTTCTACCAAAGTTGCAATGTTGTTGTAAGATGATCCGCTGAAGTCATGAGTGTCTTCTATCTTTCTCTGCTTTCAACATTCATTACTTCAATTACCACGTTATTGCTCCTATATTCCATCTTACGCAGACAAGTGCGATGCATCATACCCACACAACACAATATAATAGACTTTTTTAAATAACTAGAGCTCATGTCCGACTTCAACAATAGCTGGCATACCATATAGAGTAGGCCCTCCTTTCGTCGGGGCTCAACAATTCTCCAAAACTTCACCCCCACTCGTTACACAGTGATATAGCAGTACATAAATGTCGATAAATACAATTTAGCATGAGCGACCCGAAAAGGAGCCGTTATGGACATTCTGACATTTATCACAAGAAAAGAAAAGAAAGAAAAACACTATTTCCAATAGAGATGTTACAAAAGTCCCATCATTGATTTTTAAAATATCTTAAAGTTAATACACTTAGATGATACACTCACACGTGTATTGTAATACTCATGTCACTAGTCGAAAAGAAATGATTGAGAACAATGTACTCCTAATGTTGCTTAATCTACATTTGATGATACATGTAATGATAATTATAAGAGATGAGATAACACAATTTCATGGACGATGCGTTTTCATTGTGGGTTGAGAACACTTTTGACAGTTTACATATACATGACATAAAACTTCGCAATTCTTGACGCCAGGAAATAATATTAGAATTGCTTGTTTCGGCAGATGTTCAAAAATGTCATTTCAAGGAAGCACAAAAATAAATAAATATAAATACATATGAGCATGAGGATCACGAAAATTACAAGTTTTGTTTTTCTAATTAAACAATTTTAACATAACGGTCATTAGGTGATAAGCATTTTATTTAAATTTAAGCGGATGATCACACAACAAATGTATTGTTTTTTACGTGAATGCTTTACAATAATAAAGAAATGACGAGTTAGGTAATGTTACAAGTTGAGAGTGAACAGAAAAACAACATTATCTCTAGTTAAAATGCTTTTTGTCTTTTCAGTAGACACATATGTGCATATATACATGTAAATATATACACATATACACGCACATACATACCCACGCACATACATACACCTAACACGTAAACATACACAAATACATTTCTATGCAACGAGGCAATCACAATACACACGCATCCTATAAAAATGCTGTGCGATGTTCTGAAATATAGGATAATGAGCAAAGGAAGTTCGTGACAACTTTTTCAGTATGTGTTGCTGCTTACAATTTCTAATGAAATATTGTAACGATGTTTTATTAAATTTTGTATCGAAAAGGTCATTGGTTGATAAGCGTCTTATTTATCATATGTGGGTGATTGCGCAACATATATATATATATATATACCAATAGCTCAAAGTCATATTACCCCCAGAAACAATTACTGAGTCTGGTTAAGCGGGCTCTCCGTCCACGCATAGGTTTTTTTCAAACGAAATAAATGTACAGGGAGCTCATGGAATCGAACTCGTGACTTATAAGTTACCGCGCCAGCACGCTACCGACTGCGCTACCAACCACCCTAAAAGGTGATCGATGCACAACGAAAGCAATGCATGGCACGGCGAAAGCGGGCTCTTCCGTCCACGCATATAATTTTCCCTTATGTATCAATAGCTCAAAGTCATATTACCCCCAGAAACAATTACTGAGTCTGGTTAAGCGGGCTCTCCGTCCACGCATAGGTTTTTTTCAAACGAAATAAATGTACAGGGAGCTCATGGAATCGAACTCGTGACTTATAAGTTACCGCGCCAGCACGCTACCGACTGCGCTACCAACCACCCTAAAAGGTGATCGATGCACAACGAAAGCAATGCATGGCACGGCGAAAGCGGGCTCTTCCGTCCACGCATATAATTTTCCCTTATGTATCAATAGCTCAAAGTCATATTACCCCCAGAAACAATTACTGAGTCTGGTTAAGCGGGCTCTCCGTCCACGCATAGGTTTTTTTCAAACGGTAACTTATAAGTCACGAGTTCGATTCCATGAGCTCCCTGTACATTTATTTCGTTTGAAAAAAACCTATGCGTGGACGGAGAGCCCGCTTAACCAGACTCAGTAATTGTTTCTGGGGGTAATATGACTTTGAGCTATTGATACATAAGGGAAAATTATATGCGTGGACGGAAGAGCCCGCTTTCGCCGTGCCATGCATTGCTTTCGTTGTGCATCGATCACCTTTTAGGGTGGTTGGTAGCGCAGTCGGTAGCGTGCTGGCGCGGTAACTTATAAGTCACGAGTTCGATTCCATGAGCTCCCTGTACATTTATTTCGTTTGAAAAAAACCTATGCGTGGACGGAGAGCCCGCTTAACCAGACTCAGTAATTGTTTCTGGGGGTAATATGACTTTGAGCTATTGATACATAAGGGAAAATTATATGCGTGGACGGAAGAGCCCGCTTTCGCCGTGCCATGCATTGCTTTCGTTGTGCATCGATCACCTTTTAGGGTGGTTGGTAGCGCAGTCGGTAGCGTGCTGGCGCGGTAACTTATAAGTCACGAGTTCGATTCCATGAGCTCCCTGTACATTTATTTCGTTTGAAAAAAACCTATGCGTGGACGGAGAGCCCGCTTAACCAGACTCAGTAATTGTTTCTGGGGGTAATATGACTTTGAGCTATTGATACATAAGGGAAAATTATATGCGTGGACGGAAGAGCCCGCTTTCGCCGTGCCATGCATTGCTTTCGTTGTGCATCGATCACCTTTTAGGGTGGTTGGTAGCGCAGTCGGTAGCGTGCTGGCGCGGTAACTTATAAGTCACGAGTTCGATTCCATGAGCTCCCTGTACATTTATATATATATACATATATATATATATATATATATATATGTATATAATATATATTTATATATATATACATATTTTTATAAATGTTTTACAATATTCAAGTGAAATGAAGTATTACGTAGTGACACATACACCCATATACGCACACATAGCGTACACACGTACACATATACATAAGTAAGCATGTGCGCAAATATCAACATAAACTAGTCAGTATAAACTAGCATTCCAATCGAGGGAATCGGAGAAAATATCTTTTATTATGGCATGAATTTTATAAAATTTCCATACTGAAAAGAGTGGAACAAAACAGTCTGCCTGAGTCAGAAACATGAAAACGATTGTTCTACAACGGTTCCCAAGCACAGAATATTCCCAGAAATACGTGAAGCTTAGGTGCGGTTGTTATAATATACTCTAGAGCGTAAGAGATAATATGATAATTTGCACTACACTAGCATAACAAGAGAATTTTTAAACGTGAAGAAGAAAGAAAACATGAATGTCCTATAAGGGTTTCATATTAGGAAAAAAATCACATTATCTTTGAAATATGGCGCAAAATGTTTGCAATTGATGAACATACATAGGTACCATATTTTACATGTACAAGACATTTGAGCTTTGGATTGCTTTACAATAATAAAATGAAATGATGCGTTGGGTAGTGTTTGAAGTTGGGAGTGAGAAAAAAAGGTTGGTATTTATGGTTTATATGCCAGTTTCTAGTCCAGTGCACACAGGTGTATGTGCACATATGCACACCCATATGCGCACATATACCCATATACGTACACACATATACAAGTAAGCATGTTTGCAAATCCCGGCGTATAGGCGATCAAAGCATAATACCTACGCATACTTCAAGACTGTTGTGTGATGTCTTGAATTATAAAGAAAATGAGCAAGGGAGAGTATTCAGCAATGGAGATACCAGGCAAATGAGATTCGTCAATAAGTGTTCAGTATGTTCTGTAACTACGAATTATCGTTGAGAGGCAAGATGACGAATTATTTTGGCTTCAAATTCTCTCGGTCTTTGAGGGATTTTAATACTCAGGGGAAGTTTGTTCCACAGTAAGGCGCCTGTTATTGACAGAGCCTTCTGCCCTATGTGAGATGAACGATAGTTGACTAAAGCATTATTTTTTCTGTTCGGCTTTTGGTTGGTTACAGTGGGTGGATGGAAGCGCACTATCTCAGCATTGCTCTGAGGAAGATATATGTATATATACAACGAGCAGAATACGTATTGGGCCCTCTGCATGAGGAGCCTTTCTTGAAAAGGAATCCAGCCGAGTTTATTAAGGAGAGGGGTTACGTGATCACTTCTTTTGACATTACCGTTGCATACCACCTTGGCTGCGAAGTTTACGCATTTTTGTAAATCCCTTTGAAGGTATTGAAGTAAGTCTCCCCATACTAGGCTGCAGTAGTCAATGCGCGATAACACCAGGGATTGAATGGCTAATAATCTGAATTTTTCCTCCAGCATACTTTTTATACGATGAAAAGACATTAAAGTTACGCAGATTTTGTTGCAAGTATTCTCAACGTGAGATTTGAAGGACATGTTTCTATCGAACCAGAGACCTAGATTTTTAACTTTTTCTGCTGCATTAATTTTATCATTTCCAACTGCGAGTGTAAGATCTGAAGTTTTTTAAACAGCATCTTTGGATCCGAAAATAATGCATTGTGTTTTATTACCATTTAATTTGAGACCATTTCGGTCGTACCATGATTTCAGGCTAGTCAGCATAGTTTCGGCTTTAATTTGCGTCTGTGGTATTTACGATACAGAACTTGTTATTGCAATTTCAACATCATCTGCATACGTTGAGATCCGTGTGTTAGAAGGCATTGGAGGGAAATCACCAATGAAAATAGAGAACAGTAACGGACCAAGAATGGATCCTTGGGGAACACTAAAATTGTTTTGAATGAATGGGGACAGTTTGTTTTCTATGCGGACTGCATGCGATCGATTTGACAAATAACTTTCAAACCATAGCGTGTCAAATCCCAAGTTCAGTATTTTACGTAGAAGTCTATCATGTTCGATGCTATCAAACGCTTTAGAGAGATCGAGTAGCAGCAAGAGTGTTACATTCTCTGGATCGATGTCACTGTATATTTTTTCAGAGATATTGAGCAGAGCATCTTGAGTGCTAGTGTTCCTTCTATGGGCGTATTGATTTCGGTGGAGTAGATTTGACTAGTCCAAGTGAAATGACAGTTGATTTGTCACCACTTTCTCCAATATTTTGGACATTACAGGTAAAAGACTGATGCACCCGTAGTTTGATGCTGTATTTAGGTCACCACTTTTATACAACGGTCTAATAATGGAGCGTTTCCATTGGTTTGGAAACGTGTTGGTTGCTATTGATGTATGAATTATCAAACGAATCCATGGTGCTGTGACTGGGAAACTGTCTTTGATATATTGAGGACTGATACCATCATGTCCAACTGCCTTTCTATTTTTTAGTGGGTATAAAATATTTCGTAACTCCGATGAATCGACATTACGTGGTCTCCACCTGAATTCAGCCCTCGATGGTGCATTGAAAGTGAATTTTAAATTGACGTTTCACCTGGTTTGGTACACACTTCACTGAAAACCTGAGCCCCCACTTTTGAAAAGAATGTGTTGAAATCCGTGGCTGTTGCCAAGGGATTTTCAAAAGTACTTATACGGTCTAAATTTTTATATGGGGCTACCGCTCTAATGATTTCCCAAGTTCGTTTCGGGTTATTTTTAGCCGTTATCAGTTCCTGGTGGAAGTGAGTTTGTTTCGCTTCAGTGATTTTCTTTCGAAGAATTTTTTCATGTTCATATATCTCCTGTATAAGGTACTGTTTGATCTACTGTTTTTGTACTCTCGCAAGTTAGCTTTCTTTATTCTGCTCATCTCTTTAATTTCGTCAGTAATCCAAACAGTTCGTTTTGGCTTTTTTTGTGACGTAAGGTGCGCATTCGTCGAGAGCTGCTGTGAAGTTCTCGTTGAAGATGGACACTTGAATGTCAACATCGTCAGATTGCATCATGTTCTGGATTTCGGTGGACGTACTGAGTAGTTTTCTTGAAATAGTTCCGCTGAGTGGTGCCTTTTCGAGTGATAAGTCATTAAGCTGTATTTTTGTCCTTCCTTTGCAATATTAATTTCACATTCGATAGAGTGGTGATCGGAAATAGAAGGTAATATTACTGTGCTAAGTATTGCGGTGGGATTATTTGTGATTGCCAGATCGAGGAGAGTCTTAGAGACTTTAGTGATGCGAGTCGGTTCTTTGACCATTTGTGATAGGCTTAGCTTATATAACAGTTTGCTTAGCTGATTGTTTTTGTCCGTCAAGTCAACATTGAAATCTCCGAAAGCATAGAATGACTTTTTTGTCTGAAGGATTTCTTTGAAGGTTTCCTCAATCAAGTCTAGTGTTAGACTTAGGGGAGACGACGGGTGCCGGTAAGGCTGCCAATGATTATGGATTTATGTTTATTTATTTGCACTTCTAACCAAACCATTTCAATGCCTTCGCCAACTTTATTCGCTAGTAGTGAAGATGTTGAGTATATTTCCTGCACAAAAATACAAGATCCACTACCTCGGCTGGTTTTAGCGCCATCGTAGCGATATAACGCGTAATCAGGAATGTTAAAAAATGAACTTTGGGTTCGTGAATCAAATCATATTTCTGAAACACACAAAATGTCAATTTCTTCAGTGACCAACATTACTCTGATTTCATCCAATTTACCATTCAGGCTTTGAGCATTCATATGCGTTATTTTGATTTTACTTATATTAGCACTCTTTTTAAAGGTGGCAAAGTTACTATCTCTATGGGATCGTTCCGAGGATTTGTCGATCTTATTTACGTTACCCAGGGTGTTTGGCCCAGCATCTGCTATGTAAGAAAGTCTACAATTTATCTGGGCAGCGGTAGTCTGTCAAGATGAGCTAACTCCAGTCTGATTTTTGCCTTGTGTGACAAGGGCACTGTAGTGATCGATTTTATGATGGAGCAGTAGTGGAGGGTTATTATTTGATAACTCTGAAGGGGGATCGACTGATATTTTTAAAACACAATGATCCAGTTCATCCAGGATGAGAAGTTTTTGGCCTGTCACATTTGAGATGACCAGTAATATAAGGTCTACAGTAGCTTGATCAAAATGTCTGCCCTCAATGTAATTATCTATGAGGTTTTGCATGTCCCCACTGTTCTTGTCAACAAACTTAACTTATGTGCTTTTGTTTGCTTTACTCTCTGTTTGATTGCAGTCTTTAAAGAATTGTAATTACTTTTTGATGTTGATTGTTTCGTAAGAAGATGAACTACTGCATGGAGAAGGCAGCGTGCATCGGATTTGGTGGGGATCAGCTCTATTTTCCATGATCGTTTCAATTCATCCATTGTGGAATTCATGCGTTCACAAATGGGGGTTGAGACTTTTTTTTGTACTTTTTACACCATTAAGAGATTTTGAGAGGTGCGGGGAATTTACGTTTTTCTGGCTCTAAATTGGACGGCTGTGGTGATTTCTTGGATGGGGATCTGCAGAAAACTGAGAAATGCTCGTGTCATTGCTATTTTTCTGGTGATCATTTTGCATGCAGTTGAAAGGTGGATTTTCCATCGATTGTTGACTGCAATTTTGTAGCGATTTCTCTCTTCCTGTTGATTTCACTGCGTCCGAGTATGTGATTAGATGTTTATTTATACTCGTGTCTGAGATGGGCTTTTCATCCTCTGTGTCAACATTGGATAGCAATGGCAAACATCGGGAGGAGAGGGGAGAAGAGGGTTTGTTTTATGAAAGCAAACACCGGTTCATGCTGCTGGACGTTTCACGTGGAAAGGCTGTCAACTTAGAACAATCATTCAACTCATTTTGCTGTTTTGCATAATCATTAGAGTATTAAATTTCTTTATTTAGGTCATGGGAGCTTCTGACACAGGAGATAAAATGTGAAGTTAGTCTCAAAGCTGATCTTAGAGCAGTTTGTTGAAGAAAATGATGCGTGTCTTCTCGCGTAATAGGCCAAATGCGGACATTGTTGTAAGCTTCATTAACAGTAGCAGTTTTTGCATTTGCTCGCTGCGGAATCAGTTTAAGACTAATTTTTCTGCACAGACTCGATGCCATGTACAATTGCTGACCACTGGAGGCACTCACCACATAAATATGAGAAAAAACATTATTTGTCCTGATGAGTTTTTTTAACTTGGTAAGGTTATGGGACGAGAGGCTCAAACCTTTGAAACTAATTAAATAGTTCCTATAAGGAGGGGCGCGTTCAATCTCATCATAGAGATCATTGAGACCTTCAGAAGTTATAGTTTATATTTTGCATGCGCTATCAATGTCATATCTGTTGATTTTTGTGAGACTATTGTCTCCAACAAGAAAATTGTCTAGAGGTGAATCCGTAGATGCCTTTATAAAAGCATCCGTAGATGCCTTCATTATTATTATTAAAAAAAGGTGATTCCGCATTTGGATGGTTACTTGGAGCTACCACCGGCGTAAAATCATGAGCGCTGATACAATAATTGAAAGCAAAAACCTGTTCTGTAAATCATTTGAATATTTGATACAGTGGATAAAATCGACGCTGGGCTTGTGGGACAATTTTGTCTCAAAGCTTTATTGAGAAATGCAGCTGTAAGAGACAGCGTGTTATTTATTTCGTGAATAGTTTGGAACTAGTCATTTGGAGAGGGTGTAAGTACCCACCAAAAGCGGTAACAGGTCTGTTTGTATTGTTCTCCTCCGAAAATCCTATGTTATCCCCGTGGTTTACGCTCTGAGGTATTTTACTGTTAGTATCAGCTGCTGCACATGCATTTTCAAACCTAAATCCGCTGTCTGAAAGGCCTACACACAATTTATCATAAAAATTATAATTAAAATTACCCCTTTTACTTTCTGACAGGTCGCTCACATCTAAAATTTTATCGCGTTCTAACGATGACGTTGGTGTTGGTGTCTTCGTCGGTGGTGAGCAATTTTGAGCTTTCTCAGTGACGCAGTCCAGGGGAGATGTCGCCATGACGCAATCGTTTGGACAAGACGAAGGAGCTGGCGGTGGTGCTGTGGCAGCTCCCGCCAGTGATGAGGTACCTTCTTTACTCGAGATTGCTGACTTTGGAGGATGAATCTTCTCGAGCACAGTCCAAAGTGTGGGGTTGTAATTCGAATGCTGCTTGTGTGCCATTACTTGAACTCGTTTCGTGTGTGTGCGTAGTTGGTGTCGAAACTTGAGAAGCTAAGACGTACTTTGAATTATTGGTAGCGGCGTCTGAAATATTTTCACCCGTGTCGGATGATTCTAATTTTGCGATCGTCATTGGTGGTGCTTTAGACGTTGAAAGGCATTTTTTGATGTCTGACTTCATGAACGTCTTTGAAGCCTTTGTTGTTTTGAGCGTTTGAAGCCCTTGAACCGGTAGTTTCATGGGTGCGGCTTTTTGTTTCCCAAGTTTCCGCTTTATTGTCGGTGCATTACGCTTCGTACTAAAGCTTTCATTCGAAACTGCACTGGAGAATGTTTTATTTTCAGATGGGGCAACCATCCGAGTAGTTGAGCGAGTTCTATATGGTGACATTGCGAAATTGATAAAAAAGAAGCAAAATTGATTTTTTTTCACTGAGTTGATATTGGGTGATTAACTTTTAAAGAGAAGGATAGCAATTGAAGGGTAAGTGAGAGCTTGCTGCTCGTAAAGGTTAGAAAGTTGGAGACATCGCCTTTAAAATGAGATGAGAAAAAACTGACAGGCGATGAAATGAAACTAGACTCAGAAACACAAAAAAATATCTCCTTTTGATGGTCAAGGAAGAAGGACATCGTATGCTAGCAAGGCTGCGCTGCATTCATTTGACCATAGGCTATGAACAAGGAAGTGTGGAGGAGAGGGTGGGCTAGGGGGGAGAAAGGAGTGTGGGCTCAGGCTTGGCGAAATCATTTTCGAAATCATTCACGAAGAGGTTTCAATCGATTTCGTTTGAGCTGGGGGGAGGGGCAACTAAGCTTATTTTAGTGCGTTCAGCACACACTAGCACTGAACTTTCAAATCAGGAAAATTTATAAATTTCCTAATTAAAATTGTTACTGTGGACCACTGTTTAATATACCTCTACGTGCCAAATTTTGTAAATATTCGCCACTCAGAAGTGATTTCCGGCCACAATCTTATTCCATTTCATCCCATGTACTCATGGCCGTATAATGCTGAAGAGAATACAGATAGGATGTGAACCCCGAGATGCTTTCTTTGCTGTTGTGTTGTTCCTTGACTGTAACCTGAGTTTTCTTTAAAATTTCTCTTAGGAAATTAAAAAACAGTTCATTTTTACGTTTTTCGAAGTCTTCTTTCTTATTAGTTTTCGTTTTCCCGAATAATTTCTTACGATTACAGTGAGCTCGACTGTCATTTTCTATGTAGTTTTTTTTAATAAAAAATTCATTTTCAATAAATATATATATTAATATCTGCGTGTATGTATGTTTGTATACATAAATAGAAATACATGTTTTTATTTCTATTTTTACGTGAAAACAATCCGATTAATTATGTGTATTGTAATTGCGAAATGATCACAAAAAAGATCTATCATTTCCCCAAGGGTCGTTTCTGTGAATAGAAAAAGTGGAAAACACAATTGGACAAGTGAAATAAAGCGCAATTTGAGCATATGAATCGTGGTAAAATTATCTTTTTATCCGTATGTTGAACAAGCTATGAATTTTCATTTTTAGTATATGTTTATTTACGTATTTCTGTAAATATTTTATAGATTTTTGCTAATCGTGAGTGATATCCTGCTTACACTGCATCTCCATTTTATCCCATGTACCCATGTCCGCATGATGTTGCATAGAATACCGAGAGGATATGAAATATGTTTTTTTGTGTTGTTCCTCGACGGTAACTTAAGTTTTTTATTTAATTTTTTTTAATGAAATTAAAAACCATTTCATTTTTATGTTTTTCGAAGGCTTTTTCCTATTACTTATTTTTTCCCAGGTTATTTCTTACGATTACACTGAGCTTGACTGTCATTTTAGGTGTAACAATAGCAAGATTGTTTTTATGTTCATTGTTATTTTTCTTATATTCATTTCCAATACGTATATATATATATATATATGAAAATATGTGTGTAAGTGTGTACATGTATGGATCTGTGTGCACACGCATACATGTATCTGTGTGCACATGAACATGTTCGCACATGTATATACGCATACATGCATTTATACTGTATGTTTCTATTTCTATTTTTTACGTAGAAGCAAAACCTCAAGACACATTACATTTTACCTAAAGCTCTGCGACCAGTTAACCCTGAACCAAATTCTAAAAATAAATATATTCATTGCATTCGCTTAATGATTCAAAAATAGGTTGATCACGACCCCAGAGGGCATTTCTGTGAATAGAAGAAATGAAAAATATGAGCAGACAAATGAAATAAAGCGCTCGTGAAAAAAAATATCTCTGCCCGTATGCTGAGCAAGCCATGAATTTCATTTTGCGTGTAAGTTTGTTTACGCGTTTCTAGATGTGCGTGTTGTGTTGCGCGATGTTCTTTATAAATTACTTTGTGACTAATCTTTTCTCAATACTTGATAGTCATTTACGATGGTGTTTCAATCTGCTTCGGTATAGCGTTTTTTGTCCTTTTCTTACTCCGATTTAACTAATAACTTTGGAATTATGAAGAATTCTTTCGTAGTATTTGAATCATTTATAAGTTGTTAGCCATCGCTTGGAATATAAAATATCCAAGAGATGATATTTTTTTATTTTTGATGCAACTATCCCTTGACAGGGCTTATCTATT
This sequence comes from Morinoia aosen, assembly GCA_030386875.1. Lineage (NCBI taxonomy): Eukaryota > Metazoa > Arthropoda > Malacostraca > Amphipoda > Talitridae > Morinoia > Morinoia aosen. The sequence goes on from CM059560.1 coordinate 3,322,424, forward strand.
AGCACGCCACGTATGGTTTGTCTACTAGTACGTCTCGCATAGTTTGTCTATTAGTAAGTACGCCTCGTATGGTCTATCTATTTGTACACCTCTGATAGTTTGTCTATTAGTACACCTCGTAGGGTACGTTTTGTCTACGGACGTCTTAGAAATTTTTGAAAGCCAATATGTTGGCATGTATTTCATGTGGCAACGTTGTTGGAAATACAATGGTTTTTCTTTCTTTTTCTTTCTATAGTTAGAGCGGTCTTGGTAACGTTTTCCATGACGGCTGCTGCTCCAACACCTGGTGGGGATTTGGAGCCATCTGAGTAAATGATTTTACAGTTTGGATAGTTGCTGATGTTATCTTTATGCGTGGATCGTAATATGAAAGGCATAATTTCGGCATTTTTCCAAATTGCTAGGTTTTGCTAAATTTTGGATTTGTGAAGCATACATGAAAAGGAGGTAGGCGTGAAGAAGGTTTGTACTGGCTGAGTAAGAATATTGTATTCGTTGATGGTCTTGCGGATTCTCTGTATAATTGGCTCAGTGTTACATTTTCTGCTGGTGAAGTATAGTTCAAGGTTAGAGTTATTCACACAAGTATTTGCTGGGTTCAGAAAATGACATTTCAGTTTAAAGTAATACCTGAGGAGCAGATCTTTCCTCCGCACTTCCAATTCAGGCTTATTACACAGGACTTGCAGGTCTGCTATATATTGGTGTTGTTTCAAACGCTCCCGTGCTTATACGCATTGCTTCAGTTGCAACAAAATCCAGCTCTCGCAGCGCAACCGGACTCGCAGATCCATAGACTATGCACCCATAGTCAATCTTCGAACGAATGACAGATCGGTCAAGTCGCATTAGGATGTCTTGATCTGCGCCCCAAGAATAAGAGGACACCGATTTAATTCAATTCAGCTCTTTACTACATTTGACTTTTAGTTTGTGAATATGAGTGATCCAGTTGAGTTTTTTGTCCCAGTCAAGTCCGAGAAATTTGGTGCTTTCAACTATTGCATTAGATTAGATTATAAGTTAGTTTAAGCCTCCCTATCCGCAACAAAGGCGATCCAAAGAGAGGAAGGAAGAAGGCACCATTTTCTATGGAGTTAAGGGAACGCGGAATCCATGCAGAAAGGACACAGAAACAGTAAGTTGAGAAAGAAGTTCATAAAATAAGAAAAAAGTTGAAAAATAAAGTCAGAGGTGCTGAAAAACAGGACAGCAGTGAACCGAAAAAAGATGGTCCTTTATATAGCAAAAAAAACATTTTATTTCAACAAAAAGAAGGCCTACCTAACTCTCAGCTCGGGCCCTCACATTTTCCCCCTGGGAGCGCTAATTCCCATAGATACAATAGTTGTATTCCCCTGAGGGGTTTCAACTATTGGAATATTGTTATTTTCTAATTTTAATATAGGAACCAACATGGACTCATTTCTTCTGTAGAACTGCATTGACGTGGTATTCAGTGACTCCGTGTCTTCAGTGACTCCGTGGTGTGAGGACGGGTGTGGCGCTCGCTCCGAAACAAAGTGCCTATTGTTAGAAAGAATGTACCTCTAACCTAAATGGGTACCCACTCTCGTCCTGAGTATTCAAATGTGATTTAAATACCCCATATATAAAAATAATCAAACTAAAAGCATAATATTCCCTCAAAAGCGTGAGAGTATTCAACCCTCGTTTACACAACGACCGCACGGCGCACTCCCTCAATCTTCAAGATGACTAACAAACGACGCAGTACCAGCAACAGCACCAACAACAGCACCAACAACAGCAGCAACAACAGCACCGAATTTCAACCGAAGTTTGGTCAATACCCTGATGTGTCTAGCCTAACGAAAGGTGGTAAAGAAGTGGTCTCTGTCTTAATAAAATACTTCGATTCAGTGATGACAAAATTTAATAGTGATATTGAAAAAATGCAAAATGAAATAAGCCACCTTAAAACGCTATTTGGAACAAAAGAAGCGGAACACAAAAAAATTCTCGATGAACAGAACAAGAAAATGGATAGCTTAACCTCCCGCCTCGACCAGTTGGAAAAAAATAATCAACGCCGAGACATTGAAGACAAAAAATGTACTCTCGTCATTTCTGGAAGGGAAATACCGCAATCTCACGCAAACGAAATCTGTAAGGATACAGTCTGCAAACTCCTGAAGGACAAGATCAACATTGACCTCTCCGACACTGATATGACGTCAGCTACAAGAATGGGGAAAAAACCAGTAACTGGGAACGTAGATCAAAGAAACATTGCATTTGAACTAAAAGATTACAACAAAAAACGTGAAATTCTCAACGCCTGCCGAGAAAAGAAACCAAAGTTCTTCTTCATAAATGAATACCTCATACCTTCACGAGCTAACGCCATGTACATTCTGAGGATGGCCAAAAGGAAATTCCCGGATAAAGTTGGAACCCCAAAAACACAGGATGGAAACATTTTCATATTTAACCCCGGAAACCCAGATTCAAGACGCCGCGAGATCAACACGCCAGATGACCTCGAGCAATACCTGATGCAACAACTCAATATGACATCAAAACAAGTCATGGGTGACTAGACTAGGTGATCTCCTCAATTTGATTGTCAGTTTTCGTGCTAGTTTAACCCCAATTAGATATCATATCAGCCTATCCTCAACTTGATGTTAGCTTAACCTGAATCTATACAAATGTTTAACAGATGTGTTTGTAAACATTTATGATAGGTGTATGTGAACTTTTGCAACAACGCAATCAGCAATTTTTACCTCCCAATGTTACTGTGATTTTTTTTCATTTTTTACCACTAAAGTTTTCTTTATTACGCGTAAACCATATTAGCTGATTATATCATTGTCATTAGGTGATCCCCTAAATTCCCTAGACTAGGTGATCCCCTAAATTAGTCAATTTCATTTTCATCCCCTAAATATGTCAACTTCGTATTAATTTAACCTCAATTAGGTATCATGTCAGTAAACCTCAACGTGATGCTCGTTCAACCTGAATCTATACAAGTGTATAACAGATGTGCTTGTAAACATTTATGACAGCTGTGTGTGAACTTTTGAAACAACGCAATCAGCAATTTTTTACCTCCCAATGTTACTGTGAATTTTTCCTCTTCTTAACCATTTAAGTATTATTACGCGTAAACCATATTAGCTGATTATATCATTGTCGTTGTAATCTTCTTATAATCTGATAATCGCTTCTGCCCTCCACTGCCATCGTACAACCATATTAGCTGATTATATCATTGTCGTTGTAATCTTCTTATAATCTGATTATATCATTGTCGTTGTAATCTTCTTATAATCTGATTATATCATTGTCATTATAATCTATCAGCAATTTTTCACTTACCAATATTACTGTGAATTCTTCCTTATTTACCACTACAGTTATTATTACGCGTAAACCATATTAGCTGATTGTATCATTGTCATCATAATCTTTAAAACTTATTCCCTCTTGTATGTGAACTTATGAAAACGCCCTCAGCAATCTGTTTGCACCAATGTAGTGATATCGAACTCCAATATTATAACAAATAAATAATAGATGTGTGTGTAAACATCTATGACAACTGTGTGTCACATTTTGTAACATCGCAATTAGTAATTTTTCACCAACCAATGTTACTGTGAATTCTTCTCTATTTACCACTACAGTTATTATTACGCGTAAACCATATTAGCTGATTGTATCATTGTCGTCATAATCCTTAGAAATTTATTACCTGTTGTATGTGAACTTGCGAAAACGCCCTTAGCAATCTGTTTGCACCAATGTTGTGATATTGAACTCCATTATCACTCGCTCATGGACTGAGTTTGTGTGTACTCACGAAATCGCGCTAGATTTTTCTCTTTTACTCTATTCTCTCTTACTTAATAAGCTACTTTTTAGACTGAAATATCCCTTTAAGCTTGACTCTGTATTTCGTCTTAAGCTCTATAGTACCTAATTCTTACTTTTACTTATTTTAAATGACTGATCACCCTGTAATATTTGAGGAAATCGATCCAGATTTCAATCATTTGAACAGAATATATCCAAACCTAAACGACTCTCAAGAGTGTAGGTATACTAATATATCAGAATTCAACGAAACTATACGAATAACTGACCGAGATTTCTCACTCCTGTGTTGGAACTGTAGGTCACTCTATCCAAAATTGGAAGAGATACAATGTACTATTACTGAACTTAAATATAACCTAGACGTGATTAGCTTCACCGAAAGCTGGCTAGATGACTCGACTAAAGACATGATTCGATTTGAAAATTATCATAGTTACCATTCGCTAAGAAAAAACCAGCGGGGCGGAGGCATCAGCACATATATATCTAACCACATAGACTCGAGAACCATAGCAAGTGCAACCATGAATCAGGATCATATAGAATCACTCTTCGTAGAACTTTTTAGAGATGGTAAACGCATTGTGCTTGGAACGGTGTATAGGCCTCCTACAGCCTGTCCTATATCCTTCCTGAATGAATTGAATCGTATTATTTCTCAGTTCAACAGGCCCTTATACAATGACATAATAATATGCGGTGACTTCAATTATGATCTACTGAAACATGAAAGCCATGAACCAATCTCTAATTTCCTAACTACCTTTCAGTCTCAATCCTTCCTTCCGATCATTACAAAGCCTACACGAATAACCTCAGAGTGTGCTACGCTGCTTGACAATATCTTTATGACAGACCCTAGTGATTTTCTTGCTGGAATAATTACTTCTGACTTATCAGATCACTTCCCAGTTTTTCTTATTAAGAAAAATGTCTATATTGCTTGCACCAAGGCACGGGCTGAAACTTACTCATATCGTAAAATAAACGAATCAAATCTTGAAGAAATGCGCACCGTTCTAGAAGAATCAATGCCTACATTGCACATCTCTCAACAAAACAATAATACTACGAGCATTGATGAAGCAGTAGTAAAGTTGACTGAAACTATAATGACCGCATACAATCAGTGTTGCCCAATTGTAACTCGTACAGTTACCCCGAAAAATAAACATAAGCCCTGGATTACCAGAGACATCGTGATAAATATAAAGAAACGTCAAGCGTACCTAGCCCTCCTTTGCGAAGGACGAATGTCTAGAGAAACATATAACCGATTTAGAAACTATGTAACAAACCAGATAAGAACATCAAAAAAGAACTACTTTACGCTCAAGTTTACTCAATTCAAAACTGACGTTAAAAAGATTTGGCATCTCCTTAACTCCTGCTGTAAACCGAATAATGCCGATAAAAAGAAAATTGAATATGTTGTTCAAGATAATGTAAAATATCATGAGAAGAAAGAAATTGCTAATCTCTTTAACAACTTCTTCGTAAACGTAGGGAAAACAATAGCTGATGGTATTCCAAGTGAACCTACTGATCACCTGGAATTTATGGATCATATTCGAGAACCCAACTCCTTTTTCTTTACGCCTACAAACTCCTCCGATGTAATTACGTGCATAAACAACATGAAAAATAAATCGAGTGGGTTACAAACGTTTCCGACTAAAGTACTTAAAGTTATTGCTGACATTGTAGCCCCACTGATATCAAATATTATTAACCAGTCTCTCTTACTAGGCACTTTCCCGAACTCCCTCAAAGTTGCTAGAGTAACCCCTATCTTTAAAAGTGGTGAAAAAACCTGTGTAAACAATTATCGACCTATCTCCATTCTACCAATTATTAGCAAAGTATTCGAAAAGATTGTGTATAAAAAAGTGTACTCTTATTTTGAACAAAAATCATTTCTTTACGATAAACAATACGGTTTTCGCTCTAAAAAATCAACAACACAGGCTATATTAAATCATTTACAATTCCTCTATTCTAATATAGATGAAGGAAAGCCTGTCTTCTCTGTATTTCTTGACTTCCGAAAAGCATTTGATTGTGTGGACCATAAAATACTATTATCGAAACTACACTGTTATGGCATTCGAGGGATTGCCCATGATTGGTTCAGATCATACCTAACAAATCGGAAACAATACGTTGTCATTGACGACGCAAAATCAGACCCACAGACAATTAGCCATGGAGTTCCACAAGGATCTGTTCTCGGGCCTCTCTTGTTTCTGATTTTTATCAATGATATTGTAAAATCTACATCATTCTTCAAATTCATACTTTTTGCCGATGACAGTACGCTTTCTGCGGTCCTTCCGAACCAAAATCCTGCTATGATTGTGGAGAGTATAAATACTGAACTACACAAGGTTTCATCGTGGCTCAAAGCTAATAAAATAAGCCTAAATATCGATAAAACAAATTATATTACTTTCTCATACAAGAAAGATGTATCTCTCCCATGCATTAAAATTGGCGAAGGTGAAATCGAAGAAACCAACTCATGTAAGTTTCTGGGCATCATAATAGATAAACATCTGACCTTCAAAGAGCACATCACTCATATTAGTTCTAAATTATCAAAATCCATCGGAATCCTAAATAAAGTTAAAAATTTTCTGCCTGAAACAGCTTTACAAATGCTCTACCGAACGCTCATTTCTCCATACTTGCAATACGGAATAGAAGCATGGCACGGAACTGATAAAAATAAAACCAACAAAATTTTTACTCTGCAGAAAAGGGCTGTCAGAGCGGTAAAGAACCTAGAATATAATGCTCACACAAATGATTCTTTCAAAAATTTACAAATACTTAAACTTTCGGATCTATACAAAATCTCCATCTGTAATTTCATTTACAAAACATTAAGAAATGATGGCGACAATAGCCTAAGACAATTATTGACTGCGCAAACTGGTCATCACGACCATTTAACCCGAAATAGAAGTAAATTCATGCTTCCTTATTATTCAAAGGCCAGGTCGCAACACAGTATTCTCTTCGTTGGAACCAAAACTTGGAACTCTATACCTGCAGAGATCCGTGAATGTAATTCGTACAAAGTATTCAAAAGACATCTTGAGTCTCACTTCCTATCAGAATACTAGTAGTGTACGAGGCCTGTCTAAAAAGTATCCGACCTTTGGCCAGAAAAAATACTTCAACAACCTGACGGGGTTGGGACCCTAATCCCCTTCAAAGTAGGCTCCTTGTGCTTCCACACACTTAGCCCACCGATCCTTCCACTGCCGGAAACACCTCTGGAAGTCTTCTTTTGGAATGGTGTTCAGCTCTGTCGTCGCGTTCCGCATTATCTCTTCTCTACTCTCAAAACGGGATCCTTTCAGTGGTGTCTTCAATTTTGGAAACAACCAGAAGTCGCAAGGAGCCAGGTCTGGAGAGTAGGGAGGTTGGCGAACGGTCGTAATTCCATGTTTGGCCAAGAAATTGCGGATCAAATGGGATGAATGTGCGGGCGCGTTGTCGTGATGCAAGTGCCAGTTGTTCGCAGTCCACATGTCTGGTCTTTTGCGCCGAACTGCATCACGAAGTCGCCGGAGAACATCCTGATAGTACTCCTTTGTCACTGTTTGTCCTTCCGGTGCGTATTCGTGATGCAAAACTCCACGGACATCAAAGAAAACAGTCAGCATCACCTTGATTGATTTTGCTTCGCACCAGAAAGCGACGACGGAGCTGAACACTATTCCAAAAGAAGACTTCCACAGGTGTTTCCAGCAGTGGAAGGATCGGTGGGCTAAGTGTGTGGAAGCACAAGGAGCCTACTTTGAAGGGGATTAGGGTCCCAACCCCGTCAGGTTGTTGAAGTATTTTTTCTGGCCAAAGGTCGGATACTTTTTCGACAGGCCTCGTAAGATCACCGTGTCGAAATCTTGCCTCCTACATGTAACTAATGATAATGTCATAATGTAACTTGCCTTGTGTACCATAACCAATCTTCTCTCTGCTCTTGAATCGTTTTATCGAACATACTGTTAAATATAGCCGACTTGTAAAATATCGAGTTAATCATCTCAATGATCAGTCTAATGCGAAACTAGGTTAAGTGAACTAGGTTAAACTTTTGTACACCCTAGAATAGCGTGATGGTAGGATGCCCTAGAAGTCGCTGAACTTATTCGGGCCCACAGGTAGCTATACTCAAATTTGACCATTGTACTAGACTTAAGTAAAACTCTACCTCTGTATCACCTACCTCTGTATCTCCTGTGGTAAATAAATTGTTTAAATTGTTTAAATTGTATTCGTTGATGAAAATCGGAATGCATTATGCTTGGCCCAGAGTGTGATTCGATCTATAGCTGATTGTAGGGTTTGCGTTACTTTGGCACTGTCATGATCCGCATAGGCGATGAGGAGATCGTCCACAAATAAGGAGCTGAAAATTTCCTCAGGGATTTCCTTCGCCAGCGAAATGATTTGATGGCAAAGAGTGTCACACTTAAGGGCCGTTTACATATTAGGGGACATTTCGGCCGTCAGGCGCGACACGTACGAGTATATATGAGGCTCACCACTGAGACTCATATTTGTGTGCGTTTATACGAAGTTCACTATTCGCCACGGTAGTTATGAGGCTCTTGAGTCTCGCGCATTACGAATTCGATCAGAGCGAATAGGAAACTTCGTAAAAACACACACAAATATGAGCCTCAGTGGTGAGCCTCGTAAACACGTATTGCGCCTCACAGCCGAAATGTCCCCTGGTGTAAACGGCCCTATAGTGTGCTATCCTGCGGCGTTCCTGTAGCGAGCTCCCAAGGAGAAGATAACACGCCGTCAACTCTCACCCGGAAGGTTCGATTCTTCAAAAATTCCACAATGAATTTAGGCAATCTTTCCTTCAAACCGGCAGCTGCAAGGTCTTTCAAAATACTATAACGCCAAGTCGTATCATACGCCTTTTCTAGATCAAAGAAAACAGCCTGAACAGTTTTACCACAAGCCAACACCTTCCTTATATGTATAAGTGTCGAACCTCACCAGATGATCCACAGTTGAACGATGTTTTCGGAAGCTACCCTGGGTACTAGTCAGCAGTTTGTGGTTTGCTAAATACTCCATCAATCTTCTATTAACCATTTTTTCGTAGGTTTTACACAGACAACTAGTTAACGAAATTGGCCTTTAATTTATTGGATTGCAGTGGTCCTTGCCGGGTTTTGGAATAGGAATAACTATTGCTTCTTTCCATGGTAGATAGACATGTTCTTCGACCCACAACATGTTGTAGATCTTCAGTAAGTAGTGGCGAGCGTTTTCCGGCATATTCTTGATCATGAGATTGCTTATGTTATCACGTCCGGGGGTGGTAATTCTATTACTTTCTATGAATTGAAAAACGAAGAAAGCACCACATATTGAAATTATATTTACTTAAGATTTTTCGCGAACTATAAATTAAAAACTAATTCAGTTTTATAAAACGTTTCGGAGACCAGCTCCATCTTCAGTTAACAATCTGCAAAGTTGAAAATAAAGAACAAAATCAGTCTTTTTTATACAAATACATGGGCATAAAAAAATCTACAAGTAAATTTGTAATGGATAAGAACTATTGGCGCTATTGAGCGCTGGTTTTTCTTTAGAGATAAAAAGAGATTCTAAAATACGTAAATCTAAATCATTAGATGCTGTGCGTAAAATAGAAAAATTTTCCTCTGCTATGCGTTCACAACATTGCTCGCTGTGAATGCGGATAGATATATGAAGCGGTTGGGTCAGAGGTCTTCCGCTACGGTAGCTGACTCCAGTGTTGGGCAATCCTAATTTAGAATGGCAAAGTCGTCATGCCGACTGACGTTAACTCCTTACTTATTACTTTCTATGACTGGCGTTAACTCCCGTATGGTGAAAAAGCCCATTGTATGGTTCAGTATAACCGCTCTAAAAGTCAATTGGAATTCTTTCTATCTGTTGCTTGTACTGTTTAAATTCATTTGAGTAGTTTGTGTCGCTTGAAACAGTTTTGAAGGTTTCAACCAGTTTTTCGGCCATTTCACTCACCGTTAAAAATTGGAAATTTCCTTCATTTAGCATTTTTATTCGCTTGTTCTCTCTGCCACGGATTCTGTTCACTCTGTCCCAGATAATGTTGCCTGGCGTGTTCGTGTTAAGATTCTCTCCAGCTGTTTGGTTTCGCCTTTTGGAACGTCTTCGCTGCAACCGCTCTTGCCCTTTTCCACCTCACCTCGTCTTCCATCGTCTCAGTCCTCGTGTACAACCTGTAACATTTTTCTCTTTCTCGCCATTCAGCTTTACATTCTGCCGTCCACCAAGGTTTCGCATAGAACCGTCATCTTTTGTACTTGGGTATCCATCTCTCAGCGGCATAGTTGAATCGTGAATATAGTTGTCTAACCGCCGCTTCAGGGTCTTCAGGTATATCGAGTTCTTGTACATTCTCCCAAACTTCATCCTGTCGATACCGTTCCCAGTTACATTTTGTAAAATTTCATCCTTCCGTCTCAACCCGTCCGTCAGTTTGTCGCGTCAATAGGGTCAGCGTTATCGGAAAGTGGTGGCTGCTCAGGACCGACGGGAGTACAGTGAACTTCACGTCAGAAGCGACCTCAGGAGAAGTCAAGGTGAGATTTATTATTGTTCCAGAAATGTGGGTGGTAGAATTATCATTAATTAATCATGTTGAAGTCCTATGATAAGATCTATCTATGGTAATACAGCCCCATTCGCTGTGATGGGCGTTAAAGTCCCCTATTACGTTATTCGGCTTTGGTGAAACTTTTATTACAGTGAATAATTCTTCGAGGTTCACATTTGACTTAGGTGGGAGATAAACAGATGCAACTGTTATCACCTTTTATTGGTTTAAGCATATCTTTACTATTGTTATTTGGAGTGTAGATTGAAGTTGAATTTCTTGGGTTGGTATTGATGAATGTATATACAACGCCAATCCTCCATGGAACCGTTGATTATAGTGACCTTGCTTACAGAATCCGTTGTACCCTGATATTGGGGATATGAAATCATTGCCATAAAATATTTCCTGAACAGCTAATACTACAGGTTTAAAAGTTTGGACCAAGTTAATCAAGTCTTCCTTAGATGATGCCATTCCTTGGACATTCCACTGGATAAACACCGTCCCTTCAGCCGCCATTACCTCCACTTGCGTTTAGTTTCTTCCAGACTCCCCTCGCCTAGATTTCCTCTCTGAGATCTTTTGCGGTATTCTTCCTTCGATTTTCCACAGAACCTCCGTCTCCTTTCCCTCGGTTTTGAACAATTTACCTTCTTTAATCCCTCCTCGAAGTTATAGTTATCCCTGTCCTGGTCTTCCGATCTTGCTCGCTCTTCGCGCTTATACTTATCAAAGATCTTCTTTGTTTCTCTCCTTCGGGATTCTCTTTCTTTTTCCGATGTTACTGAAGGGCAGTTAAGGTTTATTGTTGATGTGAATAGTCTTCCAGTCTCGGGGCTTTCACACACCATTTCCGTTCTTCCTTGTTGTTCACCATTGATGGATGAGAATCTACTTCTTTTCTCATCTGCTTCACTAGCTTTTCCAGCTTTCTTCCTACTACACTGGGGTTCCGGTGATGGTTTCTGGTCTTCTTGGCGGTTTCTCTTTCTGTTTGTTACCTCTACATTAAGTGGGTCATTGGGCGTAGTAACTGCCTTGGCGAAGTTCACTGAGGAATTGGGATGTCTTTGATGAAACAACAATCTGGCCTGTCCCTTTTAAACTCTTTCCCTGCTCTGTATAACTAAAATTTCCTCCTCGATTGCTCTCGTCTTGCAGCCCCTCACACCTGCAATATGTTGCTCTCCGAAATTTTACCCAATCTCCGCAATTGGAAATTTATCTGTCGTCTTTACTTCTAACAAATGAAGTGTGCGAGGGCATAGAAATGGTTTGGTTGAAAGTGCAAATAAATAAACATAAGTCCATCATTACCGGCAGCCTTTACCGGCACCCATCAGCTTCTCTACCAACAACAATAGAGTTCATTGAGAAAATTTTCAAAGAAATTTTAGCTACAAAAAAGTCATTCTTTGCATTCGGTGATTTTAATATTGACCTAACGGATGGAAAAAATCAGCTAAGCAGACTGCTGTACAAACTAAACCTTTCACAAATGTTTAAAGAACCGACTCGCGTTACAAGAGTATCTAAGACTCTCCTCGATCTGGCAATTACAAACAAACCTACGGCAATACTTAATACAGTTATATAACCCTCTGTCGCCGATCACCACTCTATAGAATGTAAAATTAATATTGCAAAGGAAAGACAAAACTATCGTTTCATGAAATACCGCCTAAAAAAAGTCAATATTCACCGGAACTACTTAATGAAAAACTCCTAAACAGGTTCACCGAATTTCAGAGAATGATGCAATCTGACGATGTGGACATTCAAGTTTCTATCTTTAACGAGAACTTCACAGCAGCTCTCAATGAATGCGCTCCTTATATCACCAAAAAACTAAACCAAAACGCACTCTCTGGATTACCAGCGAAATTAAAGACCTATGCAGAATAAAGAAAGTTTCCTTGCGAGAGTATAAAGAAAACAGGTCACACATTACTTTATACAAGAAAAATAAAGAACTTGGAAAGATTCTTCGGAAGAAAATCACGCAAGCAAAACAAACTCACTTCCACCAAGAACTATTCATGGCAAAAAATAATCCAAAACGTACATGGGAGATCATTAGTGAGGTGGCTCAATATAAAAACCTAGAGCGCAAAAGTGATTTTGAAAATCCTTTGGAAAAAGCCACTGAGTTCAACACATTCTTTTCAAAAGAAGGTGCCCAAGTCTTCGAGGAAGTGAGTAAAACCAGTCCGAGGAAACTGACAGTTGAAAGTTCATGCCCTACTGCACTTTTAAAGGCTGGTGCCCTGTGGAAGCCACGTCCTGTCGATTTACCAGAGTTACAAACTATTTTATACTCATTGAAAAACACAAAAGCAGTCGGACATGATGGAATCAGCCTCCAATACATAAAAGACAGTTTTCCAGTCACAGCACCATTGATTCGTTTGATTATCAACACATCAATAGCAACTAATAAGTTTCCAAAGCAGTGGAAACACTCCATAATAAGACCGTTGCATAAAACTGGTGACATAAATACAGCGTCATATTAAAGACCCATTAGCCTTTTACCTGTCCTGTCCAAAATATTAGAAGAAGTAGTAACGAATCAACTGCCATCTCACCTGGACGAGTCAAATTTACTTCATCGAAATCAATATGCCTATAGGAAGAACACTAGCACTCACGACGCCCTGCTTAACATCACTGAAAAAATATACAGCGATATCGATCAAAAAAATGTAACACTTTTGCTGCTACTCGATCTCTCTAAAGCATTCGACAGCGTCGAACATGATCAACTCCTACGAAAAATACTGAACTTAGGAGTGGATACGCAGTGATTTAAAAGTTACCTATCAAATCGATCACATGCAGTCCTCTTAGATAACAAGTTGTCCCCATTCCTTCAAAATAGCTTTGGTGTCCCTCAAGGATCAATTCTGGGCCCGCTATTGTTTTCAATTTTCATTAACGATTTCCCTCCAATGCCTTCTAACACACGAATCTCCATGTACGCAGATGATGTCCAAATTGCAATGACAAGCTCTTTAGCAGAAATACCTCAGACGAAAAAAGGAGCTGAAGCTCTATTGTTCAGCATCAAGTCATGGTATGACCAAAACGGTCTCAAGCTAAACGCGAGTAAAACACAATTCATTATTTTTGGGTCAAAGCATTCAACAAACAACATTCGAAATCTAGATCTAACTCTTACAGTTGGGAATGATAAAATTCACCTATCAGAAAAAGTAAAAAATTTAGATATATGGTTCGATAGAAACATGTCCTTCAAATCCCACGTTTATAAAACCTGCAGCACAATTCACGGGATTTTTTTTTTAATCGCTTAAAAAGTATGCTTGACGAAGAATCTACATTGTTGGCCGTTCAATCCTTGGCCTTATCACGTATTGACTACTGTAGCCTGGTTTGGGGAGATATATCGAAACAACTTCAGAAAGACCTACAAAAATGCATGAATTTTGCAGCAAAGGTTGTATGCAACGGTAAATTCAAAAAGAATGACCACGTAACACCTCTCCTGAATAAACTTGGCTGGGCTCCGATTCGGGAAAGGTTTCTGGCGCACAAAGCCCAATACGTTTTCTCCTCTTTATATCTTCCTCATAGCAGTGCTAAAATAGTTGAATTCCACTCCCCTACCGTCACCAACCAAAAGCCGAACAGGAGACGTGATGTCTCAATCAAATACCGTTCATCTAACATCGGGCAGAAAGCTCTGTCAGTATCAGGCGCCTTACTGTGGAACAGACTCCCCCAGAGGATCAAAACCCCTCAATCACTGAGAGAATTCAAAACTAAATTGGCTCTCTATCTTGCGTCAACACAATAAGTGTGAACTGCAGTAGGTGCTGGAAAAGAAGTCGGGAACTTTTATTGCTGGTTATCTTCTCTCTCGCTACATTATACAACAATCGAGACAGATTTATAACATGCACATGCAATATGACTGCCAAAACACGAGTATTAAGTACATGTATGTGCGCACATGTAGCGCACGTATGTGCATATATGTGTATATATGCGTATGGAAATATGTGTATGTATGTGCGTGTCTGCATGTTTTAGAACATATTCCCCTCCTAAAATGCTCATGTTAATCTTGTGTAGCACAGTATCATCCCTTACACTCTTCTAGTGTGCTTCGGCCACACCATTTTAGGTTGTTTTGACTTTCTCGTTTTGCCCTAGCAATGTTGATAATGTTGCGGTTGGCATTGCACATCGATCCTTCTCATCTATTTAGAATCCGGTGAACTTTTCTGTGCCAAAGCTAGTAGCACACGAAATTTGATTTTTTTTTGTAAAATCTTCAATTTTATTCGTACCAGGTATTTTAGCTTACTAGTTGGTACAAAACAATGTGAAATTGCCTCTAAGATAAAACCTCGCAGTCTAGGATGCAAATAAATTTGGATCTACCCGTTTTACTTTCAACCTTAATCCCTCATTTCACAAGTTTCAACGTTCGTAAGCTCAAATTTCAATTTGGAGTGCACCAACTAGAGTGTTTTTAGAAACGCATCACATGCAAGATGCTTTCTTGACCCCTTGAAATAAAATCCAGTGTTAAAATCAGACTAACACAACGGAGGGAATGCATTTTCCTACGTACTTTTCTCCCAATTATTTGTTTCAAAACTTAACCGATATAAATGTTACGTTCCTCACGTATTTGATATCAACACAATGGAGGGAATGCATTTTCTTCGTGCTTTTCTCACTACCATTTGTTTCAAGATTAACCGATATAAATATTAAGATCATCATGTACTCGATATCAAGTCATGGTCTTAATTTTAAGATTTTCGAAAGCATTTTTCGCTCATATTGAAGCATTCTGAACATGAGACGTAGTTCATTGGCAATGGCTTACTTTCCTGCGCTCGTGTGTGCATTGGTGTTCCAGCTATGTAAAAAATGTTATGAACTCACTTGTAATCCAATAACGCACACCCAAACAAGAGTTTTATCAGCTATGTGTCACAGGGATTTTGTGTTCATAGTGATTTCGTGTTTTTTTTAGATTTTGTGTTCTTAGTGACTCACATTTCAGTTTACAGTTCCAAACCCAAATCAATTACCGCAAAGAAAGAGGATGTTAAATGTGAGGATATTTAAGTAACTACTTTCTCTACTTTCGATCTTATTGAAACATTTGTAAAAGGCCTCGATTTCGACGAATGTCATAACTTTAAATTTTTATCTTCTTATTCTGGTCTCAAATTGCTGTCGTAAGCTTTGTGTGGTAAACTCTTCTTACCTTTTTATTTTAGTGAATACACTACGACAACACTAATTTTAGATAGTTAACTTTTGTACGGTCCCACCTATGTTGAAAATATTACAGCTAGCAATGTAAAACAATACCTTTCATGTCTTTGACCCCGATGAACTCTTTGCGCCAGTACTATTAGCTTAAGTAAGAAATATCATAATCATCTTCTTATTGTTATAGCGAATATTATCGTTGGGACACCTTACATGGGGATGAAGGACCGGACCATGTATAAATAGCAATTAAGGGTCTCCATGATAATGTATTTGAATGCATTTTTAGCTTTTATCTCAATACTTGTTCGCACTAATGAAAGTGTTTTTCAAATGAGCGTTGCGAGGATTGTGTTCTCTTAGTTCAAAATCAGATTAGGCAAGGAAAGGAACTCATTTTTGTTGTACTTTTCTGTCAATCATTTTTGTCTTAACTTTCTACACGGGTATTACGATACCAATGTATTATAATCAGTTAAGGATGTTAATGTTAAGGTGTTTTAAAAACCAATGTATCGACATTTCATGTTTGTACTCTATTGGAAAATAAATGTTTTTCTTTTTCTTTTCTTTCTTCTTTCTTTCTTTAGCTCTTCTGATTTTCAGTCATCTATACAGTGACCAACTGAGCTACATTTCGGGCATACTTGTCTCCCCTGGCAATAATTTGTTCCATGGAATTAAAACCCACGTTTAGCTATCAATTCAAAATTCATCTGTTCCGTATCTTAATATTAGTCGTTTGAGAGATTTTGTATGTTCTCAATGAGATTTTTGTAACACGTTGCACTGCAGTTTTTGATCTATGATAAACTGTTGCCCTAGCAATGAAATTCCCAAATCAGTCATGGTTAAACTGTCTTTCCATAAGGATTTATTGTAGAAGTATTTAAATGTTTACTTTTTGGACTAAATCATAATCTAATCTAAATCTTAATTTTGTACATAATCTGGCGTCAGCTGTCTCCATTGGTCTTTCAATGACATTACTATCATGAAAAATGTGCGTTTGCGCTAATAGGGACGCAATGAAACATTGTAATTTATGCAGTCAAAAATGCATATATATATTGGAAATTAGCCATCACCGTCGGCAGCCTAAGTGGCTCCGCCATCCCATAATGAATCCCATCATTGAATTAGTGTTTAATCATAATAATCAATTTAATATCTAAAAAAATTCAAAATTAAGGACACATATTTTTCGATTGAAATATTCTTCGAAAAATATTTGAAAGCAATGCAAGTTTGTAAACTTCAAAAATGAATTTAAATCACACTGAACATAAATAAATAGCAATCCTCTCCATGAATTTAATTGAGTATATATCATTCGTTATTATCACATTGAAAAGGTCGTTGAAAGTTATTTCTATTGTGTAATTAATTAATTTTCTAACCGTAATTTTGGGCTAAATTCCTCAACCATGACCATGTAAAACCGGGTTTCAGCGGCTTTGAGAGTGAGCTTTCTCTAAAAAATTGCGGTCTATTCTTCACATCATTGATTTCACCAGCTGTAGAAAGCAATAACTGATCAAATAATCTCAAAGAGAATATTCTCAAATAATTCAGTCTCTGAATCCTTTGTAAAATTTTGTATTCTAACATATTGGTCACCATTAACTAATTCACGCTCCAATTTCTAAAAAACATAACCAGAACGCAGAGGCGGTGCAAGTCAGTCCCTCTCGCAATAAGAAAGACCTTTTGGCCCGACGCAGTTCGTCGGTTGTTTAGCAGGCTGGCAAAAAGTCTGCAATGTTCTTTCGGCGCTGGTCTTGAGGAGCCAAGCTGAAATATTGGCGACAAGGACTCTAAAACTAACTGCTCTCTGGCACGGAAGTGCAGACGAATTCTTAGTTTCAGCAACCCACATACGACTTCTACTTCATTTCATCGGATCAGGGTATGAAAGTTAAAATGTACGAATGTAGCAGCATCAGGTATGACAGATTTCCTAATGACAGTTTCAGCCTAGCACAACTTTCCTAGTTATTTCTCTGCACTGCCGAGAAACCTTTTGTCAGAAAAACTAAGGCATGTAATGAATAATTAATAAACGGGAAGTGACTATTTGTCAGAGATTAAGGAATTTGTGATTTATCCTAATTTAACACGTTAGTTGCGATGGGTTAAACTGAAGTTCAATATTCAACTTAAATTTAAAGTCAAAAGTGAAAAGCAAAATTGTAAATATCAAACATTCACTGGGCCTGTTAAAATACTACTAATTTAGAAAGGTTGTTAGAATTTTTCAAAATGACCCATCGATGGGTCGTTTCGCAGCAGGAAAAACCTAACTACGACCCACCGGTGGGTCATACCGCAATGAATGTGTTAAATAAAAAATGATCCTCGGAAAATTTTTGAACAAGCTGCGATGTTTCAATTCCTGTTCACTCTCTTTCTTTTGAACCAAGTAAATTGAGCTCCACCATCGACACTCGTAAACTTCAGGCAACAGAAACAAAGCATCGCTGTCCATCAGCCTGATCACCAATCCAAAAGAGCCTTCGATGTCACACACCAAGTATACACACATGCGAGCGTACCCTGAAAATGCTCCACGTGTCTGCGAGAGTTAACATCTACTGTAAACTGTTAAATTTTATTTTAGCTGTGTAAATAAAGTTAAAAGGGATCACAGTGTAATTTCTCGCCACTTGCGTTGGGAAGAAGTCAATGATTATTTAGTTAACTAATGGACCTACGGTATCGTCACTTCCTTCAAATTTTCTCAGCGCTTGATATGGCTTTTGATGTCACCGTGTGTCTTTCCGTAACAATGTCATACAAGAGTGCACTCTCGCTGAACCGTACAAAACACAATAAAACATATTTAGTAATAAATGCGTGACTATCGAAAATTGTTCCACTTAATTGTTGTTGTCCTGTTCATGTTTCTAACCATAAATATATTATTGTAATGAAACTATTGGTAAATCAAAATCATTTTAAATGCTTTTAAAAATAGACCTTATATATAGTCTTAATGAAACCAGATTTCTCGGTTGTACAGAGAAAATCTAGGAAAGTTGAGCTATAATTAAACTGTCATTGGGAAATCTGTCACACCTAGCCAAGTATGACATTTATCGTATGCTTTCTATTTCATTAGCGAAAGCAAAAAAGTTCTCAATCTTTGGATCATGTTTTGCCATCTTCATTGACTTCTTTCAATTATGAACAACAGAATGAGCTCAGTGGCTATTCTACCGAGTTTAAATATTGGAATTTCTAAGTGAGCCTCGGATGGAAACTAATTTTGCGGCAAAAAATCAGGGCCTGAAATTTTTTTGCTTGCTTGAATGGACGTGGAAAAATGGCAGCTAGGTTACAAAGCGTCCGTAAAATGTTAGCATTTGCGTTGAGGACAGCAAATGGAAATCAAAGGTACCCTGAGAAGCCAAATACGAGTTATAATTATTCGGAACACTCGCCGTGAATGGGATACAATTTTACACTGAGATCTTCTTAATAATAGCTAGTTGTGAGTAATGGTTACATTGCATGAAACAAACTCTTCCTAGAAACTTTGTTCTGATGCCAAACTTAGCTACGGAGCTTTCCATTGTGCATGGTATCCATTATATGATAATACACAGTTGTTGCTGGCTTGGTTGTGGTGTTGATTAGTTGGTCCGTTTCACCAGCGCACAAGTACCAGAATATTTTAATCGCGGGTACCATAGGATGGTTATTTCTCTTTGCTATCCATATCTGATAGATTAATCAGTATAAAATGTCGAATTCCATCATTTTAGTCATGTTGTGTACGCTAGAAAATAAAATAAATAATATTTTTACAATCGTTTCAAATAAACACGGTTGAAGGCTAAATTAAATCGGTGTGGATGGAGTTCAATGATTTGCGCAATTTCAAGGAAGTTAATGTTGCGAGTCCTTATCTGACTTGAAAACGTATGGTTGGGTGAATCGAAAGAAAGTACAAGTACAGATGAAGAGAATTGGAGAACGTGGAAGCTCGTAACAACTTTGCTTCAGACCAGTTTTCGGGTGTAAAATATTTAGTGAAGAAAACGTGTATATGAAAAATAAATTTTGGATCAGGAGGTCTTTTATTATTTGGCTATTATGAGCAGCACTGCTGATGAACGACTACTTTGATGAACACTACATGGAAGAAAAATTTGCACTCAACAAGACAAGACGATAAATTGATGTAAAAAGTACATAAATTGGAGCAAATGAATCATTATGTTAAAGCGTGTGAAAAACGAATGCTACGGAGACATGATGAAAATCTACATGCAATGCAGGGCATGATTTTCTTAACTTTTTTAACTCGGAAACAATTGTTATGCGCCGCTTTAAATTTGTTCTTCAATATAGCAGTTTGTGGCAGTGTTAGTGTGAATATCAATCAGCGTGAATTTGTGAAACAAAAGTTTCCCTGAACGATACAAGGGAATACAGCGACACTTACATTGTTGCTAAAAATCAAGTTAACATTTAGAATATTTTGATGTTCTATCTCTC
Organism: Morinoia aosen; assembly: GCA_030386875.1. Lineage (NCBI taxonomy): Eukaryota > Metazoa > Arthropoda > Malacostraca > Amphipoda > Talitridae > Morinoia > Morinoia aosen. The sequence goes on from CM059560.1 coordinate 3,342,687, forward strand.
ACCACGTACAAAGACAGTTCGTAAAATTACAGTAAGATCTACGTTACGGAGGAGTTCAAACGACTGGAGATTTGTAACATACTGTCAATGAAATTCACTCCATATCAACATCCACACGAAACTTCGGCTAGTTCTAATTTTCTATTTCATTTAAATCCTACGTAACCCTTCAACGTGATTCTAATCCCCATTACTGGTTGAGTTAGCTTGGATTAGAATGCCGACCTGAACGCGAATTTCGTGGAGTTTTATCTTCTCTATTTGTATGAGCTTAGGGGCTATTTACGTAGAACACGTTGAGAAGCAGCTTAGTATTAGCAATTTACGGAAATTTTTAACCAGTGAAAATATTTCTGTATTCAAACTCTGCCACTGCGCTGGCGGCTTCTACACAGCTCATATTCGAAACCTTAAAAAATTCATTGCCAGTACATTTCAACTGTAAGGTTATTCATTTATTTTTACTCATTTAACGAAAATGAGAATAAGTTAGCTGGCTCCGTAATCACCTCCGTAGTTCACGCAACTTACCCTTTCGTTGGAAGATGAATTTCTGTAATTTTAGACAAGCCAATATGAACTTTTTCAGTACAGTGCTCACTGCCATTGAAGGCTCAATGTCTCCAGCAATGGTGATGAAGTATAATGCAGTAGTTGTCAATATTGCTTCAGAGTAACTAGACCCTGTGAATCTGACTCAATGCCCAAATTTCTTGTTCTTATCAACTTAATGAAAATTTTTTGAACGGGTCAGTTGTTTGCTTTAACTGCAACTTGATGAGAAATTTAAAAACGATGAAAATTCACAGAAACCTAATCATATTTAATAGGAATACGCTCCGGAGTCCAGCTCCATCATCAGTTCGTAAGAGTGCAAATCATTATGTCTGCAATAAAAGAGAAAACAAAATATTGGATGCAGTCATTAAAGGATATCACGAAAACAGAAATAAAACACGTCATATAAAAAATAAAATCTACAAGATTGCTATCTAGTTACAATTTGTAATGGGTATGAACTGAAAAATAATTTTGAAACACAGATTTATGTCTAGAATAACTACATATTGATTGTAGTTTATGCTGAACCCAGCTGTCTTCTGCAGGTGCATGCTCCCAACAACAAAATCGTGTTTTACGATATTATAAATTGAATATCATTTCGTAGGCTTCCAACTTAATTATAAAATATTGTTTCGTACGCTTCTTAATTCATAAAGAAAAGTAAAGAGTTCTTTACGAAATACGAGCGTACGATTCCCACACTTTCTGAAACCATATCTACCAAATGCCTGCCAAATTTATAATTCTACGAGCAAATAGTAGATGAAAACTAATCGTAATGGCGCCTAGCTCTCATCAAGTTTTGGGAAACGATATAAAGGCAATAGAGCACTGACAAAAACACGAAGTGTTCTAAAGCTCGTGTTGTAGGTTGAGCTTTTATTAGAAAAATGAAGACTCAAGTCGATTACTCATCTCATTTGTGAATTTTTAATTGAGAATGTTGCAAATAAAAGCGAATGTAACTTAATAAATCATGCTCAAGTTTAGAGTACTAATTCTCAAGCATTTATGCAGTTGGAATGGTTATCGATTATGCATGAGGTGAAAATCACGATGTATTATGATTGCATTGCTTCATGTTGCGTTTGTTGACAAACGCTAGAAATTATCACAAGTTTGAATAATTTGAGCATTAATTACTCCTCGATAGAAATAGTTAGTGCTAGGATTCATCTATCGGCACACGAAAACGTTGATAATCTGATGTACACAACCTCAAATTGCTTCATAGTTTTCGAAAATGTAAGGAGTGTTTAAAAACGATGAAAATGCATCACTGTAATTTAACCGTTGAAATGACGGTAGGAAAAAATCAGGAAATAATCAGATGAATATTTGTATTGATTTTTAAAGACTCAGGAACTGAGTTGTTTGAAGTTAAATTATGAAAATTTGTCGCCCAAAGTAATGGAAAAACAGTAGAAATTTATAAATGCAAACGTAAGATGTAAATGTATGTGAGCGAGTGGAGGTGCGTATGTGTGTGTGTGTGTGTTTGTAAAAATCCCTGCATCCTCATGTATGGGAAAATATTTATTTCAGAAGTTTGATTCAATGTTTTAAACCCTCTCGGTAGTTGAGCAGCAAAAATATTATTCACTTTGAAACAATTCTGCATAATACATTGCGATCGCGGAGGGCGGTAAATAACAAAATTTACTCATAAAATGTCATCTTTTTAGAAGCCATGGTGCAAGAAACACTCCATTGGAGTAATTCAATCAAGAAAAGAAGAATTAGGATCAGGTGAGTGATTCAATTCGAGAGTAACTACAATAGATTATGTTAGAAAAATTAGGATGATCGAAGCAACCCTTACCGTAGAGATTACAGAGTGTGTGAATAAGTAACTTATCTCTCCTCAGGTTTGTATGCAACATAACATTGTTTTGAACAAGTTGTTGAAAAATTGTCCGGAAGAATATCACTGAAAATTGAGCAACTCGAGAAGTGAAAGACACAAAATGTGTTATTTGCTCCGAGACTCTCTTTTCTTGCGCGCTAAACTTCAGGAGAGACCGGGCCAGTTTTCAAGAACACGCCGCTCTTTTTAGGATAGAAATTTTTTCTTACATTTTATTGAGAACCGAAGAGTCGATGAATATCCCTGTTGGTGCACTAAAAGGGTTTTGTGCATTCATCCGAAGAGTTTATTAAAAAAATTCTGACACGCAATTTGAAAGTTCTTCAAAAGAAAGTTAAGTTTTTTCACTCTGTTCATTTGCATTATAATTCTTTTTCTAATAAATAGGCGATTCTAGTAAAATGATTTCAGTATTTTTGTAAAATAATTAAAAAAAAATGAAAGATTATTAATCTAATAAGTCAATACTGTTCCAAGATAATTATCTTGACATCAAACCCATAATTACTGTGAGGGTTTTTTTACGTTAAGAATTTAGCAAGAGTAACTTATACATATTTTCAAGTATTGTGCTGAAGGCATTCAAAACCTCAAATTTTACGAACACAAATTATCTGTGGGGTAAATTCAGAAAACTTCCCTATCTACATTATCCTTGTTGTCGGCTGTCGCGATCACGGTAAAGCAGAGATTTTTATTTGTACCGAGGCGCGTTTCTAATGTTTTTCCTCATATTTATGATACCAGATCACCATAATGATGTACAAACTTATGAAGGAACAAAGATAGGTCTTAGAGCCGATGCCTATATTGGGATAAAGTTACTAGTTGGCACGAAAAGTTTCATTATCGTCCCTGAGGGAGAGAGTGTGGGGAACGGAATATTTTCATGTGTGCTATAAATGAGCTAGTATTGATGTAATTAAGTCTGATAATACTTAACCATGAAAATCTTAACAACTGTTTCATGCTCGAGGTTATTGTCTGTCACACACACAGCAGCCTCGTTTGCACGTTTTACTTGCCTCCAGAAGCCCCAGTGAAGGACGTGAAGGACTTCACGTATTTCTCAGCACCACCCTCTCTCTCTCTTGGAAAGAAATGATCAAAGAGCTGCGAAAAAACAGTCAAAGTGAGCGAAAAACTTGGATGATATAGAAGAAAAAGATCTATAGGAAAACACTTGAAAAAGATAGACAAACATAGCCAACCCAGAATTTCGACGGGTCTCCTGACTACTCCGTGGGAAGGAAACGCAGACGATCTAGAGAAAGAATTCTCCCGTTCCACTGGAGGTGTCTGAGACTGACCTACAGAACAAGGCTACAACATTGTGTTTCAAATACGCATACATTTCCTATGTTGCCTGGAATCATATTTACCAAATGTTTAAGCAATTTATAATTGAAGGATACAATCGTCGATAAAAACTAATTGAAATAGTACCCCGCCTTCATGAAGTTTAGGTAAGCCAAACGTTTTCATTGTGTGTACCGTGTAGTGATTCTGAAAAGGTCCGTCAGCTTGAGCTTGCTTCAGGAACTGTGCGATGAACTGGGCACCATGGCTCCTTCGGATGCCCGTCCTCCTGAGTAAGATTTCCCTATTTTGAGGAAGTGTACACTACTCTGGTTGAGTGTGACATCCCATTTCAAAAATTTAGAAAACATTCAGCCCTGATAATTGTCTGCATGTTCACTTCAGACAAGGCAATGCGTACCAAAGGAATACTACTCTTGAGAGTCAGTAATTTTTAGTCGATGTTGTTCAAAATAAATCAAATGAATGAATGTCTGTTTGATGACGCTGGTTGATCAAAAGGGCTTCTTTAAAGGAAATTCTTTAGCCAATCTCCTAGCCGATATCAGCATTTGTTGACCGCCTAGCGCTGCACAGTCCTCAAAAACCGGTTTGCTATCTGCTCCCAAGTCACGTGTCCCATAGTGCCTGCCTCTGCATTATCTCTTCTAGCCTTGCATTTCACTCAGTGCCTTGCGTCGTAATATCAGTTTTCCTTCAGTGCCCTACATTTTGAGTTACTAGCACTTTGTGGCCAAGCCTTAGTGAATGCAGATCGAGCAGTATTTTAAAAATTAAATAATATTATTTCTGAGTTCAAAAGCTTTGAATACTTATGGTGCGCAATCTTTTTTTGAATGACCGTATATTCTGAATAACGTTCTCAATATTATTTAACGCCAGGTTCTTAAATCGCTGTTCCACACACAACTGTTTACCCTCAACACTGTTCAGTATCTGACTTTTAAAACTTTTCTCAAATATAGTCTAAAATAATGATAATAATACTATTATTATAGATCATTTCGAAATAAACAGTTTAGTGTACGCATATCAAAAATTCTAAATTTCTAGTAGTGGATTGCAAAAATTTTCTCAGCAAAAATGAGTCTAGTTCAATTTTGCTCCAGCTCTCCTCAGCGGACTTAGAAACATCTTTCAGCTTTAAAACATCCATGAAATGTGGTGCGCTATTTACAGTATACTTTTTACTCACTATTTACAGTATACTTTTACTTACTATTTACAGTATACTTTTTCAATAATTGTTTATATTCGTATATATCTTTCGAACACTCATACCGCTCACGCCAACGAGAATTTTAGCGCTGACATGAGCGTGATGCAGAGTTATAGATTAGGAAATTCGAGTCAGCATCACCTTATTTTTAAATGCGATATATGTATACTCATTAGCCCCAAAAAACGGTACCTTTATGCTGGTTAATATTGGGTAATTTTCTTGCCACGACCCACTGCGAGAAGTTTTTTCGAATAACTTTTTGAGCTCTGGTGCCGAATACAGTGATAGTTCTGGACTCTGCACATCCCAAAACACAAGCATCACTCACTAGCCTCATGATAGCCTCGGGTGAGGCGGAATGGAACACAAGCATCACTCACTAGCCTCATGATAGCCTCGGGTGAGGCGGAATGGAACACAAGCATCACTCACTGGCCTCATGATAGCCTCGGGTGAGGCGGAATGGAACACAAGCATCACTCACTAGCCTCATGATAGCCTCGGGTGAGGCGGAATGGAACACAAGCATCACTCACTAGCCTCATGATAGCCTCGGGTGAGGCGGAATGGAACACAAGCATCACTCACTGGCCTCATGATAGCCTCGGGTGAGGCGGAATGGAACACAAGCATCACTCACTAGCCTCATGATAGCCTCGGGTGAGGTGGAATGGAACACAAGCATCACTCACTGGCCTCATGATAGCCTCGGGTGAGGCGGAATGGAACACAAGCATCACTCACTGGCCTCATGATAGCCTCGGGTGAGGCGGAATGGAACACAAGCATCACTCACTGGCCTCATGATAGCCTCGGGTGAGGCGGAATGGAACACAAGCATCACTCACTAGCCTCATGATAGCCTCGGGTGAGGCGGAATGGAACACAAGCATCACTCACTAGCCTCATGATAGCCTCGGGTGAGGCGGAATGGAACACAAGCATCACTCACTGGCCTCATGATAGCCTCGGGTGAGGCGGAATGGAACACAAGCATCACTCACTAGCCTCATGATAGCCTCGGGTGAGGCGGAATGGAACACAAGCATCACTCACTAGCCTCATGATAGCCTCGGGTGAGGCGGAATGGAACACAAGCATCACTCACTAGCCTCATGATAGCCTCGGGTGAGGCGGAATGGAACACAAGCATCACTCAATGGCCTCATGATAGCCTCGGGTGAGGCGGAATGGAACACAAGCATCACTCACTAGCCTCATGATAGCCTCGGGTGAGGCGGAATGGAACACAAGCATCACTCACTAGCCTCATGATAGCCTCGGGTGAGGCGGAATGGAACACAAGCATCACTCACTAGCCTCATGATAGCCTCGGGTGAGGCGGAATGGAACACAAGCATCACTCACTAGGCTCATGATAGCCTCGGGTGAGGCGGAATGGAACACAAGCATCACTCACTAGCCTCATGATAGCCTCGGGTGAGGCGGAATGGAACACAAGCATCACTCACTAGCCTCATGATAGCCTCGGGTGAGGCGGAATGGCACACAAGCATCACTCACTAGCCTCATGATAGCCTCGGGTGAAGCGGAATGGAACACAAGCATCACTCACTAGCCTCATGATAGCCTCGGGTGAAGTGGAATGGCACACAAGCATCACTCGCTAGCCTCATGATAGCCTCGGGTGAGGCGGAATGGAACACAAGCATCACTCACTAGGCTCATGATAGCCTCGGGTGAGGCGGAATGGAACACAAGCATCACTCACTAGCCTCATGATAGCCTCGGGTGAAGTGGAATGGCACACAAGCATCACTCGCTAGCCTCATGATAGCCTCGGGTGAGGCGGAATGGAACACAAGCATCACTCACTAGGCTCATGATAGCCTCGGGTGAGGCGGAATGGAACACAAGCATCACTCACTAGCCTCATGATAGCCTCGGGTGAGGCGGAATGGAACACAAGCATCACTCACTAGCCTCATGATAGCCTCGGGTGAAGCGGAATGGAACACAAGCATCACTCACTAGCCTCATGATAGCCTCGGGTGAGGCGGAATGGAACACAAGCATCACTCACTAGCCTCATGATAGCCTCGGGTGAGGCGGAATGGAACACAAGCATCACTCACTAGCCTCATGATAGCCTCGGGTGAGGCGGAATGGAACACAAGCATCACTCACTAGCCTCATGATAGCCTCGGGTGAAGTGGAATGGCACACAAGCATCACTCGCTAGCCTCATGATAGCCTCGGGTGAGGCGGAATGGAACACAAGCATCACTCACTAGGCTCATGATAGCCTCGGGTGAGGCGGAATGGAACACAAGCATCACTCACTAGCCTCATGATAGCCTCGGGTGAGGCGGAATGGAACACAAGCATCACTCACTAGCCTCATGATAGCCTCGGGTGAGGCGGAATGGCACACAAGCATCACTCACTAGCCTCATGATAGCCTCGGGTGAAGCGGAATGGAACACAAGCATCACTCACTAGCCTCATGATAGCCTCGGGTGAAGTGGAATGGCACACAAGCATCACTCGCTAGCCCCATGATAGCCTCGGGTGAGGCGGAATGGAACACAAGCATCACTCACTAGGCTCATGATAGCCTCGGGTGAGGCGGAATGGAACACAAGCATCACTCACTAGCCTCATGATAGCCTCGGGTGAGGCGGAATGGAACACAAGCATCACTCACTAGCCTCATGATAGCCTCGGGTGAGGCGGAATGGAACACAAGCATCATTCACTAGGCTCATGATAGCCTCGGGTGAGGCGGAATGGAACACAAGCATCACTCACTAGCCTCATGATAGCCTCGGGTGAGGCGGAATGGAACACAAGCATCACTCACTAGCCTCATGATAGCCTCGGGTGAGGCGGAATGGAACACAAGCATCACTCACTAGCCTCATGATAGCCTCGGGTGAAGCGGAATGGAACACAAGCACCACTCACTAGCCTCATGATAGCCTCGGGTGAGGCGGAATGGTACACAAGCATCACTCGCTAGCCTCATGATAGCCTCGGGTGAAGCGGAATGGAACACAAGCATCACTCACTAGCCTCATGATAGCCTCGGGTGAAGCGGAATGGAACACAAGCATCACTCACTAGCCTCATGATAGCCTCGGGTGAAGCGGAATGGCACACAAGCATCACTCGCTAGCCTCATGATAGCCTCGAGTGAGGCGGAATGGAACACAAGCATCACTCACTAGGCTCATGATAGCCTCGGGTGAGGCGGGATGGAACACAAGCATCACTCACTAGCCTCATGATAGCCTCGGGTGAAGCGGAATGGCACACAAGCATCACTCGCTAGCCTCATGATAGCCTCGGGTGAGGCGGAATGGAACACAAGTATCACTCACTAGCATCATGATAGCCTCGGGTGAGGCGTAATGGAACACAAGCATCACTCACTAGCCTCATGATAGCCTCGGGTGAGGTGAGGCGTAATGGAACACAAGCATCACTCACTAGCCTCATGATAGCCTCGGGTGTGGCGTAATTACCGCCGGTAGCCTAATGGATGCTAGCTCTCTGCAGTCACTTCACCTACCACTTTTAGGGAGCTAGATCCTGTTATAAAACACCGTTAAATGCTCGTTGTGGTACAGACAAGTGAGAGTTTCTTCCAGTTCTAGACTTACAAAGTTGAAAATGGCGATTATGGAGTGGTAGTTTTGGTAGGAAATGTCTCTAATTTTGAATTCTACAATTTAACCAGCGTGCAACTATTCTGTGTGAGTCGAAAGGTTATTCATTTGACGAATTTCTTAGCTAGATTTTGAACATTCTTAACAGCTGTACTTGACAAAAGCAGCTATTTCTGTGCTAGAAACATTGGTAATACTTGGTAAATCATGAAAAGTTTTAAAAGTTTATGAGAAAAATTTCAACTAAGCGTAATTATACAGCAGCCAAAACTGAAGAAAAGTGCTTTAATATTCCTAAAATTTAATTACTTGATTGTCAAGTTACGGTTGTAAAATTATTGTTAATGCTCAACAGAACGTGAATTTGGCCGTCGTGATTAGAAGAATGCACAACCTTTTCGATGAAGAATTTGACTTCACGTGCTCTTGTACGGCCCGATGTACGGCCCGAGGCTGGGGTACCGATGTCGTCAGGTAGGGAAGGAAACGCTGGACCGTTTTTATTAGTTTACTGGTGATCGGAGCTAGCTAGTCAGGTGCTACCAGTGGGAAATGCTCAGTCAAAATGCGATTGCTCAGACACGACGAGCGCTTTTACGCGGCTCGGATGATGAATGTATGAAGGGAGGCACATACCTCCCTCATACGAAAAAAATTTAGGCCGAGGAAAAATATAAACCTATTTTTTTAGCTTTGAACAGTTTCAAAAACAAACTAATCAACAACGCAGATAGCACCGACCGCCACAGTCCAAAAAACACAACACTATAGAACTGGTTAAAACAACAACGCAAAGCAAAAAGTGTTAAGTCGAACAACGCAAAGCAAAAGTAAAAGGGCCGCTGAAGCGATATAGCGAAAAAAATGCCCTTTTCTTCTAAATGTAAAATTAAACTACTCAGTACAACACCATTACACAATACATGGTTCGTACTGGTCAAACGACGCAAGTATACGCATGATTGAAACAACGCGAGTTATAACTCACAAAGAAATTTATTACTAATTTTACCTCGCTGATAGAACCGGAAACTAACACAGAGTAGTATCAGTTAACGCTTAAACAATAAGTAAAACGCGAGATAGAAACAACCATAGATATATAAACGCAATAAAACGCCAACAACAATAATACGCCAATTTTCATTAACACATTAACGAACCGCATTCGCAAGGACAATTTATTCTGTTACATCGAATTTTTGACGGTTAGTACCCGAAAAATAAATAAATTATTTAAAAACATAGTAAAAATTGCATCGAAAAATTTAGAAACCGCAAAGTATTGCGAAACATGGAAAGGAAAATGTTATTACCACATTTATACACAGTGAATGGTGAAAAGAAAAATATATTTCAAGTCCATGGTTACAAAAAAAGCGAGAAGATAAACGATTAATAGGTATTTCTAAAAATGAACGAACAAATTGAAAAGAAATAAAACACTAGCTGCTACCAAAAATCAGCACAACTATTAGAACTTACAATAACGTCAGCAAAGCATGGTAAAGGAATGTAAATGAAACGCCAGATACTCTCATTAATAAAAAACAACAATGGTCAAAAGAACAATTTCGACAAATAATTTCGCTTCTCTCGCAATTAAAAGTGTAATGTTGCTACAATTTTTCAATGTCGCAGCAATTTTGTAAATGACAAACAATTTAGACCTTAGGTAATCACATGAATCATTGCAGAAAAGTGACCACCGTAAACACCTCTATAGAAAACATTACCAAATTGTTTGAACATCGTTGCTTGACTTTTGCAAAATCGCGCATGAACACCATTATTATAACTAAACAAAGCAAACAAAATAAACTAGTGATTACAGGGATTATATAGGTATTATAGATTGGCTGCAACGTAAAACACGAGTTCCTTGGCAAAACAATTTCGGAAAATTTTATAATGAACAAAGCTATTACCTCGTAGGTAATGAAAAATAATTTAGAAAAGATAATGAATCTAAACGGACACCAAATTAAAGAATCTATGAAGTTTTCACAAAAAAAAACGTTCAAAACATCGTCTGCGTTACCGTAGACTTCAGAATAGACGTTAGTTAAAGTTATTGTTATCATACGCGTATGTTATTGTTATTGATTGTTATATTGCTAAAGCCAAACATCGCACCAATTAGCACAGAACTTTTCCACCATTAGTAAAAGAACAATGAGATTAGAAGAGTGCCGTAGACTCGTAAAACTTAATTCTATCGGTAACAACGATATAGAACGATATAGAACGTGGAGTAAGCTGTAATCAAATACAATACACGGTTATATAAAACATCAAGTATGAAATTAGTTAGCGATTATATGAAAATCGGGTTTCGCACCCTGCAAGATAAAAGGAAAACCACTAAGCCGTTTCAAATTATCGTAATCCAATAGTAAAAAAACGTGAACAAAGTCCAAAATTCTGGAACGACTATGAATTTTATAATTACCTACTTTCAATTTTCTAAATTTACTTAAATCACGTTGGCAACACTACTTAAACCACGTTGGTAAAGTAACACTGTAAAAGATAAACACTCTTTTCCAAGTTAACATCGAATAAAATATGTAAAGTCAGTTATATTCTGAGTTCATCTATGGTTCACCGCTGTTCTCCTTCCTTTTCACAAAGGTTTTTTATCCCTAATTGGTATGGGTTTACTGCGTGCGGATGTTGACTGCCGTCAAGTTGTTGACTGCGCGCGGAGGCTTAACTGCCGTCAAGGCCGCCTCAGTTGTTGACAGGCGCTCTGGCGCCAGGCCATGCACACCCACAGTACAGTGCGTGAAGGTGTGGCGTGTTTAATACGTGACTCGTTTGTTACTCGCTGAACTCGTACACCCACGCGAAGCTGAAATTGAACCGAAAACAAGAACGATTAGCGTGACCAATTGAAAATAAAAAAACACAATTTTAACAACCCTAAGGGATATACTAAATTAAAACACAAGCATAAACGCTTGAGCGAAGTGAACTGCAGCTTGATAATGAACTGTTATTTAAAAAAAATTCTTTTCAAGTCAATGATTTAAATGTCCAACAAGAACAAGTCTCTCATTATCATTTAAGTTTTCTCAGAGAATGAATGCTGACTCAATAAAGATAAGCTCAATTCCGAATAGGCGTTTAATTTCTTGAGATTGAAAACACTGTCTCCATGTCAGAATTTCTGCATCAGCAGCCGGATGTCGCTAGAATTTTCCAATCTATATTTAAAGTGTGAATTCAGCATATTAATTCTCATCGAGACATGAGAGTGCGCACCTGAAACGTTCCCAGACAATGCACGGCAAAAAAGATTAAATATGTGCAAAGTCGTCAATTCTTGCATCACATGCTAACAATCACGTGCGGCTTTTACACAAAAACATAAGAATTTTATTACTCTGTGATTGTTAGACTTTCATACTGTAAGCGGTTACTTTACATTTCACATATCGCGTTACGTTAATGCCGTAATCAAAAAAGTTAAATACTAAAACATATACGAGGTTAACATGAAGCATAAGCCAATACAACAAAAAGACACAATTGAATACATAAGAACATACTTTTTACCGCACGTATACGAAAAGTTGTCTGTGTAAAAATCAATATTGACGTTAAACACTCTAAATTTTAATCGCTCAATCAGTTGTAAATTATCCCGTAGAAACTTTGGGAGACTTGACGATCAATTTTGCATTCTTTCACGTCTGATTAATTTCAAATTACATAGCATAAAGCTACACTGATTATGAATTTCGAGTAGTTTTGCAAAATGACTGTCATGACGCACTAGATCGTAAACGTGCTCAAAAAAAACATTAAAAACAGCCACTCTCGGTTAACAAATACCTAAGAAATAAATCAAATTTTGTTATTACTTTTAATTAGTCTCCACTATTCAATTATTCGTCAATTGTCCAAAACACATCTTATTCATGACTATTCACCAGTCATATTCATAGCCACGCCGTCGTACCTCGGCTGTCAACTGTTGCTAAACAGAGAGCCCCCGGAAATAAGGCGCCTCACTGTCTGGCGTATGTATCGCCTTGGTAGAGTTCATTGCCTGGTGCAGCCTGCGCTGCGCGCTGCTCTGCACACTCTACCTTTCTATTACTCGTTACTCTTAACTAATTACCAGACCACCACGTGTGGTTAATTAATGGGCGCCTATCGCCTCTCATTATTACTCTCGTGTGGTACTTCTGTTCGCCAGCACAATGACAACCGCAATCTGCAATGCTAAACTTTGACCGTCATGGTATCAATGGTATTATTTCCACCACATGAAATTATGAACTAAAATTAGAGTCCCATCGAAAAATTTCGGTAACAGCTTCTCTCAAAGTTTATTCACTTGTCTGCGCGCAATAATTCAATACTGTTCCTCAACAGTATCACTCGACCTCGCTGGTAAATTTACTTGGTAACCTTAAATCATTTACCAGATATATCCACAGCCTTGTCGGCATCATTTACCTCTCTGGGTTTACCATTTACATACACCAGAAGAGTCTTTCTCTTCTTTATTTTTATTCTCTCACGGACACTAACTTAGCCGCGGTATCATCAGCATAATGGTATCATCAGAACAATTATTCACTTCACTTATTTATCTTGTTTCACTTCACTTATTAATCACATTTATTACCACAGTATTTCATCATTTCACTGGATTTTACTACTTGTACGTCATCTTCCAATCAATTCCTGTCCTCTAAATACTGTGAGGAAATACTACTCCCATAAAATGTTTTTGGGAATTTTTGAGAAATACTCTCGTAAAATATATATATTTTTTGGGAAACATGCTCGTAAAATGTTTTTTTTGGGAAAATACTTCACTTCAAAAAAATTGTCAGAAACCGTTATCACTGGTATTCTTGAGCGTGAGAATGTGGACCAAAGTTTACCCGTGTGTATAAGGTCAATTCTTCAATGTTCTGTCGGAAAACAAGCAGCGATTGTTTGAGCGATATAGCAGAGGCTGGCGCGGCATAAAAAAAAGCTGAGCCGGGATAGAGGGGTGTCATATTTCACGGTCTCAAGAGACCAGCACTTCACCAGACTGAGAGCGCAGGCATCGTGAACGACTCAAACACACAACACACATCGAAGCACACACACACACACAACACAAGCGCACACATGGCACACAGGGCGAGACTTCGGAGGGCAAGAGGCGGACGTGACGTAGGGACAGAGTCCCACACGACCTGAGCCAATCACCGCTCGCCAAAGGAATGACGCGAGAAGGTGTGTCTGAGCACACACCAATGGGAGTCCCAAACGTCAGAACAGACAAGGATTCCGCCAATCAGGATGCAGATGCTGCCTCTGTAGATGGGAAGGTTCGAGATCAATCTCGAAGCAAGGAAGCGAAACGCTTATAAGGAGGGTGGATGAAGCCTCGAGAGGATTTTTTGTGTGGAGCGGCGTAAGGGAAGCAGCTAGAACCTGAGTGCATGAGCAAGTGAACCCGTCCCTTGCCGGGGGGTGCACAAGAACAACGAAATGTACATCTGCGCGAAGTCACCAGCAGACATCGAACCGATGACTTGCAAGAAAGACCGCTCAAACACCTCAACTGCATCGAAACGACAACTTGCAACAAAACCGTTCAAAACACCTCAGCTGCCCGGTGGTAATCGACAAGAGTCAAAGCGTCAATAACTCTACAGAAAGCATTCTATTGGCTTCTACACCAACTCCAAATTCGCAAACAACTCCACCTTCTCCAGCAAGATAATTGTCCAAGTTCATCTTCAAGCCAGCAGTGATGTCGAGCGCTGAGAGATCTGCAAGTGGCGGGCAGACGTTGTCACGCATTTCTCAACCTGAGCGCAAGCGCAGCCAGGCAAACCGCAGCATCGCCGAGCAAGATGAGCAGACCGAGTCCGCGTGCAGGCTTCAGAATTGAAAAGAAAATCCAGCATCAATGGAATGGAATTAGGTCAGCTGCAGCCGCACATCACAGCGGAGTGGAAAGTGTATAATTGTCGGCAGGGTGAATTCGAAAAATGAGGGCGCTTAAGTGAAATTTTTAAAATGGAGTGTTACACACAGAAAAGTGTTTTCACCTGGCGCGTGATTTAAGTGTGATTCTTTTCAGATGAGTGCTTAGACTACGTTGTGTGCAGTACTGAGCATCCTATAATTTGATTCCTGGTTGTGAGTCAAGGTTAAATTGTAATTTGTCAACCTCGTAATTTCTGTGCTTTGTGTTGCTTGTGGAACCTGCAATTTTGTGGATGCGTGAATTGTTGTCAGCGATGGAGTATTGGTAACTTGAATTCTCGGTAAGCATCACATTTATATCATGTCGTGTTCAAAGCCTTATGACGGTAGATATGTGTGTGCCTTTCTTTAACGCAATTGTGCCCTTTCAAATCATTTCGTTCCAATGCCTTGTGTACTTTATCCACGTGTTAATCCAAATAAATTCATGTAAATCTTTAAATTCTTTTATTCTCCATGTCTGGTATGCAGGTGTACGCAAGCATGAAGGACAATATTTTAAATTTTGCGGGGGTTAAGAGTCCCTCAGCGTATGGGAAGGGGGTCCTAAACCCACCCCTTTCTCCGTATCGCAACAAGAAAAATATTAATTAACCTATGCAAGCGTACTGTCTGTACATCAGCACGGAGATTTTTTTTTAATGATTTTCAGTTGTCTAAAAATATCTGTTTCTTCTTTTTTTAATTCAGTCAAATAGTCGCTCGATAATTAAGCAGAATTTTCTGCAAGTACAATTCACCCGTGTCATTTCGTGGGCATTCCAATTTGGAGTAAAATTCTAACGTAGAGAGCGGTGCCGTCGCCTGAACCGGGCGTGCTGTACCGCCGCCTACCGCCGGTCGCGCTGTTAGAGGACGGAGCAATAAAAATTTGAAATTCTTGCAGCTGCAGTCGGACCATTTCTGAACGCCTAATTTGAAGTGTACTTGACTGAGTGTAATCCATGGCCATTAATTTCGAAATGCTATGAGAAATTGATATTTTCCGGGATCTTTGCTCATTTTCTCGTGCCGCTGAGTTGATTCAGTTGATGTTGTTTGAGTGAATATTACATCAAAGTTCAATTATTAGCGTTGTCTTCTTGGCACATTTTATTTTTGGTGCATCCGAGAGCCACCATAATTTAGTCACGTTCTGAAGTGCCGCCATCATTATTAAAAAGAATTTCCTTCTTCATAGGAGATTTATATTTCAGTGCCCTTGTGATTAGGAGTTTGTCGGTATGCTCTGAACAAAAGCCTCTGCGCCTCTTGCGAGGAAAATACTTACTCTATTTTCTTGACAGTGTGTTCGATAAAAAATTTTTTCTTGAGTGCTGAATTTTTGGTTGAATTTTTCTATGATCTGTACAATCATTAGGTTTAACTGAATTTAGATGTGAAGCGTTGGCTGTGGAAAATGACGCCGTAATTTTAGCAAACACCGCCTTGTCTCAAGTGAATCTTTGAAGCAAGTTAAAGTTTACCAGGGTCTGAGGCATTGAGTAATTAATTCGGTTGAAATTTTCATTTTTGTGACGCCTCACTTAAAATAATTTACAGATTTTTTAGAGTAAGTTGTAATTTCAAAGATGCTGCGAATTTAGTTCGAGGTCTAATTTTATTAGCTTAGATATTAATAATGCCTCTGCTCGTGTGGTAATTAAAGTGAATTCGTTTTTCTATTCACATCAGGATGATGCTAAAGCACCAGTACATCAGAGTGAGAATTTAAATAACTTTTCAGTAATAATCCACTAAAATCTAGTACTCTGTGTAAACTTTCTCATGTATGTGGTGACCAATGTGCTGCCTCACACTGAAACTTTTAGGATTTTCATGATAATTAAAATTTTTAAGTGGATTCGACTGTGCAAGGCTTATAATGAATTTAAGATTATTCAATCCCAGCTACCTTCAGCTGGGGGGAACTGTATTACATTAAGTATCTGTAGATTTTAAGGGAACACGTGGATTAAATCAAATTTTTGTAGTCTAAACGGTTACATGTCGCTAATAAAATAATTTTCTTTATCAGTTTGAGCGCGCATTGAATTTTGAGCTTGCATTTTTTTAATCGTTGATTGCCCAAATAGGAATTTTCAAGTTAATACTCACCATGATAAATTGAAACTTTTAATAATTTTGTTAACGCTGGAATATGCAACCCAGGTGGAGTTATTCCTAAGGTGTTACGGATGGTCAAAGGAAGAATTTTTCTATGTCAAATTGAGAATTTCATGAAGTCAGCTACAATACTCGATGTATAAACTTCGTTTTGAAAGTGCAAGCGTTCTCCATTCAATATTTTATTAACACTTAAATGATGCTGTCCATTCTCGTCGGTAATTCAAACTGAATTATTGTGTAATACTGAGAGTGTGTTTTTGCTTAGGCAAAGTTAACGAGTTAGCTTCACGGAAATATGAACGTTTCACATTGTCGGAAATGTACAATATTCGAGATGGAGACTTTATTTTCTGTTAGATGGATTTAATACAGCGTGAAAATTGAAATGAAAGGCATTGCGGTGAATACATGGAATTTGCCTTTAACAATAAGGATCAGCGTGACAGTCTGCGGTGCAGCGAAGCTATGTAATTTTATTGCTGTTCTGAGCCGAGGCAATGGAATTCTCTTGTGCGTAACTTAAGTGTGGTATTACGTGAGGTCATGATGTAGGATATGAAAGCAGGAAATGTCAGAGAGTATGGTCAGTAACATTGATTTATAAAGGTGTCGTATCAAAATGACGAGTTGTTTTTTGAGCCAAGCTAGTGAAGGTGTTTCGGCGCCGTTGTGTGGGAATTTCTTGATCACTCTTTCCCCATAATGTTGTTGACCCTGACGCTGGTTGTTCTCAAACATCATTGGTATGCGTCATTGATTTCATTTTTTTTGTTCATTGTTCTGTAGGCATGATAATTATTAGGGTGATAATTCCCTTAATGCGTTGTTTAACGACGTTAGTGAAAACTTTGGAAACAGAATGAGAATATAAATATCGTGTGTACGAACGATGTCGTCGAGCAACGTGGAATCATTTAAATGTGCTGCACTGACTCTGGGGCTGAGATTCCGATAAAATTTTTTGTCATGTCTATTGCTTTTTTTTGCATTTTTGTGTCAGTGTTATCACAATGTCAGATCGTCTGAAGAGCCTTTCGGCGTAGTAAGGTGTAAAGTTTGACGGGTCGTTAACACTAAATTTCGTCTATTTTTGTTTGTGTGTGTCGGTGTTGTCAAAATGTCGGATCGTTAGAAAAGCCTTCGCGGCAGAGTATGACGTAAAGTTCGATGTGTTAACAATACCCAATTTATATGTGCTTTTTTATTGGTGCGTATTCAGGATTTCGGCCTAACTGGTAAATCTCCTGTTATTTCGTACATCATGTGTGAGAATGTTCATATAGTCTTGTGCCAAGGTAATCGACGCCTACGATTAAAAAACCGGGGATGGTCGTAAGTTACTGGAACGAGATGTATTATTTTCTTCGAAATATTTAGGTGATTCAACTGATTAGTGACACCGTCGAACGAATTTCGGCTTTTGTCTAGAGTTGGTTGAGGATACCGGAAAGTGACTATTTTATGTATGTATGTAGGAATTCTTCGCATAGCTCACGTCCGCCTCACTCAAGGCAGATTTTGAAGAAAACCGAGGAACAATTCTTACGTAGATCAACCAAGTAATGCGCTGTCTCTCGAGTACAAAAGGACCAGGTTAGACAATTAAACGCGTATTTACGGAAGGAGATCATTGGCAATTTAACGCGAACCTCAGGGGTTAATGTCATGCTAGTCGACGAGCGGACTGAGAACCAAAACCTGAAGGTCTTCGCAAATAAATGTGCTTCATTTTCTACAATCATGATGAAATAGCTGATGAGCTCCTACGTGGGAGTCCAACGCGCTTTGACGCAGTAATCTACAGGATTTGTCCGCGAATTGACGCAACGAGGATCTACGGAATTTTCCACGAGTTCACGTGACGCCAAGGATGAATTTTTCAATGGAAAAGCTTCAGAATACCTCGATTCTCAGCAGGGGGCCCTCCCCAGGATCAGTAGCAAGCCCAGGAGCAGTAGCAAGCCCAGGATCAGTAGCAAGCCGAAGAGCAGTAGCACGTCACAGGAACAACAACAGCAAGCTGTAGCCAGGCGCATAGGAGGAGCAACAGCAAGTTTTTGTTGCGAGAAAAACGTCTACTTTTGAACCACAGGATAAAATGATAATCATGAGGAAGAAAACTTGAGGTTGAAAAATCATCTCCATTTTGAGATTTTGTTTTTTAGGTGGATTGCAACCGAGAAAGCTGAAAGGATGTGTCTGCGTGTACCACATTCGCCTACTTAACGATCTCTAATTTGTATGTTTATCTATGTCGATGGATTTGCCGAGAGCAAGTCGAGAATAATAAGATGTCGTGTGTGTTTTATTTTGTGCGTTCATGTTGTCCGATTTATGCGTTATCTTTGATGTGTTCTTTTCTCCTTGCGTTCTATAATAATGTGTATGAGAAATGTGCGTTTCAATTATTTAGTGTGTGTCAGGTATTAATGAATTTGGTATAAATGCGTCAACATCGGCGTGTTGCAAGAAGGTAAATCATGAGGTGATATGTAAGGATATTTTAATGTCGGGACAAGCGAAGGGATTGAATAAAGGGGGGCGAATAGTTTCGAAATTTTTAACGTAAGGGGTACGTCACGGTTATAATTGAAATTAACGGGTGAAAATTTGTACCAACTTTGCAAGTTGGCACAAATTTTTCTGGGGCGAAGCGGGTATTGTGAGGAAATACTATTCTCATAAAATGTTTTTGGGAATTTTTGAGAAATACTCTCGTAAAATATATATTTTTTGGGAAACATGCTCGTAAAATGTTTTTTTGGGAAAATACTTCACTTCAAGAAAATGTCAAAAACCGTTATCACTGGTGTTCTTGAGCGTGAGAATGTGAAACAAAGTTTACCCGTGTGTATAAGGTCAATTCTTCAATGTTCTGTCGGAAAACAAGCAGCGATTGTTTGAGCGATATAGCAGAGGCTGGCGCGGCATAAAAAAAAGCTGAGCCGGGATAGAGGGGTGTCATATTTCACGGTCTCAAGAGACCAGCACTTCACCAGACTGAGAGCGCAGGCATCGTGAACGACTCAAACACACAACACACATCGAAGCACACACACACACACAACACAAGCGCACACATGGCACACAGGGCGAGACTTCGGAGGGCAAGAGGCGGACGTGACGTAGGGACAGAGTTCCACACGACCTGAGCCAATCACCGCTCGCCAAAGGAATGACGCGAGAAGGTGTGTCTGAGCACACACCAATGGGAGTCCCAAACGTCAGAACAAACAAGGATTCCGCCAATCAGGATGCAGATGCTGCCTCTGTAGATGGGAAGGTTCGAGATCAATCTCGAAGCGAGGAAGCGAAACACTTATAAGGAGGGTGGATGAAGCCTCGAGAGGATTTTTTGTGTGGAGCGGCGTAAGGGAAGCAGCTAGAACCTGAGTACGTGAGCAAGTGAACCCGTCCCTTGCCGGGGGGTGCACAAGAACAACGAAATGTACATCTGCGCGAAGTCACCAGCAGACATCGAACCGATGACTTGCAAGAAAGACCGCTCAAACACCTCAACTGCATCGAAACGACAACTTTCAACAAAACCGTTCAAAACACCTCAGCTGCCCGGTGGTAATCGACAAGAGTCAAAGCGTCAATAAATCTACAGAAAGCATTCTATTGGCTTCTACACCAACTCCAAATTCGCAAACAACTCCACCTTCTCCAGCAAGATAATTGTCCAAGTTCATCTTCAAGCCAGCAGTGATGTCGAGCGCTGAGAGATCTGCAAGTGGCGGGCAGACGTTGTCACGCATTTCTCAACCTGAGCGCAAGCGCAACCAGGCAAACCGCAGCATCGCCGAGCAAGATGAGCAGACCGAGTCCGCGTGCAGGCTTCAGAATTGAAAAGAAAATCCAGCATCAATGGAATGGAATTAGGTCAGCTGCAGCCGCACATCACAGCGGAGTGGAAAGTGTATAATTGTCGGCAGGGTGAATTCGAAAAATGAGGGCGCTTAAGTGCAATTTTTAAAATGGAGTGTTACACACAGAAAAGTGTTTTCACCTGGCGCGTGATTCAAGTGTGATTCTTTTCAGATGAGTGCTTAGACTACTTTGTGTGCAGTACTGAGCATCCTATAATTTGATTCCTGGTTGTGATTCAAGGTTAAATTGTAATTTGTCAACCTCGTAATTTCTGTGCTCTGTGTTGCTTGTGGAACCTGCAATTTTGTGGATGCGTAAATTGTTGTCAGCGATGGAGTATTGGTAACTTGAATTTTCGATAAGCATCACGTTTATATCATGTCGTGTTCAAAGCCTTATGACGGTAGATATGTGTGTGCCTTTCTTTAAATTAACGCAATTGTGCCCTTTCAAATCATTTCGTTCCAATGCCTTGTGTACTTTATACACGTGTTAATCCAAATAAATTCATGTAAATCTTTAAATTCTTTTATTCTCCATGTCTGGTATGCAGGTGTACGCAAGCATGAAGGACAATATTTTAAATTTTGCGGGGGTTGAGAGTCCCTCAGCGTATGGGAAGGGGGTCCTAAACCCACCCTCTTCTCTGTATCGCCACAATTCAGCGAATTGTTCTCTCAATAATTGATCCTTTGATCAGTAGTACTTTCTCGAAATCATAATGCAATGATTCTCTTGCAACCAATTTTCCTCTTATTCTCTAAAGCTCGAACGTTGAGTTTTACAAAGGTCTTCAGCACTACCTTTGGGCAAAATGACAGCACTTTCCACCAGCAACATCCTACCAGACGCAACCAGCAGAAAACTCAAATTTGATTTTTAAAAATGACACAATAAATGTCCAAGATATAGTTTCCTTTAAAAATGTCCTTTCTGCCCATAAACAAGCAGGGATTACTTGGAAAGAGCATGGTTTGCAACTCAAATTAAAGGTAGCATTACATGACCTACATGTTGCGCAGGCTACAGAAGGCATTCAAGGGTACCTACGTCTCTTTCGCCAATATATCCACGCCAGTAAAATAACCCAAGGTAGTCATTGTACTCGTTCTAAGCGCGCTGGTTACTGAAATTTCAGGCATAGTTACGTTACTAGTTTGGTATCTAGGTATTACACATATTAAATCTCTGCTCAACACAGTTTAACAGTAGCTCAAACACAAATTTATACCACAGTGACTAAAACTCCAATATGAATTCAAGAAAATGGCGCCACTCACTATAAAACACAGTTCTCTTAAACTCTTAAAAAAACTCATGCCCAGGGGCTTTTGAACACACTGCTTGCACTCACTGCAAGTGCAGCCTTTGTTTCTGCCGTGACGTCTGCGCGCACTGGCGAATGCAAAAAGCAAAAAAAAAACAACTGCCTGACAAAAACTCTACCACTGCTGCTGCACGCTGTCTGCCTCACTCGCAACGAATATCTAGGCTGCAACAGAACTGTAACAATTATAACAATTAATATTTGCTGCTTTACTTATCTTAAATTGTAGTTTTAGCTGTCGCACGATATCGTGATTTCTACAGTCGTTGTAGGCGATGCACCGTTCCTGCTTCGTCCGCTGCACGACGATAGCGTAGCTGTACTCAGCTGAACCACCTCGTAGTTGTAGTTTTTAGGTCTGTAGCCGCCCTTTCCGTAGATCTCTGAGGCTCTCTGTCTGTAGATGCTGTCCTTATAATCGATTTCTCGTTGCTCTGACTGTCTCTGCAGATCCTCTTCTTCGACGTTCTCAATTCTCGTCACCAGACGATCTTCACGGTAGTTCTCTTGATTTCTCTGTAGTTATCTCCGCCGTGTTGATTTGCTGAAGTCACTGGATCTTCTTCTCAAATTTCTGTAGGTCTCTCGACGAATACTATATCTTCTTGACTTCTCAATTATATTCTCTTAATTTCGTGGGTCCGTTAACTCACTGGCCACCAAATGTACGGCCCGATGTACGGCCCGAGGCTGGGGTACCGATGTCGTCAGGTAGGGAAGGAAACGCTGGACCGTTTCTATTAGTTCACTGGTGATCGGAGCTAGCTAGTCAGGTGCTACCAGTGGGAAATGCTCAGTCAAAATGCGATTGCTCAGACACGACGAGCGCTTTTACGCGGCTCGGATGATGAATGTATGAAGGGAGGCACACTCTGTACTGAAGAGAATTTGTAATTCATTGTCCCAAGTAAGGTCAACACAGAATGCTACAATGGCTAAAACCGACAGAGGAAGGCATGATTTCTGGGAAATGGTCGATGACTTCTTTTGCGTTAGCTGAAACATTAAGGTCGGTCTGCGTCTGCCAGTGAATTAATTGCCGCGTCTTTCATTTCCTTTCCCACTCACTTTCTCCACCTTTTAAAAATAAGAATCAAATGAAATAATTTAGATTATTGAAATGCCCGAAAAGCCTATACATATAAAGAAGACGAGAATTTTGGAAATCTTCGAGATTTTAACTGATTTTATTAGTAAATAATGATGAAAATCATAATCTGAGAAGTACGAAAAATGTCGTCTTTTTCACCATCCCCACAAGTGAGAATATTGTCCTCCCAATAGATTTAAACAATTTTAAACAATTTATTTACCACAGGTGATACAGAGATAGAATGTTTCTTAAGTCTAGTACAATGGTCAAATTTGAGTATAGCTACCTGTGGGCCCGAATAAGTTCAGTGACTTCTAGGGCATCCTACCATCATGGTTAGTCTAAGGAGTACAATAATGTTTAACCTAATTCATTTAAACTAGAGACGCATTAGACTGATCAATGAGATAATTAACTCGAAATTAGATACTTCATTTTACAATATAGTTCATATGGACTAGATTTAACAGTATATTTGACAAACGATTCAAGAACAGACTGAAGATCGGCGAAATTAACCAAGGCAAATTACATTATTAGGACCAGTTATGTAGCGGAAACATGCGAATATGGCCCTCCTTTCTGTTTTCGGGTATTTCATTCATCGTATTTCTATAACTGAATTGCTTGTGCGGTCGTTATTCAGCATCGAACTTTCATATCTGAGCGTTGAACTTCAGGACAAATGCACGGTGGTTCTCTAGCTCGTGCGGTGCTGTGTGGCAGCACTGACCGTTATGGTAATGAGTTCGTAATAAGGGGACTCGCAATTCCCCTTCGGGGATCTTCTTTGAGACCAGAGAGTGTGTGTGGGCGCCAGGGTCGCTGTTGCGCTCAGAGCCCACCAGAAACTTAAGAGGCTTTAACCATAGCGGGCGTAGATCAAAAACCTCAATCTATCTCTTCATTTTCACGATCGCGTCGACATTAAAACAGTGTTTACAGTTTGTGAAAGAGCTAAATATAATATTTAGTCAAAGAGTTGAAGCCCTTCGTCATGCGTTGCCTATTGGACCAAACCCAGCGCTTTGAAGTCCTCACGTACCTGGTTGTACTTCAACCTGGTTTTCGTTTGACTAGCAAGTAATTTCTGCATGTAATTTACGGAACTCATTTACCTTGTATTAAAAGCACGCAGACGTATACTGTGAACGTGTTTGGTATGGAATACATTAGCTTGAAAAGGGTAAACGCCTTAACATTTCATGAACAGTATTGAAGATCAACCTCCTATTGAGGTTGATTAACAATGAAAGACGATTAAATTATAATTGTTTTTAATTGTTAATTGAAGAGTGCAAATAATTTTTATCTCATATATGAGAGCAAAGTAGAGCAATGTCAAGAACAAAATCGGAAATATGCTTATATGGCATGCTGCGAAGTTGTCGATTTCCAGCAAGTCTGTTTTTTTAATTCCACCTCGCATAGATAGCTCGAAAATGTTAATTCTCCTTTGACCAATCTTCAGGGTCCACTAACTTCGTCAGTGAATATTTTTAGACGCTAACTACAAAACTGGTGATTTTCTTCTAATCCCCACACACCTTTGGTCACCAAGGAGAGGTGTTATTTTTTCTCATTTCCAACAGTTTTTCATTCGTATGACTTCCCACGACCCTGATACTTGCGCATAACGTATTACGGCAGGAACGCGGTCTAAATTTTTTTTGTTCTGTAGGTGCAATTTTCCACACACGGTGTTGTACATATTTAAATTGTAACAATTTCAGCTCCAAACACCTCCGCCTGAGTAGTTTAAGAAAACTATAATTAATCAAATTGTAGAGCGCTGTTACCAGTACAAACTTAGAGTTAGAGATGCGATTTTCAGAAATTTCCACGAAACTGAAGAACTCAATTTCAGTTGTTACCAGCTGGAAACTAAATTTGATCAAACATTGCAAGCCTGGTTAGTTTGTTCTTGAAAAACAGTCGAGTCTGTCTCGTTATGATAACTCTATTAGCTGCTCAACATTTCCCTTTTATTAGCTTGGATTAATCTAATTCCTTCTCTTGATTTCCCTAATTTCAGTTATAATTAGCTCACTCTATTGGCCCTCTCTCTGGCAGCGAACAAAATTAGGAAATGAAAAGTCAAAATTGCTTTTTAATTAGATCATATTCCTTTTAACTTCGGCGAGTACAACTAGAGAATGATAGCCCAAATGATTGAAATTTAAATAGAATTAAACTCAAATGGCAAACATTTCGTGGAATGTTCGAGTCCCGCAAACTTTGAGAGTAGTTATGAATATGTACATTTTCTGCAATGAGCGATATCAGCACAATTTTTTTTAAATGCGTGCTGCCACTCACAGTATATTGATAAAATTTGGAACACCACGCGAAGAAGTATCAATTGACGTCATGGGCTTATTCTTCAGAGGCGTTTACGTAAACATAAATTATCGTTCGGCAGAGCTTTCAGTCGGACTACATTGTGTTCCTCAATTATAGGACTTTTCTTTCTCTTCACTAAGGTCTGGATTTCTCAGTCCAATTATTTATCCACTATTTCTATTCTCAACTCAACATGTTTGAGATTTAATCTCGTTTAGTTTTAACAGTGTTATTTACCTCCAGGCAGTCGGCTTTCAGGGTTTTGCCTTAGATAAGCGTAACTTTGTCTACGTGTCTTATACCTCGTAACCTTGCCCACGTGCCATTTACCTCGTAACCTTACCTACGTGTCTTATACCTCGTAACCTTGCCCATGAGCCATTTACCTCGTAACTTTGCCCCTGTGCCATTTACCTCGTAACTTTGCCCACGTGCCATTTACCTCGTAACTTTGCCCACGTGCCATTTACCTCGTAACCTTGCCCACGTGCCATTTACCTCGTAACTTTGCCCACGTGCCATTTGCCTCGTAACCTTGCCCACGTGCCATTTAACTACATAATCAGTGCTCCCGTAAGGGCATAACTTGAACCCAAGGAACCGCACGCAGCTGAGCTGTTATTACCTTAATCGTAACTACTTCACTCGAACAAGACTCGCGCTTCACACTAATTCATTTTTAAAGTTCTAAAGCTCGTTAGGCTCTTCTTCGGAATGAAATATTTACTGATGTTTGCACTTTAAATGACAATTCTGGCGATTTGCTACTCGCGGATTTCGTTTTATTGAATCGTTTTCCTGTTCCAAATGTAGAATTTCAATCTCCGACATTATGTCAGCTGTTGTATCTGGTGTACACATCACCGTCCTATCATGAAGCTGAAGGAAAAGAAAATTTCATCTTTCGGTTTCGTTGTCGTTGGTAAGAGTTCCGGCTCTACATAATCTAACTAATGTTTTTAGGAAATTATTCTGTAAATAATAAATGCAATTAGGTAAATTTGAAATTCTTCGATTAACTGGTGATTTTCTCCTAAAGTTTTGTTGATGCATTCGAGCTGGCAAAGTATTTCTTTGTTTTGTTACCTTTTTTCAGGAAAACTGCGACTCTCTATACTGTCGAGGAGTATTTCAAATAAATTATGAATCAGTTCGTTATTCTTATCTTATTCCAACCGCATATCGTTGAATGAATAGCGCCAAAAGAGGCAATATTTCATTATTGTTGATAAAAACTCCTATATTATGTGATACCAGAATGCCTAACACTCAAAATACATGCATACATAAAATTTTTTCAGATTTCTATTTCACCAATTGTGAACAGTCTTTTCTGGGGCAAAATTTACACTAGGAAATGAAGAAAATTAGTTTAAAAATTATTCGTTATGATAATAAATTGGCTGGCATTCATTGTTAATTTCTTTTGCCTTGTGCGCTCTCCTTGCCACTTGTATAATTTACAAAAATTACTTCTATAGTAAGCATTTCTGAAGCGAGTTAAGAGACGGAGTTAATTTTTGCATGCGGGTAAAGGAAATTTCAAGAGGTACATATCAAAAAGAACATGGCAGTGCGTGTTTATACATTGTGTAAAAGCTGTTCATATTCCATGAGAAAAGTGTCAAGTTTTATGAACAACACACTCTTGTTCTGAAATGTCTCCTAATTTACCACTCATTTGATTAGTTCGAGTTCGCTTCTTCGTATAAAGGAGTATATAGCCGTACATTAGGAATTATTTTCCTGAATTAAGTTATGTTAAATGAAGATGGGAAGCTTGCAATGAGAAAATTTGCCCCATCAATAAAAAAGTTTTCATTTGTCCACCAATTTTTCAACTGGAATTAGCTATGTTGACATAAAGTTTCAATATTGAATTAGCTAATTTCATTACTAAATTACAATTTCTGCTGTAGTTTCTCAGCTAGCATTTCAAAATACAAGCTGATAGTAGTAAGTCGTGTCAAGTGTTGGCAAAGCTACTTGCTGCATCATGATTTTAAATCAGTTTTTAACATTGTCCCCAAAACAGCTAGCGAAGCCTTGGCAGACGGGAATAAAACCTTCAGTTAAACCTATAGGTAAGATATAACACGTTTCCTTGTTCAGGCTTAACTGAAGTTCAATATTCAATTTAAATTTAAAATTAAGCGTTATAAGCAATTTCGAATATAGAATAACATTAACGCTTTGACTACGGTAGGTAAAACTGAAGTTTATTACACAACTCAAATTTTAAAGTCAACTTAGTAAGCATCGTTGAAAATAGCAAACATTAACTGGATCATGCCATTATTTAGCATTGATTAAAGTATTTATGAAAATTGACTTAATGATTACTGGTCGGTCAGCAGCATTAGGAAAAACCCCTCGGTGACCACCGGTGGACCCCTTCGCAGGTACGAAATGAACACTTCTGAAATGAATAAGTTGTCCCTGAGCAATGGATTAATTAATGGTTTTGGAATATAACTATTACCTGGTGAAAAAATTATTCAAACCCAGTGTGTAAAATTTTAGAACGTAACAAGTTCATGCGCAAACTTTTTGTAAGAGGTACAAGGGCGAAGAATTTTCAATCTTCTACAAATATTTTCTCAAGGCTCCCTGACGAGGCCAAGGACAGCTGCTCGGAATAAGTGTTCATCATGCTGCAAGTTGGCAGAAATGAGGGGCTGCCCAGCTCTCAGAGCCCAGTTCGGGCCGGCCTCACGGAAGCTTTGAAGAGAGCACCGCAAACTGAGCACGCCTGCCTAGAAATCAACCTCACGGATATGTTTTTGTCTCCCATCATTTTTGAAACATTCCTTTGTTGACATTACTTTGTTGCATGCACATTCCTTTGTTACGGAATTGATTTTATTCTATCTGATCGCCTAAGTTTCTGAAATTTAAAAGTGTAAAAATCAGATGGTTGCGGAACGCACAAAATATATTTGAAGTATATATTATCTGTCACCTGCAATTATTAAAAATGAACCTTGGTGAATTTTTGCACACTCTGGCAAAATTTTACATTCGAACGCACCACTCTGTGAAGAAAGAATCAAAATAAATTCACCCAGCGCAAGCTCAATTTACGACCAAGACCCTAATTTTTGTGGTTGTTAACAATGACAGTAATGGTAACATTTATTTCCAGTGGCAACTGTAAGAGGAAATTAAATATTTCGACCGATAAGCTAGGAGTAACTGTTTGCCTCTGCGAACACGGTGCACCTTGGATGGGAGGGTGCGCAGTCGTCGCAATTTATTCAGAAGTTGGAGTCTACTCAGCCATGATTCATAAGCTCTTAAAGTAATTAAATTATTGGGAACGTTCAGCTTTGACGGACTAGTAAATAAATAAGTAGGAAGGGAGGGAGAGAAAAAAATTAATTGGGTAGAGTAACTTTCTCAATGTTACGGCTGCCTTTGTGATGCACGAGCAGAGCTACAGGGCTCATTTTAACTCAAAACTTGATGCTCCTATAGCGGGTAGTGTTCTCTAACTGAGTGAGCAGCTGTTGGCATGAGGATAGTCATAACTTGCTCCAGTCATTCTTTTCAAATCCACTGTCTGTTTTCACAAAAATAATCTTCGATGCTCAAACTTTACATCTATTTTTATTTTGCGATTAGGAGTAACACCGTGAGGGGCATCATGTTTGACATCATTGGCGATAAGATCCACCAAATTAATTTAATTCTTCACCTAGTTTTTTCAGGCACTTGAATTACAAAAAAGATTCCTCAACTGGTTACCTATGAATATACAGGCCTCTTACTAAATTTTTATTATTGGAAGTGTACAATCACAGGGAAATCAAGGGCGTAATTTATTGAAAACTGACATTCATTTTGATATTCCCTCAAGCGAAAGAAAGTTCATTAAAAACTGTTCTCCTCAGTTGCGACAATAATGCTCCTTGCATTTCAATAAGAGACCAAGATAAGTTCTTGCAAACTATTTTTTCCGTAAAAAGAAGAAATTCAAAGGATATGAAGAAATGCTTGCAACTTGAATTTAACTTACTAATCAAATTAACTAAAAATGTAAGTTCATAAAACAGATTGAAATCGATGCAGCGATGAAAGCTATGCCATCTCCGCAGCTGACGATGATGATGTTCAAATTGCAATAACAAGTTCTGTATCGGAAATACCACAGACGCAAATTAAAGCCGAAACTTTACTGACTAGCCTGAAATCATGGTACGACCGAAATGGTCTTAAATTATATGCTAATAAAACACACTGCATTATTTTTGGATCCAAAGATGCAACTAAAAAAACTTCAGATCTTACTCTTGCAGTTGGAAATGATAAAATAAATGCATCAGAAAAAGTTAAAAATCTAGGAATCTGGTTCGATAGAAATATGTCCTTCAAATCTCACGTTGAGACTACTTGCAACAAAATCTACGGAACTTTAATGTTTTTTCATCGTATTAAAAGTATGCTAGACGAAAAATCTAGATTATTAGTAATTCAATCCCTTGTGTTATCGCGCATTGACCACTGCAGCCTAGTATGGTCAGACTTACCTCAATACCTTCAAAGGGACTTACAAAAATGCATAAATTTTGCAGCCAAGGTGGTATGCAACGGTAATTTCAAAAGAAGTGATCACGTAACCCCTCTCTTCAATAAACTCGGCTGGATCCCTATCCAAGAAAGGCTCCTCATGCAGAAGGCCCAATACGTATTCTCCTCGTTATATCTTCCTCAGAGCAATGCTGAGATAGTGCGTTTCCATCCACCCACTGTAACCAATCAAAAACCGAATAGAAACAATAATGTCTTAGTCAACTATCGTTCATCTCACTTAGGGCAGAAGGCTCTGTCCATATCAGGCGCCTTACTGTGGAACAAACTTCCCCTGAGTATTAAAGTCCCTCAAAGACCGAGAGAATTTAAAGCCAAAATAACTCGCCATCTTGTGTCTCAAGAATAATTCTTAGTTACAGAACACACAAAATAAGTACTGTCGAATCTCATTTGCCTGGTATCTCCATTGCTCAAAAATCTCCCTCGCTTATTGTTTTATAATACAAGATATCACAAAACAGTTTTAAAGTATGCGTAGGTACTGTGATTTGATCGCCTATACGCTGCCATTTGCAAACATGCTTACTTGAATATGTGTGTACGTATATTGGTGTATGTGGGCATATGGGTGCGCATATGTCCACGTACACCTGTGTGAGCTAGAGTAGATAAACCAGTCGAAGGTTGCATTTTATGTCCTTCCTCTCCATTTCTGTGCAAGCATCAAACTAGACCGTCATGGTACCTATGTGTGTGTGTGTGTTTATCAATTGCAGACATTCTGCAGCACCATATTACAAAGATAATGTGATTTTCTTTCTAATATGAAATTGTAAAGCATCCATGTAAAAAAAGCAATAAATTCGTTGTGTGATCATCCATTTATACTGCAGTATTACGCTTATAGTTATATGCTTATAATAATGTGATACCTATGTATGTTTATCAATTGCCGACAATTTGCGCCATATTTCAAAGATAATGTGATTTTTTTTTCTAATATGAAACCTTTATAGGACATTAATATTTTCTTTCTTATTCACGTCCCACAATCGTTTTCATATTTCAGACTTAGGTAGACTGTTTTGTGCCACTATTTTTAGTACGAAATTTTATAAAATTCATGCCATAATAAAAGATATTTTCTCCGTTTCCCTCGATTGGAATTTCTGGTTTACGCTGATATTCGCGCACATGCTTACTTGTATATATGTGTATACGTGTGCACGCTATGCGTATGACACTAAATAGAATGCGTATGTATTGCCTCGATGCATAGAAATGCATTTGTGTATCCTTACGAGTTTGGTGTAAGTATGTGCGTGCATGTGTATGTGTATATATTTGCGTGTATATGTGCACACATGTGTGTACTAGACTGACAACTAGCATTTTACTAGAGATAATGGTCTTTTTTCTGTTCACTCTCAACTTGTAACATTACCTAACTCGTCATCTCTTTATTATCGTAAAGCATTCATGTAAAAACTATACATTTGTTGTGCGATCATCCACTTTTTGTTTAAATAAAATGCTTATTAACTAATGACCGCTATGTTAAAATTGTTGGATTAGAAATACAAAACTTATAATCTTCTTGGTCCTCATGCTTATGTGTACGTGTATACATGTATATGTATGTGAGTATATGTACATGTATATATATGTATGAATGTATATATATATATGTATATATATACGGATGGATATTTATATATATATTTTTTTCATGCTTCCTTAAAATGACACTTTTGACCATTGGCCGAAACAAGCGATTCATGTATTATTTCCTGGCGTCAAGAATTGCGAAGTTTTATGTCATGTACATGTAAACTGTCAAAAGTGTATTCACCTCACAATGAAAATGCATCGTCCATGAAATTGTGTTGTCTCTTATAATTATCTTTACATGTATTATCAAATGTAGATTAAGCAAGATTAGGAGTACATTGCCCTCAATCATTTCTTTTCGACTAGTGACACGAGTTTTACAATACTCGTGTGTGTGTATCATCTAAGTGTTTTAATTTTAAGAGATTTTAAAAACCAATGATGGTGCTTTTGTACCATCTATATTGGAAATATGCTGTTTTTCTTTTCTTTCTTTTCTTTCTGATGCCCATCTGCTACTCCAGACTGAAACATTTCAGAGTGGATGCACTGCACGAACGTCACGACTGATGCAAAACGCTCCTCGATCAAACTCACCAAGGAACGATCTCGGGAAAAATTTGCTCGCGAGCCGATCATGACCATGATGTTCCAAGATAATATGTAGACAAGTCCCAACACAAGTAGAACAAGTTAGTAAAAGTAAGAGTAAGTTAGTAGGATATGGATGCATTTAAGAGCTTAGCAAGATTCGTGGACAATGAAACAACATTCAATTCAAATCAAACCTACAAATCTATGGAAATAAAATTTCAATTACAGAGATATCAGACTTCAAACCTTGCAACTGAAATCAATTTAATGTTTAAAAATTTGCTTATAAGTATGCTACAACTATACAGATATTAACGCAATTTTTGAACTGTTAATAGGTTTTGTACCTACACTAATATGGTGTGGATAGATATGAAACTCTACTCAAGATGAAAATAACATAAATTATTATTAGTAGCGTTGTTTCTCACGCAATGAATTCATTTTGCTAGAAAATACCTCCGATGTCAAAACACTGGGGTGTTTGACATCAATGGTTTGCTCTCCAGTTGGCCAGCGTGTAATGACATAAATAAGAACGAATGTAAACATTCACAGTACCACACTGCTTAACACCTTGAAACCCAAGGTATAGGTCAGTTTTTTGCAATGCTATTATTGGTCTGTGGATTGGTTTTCAGTCGGGATCATAGTCAATTAATGATTAGTGGTGTAATTGTTTGCTAATTCACAGCGTTTACACTCGCCTGGAAGTTTTTCACCCACAAATAGGGCAACCCTTGGCTCTAAATTATGTCATTATTTCTCAGATTATGAATCATCCTCATCGTTCACTGCTACTCCCAGTTTGTAAACTCATTTTAGATTTAATTTTTAAAATCCCTGCAAGTAATTCGATTGTCTTCGATTTTATTTCTACGATGTTTTTCATAACACAAGAAGAAAACTGTTTCGAGGCAAGTCGACACCTGCAGCGTTAAGTAAGGCTGTAATAATTTTCAGAAAAACTAATTCTAAGATTTACGAGACAGTAAATAAAGAGCCAGGTCGTAATTTTGGTGATTCTTATCATGAAAGCTCCACACCTACAGCGAGCAAGAGTAATATTGCGGAAGCCTTTGGAATTATAACGCGTCTTCCTCTGCTCCACTGATCTTATACAATAAAACGTCGCACCTAAGGTAGAACTTAGAACGCTTCAAAAAATATTGAAGACAAACACAAGCTGTAGAAAATAATTTTTCCCCGCGTGACTTTTTACCATTTTCAGCTTTTTCCCCAATTTTCTATTGCAGTATTTTCAATATTGAAAATATTGACGGATGAGAAGGGCTCTGAATCGCTGTATAAATTTACATGAGGCTCTTTCTGATGCATTACAACCAGGACAGGTTCAATCGTCGCACTGTACAAAAGGCGTTAACTCAATAAAAGCGTTTTAACTAAAAAGGTTCAACAGTAAGTTTTGAAGCAAGGGGTTCAACAGTAAGTTTTGAAGCAAGGGGTTCAACAGTAAGTTTTGAAGCAAGGGGTTCAACAGTAAGTTTTGAAGTAAGGGGTTCAACAGTAAGTTTTGAAGTAAGGGGTTCAACAGTAAGTTTTGAAGCATGGGGTTCAACAGTAAGTTTTGAAGCAAGGGGTTCAACAGTAAGTTTTGAAGTAAGGGGTTCAACAGTAAGTTTTGAAGTAAGGGGTTCAACAGTAAGTTTTGAAGCAAGGGGTTCAACAGTAAGTTTTGAAGCAAGGGGTTCAACAGTAAGTTTTGAAGCAAGGGGTTCAACAGTAAGTTTTGAAGCAAGGGGTTCAACAGTAAGTTTTGAAGCAAGGGGTTCAACAGTAAGTTTTGAAGCAAGGGGTTCAACAGTAAGTTTTGAAGCAAGGGGTTCAACAGTAAGTTTTGAAGCATGGGGTTCAACAGTAAGTTTTGAAGCAAGGGGTTCAACAGTAAGTTTTGAAGCAAGGGGTTCATCAGTAAGTTTTGAAGTAAGGGGTTCAACAGTAAGTTTTGAAGTAAGGGGTTAAACAGTAAGTTTTTAAACAAGGGGTTCAACAGTAAGTTTTGAAGTAATTGGTTCAACATTAAGTTTTGAAGTAAGGGGTTCAACAGTAAGTTTTGAAGTAAGGGGTTCAACATTAAGTTTTGAAGTAAGGGGTTAAACAGTGTTTTTAAACAAGGGGTTCAACAGTAAGTTTTGAAGTAAGGGGTTCAACATCAAGTTTTGAAGTAAGGGGTTCAACAGTAAGTTTTGAAGTAAGAGGTTCAACAGTAAGTTTTGAAGTAAGGGGTTCAACATCAAGTTTTGAAGTAAGGGGTTCAACAGTAAGTTTTGAAGTAAGGGGTTCAACATTAAGTTTTGAAGTAAGGGGTTCAATAGTAAGTTTTGAAGTAAGGGGTTCAACATTAAGTTTTGAAGTAAGGGGTTCAACAGTAAGTTTTGAAGTAAGGGGTTCAACATTAAGTTTTGAAGTAAGGGGTTCAACAGTAAGTTTTGAAGTAAGGGGTTCAACAGTAAGTTTTGAAGTAAGGGGTTCAACATTAAGTTTTGAAGTAAGGGGTTCAACAGTAAGTTTTGAAGTAAGGGGTTCAACAGTAAGTTTTGAAGTAAGGGGTTGAACATTAAGTTTTGAAGTAAGGGGTTCAACAGTAAGTTTTGAAGTAAGGGGTTCAACATCAAGTTTTGAAGTAAGGGGTTCAACAGTAAGTTTTGAAGTAAGGGGTTCAACAGTAAGTTTTGAAAAAACTTTAAATAAATCTCTCATTCGATCCGAATTTATTCCAACCGTATCTGGTTCATCAAGCTCTTGATTTATCATAAACTTAAATTTTTACATGCGTTCCGAAACGTGCCGACACGGCCTTATATTAGATTGTATGTTGATGAGGGTAAAATATCAGTAATTAAACTAGGTGATCTAATTTTACTTTGTGCACAGTCGAGAAAATGAGGAATAATTTTTTCAACTTCATTCTCTAAATTCCATCTAACATCAGAAAGTTAATACAGTGAAGTGATGCCAAAAGAACCCAATATAAAAGCTAAATTACACTTGATTTATTCACAAATTACAAATGATTTCGTGCTCCTTAAAGCAGCTTGAAATTCATATTATACTCGATGGTATTTGTATTGAATTTACAGAGATTAAGGATTAAAATATTTTTTGAGAGGCCTATATTTTTTTTAAATTGTAGGCGTACCAGTTTCTATGCAATCAAAAAGGTAAAAAGTACAATGGACTTGGGTGATAAAAAACCTTCAAATTTACCATGTCCTTGAAATTTTAAAATTGCAATTAATGTAGTATTACTAAAGAAGCTAAGCAATATATAAAATGATAAGAAAAAAAATGAAAGATTTGTCTCGTAGCATAGAAGCATAAGGACTGCAAAATCTCGTTATTTTCCTTTCGAGCCCTTTCGCAAAAACTTAAACTGAAGTCGTCCTAAGATTAGACTTCATTCCTACAATACCATCGCATTCTAACTGATATTCCATTCAATGGCAACGTTAGTAACCTACTTTAACCTAATATTCACACTAATGAACACAATCCGAGAATCCAGCCACACAAGCAATGCAGTAGACTAAGAAAACTTGGTATGTACTTTTTTCTCAGTTATTTTCCCAGGTTACTTCCTTCGCGGAAAGGGAAAGTCTGGACAATCACACTTTCCCAATCCCAAGTAATTCTTTCTGAATTACTAGGTTTCAGCTAGAAACACTCGAATCTACTGTTAGTTGAATGTTATTCCTGACCTTGGAAAGTTAAGAACTGATTTAGAATGCGGACAAATTGATGGCCTTGTGTGTTTCTGTTAACTTATCTAATACTGGATGTCAGCGCTGAATTTTGCTTAAATTTGTGTGGAAATGAGAACATTTTTCGAATACCGTGTGTCTTAAATTTTCTTAACTGGATATCTGTTATAACCTCGAGGTTAAGAAAAGTTAACACTTGCGCTGCTGATAATATCTGTTTGGTGGGTGAAGTCGTTGATTAACTACGTAATTAATATTGCAAAAATGAGACACTTTGCTCTTTTAATGTCTGCCTCCAGATAACAGAATATAACTCCTCAAAGTTTTAGTGTCAATCATTTTCACGCGTCCCACATGACGTCGCCTCTCGTCTGCAAGCCGGCTGAAGGGTTTGCACCTGCGAACCCACGGGTCAATGAGAAGTCACTAACTCCTATTATTCACGAGTTACCAATGGACAGTAGTTGACTGCTCAGTGAGTGTTAAGCTTAACATAACCATGCACATGCCCCTATGCAACGAGCGACCTTATTGGAAACCAATAAGGTCGCATGTTGCATGGGGGCCTGTACATGGTTATGTTAAGCTTAACACTCACTGAGCAGTCAACTACTGTCCATTGGTAACTCGTGAATAATAGGAGTTAGTGACTCATTAGCATGTTTATTTATGCAGGGTATATGCAATGTTCGTAAATTAATTTTTAAGTCAAATTAAAAGATTGGTGAAATAAAGTTTATGTTGAAGAAGAAGATCATGAATATTAAAAATTTCTAATATTGTAATTTCTTTCAGGTTATTTACAATATTTTCTAAAGCTGAGTGAGACGGTGAACCTGCTGTAATTTTTAAACTGTACCGCCTGAGTAAAACAGCACCTGAAAAGGTCCAGTTGCTGTAGGCGGAGAAATGTAAGGCTAATTATAAGGCATCACTCCGACGGAATTAACGCAAGCGAAGATCATCCTTGAAGGGCTGGCCCTCACATTTCAAAACCCCTAAATTATCACAGCCGCACAGAAGAGTGTCATATTAAACTCACAAAATTGATGCGGAAGTTGACCAGAGGGATTATTGCGATTGAGACGCTGTGAGAAGCATGCAAGAAAAATCTTGAATGTTTAACCATGCCACAATTATTTACAGATATCTGGAGAGAAAATAACCGCCCATGGCAGAGGTACTAAAGAACTTCATGGGCACGTTTACGGACGACACCATGTTGTGAAACTTGAAACTTTCCTCTGTTAAGGAGAAGTAAAATTTCTAGGACTTTCCAATTTAAGCAGGAAACTTTCCCAGAGCAGAGTGCGATGTAAATCTTTTAAGGAATTATTTGACGCTCAAACACAGTTTTCAGTTGAAAACTCTGGCTTGTGCAGAATGCTGTTTCCAAAACATGGAAATCTCTATAATAGTTTTTGTACAACAAAGTGGAAAAATGAACACTAGCCGACACATCGTAGAAGTTTTAACTCCTTTGCTTTAGATAGAAAGCTGAAAAATGTCTCCAAAACAAACCAGTTACTTTTGAACAGGAGCACTGGCTTTTTTACACGTCAAGCAGAAAACAATGGCAGCTTCACTGCCATTTTCAAAGGGTTTGGAGAGGGCAAATATCAATCCGTTGTCGTGTGATCCTAATTCAACAGATTTTATTGTTAGCCCATTTTGAATTTAAAGCCCGTGATTCCAGTAATGCAATAACCAAAACTCTTCGAAAACGATCCTCCGAAAGTCACTCTGAAGAAATTTCTCAACGTATGTTAGTTGTTGCTTATGTTGCAGACATGAATTTGCGATCTGTGCGACGTGAATAAATATTTAGCAAAAATTAACCTGAGAGTTGATAAAAAGATCAAAACAAATCATTGATACAGATACTTAACATATTATAGAATATTGAATAAATTTAACACTTCATTACTTCAAAGACTTCATTTGTACCCTGAGTATGGAGTAAAACTTTACCGTCTAAAAAACTCAAATGTCTTTCATTCACATTCGGTTAATAGGCAGTTGCATCAGAGCACGTTTGGATATAAAGTTGTCATACGATAAACTAAAATCCAACATAAAAGTCAAGCAGTGTGTTCTCCTGAAAGTGTGTCTTGCAGTGGCGTGCAGTTCGAGGATAGCCTGAAAGTAAACGTCTCGGAGCCAATGAGAGGTCAAAGCTTCCTTTCTGCATATCCTAAATTGAAGCAGAATCGGTGCTTATGATATCCGGGAATATTTCTTGATTGGCTTTCTTGTAAACGCTTATCGTGCACACGCGTGACATTTCCTCAAGATAACTTCAAGGACCTTTTGTGCGTGAAGTAGGTACGATGAACACCAAGCTGTGCTTAATAAGTTGTTTTCTGCTCACGACGTCCCTTCCTGATCTGCATCAGAAGATTGCTGTACATTTTTAACCCTTGTTGATCCCGATGCTCTTGTCAGGTGACGGAATAGAAGAGTCTGAGCATCCTTTCATGTGTACGTCATTGTGCGTCATGATTCTGCAAAATATACAACATTAGAAGGGTTGGTTTTACATTTCAACCACCAAACATTTTGGCCAGAAATTGCCAAATTCGAGGAAAAGCGGTTCATTAGATGGAGAAAAGTTTCATTATTACCTTAGATTACGAATGACTACAAAGGATAGGTCACAGTGATCAATATCTTCAAAACTGCATGGATCTAACTATATTTCAAATTACTTAACCCCCGACTACCAGTCATCTGTCACTGTCAGTCGTTCTCGTGAGACTTAATCTTGAGCTCAGACGCCAAAGTAAGGTTGTTTTATTACTAAGTAAGATGAAACTATCCAAAGACTGAGAGAAATTTTTAATCCTCATTTCCCAACGAAAGGCTCAATGTCGAAAACTGTGCGTTCATGTCATCGATGAAAAATTATCATCGCTTTGAGATTTCACGCGTTGTCCTGTCGGCAGCAGAAAGAGTTCTAGAATACTTCAAGAATGTACAGCTTTTTTCTAGAAGATCTTGAATTTGTACAAATATTTTTTTCTAGCATAATTTCCTTCAAAAAATAGTTTGTTATTGATAAATAGTTGCTTGCTGCAACGTCTGCTTCTCTTGCCGAACAACTGAGTTCATGCAAATTGCACACAATTTATGGACAATATACTTAGAATGCAGTCCCTTCTAGGTCTAAAGCAGAAATCATGAGTACTATACCTCCGCCGTAAGAACACTACAAAAAAGCCTGGATAGTGTTGGTGTGAAAGTGCGAAAGAGCGGGAAACGTCATTTTGCTCAACTCAGTTCATTTCCAGCTTCGCCCACCATTTCGGTAATGTAGCAAAGGTCAAACGACGAGTTCCCAAATTTTAGGTTGGATAATCTGTTACGTTGTAAAATTTATGAATATTCACGTGTCTGAACAGAGTGCTGTGTTCTTCTTACACGATCAGAGGAATATTTTAGTGACCAATGAACACATGATTGAAGTCGATCTCACGAAAATATAAGTGTCCCATACTCATCTTCGGCTAGTTCTATGCTACAATTATGCTTTCTTGAAGAGTGGCCTCGGTCAAATTACAGGATGGCGTCATTGCAATTCATGAAAAATTTCCGGTTGATGACTTAATGCAATCTTCATGTAATGGACTGAAACCTGGGCATGCATAAGTGTTGCATGAGAGTGGCGCTTTGTCTTGTTGCACGCGTGAGGCCCCGAGCTGAGAGTTAGATAGGCCTTCTTTTTGTGGAAATAATTTTTTTTGTTATGTTAAGAAACACCTTTTTTCGGTTCACTGCTGTCCTGTTTTTCAGCACCTACTACCTTCTTCTTCAACGTGTATCTTGTTTCAAGAACTTCTTTCTCAAATTACTGTTTCTATGCCCCTTCTGCATAGATTCCGCATTCCCTCATCTCTATACTAAATGGTGTCATCCTCCTTCCACTCTTCGATACGCTCTTTTTTTTTGTAGTGGCGAGGGAGGCGCAAACTAACATATAATCTATAATCTAATCCAGGTTTGTTGCTCGAGAATGGCAGATTAGGAGTTTTCTTAATCAACCGTTAGGATTTTTACTGTAACTTTCTTTGAGTATATGTATGGAAAAATATCGTTCATGACGAGTGTTCACTCTTCGTTATACTGACAGACGCATCCTTCTGTATGCAGTTGTTGAATGGTGAAACTAAAGACAAGTTGACGAACTACGAGAGAGACCGCAATAAAATCTATCACAGCGTGGCTCAGTTTTTATAGGTTATTCTCAGTCGATTTCCCCAAGATTGGTATGTTCCTATCTCAACTCATGGAAATATTTGCGTTATTTTGTCAAAGTTGTGTATCCAAGAACCTTAACTCATGTTCAGTTGAGTATCTCAGTACGGGGTGATATTTACCCAGGATTTGTGATAGTGTTGCACCGACCACGTGGTTTGTGTTCTAAGGTTAAGTTGAATAGTATTGCGGTCTACTGTGCGTACAAACTTATTTCAGATATCTGTAACGTTTTTGTTCATTGAACACCGCAATTGTGGTGACCAATCCTCACTGTTTCTGACCTAAAGAGTTTATTTTGGCTTGGTTGATATTTAAGATAAGGTGTCTAGCATTGAAACATTGGAAATGACTTGATTGTTTGTCAATGGGGGAAACACAGACATAAAATTTATTCGTGTCCGGTAGCCTTGTTTTAATTCCTCTCGGTTAATATAAACTTTCTATTGTAAGAAATGCTATAATTCTGATCTCTGCTATGTCGACTACAACGAGTTGCTTTAGATTAGTTTTAGTGTAAACCGAAGAATTGTTTCTCCTGACTACATTTAAAGCAGAAAATTGTGCTGCTTCTCATTGATGGATTGGGTTAACTTCAATGCTGGTATTTTTTGCTGCAAGTTATTTTCTGTTCATTCATGTAATAAATGGAGTCTTAAAAATTTAAGCATGAATAATTCCTCAAGAAAATAATTTTTGAACAACGCAACAGCTGATTCAGCGGCAATGAGAGTAAACTTTTATTTAACAGCAATTTTCAAAGATATTTCTTATTTCCATCATGTTAATACAAGCCATCATACACTGGTTTTAAAGTGCCTCATAATTAAGACCAGTAAGCGATGAAGATTGCTTCCGATCAAGCCTTTGATCATTTCATACCCTTGAGTCGAGTGGGGAGTTGTGAACAACTTTTTTTCTCTTTCCCACGGGAAGAAGCACTGTGCTCGTAATGATGGATCTCGACCTCACGTTCTTCCACACGATGGGTGAGTGCTCTTGACCACTCGGTGACGACGTCACTTTGAACAACCTTCTTCACATCACATCTCTTGTGATTCAAAGTTTCCTCATTACAAGCTATTGAATACGCCTATAAAATAAGCGCAATTGACCTCTGAAACGGACGATTTCACCAGCAAAAATAAAAGGGTGACTGCACTCTCCAAAAAAGCATAGTTGTAGTGTAGGGGTGAACGTGCCGGCCTTCCGCACTTCTTCCTGGAGACGTCGGAAGACATAGATTAGTCCTCTATTTAGCCTGCGATGCTTCACAGAATGGTACTTTTTTGTGATCATACAAGGAGCCTACTGTAGTCTCCTTCTAACGTGTGATTATTACCTGTTTATTGTAGCTCACGGAGTTTAAGCCTTGTCGCTAATTTTGTTTCTTTTTTATTCTAGACTTGAACCGTAGAACCCTGGTGAACTTAATTCTTGTAAGCACTATAGATAGTGTCACCATTTCTGACGAGTAAGTTATTTACTTCTGTTTGTTTGTGCTGTTAGGGCCCGAGCTGAAAATTAGGTAGGCGTTCTTTGTGTTGAAACCAAATGTTTGTGAAGTTAAGTACTCTCTTTTTTCGGTTCATTGTTGTTCCGTTTTCAGCACTTACTACTTTCTACCCCAACTTTATCTTATTTCATAATCTTCTTTCTCCGTTAACTGGATCTATGCTCTTTCTATATAGATTCTGCGTACCCGTAACTCTGTGCTAAGAGGTGCCTTTTTCCTTCCTCTCTTTGGATCGCCTATGTGAGAGTCGATAGGCTTAGACTGGTTGTTAGTTTAAGTCAAATCTAATGAGTATTTCTGCATTGTCTTGCTTATTGTATATTTACTGAAATTCAGTTACTAGTTACCTTATTTCCCGCTAGACCTGCTAGTGAGATTTTCTCTCGCCGATAATTCAAGGTTTGACCCAAGCAAGACGCGAGCAGCGTTAAAAGTGGTGTGTTTGTTCGCAGGCTGAACTTACCCTGTGTCACGGGAAGCCACGCTCGTGACGGTTCATGTTCGTCCGTCTAGTCTACTAACTAGCTCACTCGCTGGCTTGTAGCCTAGTGCGCCTGCGTGCCTTATTCTGGGTGCCTTATCCTGCACGGGTCCTGGGTGCCTTATCCTGCACGAGTCCTGGGTGCCTTATCCTGCACGGGTCCTTGGTGCCTTGTCCTGCACGGGTCCTTTGTGCCTTGTCCTGCACGGGTCCTTGGTGACTTGTCCTGCACGGGTCCTTGGTGCCTTGTCCTGCACGGGTCCTTGGTGCCTTGTCCTGCACGGGTCCTGGGTGCCTTGTCCTGCACGGGTCCTTGGTGCCTTGTCCTGCACGGGTCCTTGGTGCCTTGTCCTGCACGGGTCCTTGGTGCCTTGTCCTGCACGGGTCCTTGGTGCCTTGTCCTGCACGGGTCCTTGGTGCCTTGTCCTGCACGGGTCCTGGGTGCCTAATCCTGCACGGGTCCTGGGTGCCTAATCCTGCACGGGTCCTGGGTGTCCCGTCCTGTCGTGTCTTCTGTGGCCGCAGTTGTGCTCGCCCACCATCACGGCTCTCCACTCGCATTCTACATTGCTAACTAGAAGTTAAGATATATATATATTTTTTTCTTTATTTATGCAATCAATAAAACTATTGGTTGTTTCGTGTTTCAATTCCCGATGCGGTTGGGGTGCCGAGAGCGTTTTGACCTGACATCCCCACAACTAGAGCTGTACGGAATTCTTCAGTCGCTTGGCCCTGACATGTAGCATATAACTAGCTCAAGATGAGTTTGTAACACATATTTTCGTGAGATCGACTTCAATCATGTCCTCATTAGACACTAAAGCGTTCATCTGATCGTGTAAGAAGAATACAGCACTCTGTTCAGACACGAAACGTACATAACTGGTATTCTCTGTAGAAGTATCTGTTCTCTTGGCATCATTTTGCTATCATCCTAATACTCGAATTCCTGTAACATTCGTTCTAATAGCGGTGCACATTATAAAAAAGTTTTAAGACGAGTAAAAGTGGCCTATAGGCGACGAAAGCAATGTTTAGGTGGTGAATGTATATACGCAGTGCTATAATTGAAAACGCGCTTGTGGTTACTCAGTCCTGCATGCAGTTTATATTAGGCTCAGTCAATACACTAGTGTCTTACCCAAAACTGGACGCTCAATTACTTCATAATCTTGCTTTATTATTTATCAAGCTCTAAGCCTTCCATTAGAATGAAATAGATTTCACAAGCAATTCACAAGCAATTCACAAGCAATTATTTTTGCACACGCCCTTCAAGTTTTAGAACTCATTTCAAATATACCCATAATCTTCATCTACTAACGCACCATGTCACCAATTACACTGGTATCTAATTCTTCAGCCCATGCAGGTAATTCAACTCATAGAGATAGTACATAACGTATCAACAGAGCAAATATTTCGTACATTGGATCGACGCATTAATGAATTACAATGAAAAAACCACCGTAGTAATTTCGATGGATGACATTGTGATGAATAAATGACTATCAAATGCAGTGCACTCCTACGCCGTTTGCAAACGGATACAGAGCTGTAATTTTAAAATCAAGGTGAAGATTCAAGTATAAGTCAAAAAATGTCTCATGTTTGATGTTACTTAATTAGAAGCCGGCTCTGTAAAAGATATAAGAAGCACTTAGGCGATAGACAGTTTTAAAACTAAAAGTAAGTAATTCGATATCATGCAACTTCAACTCACACGAATTATTTATTTTGACCTATATTAAAAAAAGTCATAGAGCTTTCACTGATAGAACCAAGAAATACACTTAAACAAGCTTAATAGGAAGTTCACAGAATAATTGAATTTTGAACCTACAATTGAATTCCACCTAAAAAAAGTTTCGCTCGTGAAATTTGATGAACTTTCACTAAAAAGTTACACGATCATAGCTACATGAAATGAAATTCACGAGGTACACTGTACACGTTCTGGAGATATAAGGCGGAGCAAGATAACGCAAGACATCAATGCCGGGATCGTCAGGAAGCAGGCATCTCTCAAACGTTCTAAGCTTCTATAAAAGACGGGACCTGCATCGCTTTGTCGAAGTTGAGTCAGCGCACAGCAGCAAGTCCCTGGATCTCCTCTCAGCTAAAGACACTTAAATATTTGCGGATTGCTACTGGAAAGAAATAAACATCAGAGCACACACAACCTCCAGAAGTTCTTGTGTGCGTTTAATTTCTGTGGAGCTTTAATTATTTAAAGCAACGATTTAGGTAAAATTCTACACTGTAAATATTTGCACTGCCAATTTCAAAAACTCGTTTCCTTCTGCTGTTACCCCACTTCATCATGGACGAATTTAAATCAGAATATGACTTTCCTTGGGACCTGGATGACATCAAAGTGACTCCTTTCGGTGACGACCCTGCTCATCCCATGATAGGACAACCTGATGGGGGCTTCGGTGCACCCCTGCAGGGGCGGGGTGAACCCGAATCTTCGCTGTTTGGCTCAAGGGACTACGGACCTCAGCAGTCGGCTTCGTTCTCAAGAGGCAAACCGCACTTAAGTTTAACTAGGTATACTAAGCAAGCGTCCAGCGCGACATCTCCAATGAC
Source organism: Morinoia aosen (assembly GCA_030386875.1). Classification (NCBI taxonomy): domain Eukaryota; kingdom Metazoa; phylum Arthropoda; class Malacostraca; order Amphipoda; family Talitridae; genus Morinoia; species Morinoia aosen. The sequence continues at coordinate 3,387,352 of CM059560.1, forward strand.
ATTCGCAGCCTTGTACAAATTGGCTTTTGAAGATGTCTATTTACTTCTGGATTTATAAAGTGATCGTCAGGTTTGAAAATAACATCCCTAGAAAATAATATTCCTGAAAATGATATCCCTAGAAAATAATATCCCTGAAAATGATATCCCTAGAAAATAATATCCCACAGTTTTGCAACCTTGGCTGCTTTACAGTGTCCTCTGTGCTTTTTGACGGAGGATATTATATCACTTGAATTATCAGTGGTATGATTATGGTATTCCAAGTGAACCTACAGATCCCCTGAAATACATGGATCATATTCATGAATACAACTCTTTTTTTTCTTTACGCCTACCGACTCTGCCGATGTTATTGTGTGCATAAACAACCTGAAAAATAAATCAATTGGGTTACAAACGTTCTCGATTATACTAAATCATTTACAGTACCTTTATTCTAATATAGATGAAATGAAAGCCTGTCTCCTCTGTATTTCTTGACTTTCGAAAGGCATTAGATTGGGTGGACAATAAAATATTACTCTTGAAACTACACTGATATGGTGTTCGAGGGGTTGTCCACGATTGGTTCAGATCACACCTAACAAATCGGAAGCAATACGTTGTCATACACGAAGGAAAATCGGACCCATTGACAATTAGCCATGGAGTTCTACAAGGATCTGTCCTTGGGGCTCTCCTATTTTGATTTTAATCAATGATATTATTAAATCAACATCATTTATCGAATTCCTACTCTTTGCCGATGACAGCACGCTTTCTGTAGTCCTTCCGAACCAAAATCCCGCTCTGATTGCGGAGAGTATAAATAATGAACTCCATAAGGTTTCATTGTGACTTAAAGCTAATAAAATAAGCCTTAATATCGACAAAAAAAATACATTACATACAAGAAATACAATACAATACAAATACCTTCTCATACAAGAAAAATGTATCTCTCCTACGCATTAAAATTGACGAAGGTGAAATCGAAGAAACCAACTCATGTAAGTTTCTGGGCATCATAATAAATAAACATCTGACCTTCAAAGAACACATCGCTCATATTAGTACTAAGTTATTAAAATCCATCGGAATCCTAAATAAAGTTAGAAATTTCCTCCTTGAACAGTTTTGCAAATGCTCTACCGAACGCTCATTTCGCCATACTTGCAATACGGAATAGAAGCATGGCACAGAACTGATGAAAATAAAACCAATATACTTTTTACTCTGCAAAAAAGACACATCAGAGCGGTAAAGAATCTAAAATACAATGCTCACACATATATAGAAGAGGATACAACACCGTATCCTCTTCATTGGAACTAAAACTTGGAACTCAATCCTTTCCGGAGATCCGTGAAGGTAATTCTTACAAGGTATTCAAAAGATACCTTGAGCCTCACTTCCTATCAGAATGCTAATCGTGTAAGATCACCAAGTCAAATCTTGTCTCCTACATGACTGGTCCTAATGATGTAATTTGCCATGGTTAATATCACTGATCTTCAGTCTGCTCATAAATCGTTTATAGAATATAGTGTTAACATCTAGTCCATACAAACTATTTTGTATAATGAAGCATCCAATACCGAGCTAACTATCTTATTGATCAGTCTGAGTGTCAGGCCGCGCAAGTGTTGTCGAGTCTTTTGCAATAGTTACCCATAATCTTAAGTATTTTCTTTATGTGTTCAGTTCCCGGTACGGGCGCTAGGTCTGTTTCTCTGCTCTGATGATGCGTCTGTGCATTTACTTTAGTTAGCCCTTAAGTTCCATTTGTATTTCATTTTAATATTCCCATACTATTTTGATTACTTAGCTGAATCGCACAAAACATTTAAAATGTAATTTAGCGTGTTGTATTGTGTTATGCAGTAACTCATGTCTATGTACGCTATTTTTACAGAAAGTAAAAAGAGTCATGTTCTATGCTGAAATGTATCTGTCTTTAAGAAGCACTGTAACGAGATTCTGCAACAAACGTCTCACATCCTGAGGTCGAAAGAGTATTCTTTTCTCCTTTTGTCACAGGCTTTAGTCTAATACGACACCCTCGCATATAAAGGGGCTTAAGGAAACCACCTTGGGAGGACAAACTATTCCGCATAGTTTGTCGCAGAGGAAGACGCTGTTGCAGGTCGGCACTAACAGAATTTACTTCTGTTGCCTTAACGAACTGATTACAGCGCAGACGTTGCTCGTCTTCCAAACGGTACCGCCGTAGTTCGGCACGAACAGAATTTACTTTTGTTGCCCTAGTGGACTGAATACGGCGTAGACGGTACACACACACACACACCTCACTCTAGCGGTACCTCCGTAGTTCAGCACAAACAGAATTTACTTCTGTTGCCCTAGCGGACTAATTACGGTGCAGGTGGTACCCACACAAATCTCACCTAACGGTACCGCCGTAGTTCGGCACATACAGAAATTACTTCTGTTGCCCTAGCGGACTAATTACGGCGTAAGCGGTACCCACACGAACCTCAGGAAGGGCAGCTGCGCAGAAAAGCTAGCGCCCCGAAAAAAGGTAGCTGCACAGAAAACAGCCCCTTTTCCACGAACCCTCACGTCGACCGCACGATGGTATCGACAACGAGTAACTAGGTTAAGTGAATAAGGTTAAACATTATTGTACACCCTAGAAAAAACGTTGATGGTAGGATGTCCTAGAAGTCGCTGAACTTATTCGCGTCTGTAGGTAGCTATACTCAAATTCGACCATTGTACTAGACTTTAGAAATATTCTACCTCTGTATCACTTGTAGTAAATAAATTGCTTAAATTGTTTAAATAAGTTATAAATGATATGAGAAACTAGTCTCATCCCTCAAGCTTGGAAGAGCGCACTGCTCTGAGTTGTTGGAATTGCTTCCTTTATAATTTGCGTAGAGTGCTCGCTGAATATATAATTAGGATTTCACACATTGTTGAAACAAAATTACTTTTAAAGTAAGTAAAATCAAACTGTACACATAGCAGGATCTATTTTTATCCCATAACATGTAATCTGTGCAAATCACATTCATGTTTAGAATGCAGTGTGGGTTGACAGGAGGGACGAGACCCCAGTTTTGAACAATTAACTGATCAGTCAGAAGTTGTGGCTCAAGTCGTGAGTTTCGTACTCTCACTAAAATACACATCGTACACACTGTGCTAATCAGCAATCAAAAGTTACCTGGATGTGCGTAGTTCTAGTTGACAGCTTGAAGATGTTCGCTAGACTCTTCAGTAGAACAAGTCGGTCGTGAAGATTTTTAGGAGCTTATTTCTATACAGATTTGTTGGTAGACTTTTATAAAATCATCATTACGATTGGCTTTGAAAGCGTAATTCGTTTGCATCATAAACTGTTCTAGAGCACACTCATCAATATTATCTCGATCGACCGAATACTTGAAAGACGAACGAGGAGTTCAATTATAGTTACAATATAATTGAGCTTGAGTATCTAGGCGTCTTAAAGAAATCGTTCACTATGTTCTGTTATGTTGAAGATGTGTTCGTGGAATCTGCGAAACGCTTTAACAACAGAAATAGTAAACTTCTATACATTAATAGCATTGTGGAATTTTTATTTCACGAGGTATATAGTCAGGCGTAACGTTCTCGTTCGACAATCTTAATAGACTGTAGTTAATGTTTTTGCTTTAAAATTCTCGACTCTCGAGAAATATGTTATGAATTGAAATGAGGCGCGAAAAATTATTCCTAAGTTCATCATACAGAAACGATGCTTGCTGTCTCTTAACATTGTTTCAGAATTACACTTCAATGAGTGTAAATAATTTGAACAACGCCTTGAATGAATAGAAGTTTGTAATTTCAGTCAGTCTGGTTTAAAGCTTGCAAAAGGTGCTAATAATGAACAGGCCAAGATGCCAGAAAAACATAATCAACGCAACAAAACACTTGACGGGTTCAGGAAAACGCCTCGCGAGACATGCTCAACTCGAAATTAAACTCTACGTTCATCTTTGAACTATTCGAGCAGCCGAAATAGTCCTGATGCGCGTGCTCATGAATATCAACTGTCACAGACGCTAAGTCTTTAAAGGAGGTCGTGATGACGCCTTCATACGAGTCTACTAGAAAGTCTGAGTAGGAATAAGCTCCGAAAATATTTTCCTGACTGACTTTTTCTGCAGAAAATTCTACCAAGCTTCCTCTGATGGTTGACTAGAATTGCACACGCTTGGTAGGTAACGATTCATGATAAGCACCATGCGGACAATGGGCTTTCTGATGAGAGTACCAAGGCATAACTTCTGTTCCTGGTCACTTCAAGGAGCCGGTATTATCTATTTTTCGTAGTGTTTACAGTGTTTCAAAGCGTAGATACAATACCCTAAGCTCATTGTGCCGTAAAAACCTATGAAATTATTCGTAAGTAGTACGATGTCCAACGGTTTTACGTATTTGTCACAAGTTGATGCTCACGTTTCTTGCTAAGCTTTTTACGTTTTTAACGTTTTTTGAAGGAATATAAAATTTTATCGAAGTAAATTATACAAATTTTTTATCGAGGAGGGGAAATTGTTTTGTTGATTCTGGTGTAATTTTCGGATACAATTTATGTTTGGTTATATGAACGATTGTACGTACTACTTGCTATAAGAATTATTTTAGATTTTCAGTAAAAACTTGGTGGAAAATTTTTATTCTCAGTAATATATTTTGCTCAATGGAATTTTGGGAAATTCTGCAACTTACCATTGACCTGAGACAACATGCAGTTATGACATTCTACAAGCAAAGAAGCATTTACAGGACGATTTGAAAAAGTTAATTTTCTACGACACTTTCTCGTGAAGTTTTTAACACATTACTTGCTATGCGGCCCATCAGTGAACACAGTTGATGATTGGTATTCATAAAATTGCAAACAAATTTTTACTTACTTTAAATGTGAGTTGAAAAATGAACTTCAGTTTAACCCATCGCGGTGAACGTGTTAAAGGAGTTGAGCGGGTCGGGGAGTTTACCTCGGAGTAGGCTAAAGTTGGAATTTTCACCACAGGCTGCACCGAAACCGCTTTGCGAGAGTAATATAGAATAAAGAGTTTGAGAACATCGCAAAAGATTTTAAGACTATGTATCATGGCAGAAATTTTATAATTCTCAATAGTTTGTGTAGGAATTGGTTTAATCGAAATCGATTTCGACGGCCGCCTCATCATAAGCAATGTCATATTTTGGTGCTCGTTTAAACCTTGTAGAATTTCCCCTGCAAGGGCAGTAGAATTTCCTGGGCATTTAGTAGTAAAGGGGAGTGTTAAAAGGCAAAAAGATTTGTTAAATATAAATCAAGGGTTAACTAGCATTTTGTAGCACTGAAAATTTTTGAAAGCATTACGATTTATGATGCAATTTTGTGGACTAAAAAGCATTTAGGAGTAATAAAGGGTGATAAAAAGCATTGCAATTTTTTATATAATAATGATATTCAAATACGGTCCAAAAAAAAACGAAATTTTCCTCCTGAAAACACAGGGCCAACCGTGAGATGTAGAGGCGTTCTACGACGTTCTCGAATTGTTTTAGTTGAAATGAGATTGAGCATTTTAGTATTAGAAACAATTGTAATAAAATCTCAACAACTACATTAAAGAATTAGACTACAGCCGGAAATCATTTCTTCAACATTCTGTGCCAAACCCATTCCACCAATTAAGGTAATTAACAAATTGAATCTGAATAAAAAATAAAATAACTTTCGATATTCCATTGTAGAATTATCTTGTGTCAAAATCATCTGCTGCATAGTGGAGGTGAAAATAAAACTTCACCTTCACCACGGCAGTCTCTGAGTCTAACATGAATCCCATCGCAAATTTATGAGAAAAAATGGAAATTTAAAAACATGGCCGTGCTTCAAAATAGTTTTACGAAATCTTTTGTAAAATAGCTTAACGAAACTAAGATACGGTCATATCTCACCTTACAAAATTAAATCGTTCCAGAAGGGGTTTCGTTAGGTGACTTATGGTAAGTAAAGTCGCATTTAACATGTAAAAGGCCTGATTCGTTCCAAAGCCCCAATACTACCCCCTAAACCTTTTAAAAATCATAAAGGTATACCAATTTAACATGAGCTATGTGTTAAAAGTGTAAGTCTAAGAAAATTATTTATTCAACTATTAAAATGAATAAGACGTGCAAATCATTCACCGTTGAGGCTGAACATCTATGCCCAAGAGACGTAAGGGCGAGAGCATGCGAAGTGAAGGTCGTAGTTGGTGAGGCAGGAGAGGAGGAGGCAAACGATTTACATTTCGGAAGGTTCGGGCGGCTGCGAAACCGAGCGCGCATTATTTGAATTTTTGAGATTTTGCTTTTCGTAACTTGAATTTTTTATCGTAGTCAGGAAAGAAAATTTTACGCAAAGGCGTTTCCTAATTTGGATTATTCGTAAGTTGAGTCTTTTATCGTCAGGTGAGGTATGACTGCATTATAGCTGAAGCTTGTCCATATCTCACTCTTGAATAGAATTACTTGAATTTATACACGAGAAGAACACGCTATTATCGATTCGAATGTCATTTATTTTTTTTCCTGCTGTGCGAATAATTTTGTCTTCACATCTGTGGTATCATTTCTTCATTATATTCATAAATATTAATACTTAATTAGTCGAGCAGTGAAAGCCAAAATGCGATCAAATTCATGTTTTATTCATGCAGTGTCACACTTATAACAATTTTTCGTCCCAATATGGCAAGAAAATCTTTTTAACATTTATACAGAGCGTTTCTTGCATATTTGAGATGAAAATCTCAAATTCAGAGCCGGTGTTTTTCCAAACTTGTCTAATGAGACTTGCTTCGTATATCAATTATAAGTTTCTTCGGAGTAATACAGAGTAATTTTTTCTTCCGACTGCACGAATAATTTCGTTTTCGTATCTTTTACATCATTTCTTTATAAGATCCCTGCCAAAAATGCTCTTGATATTCCATTTTTTATATTGGATAATAACGAAGCAGCTCGTAAAGTTCCCTTGTCAGTTTTGTTTGATCTAATAACTCTTTGCTCTAACCGGAACAAGGTAGTTAAAGACATGACTATCTCCCCTTGTAAGACGGTAAGTATAATTTAGTATGTTTCTCGCTCAATTTTCTGTCTATTAATTAAAAACCTTTTACTGCATCTTTTTTCCGTTCTGAGAATATATTTCTCACATTCCTAAAAAATAAAAATTGATTTTCCAACATCCTGTCCCTGTATTTTCTCATATGCACTTGGTGCATTAAGTTGCCAAATAGAATCCGTAGATGCAGGATCACAAGACGATGATCTTCAAAATGATTTCTGATCTTTTTAAACAACTAAGTATTTTTCACCTGATGCATAGAGTTAAAAATATCGAAACTGACACCAGAGAGACATTTTATGGCACTTTATTCAGAAGCACAAAACGCCGTACAATTGCCCCACAAATAATATTAAAAATTGTCTGAGTAATACCTCATAAATATGATATATCGTGCAGGTGACGCTTTATATGTCATCAAAAGAAAATAAAGACACTCTGTATTACAACAGGGTTCTCAGATAAAAACATATACTGAACATGACCAGTCTTATGCACCTTCAAACGCAAGGAAACTTAATTCCGAAGTTCCGGAAAGGACGAAATGCTTTAGTGAACATGTCAACCTCGGCGTCGGTGGATTTGTGAATAGAAGTTCATGGTCTGAGATAAATTCTGCACATGTCTTCTATTGCCATGGATGATAAATCTGTGAGGCTGTCCAAGTTCGTCCATTTCTAGTATTTAAACCCGTGAAACACTGAGTTATCGTATTAAAAATAAATGCCAATAAGTATATTTTATATTATGAGCATAGGTAATAAATCAATATATGAAAAGGAATTATGATGAATAGCTAATAGTACCACACTTATGAAACGATAATAAATTAAATTCCTGGGATATAAGTAATTGATATGATTAATAGTTTTTTTTAGCCTTTTCAAGTGTTCATTTAACACAACAGGCTTTGAGACCTTCCGTGCACATGATGAACGGGCGGGTGATATTATTTCTTATTTTATAGGAATTCGATTTGAATACCTCACGATGCAGAAAGCCTTTGGAAAGATTCGTCCAACGCAGTAATCTTTGCTTCCAGCCATGCTATTTCACTCTGCAATTCTTGGTGGCGTTGTTGTTCTGCATCGTATTTCTGTTTGCTCTTCATGAGCTCCGTTCTAGTTCGCTCCCTGTACTCCTGAGCAGCAATTTTGTTAAGCTCTCTTTTCCGAGCTTTCATCTCTTCCAGGGACATGTTCTTATAGTCAGCTTTGGGCAACCTGCTGCGCTTCTTCTGCTTCTGCTTAGGCTTTGCTCCAAAGAGACAAAATTCACTTTCTGACGCACTTGAAGACGACGAGTTGTTTCTCTGGAGATTGCCATACGCAACTCCAGATGAAGAGCAACCAGCCAGTGGAGAGAACGTAGGCTCATTAGTCGGGAAAAGATTTTCAGGACTGCCTTGGTGGCTGGCAAGCTGCGCGCTTGGATGCAGTTCACCTGTAAAGTCCACTTCATGGCACCCAGAAGGAATGTTTTGGATTTTCTGGTACGAGCAGCTAGGTTGCATTGAATATTGTTGCTCTGATGTTTGCAAAAATTCAGATGAAGCCAAAAATTCTCCAGAATGAGACGCTTGCGCAATGCAATCGTTCTGAATATTCATTTGAAATCTTGAATAGCCCGGCTCGGATGATCCCTCAAAAGAGCTAACGCTTCCTGAATGAGATTGCATCAAATCAGGGGATGTTTTGTACAGTGAAGCGGCTTCACCAATTCCCGGTGCAATGCGGTTGGGATCACTGCGAGGCACTGCGGTCTTCTTTTTAGCTTTAGCCTTAGCTGGCCTGGGCTGTAGAGGTTCTCCTATATAGTTAGAAATGGGCGAGGTTTGTTGATAGATATGCGGGAACTGAAGTATACGCGAGCTGTCAGTGGTCATTAATTGATCTTGGTGATCGTCTGAATGTCCCCAAATATTAGGAGACTGAAATTCATCTTTCTGTCCCTTGAGAGAGTCGGTCGTAGGCATCGGGAGGTTGTCTCCAGCACGCAGATAAGGAAAATCCAAACTCCGATCGAACCTCTCACCAAACACGTTGTGCGAGGTTGGTGCGAGTCCAGATGGCTGCTGCCCCGTAGCCAAACTCTGCATGAGATGAAATTTAATGTTACTCGTAATTCATTGAAATTTTGTGGTTCCGAGTATATCAACGTGCGATGATGTCAAGCCAGATAGCTGCTATCAAACAATTTCACGGGAGGAGATGAAAATAAATTTGTATCATTTTTATCATTTGTAAATTTGTATGCATATAAATATATGTATACAAGTAGTTAATGAATTCATCAGCTGAGAATGCTACTAATTTTTTTTCAAGAGATATTAAATAATTAGCCAAATGAAATATCATGTTCTCTTTCCATGATTTTTCATAAATTATGTTACGAATAAATTTTTTTAGACCCCCTATGAAATCTGTTCTTTTTCACTAAGGTAAATTGACAATTTATACAAACTTGATCGATTAACGTATTCTTTCTGAAAGGAATAAATGAGTCACAAAAACTAAACTTACGTGCGGTTTGCCTCTTGAGAACGAAGCCGACTGCTGAGGTCCGTATTCCCTTGAGCCAAATAGCGAAGATTCGGGTTCACCCCGCCCCTGCAGGGGCGCACCGTAGCCCCCCTCGGGTTGTCCTATCATGGGATGAGCAGGGTCGTCACCGAAAGGAGTCACTTCGACGTTGTCCAGGTCCGAAGGCCAGTCATACTCTGATTTAAATTCTTCCATGATGAAGTGGGGTAACAGCAACTGGAGACGAGTTTTTCCAATTGGTAGTGTCAACATTTATGTTGCGAAATTTTACCGAAATTGTTGCTTTGAATTATTGAAGCTCCACAGAAATGAGATGTACTCAAGGACTTCTTAGCTCTCAGTATATTCTGATCTTGGTTTCTATCAAGTAGAAATCTGTAAATATTTAAGAGTGTTTTGCTGAGAGGAGATCCAGGGACTTGCTGCTGTGCGCTGACTCAACTTCGACAAAGCGATGCAGGTCGCGTCTTTTATAGAAGCTTAGAACGTTTGAGAGATGCCTGCTTCCTGACGATCCCGGCATTGATGTCTTGCGTTATCTTGCTCCGCCTTATATCTCCAGAACGTGTACCTCCTGCATTTCAGTTGCACAGCATCGTGTAACTTTCTAATTATCACTGAGATCCTAGCACGAAACTTTTGATCATATGTAAGCGTTGTTGTGAAAACGTTCGTTAAGGCTATTTCCTGTTCGATGTTTGTAGAAGTGAGAGGACCTTTTGATCCGTTCAGCAAATGTTCAGTAGTTTTAAAAAGTAGCTTGAATTTAGCTGCTCGCGTGTGTTATATCTCCATAAATTTAAATTTTCCGTGTGTTAATTTAAAGCAGTCGCCAAGCAACAATGTATTTAAATTAATTATTCTCCAAATCCGTTTCTTTAGGGTATCATCATTCTTTTTATAACCTTTCACTTCGTACTCCAATTCCTGGTTCAATTAAAAATTGCTACAACTTTACTGTCTACAATGTATTTTGCCAATGGACTATACCTCTTTATCAGTTATTTATCAGGGCGTCATCAACCCAAATTTTATTAAAGGATCTTGTCTTTGTATCACTCGTCAGAGCTCCAGTATCAGCAACTGAATTTTGATATCTGTTTGCATTCTTAATATCATTTTTTGTGCGTTAGTTTAGATATGTGATTAGAAATAAGAAATTTGTGCTCTCCACTTTCTTTGGGAAGGGTTAAAATATTAGGAGTTTGAAATGAAAAGTTCAAGTGTTGGCTTTGATTCTTCGTTGATGGCTGAAATGAAAAGCAAGTGGGCGGGCTTTCATTTGTGAAATTTCAGAATGTTGGTAGGGCGTAATGGAATATCGGGTTAGGTGCTGCCTACGTAAGACCTCAATTGTCACGTGTAAAAGGTACACATGTGGCCCTTAGGCAATCCTCCTCACATAATTTCCCACGATCGCAATGGTGAAAAATTTCAACCGCTCCTTTAGTTAGAAGTGGCGAGAATGGCTAATTAAATTTGGGGATCAGTGTGAATGCAAATAATATTTTTAACGAATATACAAGAAGAAAATACAGTATTTTAGGGGGGCAATTTTGACACTTTGTTTCTCCTGGTGACGAAGTTTTCATGATTCTCCCAATATATTAGACGGAGCCAACAGATACTGGTGAGAAAAAATTGACTGTGCAACACTGAATCACTTGACAGTGACGGAAGCGGTGTCAAGCCTAGAGACATCGACACAAGCCTAGCAACACCTTATGCGAAGATTATGTCAAAATGAATGCACAGATTGACAATTCAGTGTAGTGTAGGAAGCATTGTCAATGAATGTATCCTAAGTTGTGCTGCAAAACTTAAGGAAAACTTTTGTTTCATAATTGGTATGTCTTGTCGTTTGAAAACCCGCCTCAAGAACGAAACTTTCGATCACTGGTCTCGGATACGTCTGGATATAGTGACCATGCTGAAACGAACGCAGATTGCGAAGCCTTTCCGTGCTGAATTGTACTTATAGTTATATTGTGAATTAACGGCTCAAAATCGGAGTTGAAATCATAGCCAAACGAACGGAGATGTCATTTTTCCCTCAACAGTGCTACCACGTCGCTCTCAATTGAAGGATCACCAAATAATGAACTCTGTGCATGCGGTCAGAGTGGGATCATGACAAACGCGAGTTCAATTGGACAAAATGTAAGCTGACTGTAAAATAGTGAATTCGTTTTAAAATTGCACTGAAAAATACACAAAACCGAGCCTCAGCTGCTCGAGGCTGGGCCACCCAATCTCCTCAACAACGCTCGCCCACACACCCGCCCATGTTGTGATTCAAAAGCTGCTTTGAAATGTGGTTGGGAAGTGTTAGCTCATAAGGTTTATAGCCCTGATATGAGTTCATGAGATTTTTCCTTTTTTCGACGATTTCATTGTAACTATAGGCCCTTTTTAGTGAGAGCTAACAAACGAAAATTGACGTTTAATACCATTTTTCTAAGTTTATTCACTACATCAATAGTACATCTGTTCTGATTCTTTGCTCTGAATGAACGAAGAGGAAGAATATTTCTAATAGTTCTCTATGACTAGAATAATGAGTCTAGTTTATTTATCCCAGTAATTACAGCCTCCTATGGAAAATTATGGAGCAGTATAAAGCAACCATAAGTCTGGTTGACGGGAATCGATCGTGCTCACGAGCCATTCTGTGCAGGATTTCACGCGTGTTACCGCAGTACTGACTGCGGTAACTAATGTTGGCAAATAGCGACGAATATCTACTTGGCAGAGTTCACTGACGGAATCCCTGCAGTTCTGTACTCATCTATGCACGATGCAAGGAAACTGCTGTGGAAACGAAAATAATGTGTGAATCGCTGCAGAGCCTCAGTGGATGCTAATCCACTGAGGATTGAAATGGATACTAATCCGATACTGTCACGAGTAGAAGTAGAACTATCACGAGTTTAGTTAGGTACGATGATGACAACGGAGCAAAAGTAGGTCCTTATTTCTGTTCAATTTTTTGAGGGCTTAGGGATTTGAGCAAAGGAAAGTGTATTTGTGTGTTTCTACAAGTGCATTTATAAAAGTTTAAATTTGAGACGTAAAAGTCATGATGAGTGCTCACAATTTTGCGACCCATATCGCTTAAATGTGATATTACTTTTTGTGAGGCATTGCAGCGATTCTTCTTCATTCAACAGTAGAGGATACGTTAGTCAGCTTGCTGGTCTGGCATCCTAGAATTATCACATACTCTACTTTCCCTCAAGAATAATGTCATTTCTAAGTTTGGGCTTGAGATTTCTCCTAGTTTTGACAACAAAGATCAGTGTTATCATACGGTATTAAACTTAGAACGATATTTTGAATAATATTCTTACATTTACTCAAGTAGGAAAAATTCTTAGTATCAAAATATCATTTGCTTCATCTAGAAGCTTGAAGAGTCAAAAACATAAACAACTGAGAAGTTATATCGTCCACCTTCAGTGGTTAATGTAGTCTAAAATTGAGATATAATGAAGTAATCACAACAATATCGCCCAATACAGGAGACAAAATTTGTTGAAATGTACTGATTTAAATATTACCCATTACCTGACGTCACTAGCTCTTTGACATAAAGTAGTCTCGTGTCATAGCCTTTGTGCTGCTCCAGGTAAGTTGATATAAACGTGGGCACTGCTGATAAGTTCGAATTGTTATGCTGTTTTTTCTGAATTCCGAAAAAATTTTCAGCAATGAAAACTATAGCTTATCATGAAGTCGATACTTTGGCGGTAAGAAAGAAACATTTTGTGAGTGCGGGCCAAACATTCTACAATTTTCACCTTTGTTTTCGCCAAGAGTAGGGCTCGGAAAAGGCAGTGAGAAGATTCTGAACTTTTTTCGATTGAGCTGATTTTGGTAAGTTTCGTTTTCGTCGCAATGATAGAAAGTTCATTACGTTGCGTATAAACTCAAAGACAAACACCTCTGGTGAACTGTTAACACAACGAATCAGGTCATTGCGGACGATCTCTCCACCGGGAGATGGGCTGTGCACGAACACGGCCAAGCGCGGCTCTGTGCTGCCGCCAGTATTACATGAGTCTTTCATTGATGTTCCAACCCAGAAACGGCTCAGCTATGTGAGCGAGCGGCAATTGAAAAATCACTGACGGCCTATGCGTTATTTGCAGTCATTGATGTCTACTTCGCACAAGAGTTCCAATTGTGTTGAAAGGAATTCAGTACACCTCAGAATTCCACATGCATGTGGAATTCTGAGGTATATTGAATTCCTTTCAACACAATTGGAACTCTTGATAATATTCCATTTATTTATTTTGAACAACAACGAAGCAGCTCGTAAATTTCACCCGTCAGTTTTGTTTGATCGAATATCCAGTTATTCTATACGGAAAAATATAGTTGAAAACATGGCTAACTCTCTAGTGAAATTTGAAATAACCCTTAGTACGTCGCTCGTTCAATTGCCTGTCTAGTAATTGGAAACTCTTAACTTCTTCTTTTTTACGTTCAGAGAATATTTTTCTTTCATCATTAAAAAGAGTAAAAATAGATATTCCATCGACCAGTCTCTGCATTTCCTCTTATACACTGGGTGTATTAAGTTGACAAATAGAATCAATAGATGCAGGATCCCACGACGACGACCTTCAAAATTATTTCTGGTGTTTTTAAACAACTAGGTATTTTACACTTGATGTGAATAATTAAAAGTGTCAAAACTGAAACCAGAAAGACATCTCATGGCACTTTATTCAGAAACACAATGCGGCGTACAATTGCCCTACAAATAATATTAAAAATTGTTAAAAATAATTCCTCACATATATAATAAATCCTGCATGTGATGCCTTTTAGATCACCATAAAAAAACAAAGACACTCATTTTTACTTTAGGGTTCTCAGATAAAAACATGTCTACGGAACATGACACGTCTTATGCATCTTCAAACGCAAGGAAACTTAATTCCGAAGTTCCGGGAGAGACGAAATGCTTTGGTGAACAAGTCAGCCTCGGCGTCGGTGGATTTTTGAATAGGAGTTCATGGTCTGAGATAAATTCTGAACATGTCTTCAATTACCATGGATGATAAATCTGTGAGGCTGTCCAAGTTCGTCCATTTCTAGTATTTAAACCCTTGAAACACTGAGTTATCGTATAATTAATTGTCAATAAATATATGCATCATATTATGAGCATACATAATAAATAAATATATAATAAAGAATTATGATTAATTGTTAATAATACCACACTTATTAATCACTCAGAATGAAAATTTGTGGGAAGTGAGCAATTGATTTAATTAATAGTTCTTTTAGATATTTCAACTGTTCCTTTAAAACTACATGCTTAGATGACCTTCCGTGGACAATAATAACGAGTGGATAATATTATTTCCTTCATTATAGTGATTTGACGTGATATCTTACGATGCAGAAAGCCTATGGAAAGATTCTTCCAGAGCAGCAATCTTTGCTTCCAGCGATGCTATTTCACTTTGCATTTGTTGGGGGCGTTGTTGTTCTGCATCGTATTTCTGTTTGCTCTTCATGAGCTCCGTTCTAGTTCGCTCCCTGTACTCCTTAGCACAAATTTTGTTAAGTTCTCTTTTCCGAGCTTGCATCTCTTCCAGCGACATGTTCTTATAGTCAGCTTTGGGCAACCTGCTGCGCTTCTTCTGCTTTGGCTTTCCTCCAGAGAGACCAAATTCATTTTCCGACCCTCCTGAAGATGATGAGTTGTTTTGGAGAAAATCATACGCAACTCCGGAGGCAGAGCAGCCAGCCAGTGGAGATAACGTAGGTTCATTAGTTGGGAAAAAATTTTCAGGACTGCCTTGGAGGCTGGCAAGCTGCACATTTGGATGCAGTCCACCTGTAGAGTCCACTTCAACGTACCTAGAAGGAATACGAGTATGTTCGATTTCCTGGTATGAGCAGCTAGGATGCATTGAGTACAGTTGCTATGATGTTTGCAAAAATTCAGATTTAGCCAAAAATTCTCTACAGTATGACGTTTGCCTAATGCAATTGTTCTGACTATTCATTTGAATTCTTGAATGGCCCGGCTCGGATGATCCCGCAAAAGAGCTATCACTTCCTAAATGAGATTGTATCAAACCAGGGGGTGTTTCGTACAGTGAAGCAGCTTCTCCAATTCCCGGTGCAATGCGGTTGGGATCACCGTGCGGCACCGTGATCTTCTTTTTAGCTTTAGCCTTAGCTGGCCTGGGCTGTTGTGGTTCTCCTAGATAGTTGGAAATGTGTGAGGTTTGTTGATAGGTACTTTTGTGTGAGAGCATGCGTGAGCTGTCAGTGGTCACTAACTGATCTCGGTGCTCGTTTGAAAGTCCCCAAACATCAGGAGACTGAAATTCCTCTTTCTGTCCCTTGAGAGAAGGGAAGTCGAGCGTAAGCATCGGGAGGTTGTCTCCAGTACGCAGATACGGCGAATTCAAACTCGCATCAAACCTCTCACCAAACACGTTTTGCGAGATTGGTGCGAGTCCAGATGGCTGCTGCCCCGTAGCCAAACTCTGCATGAGATAAAATTAAATGCTATTCGTTTAATTTGAATTGAAGGTTCTCTGCAAATATTTGCTTGCAATCGGCAGTGTCAAGCCAGATAGCTGTTGTCATACAATTTCATGGGGGTAGAACAAAATAAATTTGTTTCTATATAATTACGTTTATTTACAAATAGTGTTGAATTCCTCAGTTGAAAGGGCTACCTATTCGTTTCTAAGTTTTTTGCAACAGATTTGAATAATAAATAATGAAACTTAACTTCAGGTTCTCTTCCCCCGATATATCATACATTTTGTTAAAAAAACATTATTTTTGAGACGACTGATGAAATCAATCTTTTCAATAAGTCAAGATGACCATTTGGTCGAGTAACCTATTCCTTCTGAATGGAATAGTTTTCAGTGCACAATGAATCAGAAAAGCTAAACTTACGTGCGATTTGCTTGTTGAGAACGAAGCCGACTGTTGTGGTTCGTATTCCCAAGAGCCAAAGAGAGAAGGTTCGTGTTGACCCCGTGCTTGCAGGGGTGCACCGTAGCCCCCCTCGGGTTGTCCAATCATGGGATGAGGAGGGTCGTCACCGAAAGGTGTCAATACGATGTCATTAAGGTCCGAAGGCCAGTCATATTCTGATTTAAATTCGTCCATAATGGAAAGGAATAACAGCAACCGAAGACGAGTTTTCCCAATTGGCAGTGTAAATATTTACACGGTGGAACTTTACCTATATGTGCTTTTAATAATTAAAGCTTCACAAAAATGATATGTTCTTAAGAACTTCTTAACCTTGCGTATACTCTGATATTTATTTCTTTCCAGTAGTCATCCGTATAAATTATAAAGTGTCCTTAGCTGAGAGGAGATCCAGGGACTTACTGCTGGGTGTTAACTCAACTGCGACAAAGCGTTGCAGGTCGCGTCTTTTATAGAAGCTTTGAACGTTTGGGAGATGCCTGCTTCCTGACGATCCCGGCATTGATGTCTGGCGTTATCTTGCTCCGCCTTGTATCTCTAGCATGTACGCCTCGTAAATTTAAATTGCAGAGCATTGTATAATTTCTAATAAACACTGAGACTCAAGCACAAAACTTGATGTCAAATATGAGTGTTGATGTCGAAATCGTTCATTAAGGCTACTTCCTGTTCGATGTTTGTAGAAGTGAGAAAATCTTTTGATCAGTGCAGCGTAAGTTGAGTAGCTTTGAAAAGTAGCTTGAAATTAGCTGCTCGAATGGGTTATGTCCCCATTATTTCAAATTTTTCATCTGTTAATTTATAGCAGTTCTTAATTAAGCAACAACGTATTTAAGGTAATTTTTTCTAAATTAAATATCGCTTTATAACCTTTCGCAACGCACTCCAATTCCTAATTAAATTTGAAATTTCTTTACCGTTACTGTCTACAATAGGTGTATCCAGTGGACTACATTTTCTTATCAGTTATTTATCAAGACGTCATCTACCCAAATTTTATTATGAGTGTTGCCATTGTACCACTCGCTCTGGCTGTCCCTCCATTTCAAATCTTTTATGCTCTGTTGATATTTTGAAGCTATGCCAAAGCACCAGTATCTGCTATTGAGTTTTAATATCTGGGTGTATTTTCAAGAACGTTTTGGTGCGTAAATTTCGATATAGGATTTAAAACAACAAATTTGTGCGCTCCTTTTTCTTGGGGAAGAATTGAAAAAACAAGAGTTTGAAATGAAAAGTTCAAGTGTTGGCTATGATTCTCCGTGATGGCTGAAATGAAAAGCAAATGGACGGTTTTTCATATGTGAAATTTCAGAACATTGGAAGGGCGTAATAGAATGTCGGGTGAGGTGCTTCCAACGTAAGACTGCCCGTAGCAATTGTCACTTATAAAAAGAAGCACGTATGCATTGCCACAAGGCAATCCTACTCACATAATTGCCCAAAATCGCAATGGTAAAGAGCTTCAAGTGATCCTCGTTGTTAAAAGTGATGACAATGCAAAATTATACCGATAATTGAATTGTAGGATCTCTGTAAATACATGTAACACATAACTGTAAATACAACACAAATACGCATTTTGCAATTCAAAACGGTTTTTTGAAACGTATATCGATTCTAAAATGCGGAGATCGCCAAATTTGATGTTGAATCCAAAATTTTAAAATTTATATTTTTAAAAATATGGTCTTCCTTCAAACAGTCCGTCAATAAATGAATGTGATACGGCGGTGAAACTTTCCGTTTTTCGTTGACATTTTGTATAGTTTTTTGTTTTATCATGTCTTTTAAATTTCTTTGTCTTACATCCAATTTATTCGGAAGGTTTATAGTTACATTGTTTTAATACTTCCATTTATTGTATTTCAGAACACTAAAGATGGATTTCTTATAATCCGAAACGTTTGTCTTTTATCATGATATTCTTAGCCACGTTGGTTTTCCTTTATATCCTAAAAGTGAGATTTCCCAGAAATTAACCTATTTCATTTTTTTCTTCTTGTGACGAAGTTTCCTTTCCTAAATAAGCGTACCAATATATTGTACAGAAACAACTGATACGAGTGAGAAAAATTGACTGTCCAGCGCTGTTGTATCACTTGACGCTGACGGGAATGGTAAAATTACACATCAACAGAAGACTAGAAACACCTTATGCGACAATTATATATCATAAATTAATGCATAGATTGACGATACAGTGTAGTGGAGGAAGCATCGTCAATGAATGTATCCTTAGTTGTGTTTGAAAACATGGGGAAGAAAGACGGTTTTGTTACACAATTGGAATGTACTGGTGTTTGATAACACGATTTGAAAAAGGAACCAATGAGCACCGCTCTCGTATACGTCTGGATAGAGTGCCCTTGCTGAAACGAACATAAAACACAGATTACGAAGCCTTTCTGCACTGAATCGAAGCTATAGTTATAAAATGGATTAGAGACTTAAAATCGGAGTAAAAATCATAGTCAAACGAGCTGAGATGTCAAATTTTTCCACATTCATACTGACTCGTCGCTGTCAATTGAAGGACCAACAAATGATGAACTTAGCAAACGGTCACCGTGTGAACATGACAAACAAAAGTTTAATTGGACAAAGTTTTAGCTGACTGTAATACAGCAAATTCTTTTTAAAATTGAGCTGAAAAATGCACGATATCAAACCTCAGCTGTTCGAGGCTCGTGCACTCATTCCCCATGATAACGCTCGCTCCCACACCACCTCTGTTGCGACTCAAAAGGCTACGTGCGTGATGTTGAGAAGCGTTACCTCATAAGCCCTACAGTTCTGATATGGGTCTAGCGGACTTGATATTTTTTGTCAATGTTTTCTAAAATTAAGATGTAGCTAATGTATGAAAACAATATCGGTATGTTCTCGAGAGGATGTGTTTTAAAATGTTCTGAAGTAAGTATTGCCTACAACTTAATGTGAGTAAAATTTTGATAAACGACCCGTACGTGGCGGCGCGTCGTTACTGATTTCTCCAAGAGCTGTCTGCCGTTCTAATCCATCAAATGAAAGCAGATGGCTTATTAGATGGAACTGCCCAGTATACTTAACAGCAGTCTATCGCTCCCATAAGTCTGGTTGATGGGAACCGATCGTAGTCACTAGCCATTCATCGCGGTAAAAACTTCACGCCGGTTACTGCAGAACAGACCGACTGAAATTACTGTCGACAAATAATGACGAATATCGACAAGGTTGAGTTCACTGACGTAATCCTTGCAGTGCTGTACTCATCTATGCAAGATGTAAGAAAACTGCTGTAGAAGCGAAAATGACGTGAGTCGCTACAGAGCCTCAGCGGCGGCGCGTTACTCACGCTGCTCCGATACTGCAGTAGAACTGTCACGAGACAGTAGAACTGATACGATGATGACAACGGAGCAGAGGAAGACCCTCATTTCTGCTAAATATTTTGTGGGCTTATCGTGTTTTTAATAGTAGCAAAACACATAAGTGTATTTGTGTGTTTTTATAAGTACATATATAAAAATTAAAATTTGATACGTAAAAGTCAGGATGAATGTTCACAATTTTCCGATCCATATCACTCAAATGTAATATCGTCCTCTGGGGTGCTGCGTGCATTGGAACGCTTGTTCTTAATGAACAACATAGCCATATACAGGAGAAGAAATTTTTTTAAATATTCTGATGTGAATATTGGCTCCAACCTAAAGTCACTAGCTTTTTGACAAAGAATAATCTCATGTCATAGACTTTGTGCTGCTCCGGGTGTGTTGATATAAACGTGGGCATTGTTGATAAGTTCTAATTGTTGTGCCGTTTCTCTCTAACTTTAGAGAAAATGTTCATCGATGAAAGCTAACGCTTCACTTCAATCGATTTTCTAGCAGTACGAAAGAAACATTTTGTATTTGCTGTCCTAAAATCCAATAATTTTCACCTATGTATTCGCTAAGAGTAGGGTTCTGAAAAAGCAATCCAATGATTCAATGATTTCCGATTAAACTGATTTTGTAATAAGTTTCGTTGTCGTCGCAATGATAGAAATTACATTACGTTGCGCATAAACTCAAAAACAAAAGACACTTCTGGCGTACTGTCAGCACAACGAATCAAATCATTGCTGACGATCTCTCCACTGGGAGATGAGGCTGTGCACGGACACAGCCAGCGCATCTCTGTGCTGCCGCCGGTATTACATGAGTCTCTCATTGATGTTCCAACCTAGAAATGGCTCAGCTATGAGAGCGCACGTCAATTAAAAAAATCACTGACTGCCTATGCGTTGTTTGGTGACAATGATGAGCTGCTGCTTCGCACATGAGCTTTTATGGTGTTGAAAGGAATTCAGTACACCTGTCCGCGTCTGACTTGTGCTATTGATTTCTTATTGAGCATTCCCAAGGTTAGAATAAAAACTTTTATACATTACACATACGCCGTGCTTATAACTTCTAATCAGTACCATATGCAAGAAAAAGTACCTTATTACAACCTCAACGCTTGACCCTTGTACTCATGTTCCTGGGGACCTGGGGCACTCGGAGTGTGGGTTGATATTTGACATAGAATCATTCCTCGCATCACGATTGTTCAGCGCTATATTTTAGCATTCTTGTGTCACGAAATGATAAATTTACTTGACGTTCGTTTAAAGTTTTATGCGTAAAATATTGGGTGTGCTGTAGAATAAATTCGTCCGTCTCATGCTGCTTGATGAAGGCGAGGATAAAAAAATTACATTTCAATACAGTTATAGCGTTTAACTTCTTATTATACACATCGTTAACAAAGTCTAATTATCACTTGTTTATTGTGTAACAAGGCTCATGATGTCAAATAGTTCGCACGTTGATAGAGGTACAGCAGGAATTGCAACTGAACTTTGACTGAATTCATTGCTTTTTGAATAGTCGAAAATTAAATGTCGCATATTCGTCTAGTTATCCTGCATCGTTTTGGGTTTTGATAAAGTTTTTATTGAAAATATTATCTACTAAATCAAAGAATATCAACTTGTATGGGTTATATTTAATCAACTTGGGACTTGCGCAGCATTCAAATGCATAAAAATTCTCTTCATCTCGTCCATGGCCTTGCCCATTAACTTTCTGGAATTATTCAAGAGGTTGCTAATATAACTCGGTGAATGATCAGGCAAAGTTTATTTTATATGCTGTAAGTACAGAGAGTATTGAGTTACTAGACAAACGTGGTAGATGCGATCTCGTCTTTTGAACACAACCTAAAATTTACATCACAAAACATTAAGTGGGTCACCTCAGCGAAAGCTTTTGAGTATATGTTCCAATACACAGTTCAATTAACCGCCTGCAAGTTAAAATTAAGATACATTATAAAATAGATACCAACGTGTGATTACAAGAACATTGAAATATTGATTTTTACCGTACAGTGCTCAGTAGAGCTACACATTCTTTCGAATGCGCAAAATCCAGCGCATTTTCCGCAATAATCAAACTTCATTTCTAAATTGTTGGAAGGTGTTGTGAACCAAGCCAATTTCGACGTGGTCAGACTATTAATCAAGAGCTGACGGCTTGATTAAGCATCTAAAAAAGTCTCCTTTTATCATGGATGATGTAATTTTTTTGATAACTCATGGAATTCATTAGTTTTAGATAATAAAACTGATAAAGTCAAAATCAGTCTCATTACAGTAGAATGCTGAAGGATTATATTACGATGCTACGACCTTATGCTTAATAAATAGACGTTCAATAAATAATGAGAACAAATTGGTTGTCAAACTTACGTTAACAAATAGTATCAAGTTAAATATTTTGTTTGTAACGTCTAACAACTTGATTTTAATATTCTTTATTTTTCTCCGACTTGCGAATGATGGTGATCATCTTCACACCTTTTTCAGTCATGTGTAAAATCACTTCGTGTACTAAATGATTCCGGCATTTTTTATGAAGCAGAGAGCCTGAGGAATGATTCTTCCAGAGCAGCTATCTGTGCTTCCACGCATTCTATTTCATTCTGCATCCGGTGCTTCCGTTGTGTTTCTATCTCGTATTTCCTTTTACTTTCCATCAGCTCCATTTTAATCCGTTGCCTGTATTCTTGGGCACAAATATTGTTAAGATATTTTCGTCTTGCTTCCATATCTTCTTGAGACATGTTCTCGTACGCCTCTTTTGTCAGTCTATCGCGAGGCTTCTGTGGCCGTTTGGGTGTCTTTCTATGGAAGAGGACCTCACTGTCTGATGTATCTGGTGAAGCGATGCTGCGCTGAGAGCTGGACCCACGTCCAGACTCAAAGATTCTTTCCCCATGAGACAGCGTGAATTCGTAAGCAGGTAGGTCATTTTCACGCGGGTCTTCCTGATTTCCATATTGGAAACCTTCTTGCAGTCCAATTCTATTACTTAGTTCGGTTGCTTGCAAAGAAGAAGAAACAAAGTTCAAACTATCGCAGCCAATGTGATCTGTAAAAACTGAGAGAGGATTACCTGATGTCTTCGAAAATTGAGGTTGAACCCAAAATTGGTCTGAGTGAGATTGCATGTTGGTAAATTTATCAACAAAGTTTTGTTGTTCCCTAAATATGATTTGGTCGTCATCTGTTGGCAGAGGAGTCTGTTTAAGGAATTCTCGTTTCAGCGATTTGTTATCATTAGCCTCATTGGGTTCTCTTGATGAGAGAAATGCTGTCAAGCTTCGTTGGGAGTAGGACTCAGCAGCGGTCTCGTCTAATATCGTGTTCGGAGACTGTGACTTCTGAAACTCTTCGTAACTTGAGGCAGTCGACTGCCAATGGAAGCAGTCTGAGTGCGATCTCCACCCCATGTTTCCGAAATTACTCAGTGGAGATAAATTAGACGCCTCTGTCACCGGCATCGTGAAGTTGCCTCCAGGATGAAAATCGGAGGAGCTGCTGTAATTGGCGCCATGCCACTCGCTGGACAAATTTGATGGAGTTTGTTCGAGCTGACATGGCGGGAGCGCTTGATCTAAGCTCTGCAAGAATAGGAAATGGACAAATGGTCTTGATTAATTTAGTATTCTATTGGCTGCTATTCGGAAACCGCTTGAATCCCTATGAAAGAAAATATTCTGGTCAAGTTTATTTTAACACTTTAAAAAATGCCTCTGAATTAAATTTTTCGACACGGTTATTTCGTACACGTCAGAACTTTGTTAGTGAATGCATAATTGATCATTACATGGAAAGTTTTCTGATATCAATCATTCTTTTACTTATATCGTGAATGGTCTTAGAAGAAACACGTAGAATGCCAATGTGGGGATTTCTTGATCTTTCTATCAAATAAAAATAAATGAAATCGCATCAAATTCATAAGTTGCGGAGTACAGCTATGCTATAGGGTCGATACAGTGCAGAACTTACTTGGAGTAAGCCTCTTGAGGACGAATGCTGAGATTCGTAATCCCAAGATCCAAACGGGGAAGTTTTGGGTTCACCTCGCACCGGACGGGATGCACCACAGCTACCTTCGGGTTGTCCGATGATGTGCAGAACAGGATCGTCATCTAGGGGAGTCACTTCGCAGTTGTCCAGGTCAGAAGGCCAGTAATCGCAAGAGGTAATTTGATCCATGTTAGATCAGGAGAAGAAATAAACGAATTCCGTGCTGGGAAATGTGATGAAAAAATCCTAATAGTTACGTTGAATTACCAAAACGTCACACATATAGCAGACGCTTAAAATAGTTGAACGTCTCAAGCTCGTGTTCTATCTGATTTCGAAGTGATTATAATTGGGTGACAAAATGACTGCGGTGATCTTGGGACTTGTTCCAAAGTTAGGAACCAACTGCGACTGAGCGAAGTAGGTCGAGTCTTTTATAGAAGCTTAGAACGTTTCAGAGATGCCTGCTTCCTGACAATCCCGGTATTGATGACAAGCGTTATCTTGCTTAGCCTCGCAACTCGCCATGGCGTTGCCTTCAGCTCTCAGTTATGCATTTCTTACGTAAGTTTGATGAGGAGACAGCAAAATCTTCCCTGAAAAGTTCGCCACAATGTACGTAATTTATGCATGTAGATTTTGAAAAAAACTAGTAGATACATCTCCTTAGATCGTTCGAAAATATTGAACTACAATATCGTGTAAATGAATTGCGTGATATACCCAAAAAAGGTTTGATCCTTAATTGTTGTAGCATGATTTATTTACAGTTTACAGTCGCCACGTGTTTGTTTCTTTTCGCACATTTGGGCGCTAGTTCCGTCAAGGATGGAGATGGCAGACTGCATGGAAGAATTATCGCGTTGGGAAGTATCGGTTTTGGCATTCTTGCGTAACTCAACGAATTTTTTTTGGCAGAAATTCGTGTTCTTCAACATTATAAATCTGTTGTTGATTTTACTCGGCTATGACATTCGTTGAATTTTTGTGCGAAGTTTCATTATTGTTTGCAGTGTTATAACTACGTATTGTTATTCCTTGATGTAGAATGAAATATAACGTTGTACTTAGCTGTGATTCTTAATTGCAAAATCTCGTTGAACATCGAACCTCGTAAAAGTCGCTTGCAAAAAATTTTCGAGTGCGAGGTTAACCCTGCAGATCCGTCATATAATAGGCTAGCCCCCTCGAGTGTATCAGGACCTGCGCGCGCGCTGTTGCGCGAGGAAGCTCACTCTCTAAATTGGAATCTTAAGCGAGCTCTAGTGCTAGCTTTTCGCTCTCATGAAAACCAAGGAATTTAAGACGGGAAGAATTAATCAAGCTACTAAGAATTTGTGTGATAGTTTGAGCTAGAATGCTAAATTTTTCGACAATCTTTATACCTTTATTATTTTCAATAATATACATTAATACTTCAGAAACTTCAAAATAGTAATATGTTCTTATTTTTTATGATAATGTGCACAGGGGTTATACCGCTTGGTTATCACCGATTAGGTAAAACGTGACAGCGATGAACACTTATTTTCATATTTTCGATTAGTAATTTTCAATCATATTTAGATTAGATCTGCTCTGAAAATTTTAACGCCCTCGTACTTCGATGACGTGTACCTTTCTTATTTTATATCAAATAAATTTTTCCCTTCGGTATGTTGTCCTGCTAAGCAAGGGTATTGCTTCGAAAGAGAGGTGCATAAAGGAGAAGTGTTTTCTCTTTGGAGCTGTTGTGTCGAGTAATGTATTGCCTCTTTCAATTGTGTTGAATACAGGAACAAAGGGGAACCTGTTACTTATAATTACTGGGGTGATCTTAAAGTTCATTGATTTTTTTTAGCTACTATGACCATGAATCAATGAGGTCATTATGGTGTATTCCTTAGAATCCTTCTTTCTAAATCGTTTCTGTTGGGCGGTCTAGGGCTGCAAGTTTTTAGATTTCTTCGGAGTTATAAGCTTTTTATTTTTTTTTATTTTACTCATTTTCGTTGAACGTTCTATTAAGGGGTTCTCGATGATTGTCTTGTAGGCATCTTCACTTTTCATTCCTTCTCCATGAGGGAAGAGAATTTTTGTAAGAACCACAGCTGCACAGTCTTCGGATGCGTTTATCGATGAACTCGTTCGTGATATTTTTTAAAAATCAAAGTTACATTAACACACTTATCAAGTAAAAAATTGAGAGGTAGAAGAAATCCCGAACCATTTGATTTTGTGTACCCTACTTTTTATTCACTGAATAACGTTTTTAGGCTGTCAAACTTGTAATTTTTTTGGTAACTGTTGGTACAAACTATGCTGCAGACACCTGCAAGAGATGAATTTTAACACGTTAAATGAACCAACGTCAGCAGTGTCTGCATTAGGAGACTAATATTAACATTATAAAAGAATGAAACTGAGATGAATGATTGCGTTTTACTCTGACTTGTGCTCTCTACGAGTAACAACGAGTAACGAATTAAATGTAAAGTATGTTTGCGGACGCCTACCAAGTCAGCCTCGCCAGAGTTTTGAAGTGAGCATCAAAAAGCTTTACGAGACAATTGGCTGTGAAATAAGTGGCAAGGTGTTTCTAGAGCTGTAGCTCACAAGCCAAAACTTAGCTTGAGACGCTTGAATACGTGCAATTTAATAAAACTTTCTCTTTTCGAGTTAATTTTCTTGCTGACTATTTGATTATTCGTACAGTATTTGATTAATCTCTGAGGTTCATAGCTTGAGAAAGCCCTGAAATATGTGCAATACGAGTATAGTACATCTTCCTCTTTTTGAATCGATTTTCTCGTACATTGCTTGATTAGGCAAAAGAGCTTAATCTGAATCAATCCGTCATTCATTACCTTCTTGCCTACTGTTTTGCTCGCATTTAAGACAAAAAGCGCATTTTGCAACTTCACAGACTAGTTTCTTTAACTAAAAATGTCTAAGTGATTGGGCAAAGTGCGATGTCATTGAAGTACTCACTACATTTGCAGTTTTGCTTGTCAAGTGCAAATGCTGCTGAGTATGTGCACTCCTTTCTTGATACTATTCTGTTATTTTCGGAAATGGTTAACAGAGCGTGACGGTAAAAGTGCTCGGTATAATCCTCTTCTTTCTTCATGTCATTGCATTTTTTGGCTGTTGACAAAGTGAATTGTGCAAGAAGAGACGAAAGAACTTCTGTTACATGACAATAACAACAAAAAGGGTTATAATCACAATTCTTATGGAAAATTTAGCGATGGGGTATTTTATTAAACACGTAAAAAAACTCAAGTGAATAAATCGCAAACCAAAAATTTCCACAGATCACGTTTAACATCAAATATTACATGGTGCTCAGGTATGTTTTTCGTAAAAAGAAATTTATGTGATCTCACATGAATTATTTTAGCCCTTGAGCTAGACCTCGTTGCTCTGCCTACTAGACGGTTTTACATGAATAAAAAATAAATAAACCCAACGAACACAGGTTTCCTAATTAATGTTATTAATTGACACAGCCAAAGTGAAACGATCTAAGTTGTCAAGTCATCACAGAAATGAAATAAAATTTGTTTGCTTCCGTCATAGGCGTTGACATCAACACAGCTCATGACATATATTGGGGCAAGTACGTTTTTTTCAGATGGCAGATTTAGAAACTCAAAATCATTTCCTTTTGTTCGTACAAGCAGCGTTGTTTTAGCAAGTCACATCGCTGCGCATAAGGTTCATATTTTCTCTTTACGCATCTCAGGAAGATGTATTCGAGGTGTTGATTGACGTGCATTTTTAAGTGTTTGTTATCGGTCACATCAAGAAGACAGAGTCCGTGCCATTGATAGGCTGCAGGTTGCGGCTGACGCAAATCCTGGGCACGTTCGTTGTGGTCGCGCCTCCCGAGCACGCGCGCTGATTGGGTGTCCGTGATAAGGTTAGGTCACACCCAGCGACGACGTAATTGTCGTTGTAATCTGCCTTCACCCTTGTACCGAATGGTCTGTATAATTTCATTGAAATCCGGGTTTATTTTTTATTAATGACGGGAAATGATTGTCGCTGACATTCTCAAAAAGTTTGTCTCGTCTCTCTTAGCGGGTAGGAGTGAAGGAGGATGTGTGTGTGTGCCAACACAGCTGATAGCGCGGTAATGTCTGCCGTCTTGTCTCGTTCGAGCATTTGCATGCAAGATCCCGTCTTAGTTCCCCCCGGATGAAGAGATCTAAAAGCATATCCTGAGAGTGCTGCCATGCGTATTTCACAATAGTTCCTTCTTGTTAGGAAACTTGGTGACGTTTTAGCAAATCTTGATCGACAACAGGAGTGTGTTTGACGGTTCTCCAATTTATTTTCGACTTTATCACGTAGTCGCTCTAAAGTACTCGCTTCTCTTCGTTGAAGCGTACGCTTGAAAATGATTAAGTAAATTTAAAGGCTATGTTTCCTGAGGCGCCGTACATGATGCTGAAAGCAAAACATGTCGCTGAGAGGATTTTCATTCTATTCTGTAGCAGACTAGCAGCGAAGAACGGGCCAAACATTGTTCTTTCCAGGCAAAATTAATGTGCACAGATGTGATGTAATAGTTTAACCATGTCGTGGTGAATGGAAACAGCCATGTGTTCTTAGCTGGGTAGTCATCACTATATTGGTTTTCACTCTCCTTTAAGATAAAGAAACGACCCCAGATTTAATATTCAACTACAAAACATCAGTTAGTTCTGTGAATTGGTACTCCAGTTGTATTTGCAGCTGATCTTGGTCGTCCAAATTTGGTTAAATTGTGACATATGAGTTATCTTTCAAAGGTTGTAAATCCCTATCTTTCCTTCGAAAAATGACAGAACAATTAATCTAACTCTTAGAATAATGTTTGCTTGATTTAATTATACAGAGAATTCTTCAGTGCATTTTGAAGAATTACTTTCAAATTCATTCACACTTCATTGATTGGAAAAAAAATTCCAATTTCTATTTGTTTGCAAACATTGCTCGCAATAAGACACGACATGGTTAACCCATTAAATTAATTATTAATCTCTGAGATGTGTTAATTGAATCACCCAATACCAAATCATCAGACCAAATTTAGTATTTTCTACTGTTTTTGTGTTTCAGAATGAACTTACTTTTTAATTATAATTTTTCCTGTTCTTTTGTGCTGAAAATAATTCAATAGAGGAATCGATCCTGCTGCCATGAGCACTGAATCATAGAAATACTGCTTATTCGCATGACATTGCTCATGAGTAAAGCTTTGCTGCAGTTCCGTGCGCATGTGTTCTTTTCCTTGTGTATAAAAATAAAATTTTGTTTCCCTGCGCCTATGACATCCTCTCTGCAGTTTACACGAGTAAAGCTGAATCGGGAAACGTTCATGCTCTGCCTTAGTTATCCTTTCTGTACTTTACAAAAGTGAAGAAATAGTGAGCTAAATAAGGGAACGTTTATTTTTATACCGACTTTAGATTAGATAAAAATTAGTTCCGGCTCAGGCCATCCCATCCCGTCTTCAGTGCTAGGTCCCGCCGGCCACACAATCTCCATTGCGGCATTTGCACACTTCGCGTTGTTAATACGTAAATGAGATAACTATAGTCGCTCGGCTGACAGGTTGGCTGGCGGTTGCAACAAATAGTAAAATATTGTCGTTTAGGCCTCAAGGTAAACCAAAGTGTTCCACCAATGTTACTACCACGACCTGAGGAAGATTGATTTTTCAACCATTGCTCAGAAGTACACACACAGAAGGCGACTGATATAACTGAAACTTTGCTCATGGATTTTTTTTAAAAGACGGCTAAAAGTGAATAAAAGAAATAAAATTAACCATGCATTATCTACCATTTATTAAAGCTGCATGCTCGTAACGATCACATGTGCTGGAAGCAATGGCAGTAATGGTCTGTTCATCTGATGATGTGCTCTTCTTGTGCATGTTTGCTTTTCATCGTCATGACTGAATCATTGGCATTACGGCACGAGTACTTTTCTCGCAGCTGGGAGAAATTATGAATAAAAATCTTTACAGTCAAATCCCCACTGTATTCGATCCTATTATATTTTTGCATGGCAAAAATCTTTTCAGACTACCAATATCGAATTGCGAGTTTCATGACAGTGCTACCAAACCACAGTGCTTCATTTCGTCCCAAACTGAAAGGAACTGTGAGGTCGTTTGAAAGAAGAATTCCACTTTCTAAATGTTTGCGAACGTTACTTGCAACACGACACGACACTGCCAACTACAAATTAAGTATTAATCTCTAAAATATGTTTATTGAGTTACCCAATACTACCATTTAACATTACCTTTCACAAAAAACTTTTTGATATAATTGGAAATAAAAATGAGAAATAATAGTTTCCATGAAATTAAATATAAAGTAGATTAAAAAAGATGACCTTAGCACATTATATCATGAAGTTACGTGCTCAATATAACTTTAAAATTAGCGACGATGAGGCTTAAGGTCTAAATTAAATGGTATTGGGTGATTCAATCAACATATCTAAGAGATTAATTATTAGTATTTGCCGGATTGTTATGGGAAGGGAGTTCTACTTGAGCTTGCTCTTCAGAGTCTGTAAACCTAAACGCGATGACGAAGTTTACTGTTTCAAACTGGTGCTGAGCAGAGAACCAATTTGGGACCAATTAACCAAAGAATTTAATTGTTTAAAATGAATTCTATTTGAGCATGTAACTTAATAATGTACTCGTATTGTGCAATATTCTCCCGTTTTTAATCTACTCCAAAAATTCATGAAGAGACTGAGGTTCGAGTATGATGGCAGTCTCTGTAGAAAATCGGTTTTCCAGATTTGTCAAAATGAACCGAAAACACCGTACTTTCGACTCGAGAATTTCATTCAAAATTATAATTTTTAGTGGACATTTATTTATCCCTCTCCGGGTTTGACATAGCTGCAGAACAAATAATGATGAAAAATGAGCAGCATCACGTACATCAGTTATTTAGCACTCTATTAAAAATGTCTTGATCCGAGCAAGCCATTCAATTGCTAAATTTGTGGTACACTTTGAAATAGTCAAGAACTTCCTGGCGGAAAAGCTATTGTTAACTGCCTAGAGCTATGAGCTATAATCAAAACTCCTTTTGAATTAGAAAGAACTGAACGGATGAAAACGACACACCGTTGTATGATATCTGATGATTAATAAGTGTCTTCAGTGACTCCGTGGCGTGAGGACGGGTGTGGCGCTCCCTCCGAAACAAAGTGCCTATTGTTAGAAAGAATGTACCTCTAACCTAAATGGGTACCCACTCGCGTCCTGAGTATTCAAATGTGATATAAATACCCCATATATAAAAATAATCAAACTAAGAGTATAATATTCCCTCAAAAGTGTGAGAGTATTCAACCCTCGTTTACACAACGACCGAATTCCCTCCATCTTCAAGATGACTAACAAACGACGCATTACCAACAACAGCAGCAACAACAGCATCGAGTTTGAACCGAAGTTTGGTCAATACCCTGATGTGTCTAGCCTTACGAAAGACGGTAAAGAAGTGGTTTCTGTCCTTATAAAATACTTCGATTCAGTGATGACAAAATTTAATAGTGATATTGTTCAAGTGCAAAATGAAATAAGCCACCTTAAAACGCTATTTGAAACAAAAGAAGCGGAACACAAAAAAATTCTCGAAGAACAGAATGAGAAAATAGATAGCTTAACCTTCCGCCTCGACCAGTTGGAAAAAAATGATCAGCGCCGAGACATTGAAGACAAAAAATGTACTCTCGTCATTTCTGGAAGGGAAATACCGCCATCTCACGCAGGCGAAATCTGTAAGGATACAGTCTGCCAGCTCCTGAAGGACAAGATCAACATTGACCTCTCCGGCACTGACATTACGTCAGCTACAAGAATGGGGAAAAAAACAATAACTGGGAATGTAGATCAAAGAAACATTGCATTTGAACTAAAACATTATAACAAAAAACGTGAAATTCTCAACGCCTGCCGAGAAAAGAAACCACAGTTCTTCTTCATAAATGAATACCTCATACCTTCACGAGCTAACGTCATGTACATTCTAAGGATGGCCAAAAGGAAATTCCCGGATAAAGTTGGAATCCCAAGAACACAGGATGGAAACATCTTCATATTCAACCCAGGAAACCCAGATTCAAGACGCCGCGAGATCAACACGCCAGATGACCTCGAGCAATACCTGATGCAACAACTAAACATGTCATCACAGCAGATCATGGGTGACTAGACTAGGTGATCCCCTAAATTAGTCAATTTCATTTTCATCCCCTAAATATGTCAATTTCGTATTAATTTAACCTCAATTAGGTATCATGTCAGTAAACCTCAACTTGATGCTAGTTCAACCTGAATCTATACAAATGTATAACAGATGTGCTTGTAAACATTTATGACAGCTGTGTGTGAACTTTTGAAACAACGCAATCAGCAATTTTTTACCTCCCAATGTTACTGTGAATTTTTTCTCTTCTTAACCACTTAAGTATTATAATTATTACGCGTAAACCATATTAGCTGATTATATCATTGTCGTTGTAATCTTCTTATAATCTGATAATCGCTTCTGCCCTCCACTGCCATCGTACAACCATATTAGCTGATTATATCATTGTCGTTGTAATCTTCTTATAATCTGATTATATCATTGTCGTTGTAATCTTCTTATAATCTGATTATATCATTGTCATTATAATCTATCAGCAATTTTTCACTTACCAATATTACTGTGAATTCTTCCTTATTTACCACTACAGTTATTATTACGCGTAAACCATATTAGCTGATTGTATCATTGTCATCATAATCTTTAAAACTTATTCCTTCTTGTATGTGAACTTATGAAAATGCCCTCAGCAATCTGTTTGCACCAATGTAGTGATATCGAACTCCAATATTATAACAAATAAATAATAGATGTGTGTGTAAACATCTATGACATCTGTGTGTCACATTTTGTAACATCGCAATTAGTAATTTTTCACCAACCAATGTTACTGTGAATTCTTCTTTATTTACCACTACAGTTATTATTACGCGTAAACCATATTAGCTGATTGTATCATTGTCGTCATAATCTTTAGAAACTTATTACCTGTTGTATGTGAACTTGCGAAAACGCCCTTAGCAATCTGTTTGCACCAATCTTGTGATATTGAACTCCATTATCACTCGCTCATGGACTGAGTTTGTGTGTACTCACGAAATCGCGCTAGATTTTTCTTTTTTACTCTATTCTCTCTTACTTAATAAGCTACTTTTTAGACTGGAATATCCCTTTAAGCTTGACTCTGTATTTCGTTTTAAGCTCTATAGTACCTAATTCTTACTTTTACTTATTTTAAATGACTGATCACCCTGTAATATTTGAGGAAATCGATCCAGATTTCAATCATTTGAACAGAATGTATCCAAACCTAAACGACTCTCAAGAGTGTAGGTATACTAATATATCAGAATTCAACGAAACTATACGAATAACTGACCGAGATTTCTCACTCCTGTGTTGGAACTGTAGGTCACTCTATCCAAAATTGGAAGAGATACAATGTACTATTACTGAACTTAAATATAACCTAGACGTGATTAGCTTCACCGAAAGCTGGCTAGATGACTCGACTAAAGACATGATTCGATTTAAAAATTATCATAGTTACCATTCGCTAAGAAAAAACCAGCGGGGCGGAGGCATCAGCACAAATATATCTAACCACATAGACTCGAGAACCATAGCAAGTGCAACCATGAATCAGGATCATATAGAATCACTCTTCGTAGAACTTTTTAGAGATGGTAAACGCATTGTGCTTGGAACGGTGTATAGGCCTCCTACAGCCTGTCCTATATCCTTCCTGAATGAATTGAATCGTAATATTTCTCAGTTCAACAGGCCCTTATACAATGACATAATAATATGCGGTGACTTCAATTATGATCTACTGAAACATGAAAGCCATGAACCAATCTCTAATTTCCTAACTACCTTTCAGTCTCAATCCTTCCTTCCGATCATTACAAAGCCTACACGAATAACTTCAGAGTGTGCTACGCTGCTTGACAATATCTTTATGACAGACCCTAGTGATTTTCTTGCTGGAATAATTACTTCTGACTTATCAGATCACTTCCCAGTTTTTCTTATTAAGAAAAATGTCTATATTGCTTGCACCAAGGCACGGGCTGAAACTTACTCATATCGTAAAATAAACGAATCAAATCTTGAAGAAATGCGCACCGTTCTAGAAGAATCAATGCCTACATTGCACATCTCTCAACAAAACAATAATACTACGAGCATTGATAAAGCAGTAGTAAAGTTGACTGAAACTATAATGACCGCATACAATCAGTGTTGCCCAATTGTAACTCGTACAGTTACCCCGAAAAATAAACATAAGCCCTGGATTACTAGAGACATCGTGATAAATATAAAGAAACGTCAAGCGTACCTAGCCCTCCTTTGCGAAGGACGAATATCTAGAGAAACATATAACCGATTTAGAAACTATGTTACAAACCAGATAAGAACATCAAAAAAGAACTACTTTACGCTCAAGTTTACTCAATTCAAAACTGACGTTAAAAAGATGCCGTCAAAACTGACGGCATCTCCTTAACTCCTGCTGTAAACCGAATTATGCCGATAAAAAGAAAATTGAATATGTTGTTCAAGATAATGTAAAATATCATGAGAAGAAAGAAATTGCTAATCTCTTTAACAACTTCTTCGTAAACGTAGGGAAAACAATAGCTGATGGTATTCCAAGTGAACCTACTGATCACCTGGAATTTATGGATCATATTCGAGAACCCAACTCCTTTTTCTTTACGCCTACAAACTCCTCCGATGTAATTACGTGCATAAACAACATGAAAAATAAATCGAGTGGGTTACAAACGTTTCCGACTAAAGTACTTAAAGTTATTGCTGACATTGTAGCCCCACTGATATCAAATATTATTAACCAGTCTCTCTTACTAGGCACTTTCCCGAACTCCCTCAAAGTTGCTAGAGTAACCCCTATCTTTAAAAGTGGTGAAAAAACCTGTGTAAACAATTATCGACCTATCTCCATTCTACCAATTATTAGCAAAGTATTCGAAAAGATTGTGTATAAAAAAGTGTACTCTTATTTTGAACAAAAATCATTTCTTTACGATAAACAATACGGTTTTCGCTCTAAAAAATCAACAACACAGGCTATATTAAATCATTTACAATTCCTCTATTCTAATATAGATGAAGGAAAGCCTGTCTTCTCTGTATTTCTTGACTTCCGAAAAGCATTTGATTGTGTGGACCATAAAATACTATTATCGAAACTACACTGTTATGGCATTCGAGGGATTGCCCATGATTGGTTCAGATCATACCTAACAAATCGGAAGCAATACGTTGTCATTGACGACGCAAAATCAGACCCACAGACAATTAGCCATGGAGTTCCACAAGGATCTGTTCTCGGGCCTCTCTTGTTTCTGATTTTTATCAATGATATTGTAAAATCTACATCATTCTTCAAATTCATACTTTTTGCCGATGACAGTACGCTTTCTGCGGTCCTTCCGAACCAAAATCCTGCTATGATTGTGGAGAGTATAAATACTGAACTTCACAAGGTTTCATCGTGGCTCAAAGCTAGTAAAATAAGCCTAAATATCGATAAAACAAATTATATTACTTTCTCATACAGGAAAGATGTATGTCTCCCATGCATTAAAATTGGCGAAGGTGAAATCGAAGAAACCAACTCATGTAAGTTTCTGGGCATCATAATAGATAAACATCTGACCTTCAAAGAGCACATCACTCATATTAGTTCTAAATTATCAAAATCCATCGGAATCCTAAATAAAGTTAAAAATTTTCTGCCTGAAACAGCTTTACAAATGCTCTACCGAACGCTCATTTCTCCATACTTGCAATACGGAATAGAAGCATGGCACGGAACTGATAAAAATAAAACCAACAAAATTTTTACTCTGCAGAAAAGGGCTGTCAGAGCGGTAAAGAACCTAGAATATAATGCTCACACAAATGATTCTTTCAAAAATTTACAAATACTCAAACTTTCGGATCTCTACAAAATCTCCATCTGTAATTTCATTTACAAAACATTAAGAAATGATGGCGACAATAGCCTAAGACAATTATTGACTGCGCAAACTGGTCATCACGACCATTTAACCCGAAATAAAAGTAAATTCATGCTTCCTTATTATTCAAAGGCCAGGTCGCAACACAGTATTCTCTTCGTTGGAACCAAAACTTGGAACTCTATACCTGCAGAGATCCGTGAATGTAATTCGTACAAAGTATTCAAAAGACATCTTGAGTCTCACTTCCTATCAGAATACTATTCGTGTAAGATCACCGTGTCGAAATCTTGCCTCCTACATGTAACTAATGATAATGTCATAATGTAACTTGCCTTGTGTACCATAACCAATCTTCTCTCTGCTCTTGAATCGTTTTATCGAACATACTGTTAAATATAGCCGACTTGACCTATATTGTAAAATACAGCATAAAATATCGAGTTAATTATCTCAATGATCAGTCTAATGCGAAACTAGGTTAAGTGAACTAGGTTAAACATTTTTGTACACCCTAGAATAACGTGATGGTAGGATGCCCTAGAAGTCGCTGAACTTATTCGGGCCCACAGGTAGCTATACTCAAATTTGACCATTGTACTAGACTTAAGTAAAATTCTACCTCTGTATCACCTGTGGTAAATAAATTGTTTAAATTGTTTAAAATTGTTTAAAATAAATTGTTTGATAAATAGGCAGTTTACGAGCCTTTCTGCTCCGTATAAAAATTGCATGGAGTTCCTTACGACGAGTTCGTTCAGAAACAGCAAGAGAAGAGCCATCATTGGCATTTTGCAGTAATACCATCATTGATCCAAAGCGATTACTGTAAAAAATTAGCGACTCAGGGCGGTGGTTCTTATCGGTTAGAATTTCTGCCACAATTTTGGCGTGAATTGCCGTGTGTGTCAGATTGTTTCAATTGTAGGCAGGCCCGCATAAAAGGGTGGCATGAAACACCAATGAACTCTGCTATTTCCTTCACTGAGTGTGTTATACTCCGATCAAATTGAATAGTTCCTTTACTCCGTTCTGAGACTTCTTATTCATATCCCAATATTGTAGAAAGGCTAAATGACAAGTCCATACCTTGCCAACTTCGAATAAATACTGACTGATGCCTGATAACTACTTGCATACGAGCTAGACTTCGATCACAACTCTGAACTCCGATTTATGTCCGTAGTAAATACATTACAATACCTGAAGCCTGACAAACAATATTGGTGACCAATTTTCTATCCGAGGTACTTACATAGCGTTTCAAATTCGAATCATAAATGTAGAGAAAAGCTAACTTTATTTCTCTAGTACTATAGATTAAGGTGTTTTTTAACTCATATAGCGGACAATTTTCAAGTCGATTGGGTCATTCGTAGAGCAACGGGTTATATCATATTCTCACATTCAACACATAACTCTTGACATCCATGTTTGATTTGATCGATCTATGGTAAGCCCGAAAATATCTATCCTGAGTTACCCTAATGGAATAGCCCAATGGAAACTTGTTGTAGTTGCAAAAGTATATTTTTCTCTTCTCTTACATGCATAACCCGTTGCCATGACTACGGCGTCGCCGCATCCGGCTGGCGCATCCGGCTTTTGCAAGTGGCTGGTTCACATGGCGACGCCGGGCCAATTACGAAGCTGCTACGGCGCTTCGAAGTGTGCTGCTTTGGAGCCGGGCGTTTTGTATTGTTGTTATCTGTAGGAATTTGTCGTGTAACGTGATGCCGTCGAGTGTTGCTCATTTATTTATGGATACGTAATTATATTCTGTGTTAGGAATATCTTTTCTGCTAAGCAGTTTAACTATAAAGGTTATAGCAAAGAAGAACTTTAAAATCATTTTAATGAAACGTTTCAAGCCTCAGCTCATCATCAGTCATTTCTGAAAGTACAAGATATACAGTATTGAATAAAAACACGACAAAATCATAAAATTGCTCATTCTTCATGCATTCAAACAAGTGTCTAGATAAAAAAGACATGACATAAAAACTGATTAAATCTAAATATCAAAACTTCACTGACTAGAATCGTAAATGTGAGTTAAAACGGAAAATAAGAATACAAGAGTACAACTAAAATGCGGAAGGGTCATAAGAAGGGGAAAAAAATATATATATATATATTTGTACATTGACACATTTACTCACATTTACCGTTTTAACTCACATTTACGATTCTAGTCAGTGAAGTTTTGATATTTAGATTTAATCAGTTTTTATGTCATGTCTTTTTTATCTAGACACTTGTTTGAATGCATGAAGAATGAGCAATTTTATGATTTTGTCGTGTTTTTATTCAATACTGTATATCTTGTACTTTCAGAAATGACTGATGATGAGCTGAGGCTTGAAACGTTTCATTAAAATGATTTTAAAGTTCTTCTTTGCTATAACCTTTATATATTCTGTGTTTATTGCTATACTTGTGCAAGATCAAGTGCGCTATTGATAGTTAGGGCCTGAAATAATTTACTGCTCACTACTCTTATCAAAATTGACTGCTGTTTATTTCAGTCAAATTGAAAATTTTGTGCGGTGAATATCATAAACGAACTGGCTGCTGACTGAAACTCTTTGCGACGTGTTCTAGAGTCCCCTATCTTGTTAAGATAACGCTCAGTGTCTGCGTCTGTTTTACGTGAAATGAATAAACTTTAATTACATCTTTGGGGCTAAAATTATATCCGAAAATAAATTTTTAAAACGAATCATTGAAATGAAAACTTGTTTGCGAACGATTTTAAAAATTTCTAATATATTCATTTTAAGTTCATGTTGTTCAAATGATCTGCTGTAAATATTATTCAAACTTTTGTGTTAGTCGTAACATAACATTTTGACAATGATCAAAAAGTACAAATTATTAGAACGGGTTGCAGCCAACAGATGAAGCGTGATGTGTTATGAACGAAGCATTGCTCAGTTCTAGCCGGACGAGTGGAAGAGACTGTGCGCTCCGAGGCTACAAGGCAGGTAACTCGGCCGATTTCCTCCTCGAACGTGTCGTATTATAGGCAAATTTCGGAAATAAAATGGATCAGGGTAAGAGCCGGAGGTCCAATTCCTCCACTGAAAGTCAAAAAAGCGGTTCCATCAAGTCAAAAGGAGACAGCACATCCAGTCGAGGAGGATCTTCCGAAGCGACCGTTGGCAAGACCGGCACATTTTGCGCTGCCGCCGACCACTCGCTGCCCCGTAACAAAGTTCTGAAGCACCGTAAAACAAAACACTTCAAAAACAATGTGCAGCAAAATGGTTCGAGTGAAGGCACATCTCGCCTCTCAGGTGATATGCCGTCCAACCAAAAGTCTAGCAGAAGTTCTGCAGCTACTGATTCAGAAAAAAACGTAAAGGAAGAATCAACATCAAAACCTGCTTTGAAACATGCAAATAGTGTCCAGACCTTGCAAGCAGGAGAAAAAGAAACTAAAACTGGACTGACTGTCACTTTGGTAAGTTTTGTACGTAAGTAGAGATCCGTATTAATTTCAATAGCGTGCCAAAATCAAATACTAGAATATGCTACGCTGAAAAAATATGACGTGGGCATCATGCTTTGTTTAAAACCTTTAGCCAAATATTTTTCATCGCGTAAATCAATGCGTTTTTGGAAAAGGTGTTATAACCAAGAACACCTCGTGACACCACTGATGCCTCAAAATTTCAAACGGTCTATGGATTTTTAAGTGTGCTATTTGGACACCACGCCATAATAAACAATTTCTATTGAAATATCTATTGTAAACTTGTAGTAAAATTTAATCACTTAAATTACTCTGCAGATCTCATGTGCACAGATACAGAGGTTGACATTCTCCCTCGCCCAGACAGCTCAATTTTGAATATTCTTGGTTGTATATTTCTGGTATGGTCACAAAAATTTTGAGTCAACCGTGTAAAGTACGCCTCACAATACGCTTGTGCACAGTGGTTTATCAATATCTGCTGAGGTATTAGTTGCGGCTAAACTAATTACCTCCAATAGATTTTTCTCATCAATCCATGAAAATTTTAGCAATGTACTTTTTACGCACAGTTCTGTTTTTTAAAAATAACCGTGTGAGGCATACCTCTCTCGCTGTCGCTCGGATAAAAAATGTAACTTGCTTAATTTTAAAATACTTTGATTTTTTCGAATTACCTTCAGGACATGCTTTATACCGAGAGTCAGGGACCTGATTCTAAAACATTTCACCTTTTTACCTGCTGATGATGATTTTTTACGCTCAAAAACTTTAAGTTTCAGTTTTCAAACAAAATTCAAACATACAACAGTTGACAATCAGGCAGTGCTGCTAGGCGATGTGCTTTTGACAATAACCTAGAAAAACAGCGCATTTGGGCAGAAAAACAGCACATAGAGGAACTGAGTCGACAGGTGAACGTTTACAGCCAATAAACCGTAAAGACAACGTGAAATGTTTGCAAATCCTGCACCAGAGTACTTGGTAAAAATTTTTCTCTCAAAAAATAAATTTTCAGAATCGAACGAGTTAAACATAGCGCAACGTAAACACTGATATTTTTAATTTTATACATTGATTCTTTATTTACGATTGTAATAAATAAACTTTTGCACTGAAAATATATTATAGCCAAAGGTGGACGGAAAACAGTGTCAGGCAGATGTTCTCATGAAGCCCTGAAATGGTCAAATCAGATGTGCTCTTAACCATCCGGGAACAGCCGGGGACTTGTGGTGAACAACTGTAGCGCTCATAGTTGCTCGAAATGTGATGTAAAAAAGTATTTTCAGTATATACCGTAACATTATTTTTTGATTATAGGAGCAAATTTTCTTCTGTTCGTTCACTGGCATCTTAAGATTTTGCATCTACCCGCAGTGTCCAGTTTCCGTTTGTTCTTGGGCATTTTATCACAAGCGAATTCAATTTTTTGAGTATTGGGAAGTGATGCAGGAGCTCCAGACCATGTGTGAAGTCATCATCGAGTGGCTGGAGTTACAACGCAGAGGTTGAGAGTTCACGAGTCTGAAACAAGTTGTACGAAAATGAGGTTCGCGTCATTAGGATCACTCGTGACGTCATGTCTGTTTAACTCGTCTCGGAACTCGGAATAGGACTTCAGAATATACTACAACCAGATTCTATTTGTAATCGAATATAATCTGACGCTTGCTGCCACCTACTACAGTAAACTTGCTCAAATTATAATGCCTGTTTTTGAACTTTTCCATTTTCTAATTGCATAAAAAACTGATGACGTCACGTTAAGCTACAAATCCTTCAAAAAAGTTCGATAGCTCAAATCGATGTTCATTTTATAATGGCGTTTTCTGATATTTTTGAAGGGTACGTCACTTCAGCTCAAACTTTTTGAGTAATTATCTCATTTCGCTCAAGATTTAGGTAAATGTGTAGCGTTTGGTAAGAATCGATTTTAAGGTTTTCGGGGCCTAATCATAATTAATTAGGTTTAAATAAACAAGTTTTCTTTTATGCACTTTCCGTCGCAAATGAGTATTTATTGAGTTATAGCGGTAGGTTTAGTTTCGTCTCTGATGACAAATGCGCTCGAATAAAGAGCTACTAATCGATTTACGAATTTGTGTTGCTTGAATCATGGTAATAACATCCAAATAAACTACTTTTCTTCTGGACACTTTTTGCGGCAAATGAGTATTTTACAAGTTAGAGCGGTAGGTTCTATTTTTTGCGCGATTGAGCTGTTAGAGTACGTTTGAATACTTCGTAATTTATTATTAGCCTACCCCGCGGAGCTTGCGGAGTTTGAACTCACTTCTAGAATCTTTGGTAAACCTGAAGGATAGGGCCTATGTCAGTTATCGATTTTCCACTTTTTGATGCCAAAACCTAATTAATTAAATCAAAATAAACAAGTTTTCTTCTATGCACTTTCCGTCTCAAATGAGTATTTTACGATTTATAGCGGTAGGTTTAGTTTCGTCTTTGATGACGAATGCGCTCGAATGAACAGCTACTCGTCGTTTTTCAAATTTTTGTTGCTTGAATCATGGTAATAACATTGAAATAAACAACTTTTCTTCCATACACTTTTTTCGTCAAATTAGTATTTAACGAGGTATAGCGGTAGGTTTGGTTTCGTCTTTGATGACGATCGCGCTGGAAGCGAGTGCGCATTGCAGTGATGCCGCCCGACGTGCTACTTGAATTACTTGCCGCTTCAAACACTGGAGTTGCGGTAAGTCATTTACCGCTATAACTAATAAAATACTCATTTGAGACGGAAAGTGCATAGAAGAAAACTTGTTTATTTCGAACTAATTAACTATGCTTAGGCATCGAAATTTACAAAATCGATAACTGACATATCCTTCAGATTTACCGAATCTTTTATTTAATAACACAATATAAATTATCACCCAAAAATAACGAATTATAGCGGTATGTTAACTTTCGTCGCGGATGGCGGGAACCGCTTGAGCATTCGAGCGCGTCGGATCAGAGCATCCATGACAGTGTTGCCAGACAGACGGGCGGTCAATGAATTACTTGCCGCTTCAAACACTAGAGTTGCCGTAACTAATTTACCGCTGTAACCCGTAAAATACTCATTTGCGACGGAAAAAAAGAAGAAAACTTATTTATTTCGACATAATTAACGATGCTTAGGCACTGAAAAGTCGCAAATCAATTCTTACCCAACGCTACACATTTAGCAAGATTTATAAATGCCTAAAACTTTTTCGTCAAATCTGGGTTGGTGTTCTAAATTCATATGCACACGATGCATAAGCCTCGCCATTCTTTTACATGTGCTATTATTAAGATTTTAAGATGGAAGTATGTGACTTCTTGAGGCTAAAAAGGGACTGTAGTCTACGTACACACGTACACACTACATGTAGTCTACGTTTTAGATTTAAAAAAAGAAATTCTCAAGTTTTGAGAATTTGAAAATTTGTATCACTCGTCACACGCCGTCGAACGTTCCAGCGACATCGCTCTCAAACCACCGACACGTTCTGCTCAAGTTCACCTCAATCTGTCAGGAGGAAAGCAAGAAATTTCAAGTCGAAGCAAAATTTTCTATGAGAAACGAAAAGTTCCATCTGATGTTCGAGCAGTAGAAGTGAAAATTAGGCAGGGTGAAAGTTTTTCGACCAGTCCTGCTGTCAGCTTTTCCACACCCGCAACATTTGACGCCGCGGTCTCTGCCGCCAAGAATTCTGAGCTTGTCTATTATCTTGGTTTGATGAACGACGTGCACGATGTTAATTATGACCCTTACAACTTCAGGTAACTTGCTATTTTTTTACTTTCTCCGTCGTTCATTACCCAACTAATACAAGCTGTGAAAGAACAGGTACCTTGTTTGGTTTGAATAAACGTAAAAAATATTTTAAGAACATACTTGTTTTGTTTACATTTTCTTTTGATAAAGCAAGTGTATTTTTAAAGTTATGATGAACTAAAAGGTTACGAAGCATTTTTTTCGTATTGCAGAATTGATTTGAAATCTTCACAAAAAGCTGAAGAGAAGGTTCAACGACGCGAGCTTTCGTCTTCGCATTGTCTTTGTTCTGCCTTGAAATTTGCAGCGCGTACCAATATTCAATTTTTATCCAACATGTTTTCTATCGTTAATTGTTAAAAAATTAAAGTAGTGTTAAAAGTACTTTTATAATCGGCATTCGTCAGATGGGATAATATCTGGTGTACAGAATGTTAGGTGCTCAATAAATTAAGTGAAGTTTGCAGCTATATTTGTTGATTTTTTTTGTCAAACTGTGAACATAATTCGAAACAATTTAGACTAACGTTTCGTTCATTATCCCCAAATGTCGCTCTTTTCATTACAATTTCCGCAGCCCTGTTTCTCTCTATGAACGCTGTCGTTTTTACTGCCGGTCAGGACCGCCATGACTGCTGTACTAACTCCTCTTGCCTCCAGGGTACTGCCAGGACGTCCCGACTGCTGCAACTGCGCTCTCCTCAGCAGTTCAGGCATCACACGAGTGTGCGGCGCCGATGTAACTTTCGAAGACTTGCAGGACTTCCACAGAGATGCCGCCAACTTCGCCTCCCTGCGCCAGGTGGGATGATTCTTTGGATACTCCTTAAATATGCATGATTTGAGTCAGGTCTTTGCCTTCCTGGTCTATCAGGATAAGCTCTATTAAACACTCTACGGTGTTTAGGATTATGTCGTTCCGGTATACGGGGAATTTGTAGTTTTTACAATTTTGTTGGAACCGTCTATATCTGCTAGTTTTAACGTTAATTATTACAATTGCTAGTTTTCAAGTGGATATGAGCATTGCATAAGTATCTTCGAAACTCCAGTGGGGAATATTTTCGAACCTTAAAATTATTTTCCTACGTTTCAGTTCAACACTTGAATGAAGCTTCAGTTTTCTTTTACTGCATGAAGCAAATAAATCCCATTTATAATTTTTTTCTTTTTCTACAGAGGTTAAACGTATTGGACGAATATTTTAAGCTCGAATTTGTTAATCATGATTTATATCGTGAATAAATAACCCATTAAATATCTCTAATCTTCAACTGTTAATGTAGGAAAAGGACTTCCCAAACTCTACGTCCAATTTCTTGTCTGTTCTGGTACGCTACTCTCTTCATCTGAGATGCAACTTCAGAATTTTTCAAATCACGCTTTAGTTATGAAGTCGACCTGTTTAACTACAGCTCCATGTCTCTACGCCAAAAAATGCAATCGCAAACATGCAGAATGAAAAATACCCATCAGACAATCA
The DNA here is from genome assembly GCA_030386875.1 of Morinoia aosen. Lineage (NCBI taxonomy): Eukaryota > Metazoa > Arthropoda > Malacostraca > Amphipoda > Talitridae > Morinoia > Morinoia aosen. Next base: position 3,432,180 of record CM059560.1, read on the forward strand.
GATGTAAGATCGCATAATATTTACAAATCGGTCAGCTAACGCGCAGGTCGAGGCTTTTATTTTGCGTTCGTGAAAGTCTGAGTTAATTACATCGCAAATGACTGCGCAATGTTACATGATTTTGCAAATGAAATTTGTATTCACATTATTGTTCACAAATAATTTATTAATGATTTACTCTTATACTGCTCTTTTATAGTGGCATTCATTTAGCAAAGACTAAGTCTTGTTGTCTTCAAAACATATAAGAAGCATTCATGATTGACTGCGTTGTTTCTCAAATTATCATTATTTGGCAATTTTTTTTACTGGCAATAGTGAGTCTTTAGTGTGTACTTGCAGCCAATTGTTTTAAGCGCTGGGCCGAAGGCTTCCGTCCCGTTTGTTTTGAATAGTAAATCAAGTAGCTTGATTTTTTTCACAGGCATTTTGCTCTTTTGTGGAAACTGTGATCTGCAGCGACTTATTTAAAGACCGTAGTTCATAGCTCCTTTTGCAGAGACCGTAGTCTATGGCTCCTCTTGCTGAGACAGTAGTCTACGACTCCTTTTGCAGAGACCGTAGTCTATATCTCCTTTTGCAGAGACCGTAGTCTATGGCTCCTTTTGCAGAGACCGTAGTCTATATCTCCTTTTGCAGAGACCGTAGTCTATGGCTCCTCTTGCAGAGACCGTAGTCTATGGCTCCTTTTGCAGAAACCGTAGTCTATGGCTCCTTTTGCAGAGACCGTAGTCTATGGCTCCTTTTGCAGAGACCGTATTCTATGGCTCCTCTTGCAGAGACCGTAGTCTATGGCTCCTTTTGCAGAGACCGTAGTCTATGGCTCCTTTTGCAGAGACCGTAGTCTATGGCTCCTTTTGCAGAGACCGTAGTCTATGGCTCCTTTTGCAGAGACCGTAGTCTATGGCTCCTTTTGCAGAGACCGTAGTCTATGGCTCCTTTTGCAGAGACCGTAGTCTATGGCTCTTTTTGCAGAGACCGTAGTCTATGGCTCCTTTTGCAGAGACCGTAGTCTATGGCTCCTTTTGCAGAGACCGTAGTCTATGCCTCCTTTTGCAGACAGTGACCGTAGTCTATGGCTCCTTTTGCAGACAGTGACCGTAGTCTATGGCTCCTTTTGCAGACAGTGACCGTAGTCTATGGCTCCTTTTGCAGACAGTGACCGTAGTCTATGGCTCCTTTTGCAGACAGTGACCGTAGTCTATGGCTCCTTTTGCAGACAGTGACCGTAGTCTATGGCTCCTTTTGCAGACAGTGACCGTAGTCTATGGCTCCTTTTGCAGACAGTGACCGTAGTCTATGGCTCCTTTTGCAGACAGTGACCGTAGTCTATGGCTCCTTTTGCAGACAGTGACCGTAGTCTATGGCTCCTTTTGCAGACAGTGACCGTAGTCTATGGCACCTTTTGCAGACAGTGACCGTAGTCTATGGCTCCTTTTGCAGACAGTGACCGTAGTCTATGGCTCCTTTTGCAGACAGTGACCGTAGTCTATGGCTCCTTTTGCAGACAGTGACAGTAGTCTATGGCTCCTTTTGCAGACAGTGACCGTAGTCTATGGCTCCTTTTGCAGACAGTGACCGTAGTCTATGGCTCCTTTTGCAGACAGTGACCGTAGTCTATGGCTCCTTTTGCAGACAGTGACCGTAGTCTATGGCTCCTTTTGCAGACAGTGACCGTAGTCTATGGCTCCTTTTGCAGACAGTGACCGTAGTCTATGGCTCCTTTTGCAGACAGTGACCGTAGTCTATGGCTCCTTTTGCAGACAGTGACCGTAGTCTATGGCTCCTTTTGCAGACAGTGACCGTAGTCTATGGCTCCTTTTGCAGACAGTGACCGTAGTCTATGGCTCCTTTAGCAGACAGTGACCGTAGTCTATGGCTCCTTTTGCAGACAATGACCGTAGTCTATGGCTCCTTTTGCAGACAGTGACCGTAGTCTATGGCTCCTTTTGCAGACAATGACCGTAGTCTATGGCTCCTTTTGCAGACAGTGACAGTAGTCTATGGCTCCTTTTGCAGGCAGTGACAGTAGTCTATGGCTCCTTTTGCAGGCAGTGACCGTAATCTATGGCTCCTTTTGCAGACAGTGACCGTAGTCTATGGCTCCTTTTGCAGACAGTGACCGTAGTCTATGGCTCCTTTTGCAGACAGTGACCGTAGTCTATGGCTCCTTTTGCAGACAGTGACCGTAGTCTATGGCTCCTTTTGCAGACAGTGACCGTAGTCTATGGCTCCTTTTGCAGACAGTGACCGTAGTCTATGGCTCCTTTTGCAGACAGTGACCGTAGTCTATGGCTCCTTTTGCAGACAGTGACCGTAGTCTATGGCTCCTTTTGCAGACAGAGACAGTAGTCTATGGCTCCTTTTGCAGACAGTGACCGTAGTCTATGGCTCCTTTTGCAGACAGTGACCGTAGTCTATGGCTCCTTTTGCAGACAGTGACCGTAGTCTATGGCTCCTTTTGCAGACAGTGACCGTAGTCTATGGCTCCTTTTGCAGACAGTGATCGTAGTCTATGTCTCCTTTTGCAGACAGTGACCGTAGTCTATGGCTCCTTTTGCAGACAGTGACCGTAGTCTATGGCTCCTTTTGCAGACAGTGACCGTAGTCTATGGCTCCTTTTGCAGACAGTGACCGTAGTCTATGGCTCCTTTTGCAGACAGTGACCGTAGTCTATGGCTCCTTTTGCAGACATTGACCGTAGTCTATGGCTCCTTTGCAGACAGTGACCGTAGTCTATGGCTCCTTTTGCAGACAGTGACCGTTGTCTATGGCTCCTTTTGCAGACAGTGACCGTTGTCTATGGCTCCTTTTTCTTCATCTCCGTGGCACAGCGGTTAAAGGATCGGACTTGTATCCTGGAAGTCGCGGGTTCGTTCCCAGCGCTGGCGCGGAGAGTTTCCCCGTTGGGTATAAGGGAAAGCTCAAGCACAATACCCCACTCAACCCAGGTGTCGGAAATGGGTACCGGCTTTACGGGGGAACCGCCATGGTGTCCTATATATAGGGTTAGTTATAAGACATTTGAAAAACCAATGCTAAGATCATATGTATCAGGCTTGATTGGAAATAAAGCATCCCAAAGATGCCGATGTTAACCTTTAACCTAACCTTTATCCGTTTTCAGAGGCAAATCTGAAAATTGGAAAATTTGAATATCCTGGAGCTCATTTTTAGGCCATAATTGAAGTATTCTGTCTCCTAATGAAGTCGACGTCGAAGGAAGAGCGATGAGTCATGCTGGTATCTTTCACGCTCTTTCATAAATTTTCAATGGAGTTCAAATCTGGAGGTTGTGGTGGCCAATCCATGAGCTCAACTGTTCACTCATGTATAATGACTAAATGTCGAGCATTTCTATTCCTGTGCATGCGAGCATTGTTGTTCTGAAACATTCCGTTACCATCTGGAATATGAAACCCCATGGAAGGTGATCATGGACAGAAAGTACTCGCAAATAGTACCGGGAGTTTTTTTTTTTTGCTGTTAAAAGTGGCAGGTCCAGCTGTGCCGCGTCAAAAATGGCCTTAGAGCATTACACTAACTTCAGATGCCTGAATAGTCTGGACGATTCAAAACTGAATTCATAGTGTCATGTGGCTGTCGCCATTCTCTAATCTGTCCAAAAGAGGGTGATTCTGAAGTCATCAGACCCCCATTACATGCTTCCCATCCTTTCAGTCCCAACCTTTTTTTTTCTCGATCGAATAAATATTTTTTTCACTAACTGAAGAAGCTAATCGCTTCCTGGGAACTTTGCATTTGATTAAATTTATTTTTTTTAACTCTTCGACGCACAGTTCTTTGAGAAATTGTTTTTGAATTTTCGTATAACTCGCTAGATATATTTGCATGGATAATCGCTGATTTTCCTCCCTTAGGCATTACATTAATTCCAGGAGATAAAAAAGTTCGTCAATTCGTTCCCAGTGTGCTAATGTTCTTTGAATGAGTAAGAAATGTATACCAGTCTCTGCAGAAATGTGGCGAATGGATATTCCCCTTCTATGAAACCTTATTATGCGCCTATTACCAAACGCTAACAGGTTCTTCTCAAAGGTCGTCATCTCTTCAATGTTAATGAATATTTAGAGCTTTACATAAACTCAAAACAGGTTTTAGCTACTCGATGAGCACTTCTATAACGTTGCTATTTACAGTTGTACTAAGTCAAATAAGAGTGAAATAAAATGATGCATAATATATAAAGTAGGGAAAATGTAGGGCGCAGCTGTTGTTTGGTCGCCTGATTTATATTTTTCCTTTTAAAAGCTACATGCTTATTTTCAGGCTTGTACTTTTCACATTTTATTTATGTTAGCTTTTGAGAGCCTTCATAATTCGCAGAATTTGAACCAGCCCTCAATTTGCTTTTTTCTGCTTTAAGCGTTTGTAAGTACCTCGTTTTCTTAAGCAATATTTAGTGATATTCTACTTCAAAAGCAAATTTTCTGCTTTAGTTTCCAAACTTTTGGGTGTCTTCTCTGATAGATCTCTGGTGAATATTTGTGTTAAATTTCATTCTTCCAAGTAATTTTAGAAATATTTCTTTATGCTCGAAAGAAGTTCCTACATCGCTGGCTCTCAATTTTACATATGACATTATTTCAGGGGAGGAATGTTAGGCAATTGAAAAACAACTTTGTGCCATTCTAATGATCTATCACTTAGGATTCAAATTTTAAAGTGAAGTATTCTCAAACTTAGATGATGAAGCACTCACTAACAGATAATTTTCACACTTAATCATGGTAACGATGGCAGTTTAATTTTGTAAATAAAATATAATCAATGGTGAATTTTTGCGCCATCCATGCTTATTAAAAGCTGGTTCGAAAACTTAGAAACCCAGCGCAGCAAAGCTAGGTCGAAGAATTGGGAACCCAGCGCAGCAAAGCTAGGTTGAAGAATTGGGAACCCAGCGTAGCAAAGCTAGGTCGAAGAATTGGGAACCCACCGCAGCAAAGCTAGGTCGAAGAATTGGGAACCCAGCGCAGCAAAGCTAGGTCGAAGAATTGGGAACCCAGCGCAGCAAAGCTAGGTCGAAGAATTGGGAACCCAGCACAGCAAAGCTAGGTCGAAGAATTGGGAACCCAGCGCAGCAAAGCTAGGTCGAAGAATAGGGAACCCAGCGCAGCAAAGCTAGGTCGAAGAATTGGGAACCCAGCGCAGCAAAGCTAGGTCGAAGAATTGGGAACCCAGTGCAGCAAAGCTAGGTCGAAGAATTGGGAACCCAGCGCAGCAAAGCTAGGTCGAAGAATTGGGAACCCAGCGCAGCAAAGCTAGGTCGAAGAATTGGGAACCCAGCGCAGCAAAGCTAGGTCGATCGTTTTGGCGCCAGAAGTGAGTTAACTAGCCAGCGTGTAGTTCGTTGCTCAATGTTCTACCTTATTCATATTTAGGTATATTTTATTTGTTCATACTGAAATCTATATATTGACGATATGTGCATATTTATTTTCTATGTGTATTGCCGATTTACTTCGCTTTATTCTTTATCTCTTCAGACACCTCGAAATTCCTCAACATTTTGAAACTATATCGTTACATAAAACTGTGATCAATTGTATGTATGTTCCTCAAATGAAATTGAGTGATCACGCTATCGGCTAGTATCAATTTATTGAACCTCTTGGTAAAGGGAAGTAAGTCTATTCCCGAATAACTACGAAAGCCATGAAAGAAAGCCTAGAGTGAAATTAAAAATTGCTCGTATATTAATTTAAACTTTATATCCGATCTAATCCTGTAGCTAACTCAACATAAGCAGGAGTAACTAAGTTGTTGAGGGGATCGAAACATTTTTTAAGGATAAAACTTGAAAAACTACTTGCTCACAGGTCAACAGTGATGAACGTCGGGCAAAACTCAATTTTATTTCATCGCTCAAGTGCTAAAGTACTTTGTTTGGATTTTTCAACGACATGTACCATGCAGGGTGCTTGTGCTTGTAAGATATTATCTCACGTTGAAACGAAAAATAGATAAAAAAATTAGTTGGTGGGTAAGCAGCGCACGTTCAGTAGTGTGAGCAATTTTAAAATGTTTTGTCATTTGTTGCTTTTACTTTGAAGTTCATGATGTGTTGGTCATGACATGATAATAAGTGTGTGCTGGTTTTTCAATGGTACTTAGTCAACAAAGTTATAAATATACGGTGCAGTGGCAAAATCAAAATCGGAAAAAATGTACTCTACTCTGTTCATAATTTTTTGTAACTTCTTGTTCACAAAAAAGTTAGGAAAAATGGCGACAAGGTTTAGTAAGCAGCATTTAAATATTTCCCTTTTCAACGTAATGAAGTTAGAAGAAACATCCTTTTTTATTGACGACTTTGTTTTTTAGATCACGTTATAAAATGCGTTTTTCAGTGCTTGCCTTCGGGGATGGAGTGAAGTACATGCTCAATGAGTAGCAGGGTCTCCCCTGAATCCTTTTCTGTCCGTCTTCCATAATAACCAGAGAAGCTGCGACGCCTCTACGAATACACATCAGTTGCAGGAGCTTGACTTGAACTTGGGTATTTTTGTCTGAAGTCTGACCCTTTATTCTCGCTTCGTATAGACAAAATTAAGAAATGAATCGAATTTAGATTTAGTTTACAGCTATTAAACAAGCAGTCATGAATTGTGTTCTCAAATACAACTGATTTAAAATAAGTTAATTTCCTGTAATCGTTTACATATGGTTGAAGATACTCAACATGTCGTACATGAAGCCTGTTAATCTGTGTTCGCCTTTTCAATATTTGATTTTTCATTTCCATATGGTGTCGTCCATACTTAGATGTCATTCATACTTGTTTCGCCCTAAGTTTAACCTTTTTTCGAGCAGATAAAATTTTTCCGGCACTACCGCCTTCAGAAGTGGCTGTGTGTGTGGAAGGCATGCGTGCGCGCGCTCAAAGTGAACATGGGGCGCATGCGCGTGATGACGTCACTGCTGATCACCGCCTCCGAGCCCAGAGACAGCCTACAGTGGGTTGCCCACCTTGCGCACCAACTATCCTCAAAAGCTCTCATTACCGCAAGTCGGCTGAAATACTGAAACTAAATTTTGAATTAAATGGGGTCCCAGAAAGTCGGGCCCGCAAAACTCATTATGGATGCAGTTATGCAATCTAGTTGCTTTAAATGTTTATTAGAAACTGGATTTGTCGCATTTATTAAAAGTTTAAAACTGTCTGGAATCAGCAAAATGCTTGAACGATGAACAAAAACATGAATAGAAAAGCTAAGAGGTGTCAGATTGAACGTTTTATAGTACTGATTTGAACAATTATTCCATGAAATTTTGCGAAATTTATACTTTTGAAAAAGATGTAACATGCATTTAAGAGAAGCAAGGATCAATGAATTTGTTTTGAAAGAATGTTTTTGCTTCCGATAGAACTTCTGTTCTATCGTTTCGATAGAACAAGTTTCACGCTTGGTGGTAAGTGGAAGGAAAAATTTATTACTTGTTAATATCAACCACAGTTTCCAAATTGATAATATTCTAAATTACTCAATGGTAACTTTAATTTTAACAAACAATTGGACAAGCACGATTGAAATTTATCATTTTGCGCTTATTTGGTAAAAAAAGGCAAAATAAAAGCAGATCTACAGCAGTAAAATAACACTCAGGATTTATAAAAATGTAAACTATCACGTTGTAAATGTTATGGAACAAAGGTAGCATGACAAAAATCATTCTAAACAAGCATTTCATTCAAAAACTGCTGAATTTAAGAATCAGCGTTTCAAATTTATTCAAAAATAAATCTGAACATTGTCGGAGAATTTTTGAGCGTTATTTTTACTTGAAAGTAATTTTTCGTAATTCTAATTATCAGTGAAATTCTTTGTTTTGTTACCTGACGTTATTAAAATTTGAATTACTTGAGAAATGAATAGTTTTTTCTGCTTTGAAAACTTCAGAATAAATTAGATTTTTGAGCTTCCCACGTATTTAACTCCCTCCAGTTTTCAGTTCTAGTCGGAAATTTTTTTCCACAAGCCTTGGATTGCGTTAATCAGCAATTGTTCTTGAATGCACATGTCAATTCATTCTTTACCTTTTTACGTGGTTGGGATAAGAGTTTGACCCTTTCCTACGCTGCTGCTTGTGGTCTACACCGTGGCGCGGGTGGTTCGCCATCAGACTTTGAACTAGGAAAACCCTGGATCGATCCGTACTCGATATCTGCGGTAGTTTTACCAGACCGAAGGCTCCTTGAGGGTAATAGCAATTGGAGACGACGTGTAGAAGAGGCAAGAGAAGGAACTCTTCTACTTACTGAGATTGTTCTCCACTCACTCCCTCTTCTTAGGTTAAGAAGCTGAAAACCCATGTGTAAAACCCGATTGTTACAATAGAGCGATCAATGAAAATATTTCCGTTAAAGAGATGCATTTCTTGATCCAACCGCTTGTCGCGCTCGTCAACGGACGATGAGAACAGCACTTTGCATCAGATGCTGGACTCAGACCACAGGCTGCCGCAGATGGTGTCCACTATCAGGAACAGTCTGGAGACCAGATGGGATTTGGCCCAAGAGAAGCTCTCTCTGCTGCAGGAGCTGCTGGAGAGCATCATGGCTGTGCAGCAAGAAGAGTTAACGGAAGAGGCATATTTCTTGGACTCAGATTCCGGCCAGAGCTCTGGAGATAAAGGAAAGGAACCCAAAGCAGTGGAAAGCGGAGAAGCTGAAGGGAGTGTTGGTGAGTTGTCTTCACCGCGGTAAAATTTGTATTTTGAAAAATGGCATGTAAATGTGTCTTGTCATAAGCTCAAATAGTTTAAAGATATTGAGTGAAAATTAGTTTCCATTATTCACGTAATAGAAATTTAAATTTTCAAGTTGTTCCTAAATGAAATAATACCTCGAAATTTCTCAAAAGTGTAGAGAGTGACCTGGCCATGTCCTTTAAGGCATATGACAGAAGTATAACATTTGTTTTGTTATCTCAACACGTCACGGTCGGAGATTAACATATTGACTGCGGGGTAGTGAAACTGAAGTTCATTATTCAACTCAAATGAAGTCAATTCTATTATTCAGTGTTGGCTATCACAGACATTCAATAGACCGTGATTTCATTTGGCTTAGATTTAGCGTTTTTGAAAAATGACTTTGTTTCCACCAGTTTGTCAGCAGAATTATGAAAATCCCTCATTGACGCCGCAGTCAGTGTGTTAACCATACTTCTCTCATTACGGCTTAACACAGGAATGTATAAGGAATTACTTGCGACTGAATTTTCGAATTCTATCTCCAGAGTCGGGAGAAACTGACTTGGCTCGACAGCTCGGTGCGGTGGAGGCATTGCTGACCAAGTGTCAGGAATTACCCCTATCCTGTCAGCTCGGTGTACTGGACTTGAATTTATCAGCAGCTCGAACGTGGCTGACAGACCAGCTTACCCTGCACAAGCGCGCCGTGCACCATCAAGTTATTGGGTAATCACTCCCCTTCAGGGGGATACAACTGTTGGATCTACGGGAATTAGAACTCACAGGGGAACATGTGAAGTCTCGAGCAAAAGGTTTGGTAGGCCTTCCTTTTGTTAAAATAGAATGGCTTTTGTATGGGTAACGAAGCATCTTTTTTTCGGTTCACAGCTGTCCCATTTTTCACCGCATTTTTTCAACTTTTGTTTTGTTTCATAAACTTCTTTCTCAATTTACTATTTCTATTCATTTTGTGCATAGATTCCACGTTTTCTTTACTCAATACTTGATGGTGCCTATATCCTTCCTTTCTTCGGAATGCATATGCTGCAGTTAGGCTGGATTAAACTAACATGTAATCAAATCTTTTGGGTACAAATTTTTCTCTTACTAAATTTTAGTACGATCGTTCACACGAGTGTCTAAAAAAATGTTAATTTTTAGTTAAATACACAGGTAGAAAAATTAGAGCATTGGAAAAGTTTTTATACCATCGTGCATTATTGCATTGTTTTAAACGAAGCATTCTTTGGTCGTTCAGCTTTCTTCGAATCCGCTACTAACTTCACTAAGCTTGAACAGATCTAGTCTCAATTCATCTAAAATTAATATAAATATTTTTCTATTCAATAACGCTAGAGAATGCCAAAATGTATCATTTTCAATAGATATTTTGTTCAATATTTACATAGTAAATGAATACATTCGAAAAGGCTTACGCTATTTTAAATTGCTTTAGTTGACTACTCCTCAGGGAGATACAACTACTGTTCCAAAAACTTTTTTCTCAACTTACAGTTTCTATGCCCCTTCAGCATAGATTCCGCATTCCTTTATCTCCATCCTAAATGGTGCTTTCCTCTTTCCTCTCTTCGGAACGCTTTTATTAGCGGTTAGGGGCTCTTAAACTAACATCTAATCTAACCTTCAGTCTACCACAATAGACGAAGCCATAACAAGAGCAGCTCGTGTGACGGACACAGAGGTGAGCTAACACGAGCCCTGCGTGCCCAGGACCGTGGAGCGCCGCATTGACGCGCTGGTGTGGGAGGTGACGGAGCTGTGGCTGGGCCTGGAAGTCGCGCCTGTCACTGCCGCTCAGGTCGCTCCTCAACTACGTCCTCGAGGTGCAGCGCGTGGTGAGTGGTGGAGTGCAGTGCATGGTGAGTGGTGGAGTGCAGCGCGTGGTGAGTGGTGGAGTGCAGCGCGTGGTGAGTGGCGGGGTGCAGCGCATGGTGAGTGGTGGAGTGCAGCGCATGGTGAGTGGTGGAGTGCAGCGCATGGTGAGTGGTGGAGTGCAGCGCATGGTGAGTGGCGGGGTGCAGCGCATGGTGAGTGGTGGAGTGTGGCGTGTGTGAGTGGTGGGGTGCAGCGCGTGGTGAGTGGTGGAGTGTGGCGTGTGTGAGTGGCCGAGTGGGACAGGTGGGTGAGTGGCGAGGTGCAGCGCATGGTGAGTGGTGGTGTGTGACGTGTGTGAGTTTTGGAGTGTAGCAGGTGTGTGAGTGGTGGATTGTATCGGGTGTGTGAGTGGCGGGGTGCAGCGCATGGGGAGTGGCCGAGTGTAGCGTGTGTGCGTGGCCGAGTGTAGCGTGTGTGAGTGGTGGAGTGTAGCGTGTGTGAGTGGTGGAGTGTAGCGTGCGTAAGTGATGGAGTGTAGCGTGCGTGAGTGGTGGAGTGTAGCGTGTGTGAGTGGGGGAGTGAAGCGAGTGTGAGTGGTGTAGTGTAGCGTGTGTGAGTGGTGGAGTGTAGCGAGTACGACTGGCAGAGTGTAGCGAGTACGGCTGGCAGAGTGTAGCGAGTACGACTGGCAGAGTGTAGCGAGTACGACTGGCAGAGTGTAGCGAGTACGACTGGCAGAGTGTAGCGAGTACGACTGGCAGAGTGTAGCGAGTACGACTGGCGGAGTGTAGCGAGTACGACTGGCGGAGTGTAGCGAGTGTGAGTGGTGAAGTGTAGCGAGTGTGAGTGGTGGAGTGTAGCGAGTGTGAGTGGTGGAATGTGGCGAGTGTGAGTGGTGGAGTGTAGCGAGTACGGCTGGCGGAGTGTAGCGAGTGTGAGTGGTGGAGTGTGGCGAGTGTGAGTGGCGGAGTGTTATAAATTACACATGCACACACACACACACATGAAAATTAACATTATCATCGTTCGCAATATTCACCTGCGACAAAGACCGTGTCGCGGTAACGTGGCCGCCACATCGCCACTTGAGACTGCTCACGCCACCTTCTCGGGCTCAAGGAAAGTAACTTAAATATTAGATGTAATATCCGTAGACTTTTTAATGCATCATTCGCTTAGACTCTTTAAACAAAAAACTGTTTTTTAATGCAAACTGTACTTACCTGCATGTAAGGGTAAATTAAGCTTTAAGTTACTTATGATTTTTGTGTGCTGCTCCATTTACCCAAAAACATGTAAAAATTCAACTACTATACAATATATCCGAGAAATAGGTGCATTATTTTAATCTCTAGTATTACGTATTGAATGTAAATGATAGACTGGTTGAAAAAAGTTAGAAGAACAGGTTCTCACTTTCCATCACTATGTGTTAATAATTGAATATTCTTGTAATCATCAGAGATTCTATTTTCATAAGTCTTATTCTAAAACACCTTCGTTCTAGGGATACACAAGATATGTGAAGAGTGAACTACCTTCATACATTGAGTCACTACATTAATTCTTCACGGTCCTCACTCTGGAATAAAACAGCTTATAATACATCAAATCAATCATGCATGCACTATCATAAACTACATGGCTCAGTGTGTATTCAAAAACGACAAGAGGATCACCACAGTACAAACGTTTTTGCTTGATCCGACCGCTGGGATGGTGTATGCCCACCCGCCCTTATGTTCGATTGTTTGACGTGACCATAAGAGCCTCTGCCCCGGTCGTAACGCTTCCATCTCTCACGCTGGACAGATTGGCTCCCTGGAGACGAGGGAGCTCATGATCACTCGTGCGTTTCGGACGATGCAGCGCTATGGCGTTCCTTTCAGACCTGAGGTGAAGCCTTCGCCAATTTTTATCATTTGTTCATTATTTCCAATATATACCGTACACAAATTTCAATTATTTTTTAGTGCTGTGTGATAGTATGTTTCATGAAGTTCAGATGTTTCGCATACAGCTAGTTTATACTTTTATGTTAACCAGAAAGATTTTCAAGTTCATGGAGAAGATTTACGAAATTTACCTAACTGATTTGGTAAGTACATCGCTAAGCAGCCATAAAAACACACCGGTCTTGAAAAGGAGCAATCGGTTTATCCTTGAGTGAATTTTTGCCATCCAAGGTGGAGGGGAAATACGAGACGCTTTTCAAGAACCTAAAGCGGCTCCGCAAGTGCCTACGTCGCAGCGTTCTGGAGCGTCCCTCGACTGTGGCCAAACTGAGAAGCTTGCTCGCGTCAGAAGTGCAAGAAATCGACAATGAGACGGAAAAGTTACACGAACAAGTGGAAGTAAGACATTTTATTTTAGTTCTGACACAAGTGTGCACCTGGGGAGGGCAGGGGGTTTTAGCACATTATTCGGAGCGCCAGCTTGAATGCATCTGTTCCCTTGAGCACAGCTTGCCCTTGCTGTCCCGCCAGTGTATTCTTACATAGGCTCAGCTCTATCATTGGGTGTTGTGGAGATATTCATCAATCTTTCTTTAATTTACAGTATGTATTTCCAAGTTTATTTCATTTAAGTGCTTACGCTGTACGGCATGCGCGTGAATGAAAATCCCAGTATTTTTATGTATGTCATAGTTATTATTATGTTAATTATTATGTTATTGTTAAGTTGTATTTAGGTTCACTGTGAGATTTTTTCGGACAGGGAGGGCTTTGATTTTTCAAATTAGATAGCATTAATTGTTTCAAGTTTGGATAGGCATTCCTAATCGCGTGTTATAAGCTGATATCCCTGAATAAGTGATGACTGTCGTCATCGCAATAATTTTTTTAGGAAATGATGGTTGACTGTACGCTAATACTATGTAAGCAGACGGATACTCAGTGACTCATAGATAAGACTAAACGTATTTCAACGAGCTATTCTCATCGGAAGTATACCAACTATTTTATTTATAGAAATTAGCACTCCTGGGGGAAAATGTGAGGTCCCGAGCTGAGAGTTAAGCAGACCTTCTTTGTGTTGAAATAAAACAAGTTTTTAATTCGTTAAGAACCATCTTTTTTCGGTTCACTGCTGTCCGGGTTTTCCACACCTCGCAATTTCTTCTTCAACTTTTATCGTGTTTCCTCATCTTTCTTCTCAACTTACTGTTTTTATGCGCAGGGAATCCTGCGCGGGAACGCATCTTGTGCATAAATTCTGCGTTAATTCCAACTAAATGGTTTCTTCATCCTTCCTTTCTTTGACCATCTTTATTTTAGCAATGGTAGTTGAAATTAATACAATTAATCAATTTAGCGCGCTACTTTCACAGACTGTTATCAAAACACTTTTAATTACATAACTTCTTAATCGCTGATTTGTTCATTAAACAATGAGAAGAACTCAGAAGCGGCCCTACACCATGTACACAAATGAATATCAGAACCATCCAGCTATCGAGTTAAGTTCACTTGTTAAACTTGCCCTGAAGTTCCTTCGTATTTTTATTGGCTTGTACAGTGAAATGAAAAACTGGTTCGACGCTAATTTTACATTTAGTGTACCAAGTAGTTCACCTAGTGTTTGTGATATTTTTTTGAGTTTACTCGCAGGTGCCGGAAAATAGCAGTAAGCAGACATGCCCAATGTTCTCCTCGTAGCATGCTTACAGCTCCAGACATTAAATAATTCACTTCATGGGTTGTGCAATAACTCATCCGCTGCTCGTACAACAGACACTGAAGTGCCTACGCATCACCAGTGATCGTGAGGAGACCCTGCGCATGCTGGAGGCTGCCGAAGGTCGGGCGGCTGTCATACGGAAGCAGGCGCAGACGGTCGAGGAGCGCCAACGCGACTTCCAGGTGGCGTCGACGTTCAGTGTTTTTTGCACGGAAGATACAGAGGTGTATGTACCCCGAACGTAACCCTTTAACGTCGGAATTTTTGTACTCATATTACCGTTATCGCAACCACCGTCACTAAACTGGCGCCGGATCAGGCAGTCACTGATATCAGGATGAGGAAGTAACTGCCACTCAGCAATGAATTCCAAATAACACATTAGGGAACTAATTTAACAAGAAATACAATGTATTGAGGCGATTTTCGAAAGATAACCGTAGACTCCTCTCGGGCGTTAAAGGGTCAAGCAATTCTTGTTGGTCCGTCCAGGTCTGCGTCGTTAAGGTCCGTGAGAGCCGTCCTCAGCTCCCTCTGGCAGAATCAGTAGTTTTGGTACTGAGAATCCTGTGTAATTTGGCCCCTGGATATTCTCAGTTTTATATCTTATTTTTCTTACGAACTGATGACTTATTGCGATTTTTAACAGAAGTGCATTCAACAAGTCCTATCTGTGAAAACTTCCGGTGCCAGATTTGACAAGTCTGGGATCTTTTTTAGTCCAAAAAGTACGAATCAAACTCACTTCAAAAAAGTTCTCTACAACTTTTTCAATAGAGAGGAAAGTCACAGTAAATCGAACTGTCAACACTATTTTGTGGCGTTAAATAATATCAAAGAATGTAAATTTTTTTGAACAGCGTCGTTCACTTTCGTTGCTAGAATTCGATCATGTACATACAAGTTAAAGTGAATCGTATTTTAAATTTGAATGTAATTTCATGAAAGTTTCAAATCTACATCATCTCATTCGTAGATGGTGGACAATAACTATCTTTACAGGCAAAAAATGATGTCGTGTTAGATCTAGTCATGAAATTTGTCATATTTTGAGGCTCGATGACATTACAGTTGAAAGTGAGTGGCTTCACGAAGCTGTCTGAGGTGGAGGAGGTGATTGCCGTGAAGACTCAACTCTGGCGCTGTCTGGACAGCTGGGAGAAGCAAGGCGCCCAGTGGCTGCAGGTGGGGAGTCACATTCACGCCGTCCTTGAAACTCTGTTGCCTTTCCAAAGAAATCTTTATCGATAGCTTCAATTTTCTCAATCTAGTTTTATTTGAAGGGTTTTTCAGTACCTCAACTGAAGGAGGAGGGCGGGAAGTTTATGCTAATAAAGTATGAGGGTTCCCTTTGCAATAGGTTTTCTCCGTTTTCTACCATTACCAGTAGAGCTACATGCGTTTGTCTAATGTGTCTTTCTTATCTTGTCTAAAGTGAAATGCTCGACCTTCTAATCATGAAAATGCTACGTGTATTGTGTTTGTTTTACTTTACATGCCCTCATTATTGTATTTCACGTGCGGTATGAATTATATTACTCCAATAGTTCATGTGATTTGAACTGAATTACACTTTTAGGTGATGGAAAAATTTCATAAAACATTTTTTATTGTGCATGAATATCAAAATAGTTCATACTATACCAGAGATAAGTTCTAAAATTAGACTAGACGATGCTCTGTACACAAAGGCAGTCGAATAGCCTGAAACATCAAGTGGAATAAATCGCTGTGCGTACTACACAAATATGTGAAATTCTGGGGTAAAAAATTCACGCCCCTTTTCACTGAAGTGAAAAAACTCCTGGGTTTGAGATGGAAATTTTGGCCTTTTCTTTTCTTTAATGGTAACTGAATAAGATAGCAGTAACCTTGTTTACGCAAGCGAATTATCTGTTAAATTGCCCCCGAACATCAACACGATTTCTCTCCTTATACCTGATGTTCGCGTGACATTTCAGACTGAAGTGCGGCAGCTGAAGTGCGAGGAGGTGGTGTCCATGACACGAGGCTACCGGGCCACGGTGGAGCAGCTGCAGGGCACCAGCGAGGGATCAGCGGTGCTCGAGCACCTCGACCTGCTGCTGAAGACATTCGAAGAGAAGGTGAGACGCGACCTCTGGTGCGAACATGGCTAGCTCGTTATACCAGCAGTGCTGGTTTCACCGAGTACTTTTTAGTGTTTATGCTCATGACTCGAGTGATGGCAGGGCAAACAATCCAAATTAGGTAAAAGGTGGATGTTTTTTGGACACCTTGTTCACACTTATTATATCGTGACTGGTTTACACGAGAGAAATGAAACTTTCATGTAAATCTTCTCTATATTCCTGGCGTTAATTTTGAGATTGACTGTCAAGTGTCAATTCAAGCCTCCCAAAATTCTAATATCAAATTTACCAGATCCCGACAAAACCTCGTATGCCAAATACTATCTAGAGATTTGAAGGGAATTTGTAGAAATAAATTCTATATATTTAATAAAAGACATAAGCTTGTGCACGCATGCTTCAACTTGGAATGACGTTTGGCTCGACTGAGCTGTTATTGGTGTTGAGCCACACAGCGCCCTTCATTTCGCTGCTGCACCCAAGGATCAGGACTCCGTTGCAGAAGAATCAATTGAGAGTGAAGTTCATGCATAAGAAGTTGAACAACCTCGTGGGGTGGATCTTTTGCTTCGGTGAATGTTCGGCGCACTTCCCAACGGATACTTTTTTACAAAACGAAGCGTCTTTGTCGCACATAATCCATATATTGTAAATGTAAATAAATTAATATTGATAAAATTAATTATTTACATCTCACAATACTCCTCTAATCGCTACGGACATGTACAGGACGGTGCTTTTCTGTCCTTCGATAAGGACTTTGTTCTCATTGAAATTTAAACCTCAAGTGTTCTTTTTTCAATTAATTTTGGAAATATCTGTCAACCTTTCCCAGAGTGAATAATTTTGGATGTTGACAGGAATGCATTACATTTCATTATTTATACCTAGTTGCATTGCAGGCTGCAAAAGCTTCTCTCGGCTTACCTCGGTAGTGTCTAAGAACGTGAGCTGAAGGAATAGAATATTTATGGATGATAATGTTCTGGTAGCATAAATACCGTCTTCAAAGGCTTAAGGTGTTAAGGATCATATCATTCAAGAGTATAAATGGATTAGTGATGCAGGTCGAACATCGTGGAAACTGTCGTTTTCTGACTGTTTTTTTAGCTTGTTCATTTTTTTCGTTGAATTTTAATGTGTTAAAACACTTAGGTATCGCTGAAAAAATACTATAAATAAACAAATGAAAATTAGAGCTCAAGGCATTCTTCAGTTTCTCAAACTTGAGAAACAAGATACACGCTAGCGCGCCACTGAAAGGACTAGCAAACTAACAAATTCATCTCACCAACAATCCCGTGTTTTCAAGCATGAGTGCCAGTGCTAATATAATTCATAATCTTATTGGAGTTTTCTATTAAATATGCCAATATTACGCTTCGGATTTGAAAATTTCAGCGTTTCAACTCGTGCGAATCCAACCAAAAAGCTCTCGTAAAATTGGAAACGGTTGCAGCTGCCGCTGCTGGCCCCCTCAGGGGGATACAATTATTGTATCTATGGGAACTAGCGCTCCCAGGGGGACAATGTGAGGGCCCGAGCTAAAGGTTAGGTAGGCTTTCTTTTGTTAAAATAGAATAGGTTTTGTTGTGTTACGGACCATCTTTTTTTCGGTTCACTGCTGTCCTGTTTTTCACCGCCTACCACTTTCTTCTTCAACTTTTTCTTGTTTCATGAACTTCTTTCTTAGCTTTCTGTTTCTGTGCCCTTTCTGCATAGATTCCACGTTCCCTTAACTCCATACTAAATGGTGCCTTCTTCCTTCCTCTCTTTACATCTCATTGTTGAGGATAGGGAGGCTTAAACTAACTAATAAACTAATAAACTGCCGCTGCTGGCAGCTTTGACTGCCCCAGCACTGCAGGCGCGGCACTGGGAGCAGATGGAGGGAGTGGTGGGAGGTCACCTGCCCCCCACACTGACTGTGAACTACATCCACCACATCCTCGGCTACGCGCCGCAGCTCATCCGACCCAATTGAAATTCTGAGCCTTTTACAGATCGTTTTCAGGCAGTTATAAGCCAAGAGTTTAGTCGTTTTCAAGCAGTAAATTAGCCTTTTTCGTAGCAAATGTCTAGTATTTTAAGCCCTTTTAAACGGCTATTTCTGGGCATCGAAACGGCTAATGCAACGGCCATTTTGGGCTTCTCTACTACCTGAACGAGGCTATTCACGACCATTTTTTGCTTTTCCATTGCTTGAACGAGTCTCGTCCTGGCCTTTTTGGGCTTCCTTACTGCTTGATCAAGGCTAATACCGGCCCTTTTGGGCTTCCTTACTGCTTCATCAAGGCTAATACCGGCCCTTTTGGGCTTCCTTACTGCTTGATCAAGGCTAATACCGGCCCTTTTGGGCTTCCTTACTGCTTGATCAAGGCTAATACCGGCCTAAATATTAGGCTTCCGTACGACTTATAGAGGGCCTTGCAACGACCTCAAAGAGCTCCAACATCAGATTTTTTATACGATATAAAGAGTTTGTAAGGCCGGGTCTTGTGACTGCTTCGCCTAGTGAGTTCCGATTTGAGGCGAGTGAAGCAGCGGACTTACGTTTTTACTTCTCCGGCTGTAGGTATCGATGATAAGCGGCGGAGAAGTGGGAACTTTTTGTAAAATAAATTTACATTGGGAAATATTAAGATTACTGAACATAGAAGGACTAGAATCGAGGTTTGAGGGATAACTAGGGTAAAGCACTACAAGTTGAATGCTCAGCGTTCGACAACCCAAGTGTTCCAACAGTTATAAGGTATCATTCATATTTATTTTATATAATGCATTAATAAAGTGCCAATTTAATGTTATGCTCAGCAATTAGCTTTTCTATCCTAGTTTTCATGTTGACTGGATTAATTATTTATAGTATTGTTGAAGATGTTTAACGAACCTTACCTAATCTAACTTAACTAAGTTAGGTTAGTTGAAATTCATTTAGTTCTTTACATTTACTGAAGTAATACGACTTGTACAACATTTACGATTACGAGTCTTTTTACAATCTATTACGCGTCCAAATAGAGGTCGTCGAAAAGGCTTGAAAACGACTTTAAACGACCCGAATGAGCCCGCAAACAGCCATTGACTAGACCTATAAAAGGCCAGTTGAATGAAGAGCCCTTTTCAAGCCCTAATAGGCCAAGTATAGGTAGGAGTCGGTTTGAAGTCGTGGTTTTTGGCCCTTTTGGGCCGTTTTCGACCTTTTACGACTAATTTACTACCTGAAAAGGGCGATAATTTTCAATTGGGGAGTGGCCGGGGAGGCGAAGCTTCAGCACCGCATAGAGGAGCTGCTGGCTACGGTGGGGCTAGCTAGCAAGTGTGTGGGCACGTAGAATATGCAAGACACTTGTTTATTAACTGAATATTTGTCTTGTAATCGCTCTGTGTTGTGAAATGCTATCGTGTCCCATTGAAAGGATGCGTACACTTTGATCACTTGTCTGCTTGCTCACTAGCTTACTTGGTTTCTCCGTCTTCCTTGCCATTATTTGAAGCCCAGAAAATAATCGACAATAATTGACATCGAATAAATAGAAATATGTAATTGATAAACAGTTAATTGACTTTCTTCGTGATATCTCCCACTGTTTAGAGCAGTTGTCCTTAACCTTTTTACTCCCACGGCGTCCTTAACAATTTTCAGGGGAAATTGTGTACGGATGGACTGGTATACACGAGCTCACAACAAAAAATGTTGTAAATATGTCCTCAAACATGCTCAGCAGTGAAAGTTCACTCTTTGTCGAAAACATAACTGGGGAAAATCAGGCTATACTGCGGAGGCTCACGCCCAAACCCCCCCCGTCAGGGGAACGCTCCTCCCAGGTGAAGAACCACTGTTTTAGAGGGTACCTGAACCCAACACATTGGGAGCATATTTCTATCTCTGATTTACAGCTTATTTATTTTAAAATATTTGTTTCTTTCCTGCATTTAAATGGGAAATCATAATGGGGAAATTATAAAAGTTATACAACTCGTATCACAAGTGCGCTTATAACATTATAACACACCTTTTCGTTCACGTGATCAAAGATTAATGAATACTTGTATACATTTTTAGTGTGAATTAAATACTTCATATCTTATATAATTGAGCCTCAATAATAAAGATAGATTTTTGACAGCGCGAGTTCATTATTTTTAACTATAGAGCACAGAGTGGTTCAGAACAAGAGGTACAAAATTGCACATTAATTAGAAAATGGCATAATAAACACTTTTTCTTCCATGAAATCTTTCGAAAAAATTCGGGTTTATGAGATATTAACTGCTTATTGTTTTAAATAATGAAATTTCATTACACAACAGGAATTTTCACTGTTCCCGTTACCACGTTTTACTGGTGCCGAACTGAATTATTATTTGTGTATCGGGAAGGGAACAGACAATAGAAAAGGATGTGATAAGGATTACTTGCACTTAGTAAGTATTCCAGCCCACCCACACCTTCCCGAGGTGGTACTGTTAGTATACCCATTAGGAGTTGTAACTCATTACATATTGTTTATGTAAATTGATAATATAGTGTTCATAAGGTTATTTATTGAATTGTTGTCAGTGGGTAGAACCAACGTGGGGGGCGCCCACTAACAACTCGGTTTTATTTTTTATTTTATTTTAGTTTTGTGTATTTAAATTACAATATTTGTGAGTGTATTATAAGAGGAAAATACTTGGCCCCCTTGATTTATCAAGGGGACCCACCACGGGGGATAACAAGCGAGGGGGGGAGCTCGAGAGGCACCGTGACCGGCCGCCCCAGCAGGGAGCGCGGTGCAGGCGCTGAGGGTCCGAAGACCGCCGGGACTGCGAGGGGGCAGCGTGTGGGAGCGGCTTCACGCCCTGCTCCGCCTGCCGCTGCCGCAGAACCTACTACAGCTACTGCTGCTGCCGGAACGAGCGGCCGCAACCTGGTTGACAAGAGGATCGACGCTCTCGAGGAGAAGATCAACTCACTTGTGAACTTAATTCGAAACCTACGACCAACCTACGAAAACACCCTGGCTGACTCCAGACCCAGTGAACCCGAGACTGTGGAAGATAGGATTTGCAACATGGAGCACATCATGGAGGACGTACTGGGGGCAGTTTCTGAGCTTCTTCGTAAAAGCACAAAGAGTGCTCCTGGTGCGGGAAGCGAGCGGAGGAAAACAAAATACACCCCACTTGACTTGAACAATCTGCTTGAAGAGAAACGCTTCAAAAGATTCTATATATTGAAACTTACACCTGAAAACAAGAGGAAAATCAACCCCTATCATCTCCGAAGTGAAATTTACAAACAAACAAACCTATTTCCAAAAAAAAATTACGACGAGCGGTCAAGAAAACTTAACAATAGAAGTAGTGAATCAACAACAAGGCAAAGTACTGCTGAAGATAACAAAGATTGGCCAAGTACCTTGCCGTGTAACCGAAGCTCTTCACATAAATATCTCCAAAGGTCTCATCTACGTCAATGAATTCAACATCGAGAATGTGGAAGAATTTGCAAGCGGCCTCATAGAAAACTGCAACGTTACTACAGTCACCGAAGCCTCCCTCATTAAACCTAAATATCAACAAACAAAAGCCTTCTTAGTAGAGTTTAACCAAGAAATTCCTCCCGGTTATATATATATATATTCCAGGAGAACGAACAGACACCAAAGTTTACCCCTACAAAGATAAACCAATGTCCTGCTCCAAGTGCCAACAGTACGGCCACACTTGGAAAAAGTGCAACAAAGTTCACCCCGTCTGTGGCAAATGCGGACAGGAAAACCACACCTCAGACACGTGCTTGGAGGAGAGAGCGACCTGCCTCCATAGCCAGGGGCGACATCGTGCAAGAGACAAGGTTTGCGCCAAGTACCAGGACGAGGAAAAGATTCTGGAAATCCAGCGGAAGTTCAAAGTGGGTAAAAGGAGAGCCAGACAGATCATGAGCGGAGTCGATATCGTACCTGAGCAGAAAGATAAAGGCGGTGCAACGCACTTCATTTGCAAACTCTCCGAAACAGATAAACGATAACTTATTCCATGGGCATTCGAAAAAAGTCTTAGCTTCAAACTCGGCCAAAAACCTAAAAGTATTCGATCAGGCGGCAAAGACCATTTCGTTTTCGAAGTCTCCCTCAACAATTCAAATACCCTAATTACCAGTATAACATCTGTCAACGGGATGTCAGTAGAAATCTTTGAACACCAACGTTTTAATACCACCCAAGGGCTCACGTTCGTTTACGAATATGACCTGTCCGACTTCGAAAATTTCCAAAGAGGCCTTATGGAGGAATATAACCTGCAGGATGCTCAAAAAGCAACATGGATCAAACCCAGAAATCCAAGCTCCATCACACTGCTTCTTACATTTCGCCGTGACCTCCCGGAATATATAAAAATACCGGGCGAACAAATGAAATCTAAAATTTACGAGTACCTCCCCAAACCGATGCTGTGCAAGAAATGCCAAGAATATGGCTACACCGTCAAACACTGTCCAAGCGCTGAAGTAATTTGTGGCAAGTGTGACACGAGCGGACACGAACGAGATCGGTGCACCAGCGGTAAACTCGACTGTCCCCATTGTGGAGGTGACCACCTCACAGGTTCAGAAAAGTGTTTGGAACAAAAATACCAGCAAGAAATATTGACAATTCAGATCCGCTACAAAATGACAAGAAAACAGGCCCAATTAAAACTCAATTAAGAACAACCCCAACTCAGACACAACTTCGCGCAAGCACTGCAACGAAACGTAAGCAAACTCAAACACTCACAAGACCCTGAAACGACGAGCTGCAGTAACGGCACAGGGACCAGTCATTCGTGCCCTGCTGATGCACCGCAACAGGGCGTCATACAGGAGACCTCGTCTTGCGTCGAAGTCAAAAGAAAGCATGCTGGCTCTGACGATGAGGATGCTCCAACGGAAAAGAAAAAGGTAACCGATGCTGCAGCCTAGATAAACCACTCCATAACAACAACTATGGCAGACAACGGAGATGATTCGGCATTGAGTGAGATAGAAACCACAAGCGAAAATAACCCAACTGTACGAAGCCAGGCAAAACACACCAAACAAGATCACGAGGATGGACGCCGTTAAAACTCCTTGCCAAAAGAAGGGCGTAAATCTCCCGGGACTCTCCTAGGGCGACAACGCAACGTAGGGAGCGCTCTCGGAGCCGGTCACAACCGCGAGGCCGCTCTCAATAACCCGGACAGACCAACACTGCTGCAAGCCACCTATCATCTCATCCCTTCCGCATCCCTTCGCGCCTTTATCCTTCCATGGCACCAGACATCAGCGAGGCTAACATCCTTCAATGGAACTGTCAGGGACTCCGTTCAAAAAAGGATGAACTTTCCCTGCTAACTAATGGCTATCACCCTATTGCAATCGCTCTTCAAAAAACAAAGCTGTGGAATAATTCCAACTTTAACCTTCCACACTATGCATGCCTCCGTCGAGATGACGATTTCAACGTGACTCCTCACGGAGGAGCAGCATTATCAATCCATGAATCCGTTCCGTAACAAGAAATTCATCTTAACACGCAAATGCAGGCAGTAGATGCTGTTATCCAAACAAGCCAAACCATAACCGTAGCATCTATTTACTCTTCATGGGCCCACCCACTAAGTAAAGAAGGACTCTGTGAAATCATCAAACCAACGGCGTCCCCCAGTACTCATCACGGGCGATTTTAACGGCCACATACAGCGTGGGGATGCGGAGATTCAGACGCCAGAGGACACCTCATCGAGTACGTCGTAACTGATCTAAACCTAAACATTATCAACTCAGGAGCACCGACGAGAATATCATATAACACCGAATCCGCAATAGATCTGACCATTTGCTCCCCAAGGCTCGAATCCGACCTCCAGTGGTCAGTCGCCAGCTCCCCAAACGACAGCGATCACTGCCCCATCACGATCGCCTTCATGAATAACCTCCAACATGAAGAGGGGAGAGCGGTGTGGAGCGTAAAAGAGGTGAATTGGGAAACCTATCAAAATCATCCGTCATGGAACAGCTTACAACAAATCAGAGAGGAAACGTGCAGCGAAGCCTTGCGACAGTTTTATGAAACCATCACCAACATTGCTCAGGAATGTGTACCACAAATCACATTGAGCAAATTCTACCCAAAACCATACTGGACAGACTCGCTGAAGGAAACTAGAAAAAATAGAGGAAAGCTGTACCAGAAATACAGACGGAACAAAACAGCACGGAATTGTATCATATGGAAAGAAGCTAAAGCGACCCACCGCAAAGCATTAACGGAAGAAAAGAGGATCGCCTGGATGAAACTGGCCAACACCCTCAATAAGAACACACCCATGTCAAAAATTTATGAAACTATCCGGAAAATCAAAGGCCGCCAACAAAGAAGCATTCATATTTTAAAAGAAAACGACCGGTCGAATACGACAATCCCCATATAGCAAACAAACTGGCGTCAGTATTCAGTCAAGTGTCCAGCTCCGCCAACTACCCAACCCACTTCCAAACATTAAAAGAAATATCTGAACAACAGCAGCTAAACTTCTCCTCAGACAACAGCGAAGATTATATTTCAACCTTCACACTGCAGGAACTAAACACTGCATTATCCAACGTCAAACACTCGGCCCCTGGTCCTGACCAAGTAAACTATCTAATGATTGAAAATATGCCTGATAATACCAAACAGCACCTCGTAAACCTATTTAATAAATTCTGGAACGACAGTTTCTTCCCCGAAGAGTGGCGCACAACCACAGTCATCCCTTTACCAAAACCAAACAAATCACATGCATCACCTGAGAACTACCGCCCAATCGCTCTGACCAGCTGTCTGTGCAAAACCATGGAGCGAACGATGAATAACCGCCTCTACGAGTTCTGCGAAATGCGCGGATTCCTCACCAACATCCAGTGCGGCGGCCGTCGAAGCAGATCAACCGTAGATCACCTCGTCAGATTAGAATCATTCGTACGCCAAGCATTTGTACGAGACGAACACTGCATCAGCGTATTTTTCGACCTCAAAAAAACTTACGATACCACATGGAAATATGGCATAATGAAAGACCTCCACTCGATGGGTCTAAGAGGTAGACTACCCTTGTACATCGAACAATTTTTAAGTAACCACACATTCCGAGTCTTAATCAGCCATTGCCTCTCAAAACCCCTGTCAACAAGAGGAAGGAGTTCCCCAAGGAGCCGTGTTATCAGTGACTCTATTTGCAATAAAAATAAATCAAATAGCCCACGCAGTACCTCAGGACCCTAGATTCCATGCGTCGCTGTGTGTAGATGACTTACAAATCGCGTACCGTCACAGGGATTTGAACACCATCCAAACCCAACTGCATAGCTGCATCGACCAAGTCACCGAGTGGACCAACAACATCGGATTCTCATTCTCCTCAGTCAAAACTAAGGCCCTGCACTTCAACCTCCTGCCGGGCCTATTCCCAGACCCGTTGTTGAACATGAACGGAGAAAACATTGAGTACGCCAACGAATGCAAATTTTTAGGTCTATGGTGGGATAAGAATTTAATCTGGAAACCCCACATAACAAAAATGAAAGATAGCTGCAAAAAGATGATCAATGTGCTAAGATCCGTCTCCTCGCATGAATGCGGCGCTGATCAACACACTTTGATGTACTTGTACAAGATATTTATCAGGTCTAAAATAGACTATGGATGCATTGTGTATGATCCTGCCTGCAACACCACCCTCAAGGACATCGACACCATAGCCAACGAATGCCTCTGAATTGCCACTGGAGCATTTAAGTCAACACCGATACCATCCCTACAAATTATAGCGAACAAAAAGCCTCTTCAACTCCGGAGACAAAGCCTGTCCCTTAAATACTATTACAAAATCCAAAGTCAGCTCAACAACCCTGCCTATAAGATGGTCATCCCACCCACGGATAAGCGCCTATTCAACAAAAAAGCATATCATACCAACGTTTGCAGTAAGAACTAGCACATTGATAGACAAACTGGCAATCGAGAGGAGGTTTGTAATGAATGACTTTTCTTATCGATTGCTCAACATCACAACGCCTACTTGGAAAACACCCCTTGTCGATATCAACCTAAAACTTAAAGAACATAGAAAAGAGTCAACCCCGCCAATCGTATACCAGCAGGAATTTAACAGAATGGTCCACGAGAATTACTCAAACAACACCCTCATCTCCACCGATGGCTCGAAGAGCGACCATGGAGTTGGCGCCGCTGCAGTGTGCGGAGATGTAATTCGCAGGGTCGCGCTCCCGTCCGTCGCCTCCATCTTCAGTGCGGAGCTGCAGGCCATACATCTGGCACTGAACATCATTCAAGTACAACCTACGCAAAGTGACTACACCATTTTGACCGACTCACTGAGCTCTCTGCTCAGCATCCGTGACAAGCGCACCAGACACCCAATGTCGAGAAAACTGCAGCACAGATTACATGACTTTCATCAAAATAACAAAAACGTATCCTTCTGTTGGGTACCGTCTCATGTAGGCATTGCTCACAATGAGCAAGCCGACCGTGCAGCGAGGGCAGCAGCCTTATCCGCTCCCGAATTCCTACCCGTCTGCTATTCAGACTGGAACCCGATCATAGATACAAAAATAAACGAAGTATGGAGTGAAGCTTGGCGGCAAGGCAGAGGCATCCTCTGTAGCATCCGACCGACTCCAGGACCATGGAAAAAACTGATATTGAAGCGCAAATATGAGGTGATCGTCAACAGGATGAGAACTGGCCACATGTGGATCACCCATAACTACCTCATAACCCGGACGTTGAAGAGGCACCTCCGGGTTGCCCACTGTGTGATGGAGCTACTCTGACCGTCCCACATATTCTCGTCGGCTGCCCTAACCTCGCTGAAGCTAGAGCTACCCATACCAAAGTCTTCAGAGATCCCAACACCCGAACAACCATCCAGCACCTGCTGTGTGATGGTGGCCCCCTGACGGAGATACTGGCATTCCTATGTCGCATAGGACTCCAGAACTCTACATGAGCGCATGGCAATACGAGCTCTCGAGACTTTAGCCGCGCCTCTGTGTACTCAACTGCTGACTGTGATAAGCTCAATGCATCTGCCTCATTTAAAGCAGAAATGGTGTGGCCGAGCGCACTGCGTTGCCAGCCCGGTAAAGGTTTCAACATGGGAAGGGCGCTCGTAATATGGTAGTAAAATACAATACTGTAATATGGCCGGGCGCGCTGCGTTGGTGCCCCAGGGGGTTTCAGCGTGGGTAAGGCGTCCGGCCGTAAATGGGTGGGCAGCTTAAACCCCCTACGGGGTTTGGCTGCCCAGTGCGTTCGAACGTACTGTGCTGTGTAGAAATTTTAATGGGGAGACACTCGCTATCTTGAATTGTAACTACAATCATGATACTCGTACAATTTTGATGTTTCAAGTAATAGTGATGTGAATCTTTTGTGGTAATTTGAAATAGTCCGATACTTATTAAATTATGTGACCGTCGATGCGCTATAGGTTGAGTAACTGAAGCGCTAGCAAACCCATGTTAATACTGCTACTACCACTAAGGCGCTTGGCAGTTAGAGGGTGAGCAGCTGAAACCCCTGCGATTCCAGCTGCACTCTCAATCGAAATTCATACCAAGTATCTTTTAATTGCTTCGCGAAAGCGAAGGGGTCCACATTTGCTATTAGCTGGCGACCCCGGTGGAAAAGTGACCACAAACAATAATAATAACCATTAATTAATAATATTTATTAATGTTATTATTAATAATAATAATATAGTTAATAATATAAATAGTTATTAATAATAATAATAACCAAACTGACAGGGCCATCACAGCCAGACGACCGGACATCGTCGTCATTAACAAGACCAAGAAACAGATCAAGATTATCGACGTGCCAGTTCCGTACGACTCAAGAATCGTCGAAAAGGAGGCTGAGAAAATCCTCAAGTATCAAGACCTCCGGGTCGAGCTCGCCTCGACCCACGGTTGCCGCGCCGAGGTGGTTCCCATCGTGATTGGGACACTTGGGGCCTCAACCACCAATCTTGAAAGGCATCTGGGTAGCATCGGCTGTGATAAAATCCACCCTGGACTGCTGCAAAAGTCAGTTCTCCTGGGATCTGCCCACATTCTTCGCAAGGTGCTCGGATAACACCGGACACTGAGCTGAAGCCGAACCCACCCAGACGAACTGGATTCGAATATGGAGAAGAGAAGAAGGCGGTGATCCTCAGGGTGCGGGACGCACCCCGGAACGCTACGCCTAAAGGGACCGAAGGCTGCGAAGGAAGGAAGAAAGGAAGAGGAGCGTAAAACACTCGTTACACCACTTCTGACTGGAACAACCTGAAGACAACCCTACACCAGCCTGAACAACTTGGCTGTGGATCTGTTTCAATAATAATAATAATAATAACAACAGAGGAACACTCCTCCCAGGTGAAGAACCACTGGTTTAGAGCATACCTGAACCCAACACATTGGGAGCATATTTCTATTTCTGATTTACAGCTTATTTATTTTAAAATATTTGTTTCTTTCCTGCATTTAAATGGGAAATCATAATGGGGAAATTATAAAAGTTATACAACTCGTATCACAAGTGCGCTTATAACACACCTTTTCGTTCACGTGATCAAAGATTAATGAATACGTGTATAAATTTTTAGTGTGAATTAAATACTTCGGAATTTTCACTGTTCCCTTAACCGCGTTTTACTGGTGCCGAACTGTGTTATCATCATTTATATCGTAAAGGGAGCAGACTATAGACAAGGATTTGATAAGGATTACTTGTCCATAACATGTATTCCAGCCCACCCACACCTTCCCGTGGTGGTACCATTAGTATACTCACTATGAGTTGCAACTCATTACATATTGTTTATGTAAATTGGCAACATAGTGATCATAAGCTTATTTATACGAGTGTTGTCCGTGGGTAGAACCGACGTGGGGGGCGCCCACTAACACCTGGGTTCTTTCCTTATTAGTTTTGTGTAATTATCTTGAATTGTTCTTGTGTTAAAAAGGAAAACTAGAAGCGGCCCCCTTGATTTATCAAGGGGTCCCATCCCTTGTATACAATGAGCGAGGAGAGCGCAACAGGTCCTCACCGAAGAGCAATGGAGCCTCTGCAGATGTGCGAAGAGAGAACAGGAAGTGACCCACCTGACAGAGGAGAACAAGTCAACAAATAACAAGTTCTAAGAAGAGAATTGAAAGAGCGATTGAATTGATGCTGGGTGGAATTGGTGGAGAGGATGAAGATAACATGACTGCTGATCTAAGTGCCGAGGAGATGGCTGTGATTGAGCGGCAGTTGGCAGAAATTGAACAAGCAATTGTAACAACTCGATCCAAGGCCTCAATGGACCCGAAATTAGCTGACAGCAGAAAAACTATGAAGAAGGAAAAAAGAAAATATGCGCCATTCGTGTTCACTGAGGAGAGAAACTTTCCGAGGTTCTTCTCAATTACCCTCGAACGTGGAAAGAAGAGAACGATTAATCCGTTCGATATTATAGGACAAATTGAGGAAGTGACTGGCTAAACGCCGATGAGGATTTTTAGCATGAACAGTGAGACAGTGCTGGTGGAGGTGCGGAGTGCAGAACAGGCAGCGAGGATGGTGGATCTAGCGTGCGTGGATGGTGAACCGTGCCAGACAGCTCAGTATGGACGCTTAAACAATTCAGTGGGCCTCATATATATAAGTGAATTTGACATAACTGACGTAGAAGAATTCAAGACTGGACTCCAGGAACATTACAATTTAGAGGACGTCACCAAAGCCACTTTCATCAAAACAAGATACCCGGAGACCCAAGCCTTTCTGATTACCTTCAAGCAACCGACAGTTCCATACAGCATCTACATTCCTGGTGAAAGACGAGACACCAAGGTTTACCAATTTAAAAACAAACCAATGATGTGCTTTAATTGCCAAACATACGGGCACACCACCAAACGCTGTTGCAATACTTCAGCTCTGTGCAGAAGATGCGCTGAGGTAGGGCATTCCTCACCAAGCTGCACGTCGGACCAGCCGAAATGCTTTCACTGTGGAGGTCCTCACGTAGCCGGAAGCATTCTTTGTGAAAGAGAAGTTGAAGAGAGGGGCTTGCTAGAAATAATAGAGAGGGAAAAAGTAACCCTGAGAAGAGCAAAGCAAATTAGAGAAGGAACAAGTAAAACCCAACCAGTACCACCATCCAACAAATTCATAACGCACTTCGATTGTGAGAAGAAGGAGGCACACAGACGGAAGATGTCGCCGTGGCTCCTCGAGAAGTGTATCGCCCAGCACCTTGGAAGTAAACCCAAAGCAATCAGATCACGCAGCAAAACAGTATTTACAGTAGAAGTAAATGACGCAACTCAAAGCCTCAGGATTAAAAAATTGCACCAAATCAATCAACTACCTGTCTCTGTGGAAGAAAATTTGAACTTTGCCGTACAAAAGGGTCTCGTATATATCTATGAGTATGATTTAAACAACTTCGAGGAATTTAAGAAAGGCTTGTTGGAAAAGTGCGGTATACAAGACGCAGTCCCTGCCACTTGGATGAAACCAAGAAATCAGCTAGCCAAGCCCATTCTTGGATCATTAAGGCAACCCATTCTCCCAGACTTCATCGACATGCCAGGAGAGCAAGCAAAATCGCGAGTCTACGCGGTAAAACCAAAACCAATGATGTGCAAGAAATGCTTAGAATACGGCCATGGAATAAAGTATTGCCAAGGGAAACAAGTATGCTCGAAATGTAGCTCAGTTGGTCACTGTATAGACGACTGTAAATCAGAAGAGCTAAAATGTTATCATTGCGGAGAGCAACATATTGCAGGTGTGAGGGGCTGCAAGACGAGAAAAGTCGAGGATTAAATTTTAGTTGTACAGATCAGGGAAAGAGTCTCGCATGGACAGGCAAGATTGTTGTTTCATCACCGACATCCCAATTTCTCAATAAACTTTGCCAAGGCAGTTACAACGCCCAATGATCCACTCAATGTAGAGGTAACCAACAGAAAGAGAAACCGCCAAGAAGACCAGGAACCATCACTGGAACCCCAGTGTAGTAGGAAGAAAGCTGGAAAAGCTATTAAAGCAGATGAGAAAAGAAGTAGATTCTCATCTATGAGCGATGGTGAACAACCAGGAAGAACGGAAGTGGTGTGTGAAAGCCATCAGACTGGAAGACTATTCACAGCAACAGTAAACCTCAACTGCCTACAGTAACACCGGAAAAAGAAAGAGAATCCCGAAGGAGAGAAACAAACAAGATCTTTGATAAGTATACGCGCGAAGAGCGAGCAAGATCCGAAGACCAGGATAAGGATAACTACGAGGAGGAATTGAAGAAGGCAAGTGGTTCAAAACCGAGAGAAAGGGGACGGAGGTTCCGTGGAAGATCGAAGGAAGAATACCGCAGAAGATCTCCGAGAGGGATAGAGGAAGAGAGGAAATCTGGGCGAAGGACTCTGGAAGAAACTAAGCGCAAGTGGAGGTAATGGCGGCTGAAGAGACAGTGTTCATCCAATGGAATGTACAAGGAATGTCATCGTCTAAGGAAGACTTGATTAACTCGGTCCACACCTTCAAACCTGCTGTGCTGGCTGTCCAGGAAACATTTTATGGCACTGATTTTATATCCCCAATATCAGGGTACAACGGATTCTGTAAGCAAGGTCACTATAATCAACGGTTCCATGGAGGAGTGGCGTTGTATATCCATTCATTAATACCAACTCAAGAAATTCAAATACAATCTACACTCCAAATAACAGCAGTAAAGGTTTGCTCAAACCAATTCAAGGTGATAACAGTTGCATCTGTTTATCTACCACCCAAGTCAAACGTAAGCCTGGAAGAATTATTCACTGTAATAAAAGCTTTGCCAAAGCCGAATATCGTAATGGGGGACTTCAACGCCCATCACAGTGAATGGGGCTGTAATATGCACAGACAGACGAGGACGACTACTACAGAAGTTCTTATCACAGGACTTCAACATAATTAATGATAATTCTGCCACCCATATTTCTGGAACAATAATAGACCTCACCGTGACGCCTCCTAGCCGAGATCGCTCCTGACGTGAAATTCGCCGTACTCCCGTCGGTCCTGAGCAGCGACCACTTTCCGATTACGCTGACCCTACGACGCGGCAAGCCGACAGACGGATTGAGACGGAAGGTTGGAATTTTAAGAAATGCAACTGGAAACGGTATCGACAGGATGATGTTTGGGAGAATGTACAAGAACTCGATGCTCCTGAAAACCCTGAAGCAGCGGTTAGAGAACTATACGCACGATTTAACCATGCCGCTGAAAGGTGGATACCCAAATATAAAAGACGACGGTTCTATGCGAAACCTTGGTGGACGGCAGAATGTAAAGCTGCATGGCGAGAAAGGGAAAAAGGTTACAGGTTGTATAAGAGGACTGGGACGATGGAAGACAAGGTGAAGTGGAAAAGGTCTAGAGCAGTTGCAGCGAAGACGTTCCAAGAGGCGAAACAGAACAGCTGGAGGGAATTTGTCTCCACTCTTAACATCAATACACCAAGCAGCTTTATCTGGGACAGAGTGAACAGAATCCGTGGCAGAGAGAAAAAGCAATTAAAAATGCTAAATGAAAGAAATAACCATTTGTAACGGTGAGTGAATTTTCAGAAAAAAAACTGGCTGAAACCTTCAAAACCGTTTCAAGTGACACAAACTACTCAAATGAATTTAGACAGTTCAAACAACAGACAGAAAGAACTCCAATTGACTTTTCTAGTGATAATACTGAACCATATAATGGGCTTTTCACCATACAGGAGCTAACGTCAGCCATAGAAAGTAACGGAATAACTACCCCCGGACCTGATAACGTACGCAATCTCATGATCAAGAACTTGCCGGAAAACGCTCGCCACTACTTACTGAAGATCTACAACGGGCTGTGGGTCGAAGAATATGTCTACCAACCATGGAAAGAAGCAGTGGTTATTTCTATCCCAAAACCCGGCAAGGACCACTGCAATCCTGTAAATTATAGGCCAATTTCATTAACTAGTTGTCTGTGTAAAACTTACGGAAAAATGGTTAATAGAAGATTGATGGAGTATTTAGAAAACCACAAACTACTGACTAGTATCCAGTGTGGCTTCCGAAAAAATCGTTCAACCGTGGATCATCTGGTGAGGTTCGACACTTACATAAGGAAGGCGTTGGCTTGTGGTAAAACTGTTCAGGCTGTTTTCTTTGATCTAGAAAAAGCTTATGATACGACTTGGCGTTATGGTATCTTGAGAGACCTTGCAGCTGCCGGTTTGAAGGGAAGATTGCCAAAATTCATTGTGGAATTTTTGAAGAACCGAACCTTTCGGGTCAGAGTTGACGGTGTGCTATCTTCTCCGTGTGAGCTCGCTACAGGAACGCCGCAGGGTAGCACACTAAGTGTGACACTCTTCGCCATCAAAATTAACTCACTGGCGGAAGAAATCCTGGAGGAAATTTTCAGCTCCTTATTTGTGGACGACCTCCTCATCGCCTATGCGGACCACGACAGCGCCAAAGTTACACAAACCCTGTAATCAGCTATAGATCGAATCACACTCTGGGCCAAACATAATGGATTCAGATTTTCATCAACGAAGACCACATCGATGCAGTTCTACAGAAGAAATGAGCCCATTTTGACTCCAACATTCAAATTAGAAAATAACAATATTCCAATAGTTGAAAGCACCAAATTTCTCGGACTCCACTGGGATAAAAAACTCAACTGGATCACTCATATCCATAAACTGAAAGCTAAATGTAGTAAAGACCTAAATTTAATCAAATCGGCGTCATCTTATTCATGGGGCGCAAATCAAGACATTCTAATGCGATTTTCCCGATCTCTCATTCGTTCGAAGATGGACAATGGGTGTATAGTCTATGGATTTGCGAGTGCAGCTGCGCTGCGAGAGCTGGATGTTGTTGCAAATGAAGCAATGCGGATAAGCACAGGAGCGTTCTAAACCACACCAATAGCAGACCTACAAGTCCAGTGTAATGAGCCTAAATTGGAAATGCGGAGGAAAGATCTGCTCCTCAGGTATTACTTTAAACTGAAATATCATTTTCTGAACCCAGCATATACCTGTGTGAATAACTCTAATCTTGAACTATTCTTCACCAGCAGAAAATGGATCACTGAGCCAAATTATTCAGAGAATCCGCAAGACCATCAACGAATACAGTATTCATACTCAGCCAGTACAACCTTTCTTCACGCCTACCAAATTTTCATGGATGCTTCAAAAATCCAAAATTTAGCAAAACCTAGCAGTATGGAAAAAGACCGAAATTATGCCTTCCATATTACGATCCATGCATAAAGATAATATCAGCAACTATCCAAATTGTAAGATCATTTACACAGATGGCTCCAAATCCCCATCAGGGGTTGGAGCAGCAGCCGTCATGGAAAACGTTACCATGACGTTGTCTCTACCTATAGTAGCAAGTGTGATGACAGCAGAATTGCATGCAATCAGACTTGCTTTAAATATAATAAAAGAAACCCACCACCGTGACTTTGTAATATACAGCGATTTCATTAGCTCTATACAGGCAATCGATTACTTCAATGAAAACACTGAGCTTTTAAAGAAGAAAAGGCTTGAGATCCACCAAATTATTGAAAATGGCTGCAATATCACCATTGGCCGGGTCCCAGCGCATGTGGGTATAGCTGAAAACGAACGGGCAGACCAGGCAGCCAGGGCGGCAGCTCTGAGACCAGCTGAATTTGTATTAGTCCCATACAGAGATTGGTTTCCGGTGATAAAGAGGAGAACTTACGAAATATGGAATCGAGAATGGCAAGAGGCATCAAGAAACTTCAAGGAAATCAAAGCAAGCCCTGGAAGATGGAAGAAGGGTGTCCATAAGCTGAATCGCCAAGAAGAGGTGGTGATTAACAGGCTGCGACTGAACCACACAGCACTAACCCACAGCTACCTCTTGGACCCGGAAGCTCTTGGACAGAGATCTGTATGCGGATGGTGTGGTGTAGTAGTCCTGACAGTGAAGCATCTTTTGGTGGAGTTTGCTGCGCTACAGCAAACAAGAGACAGAATACTTCGACCAGTCACTGGAGGAAGCGTCAGTGTGGCTAAGCTGTTATTTGACGGTAGACCTATTCACAAAGCGCTGGAATATGTGAAAGAAATAAATGTGTTTGGCAATTTATAAGAACAAATGGAAAAGAGTGGAGTCAATCCCATTGTACCAAACGGTTATTCGTAATGGTGACTAGCCGAGTTTGTGGAATAATGCAATGTAATTTTTTAAGCTATACTCGTTGCTTCATCGAAAGGTATCTTTGTTTTTGGCAGTATAGACGATGAAAGCGCAATATGGCCGGGCACGCTATGTTGATACCCCAGGGGGTTTCAGCGTGGGTAAGGCACCCGGCCATAAATGGGTGGGCAGCTGAAACCCCCATGGGGGTTGGGCTGCCCGATGAGTTCAGGTGTACTTGAAGTGGTGGGTTGTAATACCTAGGATGGATTGTGACTTGCATATGGTAGAGGTGATGTGTGGAATTTTTAAAGGTATTTTGTGGATACTTTGCGATGTAATGTAATCGGAAGTCCTGGTGAACTTGTATTGTTGTGGTTCAACTTTGGCCTGAATGCCAAAGCGACAGCTAAATAGTTTATGACCGAAGCTGTCGTTAAATGAGTTATTATTATTATTAAAATTGTACCTGTAAGTAGTTCGGAAGTTCAGCGAAGAAAAAACCGTTTTAATTTTAGAGTAAAAAATTGAAAACATTCATGAACTAACTCAGTTCATTTCCTACTTCACGTGCTCGTTTACTGCCTCAGATTTTATTCCAGCAGACACTCATTAACGCTGCAAAGTTATCGATCATGAAAGGTGAAAACATGATTTAGTTGCGTTATTATTACAGAATGTTTCTGCTTTCAGTGTGACTATGAGCATTTTGAACGGAACGCGTCAATCTTGCAAGCGGTATTAACGCACATGGGCGATCCCTGCGTGTCATCTGTTGCGTAAGCAAATGGCGTATCGTATCAGCGGTAATGGAATTGAAATAATGCGATTCCCACGTTAGTCCACATCGAGCTGTTAACATTTCACGCTGATATCAACATGTCCTAATCGCTTGGGATGAAACTTTTCCCGTAAGCAAATTTATTTCCAGTATCTAGTTTGTTTATAATTATCACTACTATAATATTAAACTTAGAACTTTCTAGCACATCAAAGGCGATCTCATGAGAGAGAACAGAAGAGACTATTTAGAATAAACTGTAGCAAACACGAAATCTATGTACTAGGTGTGTTCTCACACAGAATACCTTGCGCATAGAAACGGGAAGTCAGGCTGGGAGAGTAAGAAAAGACGAGGAAAAAAGAAAAGAATGCATGAAAGCTGAAGAAGCAACTCAGGCAAAAAGATAAGCGTCCCGAGAGCCTATCTATAGCTGGGGTAGTCTAACAGTAACCCCTGCGGGCACCAGTCCTCATAGGAATTTTCACAGTCCCTTTACCACGTT
This sequence comes from Morinoia aosen, assembly GCA_030386875.1. Classification (NCBI taxonomy): domain Eukaryota; kingdom Metazoa; phylum Arthropoda; class Malacostraca; order Amphipoda; family Talitridae; genus Morinoia; species Morinoia aosen. The sequence continues at coordinate 3,469,103 of CM059560.1, forward strand.
TTAATGGTATCTAATTGAACTTATTATAATTGTGATAAAGGGAACATCAAAAGCAGACAAGGATATTGATTGTATGGTACCTTCATTAATTTGTCTGTACCTAGCCGACCCGCACCTTCCCGAGGTGATACCGTTATTATAGCCAGCTGCGTTAGTGTACAATTTATATTGTAACTGATTGTATTGATTATAAATTTTTCCATTTATCTAGTTCTTCTGGCTAGAACCAACGAGGGCGGTGCCCTCTAACATCAGGGTCTTTTGTCTTTTTTGTACTAGTGTTAAGAATTTGTAAAAATTATATAGGGAGTTTTCCCTAAATTTCGTGTGCGGGCCCTTGCCCAGCAAGGACCCCTCCCTTTTCCTGCCCTCGCCTCGGCGCTGAGGCATGGAAACAAATAAAAAAATGGACATCATGGAAATTGCTGAGGAGGGACCTCCATCCCCGAAAATACCGACCGTCGGATTAGCCCATCAGAAAAGGAAACACCGGTATATTTCCTTCGACCTAACAGAGGACAGGTACTTTCCCAAATACTTCTCAATAACTTTTGCCCCAGAAGAAAAGAAAACAGTCAATCCCTTCAGTATTATGGAGGAAATCATGAAAATCACGGGAGAGAAAGTGAAACGACTCTTCAGCATGAACCGAGAGATGATGGTGGTGGAGGTGCGCAGCGAGCGACAGGCCGAAAAGATCGTAGATCTTTCGAGAGTAGAAGATGTGCCATGCCAGACGACGCAGTACGACCATTTCAATCATTCAGTTGGACTAATCTATGTCAATGACTTCAACATTACAGATGTAGAGGAGTTCAAGGTGGGACTCCAAGAAGAATACAATGTGAAAAACGTAACAAGAGCAACATTCATCAAACTACGGAACCCCGAAACGCAAGCATTCTTAATAACCTTTCGACAACAATATGTGCCCTACAACATCTACATCCCTGGAGAACGACATGATAATAGAGTGTACCCCTTCAACAATAAACCTATGATGTGTAACCACTGCCAAACGTATGGGCACACTGCCAAAAGATGTCGCAGCAGCGCAGCGATATGCAGGAGATGCGGTGAAGTTGGTCACTCGTCTCAAGGCTGCACATCCGACCAGGAGAAATGCCATCACTGCGGAGGCTCACATGCAGCGGGGAGTGCTGCATGTAGGAGAGAAATAGAAGAGAATAACGTGCTGGAAATCATGCAGAGAGAAAAGGTAACAATGCGAAGAGCAAAACAACTGAATGACGGAGTGACAGAGGCCGAACGGGCGATGCCATTAACCAAATATATTACCCACTTTGATTGTAAAATGAGTGAAGCATACCGCCGAAATATGTCTCCCTGGCTATTAGAAAAATGCATCGCAAATCACCTTGGAAGCAAACCCAAAACCATCAGATCAACGAGCAAAACAGTATTTACAGTTAAAGTTACGAAAGATTTTGGGGTAGGAGTTGAATTAAAGTTATATCCAGCCGGGAATAATTTAATTGCCTGTCTTTTGAAACAAAAATACACCAGTCAATGTCTAAGGAACACAAATATTCCCGGAAGGGTGGTGTTGATGCAGTTGAGGACCGCTAGGGCGTAGGACCTCTAATCCTGCCACCATCTCCCGTTGCCTGGCGAGATAAAAATGAAATTGTGTAATTTTCGTATTATAAGGTAACAATACACTGTTATTAGTTTTAGTTATAGGCGCCGCAAAGGCCAAGTTATAGTTATAGTAATAGTAATACCACAAGGGTCAAGTTATAGTTATATTAATGGTAATGCCACAAGGGTCAAGTTATAGTTATGTTAATAGTAATAGTAATGCCACAGGGGTCAAGTTATAGTAATAGTAATGTCACAAGGGTCAAGTTATAGTAATAGTAATGCACAAGGGTCAAGTTATAGTAATAGTAATGCCAGGCAGTTGTGGGTTACATTGCTAGTTATAAAGTTAAAGCCGATTCTAGCATCACCAGTTAACTCACGCCAAGCTAACTGGTAACCAACCTCTAGAACGTCGACTCAGAGGCCGCAGGTGGACGAAGACCGACGCGGTAAGACGTGACGTTCTTCATAAGCATCCTTCAAATAGGCTTGGTGTTATCCCTTGTAGGGGTGAGGTGTCACGTAGCGGACGGAAGGACGAGGACTGGACGACACAGGCACCTGGAGAGCTTAGCTCTCCATCTGGAGGGTTTTAGCTTCACCGGATGAAAGAGAGTGATAGTGCATGCTGAGAGGTGTACAACCGAATTATTACGTTGTGCTTGCTGGAAGGGTCAAAATGATCTACCCCAAGCTCTAGTGGCAAGCTCCCGAAGTAAAGTTGATGATACATTCAGGAAGCCTAGGTTGCAGTCAGGTTAGCTACCGGTAAGCCTAGCGCTAGAACTGGTGATGCTCTACCTGTCTCATTTATTTTCTACAGAAGTGAGTGACGCAGCACAGAGCCTAAAAATGAAACAATTAAAACAGATGAATCAGTTCCCCGTTTCAGTTGAAGAAAATCTCAACATCGGAATCCACAAAGGCTTGATCTATGTGTATGAGTACGACATGAATAATTTTGAGCAATTCAAGAAGGGTCTGATGGCAAAATGCGGAATTCAGGATGCAATTCAAGCAACCTGGATAAAACCCACCAATGTGCATGCCAAGCCCATACTTCTGTCCTTCAGACAATCGCCTATTCCAGAATACATCGACATACCAGGTGAACAAGCTAAAATTAAAGTGGAGTGCAATGCCGTGAGGACAGACAGTGGTTCTAGTTCTGGGCAAGTTTCAGGTCCTAGTTTCAGTCAAACTTCGGGTAAAAAACGAGGTTTTCCGTTTTGCAACTCATGTTCAGTGGTTGGTCATTTCGAATGTAGAGGTAGAGGTCAGTCACAGAGAGGTCAGTTTCATGGGAGAGGATGCTTCGCGTGTGGTGGAGCACATTTAGTGAAATATTGTAGAGCCACGGGAAGTTTACGCGGTGGTAATGTAAACAGGGGGAGCATAACGCGCGGTAGGAGTGAAGTCCATTTTGCAGATGCCGAGCCGGGTGCTCGGGATTTTTTAAGCGAAGAATAGAACCAGGTAGAGGTAGCAGGAGGAAATTGATTTTGTTTGAGCCCGAGGTCAACAACAGCACCCTCGTTAATCTAGAAGCTGTGGTCGAAAGTCCAGATACCACCGAGAAAACCAAATCTTTCATTGATCCTTTATTCAAATGTGATAATAGGTATAAATTATTGCAAGACGAAGAGCTTGCGAATAGACGAGAGCGAAGCAAAGCAGTTGAGGCTTATTTTTCCGCTAGTGTCGTAAAGGGAAATTGCAATAAAAAAGGCACTGGTTTAGTGGCGTTTAAAGAAAGCAACAAACCCACAATAATACTAAAAAATAATGATCAGTGCCTTGCTAGACAGCGGTTCAGAGAAATGCCTAATAAGTTATAAGCAGGTTAAGAACTTGAACGAAGAAGTTAAACCGAGTTGTCTCATGGTGAAGGGCATTAATGGCAAAAGTAACGTTAGCGGAGAGGTAGAGTTGTCTATCACCATTCCAGGCACTAAAAAAGTACTAAAAACTAATGCCCTTATAGTAAAAGAGGCAAAATTCAATTCCGATCTAATTCTCGGCCGCGATGTTCTGAATGATGCCATAATCAATTTTAAAAATAAAACCCTTCTTTGGCAAGGTAGTTCAATCCCCTTTTGTGAATTAAAAATGGAGCCGGTTTTAAGCAGAGAAGCAGTGATGAAAAAAATTGTAAACAGCGACTGTCTGATATCGGAGGTTGCTATTGTGAGGAAGAGCGACAGGGTCAGGCACCCAGCAAAAAATAGTAACTGCGGAGAGAAGAAAAAAATTGTGAGCGCAGCTGAGGCTAGACGGTGCTCAAGGCGGTTGATAGTTCATTGTACTCAGGAAGAAGTGCCTGGTAACTCGATGAAGGTAGTGTACCGTTTCATTGAAAAAGCAACTCCAGGAGAGTATATGATTTTGAAAAGATGTCTTGAAAATGGAGCCTTTGTGGCTGACTCCATTGTTCGTATAGAGGACGACGGCTTGGTGCCGGTGATGGTTCTAAATGCACAAGAAGATGCGATTTATTTAACTGAGAATACGATGTTGTGCAATATTGAGTTAATTGCAGCTGATGATATTGAGAGCGAAATGTATTTGACGAGTGTTGAAACAGCACTCAGAGACGCTAATGATATTGAAATAAATTCTGACGCAGTGTCAGATACAATGCAGGTTGTCGCGGCTGGTGGTGTAATTAAGACCATAGCTGAAAGAAAACTTGGTTTGAATGCTGACGCTCGCGTTAGAAATCAATTTCTCGAGGGAGTTGATGACGAGGAGTTGGGAGTTAATGCACAAGTAGGTGTATCGTGTGGAGGAAAGCAGGAAGTACGACGTTGTTTAACTAATGATGATGTTTTTTGTGATGAAGAGGACATGCAGTTACCTCTAGCAAAATTATTAAATGAATTTCGAGATGTGGTTACACTCGAAGGAGAAGCTATAGGTGTTACGAACATCATGAAGCACCGGATTCAGTTGAAACCGGGAGCGCCTGTACTAAATTTAGCACCATACAGAATTCCACATCAGTATCAGGAGAGGTGATGAAAATTACTAATGACATGCTTTCGCAGGGTATAATTGAGGAGTCTAGTTCAGATTTCAATTTTCCTGTTATCGTCGTTAAGAAAAAATCCGGGGACCTTCGTCCCGTTATCGATTTCCGTGCTTTAAATAAGGTTTTAGTGAAAGACTCATATCCGATACCTCGGATCGACGAAATATTATCGACCTTGGGAGGTAACGCATGGTTCACTAGTTTGGACCTCCGCTCGGCCTTTCATCAGGTCGAATTAAAACAAGAAAGTAGGAGGTTTACCGCCTTCAGCGTTAATTATCGTAAATATCAATTTCAAAGAGTCCCATTCGGACTGAGCACGAGCCCGGGAGTTTTTCAGAGAGTAATGACCTCTGCACTTGCACCTATCCTGGGCAAATTAGCATTCGTCTTTTTAGACGATATATTAATATTTTCCATAACAAAAATTCAGCATTTGGCTAATATTGGAAGCGTACTTAAGATGCTTCGTTCCGGTAATTTGTCTTTAAAGCTTGAAAAATGTCATTTCTTCAAAAAAGAGATTGAATACTTAGGACACATTATTGCCGCGGATGGTATTAAATGTAAATATTCACAGAAATTGCGAGATTGCAGAGCTCCCGTTAATGTGAAAGAACTGCAACAGTTTCTAGGTTTAGCAAATTATTTCCGTAATTTCTTACCTAACTTTGCTGAAGTAGCTCACCCTCTGTACAATTTGTTAAGAAAAGACGTTGACTATGCGTGGTCTAACGAATGCCAGAAGAGTTTTACTTTTATCAAATCTGCTCTGACGTCTGACACAGTTTTAAGACATCCTGACTGCACTAAGGATTTCCACGTACTTACGGACGCGTCTAACTCTGGAATTGGAGCCGTCCTAATGCAGACAGATGATTCAAGTGATCGAATTATGAGACCTGTGGCTTATTATAGTAAAAATTTGAATTCGAGCCAGAGGCGATATTCAACTACTAAGAAAGAATTTTTCGCGATTTTTTCGGCTTTAAAATATTTTAAATATCTAATTACGGGATACCCTGTTAAGGTCTACACAGACCACCGCCCTTTGCCACCACTTTTCACAAAAAAACTGCCTGAAGATACAAACATGGCACGTTGGTGTATAAACGTTCATTCATTTGACCCAGTTGTTAAATATTTACCCGGCAAAGAAAATGTAGTAGCAGATTACCTGAGCAGATTACCTGTAAACAATGAGAAATTAACCATTAAAGAACTAGAGCTTTGTGATGCTCTGGAATCCGCGCTTGAATCCGACGTTTGCATTGTGGAGACTCGGTCACAGAAAAAAGACATGACTAGACATGAGGTAGCTGACCCGCCGCCTAGAGACAGTGCTGACGACGCAGCAAACAAAGAGACTCGTCCCAAGCTTCTAGACTATGTACCAAAAGAAGAGGAAATCTCTTGGACGATAAAGGAATTTATTGACGAACAAGGAAAAGACCCATTTTGCATGGAAGTTAAGGACGCTTTACTGAACGGTAGTATTTCGAAAATTCCAGACCTACAGAAATTTTTAATTTTGAATGACATTCTATATCGACGTAGACAAATTGACTACAGACCTAGCACCATTCTGACAGCAGTGGTACCTAACTCTTTGATGGGTAAAGCTATTTTAGCTATTCACGCGATGTACCATACGGATGACGTACATACATTGTTCAAGTTTAAGCTTAAATATTTTAATCATTTGGAAAAAACTATTGTGCGAAAATTTGTAAAGGATTGTGAAGTTTGTAAATTAACTAAGGCAAGACCTTCGGTTCCAATTAAAATTTTGACCGCTCCGATAGTGAAAGGACCGTTTGAGGTTGTATCTATGGACCTCCTCGGTCCACTAAAAGTAACAGATAATGGCAATAAATACATCCTAGTTATTATCGACCTCTTTTCTAGGTTTTGCAGGTTGTATGCCATTTCTAATCGTCGTACGGAGACAGTAATTTATTGTCTGAGTAACTGTTTTTCCTTGTTAGGATTTCCCAAAACTCTGATTACGGATAACGCTTTAGAATTTAAATCTGTGGCGGTCAAACAGTTTGCAAATGTGCATGCCATCGCTAAAAAAGAAGTATTGGCATACAGCCCTCATTCCAACGCTATAGTAGAGAGAAACAACAGAAAAATAACCAATCTACTTGAATTATACGTAAATTCGCTCCCTCATGCAGAGTGGGATCAGATGCTCGAGGTCGTTGAAAATGCACTAAACAACGCATTAAATTCTACTTTAGGCGAAACTCCTAGTTTCGTAATGTTTAATAGAGATACGTGCGCATTCTATCAAACAGAGAGTTTTGATTCTGTAACTTACAGTTATGATGAAGAATTGGATTTGGTAAATTTTAGAGCAAAAGAAGCCGCCCGGACGGTAGAAAATATTAGAAACTTGATTATAAATAATACAACTGAAAGAAACCTTTACAAAAGCATCAAGCGTCGAAATAAGGACGTGAAGGTGGGGGATCGTGTTCTGTTAAAAAATCACGACAAAAAACATAAATTAGAGCTGACGTGGCTGGGTCCAGCTGTGGTTCAAAAGGTCAAAAGAAATTGGGCCGAGGTTAAAATTGGTTCCAAAATTTATAAGAGTAACCTAAATCATTTATTACCCTTGAGGAAGGTTAAGCTGTGAGTTGAATTGACGTGTTTATTCTATGACTTACGCTTTTGACGACGCAACAACTCGACGAGTTACGAATTCCTACGTTACGTTGTTTAACAGTTGCATTAAGGTTAATAATCATAGGTTAAGGAGTTTTGCTGTGTTAATCTGCGTTGTGTTTCATATTATATATTTCCCATTACCCATGTATTATATTTTATGTGTTATGGTTACAACTGTTGTACCGCGTTGTTTTAGTTTAATTTGGCATAATACTTGATGTTAACCTGAGGTTAAAAGGAATGTGTAATTATTTATTTTAACCCTGAGGGTTGATAACCCTTGTCTCTCAGTCGCTTTATTTGCTTGATCCAAATTCGCTTACAACGTTAAATTCATAGTCTGGAGATGTCGCTGAATTGACATTTTTTAATGGTGAGCGGATTCTCCGACTGCCAAATGCAATCGCTGAAGCGGCAGTTTATCCTGTGAGATGGGTTGATTTGACGCTGCGGCGTATCTCAGTGTTATTTTTATTTTTATTTTTTCAGCCGGAATGTTCGGTGATCAGCTAAATTTGATTAGAATTCATACACTGGTTGGTGGATAACCGACCAACGGGTTCGATGAACTTTATCATGAAAGTTATCATGAATATTTATCGTGTTAAAAATTTTTTTTTAGGTTTGCGAGTTAGTTTGTTCTGTTTTTATGTTGGTCATGCTAATCGGTTCTGTATCCTTCCTTTTCAGGTGTGCGAGGTGCATCATGGGAAACGCCGAGTCAAGCATCGACGTTGACTTTCTAGTAAATGCGTTGTCAACGCACTCCTCTAGTGTAAATGAAAATTGGATTCGGGAGAACGCCGTGAGCAGAACGGATCTACTCCCAGATAACGTAACAGACATCGCAGTAATGTTGCTAATCCTGATAACTATGGGATTAGCGACAGTGTTGTACCACATCAAAAAACAAGTGAAGATGCTCACGGTCGCACAACGCGAGGATTTTTCCCGCGCAATCGCGCGCGGGAGGTCGCCAAGGCCCAATCAGGATCAGTAACGATTATTAACATCGCACGGGACCTCGTAATAGTGAACTTGCCTAGCGTTAGGCGGGCAGGACGTCCAAGGGAAGGGGGACGACATGGTCTGCCCTGTCCCTCTGCAAATGTGCGGTGAAAAATTTGAAAAATTATTTTTTGGAAAATGATTGAAATGAAAAATTTGAAAAATTAATTGTGAAATTGATGGGAAAGTAGAAATAAATTAGGTTGATTGAAATTATGAAATTAACCAGTGAAGTAGATGTGAAAAATGAGAAATTACGAGCGGTGAAAAAGTGGGTAAAGATTCCGATATAATAATGATTCCGAGTGTTTATTAATATAAAATGTTCTGTTAGGAATAAGTTTTTAACTCTAAGTAAGTATTTAATCCTATGTACTACTACTACTCCGAAGGTCAACGCGCAATTCTGAAGCGTTCAGTTTTATCGTATGAAATTTTTTTATTCTCTAAACCATTTGTGACGTTATTCTTAATAATTTAATTTCTGGCTGTTTTTGTTTTTGAGATGTGATTTTGGGTGTTTTCCATTACTACCCATGTTTTTAATATGTAATTTAATTTCGGTAATTTTTTTTTCTCTTTCAAATGTAATGTAATAATTTTTTCAAATTTCAAATGTGCAATCTGCGGAATTTGTTTTTTTATCGAAATTATTTTTTTTTGGTTACGTGATATAAGAAGATGTGACGGTTTTTATTCTATCCATTTTCATGATCGGAAATTATTGCTTTAGATGCGTTGTACCAAAAATATATGGCGTTGTTTTATTTCTTACCTTTCTTTTACTGCTGTCGGCATGCTGCCGTTTAAGCACGGTAAGTCAGTTGAGTGCCTTTGCTTGTTTGGGTTATTGCTTTTTGCTGATTTTTAAGCAAATATTTATCCCTGCTAAGTTTTGTGCTTTACATTATCTTATTATAATCGCTGTTCTTTATATTATCCGGTGTAACCATAGCTGTAAGGAGTGGAGGTTTTTTGATTTTTTTTTGGTGATTAATCATGTGTTTTTAACGTTTGTTAAACTATTTTGCGGTGTTTGCGGTGCATAAATTTTTCGAGGTATTTCTTTAAGTTGCAGTATTATTTTATTTTTGCGGTTTTAATGTCTATATATAAATCATTAACGTACTAATGGTATTGGAGAATGGTTTTTTATTTTTTTTCTAACATGTGGTTCTACGGTTGATATTTTTTTTCATAACTCTGGCATTGTTGGTTTTGTTGTGCGTTTTATAATTCTTTTATTTATTTTCGCTATAGACGGTTTTTAATTAGAAATTTTATCTATGCGTTGTTTATTTATGGTTTATTTCACATAATGTTTCGAGTTGTTCAAATTTTCAAGCAGGGCATTACACTTACTTAGTTTCGCTTTTGGCTGCCCTCGTCTTCGCTTGTATCGCTTAGTTTCGACAACTAAAAATGCTACTTGGTTGGTGTGTGGTTAAAATTTTTTTTTAAGGTTGATGCTTGGATTTTATTTTTTAAATAATTTGAGTTGCAAGATAATTTGAAATAACGATCGATTTTTTAGTAATGGTGATTGTCGCGTTAACTTTTTTGAATACCTTTCTATTAAATTTTTGTTAACTGCGTGTTAATTTCTTCAAAGGTATTCGTTCGTTTTGCGAAATTTTTTTTTTTTTGGGTACATCTCTCATCCAATGGGTCGTAGGGGGGAGTGATGTGCGCAAGTCATTTACTGTTGCCTGATATCTGTATCTTGATAACTGTGTCTTGACCGCACCTTTATAAGCCGTACTTGTCGAGGCTGGGGGCTTATTCATCCATACTTCTACCTGCTGCCAACTCATCTGGCCAATAAACTCTACCGCCAAGTTCCCATCGCGTTTACTTGCTCCACACAAAATTAAACCGAAGCCAATGATGTGCAAAAAGTGTTTAGAGTATGGGCATGGAATCAAATACTGTCAAGGAGAAGAAACATGTTTGAAGTACAGTGATTCAGGACACGGAATTGACAAGTGTGAGTCCGACGAAACCAAGTGCTATCACTGTGGTGAAGGACATACAGCAGGAGTCAAAGTGTGTCAAATGAGGAAAGTGGAGGAGGAAATCCTGATGATACAGAGCTGGCCGGGAAAGAGTGTCCAAAAGACAGGCCAAACTTCTCTTCAATATACGTCATCCGAACTTCAGTATGAATTACTCCAAAACTGTCACAAAAGGAATCACCACAACTGAAACTGAAAAATCGAATACGAAAAAACGCCAGCGTTCAGGAGATGATGGTGCAGAAGGCCAACGAAATATCAAACAGAGAGCAGAAACCCCAGTTGGAAATATGACAATGGAGAGCAGTGGGCGGCGGAGAGCTGATGGAGAAAGTGACGGTGGGATTGAAGTGGCCTTTAAGAGCCCAAAAACTGGAAAAATTTACACTACAACAGTTGACCTGCATCTAGATACAACGGCCTCCAAACGTGGAAAGAAGAGCAAAGAGAAGGAAAAAGAGTACCATCGACAGAAGCAAAGAGCAGACAGAAGCAGTGAAGTAGACAGAGATATGTATGAAGAAGAACTTAGAAACTCGAATCTTGCATCCAAGAACAGAACTCGGCAACAATCGCGTGGAACCTCGCAAGACCGCAGACGATCGAGCATCCCCGAAAAGAGGGCATGCCAGGGACAGCGGGCAGCGGAGACCAGGAGCGAGTAGAGGTAAATGGCGGTGAGTAGGGAGAGTGGTGGTGAAGTATTCTTGCAGTGGAATCTGCAAGGAATGGCCTCATCAAAGGAAGACTTGATTAACATAATTGCCACGTACAAACCAGCTGTTATAGCTGTTCAAGAGACATTTTATGGTAATGATTACATATCACCAATAGCTAGCTACAACGGATTCAGTAAACAAGGCCATTACAACCATAGATATCACGGAGGAGTCGCATTATATATTCATTCTTCAGTGCCGACCCAAGAAATTGAAGTTCAATCGTCGATACAGATCATTGGAGCAAGACTTCATCTAACGCACTATAAAATTATAACAATCGCATCTATATACTTACCACCAGGAGCAAATGTTGATCTACAAGAACTCTCAGACACCCTGAAAAAAAAATGTTTATTTCCAAGTAGTCACATGAGATACATGCCAACATATTGGCTTTTAAAAGTTTCTTATATATAGGGCATCCTAAAACAAATGTTCCATACGAGGAGTACTAATTGACAAACCATCCGAGGTGTACAAGTAGACAAGCCATACGAGGCATAATAATAGACAAACTATACGAGGTGTACTAATAGACAAACTGTCAGAGGTGTAAAAGTAGATAGACCATACGAGGCATATTAATTGACAAAATATACGAGGCGTACTAATAGACAAACCATTCGTGGTGTGCTAGTAGTCTAACAAAAGTTCTATACTAGGAGTACTAATCGACAAACCATCCGAGGTGTACAAATAGATAAGCCATACGAGGCATAATAATAATAGGCAAACTATACTAGGTGTACTAATAGACAAGCTATCAGAGGTGTATAAAATAGATAGACCATACGAGGCATATTATTAGACAAAATAGACGAGGCGTACTAATAGACAAACCACACGTGGCGTGCCAATGGCCTATCTCTGTCAAGGGTGGTTGAATGAGAAATGAAAAATATGCCCTAAAAATATGCAAAGCCCTATCACCACCAAAAACATATTTCATATCTTCTCGATATTCACCTTATCATGCGGACATGGGTACATGGGGTAAAATAGTGATACAGTGTAAGCCGGTTACCACTCATGATTGACAAATATCTACAAAATATTGGTAGAAATGGGTAAACAAACATATTCAATATCAAAATTCATAGCTTGTACAACATACGGACAGAAAGATAATTTTACTACGATTCATATGCTCAAATTGCATTTTATTTCATTTATTATACATGACATTAATCCGATTCACAGAAACGCCCTTTGGGGAAGTGATAGATCTATTTTTGAATCATTTCGCTATTGCAATAAAATTTATTAATCGAATGGTTTTTGCGTATAGAAATGAAATAGAAACATGTATATCTATTTATGTAGATACATATATATACTTACACACGTACACACACATATTAATATATATACTTATTGAAAATGAAATTTTAGAAAAAAATACATATATAAGATAAAAGATAGAAGCAACCTACCATCTACTACACAGAAAATGACAGCTGAGCTCACTGTAATCCTAAGAAATTTTTCGCAAAAAATAATAACTAAAAGGAAGAGAAGACTTCGAAAAACATAAAAATGAGCTGGTTTTTAATTTCTTCACAGAAATTTTTAAGAAAAATCAGGTTATAGTCAAGAAGCAACACAACTCTTCAGCATTATACGGACATGTGTACGTGGGATAAAATGGAGTAACATTGTGGCCGGATATCACATCTGAGTGGAGAATATTCACAAAATTGGCACATATAGGAAGATTAGGCCTTGATCCAAAGTGATAATTTTAATTACAGAAATTTAGAGTTTTTTCCGATTTGAAAGTTCAGTGCTAGTGTGCGCTGAACGCACGGAAAAAAAATAAAAAGACTAAATGCAATGCTTAAATTACCCCTTTCCCCCCAGCTCAGCCGAAAATCGATTGAAAATAACTTCGAGAATGATTTTGAAATAGCGAGACAACGTTAGCCAAAAATTTAATTCATTATAAACTTTGCACAACCCTCACATCTATAAACCTGTTTATTGGTGTATACACAAAATGTATTTCATGGTATATTTAAAATATCAATACAGAAAAGAGAAAGAAATAACAAAATCAAGATGAGGATATACTCCTAATTATGGAAAGAACGTTCGTTCTGCTGCACTGAACTGACGGCTGTGGTGCTCATTGTTGTCGACAGAAATAAGTAAGATGAATATACGAATCGCTTAGCAAACGTAAAATGAAATAGTTTCTAAATTTCTAACAGAAATTTCAGGAAAAATTAAAATTTCTGATAGATTGTAAGTTCACACCGAGATGCTGCAGGCCCTATGACAGAGATGCAAAGTGACGTGACACATTTACTCTAAATTTTTTTCCAGTTTTAGAGTTTTTGATATGCTGGGGAAGCTTGTTCCACAAAAAAGCTCCAGAAACTGAGAGAGCTTTTTGTCCCACGTTAGATGAACGGTAACTGGCTAAAACATCGTTCCTCCGGTTTGGTCTTTCGTTTGGGATATTAGATGGAAAAAATTTTACCACCTCTGCATTACTTTGGGGGAGGTACAGAGAGGAGAATACTCGTCGAGCTTTCTGGATCATGAATCTGTTCGGTATTGGGATCCAGTCGAGTTTTCTTAAAAGAGGGGTGACATGATCGTATTTATTGAAATTTCCATTGCATACCACTTTGGCGGCGAAGTTTGAATGCACTACCCAAGCCGGTTGTGGTGATGGGGGACTTCAATGCCCACCACACCTATTGGGGTAACAAGACAACACACCGCAGAGGCCGTTTGGTGCAGAATGCTCTCACCAAGACTAATCTCAACATTATAAATGACAATTCAGCTACACACATATCTGGCTCAGTGATCGATCTTGCACTAACCTCCCCTGACATAACACCCGACGTAAATTTTACAGCCCTGTCTTCAGTATTCAGCAGTGATCACTATCCGATTATTTTGTCAATAACTGTACAGCAGGGGGACGGGAGAAATGAAACGGTGGGGTGGAACTTCAGAAAGGGTTGTTGGAAGGAATACCGGAATGACTCTGTATGGAAAGAAGTACATCGGCAGGAACTACCAAAAGACCCTGAAGCAGCAGTCGAGGAACGTTACATGAGATTCAAGTCCACGGTAGATAAATGGATTCCGCAATACAAGACACGACGACACTATGCAAAGCCTTGGTGGACCACTGAGTGCAGGAGAGTGTGGCGAGAGCGCGAGAAGTGTTAGGGACTACAAGCGGACGAATACGCCAGAAGACAAGCTGAAATGGAAAAGGGCGAGAGCGGTGGCGACACGTACTTTTAGAGACGCGAAACAGAATAGCTGGCGCGAGTACGTGTCATCGCTCAACGCAACCACACCGAGCAGTCATATTTGGGAGAAGGTGAACCGAATCCGGGGCAGAGCCAGGAGACTAATAAAAATATTGAAAGAAGGAAACGAACTTTTTTCAACGGTGCCAACCATCGCGGAGAAATTAGCACAAACCTTCGCCCACACTTCCAGCGATGAGAACTATTCAAACGAGTTCCGTCAGTACAAGCAACAGATTGAACAAATACCAGTGGACCTGACAAGCAACAACGACGAACCTTACAATAGCCATTTCACCTCCGAAGAACTTATGTCAGCGATTAAGAGTGACAGAAATACAGCCCCAGGACCAGATGCTATTAGTAGCCTTATGATCAAAAACCTGCCAGACAACGCGCATCAATACCTGCTGAATATTTACAATAAAATATGGATAGAAGAATACATTTACCAGCCATGGAAGCAAGCTATCATAGTGCCTATTCCTAAGCCTGGCAAAGACCACACATGCAGATCCCAAGAATTACAGGCCCATTTCGCTGACAAGTTGTATATGCAAGACGTATGAGAAGATGATTAACCGAAGACTGATAGAATATCTGGAAATCAACAAACTATTTGCAGACATACAGTGTGGCTTCAGAAGGCACCGTGCTACAATCGACCATCTCATCAGATTTGACACTTACATCCGACAATCTCTTGCCGCAGGGAAATATGTTATGGCAGTTTTCTTTGACCTAGTAAAAGCCTACGACATGACATGGCGTCATGGTATTATGATGGATTTGGCGGCTGCAGGCTTGAAAGGAAGGTTGCCGAATTTTATTAGGGAATTTCTACGAAATCGCTCATTCCAAGTAAGAGTGGAGCATCAACTGTCTTCTCATAAAGAACTGGCGAATGGTACACCACAGGGCAGTACGTTGAGTGTCACCCTCTTCGCAATGAAAATCAATTCGTTGGCAAAAGAAATTCCCGAGGAAGTGTTTGCGTCATTATTTGTGGACGACCTGCTCATCGCCTTTGCTGATCACAGAGCATCTAGGGTTCAAGAAACACTGCAAGCAACCATCAACCGAGTTACCCGATGGGCTAAACATAACGGCTTCAGATTCTCAACCTCCAAACCAACAGCCATGCAATTCTATAAAGGAACTGAACCAGTAATGCTACCAACACTGAAACTGGAAAACCACATTGTCCCGAACGTTGAAAATTCAAAATTTCTGGGACTGGAATGGGACAGAAAACTTAATTGGACCCTATACATCCAAGAAATAAAAGCTAAATGTAAAAAGGATCTGAATCTGATGAAATCAGTATCCTCCAATACATGGGGAGCAGATCAAGAAATCCTCATGAAACTATACAGATCATTAATCCGCCCAAAAATTGACTATGGTTGCACAGTATACGGATCTGCCAACGGAACAGCATTGAAAGAGCTGGATGTCATTGCGAATGAGGCCATGCGCATCAGCACTGGAGCCTTCATGACTACGCCTGTACAAAATTTAAACATCCTCACTAATGAGCCTCAGCTAGAATTCAGAAGAAAAGAACAACTTCTTCGGTACTATTTCAAACTCAAATGCCACTTCCTCAACCCTGCCTACCGGTGTGTTCACTGTATAAAATATTGACCTAAATTTGGTCGACTGGTTTTAGAGTGGTCCTGGCTCGCTGCTAGACGGCTCCTAGTTTAAGTTTGGCCAAATACAGTATACAGTATCCAGTTTACTGTAGCTCCCATAGACACAGCAGAAAAAGCTCTGCTCCGGCCATTTGACCCAATTATCAGCAGATCACAACTACCGGCTACTGACTCTGTGTGTAGCGCTTCTCTGTCGCCGCAGGTTTTACGTGGTTCCGCCGTTGGGCTAATTTGCTCCGAACCTAAGGTTTGGGTTTGGATGCGTGTTCCCTGCAACGTTTTAAAGGCCCGTTTACACTAGGGGCGTCACACGGGCGTCAAGCGCCTCACCGCCCCTCTGTGCAGCAGCTACGTGCGCTTCAGGCAGGCATCTGAGCGATTGCCCAGCTAGCGATTCGCCGCCGCCCTGCCTCATGCAACACAGGCGCTGCACTCAGTCGGCTGCTGGCCGTGGTACTGTGCGGAGGTCTATGTGCTAACGCTTCAGCTTGAACTTTGGATAGCAACACCATATTTGTCAGGTCTCACTCTCTAGTAGAAACCTTAATTTAACTATACAGAGTTCTTGCTATTTATGTATTTAAAATAATTTTTCCACCTTAGTTTATGTGTGTTAGGTAAATTTTGCAATACAATTACTGTGAATTACGTGTATCTTCGCTTTTTCATGGAAACTTTGCGTCAAAAATTTATACTATTTTTCTCTTATTCATTATAATTTTTTTTGTTTTGCCACACTGAAATGAACTGGAAATGTGACTGTTATTTTTTAAACCACATATTGATTTAACAATAGAATTGTTTTGAAAGGATTTAATTAACA
Source organism: Morinoia aosen (assembly GCA_030386875.1). Lineage (NCBI taxonomy): Eukaryota > Metazoa > Arthropoda > Malacostraca > Amphipoda > Talitridae > Morinoia > Morinoia aosen. Next base: position 3,485,919 of record CM059560.1, read on the forward strand.
AAATGGAAAAATGATTGTTTCACCAACCTTCAAGTAGTCATCCTTCAATGTATAACAATTGAACTCAATGCAAATTTTGAATGCAGTCTTGTATAATTTAGAAAATCCAATTTATTTTCAGTTGAAAGTTCTCTGAAGATGTGAGTGTATGAACCCCTCTCGTCTCTTCTCTGCAACTATTTTTTAACCCAAATGCTGAGATGCCTACCTTTTTTCTCTTCACAGCAGCACACACTACAATAATTGCCCACAGCTCTTCTTCACTCGCATCCATCCTCACAGCTGTCTAGATGGCGCGCGTCACGCGCGTATATCAAAAAATGAGTGTGAACAGTTGTGGGCGTCAAGCGCTGCAGCAAGCGCGCGTCAAGCGCTTGCTCACCCCTGTCGTTGCCCCGGTGTAAACGGGCCTTAAGGCGGACAGGCGACGGGAGGATGAGTGGCTAAGCTCACCGTTACCGCGCTGCTTCTTCGCTCCGCCTTCGCTCTTCTGGTTGTCTTGGGCTGGAGCTGGGAATCTCATGCATCGACGGACGTCAGGATGGTGCGATGCCAAAGCTGTAAGCCGTACACCAACACGACTCCTGCAAGTTCGCCCTAACCATCTGTCGTCGGAGGAGCTCCCAACTCCATGAACATTCGAGGTTCGTCACTCTTAGGCTGGGCGCATGTCTGCTAGTGAGTTGGTGTCCATGGAGCCTTTGCCCTATTATTACAGTTCGGGCTTTCGCCCTATTATTACAGTTCGGGCTTTCGCCCTGTTATTACAGTTCGGGCTTTCGCCCTGTTATTACAGTTCGGGCTTTCGCCCTATTATTACAGTTCGGGCTTTCGCCCTATTATTACAGTTCGGGCTTTCGCCCTATTATTACCGTTCGGGCTTTCGCCCTATTATTACCGTTCGGGCTTTCGCCCTACTATTACCGTTCGGGCTTTCGCCCTACTATTACCGTTCGGGCTTTCGCCCTACTATTACCGTTCGGGCTTTCGCCCTACTATTACCGTTCGGGCTTTCGCCCTACTATTACCGTTCGGGCTTTCGCCCTACTATTACCGTTCGGGCTTTCGCCCTACTATTACCTTTCGGGCTTTCGCCCTACTATTACCTTTCGGGCTTTCGCCCTACTATTACCTTTCGGGCTTTCGCCCTACTATTACCTTTCGGGCTTTCGCCCTACTATTACCTTTCGGGCTTTCGCCCTATTATTACCTTTCGGGATTTCGCCCTATTATTACCTTTCGGGCTTTCGCCCTATTATTACCTTTCGGGCTTTCGCCCTATGACTAGGTTTCGTACCTTTCAATATATTAAAGCTAACATATTCTTCACTTCGCCAGGTGACGTTGAACGGCAGTTGGTGGGAGAAGACTGCGCCGCTTTGGTCTTCTCCGCAATTCGTGGCCGCCTGGAGCATTTTTACCAACATCAGCACCTAATCTCATTTCTGTCGAAAGAAAGGTCGTGCTTGTACCTAATTTGCATTAAATGCTCTCGGCCGCTCGATTTTATATTCCCCCCAGTTGTTCATAGTTTTTCGTATTCACAACTCAAACTTGGAATTGTTCTTCAGCAGCCGTGAACGCTCATCGAAATCTGTTATCACAAAACTCCGCCAAGTCATAAACCAGAACAATGTTCCAGCACAACCATTCCAGCCATACTTCACTCCAGGAACGTATTCGTGGGTTCAGAAGCGGCCTACCATCGTAGAAAATATTATGAAGCTGAGAAAAGAAGAGGTAACTCCGGCACTCATGAGACACGTGCATGAGGATGCAGCGAGTAAATACGGTAACTGCAAGTTCATCTTCACGGACGGCTCGAAGTCTCAGACGGGGGTCGGTGCAGCGGCGGTGATGGGCAACATCATAAAAAGGATAGCGCTACCAATGGTCACAAGTGTCATGACAGCAGAACTTCATGCAATAAAACTGTCAGTCAGCATAATAAACGAAACTCAATTTGATAACTTTGTAGTCTTTAGCGATTCTCTGAGCTGTATACAGGCTATCAACAATAATACCGATGACAACCAACTTTTCAATAGAATTTTATTGGACATGCATCGAACCATCTTGGAAGGGAAGCACATCACCATCTGCTGGGTGCCCGCCCATGTGGGGATCAGCGGGAATGAGTGTGCGGACAGAGCAGTAAAAGAAGCAGCAACGAGACCGTCAGAATTTGCCCTCATTCCTTATAAAGATTGGTTCCCGTTGATAAGAAGGAGGACGTATGAAATATGGAATGAGGAGTGGCAGCGAGACCGAAGCGTTTTGAGAGAGATGAAGAGTAGTCCCGGAAGGTGGAAAGTGAGCCGGCAAAAGTTGAACCGCCAAGAAGAGGTCATAATTTATAGACTTCGATTGCAACATACCGCCCTCACCCATAACTATTTGCTGAACCCTGAAGCACTGGGCCAGAGACCCATATGCGGATGGTGCGGAGATGCGGTGCTGACGATAAAACATATAATTGAGACATGTCCTGCTCTGCAACAACCAAGAAGTATCCTCTGCGGAAATGTCGGTGGCAGGAGCGTCGGTGACTTGTTGAAGGATGGTGGCCCAGTAGGAAGAGTGCTAGAATATGTTAAGGCTATCAATGTGTATGCAAACCTGTAGATTTCACCATCCGGTCAAGATATGTGCTTGGAATTATGCGAGACATAGTTTGTTACTATGGGAATCGGCATCTCTATTTAGGGTTTTGACGATAAAACAGCAACATGGCCGGGCGCTCTGCGTTGGTACCTCGGGGGGGTTTCAGCGCAGGTAAGGCGTCCGGCCATAATGGGTGGGCAGCTGAAACCTCCAAGGGATCTGGCTGCCCGAAATGTCCGAATGTTGCCCGGGGTGGCGGATATTAAAGTTGGGATCATTTGTGACGCTTATGATAATAGTGATGGTGTGAGGGTTGAATTAAATTTCATGGTAGCTTGGGCCATATTTTGAATTGAAAACTGTGTGTCACCAATGAATGTAACTGCAAGTTGGTTTTCTTTGTCGAGGGTATGTGAGTGCTGATGTTGAGATTTTGAGACTTGCCATGCCGTGTTGTCTTGGTAATTGAACTTCTATCAAACCTGTGTGTGGTATGGGACTACAGTACTGAGACACCCTGCACTCGCCTGTGTATTGTTATGTCTACTTGTTCATTTATAGTAGCTCGTGAAGTAAACTAACCTAAAATAAAAGGCCCTAACGGATCTCTGGATCAAAGCGCTCGCTGGTTAACATTCGAAAAACTCGTGAAATCTTAAAAACTCCAAATGCGTTATCAACTTCGGCAAAATCGCCGAAGCGACAGCTAAATAGCCTATGACCGAAGCTGTTGTTGAATGAGTTTATTATTATTACTAGTCCACCCCCTTTATTTGAAATAAAAAAAAGACGGCAAAATAAAAGAAAGGCCGTTAGAGTGCAGACGGCCCGTCAAAAATGTATAATAATGTTGGACAAATCACACGACACACGTTCCTATTTCCTAAGCTTCTGTCACAGATACGCTCATCACACACTTTCGACTGGCTTCGGACAGACGCGGCTCATATTATAGTATAGATTATTATCATAACATAGACAAAGCCTTCTAACCTATGCCTATTACACATTCTAAACCCTTCCGGTATTAAGTGACATAGCTTCGTACAATATTATAATTAGAAGAACGGCTATGACAATACTTTCAAATAAATAAAACAGTAATTTACCTTTTGAAAGTACTAATTCAATTCACGTGCGTAGTCCACACAGTGTATTTCACTATCCCCGTTGTTCTTCTTTTAACGTCAGACCACAAGCCATGCATCATCTCTAAATTTTGACTAGACCATAGTGCTTAATCCATTATGCCAACAGAACTTCTGTGCAAGGTATGATCATGATAAAAAATTTCTCTATATAAGAGAAAAAATGCAGTCTTGTGCAGCTTTATTTGTCAAACAAATAATTTTTACGCGCCCAATTATTTAGCCGCAACTCGTTCTTGAAAACCTACTAATTCCGAAAGAGACACCCGTTAGATGCAGAATTATGAGATTGCCTTTACATTGCAGCCTGAGTCGGGATGAGCGAGAGATGGCGGTGATGGTGCGGCAAGACAGTGAAGCCTCTCACACAACACCTGATGCGTTGTCTGGTGTCCTGCTGAGAGCGGTGGCTGAGAACAGGCTCGCCGCCACGCAAGTCTACCGGGCACCGACACATGTACTGTGGTGTACTATCCGCACTGCACTAAGGCGACTGTCTTGAACATCAAATTATACGCTTAATTAAATTTCTTGTTAGTTATAGTAGTACCGATAGCTTAAAAGTTGAAGGTTGTTACAAGTCTCAGGCGCTGCGCCATCGTCGGCACGGCACTGAAGCGATTGTCTTCAACATTAAATTTTATGCTTCAACTGCATTTAACTTTTAATCATTAGCAACATTAACCTACACGTCAAAGGTTGTTGAAGTAAACAATTTTTTCGATAATTCAAGTGTCAGGATATCTTGGGAGCAAACAAATACTTGCACTGAAGTTCAATCAAATTAGAGCATCAATCGGTTTTCTCTTCTTTGAATGCGAGGAATATTTTCAGAGCAGATAGGATTGCGCAAATTATTCATGTCAAAAGTGAAATTTTTATCAACTCGCTCAGCGCTAAAATGATAAAAATGGAGAAGTAAAAACTGAACATTCTTGGTCTGCTAAAGGAAAACATAAAAACTGTAATTGTACCTAGAACATGTTATAAGAGGCCCATAACCATTCCCCATTTCTTGGGAACGCGCTGTACCCGCACTTCTTACGAGCGCGCCCTCACGGTATGCAAGAAACTTGACACAAAGAAACGCGGACTGAAGGCATCCCTATCCACAACAATGGTGTTCTTATAAGAGAAGCAGGAGGAACGCACTAGTTATTACGGAATTAGGAGTACGAGGAACCTATGCACAAAGTGTGTCCTCGCACTCCGTGCATGAAAACAGCAAGATTGAAAACAGTTCATAAAACGACGTAGATATTGAAGATAAGAATAATCGGCTCTGGAAAAGATTGTTGTTAACAAAAAAAAAACTAAAACAAATTTATCAGCATTTAAATTCATAACCGAGAAGCCATATGCCTGGTAACGTTTTAGAATTAGTAGAATCAGTTGATGTATTTTACTATATTTAGAACGCATATTATTTGTCAATAGGTTTCCAACTTACTGTCGTCCGTCTAATTTAAAAAAAGTAATACTCCCCATTTTCCCGATACAGCTTTGGTGATTTTGTTCGCTGCTATTGGTCTACAAACACAAGTCATCATTTGCGACATAATTTGATAAAGGAATACTATATCCATGTTTATTAAAGAAGTGAGAAATGTTGAATTAATTTAAAAGTCAGCTCAAAAAGTTCTCATTTATGAAATAAGATTTCGTTAAGAAGTAATTCGATGAGCAATGCACTTTCAAGCGTAAGTTCAAATTGGATCATCTGATTTCTTAATTTAATTATTAAATATAATTAAATATTTAATAATTATTAAACGATATTACTCACATACGAATGTTAGTATGTTAGACTTTGCACCCAAAATAAAGCTCTGTTTGTTCAGTAAAAGCGTTCAGGTGCTACATCTGATTGCTCAGTTCACATGATTTGTAAAACAACTCAGCTCGCAATGATAATGTTACACTGCCTTCCAGATGCTTTATTTATAGATATAAAGAATTTCAGGCCTCTTAATTTATATCAATTAGTTCAAACAAAGGAAATCGCGGCAGTTGCGTACAAAATAATTTACAAAGTAATTATTTAAACCAATTCTTTCTATAAAACTTTACAAGTGCTGGACACTAAGGATTCGAAAGCACTCAAATGAACCGAACAAAAAATGTGTACAAGCTAAGCATGGCATGAATGTTATTAGCATAGCGGAAAATTATTTGAGCTAATATATATATATAGAGCTTATAGTTCCTAAGTGTCCATGTAACATAGCAACTTACCCTGAACCTCAGTTACCGATGTACATAAATTAATCACTTAAAGATTAAGTCAGATGTCAGCTCAAGCCTCCCTGAACGCAACAAAAATGTTCTTAAGAGAGGAAGGAGGAAAGCACCATTTAGTATGGATATTAGGAAACGCGAAATCTATACATAAAGTGCTTGGAAACAGTAAGTTGAAACAGAAATTCATGAAACAATATATCAGTTGAAGGATAAAGTAGTAGGTGTTGAAAACAGGACAGCAGTGAACCGAAAATAGATAATCCAAAGAAAGACCAAAAACCTAATCTATTTCAACAAAAGGAAGGCCTACCTAACCTTTAGCTCAAAAATTCACATATACTTCCTATGAGTGCGCATTTCCATAGATACAATATTTGTATTGTCCTCATGAAATTAATTAGTTAGTATACGCAGTTCAAATTGAGAATATATTCAGGACATGGTGCATCACTGCTTCGTGATAGCGTATTTTTTATTAAATTTAATACCAATTAATGCAGGATTAAACGACTGTCGAAACATGAAAATTGCCCAAATGAGAAAAGCGATGCAAATTTAAACATTTATGGCTTTATTAGTGTTTGGTAATTTTACACAAAAGTGACTGCATTTTTGTGCATCAATTTGTCCTCATTAAGTAGATCGTTGAAATCGTAAGTCCGCTAATGATATTGCCTGATAAAAAAGTAGAAAAACTTAATACTTCATCCACAGAGCATATTAACAATGCCGTGTCCATTTGACAGCAGTCGCCACCAGAGATTTGTTTTATGAGTGACCAAAAATCCATCTTATTAACTCTTACTCTGAACTACGGACCAATCACCCAATAGAAAAATGTTAATAAATATAAATGGTAAAAAACACTCAGCCACAACTAAATCAAGTTTACAAATGAGTTCCCCTTTATATTGCACCCTGCATGCATTGTCCGTGATTACAGAGTTACACCTCGCACACATTGTCAGCAGTTTAAATACTGAGGTTCTTCGCACCAGTATCCCCGTCAAAAGGGGTCAGATTTTTATAAGACTGCAAATTTCTATTCAGTCACAGACATACTCTGAGCATTAAATCATATTTCAACGGCAATCGTAATTTTTCAAAAAGATTCTTATTCGTGCTTAATTATGAAATTCATAGTCAAATTGACACCTTCAAAATGGGGTCAATATTGAATTTAATGTTGTCAACGACTTCAATGATTTCATTACCACGTAGGGGTAATATGGTAGATTTGAAGACGTTTTACACTAATAACATTTTGCTCGCAAATGCTTAATTTTCGAGATATAGCATAAATAACGTTCTGGTAAGAACAGCATTAACGGCAGGTTCGATATGGCTCTTCCGGTGTATGGCGGGTACGGAACATGCGCAGTCACTTGGGTGGGAAACAACCATCGGTGTCGGTATGACTAAGTTAAGTTATTTTAGGTTTGTTTATTTAACTAATCTAACCTCAGCTATCGTTAGGTCAGTACCGTATTTCACCTTATTTACGTGTCCGTTTGTTCAATTTTCTATGCAACATTCTTCCAACCTTCAAAATTAAAGATCTCGAAAACTAAGCATTTGCATGCACAATGTCATTCGCCTAAAACGTCTTAAAATGTCTCCAATTACCTAAATTTTGTAATGAAATTATGAAAGTTGATGAGAACATTCAATTCAATATTGCCTTATACCGCAAGAGCCGTATTTAATGCTATTCTTACCTGAACGTTATTTATGCTACATCTCGAAAACTAAGCATTTGCGAACACACTGTCATTCATGTAAAACGTCTTAAAATGTCTCCAATTACTTAAATTTCGTAATGAAATTATAAATTCGTTATGAAATTATAAACAACATTAAATTCAATATTGACCCAAATTTGATATCAGCCCCTGCCCTATTTCAGCATACGAGTATACGCTACAGCTAGTTTAAGAACGAAATTGATATTTTCTCACCTAGTACAATTAAATTAATTTTGCATCTCAAATATCTGGATGGTTCGATTCTTATATACTATATAGTTGCCAAGCTTGAGCTTAAGAAGTAACTACAATCAGAAACTATTTACTTTCAAACATTCAATTCGATATTGTTAATAGCTAGAGAAGAAATATAATTTTAGGGTTACTGACACGTACGGATAACCTTTATTGTCGTAGTCTGTCACGAAATCTATAACAAGGTTTCTTACTCTAATTTGCCAAATTAGAACTCCTGTTCATACCACCAATAACTTTATCGGTATCTGTGATGGTGACACAATTCTCGCTACAACTTTATTGCACAGACCGAGCAATGCCTGAAGCTCGTGTTAAATTCTTCAACATTCTATGATGGACTTTAAAATTTAAACTCCGACAAGGTACCCGAAGTTTTCGTCAAAAATCAGAAAATTGAGCTCGTAAATTGTAAGCCTACTGTAAAGAACTTCGTGGTTTTTTAGGTGCGCATAGGGTATTCGAAAACGCGCAGGCTTATCCAAACGGTTTCTGTAGCAATATAATACGAACTCTTAAGATCTCGCACTAACAACACTGTTAATTGCACTTGAACTTCACTTATTATGCTATCAATAAACTAAACGCACACATTCATCAAAAATGTCAACATCTATCATACATGAAGTCAATTTATGTATTATTGCTCGATATAAAATAGTTTATGAAAGACTAACAGGAAATATTATAACTTTGCCAAACGTACTCTTCCGTGTATTGATAGCAAGTGAAACGCCTAGAGCACACACCGATATCAACATGCCTAGACCAAAATAAGCTTAGACTAAATGTGCCTACCGCACGCGTATGAGCTTCGCTAACACCTACCGTCATTTGGTCAGAACGTAGCTGAAAGATAGTCATGAAACTTTCCTTGAGCTTTATTTGAAAACTTTATAGCAGAAATGCTTAGTAACTTTAATCGAAATTTTACTTCGATCGAGCTGTGCAAGTCATTTGAACAAATGTCAATATTTTTGTTTTCGCTAAGGAAAACGATTGGTAGAACTGCGGAGTTACTGCGGGAATTGCTGTACATCATAGATATGACAAATACATTTATTCATATGTAGTGTGCACTTCACTTTCACAATTTATCCCCGATAGATAGCTTTCTGCTCGTCGTGTCGTGAGACTAGCGAACTTGCCTCCGTCCAGGCAGACCCTGGTTCGAGTCCCGGCGCTGGTGGCGATTTTCTCTGTTGGGTATAGGGGAAAAATTCCAAGCACAATACCCCACTCTACCCAGGTGTCTGAAATGGGTACCGGTCTTGACCGGGGGAAAGCGTAATGGCGTCCTGGCGTTAGTTATAAGGCATTTGAAAATCCAATGTAAAAGGTGATATGTATCAGGCTTGATTGGAAATAAAGCATCCGTAGATGCCTCATTATTATTATCATTATTCTGGCATCTCACACACCTACTGTACTATGGTAACGCTTCCTTATTTTCGTTAGCGAATAAAAATCATGCTATCCTATTTGTAAATTGTATCGTTTCTACTCTGTGCAAGCTTCAAAATGAAGAAGGACATCGTAGGACTATTTATAATCACAGTTAACTATACGTTGATAGAAAACAACCACTCTACCCTGGAGTAGTTAAATGCTTTAAATGGTCATCTAGGGCCCTGTGAGTGCATGAGCAGATGTCGTGAGCGTAGTTCGATCATATGTAATGTGTATCTCAAGATAGAAGCACAGTCAGCTGCGTGTCCCGTTAGAATATCAATATGTTGATGTAGTTTTGTTCCCTCATTAGTAGGGAGAATTAAAATATTACTGAAGCACTGCGACTCCATTGGCTCTGATGCAGAGAATAAAGCAATGAAAGACACTGCAGGTGGAAAAAGAGCAGCAGTGAAAACTGCACTCGAGTATGAGTTCACCGAAATATTTCCTTGGTGTCATCACTGATAGATATAGGTAAAATTAAAATATGAATAAAATATCAAAAAGTCCTAAATTTAAACTAAGACCCGTAGCAGATTATAGCAACCAATGATGCTATATTTCCTGTATATGTCGTAAGGAATTTTGGAGGTTACACAGTGCTTAAGAGGCAGAAGCGCTTTTAACATATACCCTCGATAGGAGCTCAAGAATTTTACCGTTCTCCATAAGATCGAAAGTCCCCATCATGCTCTGAATGACAGTATACTGTAAAAGATAAAAAGGTTACGGCCTAGGAATACTTATACCCATCTAAGATTTTTTCTTACGTCTAAAACTGTTATGTGTTACAATACGGACGCCGCTGCACTTTTTTGAAGTTCTGCTTTTTCAGAAACTTCTAACGAGGAGAAATAATTTTTCACGCTCTAAACATAAATAAACGCTTGATTTAAACATCAAGTTTATCTCAAACTACTCTAAGTTCCTGGATATTGAGGAATACAATAATAGTAATGAGAACTATATTCGGAATAAAAATATTAGCGTACAATCATACTACTTAAGGTGTCTGATCATTGAGCATTGGAGGTTAAACTGGGCCTTTTTTGTTGCAGGGCAGCGAGAGATGCGTGGGCTGGGGCGGTCTACAGAGGACGCTGGAAAGAGCGGCGCAGAGCGGCGGGTGGATCGTAATTACGGTTTGAGTCTAAAATTTGTATTCATGAGGCAGAGAGTGAAAGTAAATTGGAGCTTGATTGTTGGTTGGTTGGTTGATTGATTGTAAGATAGTTTCAGCCTGCCTTAATACAACAAAAATGTTCAAAGAGAGGACGGATGACGGAACCAGTATTTAGTAAAGCAAATGCGGGACCTATGCACAAGGTGTGTTCCCGCACAGGATCACGTGCGCATAGAAGCAGAATGTTGGGAAAGAGGGTTAGGAAACAAGACAAACGTTGAATAAGAAAGCCAGAGGTACTGAAAAATTGACAGCAGTGATCCGAAAAAAAGATTGTCTTTAACAAAACGAAAAAACATTTTATTTTAAAAAACGAAGATTTACCTAACCCTTAGCTTAGGAGTAAATTGGTTTTCGTCTTAAAATTTAAAATTTATCATTTCAATGCACGCCTCAGTTCATACAAAATAGCAGGTATCAGTATACGCTTGAGCTTTATTTCTAGTCAGTACCAACCCATGTGTTAAGGTTCATTTAGTTATTTTTGCATATCTCCGAATTTTTCATCCATGCAATTGGCCAACAAATATCAACACACAAGCAACATCACACTTCCACCAAAAAACAAAAAAGAAAAAAATTAAGAATGGCGAAACACAAGATGGCAAAAAATTTTCAACTTGTTCTTAAAAATACTGTTGAACTGACAACCCCTGAATCCGAGGGTGGATTCCTCTGAAGCCCCTCAACTTCCACAACGACCTTCACCCGCCTCTTGAGTCATGATCGCATCGGTATTCGTATTTAACGTTCTATACGGTGTTTTTCTTGACTACACTTCGCACATTAAATCCCATTGAGTTCTGCATTGAAAATTTGAAAACTAGCCGTTGGGCTGACATAGTCGTGCACGTTGTTCGCTTGACAATTCTGGTTCGTGTAAGATTTGTAGTGCAAAGCAGAATTTTACTAGGACAGTCATGGCTTTCCTCTGGTCATCATTATCTGCAAGGCGTTTCAGCAGAAGCGAAAGAGAGTTACGTCGGAGACTCAGCGTTTCAGACCTTATGCAATTGATCGGAAAATTTCAAAGAGAAACAGAGCAGTTATAACTCGCGTTGAACTGCATTCGGAACCCCGATGTCTCCGTTAATAGTTCCGTATTTCAAGCCACCGTTTTGTAGTTTGTTCGGGAAAAATCTACTAGCATTTGCGACAGATTGTTGCAACGAGAAGTGAATTAGGATGAAGTACATCATTTTTTTCTCTGTCCTAATTTGCTTACGCTCCTCAATTTTAAATCGTTTTTTTATTATTTTGAGGCTTGACTTAAAGCTTTTGAATCGTGTGCTGCACAAAATCTATAAATTTGCGACCGCTCAAACACAAAAATTAAAAACTTAAAATATTTACGCTGAGAACTTTGTATACAGTGCGAGGCAAATTGCGACTGGAACGTCATTTAATCATTTAACCATGGCTACTTTCTTTATACTCAGCGTCTTCGCTGGCAGAGAAAACCTGTTATGGGAAAAATTTCCGCGCGGAAAGTTGAGTTCGATCTGAGTTTAAAACGTCCTGGAACCTATTTAATTTTTGCGAAAATTATGAGGTTGCTTCTTAATGATTGCAGAATGCTGATTACCTGTTTGAGTAAAGATGATTGAAAAGAAATCTGTGATTGAAAAGTGGACTATGAGATCTCTTTTGAAAATTGCTAAAAAGTTCTGTTCATGAAACAAAAGTTTATTCTATTTTACTATGCTATTTTTTCAAAAGTCCGAAACCTAAATTTCGGAGGTGAAACGTTCTTTACACATATTCACCAGGATCATCAAACGAGTTTTTATTCTATGATGATGTGTGATAGTTTTTACTCTAAGCTCAAGAATTTTTCTCTTCCAGAACCCTTGCTCATCACTTCTACCTCTGATCATCCACTCGGTGTCTGAAGTTACGAAACGCGGCGGAAAAGTGGACGAGAACTTTCGTGCAATACTGATCGAAGGGGGAGGGGAGGCAGTGGACCAAGTTTGTTCAATCGGACTCGACTGACTGGCGGCATTGCTGCAGCCAATTCGGCATCCGTACCCGCGGAGCTGATGCTGCAGTGCCGACCGCTTCACACGGCGCCGGCGCACACCGTCGCTGGGGCGATGCGCGCGGTGGCGGACATTGTCGACGAGCGTCGTTACGAACTGCATGGTGAGTCTTAACATTCGGCGACCGCGCAGAAAATAAAATTGAAAATTTGCAAATTCTGCAAGTGTTTTGAAATTATGCACTTTAAAATTATAGCATCTTAAAATTATTTAAAATTGTACTTTGATTGTAGAACACTCTAAAATTACACTTGACATACTCAAACCTAAAATAGAGCAGAGATAATAATCTATTTAAGAAAATGTGGAAATTGTTCCGATTTGTGTTTGTGAATACAATAAAAAGCTAAATTCATTACAGTTATTGCATTTTTATGTGACGCATTGAAATGCTTGAATTAAAATAATGCAAATATTTTGAGTTGTGATTCTATTTCGTGTCCACATGAGTGCATGCGGTACCGGCCGCGAGCAGGCAACTGGTACAATTTCGTTAAAAAATATAAAGGTTAGGTTAACATCGGCATCTTTGGGATGCTTTATTTCCAATCAAGCCTGATACATATGATCTTAGCATTGGTTTTTCAAATCTCTTATAACCAACCCTATATATAGGACACCATGACGGTTCCCCCGTAAAGCCGGTACCCATTTCCGACACCTGGGTTGAGTGGGGTATTGTGCTTGAGCTTTCCCTTATACCCAACGGGGAAAATCTCCGCGCCAGCGCTGGGAACGAACCCGCGACTTCCAGCATACAAGTCCGATCCCTTAACCGCTGTGCCACGGAGAGCACTATATATAATACAAAAATAATTTTAATTCAACAGTTCGTAGTAATAGCCGTGCATTTTACTCACCACTGAAATATGTTACTCCGAGGAACATGCGTTTCATCGTTGCAAAACACCTGTAAATACCCCTATCTACAGTAACTGCAAAATTATCCTTTAGACTTTCTGAAAAATCTCGCTCGTACTTTAAAATGTAGACACGAACTTGTGAGGAACGGACGAAATTGCGGCTGCCACCTAATTTGGCCAAACCAACACCCCGCTCCCTCTACAGCTGTGTCCATATTCTCCCGGCAGACCAGGGAGGCAGCTGGAGACGTGCCGTGTGGCTGGCGGGCGCAGTGTACGCTGCTGTCTCGGTCACAGCCGCCGTCAGGAATGCTCGGGTTAATTCGCCTCTCAGCCACCCTCCTCCCGCTCATGGTGAAGCAGGAGAGCTTGAGGACTTTTGCACACTCGAGGATGTGAAGATGACTTTCGATTTGATGTACAGGCTGTCGCTTCTCTCGCCTGTGTCTCCTGGCTCAGTTCTTAGCATTATGGGTAATTTTTTTACGCTATAATTCCACTAATAGATTGTTCATCGTTAAGTTGATTTATGGAGAATAACATGGTAACGCTAGATAAATTTGAACAACTTCTTTCATGCTATTTCAATATCTCTATTTGAAAAGAATTGAGAAATCGCTCCATATGAGACTGATATCCAAATAATTGAATTGATTTATCAATATTCCAATGTCACTCCGTGTTATTTTTGGTTAATACAGAATTAATATTTGGCCATGAAGAGGACTGGCGCCCACTGACACACAACAGCTCGAACAAAGTTTCAAACAACGCCAGTAAAAATGAGGCCTCTTCTGCGCGCGAGCAGCCAGCAATAAACATCAAGCCCCAACAGTGTAGCAGAAAAGACGAGGCGGACGGCATCACCTATGAAGATTTCGAAGAAATCGAAAATGTTATGGACGAGGACGGATCGGACGTGGAAGACTGGCACGTACCTGAAGAAATAGCTTGTGTAGCTCTGAGGGACGGAGAAAAACTGGCCACAAATTTTGTCTCCAAAATGCTGCCAAACTTGCATAATAATTGTCAGGTGAGCTTAGTGCATTCGAAGAGAAAATTTGCCCGGGTCCTTGTTCATCAAGATGTGATCACATAAAAAATTACAACTGTAATAACGATCATGAAGGAATACTTCCCGGATAACGATTGTAATCATACCTATTTTCCTTCACAGGTTTTAATAGGCGACAGATTTCAACAAGATTATTCAAAATTGTCATCCCTACACATAGAATTAATGAAGAACCCTCAGGAGAGCGACTGAAGAAGCCTGGCTGCTCTGCAAACATTTATTTAATCGAGAGGTTATTTGTGCAGAATATCTAAGATAAAAACGTAAATTAAGCACACAATTGTACACAGTTTTCAATTTTAACGATTTTATTTTATTTGAAACACAAATTCCTCATATAGGCTATGAATAGTTCTCAAACATGCTCATAGCTCAAGTAAAAATGCTCTGACCGTCTTTGGTACCTTTTAGTCCACTGCGCTCACACTATCAAATGTGCCTCTATACCAGTACTATGATTCTTTATCGCACTCATCATACTATAGTGACTCCTATCCACAAGTTTACTAACTTACTCGCCTTTTTGAAATAGAATGGTCTTTATGTTCGAATAAAAATAAATTATAAAGCTAGAGGTACTACATGTGAGTACTGTCTCGGCTCTTCTTAAAGCTAAATTCTCGCACATGGTCCACTATCTGTAATAATTAAAATTTCACTAAAAATAGAGTCGAAAATTTCACCAGTTTTTCTATCTCCTTTACACTGGTTTTTGCTAACTCTTGAAACACAACCAAGACCCCATGCTCCGCCTAAAGCTACTTCACGACTAGGCTCCATTGAATAACATGTGAGGCCTTGCGTACCTTATCTCATCGCATGCTTGAAAACTTTTCTGGACCAAGCGTTACGTTTCGAGCAACATCTAAAGCCTTGTTTTCTCAGTCTTTAACACCTTTGAGATTGTGCTGCTATGTAGCCAGGCATATGACGTTGTGCATTCTTTTTTCTAACATGCTTTAGAATTACTATTGATCAATCCATTCAATGCAAATAAAATCTATAGCCCCGCTTCTCGCAGCCCTCCTACCGTAGCTCGCCCTTTCGTAGCCAGCCGTGTGACGTCACGTAAACTTTTTCACGTCTGTCTTTGTAGCTGTTCTTGATCAATTTCTGCAACGAGCTCAAACATATCTTCTGAGCCCCGCCTTTTACTTCTGGCGCAATCATCCATTGGCAGTTAAAACTGAATAGAGACCACAATCGTTTTCAATTATTTCAATGTAGTTCGCTAGAGTGAAAATAAATTACCGTGCATATACTTGAAGTCATAAAAAGTATTAAAATATATACCAATTCCATTTCTTCACCATTTTTTACTGATTAGAGGTAGTAAATATTGCTGACATAATTAATGAATTATAGTGCAATAGTTCTAATGTCAACGACAGCAACAGTTCAAATGGTTGCAAGAAGCATCGTTTCTAGACATAAGCATACCCTGCACTACCTGTGGATGCATACTAGCAGAGAACGATGAAAGGGTTCAAAAAGTAAATCGTTAATGCAGTTTTGGGAGCAAGATCACCTGTTCTCAAAATGTACATGGAGAGAGATGACGGTAAATAACACAATATAAATTCAAGTACATCTATGAAGTGATTTCGCTTTCTAAACGCGTTCGTTCTATTCGAATTAGCTTGAACAAGATATAATCACGAAGTTTAAGTTTTTCAAAGCCCGAATTAATTTCTTACATAGCTATTAAATTCACACAAAGTTATAGATCTCTGCAAAGGTTTTATTGTTGGAAGTCCAAAATTATTAAAATTAATTCCATGAGATTTCACCATAAATCTTTGGTATTTCAATTTTTCAGTCCTCGTTTTCCCTTTGGTATCCTATCCGAAGAGCAAAGGGTTGCAGAGGCACGCAGGATTTCACATAAAATTGGAACTGGAAAACGCGTAAATTCTTCAAACATTGAATAACCTTTTTGGTATTCATAGTTCGTACTCCCATCCACATACATTGCATGCTTCTTCCTGTTGACTTATATGCCAGCATATGACGTATTGTTTTCCTCCTTTAATCTATAAAATTTCGAGATCAGTCTGTCCAACCTGAACAGAATCTTAGCTCCGCCTCATACTGATCATTGCATGCACCTCATGACAAATCTTTGTGACGTCAGCCAAACTTTTTCTTCTTCTGCTTTAGAACGGCTCTTGATTTATTTCTGCAACACTAGCAAAATGCCGAGCCCTGATTGTTGCACGTGTCTTATAGCGTCTCTGTGACGTCACGCGAACTTTTTCTCTTCCCGTTGTAGAATTGTCCGTGATCAATTTCTGCAACATTAGCATAGCAGCCAGTTCGAGCCCCGCCCTATGCTGATCATTGCAGGCGCCTTCAAAGCCAGACTTTGTGACGTCACTCCAACTTTTTAATCCTTTGCTTTATGACTTCTTTCAAAAAATTTATGCAACACTAGCTTGCGATCCCGAGCACCGCCCTATGCTGATCGATGCGCTCGCCATATACTCGCTTTAGAAATGTCTGATCAATTTCTGCAACATTAGGGAGCAATTCGAGCACGGCGGAGACCAAATGGTAACGTTTAATCATAATTTTCTACAGTCAGCTGCACCAATCGGTTTGCCCAGCGCCACGAAACCGTCAGATTTTAGCCTTAGTTAATCATGGTATGACTAAGCTTGTCCCAAACTAAGGCTGAAATCTGACGGTTTCGTGGCGCTGGACAGACCGAGTGGTGCCGCTGACTGTAGAAAATTACGATGAAACGTTACACGGTTACCATTTGGTCTCCGTGTGACGGCGGCCTTACAGCCAGTAAGTGTGAAGTCATGTAAACTTTTTCTTCCTCTGAATTTTTTTTCCCCTACCGTTAACTATTTTACCATTCTGATAGCGAGTCGAGGCGGTTACGTCGAACTTTTCCTTCCTCTTCACCACTTTGTAAATTTTGCCTGCAACACTCAAATTAAACAAAAGCCTCCGTAAAGAGCAAAATTATAGCGATTTGCGTTTATGAGTACCATCAACAATGAAACACAGTATTTCCTCTATCAAAATTAACGAAAGTATCCTTGAAAAAGTTGTAATGTATTTTATTTTAAATTTTAGAGAAGACTGAGTTAATGATTCATTTAATACTTATTAACATTTTAGACCCAACTTCCTGAAGTTTTATGTTTGTGTTTTTGATATTTAGTCAATGACACTGTTCGTATCATCATGGACTTCTCTCCCCTAAATTGAAAAAAATATTCATGTGAAATGTTCTGCATGTCCGGCCTCTCAAACTTGGCCCAACTCACTTTCATAACAAGGCCAAAATCAAAAACCCCGCCCTACTCTCTTGGTTGGATTCAGCTTCAAGCAATATAACTGTTGGAAAAATTGCAATTTTTTTACACACTTTTAATGAAAATTAGTATCCAATACTTCAAGATAAGCATTGTAAATATTCTATTGAACTTCAGTTTGTTAGTTGATATAAGTACTTTAATGACAAGACCAAATACTTTATGAAACAAATAATTTATTTAAATGAACATAAGAAAATTGGCAACTGTGGGTAGGAGGTACGAAACCGTGTTCTTTTACTCGTGTTGCAGAAATTCATCAATGCCAGTGTTAAAGTAGAGGTATAAAAAGTTTACATGACGGCACAAAAACTGGTTGGCGAGCTTGCTATGGGTAATATAGGGCGGTGCTAGTAAGTTTGCTGGTGTTGCAGAAATTGATCATGCGCAGCTTCAAAAGAAGCGAAGAAAAAGTTTGCGTGACGTCACAAAGACAGGCTATTGACTATCCATTGGGCTTGAGGCAATTTTAAAAGTCTCGTGCTCTTGCCGCTGTAGCAAAAATTGGTCAAGAGCAGTCCTAAAGGACACGAAGAAAAAGTTTGCTTGACGTCACAAGACGAGTTTTAGGACTCTGCAACATATCCTTTGGAGCGGAGTTCTGGCTTGATCTTACTCAGGTTTAATAGATTTGCTGAGAAATATTCTAATGTCGAATGGTCATGAGCATGCATTGATCAACTGGAGTAGAGGTTGAGGAACCCTGAGGTATTAAAATACATATCAGTATCTTAATACCATTATTATCTGGCGTACTTATTATTACCTTGGTATTTAAAAATTTCATGTAGTTATAAAACCTGCATCCCCTCTCTCACACCCCCAATAACCAGCTGCACTCTAGGCAATAGGCGATGCATTAAACCTGGGCCCAAACATTTAAGAAAAGGCTAAGATAACCAATTTAAAATGTTGTAGATTTTTAAATCACAAACATAACTATTCACCCATTTAGGGCGTCATGAAGAAAGGCCATTGAAATTTCCTACCCGATAAAAACTTCAATGCACCCGGAAAGAGAGCATTCAATTTTATGCAGAACAAAAATTTCAAAGCACTAAATTTCCTTTCTCTACAACTATCTGCTTAATGATCGAGGTACACCTATGTTTTTTATATAACCAATTCCATACTCCCGTTCGATTGATTTTTTGTGATGTGAAGAAGTTTTCTTTTGCAGCTATAGAACAGCTCTTGATCAATTTCTGCAACACGAGCTCGATCCTGAACCCCACCTGGTGCTGACTATCCGGCAGTCCTGCTACCAGTTGTCGTGACGTCACGAAAACATTTCCCTTCTCTGCTCCAGAGCCACGCTTGGTCAATTTCTGCAGTACTAGCATCTTCTGGACCCCCGCCCCCATGTTGCTCGTTTCACATGCCGCTACTCCTCGGCCTAAGAGTGACATCATAATTTTTTCTTGATCTGCGTCAGAATTGGCCGTTATCAATTTCTTCAAAATGTGCATGAGAACATTTAGGGGAACTTCCGTTTTGTTGATGGCAATTGTACAGCGTTTGAGAAATAATCGTACGTGTTCTGCGAAGGAATATTGCACATAATCGTCTCCCCTCAAGTACTTTCAACCACTCAAATTAACAATGATAAACTATCTTACTATCGTAACGTGATTTTAAATGTTTCAAACTCTATTTCGATTTTACTGGAGACCGCAGTGAAAAATATAAAGTTGTAGGGAGCATTTCCAAAGAAGAACGTGAAAAAATTTGCAAGGCTTCATACGGTTGACTGCCTTCAAGAATACGCAAATGAGAAAAATAGAAAGGCTTTAGGAGTTTAGATGCCATTCGTATTGCAAAGCTTAATTCAGAGACGGCTTAAAGTGGGTTGTGGCAATGAGTCGAGTCAGTGTGGTAGCATAGGGGGGTGGGGAGGATGGGTGGAAGAGGCTCGGGATTTTTGCCCTGGCTGTTACAAACCCAGTTTAAATTTTTATCCATTGTGCCTATACCTTTAGCCGTCGTATGCAGCAATTACACTTGTACGGCTAATATAGATGCACCGGAGAAAAAGCCATACAGCGAAGGTGAATCGCACCTAGTTTAAAAGTTGAGATAGGTATAATTTTACCATTAAGTAGTTAATCATATGTGAAACTCCTAATCACAAAGTGTTGGAACAAGATAAGAATGCTCGTATAGAATCTTGATCAGTTTATTGAGAAATATTCTTCGGCTATAAGGCGCGTCGCAGTTCTCGAAGTCAACAGGAACGAGAAACGAGAACAACTTGCGAGCGCAAACGCACCAACACAACTGTGAAAGAGATTTATCAATAGATTAAAAATCTAACAAAGAACTAGGTTTAGTTAATACAGAACGTATGACAACAGATTATACTCTGTATTTCAAACGTTAACTCTTACCGAGAAACGAAACGAAGGATTAGACTTTATTTTGGCTTTGCTCTTTCCAACAAGGTGAAGACATTAAAAAACCAGCAACATACGCTGATGCAGCAGGGGCAGCTGGAGATTAAATGGAAGGTTGATTCTTCCTAAAGAAGAGTAAAGAAATTTAGTTCGTGGAAATAATCGTATAGATCACTCTTCATCAATTTTCAATTTCGCTTATGTGGTAAATTTTATCACATACTCACTTTAGTTTATGCCGAAGAAGAGCCCTACGGCTTTTAGAGTTTCAAGAGGAAATCAGAATGAGGTGCCAGTCCAGCGTAGGCGTGCGATTAAGGACACCGTCCTCCATATTATAAGATCATGGGTGATAATAGGATTATTGCTGCAATAGGAAGTGTAGGAGGTCAGGTAAATCCTGTGAAAAAATGAGACTCGTACGTTCACTCGTTCGCCCGCTACGGGGGTTTGAAAAATGGGGGGGGGGGGGGGGGAGGGGAGGGGGGAAGGGGTATTTTATTATCTTACACCTCCCCCGTGGCACTTTCTTCACGGCTTGATGTTGCTATGTCATCTTCTATGTCTCTGTATTACTCTATAATGATTTCAGGGGTCTAATATGAACCAAAAATTTTAAAAATTTTAATTACAATTGTTTACATATCTTTGTTTTACCTATACTGACCACCTCGGACTTTGAGTTTCAAAATGCTTCTTCTCCTACAGTTTTTAAGCTACAGTGATGATTTTGGTATCATTTGCTGCAGAAAAACAAGGGCTTTCTAAAAATTCAAATGGTTTTTCAAAATAAATTCATGTTCAAAAGTTATGACGTCATAAATCCGCACTTTTTCGATGACAAATTTTTTTCGAAATTTGTTATTTTTTTCAAACTGGAAAATTGGGGAAAACCATTTAAATTTTTAGAATGTCCACGTCTTTCCGCATCTAATGATACCAAAATCATTACTGTAGCTAAAAAACTGTCGGACAAGAAGCATTTTGAAACCCCCCCCTCTAAAATATCGTTTTCTTTGATTTCCTATTTTCTTTTCAGGAAAATCGCACTTTTTCATTGAAGATAATCGATTCTCAATTGCATTTCCTATCAGTATACCAAATTTCATGGCTCTGGTTCAATAATAAAGAAAAAGTTCCTCAAGGGGGACGGTGACCTTAACACTTTGACTGCGACTACTAAATATTAAGTTCAATGCCAAACTCAAATTTAAAGTTAATTGTAGTAAAATATTCGGAAGATACCAGACATGAACTGGATCGTGTCTTCATTTAGCTTTGATTAAGTATTTATAAAAATTGAATTTGCGACCACTGGTCGGTCAGTAGCATTATAAAAATTACCTCCGTGTACCACCGGAGGCTCACGTCGCAGTCAAAGTGTTAAGGTTATGAATTACCCTAATATACTCAAGCAGGTAAATGGCCTTTAGGCGCGTTTTAAGGTTAATAGGCCCGAGGGCACGTTAAGGTTTAAGGTTAATAGGACCGAGGGCACGTTCAGGTTTAAGGTTAATTGGCCCTTGGGCACGTTAAGGTTTAAGGTTAATTGGCCCTTGGGCACGTCAAGGTTCAAGGTTAATTGGCCCTTGGTGTCACGAGACTCAGTCCTGCCCCCTCATCAATTTACTTTAATGAGGACGCCAGGTTCTTGGAATAGAGGAATTGGCGTCCCTCCACAGAGTAATGAAATACACGAGAAAGAAAAACACGAGAAAATATATGGGAAAATCTGAGTACACAAATAATTAAAATTTAAAGAATATATACTGAAACAGGGACGGTACTCACCGATGTGAAGGGACCCACTTACAAAAAGCGCGTTTTCTGTGGGCATTTGTGTTGACGAGAGTTGCTGCTCCTGTGGTTTTCGGGTATAATACTCAACGATTCGGCGAATAGGTTTATGGATTACAGAAGACCATTTTATTACACTTTTTGTGAGGCTAATGCACAATGCCTATCATGAAGGGTATCAACGCAATGCTTAACAATCCGCACACCTACATTTACCTCTAAACACAACCCGCTATTGTAACACATCAATGCTATTGATAAATTCGGAGATAAATTAGGACATGACATTTCCCATGACAACGCTAATCTACCTATCGGCCGGCGAGCCCCGCATCATTAAATTACACCCCAATAATACATATAGACAAAGAAGGGCACCAATAATGCATATGGAATATCAAGGCATTCTCTGTCGTCTTGACCACTTTCATCTCCCACTCACACGTCACCAAGCACTCCGCGGCATTCTCAAGGCACCGAATTTCAAGAGCCTTTCTGAATTGACGAGATACAGTTCATCTCAGTACGACTTCAGTTCATATTGTGGATAGGCCTTTCTGAGCGATGACGTGATACGTTGACTTGAATTGGTGACCTATTAACTTCTTTTCTTCATCATTATTATTCTTCCCACCATCTGTAACATTTAAGAATTTTGCTCTACTCAATTCGTTTCACAGCTAGATCTAATTAGCATTTCATTTTATATTGAAGAATATATTGATGTATATATATATATATATAATATATATATATATATATATGCAACATCAATTTTTGTCAACTAAGTTTCTGAGCAATTTCTTAATAATATGACTTTTATAACTTACCCCTGCCCACAGGAGTAATTCGTACGTATTAATTTTGAATATCGCTCCGGCCGTATTTTTCCTGGCTTTCCTATTTGAAATTATTCTCTGAAATAAGAACGATAACATATATGAATTTATGGATTACATAGTATCGTGAAACTTGTATGCTCAATATGGTCACTTTTTCCCATCGTTTCTTTAAACACGTATGTCACCGCGAACACACCTGTACTTATTCGTACTTTACATTACGGCCTCGTCAGTAAAACTGCCTTCCCTCACGCGCAAGATCTTTCTTGTGGTTCTGTTTTTTTTAACCTCTTCGATGAAGGAACCAATCACATATTAGAGGTGTACGGTTAGTTCCACCTTTATTCCCCAGCAAGGAGTTCACCATTAGCTACTCTGATGCTCGAATTCCCTCCCCTTAAGTGTTCAAAGTCTTAGATCTTGTATTTTTTTGTAGAAGTTTTATGCTTCGTGGTGCGAGGTTCGCTTATCGCTATTCTAAACACATGGCGAGGGTCTCAAGCACCCTAATTCAACCTTTGCCCTCTTTTCCTCAGAATGCCAGCTTTCTTACCGCTTGAAACAACATACAGCTCATCGGACCATATACACACCATCCACACAAAAACACCCATCGTTGAAATTTTTATTTAGCGACTCATTTTTCCACAAAAGGATCTTAGTAAATGCTACAACGACGACTTACAATAGATTTCTACGACAAAATTTGTTTAGCTATTAATTTCTAAGAATTTTTGGTCAATGTGAAGCGTGATGCAATCAAAGGAAATGGGAATTTTATTTCCAAGAATCACTAAAGGAACCCATTTAAGAACGTTTTACATGAATGACATTCTGCTCTCTGATGCGCTTTTTTGTAATTATTCAGCTTTGAAGTTATGGGTGAAATCGCTTTCCCGCGCAAAATGTGCAAAACAGAGTACGACCAGGTTGGGTCGGGAAAGGCAAAGTTCGGATCATGAGGTGTTAAAGTTTTCGCCAGAACTTCGTAGAAATAAAAGAATGATAGAAATTGTTAATGAAATTATGAGAAATATTGTTATCAGTTAATAACAATAAGAAGTTAACATACTATTTCTCGTACTTGGTGCCTTTTACTTTTTTTTAGTCGTCATTAGTATGTCGTCACCTTTACAGTCAGCTCATAGATGGCGCCACCCGGTACGGCCGCCGCCATCTTGGAGCTGATGTAAACACAATTGTTGCGTCACCCTAATGGGCTGGTTTGAACCTTTATTTATAATTTTCACTAGAAGAACTGTGGCTCCCCCTCACGACCCAAACTGTTTACTTTTGTAATAGAGTGTTAGCTTCTGTTATTAATTAAATTCTGCTTGGCGCGCTCGCTTCTTTTGGCGTGCGAAAGCCAACTTCGAAGTTTAATAATTCGAAAATAACGCATCAGCGAGCAGAATGACATTCATGTAAAACGTGGGATAAACTGAAGTTCAATATCCAGCTCAAATTTAGAGTCAATTGTAGTAAGAAAATTTGAAAATTGCAAACATTGACTGGAATAGCCTTCATTTAACTTTCATTTAGTATTTATAAAAATTCAGTCAGTGATTTCTGCTCGGCCAGCAGCATTATGAAAATCACCTAAATGACCACCGGTGGGTCACGCCGCACTTAACGTGTTAAATGGGTTCCTTCAGTGATTCTTTGGGATCAGAATTATTATTTTCCCTGATCGCATTAAAAGTAACATCGACCAATTGTTTTTTGCCCGCTAAATTTAAAAAAAAAACGAACAGTTCGTAAAAAATAGGGTAAATCTGAAGGATATGTCAGTTATCGATTTCGTAAATTTAAATGCCTAAGCATAGTTCATTAGATCGAAATAAACAAGTTTTCTTCTATGCACTTTTCGCCTCAAATGAGTATTTTATTAGTTATAGCGGTAAATGACTTACCCCAACTCCAGTGTTTGAAGCGGCAAGTAATTCAAGAAGCACGTCGGACATCAACACCGCAAAGCGCACTCGCTTCCAGCGCGATCGTCATCAAAGACGAAACCAAACCTACCGCTATACCTCGTTAAATACTCATTTGACGAAAAAAGTGTATAGTAGAAAAGTTGTTTATTTCGATGTTATTACCATGATTCAAGCAAAAAAAAATCGAAAATCGACGAGTAGCTGTTTTATTCGAGCGTATTCGTCATCAGAGACGAAACTAAACCTACCGCTATAAATCGTAAAATACTCATTTGAGACCGAAAGTGCATGGAAGAAAACTTGTTTATTTTGATTCAATTAATTAGGTTCAGGCACCAAAAAGTGGAAAATCGATAACTGACATAGGGTAATTCATCAAATATCGAACTGAACTGATTATCGAACAACTTTGGAAATATGCGCGTAATAAATTTAGTAAGCATCCAAACTTGCTCAGTGCCAGTGATCTTACATCTAAAACTCCTATTTTAGTGATAAAAACTCATTTCGGTGAGCTGCAAACTGCTACCAGCGGTTGCGAACGCATTTTCTGTACGACCCTTACAAATTGGTCGAATTTTTTCACTCGAAAAATCTTACGCACCTCGGGAAAATTGCGACGGTTCAATTGTTGTTGGGTCACCGTCAACCTCCCGTCATAACTAGAGAGTAGTGTTGTCATATGATGTTCTGTTGCTGTATTTTTTTCTTTTCCGCCAAAAACTTGATAATTATTCCATGTTCGACATTCAGTTCCTTTTTTATGTCAGTATTAAATACTGAACAAAGGTGTTCGAATGAAAATTCCTTAAAAATCATGAATTTATGCCTCGAACATGGCTTTTCGATTCTTAATTCTTTTAAATAACTGTATCGATCTATTGAACGCCTGTTTTGTTTCATTAAAATATTGTATTAACGCTTGATAATAACATTGAATAGTTGAAGATGGGAATTCTGGTGAAGGGCTACCAATCAGCTGCTGGTGTTCCAAGGCCCTCAAGATCATCAATGATTCGTCTGGCTACATTTACTGATGATCAATCCCTTGCCAAGAAAATTGATGCAAGCATCAATAATAATTCATTGACGAGTGCTTTACACGCTACTCCAAAAAAGGTCACACAGGTTGATGATCACAATGATGGTTCAACAAACACTGCAAATGAAAAATCGACATCATATTCAAATTTTGATAACTCTCCATACAAATGCATCTAGAAAATAAGTAATGTGACAGTTATTTCAAACAAACAAACAAAACAAACATCGGCATCTTTGGGATGCTTTATTTCCAATCAAGCCTAATACAAATGATCTTAAGCATTGGTTTTTCAAATGTCTTATTACTAACACTATATATAGGACACCATGACGGTTCCCCCGTAAAGCCGGTACCCATTTCCGACACCTGGGTCGAGTGGGGTATTGTGTTTGAGCTTTCCCTTATACCCAACGGGGAAAATCGCAGCGCCAGCGCCGGGATACGAACCCGCGACTCCAACATACAAGTCCGATCCCTTAACCGCTGTGCCACCGCGAGCATTTCCAAGAAAAGCCAGTGCACCAAAGAAAAAAAGAATGAAAGAAAAACGTTTATTTTCCAAGTGGCCACATGAGATACATGTCAACATATTGGGTTTTGAAAAGTTTCTTAATATAGGACGTCCTAAAACAAAAGTTCCATACGAGGAGTACTAATTGACAAACCATCAGAGGTGTACAAATAGAAAAGCCATATGAGGCATAATAATTGACAAACTATACGAGGTGTACAAATAGATAGACCATACGAGGCATATTGATGGACAAAATATACGAGGCGTACTAATAGACAAACCATACGAGGCATATTGATGGACAAAATATACGAGGCGTACTAATAGACAAACCATACGTGGCGTGCTAATAGTCTAACAAATGTTCAATACGAGGAGAACTAATTGACAAACCATCCTGTTCGAATCAAAATTCTTGTTCGATTCATGTTCGATATTGATGAAATTATGTTATTAAAGAATTCGATTTTTAGAACAATAACTAAATTCCAACAATCTACGTTGTCTTTAAAGCGACATCACAGAACTAGAAAGCAACTGTTCAAGAATAATCTTGAGGCCCGCAACAGTTATTCAGAGCAAAAGTTACCGATTTATGAAGGTTGTTTCTAGACACACGTGGTTTCTGTTCGATATTTGATGAATTACCCTATCCTTCAGATTTACCAAAAATTTTTCGTAACATTTTTCGGTTAATTTTAAGGAGATGCAACTAACGATTTTTGAAACTTTGTTGCCTAAAACATATGAATTACATCGAAATGAACAACTTTGCATCAATGCACTTTTTGGGGCAATTGAGTATTTAATGAGTTATAGCGGTAAATTACTGACCGTAACTCCAGTGTTTGAAGCGGTAAGTAATTCAAGGAGCGCGTCGGACGGCAACACTGCAATGCCGTCTCGCTCCCAGCGCGCTCGTCATCACAGACGAAACCAAACCTAACGCTATACCTCGTTAAATACTCATTTACCGCAAAAAGTGTATAGAAGAAAAGTAGTTTACTTCGATGTTATTACCATGATTCAAGCAAAAAAATTCTAAAATCGATCAGTAGATGTTTATTCCATCGCATTCATCATCAAAGACGAAAATTAACATACCGCTATAACTCGTTAAATACTCATTTGCCCCAAAAAGTGTATAGAAGAAAAGTTGTTCATTTCGATGTAATTGAAATGTTTTAGGTAATGAAGTTTCAAAAATCGATTAGTTGCTTCTCCTTCCCATTAACCTTATTTCGATATAATTACCATGATACAGGCAACAAAATTTCGAAAATCGATTAGTTGCATCTCCTTAACATTACCCCATCTTTCTTAACATTGGGCACGTTAAGATTTAAGGTTAATTGGCCCTTGGACACTTTAAAGCTTAAGGTTAATTGGCCCTTGGGCACATTAAGGTTTAAGGTTAATATTGGCCTATGGGCACGTTAAGGTTTATGGTCAAGGTCAATACGCCATCAAGGCAAAACCTTGAAAGCCCACCAACGGGCTTTACTAGAACTAATCACTGGACTGTTCAGGAGCACGGACATGCATTACGTAAATAATCAAAATTAAATAATAACGGCCCCGTTCAAACAAAAAAGTAAGTGAAAGAAAGGAAAAAGAACAAAATAATAGAGGAGCACACTGGCACTTGCTTCCGAGATCTCTCTCACTGCCTGACTGCTTTGTTTTAAGAAGACCGCGGACCGCGGTCGAAGTGAGAAACTATGATACCGAGAGGTCTTCATAGCGCGTCCTAAATTTTCTTACAAAAGTGAACACTCCTTGACAAGAAAATGATTACTGTTAAAGTTGTTCTTAGTGAAAATATGTGAGATATGGGTTCACTAATGAAACTATTGACATTGTATATCAAAAAATCTAGAGGATTGATAAAACTGACAATTTCATCAGTCTAAAGAAAAGTTCGGTAATATTGAAGAGCAAAAATAAATTGGAATTCGTTTGAAAAAAAAAATTGTAGAATTATTCATTAGTTTTAATGTGAAAGCAAAATAAATGATAGAGCTCCTGTTTAAACAAATTATATTGCCCGTTAGATATCCCCGGCACTCTCTGTGAAGTCAAAAAGATTTAATACTGTACGTCAAAGTAAAGCACAAGTCACTTCAGAAAAAACCAGTGGCGCATAGTAAAGGCTTCATCAGAAACTGTTAATGAAATTTTTCCAAAACGGAACGAAGTGATCAATATAATACTGAATCTAAATTAAAATGCTAGGTATCATTTTGAGCTTCTTTTACGTCTATGATAATTTACTCCTATTTTATACCCATTCAATTGAACGAGAAACACAAATTCCTGTTAAATGCTAATATTTCTTCAAATAGAATTTACAAAGATGACAATATAAATACTACTTCTGTGTGTCTTTGAGATAGTTTGCTGTGATTTGTACGAATACGAATTAAGAACGTCAGCATTAAAAGATTACCGAGTATTTTTGATTTACTTGAGATAGAAGTGAAATATATTTGCGTAGCAGTGACTGGTCAAGGTAGTTCTACAGTAGAGGAGGCAAAAATTTCATGTTGACTAGCTGGCAGGAGCGCGCCGTTTGTGACAGAGCAATGGAGGCTAGGTGGTCCCATGCTCTTGCTCGTGTTGCAGAAATTGAACTAAAGCAATTCTAAAGAGTCGAGAGAAAAAGTTGTCATGACATCACAAAGACTAGCTAGCAGGAGTGTGCAATGGGCAGTTTAGGGCGGGGCCATGAATCGCTAGCTCGTGTTGCAGAAATTGATCTAAAGCAATTCTAAAGAGTCAAGAGAAAAAGTTCGCATGACATCACAGACTCGCTAGCAGTAGTGTGAAATGAGCAGCTTAGGACGGGGCAAGGAATCGCTCGATCGTGTTGCAGAAATTCATCATGAAAGATTCTAAACAGTAGAAGTAAAGGCTTACATGACGTAAGTTTTGAAATCGTATTTGAAAAATGCTCTAACTCGAGGATATTTAAACTCGAGAAAAGCTGTAGGCAGCGTAGCGAAGTCGATTTAGTAGAACTCGACATTGTACAGCAACGCTGAAGCTAACTTTGAAAATGAGATCGTTGATCTGGCAAATACTAGAGTAATTATGCATCTGTTTATACGATGTAGTAAGCAGTGCTGCTCGTAAACTTTTACCTGTTCAGGTCTGAAAATTCTTCGGATCAGTTCCAACATCACGAGCATTATTACCGACAGACGATATCGTAAGGTTCTCTTCTTTCTATCTCCTGCACGCTAATGTGAACAAGGAAACGTTGCTAAGTATCAATAACCTTTTATTTTTTTCCTTTAAAACTGCCTTTGATCAATCTGTGCAATACCCTCAGATTTCCCGTCCTACATCAAACTTCAATTTTCCGCGAAAAAATATGAACGAAAAAACTTTGTCAGTTATCGAATAATTAAAATTTTTGAGGGTGAAATTAGATATTTCAAACTGTTAAGCATAGATGATCTTTTCTACTCCCACAGTACTGCGTCAATTAATTATTCCAAGTAAGTAAGTAAACTCATTTAACGAAAGCTTCGGTCCAAGACTATTTAGCTGTCGCTTTGGCATTTGCCAAAGCTACAAAACATTAAAGATTTTAAGGGATGGTTGCATTGTATGCGTCGTGGTCTTGAGTTCCGTCCATACTTTCCGGATATATTTTTAACTGGTGATATTCTGCTAATAGGTAGGATATCGTTACATTGACTGATAGCACGGTTATAGTAGGTCGCTGATGCAGTTTCATCCATTTGTATCACCAACAGCGTCGAAATATTCAGACAGCTCGATTTCCAAACCAACCCCAGCAACATCTGAACAATAATTCATGAATATTCGCCATCGCAAAACCATTTCCAGTTAGCACCCCGCATCATCACTTTACTTTTACCATCATATATGAGACCCAGCTGATATTATGATCGTCCACGCTACATGACATTCGAGCGTAGCAGACAGCCAAACCCCGTTGGGGGTTTCAGCTGCCCACCCATTTAAGGCCGGGTGCCTTACCGACGCTGAAACCCCCCCCGAGGCATCAACGCAGCGCGCCCGGCCATATTGCAGTTTCAGCTACACCACAGAATTAAACAAAATCTCTTCTGTAAAGAGCCACTCTTTCATCTGAATTCTAGGATTCAGACTGCACTTCTCTCGGCACACTCTTATCGCTGACGCATTGAGAGCTCATCACACGCTTTCCTTGAACATTCTATTTCCATCGACACGGCTTATCAGGACTACGAATATTAGTTGCTCTGCTCCAGGCATCTCTTCTGCATTCCCGAAGTAGTTTCTCGCAATGACGTCTGTCAAAAGCGTCATTATACGTTCTGTTGCAACTAAAATAATGAAGTGTTTGTTGCAGCTGAAGGTCTGATTCTCACGTTACAGAATACGCTCTGCATTGATTTATAGAAAATATTTTCTGATATTTCGTTGGCAAATATCTCAATTGAAAGATGAAGTTTGCAAGTTTGCATATACATTGATGGCTTTTACGTATTCTAGCACTTTGTGTACGGGACCACCATCTTTCAGTAATTGACTGACGTCGCTTCCACCGACACTCCCGCAAAGTATTCTTCCTCTTGGTTGCTGCAGAGCAGGACATACTTCAATGATGTGCTTCACAGTCAGAACTGCGTCTCCACACCATCCACATATGGGCTCCTGGCCCAGAGCATCTGGGTTCAGCAAGTAGTTGTGAGACAGAGCAGTATGCTTCAGTCGTAGTCTATTGATTACAACCTCTTCCTGGCGACTGTCCTTGTGCTTGCTGGCCTTCCATTTTCCAGGGTTGCTCTTTATCTCCTTGAGGTCACTTCGTTCCTGCTGCCATTCATTATTCCAGATTTCAAATGTCCGCCTTCTTATCAGCGAAAACCAATCTCTGTGGGGAATGAGGGCAAATTCAGATGGTCTCGTCGCTGCTTCTTTTGCTGCTTGGTCCGCTCTTTCATTCCCAGCGATGCCCCCATGAGCTGGCACCCAGCTGATAGTGATATTTTTCCCCTCTATAATCAATTGATGCATCTCCATCATTATCCTATTGAGCAGTTGATTATCTTCAGTATTGTTGTTGATAGCTCGTATGCAGCTCATTGAATCACTAAATATTACAAAATGATCGGATTGTTTTTCTTTTATGATGTTGACAGCCAGCTTGATAGCGTGGAGCTCCGCTGTCATTACACTCGCAACTATCGGTAGTGAGATCCTTTTTGTGATATTACCCATTATTGCTGCTGCACCAACCACTGTCTGTGATTTCGATCCGTCCGTAAATATCAGCTTACAATCACTGTAGTTGCTCACAGTTTCCTCATGCACGTGTTTCAAAAGTGCTGGGGCCATCTCATCCTTTCTTGGTTCGCTATATTTTCTTCAATCCTCGGCCGCTTCTGAACCCATGAATATGTTTTATGAGTGAAGTATGGTCGTACTGGTTGCGTTGGAACCTTGTACTTATTTAGGATTTGATGGAGTTTTAGGATAACTGATTTCGAGAGACGCTCACCACGGCTGCGGAAAAAAAGTTCCAAGTTTGAATTGTGAATGCAACGATAAGCAGGGTTAAGGAAGTGACACTTAAGTTTGAAGTAGTATCTCAGCAGCGGTTCTTTTCTTCTCAGTTTCAGTTTTGGTTCATTGGTGATGATGTTCAGGTTTTGAGTTGGAGTAGTCCTGAAAGCTCCTGTGCTGATACGCATCACCTCGTTCGCAATGACATCCAGTTCCTTCAACGCTGTTACACTTGCTGAACCATAGACTATGCAACCATAGTCTATCTTAGGGAGGATTATCGATTTGTACAGTCTCATGAGGATTTCTTGGTCAGCTCCCCATGCATATGAGGACACTGATTTCAGCAGATTGAGGTCTTTCATGCATTTTCCTTTTGTTTTATGAATATGTACGGTCCAGTTGAGTTTTCTATCCCATTCGAGCCCAAGAAATTTTGTGCTCTCTACGTTTGGTATATCGTGGCCTTCTAGTTGCAACTTCGGAAGTATTGTTGGTTCAGTACCTTTGTAAAACTGCATCGCTGTTGTTTTGGTTTTTGAGAACCTAAAGCCGTTAAATTTAGCCCATTGCGTGACTTGGTTGATAGTTGCTTGGAGAGTTTTTTGTACTTCAGAAATACTATAATCGGCGAATGCTACCAGTAGATCGTCCACAAAAAGTGAGCTGAACACCTTGTCGGGAATTTCTCTCGCCAATGAATTTATTTTCATGGCAAAGAGAGTGACGCTCAAAGTGCTACCTTGTGGTGTGCCATTAGCAAGTTCTTTTGGGGTCGATAGAAGGTGTCCAACTCTCACTTGGAAACTACGATTTTTTAGAAATTCTTTTATGAAACCTGGCCACCTTCCCTTTAGGCCGGCGGTCGCTAGGTCCATCAATATACCGTGACGCCACGTCATGTCAAAGGCTTTTTCAAGGTCGAAGAATACTGCCGTTACATACTTGCCGGCGGCAGGCGATTGCCGATGTATGTAACAAATCTTACGAGATGGTCGATTGGCGCACGATGCTTCCTGAAACCACATTGTATGTCAGCAAAGATCTTGTTATTTTCCAGGTATTCTGTCAGTCGACGGTTTATCATTTTTTCATACGTCTTGCACAGACAACTTGTCAATGAAATGGGCCTATAATTTTTTGGGTCTGTGTGGTCCTTGCCTGGCTTGGGTATAGGCAGTATGATGGCTTCTCTCCATGGTGAATAGATGTATTGTTCCATCCACATTTTATTGTAGACTTGCAACTGGTACTGATGAGCATAATCCGGCATATTTTTTATCATAAGGTACTTATGTTGTCTGGTCCTGGAGTGGTGATTCTATTAGTCTTGATCGCTGATGTTAGTTCGTTGATGGTGAACGCGTTGTTATATGGTTCGTCATTGCTGCTAACAAAGTCTACTGGTATTTGTTCAACGTGCTGCTTGTATTGACGGAACTCTTCTGAATAATTCTCGTCGCTGGATGGGTGTGCGAAAGTTTCTGACAGTTTTTCCGCTATATCTGAAGTTGTTGAAAAGAGGACGCTTTCTTCTTTTAATATTGCTATTTGTCTCTTTGCCCTACCGCGGATTCTATTTATTCGCTCCCAAATGCAACTGCTTGGTGTGGTTGTGTTGAGCGTTGAAACATACTCGCGCCAATTCTTCAGCTTCGCCTCTCTGAAGGTCCGTGTTGCCACCGCTCTTGCCCTCTTCCATTTGACTTTGTCTTCCTGCTTTCCAGTGCGTTTGTAATCTCTGTAGCACTTTTCACGTTCCCGCCACACACTCTTGCATTCAGGTGTCCACCAAGGCTTCGCGCAGTGACGTCGTATCTTGTATTTTGGAATCCACTTTTCAGCAGTGTACCTGAATAGCCTGTACAGTTCTTCGACTGCCATTTCAGGACGGCTTGGCAGTTCCTGCTGCTGTGTGCGTCTCCACGTTGTATCATTGTGGTATTCTTTCCATTTGCCCCTTTTGAAATTTCACCCCTCAGTTTCAGTTCTCCCGTCACCTTGGTGAAGAGTTACTGACAAAATTATTGGAAGGTGGCCGCTACTATATACAGACGAGAGCACTACAGAGTTCAAGTCGGGAGTGATGTCGGCAGAGGTCAGCGTGAGGTCAATCACAGTACCAGATATGTGCGTGGCTGAGCTACCATTAATAATATGGAGATTATTATGGGTGAGGAGGTTTTGCATCATGCGGCCTCGGCGGTTTATTTTCCTGTTTCCCCAATCCGTGTGGTGAGCACTGAAATCTCCCATCACCACAATCGGCGGGGGCAGTTCGTTCAATATAACTGATAGCTCCCCAAAGTCGGCATCGGCTCCAGATGGTAAGTATATAGATGCAATTGTTATTATTCTATAATGATTTAGGTGTATTCTTGCTCCTATAATTTGTAGCGATGACTGAATCTTTATTTCCTGGGTTGGTATTGAAGAATGAATGTATAGCGCTACTCCTCCATGATATCTATTATTGAAGTGGCCTTGTTTGCACAGTCCATTGTATCCAGCTATTGGTGACATAAAATCATTGCCATAAAAGGTTTCTAGTACTGCCACAACAGCTGGTTTGTGAGTGTCTATTAGGTTGATTAGATCTCCTTTCGATGACGTCATTCCTTGGAGATTCCATTGTAGAAAGATTTCCCTTCCTTCTTCAGTACTCATCGCCATTTCCTCCTGGCACCTCCAGGTCTTCGCTGATCGCCGCCGCTACCAGCCTGTCCTCTTCCTTGGGATCTCTGCCTATGGTCATCTCTAGGAGTGCCACGTGCTTTTGGTAGCGTTTTATTCCTTTCCAGTGCACAGGACTTTCTCAACTCTTCCTCATACCTATCTATATTTTCATCTGGAACACTCCGTTCCGCTTTTTGCTTATGCTTGGAATTTCTGTTATCTTTCCTCCGGTTCTCCTTTTCCCTCTCTGAGGCTGTAGTATCCAAGAGAAGGTAGATTGTGGTGGTGTAAATTCTCCCTGTGCGGGACTTTCACAGACTACTTCAGTCGCAGCGCACACCTTCCCATCAGCAACTGGCCGTCTACTGCTTCCACCTACATCATCTCTAGGATCTGTTGCTTTCTGCTTATTGTTCTTCATTTCAGTTTCTTCTTCGCCAGAGCGATGCTATTTTTTTTGTAGTTGGTGTTTCAGTTGCTTCCAAAGTTATGTTTTTCGTGATGGCCTTAGCATAGTTCATAGTGAAGTTAGGGTGTCGGCGGTTGAATAAAAGTCTAGCTTGTCCTCTGGAAACTTTCTCTCTACTCTGTATTATCAAGATCTCTTCCTCCATCTTCCTTCTCTGGCAGGCCTTAGCTCCCGCCATATGTTCGTCACCACAGTGATAACATTTGGTCTCTTCGGAGTCACAGACGTTCATCCCGTGTCCTGTCATGCTACATTTCAAACAAGTTTCTTCCCCTTGGCAATACTTAATCCCATGACCATATTCGAGACATTTCTTACACATCATTGGTCTGGGTTTGATTTCGTAAACTCTAGTCTTAGCTTGTTCTCCAGGGATGTCGATGAATTCTGGTATGGGTGACTCTCTGAAGGATAGTAATAAGGGTTTTGTCTGCTAATTGTTGGGTTTTATCCAAGTTGCTTGCATAGCGTCTTGGACTCCACATTTTTCCAGTAGGCCGCTCTTGAACTGCTCGAAGTTGTTCATGTCGTATTCGTAGATATAAATGAGGCCTTTATGAATACTAGTGTTGAGATTCTCCTCTACTGTAACGGGTAGTTGATTAAGTTGTTTCAGTCGCTTCAATTTTTGGCTCTGTGCTGCATCGCTAACTTCCACAGTGAAAACAGTTTTGCTGCTTGACCTAATAGTTTTAGGTTTGCCTCCGAGATGGTCTGCTATGCATTTTTCCAGTAGCCAAGGAGACATTTTCCGCCTGTCAGATTCCCTCATTTTGCAGTCGAAGTGCGTGAGGTACTTGGTAGATGGTATCATTCGTCTAGCGTCCGCTGTTCCATCGATGACTTGTTTGGCTCTTCGTTGCGTTACTTTTTCCTTTTGTATTATTTCTAGCACGCTTCTTTCTTCTGTCTCTCTTACAGAGGCTACTTCCCGCTGCATGTGCGCCTCCACAATGGTGACATTGCTCTTGGTCAGATTCGCAATTGTGAATGGAGTGGCCGACTCCAGCACACCTCCTGCATATCACTATGTTGCTACGGCATCTCTTCGCAGTGTGTCCTGTCCGTATGTCTGACAGTTGTGGCACATCATAGGTTTATTGTTGAACGGGTACACTCTTGTATCCTGTCTTTCGCCTGGGATGTATATGTTGTACGGCACGTATTGCTGTCTAAATGTTACAAGAAAAGCCTGCCTTTCAGGGTATCGTGGCTTGATGAAAGTGGCTCTGGTAACGTTTTCTTCATTGTATTCCTCCTGGAGTCCAGCCTTGAATTGTTCTATGTCAGTGATATCAAAGTCGTTGATGTATATTAGTCCAACTGAGTAGTTGAAGCGGTCGTACTCCTCCGTTCGGCACTGCACGTCTCCAATCCGCGTGAGAACGGTCATCTTTCCAGCCTGTCGCTCACTCTGCACCTCCACCACCATCGTCTCCCTATTCATGCTGAACAGTCTCTTTGGTTTCAGTCCAGTCAGCGTCACAATCTCTTCTATTATTTTGAAGGGGTTGATGGTCTTTTTCTTTCCTGGTTCAAAGATAATCGAAAAATATTTCACGAAATATTTTTCCTCAGTCAGTTGTAAAGGGATGTACTTTTGTTTCTTTTTCTGCTGGGGCCCTCCAGTTGCGGGTGCTCTTGGAGGCCCCTTTTCAGCTGAGGTCTCTATTGGTTGAGTAGGTTCCATGTTTTTGTATTTTGTATCACAAAAAGAGGGGGGGGGGGGGTCCTTGCTGGGCAAGGGCCCACACACAAAATTTACGGAAATCACCCTATATTATTGTATATTTCTAAACACTAATACAAATATAAGTAAAAGACCCTGATGGTAGAGGGCACCGCCCGCGTTGGTCCTAGCCAGAAAAACTAATGAATGGAAAAATGTATAAGCAATACAATCAGTTACAATATAAATTGTACACTAACGCAGCTGGCTATACTAACGGTATCACCTCGGATAGGTGCGGGTCGGCTAGGTACAGACAAATTAATGAAGGTACCATACAATCAATATCCTTGTCTGTTTCTGATGTTCCCCTTATCACAATTATAATCAGTTCAATTATATACCAGTAAAATTAGTAAAGGGAACAGTGAAAATTCCTTCAAGTCGTGAAACCTTACAGTGCCTAATAACACATTTTTAAATTGACTTGTACTCTGTCTAAATTCATGAAGCCTCAATAAATCTGAAGGTACAAAATAAGTTAGTCGTTTCGCCGACTCAAAAGTAAGGACGGCTTTTTATAGATAGATTTCCCGTCCTCCATTTCTTGCAGCGAAAGTGAGTAAAAACTTGCGAGCTCATTTTTAAATGGCTACTTCGCCGTGAAGGTAAAGCGCTCTCGCCTTTGCATGCAACCGCAACCGCTGGAGTGACCGCGGACTCTTTTGCATAACGGTCAACATTCTAGCAACGGAAGAATGCTCAACAAAAAGAGCGGGCATTTAAACGAACCGTCTATATCCATCGGAGGTCAGCTTGCAAGCAGCGAAAAATGGTCTAGAGCTCAGTCGGAATGCTACTTTTTAGCTTCCTTCCGTTTGTTTCATTCAAGTTCAACCTTTGACAACTCAGAACATGTAGAAACAATTATGTTCCAATGATATGTCATTCATGGAAGGGCACAATATAGATTTGATCTGGAACTGGTTCTGGAAATTTTTTATCGAATCTTGGACACCTTTTCGTGTCAAGCGCACTACGGTTGAAAAAGTGGCATTTCAAATTTTACCTCTGATAGTAGCTTTGGGATAGGGGAAATGTCCATTCCTGTCCCGGGCTTTCGGCTGTAACCATTATCTCATTAAAAAAACATCCAGGATTTGAAAAAACAGTGCAATTTTTTCTTCTGTTTCACAGAACAGCATTGAACTGTGAATATCCGTTTTTTGCCGAACCAAAAGTTTTTTAGAAACCCAGGGCGGTAAGGGAAGCGCACCAAGCGTTTCCGCAGAGTTTTTTTTTCTGAACTTTTACGAGGTGGCTCGCCAGTTGCTGCCGCGGCAAGTGTCTCTTTTGAGAGCTCATAAAAAACGAAAATCAATTGTAGTAAGCAATTTTGAAAACAGCCAGCAAACATTTACTGGATCGTGCCTTCATTTAACGTCAATTAAGTAGTCATGAAAATTAAATTTGTGACTACTGGTCGGTCAGCAGCATTATGAAAATAACCTCTGTGGCCACCGGTGGCCCACGTTAAGGTCAAAGTTTTAAAATATCCGCCTCAATCAACAGAACTCTGAACATGAGTACACCTCAAATCGATCAATCTTTGAAACGCAACCGTCAACGGATAAAACATCTGCTTCAGTCAACAAAGCTCTGACTCTGACTACATTTTAAACGTTCTCTCGGAGAAAGCTAACAAAGGAGATTAAAAAATACAGGGTTTGAGTGTAAAATTGTACACACGATATTCTCAAAACTTTGAACACATACATCTCAAGTATTACAGTCAGCATTGATAAGATTCACACACATGACTTTGTCAACCACAGGTTCTAGAATGAGGAGAGAAGAAAACACATTCAAAAACGTACTGTTTAGCATCAGATATGAAAAATAAAACCGAAAATAAGAAGATGTTCCACCGCATCTGCCACGGTCAATGAATTTGGGTTTTCCTCCATACGATTATGATAAAATAACACTGTACAACTACACACGCGTTTAACCTCACGCGCAAAATAATATACAGTCATGTAGGCACAGTTTTACTCTACAAAATTAAAACTGAAGGTAACCTTGAGAATATACCACAGGTTTAAAGCATCGCAATTTAAGCAGACCAGGTAGTGTAGTCGCTACTTCTTTCCCTAGCGAACACAAAGCCTGGGCGGAATGGAAAGTGCCAAAAGAGTAGGCTAGAAGCCATCCCTTCGCTCCAAGCCATGGAATCGAAGAAAAAAAACGGTAAGAAATGAAGCCCAAACTGCAGAAGTAAGCCGTGTATTGCCTTATAATCAAAGAATTATGCAATAATGATAAAGCACAGGTACTACTAGTTAGATATGTTTAGGCTACTGCATGGAGCTTTGCCTCAAATAACACAAGATAGCTCAGAGTTCTAGCTAGGTTGCTATGTCAGCACTTTCTCTGTTCTAGGAGTGATATTCAGTGTACTTATACTCTGCAAGCGAACCGTCATTTAGATTAGATTAGATTTTGTTGGTTTAAGCCTCTCTGTCCACAACGATGGTGTTCTCAACAAAGTAATGAGGAAGACACCATTCCGTTTGGAAAGGATAGAAGAATCTATTTATTAAGTGTGTCCCCAAACCCTGCACAGAAAAACAGCAAGATTCAAAGAAGTCTGCGAAACAAGATGAAAATTGAAAAAGAAAGTACGGCGTTGAAAGAAAGGACAGCAGTGAATCAAAAAAAGATGGTTTGTAACAATACAAAACAGAAATTCTACTTTAACCAAAGGTTAAGCCTACCTATCCCTCAGTTAGAGACCTCACTTTCTCCATGGAGCACCAATTCCCGTTGATACACAAGCCGTATCTCCCTGAAAAGAGCAAACAATCTATACACAGGAACACGATTGCAAACATTACATCCTGAGACGATACATGAACAAAAAACCATGGCCCACAAGTACGATAGAAAGCCCTCTTTCCTATCGCCCCCACGAAGCGGAGAGCGGAGTCGCGCCACAGCTACGCATCCTCCAAGGTGACCTCAGTCATGGAGACATAGCCAGCCATGAGGCACCCGTTCTCAACACCGATGCGCTTGTTGGGGTCGGGTGGGTAGAAGGGGCCGTTCTCGCCCACATAGACGATGGGCAGCCGCAGCACCCAGTAGGTGCCCGAGGGCAGCTCTATGCCGGGGTGGTCGGCGCTGATCGGGAAGTACCTACACATCCAACAGATTTATTGATTATAAATTATCTTTAGCCTCCCTTACCATACCAACGATGTTCAAAGAGAGGAAGGATGAAGGCGCTATTTAGTATGGAATTAAAGGAATGCGGAATCTATTTACGAGGGATGTTCCTGTAAAGAATCACACATGAAACAGAACTGAATGGAATCTAGCAAAAGGAACCGGCTCAGTGCCCCGTGTAAAGTTTACCGTAACAAACAAGTCATTTTAACAGTTCTACTTACAGGTTGTTGCCCAAGCACTAAGGTGTTAAAGACCAACCACACACAGCTACCACAATAGAATTGGAGGAGAATCAACGAGTCTACTCACAATTACGAATCTTTTTGCCAATTGTGCAGATTACCAGTACATTTGGTTCAACATGAGTGAGTAATTGCCCACGTAGGGATAAACATGCAGCAGACAGCACACACTCACGTGGGGCATGGTGCGGAGCCAGGCTGAACGCGTGGATTGATGACCACGTGCACGGGAGCTTTAGGAGTGACCACGTGAATACGTGTTAGCTGGCCCAGGTGAGCTCCGGACGTTTTGGACTCGCTGCAAAGTAAAAGAAATTGGCTATACTGGAAATAAATTAAGCTTTGCACATTGAAAATGATTACACTGAATTCATACCAAAACACAACAGGATATAGTGAAGTGAAAGAAACTTGGCGACAATGAAATCAAGTATAGAATCTGACAGTTGCTTAGCTGAATTATGTTGTCCTGATTACTCCTGAACAATGCCCATCTCTAACATATTCGATATAAAGATACTGGCGAGCCTCAGTTTTTAATTAGGATAAGAAAAATTGAGGTTAAAAATGTATATAAACCAACTCGCTTGAAACACTTAGCAGATAGGAACAAATAATTATGAACAATGACCAAGTTTATGTAAATACCAGAGCTTATGATTCAGCAGTTAGCAGTTCAGTTCTTCCTCGTATATTATTCGGAAAACATTGAACAGAAGAGCACAAAAAACAGTTCTCATTATCCAGGCTATATAGCTACAAATATTACGATAGTATCCTTATGGGCTGGTTGATACCGTTGATTTTTAAGTTACGTGACATCATTTCATGCAAACCTCACAAAACGGATATACTGAAAAAATTTAGTTCAAGTTATTCAACTAAATGATGCTTGATTTAAGTTGTGGACAACTGGGGCTACATTTCAAGTTGAGGTCCATAGAAGATGACGTATAACTCAAGAATCGAATTTACCCTAGTGCAAATACAAGCATCAAACACACACACACACACACACAACAGTGATGCAGAAGGGAAGAAGCTACACTGAGAATCAGTGATACGGAAGCCCTCACCATGACTACAGAGCCATT
The DNA here is from genome assembly GCA_030386875.1 of Morinoia aosen. Lineage (NCBI taxonomy): Eukaryota > Metazoa > Arthropoda > Malacostraca > Amphipoda > Talitridae > Morinoia > Morinoia aosen. The sequence goes on from CM059560.1 coordinate 3,527,288, forward strand.
ACCGACAGACGCAGAGCCCTTACCGACACATGCAACCAGAGAGCCGTTACCGACACATGCAATCAGAAAGCCGTTACCGACAAATGCAATCAGAAAGCCGTTACCGACAAATGCAACCAGAGAGCCATTACCGACAAATGCAACTAGAGAGCCATTACCGACAAATGCAACCAGAGAGCCGTTACCGACAAATGCAACCAGAGAGCAGTTACCGACAAATGCAACCAGAGAGCCGTTACCGACAAATGCAACCAGAGAGCCGTTACCGAAAAATGCAACCAGAGAGCCGTTACCGACAAATGCAACCAGAGACCCGTTACCAACAAATGCAACCAGAGATCCGTTACCGACACATGCAACTAGAGAGCCGTTACCAACAAATGCAACTAGAGAGCTGTTACCGACAAATGCAACTAGAGAGCCGTTACCGACAAATGCAACTAGAGAGCCGTTACCAACAAATGCAACCAGAGAGCCGTTACCGACACATGCAACTAGAGAGCCGTTACCAACAAATGCAACCAGAGAGCCGTTACCAATAAATGCAACTAGAGAGCCATTACCGACAAATGCAACTAGAGAGCCGTTACCGACAAATGCAACCAGAGAGCCGTTACCGACAAATGCAACCAGAGAGCCGTTACCGACAAATGCAGGGCTGGTATAGCGGCATGGACGAGGTAGCAATGGGACGGGCCGAGATGGTGGGGTGAGCTTGCTTGCTATAGAGCGGCGTCTTGGGGCTCGACATCAGGAAGCGGTTACCAAAACTGCACTCGTACTCTGTGCCGAGGAATACCTTCACCGTGAACTCTCCCTTCTCTGCTCGAGAAAGTAAAATTAAACGTGGGTAAAGTAAAGGTTAGGTCTCGTTGTTTTAGCTCACCAATTGCATAGGACACAAAATGTAACTTTAAAGCGTAGAAACAATTTATTCAGCATTAATTACAAACGGATTTATTTTTCTTAATTCGTCCCAGGAAACGACGGAGGGAATAGGAATATCTACGAATGAGTTAAGACACGGTAGCTATACGAGCATTGTACAAAAATTGGACTGTAAATATGCTACACATGAGGTATGAGGCTCAACTGAAAAATACGATCAAAAGTACGTTTGGTAGAAGGTAAAGAAAAGAAATAAAAACAGTCTATTTCCAACAAAGTTGATACATGGAATGTATAACATTGATTTTTAAGATTTCTTAACATTAAGATCCTTAGCTGATATTCACGCATGGGTATCGCAATACACACGTCAACTGTCAAACAAATGATAGAGAGAAAAGTATAAAAAAATGCATTCCCTTTGTAAAGCTAAAATGTTTAACGTGAGAAGAGATATGCAACAGTCCAGAGGAGAAGCCAAGGGAAAGACGCCACTCACGGTAGTTGATTTTCTCCTTCGACTTCCTGCCGAGACGTTGCTCGATGGCGCGCCAGTCTGCGGTGGCGGGCACCTTCACAACGCAGTCCCACGGCAGCAGGAAATTGCTGTAGTTCAGGAATCCGGGCTGGTCCACGATGCCTGCAACCCCCAGGAAATGAACATCAATAATGAATTTCCCACGGCTAGTCAAGTTGAGGCAAAGCACGCGTGCGCAATTTTGGTACTTGACACCAAGAGTTTCGAATGAAAATGATTCCAACTGTTATAGTTGGTATGATTTATTTAAAATATTTTAGTAGAGAAATTCAGCGCCCTGATGACGATATACAACAGAAATAGATTGCACTGAAACTATCATCTTAAGATAAATGGAATTAGTGTTTCAATTTCCGTATGGTATTTTGCATTTGGAAGAAAAAACAACAACAGCAGTAAATCTCGCGCATGAAATTTTTGCAATTATCTTGATAAAATTATAAAGTTAAAATTAAAATTATATTGATTAAATTATAAAATTAACAACAAAGAAAATAAATGATGCTCGAATCCCGTCTTGCATATGGTAAAATTAGATAAGTTAGCTTGCGCCTCCCTAACCAGAACAAAGGCGCTCCCAAGAGAGAGAGGTGGAAGGCAACATTTAGTAAGGGTTTAAGGGACCTGAGATGTAATGCCCAAGGTACCGAAACAACAGATTGAAATAAGTTTATGAAACGAGACAGAAATTGAAAAAGAGATTAACGCATGCTGAAAAAAGGTCAGCATTGAACAGAAAAAAGATGGTCTGTACCAAAACAAAAAACCTATTCTATTTTAACAAAAGCACAGTCTACTTGGCCTCTAAATTGGAAACTTACATCTTCCCCCTGGGAGCGCTAATCCCCATCGATACAATTAGTTGCATCTCTCTGAGGCGTTAGCATTTAGTAAACAAGAGAAGCTATTTGCCACGCATATTGAATAAACGTAGCTCAGGCAGAAAATTTCCCCTCGGTTGACGGTATCAAAAGGCCAAAATTAAACGTAGTATATGTTGACTGTCTGAATAACTGATCCAGGTAAAGATAAGTTCACCATAGAAATCCGAAACAAATCCCAATCTGAGCGCATCACCAGACTTAATAACATTGACGGTATTAATGGCCAGATCAGCGAACACCCGTACTATAATGAATCCAAAGAACTAACTTATATTCAAGAATATGATATAGATAATATGGAAGATTTAGTTGAAGGCCTCAAGAGTCAGTACAATATCAGTGACGCTGTCCGTGCCAATTTCATTAAAACACGATTCTCCCAAACCACCCCACTTCTACTAACATTTAATAGCTACACTACACCAGACTCCATATACATCCCACGAGAAAAATCAGATACGATGATATACCCGTTTATTAACAGACTCATGATGTGCCACAAATGCCAAACCTACGGCCACACAGCCAAACACTGCCGTAACGAGACAAACTGCAAACGCTGCGGAGAAGCAACCCACGATAGAAAACACTGTAGCAGCGCCCTCTCCTGCATGCATTGCAAGCGTAAACATGAAACTGGCCACAGAGAATGCCCGAAACATATCATGGAAACAGAAATAAGCGAAGTCCGACAGGAACAACGAATAAATAGGTGTCGTGCCATACAGATTGTAACAGGGCACTCCGAGATACCAATACCAGATACAAACATTCCCACAACTCATTTCAACATAACAATGCAGGAAAACAAAAAAGCGAAAAATTACACCATTGCTATTAGAAAAATGTATTGCAAACAAAATCCAAGGCAAACCCAAAAGTATCCGATCGGGCGGCACAAATACATTTATTGTAGAAATAGATCTCAAACAATAAAAAGGAAAAATCCAAAAAATCAAGGACATTAACAACATCCCTGTGCAAGTAACAGAAAATAACTATGTAAATCTATCAAAAGGACTCGCCTTCATCTATAATTACGATTTCACCAACTTTGAGAAATTCAAACAAGGCTTATTGGAAAACCATATAATAAAAAATGTTGAACCAGCTAATTGGATAAAAAGCCGTAACGCTAATGAAAAAGTAATACTTCTAACAGAGGCTCACCCCCTCCTGAGTATATCGATATTCTTGGCCAAGACTGCAAGAGTAGGATATATGAATACTTCGACCGCCCTATGATGTGTAAAAAGTGTTTAGAATACAACCCCACAGCTAAAAGATGTACCAGTGAAGAGGTCATGTGCGGAAAATGCGCATCGAAAGGCCATGAAGCAACTAATTGCACGGAAAACAACTTGACATGCTACCACTGCAGAAATAACCACGAAACTGGACACCAAAAATACCCAGAACAGCGCAAGCAACAAGACGTAATTTCTATCCGTACTAAAAAAAATGTCTCAAGAGAACAAGCCCTTATGATGTACCGCAAACGATCCCCACAACTCGAGCAAAGCCACGCAAAAATAACTAGAAACCAAACCAATGAAATGCTCAAACTACCAACACTCCCAACTCCCCAAAGCGACTACCAAAAATCAAACGACCACCGAACAAAATATGAAAACCCCATCCTGTAACAAACCAGGCACGACTACTTACACAGTTGATACACCAAAAACTCAACCACCGCAAGCTTCACAACAAGATCACGAAACATGCGAAAAAGAAACAATCCGCATTAAACCCGACTCAACACAATCGCTGAAACCCACAATTAATATCGAAACTACAGCTGAAAGTTCTGAAAATGAGGAAGATGGCACAAGCAAATGCAATCCGATTATGAGACAAAAGCCAGACGAATATTTAACGAATTCAAAACATCAAAACAGTGCAAACCCTCCAAAACCCCAAACAAGAAGCGGCCAAGATCACGCTCCCCTTCCCACAGACACAACAGACATGATAAACGACAGACTTATTCTGACAGAGAGCAACCACACTACTCCCGCGATTCTAGGATTAGAGATAGATCACCCAGAAGGAAATAACTAACAGTACGACCAAAAAAACAAATCAAACATAACACCCCTCATGGCTAATATAGGAATCATGCAGTGGAATTGCCAAGGCATCAGAGGAAAGAAAGATGAACTAATGGAAACAATAAAAAACCTCAAACCCAGTATAATTGCACTACAAGACACCAAACTATGGGATAACTGCCAGTTTAGAATCAATGGCTTCAATACTGTTCTCATGGTCCCTAATCTTTGGGGTGTAACACCCCCAAGACTAGGGAAGGGATGCGCGTTGCTGCTCTTCCTTTTTTCCTTTTTCTTTTTTCGCCTACATACAAATATTTTTATAAACTTTAATTACTAACGTTTTGTCACAACTGACCCCTCAATATGTTACAAAACATAAGTATTCGTACAAAATCAGGCTAAACAACTTATCGAAAATATAAATACAAAAATGAAAGAACCTAGAACACTTGCGTGCCCTAGGCGCCCCCTGTATTGGTTCTACCCAATGTCAGTGAGTTTTTAAAATGAAAAAATATTGAAACAATGTAAAGGTCGCCAAGAATACACAATACAATTATATTGTTGAGTAGGTTGGGTATACTAACGGCATCACCGCGGGAAGGTACAGGTAGGCTGAGATACCTACACTCTTTGTGCGGATAGCTTTGTCATATCCTTGTCTGCAGCAGTTTTATCTTTCCTTTAACAACGTTCGAAGATGCAAAAAACGAATGATAGTACGCCCGATGCCAGTGAAACGTGGTAAAGGGAACAGTGGAAATTCCGCTCGTCCATGTCACCCAGTGTCAAGTTTTGCCCAATAAACACCTACTTGGCAGCTCTGTCTGTGCCTGTGGTCAAATGATTTCTGCTTGCAGAATGTACTAATGCAAGTCTGCCACAGCATTGTTCAACAGATACATTGGATTGGAGGTGGTGACAAGATATTTGAGGCAACACGGCTGAGCCGACTTAAGCAACAGATCCCGTTCCATCAACTAGACGGCGAAGTATTGTGTCTAGTACTCTAAATAAATGCCTTTGAAAACCAGTTTGTTTTGGACCTGTAATCAGCAAACTCAGCCACAATTTGTGTTGCATCCATGTCTGGCAGTTGTTTTGCATTATCTTGAATTTGCTCCCTTAAAATACCTGTCGAGCAGACTAAGCATTTTACTTTTGCCACTTTCCTATCATTAGGGACATCTTGGAATAATTTTGCAACCGGAGTCTTCTTTCTGCCTGGCATTGTGGCTTTCACTCAGAGTCACTCCCAATACTAAAAATGCTACATCAAAACAGGAACATGTGCTGGGTACTGAGAATAACAAAGTTAACAACTTACAGAGTTGCCAAATTTCAGTTAGACTCACAGTTTTACCAAATCTCCTGCAATATAAATTCCAGACACTACATCAAATTGGCCACCAGTATGACCACCAGTATATATTATAGAAACACATCGTCTGGGGAGTTGAATATGATACAAGTGCATTGTAAAATAAATGAAATATCAAAACATGAAACCACAGAAAATAAAAAATGCCTAACACCCAAGCAAAACCATGAATTAAGGGGTATGCTGTTCTACCACATAATAATAATTTTATAGAAACGTTGCTAACGGGGCCACCAGCCTTATAATGCGACATGGAAACAATCGCTATAATGCGGTTCTTTTCCGTGCTGAGTCATTCTAAAACAAAATATTAAATATATATATATATACACACTTTTTTGGGCAGTTTTTTTTGTAAAAAGTCATGTTTTATTAGAGTCACGTCTCTATAAATATACTACATTTGATTTTACTGAAGTTCTTAAAGGAATATACCTGTAGGAATTAGTGCTCCCTGGGGAATAATATGAGATCCAGAGATGAAGGTTAGGCTACCCTTCTTTTTGTTGAAATAGAATAGGTTTTGGTTTTGTTACGGATCATTTTTTTTCTTTTCACTATTGTCATTTTTTACCAGTACCTATTACTTTTTTATTTCAACTTTTACCGAATCTCGTAACCTTTTTTCAATCTAGGTGTTTCTACGTGGTGTTTCTACGCATATATTCCACATTCCTTATTTCCATACCAAATGGTGCCTTCATCCTCACTAGGGAACACCTTAGTTATGATTAGGAAGGCTTGAACTAACATACAACCTAACCTAAACATATTAGATTAGATTAACATTTGATTTTTTCCAGATTTTGAAAATTTATTCATACCAACTAAGACAGAGTTTAAAGTTTAAACCCTCCTTTATACATAAACACGATGACAGTAAGAATGGATGACTGGGAGCCACCTGAATTGTGAAAGAGAATAACTTGTATCATGATGATTTGCACCACCCATCAAAATTAGGAGATTATGGTCTCAGCTAAAAGCTCCCTGAACACTGTAAAAACAATCAGGTGTGAACTAGGGAATTGCAATAGAGACTAGGAGGCTACGGGGGGATTAAATTTCCCCAGACTGTCATGGTTTTTGGATACGTATTTGCAGAGGGTGATGTGATGCACACAAATCATAATGTTTGGCCTCCAAACTCTTCAGATCTTAACTCGATGGACTATCATGTATGGGGCGCTGTCGAGAAAGATAGCGATCGCCATGCCAAGACTACAAGAGACAGTTAATCGGTAGAATTAAAGTGGTTTTTCAGGGTCTTCCAAGGAAGTGTAAAATCAGCATGCTTCAGGTTCTGGGCCCGGATTGAGCCTGCAATACACGCTACATACATATACATACATACATATACCGGGCTTATCCTCCCTATGGGAGGGTAGCCGACAGCAGGCCACAATCACCACACTTAGTCACTAGGAGGCGAGAGAGGCAGCACTGGCCGCACCTGAACTGCCAGGATCAGCAGCAGCCTAGCACAACCACCTTCCACAGTCAGGCCCGACAGCCACAGCTGGTTTACCCCGACCGCTTCATTGAGTGCAGCCCCTCCCCCCGCACATGACAGGTCAACCCCATCACACGCGGGCAGCTTCCAGTAACGCATCAAAAATAAAATTACCTCCTTATACACTGCCCCCACTCACTTCTGTCCGCAGCCATCCCTCTCGCCACGTCCACAGTCAGACCCCTCTCATTCAAAGCACGTTGCACCCCATCCATCCAACTCATCCGTGGTCTACCTCGCGCTCGAAGACCACTCACTTCCGACATATATATCTTTTTCACCAGCCGCTCAACATTCATTTTTTCAACATGCCCAAACCATCCAAGCACTCTTTCATCCACTCGCCTGCTCAACTTTTTGATAACACCCGTCTGCCCCCTAACCAACTCATTCCTGATCCTATCTCTTCTAGTTACTCCATACATGCTCCTCAAACACTCCATCTCAAACACATCCAACTTCCACCTCTCACCTGCTCTCAACCCCCAGGACTCTGCTCCATACAACAAACTGGCACAATCAAACTTTCATACAGTCCCCTCTTAGCATTCATACTCAAACTCCTGCATTCAAAAACTTTCCTCATTGCACCCAATGTCTTACAACCTTCACTCACTCGATGCTTCACTTCTACTTCCATAATATCCTTAACAGTCACATCCGACCCGAGGTACCTAAAATGCTCTACCTCCTCTAAAACTTCCCCATTCAACTTCACATCCAAAGTTCCAAACACTCCACCTCTTGAACATCTCATCACCTTACTTTTATTCACATTTACCCTCAATTTCCGCCTTTCGCACACTCTACCAAACTCTGTAACCAGTCTCCTCAGTTTTTCCTCTGAATCAGCCACAAGCGCTGTATCATCTGCAAACAACAGCTGACACATTTCCCAATACATACCATTTCGTCCCACCAACTGCGCACCTTTTCCCAACACTCTGGCATTCACTTCTCTCACCACACCATCCATAAACAAATTAAACAACCACGGCGACATCACACATCCCTGTCTCACACCTGTCACAACTGGGAACCATTCACTCACCTCATTCCCTACTCTCACACATGCTCTGCTATCAATGTAGAAACTCTTGATCGCATTCAACAGTCTCCCACCCACTCCATACAAACTTACCCCTTGCCATAGAGCCTCGCGATCCACTCTGTCATACGCCTTCTCTAGATCCATAAATGCCCAATATACATCCTTTCCCTTTAATAAGTTTTTTTCATTCACCTGCCTCACAGCAAACATTTGATCCACACAACCTCTACCACACCTAAAACCACATTGTTCTTCAGCAAGCACACGATCCGTCAACACTCTCACTCTTCCAATTAACACTCTTCCATACAACTTCCCAACGACACTCAGTAGACTTATACCCCTAGAATTACTGCACTCATACCTGTCACCTTTCCCCTTGTACAATGGAACTACGCACGCGCTACTCCAATCAACCGGCACTTTACTAGCCTCGAAACACACATTTAATAAACGCACCAATCATTCTATAACCACATTTCCTCCTTTCTTTAGACATTCAACCGTGCAGCCATCCAAACCTGGAGCTTTCCCATTTTTCATTTCATCCAACGCACATCTCACCTCTGCACTTCTTATTCGACTTTTATTCACTTCACCAAACACAGGCATTCTAACATCACTTCCAACAGCTACTACTCTCGCAATCCTATCATCCCTCACGTTCAGCAGTTCCTCAAAATACTCCGCCCATCTCTTTCTCACATCACAACTCTCCACTAGCAGCCTACCATTTGTATCCTTCACTCTTGCCTCATTCTCCACCTGACCCTTCCTAATTCTCTTCACTTCCTTCCAGAAAACCTTCCTTCTCTCCATGAAATCCCCTCCCAACTTCCTCCCCCATTCCTCATCCGCCGCCCTCTTCGCTCTCCTTACCATTCTTTGTACCTCTTTCTTCCTCTCCTTATACTCTTCAAAATTTTGCTGGTTGCCTCGTTGCAACCACCTTTCGAACGCCCCCCGCTTTCTTTTCACAGCCGCTCCTACTTCTCCGTTCCACCATTCACTCCCCTTTCTAATCCCCCCTCCAACCTTCCTTACCCCACCCACTTCCCTTGCACATTTTTCCACCGCATCTTTAAACAACTTCCATTCCCCTTCCACTCCACCCACCTCACTTTCCTTCACCCTCCTACTCCACTTTCATCTTCTCCTGATACTCACACTCACGCTCAGAATCATGTAACTTGCTTAAATTTAACACCTCCCTTCCACTCCTCCTTTTTACACCTCCCCACATTCCACTAACTCTCAGCTTTCCTTCCACCAAATAATGATCCGAAATCCCATTCATCTCACCACGGAACACATGCACATCGAGCAAACGACCCATCACTCCCCTGCTAACCAAAATATAATCCATCAATGCTCTCTCCTCTATCACACCTCCATTCGTCCTCACATATGTATACTTGTTTATACTTTTTTTCTGAAACAAACTATTCCCAACCACTAACTCACTCTCCACACATAACCCCACCAAGAAATCCCCACTCTCATTCACCCCAGCTACTCCGTACTTACCAACAACACCATCCACCACCTCACTGCCCCCTCTTGCATTCAGGTCCCCCATCACCACAACTCTACAACCACTCCCCACTCTAGCCACACACTCGGACAATTTCTCCCAAAACTCCTCTCTCTCTTCCCCACTCCTCTTCGATCCCGGTCCGTACGCGCTCACAAACACCCATGACTCTTCCCCCCATTTCACTCGCACCCACATTATTCTTGATCACACCTCACCCCATTCAACTACTTTCTCTCTGATTCTTACACTCAATAATATAGCCACACCCTCTCTTGCATGTCCCCCACGTACTACAGACACTCTCCCTCCCACACTCCCAAACATCAACTCACCACTACCCTTCAATTTCGTCTCACTCAAGGCCAATACATGCATCTTCCGGTTTAACATCATTCTTCCGATCTCCTCCTTCTTACTCTCAGTTGCTCTACTTCCACACCCCCTTACATTCAAAGATCCTAGTACTAGGGTTTGAGTGGTCTTTCGACCTCTCTCACCCCCTTCATTGGCCTGCTGCCTCTCGGGAAAATCATTACAGAGAAGGGGATCCCCAGTCCCCTCGCTCCGTCCACTATAGTCGCCTCTTACGACACGCAGCGGACCACGGTGGGAGAATTCTAACCCCCCCCCCCCCACAGGGGCAATACACGCTAATGACGGTTATTTTGCGCAAACTCTTTAACAATAGTCTAATTTTCTTGTCTATTGAATTTCTTTGAAATCAATTACATTTTATAGATACCAAGCGCACTTTCTTTTTCCTGATAAAACTGACAAATGTACAAATGTATCCCAAACACCCTGTACATAATAGCACTTTTTGAAAGTACTCTATATTCATACCTTTCTACATGTGCGCTCCCTTAACTCATCGCGGAAATAGCTATGTTCTTCTGATGAAGAAGATAGCCACTTGACTACGGTTCCCTTAGTGTTCCGGAAAATATGAACTGGAAATCGTAAACGATATTCAAATATAAATACGAAAATTCCAGATGTAACTGTACGGAGGTGGAAGGTCAGAAAATAGAACCTGACAGCCACAAGTCAATCGTCAGAATTAGATATCCAAGCAAGAATTAAGGTTTTATTTTCGCCCACCAATACTACCATACTGTGAAACAAGACACATTACCTATGGTGTGGGAGTAGAGGGAAGATGCTCCAATGCACACCAAAGACCAGGATGGATAAGGTGGTAAAAAATCTTCCGGCGATTCAGAACACAGCATCGGATCCAGCTGTCGAGAAAAGCACGGGATATTAGAAAAGCCCTATGATCTTCAACATATTTCTTTCCGTGCAGGATAAGTACGAACTATTAAATTGCGAACAAGCGCTGAGCTTTGAACGCACATGGCGAATAAAGTATAATTGGTGCTGGACTATGCACATTCTAGGCCCACTGAGGAAATAAAATGAGAGCAAGACTTGTTTTATTTCCCTTACAAATACAGGGAATTGCGGCTAAAACTGATGGGAATGAGGAACAGACTCCCAAGTACTGACACAGACATTACATCGCACAAAACGGAGAATGTGATAGCTGTTGCAACAACCAGCACTGCCCCAACATTGCACAGGCAACGTAAAGTTAATGCGTAAGAGATTTCAGAGAAAACAGAAACCAAAAAAATTATTTGTTCCCTTGAAAATACATAGGTAATCCAATTCTAAATGAGCATCTAAAAAAAGCAAATTGTCCGAGATGATGCGTTAGTGTTACAAGTTTTCACCAGCACCTGAGACCAAGTGAACTACTGTACCACCAAATGCGGGTACATTTTCATTACCTGGAAATGATCCAAGGTAAATTTTCGATCATCTTCATCCTCTAAACTTCGGAGCCGCTCAACTTCCTCGGAGTTGATGCGATGGAACGTCTTTTTGGGGTGTTGGCTTACTTGAGCTGTAACAGAACGCAATTGTGATCGACGCATCAGCACCGTACGAAATATTGATGTTAATTTCAGCCCTCTTACCACTACGACAAAGACGTTCAAAGCGAGGAAGGTTAAAGGCATAATTTAATATGAAATTAAGGGAAAGCGTAAGCTCTAACAAATAATGCCTCTTCCTCATCCTTCAGTTCTTTGAGAAAACTCCAAGCATTGATGTAGTCTTGTAGTTGTACTTAAAAGATTTCAAGTGCGTTCCAATGCGTTCCATTTCAAGAGAAATGCCTGAGTCAGGCCTTCCACCAAGTAAAAATCATGTAACAAGTTTTCCACCCATTCACTAAGAAATAGTAAATACTGACTCAGTGTTTCTTCAAGGAAATTGAGCTCTACCCTTCTAAAATAAAAAAATATTAATCAATTGTTCCTTAATGCATTTTTAACAACGCGTAGAGGAGTTGTTTCCTCGTTCTCAACCATGGCTTGCAATAATAGCGATTTATTGTGTACAACTTAGGTTAAGTTTGTGAGTCTCGTTCATACTCGAGAACTCCGATGTTAAAAATTAGCGACTAAATCTATACAAATGGGTATGCACACAGCCTGCAACACACAGACCCACAACTGCAAAATACCACCACTGACAACTGAGGGTAGGTTCACACTTACCTCCTTGAGTGTTCTCGTCCTCTAAGCCCATCTCTGCCAAGGCCTCTGTCAAGTGAGACCTTGGTTCGCTTTCAGGTGATCGAGGAGGTGGTTCATAGCTGGCGGTAGATTCGTTGCATTCAGAATCTCGTATATAGTCCTGTCCTTCGTTGCTCAAAAAGCCTTGCGTTTCAAGAAAGTTTGGCTCACCATCATTCTCCGACGTTTCCCCAGCACCACACTCCCGTGAAGCGTCGTGGTTCCGCAATCTGGCGTCTCGATCTGGCGTGGTGTGGTCGTGGCTCTCAGGATCGCTGAGGTCGCTGTCCTGCATGTGGCTGCCGCGTGGATCTCCGTCATCAGACAGCGCTTCATCTGAGGACAAAGCGTCCTCGTCGCGTACTCTACACTTCACATCTTCGTCTTCGGATGACTCTGAGCTGCCTACTTCCGGGATGTGGGTGCGCTCCCAAGCTGAGTGTCGTGGGTTGGCGGCCCCAATAGCTTCTTCAATTTTCTGAGGAACTGTAAAACAGAGCAGAATATGGCAATACAAACGGATCGAGTGGCCCATTCTCGGATTGCGACTCAAGCCTCATGGCGTCAGACACCAATTATGTACAGGCGTAAAAATGGAAGAGAAGAAGGCCACAAGATATGTAGCAGTAGTTAAAAACATACTAAGAGAACATGCTCGGTGCAGTAATACACGCTCAGTGATGAGAAATTTTTACATAAATGACTTTTAGAACTTATAAAAAATGAGAGAATAAAACACTGGGTCAAAGAACTACTGTCTTCATCACTCTGTACTATGCTCAGAACACACCTAGCAAACTGTCTGCAGGCATTCTCTTTTTCAAAGAGCTCATGTCACTCCATTTCCAGTAAAAGAAAATTACAAAAATATCTCATCTATTCATTCACACAGAAATTCAACGGTAAATACCAGTTGGGGCATCTTACAGCCGAGTGATGCAGATCTCAATGCAAACTAACTGCGCTTGGCTGTCTTAATAAATACTGTCAGCATGAGATGCCCTACCAGAGTGTGACCCGTTGCGCTCAACTCGCTACATTGCTGTTGTTTGCGACTTTTGTGATTGTTTTGTATCAGGCTTAAATAGGTAGAGCATGAGTTACAGTTTCTTATTGGAACTGTACTCAGCGACTTCTAATAAGAGTTGTCACAGTCATAGTACAAGTATTGGCAATAATCAGGCTTTCGAGTTACAAATGGGACTTGAAAGATACCCACGGGACTTGAGAGTTACCCACGGGACTTGAGAGTTACCCACGGGACTTGAGAGTTACCCACGGGACTTGAAAGATACCCACGGAACTTTAAATCAGGCAAGACCCTGGTGAGTTGAGGTCCGGTGGCGAGGCTGGGGAAGCTGTATTTCTCGAGTCGATTGCAGCAGACCTCCTCCATCTCACAGAAGATGTCGTAGTTGAGGGCGCGTACCGATGCAGAGTCCAGGGTTTGGCAGTTTTTACGCCCGCAGTTGCAAAACTTTGTAAACTCCGTCCCAAACTTGTGGTCCGGCACCTCTTTGCCTGACCTAAAATGAGAGCTCATGATAATAATTCGAATGCTTAGCTTAATTTCCCGATGAAGAGGTTGTCACCACGTCCCTGGAAACCCAAGCAGCTGCTGAAGCTTTTTCAGTTACACACCGGCTACAGCATGGCTGCTTAGTTCTTGCTCTTAGTCTCGTCAGGTGGCACAAGGAACGTAACTAAGTCTACAAAGACGCAGGTCGATAGGAAAAAGTTTACACTCCAGGCCAAAGATTTTCTTTAGTTCACGCGAGTGTTCAGTAAAACGTGGTTTAGAAACGCCTGGAAAATTTTCGTTTATTAAAGATTTGCACATTAAAATGCCACGATGGCAAGACGAATGGAGTTCCAAAATAAAACATTGGATATTTCTTGGCGATAGGTAACCTAGGCACGTTATAAAAACTCGGTTACAGTGTCCGGCTTAGCAACAAGCAGACTAGGCCTAAGTTGAGGTAGAGCGGCTAGATTGACGTCCGTTCGTTATAGCGGGACGTTTATGACTGGCGGTGACCCGCCAAGCCACGCCTTATATCTACCGCCTACTCTGCCCTAAGAGGTCGAAAGCGCGCATGGGCACACTAGAGCCCACGCATTTGTAAAGGATTTTTATTGAAAGAAATATGTATTAAAACAAATAACAGTTTTTGTCGTTCACAAGGTGAGCAAAGATTTGTTTGAATGTTCATAACGTAATGGTATCCAGTAACGCACTCGTAGACATCGTTATTATAATTAAAAAGACCAGCTGCTATGCTAGCAGTAGAGCGAGACAGCCCCCGTGTTTCTTACCACGATACAGCTCAGGCTATAACAACATTTGGCTTCGTTATCACTGGGATTGTGATAATAAAACTCTGAACCAAGAAGATGAAAACACACCTAAAAGTTCATTTCAGTACCATTTTACACACGGGACAATCTAAGAGCAATTATTACTTTCAGTTAGTTCGAGACTCTCTAGCCATTACCAAAGGTATCTCAAGTGGGTGAAAAGAAGGGACCATCTAGAATTGACGGCAGAAAACGGAGAATCTACATATTTGGTGCATTCCCAAACAGGATACCTTAGGCATAGACGCAGCCAAGTTGAGAAGGAAGAAGAAGAAGAAGAAAAGGCAAAGAAACGATAACAAAGAAGGCATGACAACTGAAAAAACAACTTATTAGGCTCGGAAATTTTCAATAAGAATAGTAGAAGAAACATTATTATCCGCGCTCATAAGTTCCCTCAAAAAAAAGACACCACTGATGAACATGTAAATCTACTGATATTCAATCTACTGATATTTAATTTCCAAATTTTACTACTTTTTACCACATTCAACAGCATAAAATTACTACCTATTTTTTTACAATCAATGTTGTCCAAATGTGCAGACGTAAGTCATCAGCCTATAAGGAGTAGTATGAGTCAATAACACGCGCAATACCAAAGGTTCAAAAAGGTTCCAAGTTTCTTAATACTTAAAATACTTTATGCTAAATGCATCAACTAAAGCATCATTGTGAAAAAAGTTACCTAAATTCCTAAGGTTTATTAGATTATTAGTTAGTTTAAGCCTCCCTATCCTCAACAAATGAGATCCAAAGAGAGGAAGAAAGAAGGCACCATTTAGTATGGAATTAAGGGAACGTGGAATCTATGCAGGAAAGGCATAGAAACAGTAAGATGAGAAAGAAGTTCATGAAACAGGATCAAAATTTAAACAGAAAGTAGTAGGTGTTGAAAAACAGGACAGCAATGAATCGAAAAAAAGTTGGTCAGTAACAAAACAAAAACCTATGTTATTTTAACAAAAAGAAAGTCTACCTATCCTTTAGCACGGGCCCTCACATTGTCCCCCTGGGAGCGCTAATTCCTATAGATACAATAATTGTATCCCCCTGAGGGGCCTAAATTCCTAAGTTACCCCTTCCTAAATGGACTCTATCGAATGTTAACACAAAGAACCTTGTCTTAGCATCTTTCAACTATGAGGACAACCGTTCTACGCAAAAAATAAAGTGACTGGAAACTACACCATTTTCACTTCAAATTAATCTAAGTCAAGTTCAATTTAATCCAAGTCAAGTTCAATTTAATCTAAGTCAAGTTCAAATTAATCCAAGTCAAGTTCAATTTAATCTAAGTCAAGTTCAAATTAATCCAAGTCAAGTTCAATTTAATCCAAGTCAAGTTCAAATCAATCCGAGTGAAGTTCAAATTAATTCGAGTGAAGTTCAAATTAATCCAACCCGCAGTTGAGTTATAAAATGATAAAATAATTTGTTAATTTGAGCTTTTTGTGTTAAATATGTATCTATTGGATGTTATAAGCAAGACTACACCTTTTTCACTTCAAATTAATCTAAGTCAAGTTCAATTTAATCCGAGCCAAGTTCAATTTAATCCGAGCCAAGTTCAATTTAATCCGAGCCAAGTTCAATTTAATCCGAGTCAAGTTCAAATTAATCCGAGTCAAGTTCAAATTAATCCGAGTCAAGTTCAAATTAATCCGAGTCAAGTTCAAATTAATCCGAGTCAAGTTCAATTTAATCCGAGCCAAGTTCAATTTAATCCGAGTCAAGTTCAATTTAATCCAAGTCAAGTTCAATTTAATCCGCGTCAAGTTCAATTTAATCCAAGTCAAGTTCAATTTAATCCGAGTCAAGTTCAAATTAATTCGAGTCAAGTTCAAATTAATCCGAGTTAAGTTCAAATTAATCCAACCCTTAGTTGAGTTAAAAATGACGTAATAATTTGTTAATTTGAGTTTTTTGTTATATATGTATCTATTGGATGTGATGAGCAAAACTGGTTTCGAGGATTTATTTACACTCATAGATATTTATATACGTGAAATACCACTTTATCACTTATATGAAATCAAATACATGCAAGTACAAAATATTATCATTTGACGATATGTAGATTTAATCTCTAAAAGAAATATAGTAGTAGTAGTAGTAGTAGTAGTAGTAACATAGGCTTACTAGCGCTTCAGTAGCTCCGACTATTTCGCGCCGAAGGTCTCATGGTTTTAAAGATACCTGAATTCTACATCACCTCCGAGGTAGTATTATAAGAACATTATTTCGGTGGTCAACTCAATTTCTATTGCCTCAACACACACAGTTATATTTGTTTGCATAAGCACATTACGATTTCTCACTCAATAAGCAGGATCCATTCTACAGGTCGCACCTGCAAAACGTATCGGTATACACCGCGAGTTGATACAAAACAAAAAAGATTTTTAAAATTTTAGCAGGGTAAAGAGTGCGAGAACAGCTGGGACCCCAAATCGGAGGCTCCAGCTACCCGCCCACACTATGGCCGAGCGTCTTACCCACGCTGGAACCCCCTCACAAAGACAAGAGTGGCAGCACGGTACGCTCGGCCATTTCTTCTCCTCAAGTTATAACTTCGGCATGAGTTTGCACTTGCAGAGTGCACACGGATTTCCGTTTTCTGGGCATAAAAGCTCGTTATATTTTACCTATCAAATCGCTTAGTGCAAGAAAGGTCGCTAGCGCTCCGAGGTTGAAACGAGCACGGAGGGGCTCACGAAGCATCCCAATGTGCAGCGACGGGGCGTCCGCATCTCGAAGATGAGGGAAGGATTCTCTTCTAGCAGCAGCAAAGTTTGGACATTCGGTAAGTACATGCAGCACCGTTAGTGGTACATGACAGGTGTTGCAGCGCGGCTGTGGGCGACGTTCTATTAGATGACTGTGGGTAAGTCGGCAGTGCCCGATACGCAGCCGACATAGGATCACCTCCAAACGCCGGCTACGACATTCAGCTGAAGCCCATTCCCCCACCATAGGCTTAAGTACTCTCAGTTTATTATTCAATTCCATGTCCCAGCATTGTTGCCACACATCACGCACGGTAGACTTGATAATGGGGTAGTAATCCCTACAGGGGACACCTGGGTTGTTCGGCAGGTCATCAGATCCAGCAGCACGCCGGGCCTCGGCATCAGCTCTCTCATTGCCGGCCACCCCTACATGGCCCGGCACCCAGCAGACTTGCACATGCTTCGGGCTCCGGGCAAGGCGTGACAGTCGGACAACAATGTCACTAATTATTGGGTGATTGCTGTGGTATGCTTGGACAGCTTCATAGACACTCTTCGAGTCAGTGAATATTACAAAATCATAGTAGGGTATTTGCGCCACGAGGTCTAGAGCCTCGACAACTGCAAGTAGTTCAGCCAAGAAAACAGAGGTTTCCTGCAGGAGCCTTCGAGCACGCACATAGTCGCCAGACACAGCAGCACAACCAACAGATTGATTCGTTTTAGAACCATCTGTATATATCTTACGTTGATCAGAGTGCTCCGCCAGTACATGATCCAAGAAGATACCCCTCAAAACCGAGGCCGGCAGCAGGTCCTTCCTAGGGATCTTGCAGCCTGTACAAAAAGTAGTAATTGGGATGCGCCACGTTGGTGCACCTGCAACCCGTGCGGGAAGGACCTCCATGGGGGGGAACCGCACGTTATTCATAAGCGCACCATAATCTACGGAGGATGGCAAATTATACGGAGGATGGCAAATTATACGGAGTGGGTATACGCTCATCCACGTCGGTACGAAAACTTATCCAGGTCGGAGAGAGAGGGAGTTGCTGTAGCCGGGCTAGGTACTGTAATGACAGTTGCATACGCCTAAGCTTGAGGGGGGGCTCCCCACTTTCCACGCAGAGACTGGTGACGGGGGAGCTTCGAAAAGCTCCAGTGCAGAGCCTAATAGCTGCGTGGTGTACTGGGTCCAGCATACAGAGAGTACTTTCTTTGGCATACTGGTATATTACACTACCGTAGTCTAATTTAGACCTGATGAGGGCCTTATAGAGCCGCAGGAGAGTCACACGGTCGGCGCCCCACGTTTGACCTGAGAGGCTTTTTAGCAAATTTAATCTCATTATAGACGCTGCTTTTAGTGACTGAAGGTGAGGTTTCCACGTAAGTTTGCTATCGATGGTCATACCAAGAAATTTAGCATTTGCTGCGTAGACTATTGGTCTGCCCTTCAGGAAAAGTTGTGGAGGGTCACGCATTTTGTGGTTTCCCGGAATAAGAAGAGCCATAGTTTTCTCAGTAGAGAATGTGAACCCATGCTCCGATGCCCAACCATTTACATTATTTATAGCGTTTTGAATTCTACGAACCAGAGCAGGCAAAAAGTATGAAGACGCGTACACCATAAAATCATCAACGTATAGCGACGAGCAGATCTCAGGCGGCACAGCTGTCGTGATTCCATTAATAGCCACAGCAAAAAGCGTACAGCTGATGAGGCTTCCTTGAGGGACTCCTTCAGACTGCGTCTCACACGGAGACTCCGAAGAGCCGACTTTCACTCGAAAAGTCCTCCTGCTCAAGAATTGCTGCAGGTAAAGAGCCATATTTCCCCTCAGCCCATCACGATGCAGGTTTTGCAATATACCGTACCTCCAGGCAGTATCATAGGCTTTCGCCATGTCAAAAAACACACATATAGTATGCCGGCGCTCACGTTTGCATTTAACTAGGTGGTTCTGCAGACGGACTAAAGCGTCCGTAGTACCTCGCATTCTGCGAAAGCCGTACTGTACAGGCGAGAGGAGGTCACGAGCTTCCAAAAACTTCACCAGCCCAACATTAACTATCTTTTCAAGCACCTTGCCGATACAGCTCGTGAGGGCGATAGGGCGATAGCTGCCAGGATTTGTAGGAGGTTTGCCGGGTTTTAAAAAAGCTAGGACAGTGGCAAAACGCCAGGCATCGGGGTACTGGTGTGTGGTCCAGATCTGGTTATATATTGCTAAAAGCACTTTCAGGGCTGTAGGGTGCATTTTCTTCAACATTTTATAGTGAATGCCGTCTGGACCAGGAGAGGTGTTTTTAGTTTCCTTGAGAGCGTTATAAATTTCTAAGATGGTAATAGGTTGGTTATAGGGGAGATTTTCATCTGTGTTGAAAATCAGACTTCGACTCTCCTGCTGTCTTTTAAAGGCCAAGAAAGCTGGTGAATAATGATCACCGCTGCTGATGTTAGCGAAGTGCCGGGCTAGAGCTGCCGCAACGCGCTGTGAGTCCGCGGTTTTCTCACCATTGACCTCCAAGCAGGGTGGGCTATAGCTCTGCTTCCCAGACATCTTCTTCACTCGCTGCCATACCTTCGACATGGGCGTTTCAGCATTTAGGGACGATACATATTTTTGCCACGAACGTTTTCTTGCTTCATTCTTTGTGTGTAGTGCTCTTGCTCTGGCTCTATTGTAGGATATTTTGTCAGCCATACTTTTCGTCCTCTGATAGCGTCGCAGGGCATGTTTTCTTTCAATATTGGTAATGGTGCATTCATCTGTCCACCAAGGAACTCTGTGCTGGAGGGCACCCCCCCTCGACTTAGGGATACTGACGCCAGCAGCGATCAGCAGGCAGCCCACAAACTCTTCCAATAAGTCTTCCACTGGCCTGGTCTCGTCAACATCACACATTTGAGTGAGTGCTTCGAAGCTCCCCCAGTCGGCTCGCCTCAAAATAAAGCTGGCTTCGGTGGGAGTCGGACGATTTTCCTCGAACCGTATCTCTATAGGGAAATGATCACTACCGCACAGATCATCACAAACATTCCAGTGCAGATCAGCAACAACATCAGGGGTGCACAAGCTGAGGTCTATAGCCGATGACACGCCCGTTTGCACATGGAAATGGGTGGGCAATCCTGTATTTAATAAACATGCGTCTGAGTTTGTGAATAGGCCATCAATGATCCTCCCACGCTGGTCGGTGGAGGGATTGCCCCAAGCTATGTGTTTTCCATTAAAATCCCCCAATATGAGCGCTGGTCGGGGTAGCTGGTCGTAAAGAGTCAGGAGATCTGCTGTAGTGATGGGATCAGCTGGAGGTAGGTACAAATTACAAACTGTGAGCAAGCGCGGGCCAATACCAAGACGTACCGCCATTGCCTGCAGTGCAGTGTTCAGGCCAAGCCTTGTGAAGCCCGTATCCCGCCTCACTAAAATAGCTAAGCCCGTACCTGGCACCGGATTTGGTAGAGGGGAGAAGGTCTCTACGACGTAACTCGCCGGTGGTGTAGGTGTCAGACTTCCGAGCATTGTCTCTTGGAGGCATACACAGCCCGGCTGAAGCTCTTGCAGCAACCTCCTCAGATCACCATAATTGCGGCGGTAGCTTCGACAGTTCCATTGCAGAAGACTCATTATGTTTATCGGCTTGAAGATCTCTCAGTTGGGGTCAGTTTTTTCTCTGAAGTTTGTTTACTATCTTTTGGGTTTTTGCCACTCTCCTGCCTCGAGCTCCAAGGGAGCAGCTGCACATTAGGCGGGGGCATTGAGGGCATATCTGCTGGCATAGGGAATTTCTTTCTTATTTTAGTTGCTATACTTTCAGGTACCACAACAACACGTTCCAGAGAGCGAACACGATGGGTCACGATGTTACTTCCCTCGCGTCCTCGCTCTCGAGCCTCTCTAGGTTTACTGGACACTTGGACAGGTATACATTCCAGTCCTTGAGGTTTAACCGTTGGGTCATCTGAATTATCAATATGCTTAAAGGTGGGACGCTTTTTGGGGGCTTGCCCTGTCATCCCTCCAATTGGAGACGGAGTGCCGCTTTGCAGGCGCTTTCGGGCACCAACTGCGGTAGATGGATTTTTAGGGGAGGTGTTACTCTGGGATTCAGGTCCCTTATCCATTCCTTTTGACCCCGGGCTCTGAGAGCCTTGTTCCTTTTTTCTTTCCTCCCTAATAGATGAAACCTGCATTGATTGATCGCAGTCAGGTTGATCAACCACAGCTTCAAAATGGCTCCGGGCATCCACACAGACATCACCCAAAGTTGCACAGGACGGTGAAGGGTCTGACACAGTACCGGTAGCGCGTGGTAGGTCACCATCGGAAGACTTTTCTGGTCTTTCGGATCTAGAGTAAGAACTTCGGGGTCTTTTATGTTCCTCATTTGGAGCGTCAGTCTGGGTTGCTATACTAGTCTGTGTTACGGCATGAGCAAACTCGCCTCCGACTCTCATCGGTATCTCCTCGCTGATGCGTGTTCCGCCGGACTCAGCTGTCTGTAATTGCGGCTGACGCACAGCCGATGAATAACTATGCGTAGGGCGCACGTAGCGACCGGAAACCTTCCGCTTTGCCTCACCATAGCTTACGCGCTCAGTAGTTTGTGTAGAAACTATTTCCTGTTCCAGTTTATAGATAGGGCAGGACTGGTCACTGGCGGGGTGGGGCCCCTCACAGTTGGAGCACTTAGGTGGTAGAGTGCAAGGGAGTTCATGTGCTGTTCGGGAGCAGTGAAAACAGACAGCTTCTTGTTTACGGCAGCTACTTGCACCGTGACCCAAACTTTGACACTTAAAACATCTACGCGGCTTGGGTATATATTGCCTCACCGGGCACCGCGTCCAGCCTATACTCACGGACTCAGGTAGGCGCGTAGAATCGAAGGTCAGTATGTACAACGAGGTGGGTATTTCAGCTCCGTTCTGTCTTCTTTTGGTCCGGTAGATAGATTTTACTCCACTTCTGGCAAGTTCTTCGAGTAGAGTTTCATCTCCGTAATTTGGCTTATTTGTATACCAAATAGTCCCCTTTGTTTCATTCAACCTTCCATGAGGAGCAACAGTGATGCTCACCCCAGCAAGGGTTTGGATTCTTGAGATAGTTTTTGCCTGATGTTCATTTCGAACCTCCACAAGGAGCGAGCCCGTTCGCGTCTCTGTTATCTTCAAAGGTTTACCACCAATTTTTCGTTCAAGTTCTCTATTTGCCACAATTACATCCATCTCTGCTAGGTTAGAACCATCACCCGCGTTGATGGTGGAAAATTTCTTATAATCTGGATGTGTATTCTCATAGAGGGGCACATCTGTGCGATATCTTTGGTTGGTACGTTGGCGGCGATGTCCAGATGAGTTTTCAATACGAAAACTGGGTCGCCTTTGATTACGAGGTGGTATATATGGCTGAAGTACTAAATTTGTCTCGTCAGATTTTACGTAGGGTCCAGCGTCACTCACTGCAGCAAGCTGCGATGATACAGGTAAGAAATATACAAGTGCGATTCACTGGGTACTACTTTCAAGACTTAAATATTCATAAAATGATTATTATAAAAGTTATTTAAGTCTTAAAAGTATTATACTCATATATTGAATTGTGAACACACAAATAAAATCAGTATTAAGTTAGAAACATTGTTTCTTGTATTATTATTGTGTATTGTAAGTGGATCCTACATTTCTTCAAAATGACTAACACGGAATTAGAATGGATGGCAACATTTATATTGCTATTACACGAATGTATCTGGGTAGTAATGTACAACTATAAATTGTAATCAAACGGAATCGTACATTAGTACCCAGTGAATCGCACTTGTATATCTTTTAAAGATTAAATCTACATATCGTCCAATGATAATACACTTGCATGTATTTGATTTTATATATGTGATAAAGTGGAATTTTACGTGTATAAATATCTATGAGTGTAAATAAATCCTCGAAACCAGTTTTGCTCATCATATCCAATAGATAAATATTTAACAAAAACTCATATTAACTAATTATTACGTCATTTTTAACTCGACTAAGGGTTGGATTAATTCGAACTTGACTTGGATTAATTTGAACTTGACTCGATTAATTTGAACTTGACTCGAATTAATTTGAACTTGACTCGAATTAATTTGAACTTGACTCGAATTAATTTGAACTTAACTTGGATTAATTTGAACTTGACTTGGATTAATTTGAACTTGACTCGGATTAAATTGAACTTGACTCGGATTAAATTGAACTTGACTTGTATTAAATTGAACTTGACTTAGATTAATTTGAAGTGAAAAAGGTGTAGTAAACATCAGATGATTGTCAGATCCCTTTACAGTAGGGTAGAATGTCAGGGAACTTTATTATGACCAAACACTATGGCACTTCGTAAATATGAGTTTGTGAACTATTAAACGAATGTGAATTTGTGAACGAATTTTTGTGAACTATATCTATCGTACCTCAAAATTCAAATTGGCTCCCTAATTGCGATCAATAATGATAAATAGGTTATTAACGTTATATTACGGAACAAATCACGAAAATGTAAAGTTCATGTAACTTTCATATACATACATATAGTATCAGGTTGTAACATAAGTTCTGTCCAATTGTTGAGCTATATGTTTAGGGCACAATCACTTCAATTTAGCTTGTGAATGTTTTATGCTTCTCTATGGTTATTAATAAAATGTTATTTCTTCTGTCAGTTTGTGTGATAATTATTGTAATTAATAACTATTTTTAACCCTAATTTACACACCAAGTAATGAGCATATCAAACATATTTTACTGTTTGAATTTCATACAGGCAATACGGCAAGCTCAGCAGCAAAAGCACTAAAAGACATTTATGGAAATGTTGTTGTGAATGAAAAGACCTGCAGAAGGTGGTTTTTATGTTTCAAAAAAGATGACTACAGTCTAAAAGACAAATCGAGAGCAGGATGCTCAAAAAACTCAATTCTGAGCAATTGCAAGCTGCCATTGATGGAAATCCAACCAGCACTAGTAGAGAAAATAATGTAAGCCATATGACCATATATTGGGTAATGAAAAGACTTGGTAAAGTCTCAAAGGCTGGGAAATGGGTCCCACACGATTTGCCAGAAATCAACAGGCAACAGCGTGTGACCTGTTGTGCTTCACTGCGTTCTCGTGATCTTTCGGCACCTTTTTTAGACCGAATCATAACTGGTGACGAGAAGTGGATCCTGTACAACAATGTTATGAGCAAAAGACAGTGGCTAAGTCGTGGTTCAAAGCCAATTCCACAGCCGAGAATTGGACCGCACCCTAAAAAAATTCTCTTGTGTGTATACTGGGATTTGAAGGAAATTGTATATTATGAACTAATGGGTGACAATCAAACAATAACATCTGAAGTTTACTGTCAACAGCAGGTAACAGGTGTTAACTGTCAGTAGCTAACTCGTTTAAAAGCAGTTTTACAGGAAAAACGGCCTTCTTTGATCAATCGAAAAGGAGTGATTCTGCACCATGACAATGTCAGACCCCACACTTCAAGAGCAATCAAAAATCTCGTTGAAGAATTTGGCTGGGAAGTCATGCAACACCCACCATATTCTTCCGATCTTGCTCCAACCGATTTTTATGTTTTCAGGAGCTCACAGAATCATTCAATGCGACAAAGGCTTACTTCAAAAGAAGAGGTCGAAATGAAACTAGTTTCTTTTTTAGAGTCCAAACTGGCAATATTTTATGAAGAAGGAATCAAAAAGCTTATGGCAAGATGGGAGGATGTAATTAATAAAAATGATGACTATGTTGAAGACTACATAAATATATTTTTGATAGGATTTTCACTTTATTTCAAATTTGAAAAATGTCAGAACTTCTGTTACAACCTGATAAAAGAAAGAACTTAAATAAGATGTAGCATCACCATGCTCCTCTGACAACATCCTGGACTTAACTCACTGAATCCGTGAGTCGCCATGACTGCCAAGAGGAACTTCAAAGGAAATCAACTCTAGTTTAAATGATTATATTTCGTATAAAAAGATAATTTTATAGCATAATTCTTTCAGTATTTGGACATAAATTAATGTCATGGGAAAGAGAAAACTTTCAACTTTACGAAGCAGTAAGTTTTTTTGCAAAAAAACATCCACAGTTACAGTGAATCATTATTGTTTCCCTCACACCGAAGTGGACAGAATAAACTCTAGTCTTTTCAAAGGAAGATATTAGTGCTGGATGTGAACACTTTCTGGATATCAATGTACTGCAGAGAAGTTCCTTTGACATCTTTGCCAAAGGATTGTACCGTATTGATGTTAAATTGAGGATGTAATGATGTATTGCAATACGGTGATACATTCAAAATTGTGATCCAAGGAACGTGATGTGAAATAGTTGATATATAAATCCAGTTTTTCCCATAAATTGCACTTAAAATTACATCATATTTTCGTTCGCATTGAAGTGCGTAGGGTGAGAATACTTATCTTTGAATAACATTTGAAAGGTTATAATATCATTTCGTTCTTCACTACTTATATTTTATCTTCACCTTTGTTAGGTATAGTTAAATGATGCAATAATTTGAGAGAATTGCTATTATTAAATTCAGGGCTAGGACATTTAAACACCCTATATCTGGCAAAGAATAAGTTAATTCTTCGAAGGTAACGCGATTGGGTATATCCATAGAAAATCATCATAAGACAAGAATGTTGAATATTATAGAGAGAAATAGCCACTTAAGTTAAAAAACTCGAGTAGGAAACTGAATTCAATCTTAGAAAAGTTAACAATACTCGATTATTCACTGATCATTAGCCTAGAAATTTATGATATGGCATTAAAACAATGTAAAATTTTAACATTTAAATGCTCCAAATGAACCTTTCATCATAAAGCAATTCGACATCTTTCAGATCAAACTGAATGAGAAAAAATGAACTATTTTCACGGTCATTTGCAAAAATTTTGGAAAATTTCTCTCTTTTGTGTCCTCCAATCCTGAAATTACATCCCCCTTACAGGAATATTTCCCATAGACTGCGGCAAATTGCTAATTCTATAAGAAATAAATTTGAACAATCTTAATACACTTCATACATATGTACATTACTCTCAATTTTCAGAGAATTATTCCACTTCACAATTTTTTACTACCCTGAGGAAAACTTTACTAATTTTTACTACTTTACTACCTAGTAGACACCCTGAATGAAGATCCATAAACCAGTCGAACATCTCACACTCAAAAGAAGACGATCAGTTCAGATCATTGAGGTTGCATGGACGTGACTTACTGGTCGATGCGCGTAGGATGCTCGAGTCTCGGGCAGCGGCAGATGTGGCCCGTGATGCTGAGCTGCTCACAGCCGAGGTGGCCGTCGTGCCAGTGGCGCTCGCACTCGCGCCTCAGCGCCGCCTCGTACTCCGCTCTGTAGGGGCACTCGACGCTCTGGCGCCTGTACAGCGCCGTGCTGTCCGCCAGCTGTCGGGCAGCGTGAGGCGGTATTGGTGTGTTGGTGCGATGGGCAGGTGTGTTGGTGCGATGGGCAGGTGTGTTGGTGCGATGCGCAGGTGTGTTGGTGCGATGGGCAGGTGTGTTGGTGCGATGGGCAGTAGTGTTGGTGCGATGGGCAGGTGTGTTGGTGCGATGCGCAGTAGTGTTGGTGCGATGGGCAGTAGTGTTGGTGCGATGGGCAGTAGTGTTGGTGCGATGGGCAGTAGTGTTGGTGCGATGGGCAGTAGTGTTGGTGCGATGGGCAGTAGTGTTGGTGCGATGGGCAGTAGTGTTGGTGCGATGGGCAGTAGTGTTGGTGCGATGGGCAGTAGTGTTGGTGCGATGGGCAGTAGTGTTGGTGCGATGGGCAGTAGTGTTGGTGCGATGGGCAGTAGTGTTGGTGCGATGGGCAGTAGTGTTGGTGCGATGGGCAGTAGTGTTGGTGCGATGGGCAGTAGTGTTGGTGCGATGGGCAGTAGTGTTGGTGCGATGGGCAGTAGTGTTGGTGCGATGGGCAGTAGTGTTGGTGCGATGGGCAGTAGTGTTGGTGCGATGGGCAGTAGTGTTGGTGCGATGGGCAGTAGTGTTGGTGCGATGGGCAGTAGTGTTGGTGCGATGGGCAGTAGTGTTGGTGCGATGGGCAGTAGTGTTGGTGCGATGGGCAGTAGTGTTGGTGCGATGGGCAGTAGTGTTGGTGCGATGGGCAGTAGTGTTGGTGCGATGGGCAGTAGTGTTGGTGCGATGGGCAGTAGTGTTGGTGCGATGGGCAGTAGTGTTGGTGCGATGGGCAGTAGTGTTGGTGCGATGGGCAGTAGTGTTGGTGCGATGGGCAGTAGTGTTGGTGCGATGGGCAGTAGTGTTGGTGCGATGGGCAGTAGTGTTGGTGCGATGGGTAGGTGTGTTGGTGCGATGGGTAGGTGTGTTGGTGCGATGGGCAGGTGTGTTGGTGCGATGGGCAGGTGTGTTGGTGCGATGGGCAGGTGTGTTGGTGCGATGGGCAGGTGTGTTGGTGCGATGGGCAGGTGTGTTGGTGCGATGGGCAGTAGTGTTGGTGCGATGGGCAGTAGTGTTGGTGCGATGGGCAGTAGTGTTGGTGCGATGGGCAGTAGTGTTGGTGCGATGGGCAGTAGTGTTGGTGCGATGGGCAGTAGTGTTGGTGCGATGGGCAGTAGTGTTGGTGCGATGGGCAGTAGTGTTGGTGCGATGGGCAGTAGTGTTGGTGCGATGGGCAGTAGTGTTGGTGCGATGGGCAGTAGTGTTGGTGCGATGGGCAGTAGTGTTGGTGCGATGGGCAGTAGTGTTGGTGCGATGGGCAGTAGTGTTGGTGCGATGGGCAGTAGTGTTGGTGCGATGGGCAGTAGTGTTGGTGCGATGGGCAGTAGTGTTGGTGCGATGGGCAGTAGTGTTGGTGCGATGGGCAGGTGTGTTGGTGCGATGGGCAGGTGTGTTGGTGCGATGGGCAGGTGTGTTGGTGCGATGGGCAGGTGTGTTGGTGCGATGGGCAGGTGTGTTGGTGCGATGGGCAGGTGTGTTGGTGCGATGGGCAGGTGTGTTGGTGCGATGGGCAGGTGTGTTGGTGCGATGGGCAGGTGTGTTGGTGCGATGGGCAGGTGTGTTGGTGCGATGGGCAGGTGTGTTGGTGCGATGGGCAGGTGTGTTGGTGCGATGGGCAGGTGTGTTGGTGCGATGGGCAGGTGAGAGGTGTGTCGGACAGAGGGGCGTGTCGGACAGAGGGGCGTGTTGGACAGAGGGGCGTGTTGGACAGGGGGGCGTGTTGGACAGGGGGGGCGTGTTGGACAGGGGGGGCGTGTTGGACAGGGGGGGCGTGTTGGACAGGGGGGGCGTGTTGGACAGGGGGGGCGTGTTGGACAGGGGGGGGCGTGTTGGACAGAGGGGGCGTGTTGGACAGAGGGGGCGTGTTGGACAGAGGGGGCGTGTTGGATAGAGGGGGCGTGTTGGACAGAGGGGGCGTGTTGGACAGAGGGGGCGTGTTGGACAGAGGGGGCGTGTTGGAAGAGGGGCGCGTTGGAAGAGGGGCGCGTTGGAAGAGGGGCGCGTTGGAAGAGGGGCGCGTTGGAAGAGGGGCGCGTTGGAAGAGGGGCGAGTTGGAAGAGAGGCGTGTTGGAAGAGGGGCGCGTTGGAAGAGGGGCGAGTTGGAAGAGGGGCGCGTTGGAAGAGGGGCGCGTTGGAAGAGGGGCGTGTTGGAAGAGGGGGCGTGTTGGAAGAGGGGGCGTGTCGGAAGAGGGGGCGTGTCGGAAGAGGGGCGTGTCGGAAGAGGGGCGTGTTGGAAGAGGGGAGTGTTGGGCAAGGGGTGCGGTGGTTGAGTGAAGAGAGAGGTAGTTGAGTTATCACTCCACTCAAAGAAAACAAATAGAAGTAACCACAGAAATTGGAATAAGTCAAGACGCCACAAAAGACAGGAGTGTCAAGGGCCGGTCTATAGCTGAGGTCGTATGACAGGATCTCCCCTGGGTGTGCCAGTAACCATAACAAAAGATAAACAAACCTAGTTTAAATAAAAATATTTCCTAGCCTACGCCCACTGACGGGCAGATCAGATCATATATCAGTTAAAGCCTCACTAACCGCAACAAAGGCCTGCCAAAGAAAGGAAGGAACCATTTAGTATTGAGGTAAAGCAACGCAGAATCTATGCACAAAGGATATTTCTGCAAAGGATCCTGTACGCATAGAAACAGTAAGATAAGAAGGAATTTTATGAGACAAGATTAAAGTTCAAAAGAAAATAGGTGCTGAATAACAGGTCAGCAGTGAACTGAAAAAAGAATGTGCGTAACAAAACAAAAAAATAATTCAATTTCAACAAAAAAAAAAAGGCCTACCTACCCTATAGCTCGGGACCTTATATATCCCCCCTGGGCGCGCCAATTCCCATAGACCCAACAGCTGTATCCGCCCCAGAAGCAGCAGTGAGCACAACGCACCATCTGGCGATGCACGTGCTGAGGGTAGTGGGCGGCAGCCCCGTACTTGTAGCAGGCGAGAGCGTTCTTGTGCGCCTCCTTGCAGGCGCTGCGCAGGTACTGCAGCTCGCAGCTCTCCAGCGTGAGCAGCTCTTGCATCGCCTGCGGCACCTGCACGCAACACAACCTTCACCAGCACATCACTTCCATTGGAATTCGTCTGAAATTCAGTCTAATGTTACATAATTCGAATTAACACTTTGACCGCCATTGGTTAAACTGAGTTCAATACACAATGCAAATTTAGTCATTTTCAGTAAGAAATTTTGAGAGCAGCAAACATTAACCAGATCATGCTTTCATTAAGCTTTGATTTAGTGATTAAGAAAATTGAGTCTGTGGCTACTGGTCGGTCAGTAGCATTATGAAAATCCTCTCCGCGGACACAAGTGGCGCACGCTGCGGTCATAGTGTTAATGGAGTTCAAATTTGATGAGGAATATTTGTGGTTTATATCCAAGATTCACACATTGAGCTCAATAGATGGAGGTAATGAGCTGAGACGCTCATTACATTGCAGTTTGAGGGGCTACTATGAGCGAGGAGAAATTCCCAAAGTTTAACACTCGGGCATGTTAACCCTCGCTTGTAACAAACTTTCTTATAATATGCTCTAAATAATAGGTAAACTTTGTAGCTTGCTGCTCATTTATTATTAGTGCTATGAGCTTCGCAATGGCATTATATAGTAAAGAAACGTCCTTTATCTATTGAGCTCCTTATTTGTTTGGTCGACCTAATACTTCTCTCATTACAGAGTCAATCCCTAGATTTTATAACTTTATCGACTCTGGGAGATTTATGGCTATTTCTTTACTATCAAAGTTATACCTGTTTTTTTAGCTTTATCTTTTAGAAAAAATCTTCTTGAATTCAACGATACCAAAATTATTGCTCTGCAATAATTAAAAAAAAGTTGCGAGCAAAAAACCGTTAAAATCGTCATGTTCTGATTTTTCAAACTTGCTGATGGTATACAAATTCTGTAGCTTGCTGCACGTTTATGATTAGTGTTTTGAGGTTCAAATGACATTATTCATTACAAAAAATGTTGTTGCATACAATCAATACTGCAAATAACCTATAATAATGAAATAACTCACTAAATCAAAGTATACACGTGAGTAGATGACAAGTGTGTACGTGGCTAGTAAATGTGTAAAAAATAAAACGTGCATGTAAGTAAATCAGTAATTCTGAAATGCCTGAAAAAATAAGCAATTCACACATATATAATAGTTACAAACATCAACGCTGCTGCATTGTATCCACTATACTGGGCCGGATGCATGTCAGTGCTCGCGCGCACGCTTCACTGGTCGAGAGACATGCCACTGTGTTGCGGTGTTGGCAGACAGCAACCTCCACTGGTCGAGATCCAGGCCACGCTGTTACGGCGTAGCTCACAGAAGCTTCTACCAAGCGTCGCTCACCACTACTTACTTGAAATGCTGACAGATGATAGAGCTCTCTGAGCGAGTACAACGGTGTACAACAAAGCTACAAGTTGAAGCATTTTTACGTGCGTCCCAAAGGTGGTTGATATCTCGACCACCAGGCAAGCGAGGGTTAAGGGTCACAATGCTTTCAATTAGTCAATAAAATTATAATTTTCATGTCAATGATTTACCGCCACACAATGCACGACGGATTAGCTTGAATACAAAACAGCTCTAGAAACACAGTCTTCAAAAATTCAAGCAACTGCACTTCATTCTGTACCAATAACTCTCTGTACAGGAACACTGAATACTAGAGCCACATCAGAGGTGATATGACAGCTCACCACAAATCACATTACATCAGTGGGACAGCTCCCCACAAATCACATTACATCAGTGGGACAGCTCCCCACAAATCACATTACATCAGTGGGACAGCTCCCCACAAATCACACTACATCAGTGGGACAGCTCCCCACAAATCACATTACATCAGTGGGACAGCTCCCCACAAATCACATTACATCAGTGGGACAGCTCCCCACAAATCACATTACATCAGTGGGACAGCTCCCCACAAATCACATTACATCAGTGGGGCAGCTCCCCACAAATCACATTACATCAGTGGGACAGCTCACAACTAATCACCCTACACTAGTACGAAATGCTTGGTCACACACAGATAATGAATTTGAAATAGCTATAAACTTGGCCCCTGCACCTCACCGTATCATCAGCCTCGGGTGTGATGAAGACCTTGTGGAGCAGATTGACGGCGGAGACCCACACGTTCAGCTTGGGTAACTGAATAAAAAAACAGCATGAACTAACATGATGATGGATGCAAATAAATGGTAAAAAAGAAATCATTGAGTTGACCTGACCTCAAGAACTTTTTGTTCACAAGGTGCTAAGTTATACGCATATACAGGTAGCGTTCCATGGAATGTTTCGATGAATAAAAATAGCAAACTATCACTCCCATTTTCAAAAACACAAGTTTTGAGCTAAATTACCATGCTGTATGCGACAATGATAATTCTTGTCACATGAGTAAGATATATAATCAGTTGTTGAATATTTTTTTGCATGACCAAAACAGAAGGGAAATTTTAGTAAATTATTTTAAACAAAATGCACAATTTTCTTATGCAAATGTGATAAATTGACGTAGTTTCATGCACAAAGTACGACTGGGAATCTAGGGTAAACTTTTAGTAAAATTAATTTACGTCCCTATGAAATTTGACAACACACGCTTTCTTTGCTGATAATACTCAAACTTTAAACGCATATCATTATTATATAAGAAAATTTTAGACTCACTTTACCACAACAAAGATGTTCCGAGAGAGGAAGGATGAAGGCACCATTTACTATGGTGTTGAGGAAATGCAGAATCTATGCACAAGGTGCATAGAAACATTAAGCTAAGAAAGAAGATCATGAAACAAGAAAAAGTTGAAGAAGAAAGTAGTAGGTGCTGAAAAACAGGACAGCAGTGAACCGAAAAAAGATGGTCCATAACGAAACCAAAACCTTTTCTATTTTAACAAAAAGAAAGCCTACCTAACCTTCAGCTCGGGCCCTCACTTAGTCCCCCAGGGAGCGCTAACTCCCATAGACACAATAGTTGTATCCCCCTGAGGGGACATTAAAAACATAATGCAACATAAAATAAGTGGTTTAAATTCTTTATTTATCCACCTCAATTAAAGTCTACTCAAACAAAAGCCCAGGAAGCAGAAAAAGCTCTCAAACCATATTTTGTGTGTTACAGATCATTATCGACCATCGCTCTTGAATAGGAAAGAAATGCAGTAAAACCCCACCTCTTCAATACCAGTGTGACAGCTTGCTACCTTTAGCAATACCTTCCCAATTCCACAATAAATGCTGCCCAAGACAGCACCGAAAGATTCCCCAAAAGAAAGACCGAACGCACCGCAAGACGCACACTCACAACTAGAGATGTGACTAAAAAAAAACCATGCCGTTTTTTTTTTAAAAAAACACTTTTTTTTACAAAAAAAACTGTGGCCAAAAAAAACGTGGATATTTTGGTTTTTTTTAAATATTTTGTCTGAAAATAACTCAGCAAGATAAAGAACCACATTACATTATTTGTTTTCATGTCAAATTACAAAATAAAACAGCATACTTCTTAATTGATGGTTTTCTATGGTTTTATGAACTTTTCATTTTCTGCGGTTCCATGCTTTGATACTTCATTTATTTTACAATACATGTGAATGACCTTAAACTCCCAAAATGGTGTGTTATAATAACATATCTTTACTTATGGTCATTGATAGAGATGTGACTAAAAAACCATGCTTTTTTAAAAAAAAAAAACATGTTATTTATACAAAAATTATGACTAAAAAACATGGAAATTAATATATTTGTGACCTTAAAAATCCAATGCTGTTTTTTTTAAACATTGTTTTTTAACAGAAAAATCTTGACTGAAAAAACATGGCTATTATATTTTATTGGACCAAAAAAGTTTTTTTTATAAACATTTAAAAAAAATCATGACTAAAAAAACACGGATGTAAATATCAGGAAAGTTAGTTTTCTTTAAGCGAATTGTCTTTAGAAACTTATAAACAAAGAATGCTGTTAATATTGAAATCATGTTTATTAGAACTGTACTAGGTCTTAGAATAAAATATCTACATAGAATCTATTCACTCCATAAAACCTTTTGGAGACCAGCTCCATCCTCAGTCATTCTGTAAAATTTGGTGAAATGGACAATGAATTTTCACTGTTCCTTTGAAAAAAATTTGACTGAATGACTTACTGAGGATGGAGCTAGTCTCCGAAAGGTTTTATAGAGTGAATAGATTCTTTGTGGATATTTTATTCTAAGACCTGGTACGGTTCTAATGGATATTAAAATATCTTATGTGACCAAAAAATCCATGCTGTTTTTTGAATGTTTTTGTTACAAAAAAGTCATGAATATAAAACACGGATATTAATATACTTTATTTTACCATAAACAACCATGCTGTATTTTTTAAAATAAACATCTGTTTTACAGAAAAATCTTGATTAAAAAATGTGGATATTAATATATTTTATGTGCCAAAAAAAACATGCTGGTTTTTTTTAAATGTTTTCTTAACGAAAAAAAAATCATGACTAAAAAACATGGATATTAATGACTTTTGGTGAAAAAAACATGGTTTTTAAAATGTCATGTTTTTTTGGTCAGATAAAATTTAATAACACTCATGTTTTTTGTAAAAAATATTTTTTTCAAAAACATGGTTTTTTGGTCACATAAAATAAATTAATATCCATGGATTCTTTACAGATTAGATTAGTCATTAGTTTTAGCCTCCCTACCCAGCAACAAATGCGATCCAAAGAGAGGAAGGAAGATTATGAAACAAGATCAAAGTTGAAGAAGACAGTAGTAGGTGCTGAAAAACAGGACAGCAGTGAACCGAAAAATAGGGGGTCCTTAACATCACAAAAACATTTCATTTCAACAAAAAGAAGGCCTACCTAACTCTCAGCTTGGGCCCTTACATTGTCCTCCTGGGAGCGCTAGTTCCCATAGATACAATAATTGTATCCCCCTGAGGGGTGTTTTTTTTTACAAAGAATTTGTGACCAAAAAATGAATAATATTAACTTTTTAATAAAAAAAAACATGTTTAAAAACACAAGGATTTTTTGGTAACATAAAATATGTTAATATCCATGATTTTAAGACACGATTTTTTATGAAAAATACATAAAATAAAACAGCATGGTTTTTTGGTCGCATAAAATATATTCATATCCAGGTTTTCTTATACATCATTGTTTGTAACATGGGGTTTTTTAGGTCTCATAAATATATTCATGTTTTTTTAGTCATGATTTTTTAGTACAAAAACATTTTTTTGGTCTCAAATATATTATTCATGTTTTTTCAGTCATGATTTTTTAGTAAAAAACATGTTTTTTTTAAAAACTGCATGGGGCTTTTTAGGTCACATAAAATATATTGTTTTTTAGTCATGATTCTTTGTAAAAAAACAGCATGGTTATATTTGGTACTAGAGAATATATTAATATTCATTTTTATAAGTCAGAATTTGGTCAATGTGAAGTTTAATGCAATCATGAAAATTAATAATTATATTCCAAACAATCACTAAAGGAACCCATTTAAGAACGTTTTACAGGAACGAAATTCTGCTCGCTGATGCTTTATTTTCGAATCATTGAACTTTGAAGTTGGACTTCCCGAGCCAAAGGAAGCGAGCGTAATTTAATTAAAAACGGAAGCTAACCCTCTGTTACAAACGTAAAGAGGTTGGGTCGTGAGGGGGAGGCACAGTTCTTCTAGCGAAAATTATAAATAAAGCTTCTAACCCACCCATTAACGTGACGACCACAATCTTGTTTACATCGGCTCTAAGATGGCGACCACCATGGGCGCTGCCATCTTAGAGCCGATGTCAACAAGATTGCGGTCATCACCCAAATGGGTTGGTTAGAAGCTTTATTTATAATTTTCATTAGAAGAACTGTGCCTCCCCCTCCCGACCCAACCTCTTTACGTTTGTAATAGCTTCCGTTATTAATTAAATTCCGTTTCACGCGCTCGCTTCCTTTGGCGCAAAAGCCAACTTCAAAGTTCAATTATTCGAAAATAACGCATCAGCGAGCAGAATGTCATTCGTGTAAAACGTTCTTAAATGGGTTCCTTTAGTGATTCCTGGGATTGCTAATTATTATTTTCTGATTGCATTAAACTTCACATTGACCCAGAATTTTTTGTAAAAAAACATGTTTTTAAAAAAAACAGCATATTTTTTGGTCACCTTAAATATATTAATATCTATGGTTTTTAGTCATTGTTTTGTAATGAAAACATGAAAAAGAAACCATACGGTAAAAGTGGTGGCAGATAACCCACTATTACCTAGAGTCTAAGAGGTACAGCAGGAGCCACAAAACTTATTTTGATGGAGTCAAAATTCAGAGCTTATTATGGTAAATCTGAAGGATATGTCAGTTATCGATTTAACACTTTTTGGTGCTTGAACCTAATTAATTGAATCAAAATAAACAAGTTCTCTTCTACGCACCTTCCGTCTCAAATGAGTATTTTACGATTTATAGCGATAAGTTTAGTTTCGTCTTTGATGACGAATGCGCTCGAATAAACAGCTACTCATCGATTTTCGAATTTTTGTTGCTTGAATCATGGTAATAACATCGAAATAAACAACTTTTCTTCTATACACTTTGCTCGTCAAAAGAGTATTTAACAAGGTATAGCGGTAGGTTTGGTTTCGTCTTTGATGACGATCGCGCTGGAAGCGAGTGCGCATTGCAGTGTTGCTGTCCGAGGTGCTCCTTGAATTACTTGCCGCTTCAAACACAGGAGTTACGGTAAGTCATTTACCGCTATAACTAATAAAATACTCACTTGAGACGGAAAGTGCATAGAAGAAAACTTGTTTATTTCGATCTAATTAACTATGCTTAGGTTAGGCATCAAAATTTACAAAATCGATAACTGACTTATCCTTCAGATTTACCCTTATTATTTCTGCAAAGTCTGATTTTTTTGGTCGCATAAAAATGAAATCAGGCATAGTAGAGATAGTAAGCTCTGAATTTTGACTCCATCAATATAAGTTCTGTGGCTCCTGCTGTTCCTCTTAGACGCCTCTAGGTAATTGTGGGTTATCTGCCACCACTTTTATTGTATGGTTTCTTTTTGATGTTTTTATAACAATGAAATGACTAAAAAACATGGATATTAATATATTTCAGGTGTCCAAAAAAATACCCAGACATATGCTTAACAAAATTTAGGTGTGCAAAAAAAACCAAAAAAACAAAAAAAACACATAAAAAACACGTTTTTTTTGCAAAAAAAACCGCAATCAAATAAAACCGTTTTTTTGCATCACTACTCACAACAAAGACAGGGGCGGTGGCGCTGGAGCCCACGTTGTCGTCAAAGCCGCCAGCCAGCGCAGCTGTGATGTGCTGCTGCAGGAACGTGCTGAACCGCCGCTCTGTTCCCATGCAAAGCATTAACCAAAACTTATGCAAGACGCAGAGCAAAATTGCACAAATATTCCCCAAAATTCACAATATCCTAAAAAGAATTCAGAAATATTTCCCAAAAAATTTACAAATATTCACATACATTGCCCCAAAAATTCACAAATATTTCTTTTGAAATACAGAAGAGAAACAAAAAAAGTGACCACTAAAACGAAGCAATTTCTTGTCCATGATTAATTAGTCTTATTACTTGCATTCTTTCATTTCAAGTACCCCTCATTCGACTTCACTACACATGATTAATGCAGGTGCTGTGTCATCAGTCAAAGTTCTAGTTGAAATAGGAAACAAACCATTACCTAGCATGACCAATATTATGAAACACACTACTATTTAGTAGATATATTCATATTGCCAGGCAAAGGCCCTTATAGTATGCCAAGTAAAGGCTATCACGCCATGCAAGGAAAAGGCCTTCACGCTCTGCCAGGTAAACGCTATCACACTAAGCTAGGCATTGCTCTTACACTATGCAGGGTAAAGGCTATCACTCCAAGCTAGGCAAAGGCTATCACACTAAGTTAGGCAAAGGCTATCACACTAAGTTAGGCAAAGGCTATCACACTAAGCTAGGCAAAGGCTATCACACTAAGCTAAGCAAAGGCTATCACACTAAACTAGGCAAAGGCTATCACACTATTGTACAGGCCCTCACCCTCGATCCAGTGCAGGCGAGGACTGACCATTATTAGCGTGGGTGTCGGTGACGTGGTCGCTGAGCAGAGAGAGGGCGAGCAGGTCAGGCACAGGCCGCTGCCGGCACTTGGCGAGAGCAGCAGCAGCGGTCTGCTTGCCTGCAGCGCCGCTGTCGTCGAGCAGGTGCGCGTTGTCCAGCAGGTGGAGGCCGTGGCGTGACATCGTGTCGCCTAGTGCGTCGTCTGCACAGCACCATGCACGCTCAACTTTACTTGGCTTACACAAATACGCGACAACTCTCATACAATGAATTTGGGATGTAACTCTGTTCATGATTGTGACTGTACTTTCACAAAATACTCAAAAACCCTCCTACAGTGAAGATGAGATACTACAAAGCTTGTAATTGTGACCGTACTTAGGCAAAATACTAAACCACTTCGGGTTGTTACAAAGTTCATAATCGTGACAGTACTTACACAAAATACTCGACAGCCTTCATTCAGTGAATTTGAGATGCTACAAAGTCCATAATTGTTAATTCCCGGGAAAATCAGCCTCCCAAGTTTCTTACCAGTTTTATTTCAAGTTTCGTTACTGCTGTTGATAATGTTTCTACTATTCATAGGAGGGGAAATTAAATGGATGCTAACAAGGAGGTATGAGGTTGTTGCTCTCCGTTAAGTATCTCTCTAACATTTTAAAATAAGGAGAAGCGTAATTGTTTGTGCAACTCAAACCTGCAGGGGAATTCTTTGCTACCCTGTAACAAGGGTGGCACAGACAAGGAGGATTTGGTAGAAAGGTTTCTATTTAGACGCATGTTTTGGTCAGTATTTTAGGCATACAACAAAATAAACCAATGGAGAAGATATTCTAGAACACATCAGTGACATCACAAATTTATTTCATTAAAATGGATGTTGCACATCTCAGTCACTAAATTTTACGTTTTAATACGACCTAATAATATCTATGCATGTGCTATAAAACAGGGGTTTTCAAACTTTTTTCAACCAAGGACCATTTTTATGACAAAAAATAAACTGAGGATTCCTCACTTGTTTTCCTCTTAGAAATATATATACATATTCATTTAAAATAGGCATCCACTGTTAAATTCGTTGAATTTTGCGGACCCCATGTCAAAATGCCATGGACCCCTCGGGGTCCGGGGACCCCACTTCGAGAACCCCTGATATAAATAACAAGATACGATTTCAACACCGTGACTACTATGTAGCTACAAGTGTCAATTTTTCATCTACGAGCAATTTTGCCAAAATCAACTTATACTGTAGATAAAATGAAACACTTCATTATGAAGAACATACACTTCTACTCAAGGTTTTCTTCAGAAACGAGGAGCAACTTCCTCCGTAAGCTCACCCTCTACAGCCTCTAAGAAACAAGAAGCAATTTCGTCTTCCCCCGGACAGTAAGGTCACCTTACACAGTCTTTATCGCGTTCCCTGCGTTTCTGCGGTAGTCAACGGTTAGTTTGACTAGGTTGTAAGCGGCAAAACTGGGAAATCGACTTTGTCACTAGAATATATTTACATCCTTATTAATATAAAAAATACAATTGTACGATAACATTTCATCTCGTTCAACAGTTTTTTTTAAAAAGGTTGCTAAACAGATGAAATGTCATTCATTGATACCCATGAATGAGCAATTTACCTATTGGTACACATATGGCCCAATTCGCGGGGAATGTGTGAATGAACAAGAAGCAATTTCGTCTACCTCTGAATTGTAATCTCACCCTCTACAGCCCCGGAACAATGGCGGTTGAGGGCATCCAGAGCCATGTCTTCTGCAGGCATTGACTGCTGGCTGCGTGTCACGATGTACACGTACTGCAGGCGCGTCGGCAACGACACCACGGAATTAGCACTGTTGAATCGAACAGGTTTTCGTAAGCCTTTCGTGGAAAATGAGTTACCTTTAGTGAAAATCAGTTCAGTAGCAGTAGCAAAAATTAATTCTTTCATCACTAAAAGTAACATACACTCATTTTTATGCACATAAAGAGGTATAGATGGAGGCAACTCACGCTCCCCCGATTGGAAAGTTTGAGATAAGAGTAGATGTTAGTTTAAGACTCCCTAACTACAGATTAGATTATTAGTTAGTTTAAGCGTCCCTATCCGCAACAAAGGCTATCCAAAGAGAGGAAGGAAGAAGGCACCATTTAGTATGGAGTTAAGGAAACGCGGAATCTATGCAGAAAGGGCACAGAAACAGAAAGCTAAGAAAGAGGATATGAAACAAGAAAAAATTGAAGAAAAAAGCAGTAGGTGCTGAAAAACAGGACAGCAGTGAACCAAAAAAAAGATGGTCCATAACAAAACAAAAACCCATGTTATTTCAACAAAAACAAAGCCTACCTAACCTTTAGCTTGAGCCCTCACATAGTCCTCCTGGGAGCCCTAATTCCCATAGATATAACAGTTGTATCCCCCTGAGGGGCCTCCCTAACTACAATAACGGCGATCCAAAGAGAGGAAGGAGGAAGGCACCTTTTAGTAGGGAGTTAAAGGAACGCGGAATCTATGCTCAAGGGGCATAGAAATAGTAAATTAAGAAAGAAGTTCATGAAGCAAGACAGAAGTTGAAGAAAAAGTAGCAGGTGCCAAAAACAGAGCAGCAGAAAACCAAAAAAAAAAAAAAATTGTCCATAACAAAACAAAAAACTATTTTATGTAAACAAAAAAGGCATACCTAACCTTTAGATCGGGACCTCGTATATTCTCCCTAGGATAGCTAATCTCCATAGATACAATAGTTGTATCCTCCTGTGAGGCCGAGAAATTTGAGGCGTTAGTGATGACGTAGTGTAGTGTTATAGTCTGCCTCTCTCGTCAGTCACCCCACCACACTAAACATCACACAGCCGCCTGAACTTGGTAACATGGATTTTCGGCATGACAATTCTCAAAATCTCGTTTTATCAGAGGTGACTCAAAGACCTTTCATCTCCCTGGCGATGCGTCATAGTCTTTGGTGAGGGGTCATATACATTAGGTACACGGCTAAAATAGTGAAGCACCTATGGAATGTGATCTTGTGGAGTGCAGTTGATGGTAATAAGGAAGTGTCTGACTTTAATTCATCCTCAAGAAAAAAAATAAAGTCAAAGCACAAGGGTGGACTTTAGTCTTTCCATAGGTGAAAAAAATTTCAAAGGACAAGGTTCGTGTTTCATTGTCCAGAAATCCACAAGAGGACTGATTATTAACAGTCATTGTAAGTGCGAATTTACTAACACATACACATTAAAAATAAAATGTAATGCATTAGATACTTTGAGTTTGGGCTACAGAAGTCTATTGATGAAAATTTATCAAAGTTTGAAACTCACTAAGAAAATGTCTAAAAGGTAAACATTAGAGGAAGTATCTAATCATCACAAGCGCGATGCTGAACATGGCCTGTTGCGCTCCAGCTTACTTGGACGGAGCACAGGAAAAGCGACCGGAGAATAGCTGCAGGTCACAAACAGTACGTTATATTGCGCCTAAGGCGTGTAACTTGCCTCCTTTATAGTGTGTTGATGCGCTGGCTATCGCATTTGGGGATTGAGAGGCAATGCACGCTCTGTCATCTCAAACATAAGTCTATAGCACACTTTCAAAGCCATAAAAATAGTGAAGGACAACACAGAATGACTGTAATGTAGTTTATATGTACTTGAATAATTAAGAATCGTAAAAATTGAATTTTACAACAAAGATAGTTTACACAAAGACCATGTTTAGTTATAGTGTTCATTTTCGTGTGATGGCAGTATGAAAGAAGGTCCTTTCTGGCGACCAAATTAGGGTAAAAACAACAAAGCCTCACGTGTTGTTTGTGATAATCCAAGTCCGGCGGAGAAGCCTGTAAATTTGATCCTCCAGTCTGCGCTCCAAGGTGCGCAGGGCAGCATTCAAGCTTTCAGGCTCCCTGTATCAAATTAGAGTATGAAAAACTATGAGGTCAAGTCCGGACATTTCTTTTTATAATATTCAATACACGGGGGAACAAATATGAACTCAAAATGGAGAAACTCACCAACACAACGAGCAAGGAACCTATGCACCAGCCTGACCACAAGCCAATCATCAGTGCAGTAGCCTCCCCACTCCCAATAACAACACAAGCAGCAGACAACAACCCAGCATGTGTGAGTCCCACACCTCTGCCACTCACCCCTCAGGACCAAGCAGGTCGATGAGCTCCTCAGGGTCGAGGTAGTTGTCTGAGAAGAGGAACAGCAGCCGGGGGCAGCAGAGCCGGCCACAGCTGATCCAGTCTTTGTGCACTCCATCCACATTTTGTAGCAGTGAACCAAGTGCCTCTTGTACGCCAGTTCTGTGTCAAGTAAACACTATCATTAGGAGGCTGGGTACCACAACAATTTATCTGGTATGATGGGCAGGATCACAGCACTTTTACAATGCTGCAGAACACATTGCCTCTACTAGCCCATTTGACAGCACAAGAGCATGACATTCAGCATGACGTTTAGAGTTGTACACCCCAACAATGAATTTTAAAGTAATTGAAGACTTTTATAAGTTATGAGATAACGATTAAAATAAATGGCAAAACTGATAGTTTAAAAATGTCATAAACTGTCATGGCAAGGTCAACGTA
Source organism: Morinoia aosen (assembly GCA_030386875.1). Classification (NCBI taxonomy): domain Eukaryota; kingdom Metazoa; phylum Arthropoda; class Malacostraca; order Amphipoda; family Talitridae; genus Morinoia; species Morinoia aosen. The sequence goes on from CM059560.1 coordinate 3,570,099, forward strand.
TGTATTTTTTTATTCACTAGTTACCTAATGTTACTGAGCATCCTCAAGATGGTGGTGTGGTAAAAGCCTTACTTCGTATTATTGAGCATCTTCAAGATGGCTGTGTGGTAAAAGCATTACCTCATATCATTGAGCATCCTCAAAGTTGCAGTATGGTAAAAGCATTACCTCATATTATTGAGCATCCTCAAAGTTGCAGTATGGTAAAAGCATTACCTCATATTATTGAGCATCTTCAAGGTGGCTGTGTGGTAAAAGCATCACCTCATATTATTGATCATCTTCTAGGTGGCTGTGTGGTAATAGCATTACCTCATATTATTGAGCATCCTCAAAGTTGCAGTATGGTAAAAGCATTACCTCATATTATTGAGCATCCTCAAAGTTGCAGTATGGTAAAAGCATTACCTCATATCATTGAGCATCCTCAAAGTTGCAGTATGGTAAAAGCATTACCTCATATCATTGAGCATCTTCAAGGTGGCTGTGTGGTAAAAGCATTACCTCATATCATTGAGCATCTTCAAGGTGGCTGTGTGGTAAAAGCATTACCTCGTATTATTGAGCATCCTCAAAGTTGCAGTATGGTAAAAGCATTACCTCATATCATTGAGCATCCTCAAAGTTGCAGTATGGTAAAAGCATTACCTCATATTATTGAGCATCTTCAAGGTGGCTGTGTGGTAAAAGCATTACCTCATATGATTGAGCATCCTCAAAGTTGCAGTATGGTAAAAGCATTACCTCATATTATTGAGCATCTTCAAGGGGGCTGTGTGGTAAAAGCATTACCTCATATTATTGAGCATCTTCAAGGTGGCTGTGTGGTAAAAGCATAACCTCATATTATTGAGCATCCTCAAAGTTGCAGTATGGTAAAAGCATTACCTCATATTATTGAGCATCTTCAAGGTGGCTGTGTGGTAAAAGTATTACCTCATATTATTGAGCATCCTCAAAGTTGCAGTATGGTAAAAGCATTACCTCATATCATTGAGCATCCTCAAAGTTGCAGTATGGTAAAAGCATTACCTCATATTATTGAGCATCTTCAAGATGGCTGTGTGGTAAAAGCATTACCTCATATCATTGAGCATCCTCGAAGTTGCAGTATGGTAAAAGCATTACCTCATATTATTGAGCATCTTCAAGGTGGCTGTGTGGTAAAAGCATTACCTCATATTATTGAGCATCTTCAAGGTGGCTGTGTGGTAAAAGCATTACCTCATATTATTGAGCATCTTCAAGGTGGCTGTGTGGTAAAAGCATTACCTCATATTATTGAGCATCCTCAAAGTTGCAGTATGGTAAAAGCATTACCTCATATTATTGAGCATCTTCAAGGTGGCTGTGTGGTAAAAGCATTACCTCATATTATTGAGCATCTTCAAGGTGGCTGTGTGGTAAAAGCATTACCTCATATTATTGAGCATCCTCAAAGTTGCAGTATGGTAAAAGCATTACCTCATATCATTGGGCATCCTCAAAGTTGCAGTATGGTAAAAGCATTACCTCATATTATTGAGCATCTTCAAGGTGGCTGTGTGGTAAAAGCATTACCTCATATTATTGAGCATCTTCAAGGTGGCTGTGTGGTAAAAGCATTACCTCATATCATTGAGCATCCTCAAAGTTGCAGTATGGTAAAAGCATTACCTCATATTATTGAGCATCTTCAAGGTGGCTGTGTGGTAAAAGCATTACCTCATATCATTGAGCATCCTCAAAGTTGCAGTATGGTAAAAGCATTACCTCATATTATTGAGCATCCTCAAAGTTGCAGTATGGTAAAAGCATTACCTCATATTATTGAGCATCCTCAAAGTTGCAGTATGGTAAAAGCATTACCTCATATTATTGAGCATCTTCAAGGTGGCTGTGTGGTAAAAGCATTACCTCATATTATTGAGCATCTTCAAGGTGGCTGTGTGGTAAAAGCATTACCTCATAATATTGAGCATCCTCAAAGTTGCAGTATGGTAAAAGCATTACCTCATATTATTGAGCATCCTCAAAGTTGCAGTATGGTAAAAGCATTACCTCATATTATTGAGCATCCTCAAAGTTGCAGTATGGTAAAAGCATTACCTCATATCATTGAGCATCCTCAAAGTTGCAGTATGGTAAAAGCATTACCTCATATTATTGAGCATCTTCAAGGTAGCTGTGTGGTAAAAGCATTACCTCATATCATTGAGCATCCTCAAAGTTGCAGTATGGTAAAAGCATTACCTCATATTATTGAGCATCTTCAAGGTAGCTGTGTGGTAAAAGCATTACCTCATATCATTGAGCATCCTCAAAGTTGCAGTATGGTAAAAGCATTACCTCATATTATTGAGCATCTTCAAGGTGGCTGTGTGGTAAAAGCATTACCTCATATCATTGAGCATCCTCAAAGTTGCAATATGGTAAAAGCATTACCTCATATCATTGAGCATCCTCAAAGTTGCAGTATGGTAAAAGCATTACCTCATATTATTGAGCATCTTCAAGGTGGCTGTGTGGTAAAAGCATTACCTCATATCATTGAGCATCCTCAAAGTTGCAATATGGTAAAAGCATTACCTCATATTATTGAGCATCCTCAAAGTTGCAGTATGGTAAAAGCATTACCTCATATCATTGAGCATCCTCAAAGTTGCAGTATGGTAAAAGCATTACCTCATATTATTGAGCATCCTCAAAGTTGCAGTATGGTAAAAGCATTACCTCATATCATTGAGCATCCTCAAAGTTGCAGTATGGTAAAAGCATTACCTCATATCATTGAGCATCTTCAAGGTGGCTGTGTGGTAAAAGCATTACCTCATATTATTGAGCATCCTCAAAGTTGCAGTATGGTAAAAGCATTACCTCATATCATTGAGCATCCTCAAAGTTGCAGTATGGTAAAAGCATTACCTCATATCATTGAGCATCTTCAAGGTGGCTGTGTGGTAAAAGCATTACCTCATATCATTGAGCATCCTCAAAGTTGCAGTATGGTAAAAGCATTACCTCATATTATTAAGCATCTTCAAGGTGGCTGTGTGGTAAAAGCATTACCTCATATTATTGAGCATCTTCAAGGTGGCTGTGTGGTAAAAGCATTACCTCATATTATTGAGCATCTTCAAGGTGGCTGTGTGGTAAAAGCATTACCTCATAATATTGAGCATCCTCAAAGTTGCAGTATGGTAAAAGCATTACCTCATATCATTGAGCATCCTCAAAGTTGCAGTATGGTAAAAGCATTACCTCATATTATTGAGCATCTTCAAGGTGGCTGTGTGGTAAAAGCATTACCTCATATTATTGAGCATCTTCAAGGTGGCTGTGTGGTAAAAGCATTACCTCATATTATTGAGCATCTTCAAGGTGGCTGTGTGGTAAAAGCATTACCTCATATCATTGAGCATCCTCAAAGTTGCAGTACAAAAAAGCATTACCTCATATTATTGAGCATCTTCAAAGTTGCAGTATGGTAAAAGCATTACCTCATATTATTGAGCATCCTCAAAGTTGCAGTATGGTAAAAGCATTACCTCATATTATTGAGCATCTTCAAGGTGGCTGTGTGGTAAAAGCATTACCTCATATTATTGAGCATCCTCAAAGTTGCAGTATGGTAAAAGCATTACCTCATATTATTGAGCATCTTCAAGGTGGCTGTGTGGTAAAAGCATTACCTCATATCATTGAGCATCCTCAAAGTTGCAATATGGTAAAAGCATTACCTCATATCATTGAGCATCCTCAAAGTTACAGTATGGTAAAAGCATTACCTCATATTATTGAGCATCTTCAAGGTGGCTGTGTGGTAAAAGCATTACCTCATATCATTGAGCATCCTCAAAGTTGCAATATGGTAAAAGCATAACCTCATATTATTGAGCATCCTCAAAGTTGCAGTATGGTAAAAGCATTACCTCATATCATTGAGCATCCTCAAAGTTGCAGTATGGTAAAAGCATTACCTCATATTATTGAGCATCTTCAAGGTGGCTGTGTGGTAAAAGCATTACCTCATATCATTGAGCATCCTCAAAGTTGCAGTATGGTAAAAGCATTACCTCATATTATTGAGCATCCTCAAAGTTGCAGTATGGTAAAAGCATTACCTCATATCATTGAGCATCCTCAAAGTTGCAGTATGGTAAAAGCATTACCTCATATCATTGAGCATCTTCAAGGTGGCTGTGTGGTAAAAGCATTACCTCATATTATTGAGCATCCTCAAAGTTGCAGTATGGTAAAAGCATTACCTCATATCATTGAGCATCCTCAAAGTTGCAGTATGGTAAAAGCATTACCTCATATCATTGAGCATCCTCAAAGTTGCAGTATGGTAAAAGCATTACCTCATATTATTGAGCATCTTCAAGGTGGCTGTGTGGTAAAAGCATTACCTCATATCATTGAGCATCCTCAAAGTTGCAGTATGGTAAAAGCATTACCTCATATTATTGAGCATCTTCAAGGTGGCTGTGTGGTAAAAGCATTACCTCATATTATTGAGCATCTTCAAGGTGGCTGTGTGGTAAAAGCATTACCTCATATTATTGAGCATCTTCAAGGTGGCTGTGTGGTAAAAGCATTACCTCATAATATTGAGCATCCTCAAAGTTGCAGTATGGTAAAAGCATTACCTCATATCATTGAGCATCCTCAAAGTTGCAGTATGGTAAAAGCATTACCTCATATTATTGAGCATCTTCAAGGTGGCTGTGTGGTAAAAGCATTACCTCATATTATTGAGCATCTTCAAGGTGGCTGTGTGGTAAAAGCATTACCTCATATTATTGAGCATCTTCAAGGTGGCTGTGTGGTAAAAGCATTACCTCATATCATTGAGCATCCTCAAAGTTGCAGTACAAAAAAGCATTACCTCATATTATTGAGCATCTTCAAAGTTGCAGTATGGTAAAAGCATTACCTCATATTATTGAGCATCCTCAAAGTTGCAGTATGGTAAAAGCATTACCTCATATTATTGAGCATCCTCAAAGTTGCAGTATGGTAAAAGCATTATCTCATATTATTGAGCATCCTCAAAGTTGCAGTATGGTAAAAGCATTACCTCATATTATTGAGCATCTTCAAGGTGGCTGTGTGGTAAAAGCATTACCTCATATTATTGAGCATCCTCAAAGTTGCAGTATGGTAAAAGCATTACCTCATATCATTGAGCATCCTCAAAGTTGCAGTAGGGTAAAAGCATTACCTCATATTATTGAGCATCTTCAAGGTGGCTGTGTGGTAAAAGCATTACCTCATATTATTGAGCATCCTCAAAGTTGCAGTATGGTAAAAGCATTACCTCATATTATTGAGCATCTTCAAGGTGGCTGTGTGGTAAAGGTATTACCTGATATTATTGAGCATCCTTAAGGTAGTGGTGAGGTAAAGGTATTACCTGATATTATTGAGCATCCTCAAGGTGGTGATGATGGTGGTGTCGAGCACATGGGATGTGAAGCGCCACAGTACCAGGTGCGACACTGACAACATGAACAGCAGGGCACGACTGTACTGCTGCTCAAGCAGGCTGGTTGCCACCACAGAGTCCTGCAATAAAATATCAAATGTTCTCAAGTGTTCACATTCATAACAACTTGTGTTGTGCCTTACCACTGTTATGCTGGAATAACTGAGGTATCTTGCACATCTTTTAACATTTTGGTCACAATTGGTTAAACTGAAGGTCAATATTCAATTCATATTTAAAGTCAATTGAGCGAGTAATTTTGAAAAAAGAGCAAACATGAACTGGATGGTGCCTTCATTTAACTTTGATTAAGTTTTTATGAAAGGTGTGTTTGCAACTACTGGTCAGTCAGTAGCAATGTGAAAATCCCATCCGTGGCCCATACTGCGGTCAAAGTGTTAATTGTTTTTAGAAGTTTTGTGTTGAATAAATAATAATTAGAAATAGAAAATCTTACTGAAGATTGAACTTGCATACTTACATGTTCATTTGAAAAAAAATCGTGAAATAAAATTTGGCGCTAGCTATTAAATCAAGTAATAAATATAGTCATGATACTTTTGAAACTTGATAATCACATTTGTTTTTTAGTATGCTTGCTTTGTTGTCACCATCTATGCTCTGCTGTAGAGAGTAACATAGGGTAAAATTCAACACCCTGCTTTCAGAAACAACTCGGGGGAAAATTTAAGTTTGCTTTTATACCGCAAATAATTAAAGTTTATCATGATTCCACAGCAAAGTTGTAGTCATCTTGAACAAACTTATCAAGTTAATCCCACACACTGTATTATGATGATGGTTTGCTACAAGTGTTTAGTTTTTGAATGATTTTTTAGATTGAATCTTTGGTAAGTAATTTAAAGAAAATCTTTTTATATTGAAAATCTTTTTATATTGAATAATTTTTACCAGAGTAAATAGTGCAATCACCAACAAATTTTAAGTATGAATACTCGCTATAACAAATACCTGACCTGAGGGAGCACGGGTGATCTTGAATTTAACACTAAAGAGTAAATTTATTTCTTATATGCACAAAGCATATCCACATGACAGGGTGATAAAAGGATAATTAGTTGAGCAGAATTGAAAACAATAGGCTGCCATAGCTGGTATTCAAAAATCCTAAAAGCTACAGCAATGAACAAAAAAAGTTTTGTATCTGATACCAATTAATGACTCATTCATTTATGTTTTCTGAAGAACAGTCTGTGTTATCATCACTCGAGCAAGAATGTGAAAATATTTAAATTGTTGAACAGAGCACAAAACCCTCAGGCCCTATTGTAATCCATCAACTTGAAAATGTTACCATTTTATGTGCACTAAGAAAATCCTGGAGTCTATCTATGAATCTGCTTTCATAAATCTTCAATTTTTTTCATGCAGAGATTTTACTACTCATACAATGAGAAAAAAAATAGGATGAATATAACTTTCAATTTCTTAAGCCCCTAACTTTCAGAAGAGTGAACCCCAGAAATGTTTTCTTAATGGAAAATTTCATCCACAGCAATGATTTCAGATATTATTTATAGTGCAGTTCAGGATACAAAAACGAAACTAATTTTCCTCACCTTCTCATCATAGAGAGCATTAATTTTATCACAGTGCAGAAAGGCTTGGTCTTGTTCTCCAATCAAGTGCAGAAAAACCACACGCAATGATTTGTCGTACCAGCCTTCTATGAGAACCTGCAAAAACAATCCAAATGAAATTTATCAAATTTGAACACATGTTGCAGTGAACATATAAAATAAATATAAACAAAACAAAACAGAAATTTCACAATATTAAACATTGAAGACACTGATTTTAACATGACACAGATTGTAAATATGGTTTGGAAGACTTTCATTTTTGCAGAGAAAACTTGAATTTACATATTATATACAAAATGTACACCAAACAATAAAATGGGATGAATAGAATTTTCTCTAGATAATAATATTCAGGAACATGAATTTCAGGGCTCACTAATGTATCATCTATTTTTAATGGTTGCAGTCTTGAGTCATCCATGATGTCGTAACCCAGCAGAAGTCGCAACACGGCTGTTTTGTTGCAACCATCTTCAAATTCACTTTGCCCAACAATTGAAACGACAGCAACAGGCTCATCTCCAACCGATATTGACCTGTTAACAGATATGATATAAATACAAAATTAGAATACAGTTAAGAGTTTAAGTAAATGTAAAAGTTTTTCAAAAATTTTTGTATGAAATAGCTATGTGAATAATCCAAAAAGTATAATGCACCTGCACCTGCATTTAAATATAGCAAATTAATTAACATTGATGATAATTTCTTCAAATATACGTACAGGAACAGTTTTTTGATAGCTATGAATCAAGAAATTAGGACTACTACTGCAAACCAATAATATAAACTAGCAGGAATCATGGAAATTCCACTGAAAATGCCATCGTTATGCTAGGTGGACGACAAGTGAAAAAATTCCATCAACAATACTTAACAAATTTTAACAACATGTTCAAACCTAACCCATCCTTCTATCCTATCCTAACTGTTAAGCCATCGCCAAGATAGGTCGACTAGTGCCTCTGTACTACAGAGGGAAAATAATCCATCCCTAGTATAAACTGAGCTTGCGTATCATAGATACTTGCGAAACGGACTTCTGTCTCGATCTTCAAATTTTTGTTAGCTTATTAGCTGATCATTGTTTTGCTGGACTCATTTTGCGGAAATTTTGCTACTTAGCTAGCATTAGCTTCTTTATGCAGCAATCTGGAATTCAGAAAAATACTGGAAGCTCTTTGCAGCAACTGCTGATGAATCTTACTTAAAAAATAAAGGTCAGCAGATCTGACTTTCTCTTCTATTCCTGAACATCAGGAAGATTCCAATTAAATAACCAGCCTCAGAAAATACAGCTTTTTATCTACCAACTAACTGCTCTCAGATATCCCTAAGACAGAGACATTATCAAAAGGGTGGTACCCAAACAAGGACCATCCACTTTACCTATCACTAACCAAAGCTATCCTGATAATGTGTCAAACATAAAAAACCATGGACCCGTGAAAAAATATCATCTAAACTAACCTGATAAAATATCAAACATATCAATGTATGTAAATGCCTTAGTTTTAAAGGTACTAGTACATTAATTAAAAAGTAAAATAATAATAGAAATGAAAAATTGAATAACTAAAAATTAAATTAAATAAAAAATAAAAATAATTAAGAACAAAAATACATAAAAATAAAAAATGAATTTATATAAAAAACAAAAATTTAAACAAAAAAGTAAATTAGTAGAAAAATTTAAAAAGATAAAAAAAATACAAATGATATGTTATTAAAGAGATAACAGACATAAAAAACTAAGAAAAATACACAAAAAATAATATATCCTATCCTAATTTAACCTATCCTATCCATGATACCGCAAACTCAGATGAGAGCGTTACACACAAACTTGGTTTTTAGAGTATTAATATATAGAAGGTAAATATTTAAGGGAATCGAACAATTTTTTGTATAAAACCTCAAAATTAATAAAAAATACTTCAAGCGCATCAGGAGCAAAATAAGCTTGGAGGTATTCACAACATGTTTAGAACATTCGAATGGACGTTCAGAGCCCTAAAACTTTTTTAAATTTGCCCATCCCCCCTACCCACTCAGAGGGAAATTTCTAAAAAACCTAATTTCCCAGCTAATATTGTACATAGAGATGATTAGTTTTTTCTTGTTAAATTCACAATGAAAATATCTACTAAAGCTAGGTCCATGTGTTTGGTCTTGCTTAAAAAAATTTAAGAAATTTTTGAATTTTTTCAAGTAAAACATATTACCTTTTTAGTTATTACTTTCCATGTCAATAAAAAATTTTCTAATTAACTTACCAAAAAACAACTACGCAGGTTCATAGTACTCACCTTGATCTTTACGATGCAAGAATGATCTCCTCAATAAGTAAAAAACTGTTGGAGAAATAATTAAAAAACTGGAACACTTTTTCCCCATGAAAAGTTTTTTTTCTGCTCTGCGGCTCAAAATCTCCTACAGTTTTTCATTTAGGAAGGAGATCTTTTTTGCATCGTGGAGAGCAAAGTGAGTACTATAATAGCTAGCTTATTTGGGTTTGATAAGTTGATTCGAAATTTTTTCATTGTCCATAGAAATAGAATTATTATGTTTATAATATTCAAATAGGTATAATTTTTTTTTTTTTTGAAGCAAAACCAAAACATATGGACCTAGCTTTGGTAGATATTTGCATTGTGAATCTTAACAAAAAAAAAAAACGTTTGTCTCTATGTACAATATTGGCTGAGAAATTAAAATATAAAAGAAAATAGTATGAGGGGGAGGGAGAGGGGGGTTTGGATAAATTCAAACTTGGAATAGGATGGCAGCAGCCGTACAGGGTGGCCGCCGCCATCTTTGAGCTGATGAAAACACAATTGCGGACGTAACCCTAATGAGTGGGTTTGAACATTTATTTATAATTTTCACTAGAAGAACTGTGGCTCCCCCTCATGACCCAACCTGTTTACGTTTGTAAAAGATGTTAGCTTCTAGTATTAATTAAATTCTGCTTGGTGCGCTTGCTTCATTTGCCACGGGAAAGCCAACTTCAAAGTTTAATAATTCAAAAATAACGCATCAGCGAGCAGAATGTAATTCCTGTAAAACGCTCTTAAATGGGTTCCTTTAATGATTCTTTGGAATAAAATTGTTATTTTCTGTGATCGCATTAAACTTAACATTGACCGTAATATCTCCCTGAGGGGTTTCTTTCAGACAGCAAATTTTAAATTCTTCTCCCAAAACATTTCATTCATTTATTAATATAAATAAACGTTATCATAATAATTCATGGATACAATTTTTTTATAAAAACTCCTTGGTAGAGTAATGTGATATCATAATTTTTAATCCAATACAAACTTGTGTAGCAAGTTCTGAGAGAATGAGTATATAATGTAATGAATTAAATATTATAGTAAAACAATGTAAATATAACTGGACATTTCAAACTAAATTTCATTGTACTTACGCGTCATCAAATTTCAAAGGAATTTTGAAAGGCCCTTCAAATGGTTTCTTCATGATTTTGATGGTTGATGAACCTTACTCCAAATACATAGCATTAAACCTGTAACTATAAAAATGTTAGAAAATAATTCAAATTTTTATCAGTTATTGAAACTAATAATGTCTGCCTTAGGGTTCACGAGCTTTCACCTGTTTTTATATTTTCAGTTAAAGAGACAACTTTGGCAATTCAAAAATCAACACGCAACTAAACAATTCAAACCTGAAAGTAAAATAATAGAGCAGTCAGTAAATGTTAAGGAGATGCAACTAATCGATTTTCAAAATTTTGCAGCTGTATCATGGTAATTACATCAAAATAAACAACTTTTCATCTATGCTCTTTTGGGGCAAATGAGTATTTAGCAAGTTATAGTGGTATGTTAATTTTTGTCATTAATGGCTGGAGAGCGCTTGAATAAACACCTACTAATCGATTTTCCAATTTTTGTTGCTTGAATCATGGTAATTACATCGAAATAAAGAACTTTTCTTCCATGCATTTTTTTGGGGCAAATGAGCATTTAAAGAGTTATAGCGGTGTTAATTTGGTAAATCTGAAGGAAAGGACAATATCAATAATCAATTACTGACTTTTTGGTGCCTAAACATAATTAATTTAATCAAAATAAAGAAGTTTTCTTCTATGCACATTCCGTCTGAAATGATTATATTACGAGTTATACCAGTAGGTTTAGTTTCGTCTTTGATGACATATGCGTGCGAATAAACAGCTACTCATCGGTTTTTGAATTTTTGTTGCTTAAATCATGGTAATAACATCGAAATAAACAACTTTTCTTCTATAAACTTCTTTTTATCAAATGAGTTTACAACGAGGTATAGCAGTTGGTTTGGTTTCGTCTTTGATGACGAACGTGCTGGAAGCAAGACTCCATTGCAGTGATGCCATACCACGGGATCGATGAATTTCTTTCCGTTTCAAACATCGGAGTTGTGGTAAGTCATTTACTGCTATAACTAATAAAATACTCATTTCAGACGAAAAGTGCATAGAAGAAAACGGTCAATATTGAGTTTAATGTTGTCAACGGTTAATAATTTTGTTGCCATAGATAGGTAACATGGAAGATTTTAAGATGTTTTACACGAGTGACATTCTGCTCGCTGATGCATTATTTTTTAATTATTCAACTCTGAAGTTGGCTTTCGCGCGCCAGGGAAGCGAGCAAACCAAGCGTAATTTAATTAATAACGGAAGCTATAGTTATATAACAATTTATAGCGGTGAATTAAGAAATAACGCATCAGCGAGAAGAATGTCATTCATGTAAAACGTTTTTAAATGTGTCCCTTTATTGATTCTTGGCAACATAATTATGAAAATTGTTGACAACATTAAACTCAATATTGACCAAGAAAACTTGTTAATTTCGATTTAATTAACTATGCTTAGGCATCGATATTTACAAAATCGATTATTGTTCTTTCCTTCAGATTTACCGTTAATTTTCACCTTTGATGGCTGGAATGCGCTAGTTCATTTGAGCGCATCGGAAGGGAGAGTCTATTGTAGTCTTCCTTTCATAACAATTTCTTCCTGCTTCAAACACTGGAGTTGCGGTAAGGGATATACCGCTATAACTCGTTAAATACTCATTTGCCCTAAAAAGTATATGGAAGAAAAGCTGTTTATCACAATGTAATTATTATGATACAGGCAAAAAAATTTCGAAAATTGATTAGTTGCATCTCCTTAAGGGGATCTGCTACCCTGGACTACCCTTTGACTACCAAATTTTCTCAATTTTTTTCCATTTCTATCGCAACTAGGAGAACGAAAATGCATACAGATATGTAAAATTGAATTCCAAACACATTTGCATCGATAAATTTTTTCAATTTTTGCAAAAAAAATAATTCATTTTGCGATTATTAGAAAAATATAAATCTTTGTGCAAAACTCTACCCACTCTATAATTTTCAACCTAGAAGCGTGATTTTGGTCTCATTTGACGCAGAAGGACTGCACCAAAACCGTAACGTAGAATTGTTTTGTTTTTCGAACTAGAAAAAAAGTTATAGATAGACATATCCAACATGTAAAAGGAAAAAAAATTTTTCTTCAGTTTTTCCAAATAAAAATATAATTTAGAATTCAAATAAAATTTTGCTTCACTACGCTGTTCCCACTGCCAAACCGCATCGAATTAGACCAAAATCATGCTTCTATGTTGAAAATTGTAGAAGGGATATGGTTTTGCTCAGGAAAAATATATATATATGTTCACCCAACACCTTTTTTCTATCGCGAATTTAAAAATTTTTCAAAAATCAATTGTGTTTAGAATTCAATTTTAATAATATGTAAAATTGACATAAGAGAATGAAACCTAGTTGCAATAGAATCCTGTAATCTGAAATTAAAAGAAGTATTTGGAATTTGTCTTTTTAATACACTTTTTCGACATGTGTCACCATAAATTTGGTAAATGTTGAGGATTAAAAGGGAATCAATATTTGATTTTTCGGTGCCTAAACATAGTTAATTAGACCGAAATTAACAAGTTTTCTTCTATGCACTTTCCGTTGTAAACAAGTATTTTACAAGTTATAGCGGTAAATTAGTTACCGCAACTCAAGTGTTTGCAGCGGGAAGTAATTCATCTAGCCCGGCAGATAGCAACACTGTAATTGAGTCTCGCTCGTCATCAAAGACGAAACTAAACCTACCGCGCTTACTCGTAAAATATTCATTTGACGAAAAAAGTGTACAGAAGAAAAGTAGTTTATTTCGATATTATTACCATGATTCAAACAACAAAAATTCGAAAATCAATGAGTAGCTATTTATTCGAGCGCATTCGTCATCAAAGACGAAACTAAACCTACCACTATAATTCGTAAAATACTCATTTATGACGGAAAGTGAATAAAAGAAAACTTGTTTACTTTGATCTAATTAACTATATTAAGGATTTGAAAAGTGGAAAATTGATTCCCGCTTAATCCTCAACAGTTGGCATAAATTTTTTTACTAATCCAATATTAAAAAAAAAATACGTTATGGTCTTGGTACAGTCCTTCCGCAATGTATGAGACCAAAATCACGCTTCTAAGTTGAAAATTATAGAGTGGGTAGGGTTTGGCGCAACTATATATATTTTTCTAATAATCGTGAAATAAATTTTATAGAAGCGAATGTGTTTGTAATTCAATTTCACATCCACGTGTAAATTTTCGTTCCCACGGTGCAATAGAAATGTGTACAGTAAAGTTTGAACAAAGATTTCAAGTCCAAGGTAGTAGATCCCCTTAACATTGACCGAGCTGTCAAAGTAGGTCTCAAACACGCAGCAGTTGAAGCCCTCCATTTTTACGAAAAAAAATTGGAAGCTCTTATACAAAACAATAAAACCTGTAATTTTAACTAACTTAGTAAGAATCAGGGTATTTATATTTAATTTATTTACAGTAATAACTACAAAACCTACACAGAACTCACCTACACTAAATAAAATCACATTTCTCTCAGGAATTCTTTCACACTCAACATGCATATACAAATGAAACACCCCTGCAGTGTGCATCCATACATGTTTTCTGCTATAATTATAGCTCCAATGGGCGAAAATGGATTAAACCTTGATTATAACAAGCATTTACATAGCCTAAAAAAAACTCATTTTCATTCGCCAATACGTTTCCATCTGGGCAAAACACGCGGCTTGTGTCTTGATCAATACTAAGATTGATTAATGCTAAAAATGAAAATTTGAAAACAAAATTAACTTGTTAGAATGAATAGCAATGTACTCTTCAGTCCAATTAATAAAAAATACTGAAGTACAACAGACCGACTAACACTTGAACTTGAAATTGAGGGCCGACAGCGTCGAGGCCTTTGTAACGGCCTACAATTCTCTCCACAATTTTCACACTAAGAGTTTAGCGCCTGGTACCAGACTTGTCTACTTAACTACTCAGGATCTACCAATCCTTGTCACAAGCTGCCATTGGACGGCATCACTGGGATAACTAGTGTGTCAAAACAACATCCCCAGGCATTTTGGGTCATTACTGCCACTCTACCTGACTGGCTCATTCCAGTCACTGTCTCTTACTCCAGGCGCGCACAAGAAACATTTTCATAGCTTCAATGATACTCAAATTACACTCTAGATCCAATCCAGCAAGACAGCTTATACCGCAATCATCTTCAGCACATCTGGCATACCACTCATTCTCTCCATACTGCTCAAACACCACATTCATGAAACTCTCTCTCTCTCTTGCTCATACTTACTACATTCCAGCACAAAATGCTCAATTGTTTCCTCCACTCCACTATTACACTGCCGACATAATCTGTTATTATTCTCATTCCACCTCCATGTATGTCTGTTCACACTCAATGACTTGCATCTCACAACAAACTAGAGTTGACTTCCAAAACTACCATCATAGAACATCTCAAACTTAGGTGCTTCCTTTTTCATATACCAGTTAAGTGTAGGCTTCCGCATCATGCTAAGCTTCCACTTATTCAATCCATACTCCTTTGTTTGCCTCTCAATCTCTTTTTTCCACCTCTTGCAGACCCATTCAGGCCCTACACCTCCAACATTTAATAAACTCCAGTCATCCACAGGTCTCCCAATTCTAACATGAATAATCTTTTGCATACTAAGTTTCCTTGCATGCCCCCAACATACTTTCTCCCAATAGCTTACAGTCAGATTCCATTCAAAAATTTGCTTTACCCAACTGCTATTCTGCATTCTTTCAATTCTCACCTTATAATTCAGCGTCGCTTTCATTATTCTTTCTGAAAATAGGCTCCACCCTATGTCACCTCTAATGGCTTCTGTAGCCGTCCATTTTGGAGCACCCAATGCTAAACGTCCTACCTTATTTCGTATTACATCCAGCTTTTCAAAATCACTTCCATTCCAGGCAAGAGCACTCATACCATACATGACACTAGGTACAGCAACTTACTTCCACATTCCTCTCACACATTCATACTTGTTTGCTCTGTATCTGGCCACACTACTTAACCATCCACTTCACTGCATTGATTTTGCCACTTTCTCACCCTTAGTTCTAGTGCATCCATCTTCACTTATCATACAACCTAGATATTTATATTCTTTTGTCCTACTTATTCTGATTTCTCCAATATTCCACAGTCTGTCTCTATCAGTCTCATCACTATTTATAACCATAACCTTACTTTTGTAGGCACCAAAGTTCATCATGAAATCTGTACTATATCCATTCACAATGTCAAGCATCTTTTGCAGTTCATGTCCACATTCACTAACCACAACCACATCATCAGCATACAACAAACAGCTCAGTCTCTCATTACAAACTTTCAGTCCTAAGCCACTCATTCTCAGTCGAACTGCTAATTCTTCTGTGTACAATCCAAACAACAGGGGAGACTGAGTACAGCCCTGCCTCACTCCTCTAACACTCCTCACCTGCCTTGTTTCCAAATTTCCTAACCTGTAGATAGCACTTGTGTTCTCATACAGACTTTGTATAATTTTTACTATTTTTCTGCTAAACCCCACTTTTCTCAAAATTTCAAAGAGCCTAACCCCATCCACTCTTTCATACGCCTTTTCAATATCCAGGAATGCTAAATATACCTTCCTATCATCCTTCCTCATTCGCTCAATTATTTCACTCTCTACAAACAAATTATCCTCCCCACGTCTATCCTGCCTAAAACCATTCAGTTCTTCACCTAGGACTCCTAATTCCTCAACTAAATTTTTCGTTCTCTCATTCAAAATACCACACAAGATCTTACATACAGTGTCAGCCAGCGCTTTGGGTCGGTAATTTTCAAGTTCTTTCATACTCTTATGTCCACCCTTGTGCAAAAGTACTACATTACACTTCTTCCAGTCATCCGGTACTCTTTCACTCTTTCATACCTCATCAAATAAACATTTCAACATACTGACTACACTCTCTCCTCCACATTTATAAAACTTATATAGGATCTTATCAGGGCCACGTGCCTTTCCATTTTTCACTTTCTTCAAAAACTTACAATCTCTTCACAAGTAGAGATGTGACTCAAAAAAAATCGTGCCGTTTTTTTTAAAAAAAAACACGTTTTTTTTTACAAAAAAATACACGTTTTTTTTTACAAAAAAACCATGGCCAAAAAAAACTTGGATATTTTGTTTTTTTTCAAATATTTTGTCTGTAAATAACTCAGCAAGGAAAAGAACCACTTTACAATATTTGTTTTCATGTCAGATTACAAAATAAAACAGCATACTTCTTAATTGATGGTTTTCTATGATTTTATGAGATTTTTCATTTTCTGCGGTTCCATGTTTTGATATTTCATTTATTTTACAATACATGTGAATGAACTTCAACTCCCAAAATGGTATGTTATAATAACATATCTTTACTTATGGTCATTGACAGAGATGTGACTAAAAAATCATTGTTTTTTTAAAGCATGTTATTTATACAAAATTATGACCAAAAAACATGGATATTAATATATTTTATGTGATCTAAAAAAGCCAATGCTGTTTTTTTTAAACATTGTTTTTTGACAGAAAAATCATGACTAAAAAAACATGACTATTAGTATATTATATGGGACCAAACAATTTTTTTAAAAAAACAAAAAAAATCACGACCAAAAAACATGGATGCAAATATCAGGAAAGTTATTTTCTTCAAGCAGACAAACTTATAAACAAAGAACGCTGTTAATATTGAAATCATATTTATTAGAACTGTACTAGGTCTTAGAATAAAATATCTACTAAGAATCTATTCACTCCACAAAACCTTTTGGAGTCCAGCTCAATCCTTAGTCATTCAGTAAAATGTGGTAAAATGGACAATGAATTTTCACTGTTCCTTTAAAAAACATTTTGCTGAATGACTTACTGAGGATGAAGCTAGTCTCCGAAAGGTTTCATAGAGTGAATAGATTCTTTGTAGATATTTTATTCTAAGACCTGGTATGTTTTTAATGGATATTAATATATTTTATGTGACCAAAAAATCCATTGTTTTTTGAATATGTTTTTGTTACAAATAAGTCAAGACTAAAAAACACGGATATTAATCTTCATTTGACCATAAGCAACCATGCTGTTTTTTTAACAACATCTTTTTTACAGAAAAATCATGACTAAAAAACATGGATATTAATATATTCTATATGCCAAAAAAACCATGCTGGTTTTTTAAATCATGTTTCTTTACCAAATAAAATCATCACTAAAAAAACATGGATATTAATGACTTTTTGTGAAAAAAACCATGGTTTTTAAAAATGTCATGGTTTTTTTTGGTCAGATAAAATTTAATAATACTCATGTTTTTTTAGTCATGAATTTTTGTAATAAAAACTTTTTTCAAAAAGCAGGAATTTTGGTCACTTAAAATAAATTAATATTCATGTTTTTTTTTACAAAGAAGTCCTGACCAAAAAATGAATAATAAATAACTTTTTAATAAAAAAAACATGTTTTTAAAAAAACATGTTTTAAAAAAAACAATAAATTTTTTGGTGACAAAATATATTAAAGTCCATGATTTTAAGACACGATTTTTACGGAAAACACGTGAAATAAAACAGCATGGTTTTCTTGGTCACATAAAATATATTCGTATCCAGGTTTCTTACACATCATTGTTAGTAAAAAAAAAATATTTTTTAAAAAAACAGCATGGGTTTTTTTAGGTCTCATAAGATATTCATGTTTTTTTAGTCATGATTTTGTAGTAAAAAAATATTTTTTTGGTCTAATAAATATGTTATTCATCTATTTCAGTCATGATTTTTTAGTAAAAAAATGTTTTTTTTTTTAACACATTCCCTGCAAAGGGACCCACCGGTGGTCACTTAGGTGATTTTCATAGTGCTGCTGACCCACCTGCAGTCACTAACTTATTGTTTATTAATACTTTTTAAAAGCTTAATATAGACAAGATCCACCTAATGTTTGCCATTTTCAAAGTTGATTAACGCAATTGACTTTAAGGAGATCATCCGGGGCCCTTGCGATGTCATAGTCATTTTGCATGTTTTTGTTGTAGAAGGACCCTTAGTTGGTGGACTATTCGTTCCTAAAATTTTATGGTGCTACGACAATAATTCCCCCCTCCCGGGGAGGGGGGGGAGAGTGAAGGGACCAAAATCTTTCAATTTTCTCGATTTTGACCCCATATAAAAAGAGAACAAATGGGAAATGGAAAAAAAGCCGAATTTGAGTGTGTTAGACATGTTTCAAGAATTCTAAAACTGCATTTGTTTTTGTTCTAGCATCAAAACTGAAGGAGTCCCATTTTGAAATATCAATATTAGTGAAATATCAATACCTAAAAACCAATATGTCAAATTTTTGCCAAATCTAAGGCCTGAATCAAAAAAATGAATGGAATCAATTGTGTTTCTTTTCAAAGGTTACATATCATAGTCAAATTTCATAAGAATGAGACTGAAAAAAAAATCATTTTTTTGATAAAAAAAGAAAAATTTTTATATTTTTTTTTGAAATCACAATTCACAGTTTGAATATGAAGTTATGTATGGAAAGTATCGAAATAAAAATTAAAACTGCATTCAATTACATCAATTGTTCATTATATTACACTTCAACACATAATTTTTTTTTTTTGCTTATACCCAACACTTCTAATTTTCAACATTCATCCCGGGACTATTTCTTGAGTTTTGATGCTAGAACAAATCCAAAGACAGTTTTAGAATTCTTGGAACATTTCTAACAAACGTACATTCGGCTTTTTTTTCAAATTTGAATTCTTTGAAGAAATATATAGCTCTAAACCCAAAAAATTGTTGCTGATTTTTTAAATTTCCAAAAATTTTGACAAAAACAGAAAAAATTTGAATTTGAAAAAAAAAACTGAATGTGCATTTATTAAAAATGTTCCAAGGATTCTAAAACTGTCATTGTTTTTGTTCTAGCATCATAACTGAAGGAGGAGTTCCAATCTGAAAAATATACCAAAAACACATTTTTCATCAAAAAAAAAAACTGAGGCCTAAATCGAAAAAATGACATCAGTTAAAAAGGTTTACTTTCACAAAAGACATATACTGGCCAATTTTCAAACAAATCGGAAAAAAAAGGTCTCAAACCCGGATGATCTCCTTAAATTTGAATTGAATATTGAACTGAAGTTTAACCCATCGCAGTTAACGTGTTAACTGCATGGGGTTTTTAGGTCATATAAAATAGATTGTGTTTTTTAGTATTGATTTTTTTGTAAAAAAACAGCATGGTTATATTTGGTACCAGAAAATATATTAATATTAATATATTTTCTGGTACCAAATATAACCATTGTTTTTTTTACAAAAAAAATCATATCACGTGTCAGAATTTTTTGTAAAAAAACATGTTTTAAAAAAAACAGCATGTTATTTGGTCATCTAAAATATATTAATATCTATGTTTTTGAGTCATTTTTTTTAATGAAAACATAAAATAGAAACTATACAGTAAAAGTGGTGGCAGATAACCCACAATTACCTAGGAGTCTAAGAGGAACAGCAGGAGCCACATAACTTATCACAGAACTTATATTGATGGAATCAAAATTCAGAGCTTATTATCTCTGCTATGTCTGATTTTTTTGGTCACATAAAAATAAAATCAGACATAGTAGGGATAGAAAGCTCTGAATTTTGACTCCATCAATATAAGTTCTGTGGCTCCTGCTGTTCCTCTTAGATGCCTCTAGGTAATTGTGGGTAATCCGCCACCACTTTTACTGTATGGTTTCTTTTTAATGTTTTTATAACAAACAAATGACTAAAAACAATGGATATTAATATATTTTAGGTGTCCAAAAAAAACCAGACATATACCCAACAAAATTTAGGTGTGTGCAAAAAAAAACAAAAAAAACAAAAAAAAAACATAAACACGTTTTTTTGCAAAAAAAAACCGCCATCAAATAAAACCGTTTTTTTTGCATCACTATTCACAAGTGATTTTGTCTTCCATTAGCAGTTCACGTTCATCAATCAGATAATTTACGGGTTCAACATCTGTAACCTTCTCATTCATTCCACCAATGTCCTCCCAGTATTCTTCAACTGCTTTCACCATTTGCATCCTATCTCGCACACTGCAACCATTGACTACTAATTCATCAACTTGAACTTCACTACCTCTATCATTACCTTATATAAACTTTTATCAATCTTTTATTCCATCCGGACCTTTCTTTCTTAGATTTTCAACTTGGTGTCTCTCCTCATTTATCATTCTCCTTACTTTCTTCTGCTGGTCCTTGTACTCATTCCATGCACTCTGCTATTCATCCTCAGTAATTCTGTTTCTTTCATACATTTTCCTCATACTGCGTTGTTTCTTATTTAAAGTCTTTCTTCTCATTTTTTCTTGCTTTTTCTCACTTGTAAACCACCTGGCATTCCTTATCCCTTTCCTACATTTCTTTTTACCAATCTTTTGCTCAGCCACATCGTACAGGGTTCTTGCTATCTCACTATTTAGGTCATTTACATTTCCACACCTGTTCCAGTTGCAACTACTCAATTTATTCTTAAATTCTTCCCAGTTTGCCATTTTTATCTGCCAACTTTCTTTTACACTACTGACCTTCACCATTGACTCCTTTCTACCTCAGTTATATTCAAGCACAAGCATTTTATGATCACTATCAATATCAAAATCATCTTCATCTACAAACATTTCTTAGACACACACTCTTGCTCTACTATTCACAATCATATAGTCAATTGCAGTTTTCCATTCCCTGCTTTGCCATGGATGCAAGCCATTTCCTATTGTGATATTCAGGTTTTCAAGTTCATTCTCATCACAAAAATCTATAAATTTTTGTCCATTTACATTCACCGGCTCACCAAGTATACCAATATGGCCATTCATGTCCCCCCATCACAATCAGAGGGCACCTGCAGTGTTCTCGTACAATCCTTGTTAATATTTCACTTACTTTGTTACTTTGTTGAGATGTGGCGTCCCACAGCAGAGGGCCTGGGCGCCCTTGTCCGCATCAGCTGGTGAGCTCAGATGTCGTGGATCTTTCCACTTCCAACCAGGAATGCAGCAATGGCTTCCGCTAGGAACCCAGGGGATGTTATTGATTGCAGGGTAAGCAGTTTCAGTTTAGCTGGGCAGGACTTGACTAATCTTCTCCGTTCTTCCAAGTATTGAGGGCATTCCATGAAGAGGTGCTGCAGGTTCAGGCGATTCTTACAGTAGTTGCAGAGGGTAGGCCGACTATTGGTGAAGAAATGCCCATGCGTTAGGTTGGTAGTCTCGAGGCGAACTCTGGTTACAGCTACTTGTAGTAGCCGTGAGAGGTTTGTGGGCACTGATTCACCCAAGGAGGGTTTGAAGGTACGCAGGTTTGGAGAAGTGTATTCCCAGGTACTTTCCCATTTCTGTTTGTAGAAAGTCCTTATCTTCACTCTGTTATCCTTTATGCTGAGGGAAATGAAGCAAGTTTGCTGGAGACTGAGAGCCTCGTGGCCAGCTTGTCTGCTGCTTCATTACCCTTGATTCCACAGTGGCTAGGTACCAATTCTATTACTATTGAGTCAGATGGAAATTGTAGCAGTAGATGAGTAATCCATTGGATAAGGTAGTGACTTTGTCTGTTAACCCTTTAACGCCCAAGTGGACTGTATGGTCCTCTTTCAAAAATAACAATAATACATTGTATTTCTTATTTAATTTGTTCACTAATGTGTCCTTAGAACTTCACTGCCGAGTGGCAGTTCTTTCCACATCTTGATAACAGTGACTACCTAATGCCAATGTCGGTTTAGTGATAGTGGTTGTGATAACGGTAATATGAGTAAAAAAATGTGGGCATTAAAGGGTTAAAAGAGGACAAAGCTTTGATAGCACTGAGAGAGTCTGTGAAGAGGATGTATTTATCATTATTTATAAGTGGGAGTACATACTGAAGAGCAGAGCAATATAAACTGCATACAGCTCTGCAGTGAATATGAGTCAATGTTGAAGAAGTTTTGCCTTAATTTGAAATGAGCTGGAATGTACTCCACATGATGCTATTCCGTCTGTCAGAGAACCATCTGTGTAAATCTGCTTATGAGACTGATATCTATTAGCTGTCCAGTCTGTAAACAGGGTATGCCATTGATCAGAGCTGAAGGAATTTTTGTTGCATATCTTTAGGGACTGCTTGATAGGTAATTCAGGGATTCTGTATCTTAAGTGACATTGAGATGGTTAGAAGGCTATTCTTATCAATGTTTAACTTTTCTAACTCTTCTAAGATGACCAGATGCTGGTTTTGGGAGAGGTAGTATATTATAGAGTGCAAATGGGTAGTAGTTCTGTATCATTTCCCATACAGGATGACGAGTCATGCTGCTGACTCTGTATGCATATGTGGTAAGGAGTTGTTGAGGTCTGATGGAAAGGGTACAGAGGTTTGCTTCAGCCTCAAGTTTGAAGACGGGTGTACATTTCAGGGCCCCAAGCATTATTCTTGCTGAGGCATACTGTATGCGATCCAATTTGAGAAGGTGGGTTTCTGCTGCAGTGTCATATAAAAAGGAGCCGTGGTCTAGTTTGGACGATATTTGGGCACTGTAGAATCTCCTCAGAGAAGTGTAATCAGCCCCCCATTTTTCGTCTGCAATGACTCTCATTGTGCTTATGTCTCTCAGGCAGCGATCTCTTAGAGCATCTATATGATGGGACCAACGTAGACCATGATCAAACACCATACCGAGAAATTTCACTTTTGCTGCCATAGGGATTGGTTGATTTGATAGTAACAAGGGTTGAGGGAAATTTTTAAGTTTCCTGGAAAAAATCATTGCTTGAGTTTTTGCTGGAGATAGTATAAGACCCCATTTGAGGGACCAGGCTTCCATTTTGGAGTGCAGCTTGTAGAACTGCATGGGTGGCATGTAGTGAGGCTTGTATGGTCCATATGGCTATATCGTCTGCATACATTTAGTGCTGAATACCTTCTATTTTGTCTTCTAGCAAATCATTTATATAAATAGCAAAAAGAATCGGGCTCAACACAGAACCCTGGGGAAGGGCACACGAGATGTTTACTGGGCAAGAGAGCTTGTGCAGATTGCGCACCCGGATGATTCTTCCCTTCAGAAAGTCTTCCACAAAAGCCGCAAGGTTACCTGTGAGGCCCAACTTTTTCAGCTTATGTAACAGTCCATGGTGCCAGACACTATCAAAAGTTTTTGAGACATCCAACAACACAGCTGCACAGCATTTGCCTGTTAGAAAGCTTTCCCTGGCAGAGCTTTCTAGCCTGATTACTGCATCGGTGGTACTGTGGCCTGCTCTGAAACCACTCTGAGTTGGGTTAAAAAATGAAATTTGCTCCAAGAATGCCTGTAGCCTCCTCACAATCATCTTCTACATTATTTTGCATATGCAGTTAGTTAATGTAATTGGCCTATAGGATTCTGGGGTGGTAGCTGTTTTCTTTGGTTTTAGAATTGGGACAATAATTCCCTCCTTCCACTGTTCTGGGAAGCCATTCACAAATAGGTAATTGTAGAAATGAAGGAGAGATGTTTTCTGTTTACAATTTAGGTTCTGGAGAGAGATGAATGGAATGCTGTCGGAGCCTGGAGAGTGTGTGCGCGATGAGCCCAAGGCAGCTTGGAGTTCCTGATATGTGAAATGAGAGTTGTACCATGGTTGAGATGATCTTGGAAATGAAGTATAGTTTCTTTCCACTGACTGTTGGTGCGATAAAAAGTTGTGATCTTTAGACATGGCATTTTGGTTGGCAAAATATTCAGCAAATATGTTGGCTACTTGTGTTGGATCAGTTATAGTCATATTATTATTAATTAGCAGTATTGCTCTTCTATTATAACTCCTGAAAGAGACATTTTTCCCCAGACTTGAGCAGAGGGGGTATGGGCATTTATGGAGGCCACAAAGGAATTCCAAGACTCCTTCCTTGCTTCCTTCACAGCTTTCCTAAACTGTGCCCTAGCTTTTTTGTATGAGATCCAGTATTCCATATTTCCTAGGTGATTTTGGTATCTTGATAATGCTTTGCTCTTGATCCATTATTTAATTGCATACTCCTTATTCCACCAAGGTAACCTCTTCTTGGGCTATATTCCAGAGGAGGTTTTGATGTGTAGATCAGCAGCCCTTATGAGGTTACTAACTATCTCAGAACAGGCTTCTGTGGGAGATTTGAATTTTTCAGGTAGCAGTACAGACTGTTGATAAGATTCCCAGTCTGCTGACTTGATTTTCCAGAAAGTTCGCCTATCCAAGTTGCCCTGTGGAGATGTGGAGATTAGCAAAGGGAAATGATCGCTAGTGTAAGGCTCGGGTTCAGGACACCAGTTGAATTTTTATGCTATAGATGGGGAAGAAATTGTAAGGTCTATGTGACTATATTTACCGTTACTGGTTAGGAAAGTTGGCTCTTGGCCGTTCAACAGAGCAAGCTCACTATTATCTATCAGTTGTTGTATAAGGTTCCCTCTGCTGTCAGTCTGTTCAGAACCCCAAGCTTGATGATGTGCATTTGCATCAGTGCAGATTATGAAAGGTTCAGGAAGTGCTCTTAGTAGTGGAGGCAGCTCTGCAGTCAGAATATTGTTTGTTAAATTGGGGGGCATATAGATATTGCAGATATTCAGGGAGATACCATTAAGATGTACACAAGTGGCACATGCTTCCAAGCATGTTTTCAATACCAAAGGTTGCTGTGGAATTTCAGTACTGACATAGATGGCCACTTCACCTCCCAACCGGTCTGTTCTGTCCTTGCAAACCACAGGCCTTCCAAAGCCTGGCAGTCGGGCTTCTGTCTGAGGTTTAAGATTAGTTTCCTGTAGGCATACTATATTGGGGCATTTGTTGTGTAGGAGTACCTTTTGGTGAGGCTGACGAGTGGTAAAGCTTCTAAGGTTCCACTGTATTATTTTCAGATTCATTGGGAAGAGTCTAATGATGAAGTGCATATATTGCTAATGAATTTGCTCATACAGTAGAACTCCTAAAATCCGAAATCCCAAAATTCGAAATACTCGTAAAATCCGACATCCTAAAACCCGAAAATTCTAAAATCCGAACCGACGGTAGCGTCATCTGTTGCTAACCGGGCAAATTCATAACTTTACCTAAGCAACAGGATTGTAAATGAGCAGTAGCCGTGTATGTGTGCGTAATACAAACAATTCGTGTTGTAAAGATACCATGTTACTCTTAGCTACAATACCGTTTAAAACGTACAACTGGTCTTTGGATGTATTTCTCAATGATTTATTTATACCACAGATTCATCGATAATACATAGATAGGTAGTTATAATTTATTCATCGAGAAACCCATAATGGCGTCTGAATGAAAAGAACAGAAACGAGCAATAGCAAGATATAAGGTATTAACTCTTGTGGAAAAACGGCAAGTACTGCAATGCATAGAAGACAGAATGTCATATGAAGAAATTAAAAGACGATATGAAATTGGTATTTCTACCATTTGTGATATTAAAAAAAAGAAGAGTAAAATTCTGGCTGCCGTTGGTAATTCCCAATGTAAAAGAATGTTAGGAAG
Organism: Morinoia aosen; assembly: GCA_030386875.1. NCBI lineage: Eukaryota > Metazoa > Arthropoda > Malacostraca > Amphipoda > Talitridae > Morinoia > Morinoia aosen. The sequence goes on from CM059560.1 coordinate 3,596,216, forward strand.
GAAAACATTATACCAACCAAGAGATGCGACTTTTAACAAATGTTTGTACGCTTGGTTTTCAAAAAAACGGAAGGAAGGTGTACCTGTTTACGGAAGGAAGGTGTACCATTGTTGATTGCTAGAGCTAAGATATTGAAGGAAGAAATGAAAATAACTTCGGATATTGCATTTAGTCAAGGTTGGTTGCGATCATTCAAGCAACGGCATGGCATACGACAGCTAAGTATTTCTGGGGAAAAGCGATCAGCAGATGCAGATGCAGCAACAGTCTTCAAGAACACCTTTGAAAATGTTATGAAAGAAAATTAACTTACGCCCGATCAAATTTATAACTGCGACAAGACAGGGCTCAATTGGAAATGCCTACCTAGTAAAACACTTGCTGCAAATGAAGAAGCAACAGCAACTGGATTTAAAAAGAATAAAGAAAGAGTTATGGTATTAACCTGCGCCAATGCTTCTGGGAAGCACAAATTAAAACTTCTAGTGATTGGAAAGCCAAAAAATCCAAGAGCATTGAAAGGAACACATAATTTGCCAGTCACATATCGTTCACAACCTAATGCATGGATGAACAAATGCATCTTCAAAGAATGGTTTTTCAATGAATTTGTTCCAGCAGTACAAAAAAAATTGCAAGCAGTGGGAAAGCCTCGTGCAAAGTGCGTGCTTCTTTTAGATAATTGTGCAGCGCATCCAGAGGAAACTGAACTGGTTTCTGATGATGGCAATATATTTGCATGTTATTTTCCCCCAAATGTTACGGCACTGATCTAACTTATGGATCAAGGTGTAATGCAAAGTTTGAAATGCTTCTACAAGAGAAATTTCATTCTTCAAATGATACATGGCGACACATATCCTGGCGAATTTCAGCGCTGCTTTACCATCAAACACGCTTTGTATGCGATAGCATCAGCGTGGAACACTGTGAAATGCGAAACTCTCTTGAATGCATGGCATCAATTGTTGCATGGCATCAAGTCAATGAATGAAGCATACCATGAACACAACAATTCTGTAAAGTCACAAAATAAAGAGTTAATTAATGAATCATTTCACTTAGCTTCATCAAGCAGCGCATTCGCAGATATTGAACGTGAGGATGTGGAAAAGTGGATGGAAGACATAAACGAGATTATACACTTCGCTCCAAAAAATTATGAGAACATTGAATGCTTGCTGAATCCAGTTAGTAGCAAAAGCAACCTTACTGACAATGAATGCCAAGGTAAAACAACGTGGAATGAAGCAGAATCCTACATAGATAAAGTTATAGAATTTATGGAAATGACTCCTTGTTTCAACGGTGATGACACATTGCAGGCGTATAACTTAAAAACAACATTACTTTCTCGTAAAGCAAGCAACGCAAAATGAACAAAGTCTACCAAAGCATCAAGAAAGGTATACAAGAGTCCTTTGATTTTACTGATAATGATAAAGAAGCATGATAAATGATTACAGTTTGTCAGTTTCTGTTCAACCACATTCGAAATTGCTGTTACATTACGTGTGTTGTTACCTGCTGTATTTGTCTAATTTTTAACTACATATTGTCTAAATGAACAATACAATGCTTTCCACTATACTATATTTCTACAAAATAAATATTTGCAATTTAGTTTTCTCCAATCAGTTTATGCATATCTTTTTGTGTTTAATAATATATATTCAATATATGTTAGTCACAAATATTTATATTGCTGCATATTTTCAGTTTGCGTCATACCTTGTCATGGTAGACACTCTTTAAGTTCACAAATAATACATTTCCACGAACAGTTGTTTGATTTGACCTTTTAACACAGTCATAAAGCTTTAGAGTTTAGACCCTTAGTTGAAATTTTTATGACTCAGTTGGCCGTAGAATACGAGTAATATGTTTTCTTTTGAGAAAGAAAATTTGTTCATAGAAAACTTTGAGGGTACACAATGCTAAATGTGTCCTTCCCAAAAGTCGAAAACTTCCTAATATCCGGAATAGCAAAATGTTTGAATTTTAGGAGTTCTACTGTATATGTTTCTATGCCAAGTTTCCGTCCAATTTCAGATAAGCATTCTACTTTTTCAGTTAGTTGGCTTGACATGCAGAGCTTTAGAAAAATTGGAAGAAGTTTCATGAGAAGATTCTTCAGCTCATCTATTACTACGTTAGAGATAGGTTTAGTTGGCACAGTACAGATACTAGGATTACCCGAGTTAGGAGTGCAGCTGTTGCGTAGGATGTCTGCGTAGTCTCTCTGATTGCATGCATTCTGGGCAGGTTCTTCTCTAGTGTCTTCAAATTGAGACAAAGAGGGTAAAGTAGATTATAGATTATAAGTTAGTTTAAGCCTCCCTAACCGCTACAAAAATAGAGCATGTCAAAGAGAGGAAGAAGGAAGGCACCATTTAGTATGGAGATAAGAAAATGAGGAATCTATGCAGAAAGGGCACAGAAACAGTAAGATGGGAAAGAAGTTCATGAAATAAGATAAAAGTTGAAGAAGAAAGTCAGAGGTGCTGAAAAACAGGACAGTAGTGAACCGAAAAAAGGTGGTCCTTAACATAACACAAAACATTTTATTTTAACAAAAAGAAGGCCTACCTAACTCTCAGCTTGGCCCCTCACATTTTTCCCCTGGGAGCGCTAATTCCCATAGATACAATAGTTGTATCCCCCTGAGGGGAGAGGGTAAAGTAAATGATGAGCAATCCATACTGTTTTTAGATGCAGGTTGAGGAGTTGGCTGTTCTTGGGTAAGCCAGGTTGAACCTAGAGATGTCTGGGATTCCAGAATACTGTGGCTTTCATTGTAAGGCTTTGAGTTGTTACCTCTGCGTTGCAGCAATTCAAATTCTTGAGCGCTTAATAAATTGTAGTTAGTTAGTTTTGTAGTTGCTGTTCTTGCTGCTGTGTAAGTACAAGTTGTAGGGGGTTGAGGATCAGATCATACTCTTGCTTCAGAAAAGGTTAGATTTTCTTAAGCAACAAGCTGACATGCTTTACTTTCAGCTAAATAAGTGGGCATTCTTTTGACAGCGCTGAGTGGTTGCCTTTCCAGTTTGAACGTATTGGAATGGAGTTGGTGGATGGGCAGTTTATGAAGGCATGTCCTTTCTTGCCACAGTGCCCACAAGTTTCAGCAATGCTAGTGCATTTTCCAAGTGAGTGGCCATACTTGCAGCATTTGCCACAGCGTAGAGGAGCAGGGATAAATTTATCTACTTTGTAGATGCTGTCTCCTATTTTAATTTGGTCAGGAGGAGCAGGGCATAGAAAAGTGAGAACATAGGCCTACAGTGGAAGATGAAACTTTGTGGGATTTGACAACATTTTTCTGAATGCTACAACTTTAAGGGGCTTTAGGGGTCAATGTTTATTTTAGGTGCGGCACGGAAATTAATAACTTCGTTGCTAAGAACCACTGAAAGAGCACATTTAAAAACCTTTAACAAGAATGACATTCTGCTCGCTGATGCGTTATTTTTGAATTATTGAACTTCAAAGTCGGCCGTCGCGCGTCAGATAAAGCGACCGCGCCAAGCAGAATTTAATTAATAACGGAAGCTAACCCCCTATTACAAACGTAAGGAGGTTGGGTCGTGAGGGTTAGCCACAGTTCTTCTAGTGAAAATTATAAATAAAGCTTCTAACCCACCCATTAGGGTGACGACCGCAATCTTGTTTACATCGGGTCCAAGATGGCGGCGCCCATTGCCGCACCTAAAATAAACATTGACCGCTTTAGGTATTCCAGTAAGTCTTCAAGTAAATCATCCATGAACTCAGGGGCCCATATTTTTCCGTATGATAGCTGGTTTGTCCATGCACTGCATTAGTTACTGATATACTGTTGTTATTCAATGAAATACATTTAGTATTGAGAAGTGTTTTAACTTGCGCCAGGGTCTTTGTAGTAATGATGATACAGCCTGATTTTATATGGTCAATTTTGTCAACAGCACCGCAAAGTGAGTCTACTGCTTTTTCAATTTTTACTAGGCTCACTCTTGCTAGGTTGTAGGTACCTGTTGCACTATGCATAATTACTTGCCTTGAATTTTCTGGGAGGTTTCCAAGATCAAATTCCTTGTTTAGGTTAATGCTTGCTGACTTATTTGTTGACTGGGCATTTGTTTGCATAGGGGTTGTTCCAATTTGGGAAATATCGGAGTCAGAGCTTGAAACTATCCCACTACCAATAGAGACACCCTCAAGTAGTTCTTCATCTGCAGGTTCTTCAGTGTCATTAGGAGCAGGATTTTTTGCAGGAGGTTCTTCAGCATTTTGGTCTTTGGCTTTTTGCTTAGTTGAATATCCTGGTATACTTCTGGAAGTAGTCAGAATCTGGGGGTCTTTTTGGTAAATGTATAGTGTTTGACCATAATCGATTTTCCACTTTTGGACCAAGAAACATTGTAGATGAGACGAAAATAAACAAGTTTTCTTCTATGCAATTTCCTTCGGAAATGAGTATTTTAGGAGTGAGAACGGGAAATGAGTTACCGTAACTCCAGTATTTGAGGCGGGGAAAAATACACCGCGCGGTCCGACGTGAAAGTAAACAGGCGTTCCCGCGCGCCAACCAAGCCGACGAAGAGCAAACCCCCTATTACAAACGTAAAGAGGTCGGGTTGTGAGGGGTTGCAACAGTTCTTTTAGTGAAAATTATAAAACTAAAAGAACTGTGGCTACCCCTCACGACCCAACCTCTTTACGTTTGTAATAGGGTCATGCACTATCGAGTTCCGGTAACTCATTTAACGCCATAACTTTTAAAATACTCATTTCCGAAGGAAAGTGCATTGAAGAAAACTTGTTTATTTTGGTCTCATTAACCATCTTTCTTGATCAAAAAGTGGAAAATCGATTATGGTCAAACACTATATATTTACCGTCTTTTTTAACGGTGCTTGTTGGAGGAGCTGATGAAGAAATTTTGTTGCCATTTTTCTTCTTAGGTTTGGTCTGTGCTGAGTAGCTACTCCTAACTTTGAAGTTTTCACCTGGGCCCAGCCCCATCTCACATCAAACTCTTCACAAAACGCTTGCACCTAACTTACACCACTATATCAAGTACAAAAATAAAGTTATTTTAGTCAAGTGTTCTAGTGATATGTATCACACACTGACACTGCACTCATCTATCTGTTGTTAATATTTCATACATGACCAAAAGTTTAAATAACAGCTGATCTGTTCCGCAGCGAAGAATCCTCCGTCGCAACGGATACATTCTCGAATGTTGGTGAGAGTACGACAAAAAGTTATTCGAACGAAAACAAAAAGGTGTCATTGGAAACATTATATGTTTTGATATGTCACAGCATTGCGACAATTTTGAAATCTGGTTGAGATATTCTGAAATCAGAGGTTCATTGTAAAATATAAAATTTCGTTTATACCAATAATATCAGTAGGAAAATGCTCATGCCTCTTAAAATTTGAACAATTTAAACAATTTAACAATTTACCAATTTATCAATCTAAACAATTTATTCACCACAGGTGATACAGAGGTACAAGGTTTTTTTAGCCTAGTAAAATCGTCAAATTTGAGTATAGCTACCTGTGGGCCCGAATAAGTTCAGTGACTTCTAGACACCGGCTAGCCGTTTTTGAGAACCGATATAAGATCCTTCGCGAATTACCCTGACAAAAAGGGTAATTTCTAAACTAAGAGACGTACAATCTTGAAATTAGTACCAAATTAATGCGCGTGACGAGTACAACATATTTATGTAATTAAAAAATTTTTTACGCCCCTTTGGGAGGCAGGAAGCGGGGCTCTCGTGGCCCCTCAATAGTCGGCCGATTTTCTCTAAAAGGCTCATTTGGTGCGCACTCTAATTCCTGAAGTATTGCACCAAAAATTTGAAATTGGTTTTACTTGAAGCGTCAATCCATTCTACAACTGTGAGTGTATAATAAAACTCTAATACATTCCGTTGGGGATGACAGAGAGCAAGGTTCTCCTGCCACTCCTAGCCCGATAATCCGCGCTGGCGAATTCCACGCTCACCTAACTTATGACGCGCTGTCTGAATGCTGGCCTTGTCGTTCTAGACACTTCGAATCCCGGAATTGACGAATTTTTTTCTCAGTTGTAGTAAAATGATTATTTTCATGTTTCCTACTCATGTAGACTTTTGTGAGGCAATATTTAAAGTAGAGCTGTGCCATTTCATAACTTGCATATATGCACTCAAAGAGATATGCAGAATGTTTTATGCAATGCAAAAATTATCTTGTGCATATGCAAAATCACATATGCAATTACGCATATATGTAGCATACCGCTACATAAGCGTAAAAATTAGAAATTTGCCATTCGCACTTAAATAAATTAATTAGTAGCATTAAAAATCTTACTCTAATTTAATATTAATTATTTTCTACTTCTAATTCGTAATCATTGAAGTTTTTGTGTAAATACATGAGACGATAAAATAACAATTGACATTTTTCGAGAGAGAAGCCCTCTGGTGGCAATACTGCGCAAGGCGCGTCTCTGTTTCAAAAAGAGCACTCATACTTTGGCGGTTGCCTAGCTCGCTCACAGCACTTTTCTCGTGAGTAATCAGTGTTAGAAAATAATCGTGTTCTTTCTTCGTGTTCAGTGAGTATGAATAGTGACAGTGCAAGGTTATTTGGATACTTAGTTATGCGTAGGAATTGTGATGTAGCATGTTTTCATTCAGTGTTTTGTTTTTTTTCTCAACATGACTTAGCGTAAAATTTTGCGTCAGATGTGCATTGCATTTCCGTGTCATGATTTTATTATCAAAAACATAATCATGTTCGTTCCTTTCTTTACTACAATAGTATATACCTGCAGTTTCCATTCATGATTCGATACTCGGAACGAACGCGGCGGAATTGCCGGCGTTCGTTGTCGATAGCGTCTTTGTGTAATGGCGGAACATCACACCGTCGTCTCTTGTCACTACTCCGTGACTATAATTCACTATAGGCATGTGTTATAGTAGCATTTATTCTTTTTTTTTACAAACCGACTTGCAGTAGTTTTTAAAGTACGAAAAGTATTCATGTCTATGCTTGCTAAGTTTTGGAATTTCATTTCTTAATTCCATACTCTTTGAAACCTTTACGTAACCGCACTTATTTCAATATAAAACATTTCAATAAAATTTAATTCAACTCATCGCATTCTTGTGACAAACACCCACTACCATCTGCCTATCTTGAGTGTGTGCAAATTGCTGGCGGCTTGGCTGAGGCCGACGTGTAAAGCCGCCCGGCTAAATCGCCGCACGGAATTTTCCTGCTTTCGTTTTTTCTTCGCGTATTTTCCTTCTGTGAAATCAACGTTTAGGTTTCCTTTTCCTTTTATCATTGGGGATATATATATTCCTTTTATTCCTTCATTATTGCAAACGATATTTATCAGTAAATTTCAGTAGAATTTATAAATGAACTTTAGGAATTTCTTTTCTCTGTATTTATCACAACCTACACTATAGCACAGTATAGGTTTCACATAGACTTAGACACAGCATCGTAATAGACATCAAGTTAGGTAAAATAGTTTACTCACCTCTTGGATACCTTACAACATAACTAGATACTCAGATACCAGAATGTGGTTAGCGAGAGCAGAGCGGAGATAGAAGGGAATATATAGAATAGGGTAGCATAGAATTAGTACATTAGTTTAGAAATTAAGAAGTTAGATACCAACCACAGTAGGTACTATATACACACACTCAGTCAACATTTACTTGTTGTTGAACCTGAGGCCACTTGCAGACTGGCTGCGAGTGTTGCTGTCTCGAGCGTTGCCAACTATTGGTCTCTCTAACTAGAACTTACACTACTCGCTATATTACACCCCTCCCTCCTTAATTAGAAACCCCCCCTGTATCCCCAGTCCCCTTATTCAATATAGTCAATCCTAAAGGTCCATTCTCACCACAGGCTTCCGAGCTCGGGTAGACCTGCGCGAGAGGCTAGCGCTTGGAGGCTCGTGCATCCTAGCCTCCTGGGTGGGAATCGGGTAATCAGGTGTTTCGGAGTCAGGTTCATGGGTCGGAGGTGGTGGGTATGAATTTTGAGCAGGTTGTGGAAACACAACGGTTTCCTCCGTAGGTTGTTCCAAGGGTTCAGGGATGGTGTTCGAGCAGGTAATAACTTGGTCCTGGTGTCGACGAACGACCTCTCCCCCCTTCAGTTGGCACTTGTAGGATACCGGGCCTGTTTTCTCAATGGTGGTAGCAGGGGTCCATTTTGGGGAACCCGGCGTGTATTGACGGACCATCACAGGTGACTCCGGCGGAATGTCAACCGCGCGAGACCCTGGGTGGTATCTTTTCTGAGCGTCCTGGCGTTGAGCAACTTTGGACGCGATTGCTTCTGACGGCCAAAGCAGATCAAGACGAGAGCGAACTTTCCTGCCTAACATCAGTTCGGCAGGCGTAACACCTGTTGTCGTGTGAGGTGTTAGCCGATAGTTGAACAGGAACCTGTCTAGTGCTAGGCGTAGGGGTTCCGTTGACTTCCGTATATTCTTCTTGAAAGTTTGTACCATGCGCTCTGCCAGTCCATTAGTTGAAGGGTGGTATGGTGCGCTTGTAATATGTCGCATACCACATGCCTTCACAAATTCTTGGAATTCAGCCGATGTGAAACACGTTGCGTTGTCTGAAACAATTGTTACTGGGAATCCAAATGTCGCAAAAGTGTGTTTCAGGCACAAGATCGTTTCGCTAGAGGTTGTAGTAGATGTGGGAAAAATTTCAACCCACTTAGAGTGTGCATCCACGATCACTAGGTAGTATTTTCCATCCATTGGGCCCGCGTAGTCAATGTGTATGCGATGCCAAGGCTTCGCAGGCCATTCCCACGGATGGAGTTCAGCTTTCTTCGGTGCGGCTCGAGTGCTCAGGCACTCGCTGCATGACTTAGTTGTTTCTTCTAGATCTTTATCCAGAAGGGGCCACCACACGTAGCTGCGAGCTAACTCCTTCATCCTGGATGATCCAGCATGACCAGAGTGAAGTTCCTCCACAATGGCTTGTCTGAGAGCTTGGGGTACAATAATTCTTGCCCCCCAGAGCACACAGCCATTTTGTGTGGACAATTCGTCTCGCCTCCTAGTATACGGAGCGAGATCAGGGTCACCAATTACCATCGAAGGCCAGCCTACTTGGCAGTATTTGTATACCTTTGAAAGTACTGGGTCCCTTAGGGTGCTGTCGCGGATGTGGGTGCTGGTGACTGGAGCTGACTCGAGGAAGTTTACTAAGGACGTCCATTCCGCAGGAATAGGTGTGGCTTCCTCGGGAGTTGTCAAGGGTAGACGACTGAGAGCATCAGCCGTACCCAACAGCACGCCAGACCGGTGACGCAAGGTGAACTTGTAGGACTGCAGTAGTAAAGCCCACCTTTGGATGCGCCCGGATGCCATCGGAGGAATGCTTCTACCCGGATCAAATAGTCCTAACAAAGGTTTGTGGTCCGTAACCACCGTGAAATCCTGTCCCCACAGGTAGCAATGAAATTTTCGAAGTGCGAACACCATAGCTAGGGCTTCTTTCTCAGTTTGAGAGTAGTTGCGTTCTGTTGCTGTTAGAGTTCGGGAGGCAAAATAGGCGGGGCGTTCAATCCCATCAATAAGGTGACACAGCACCGCTCCCACACCATACGCACTACTGTCAGCCACTACCACTATGGGTTTCTGAGGGTCAAAGTGGACTAGAGTCTGAGAGTCCAGGAGGGCTTGTTTAGATTTCTGGAAGGCTCTCTCCTGACTTGCATCCCATTTCCAAGGGGTTTTATCCCTCAGTAAGGTATTTAGGGGCTCCAGCATAGTTGCAGATGATTTTAGAAATTTCCTATAGAAATTTAGCAGCCCAAGGTAGGCTCTCAGTTGAGTTACATTAGTAGGAGTTGGTGCCTTCTGGATTGCTGCTACCTTCTCGGCAGTGGGGTGCAATCCGTCCTTGTCGATTTGGTATCCAAGGTAGGATACCTGTGGCACTCCAATTTGGCATTTATCTATTTTCAGCTTTAGTCCTGCCTCCTGAAGTTTAGATAGGACTTGATAGAGACGCTTGTTGTGCTCTTGCTCATTAGTGGCACTCACCAGGACGTCATCCAGGTAGCAGAACACTCCTGGGAGGCCCTGCAATAGTCCTTCCATGGCACGCTGAAAGATTCCAGGTGCGGACGCAATTCCAAAGCTGAGACGGTTGTAGGCAAATAAACCTCTGTGGGTGTTTATTACCGTGAGTTCCTTGGAGTCTTCATCTAAGGGTAGTTGAGCGTATGCCTGAGACATATCTAGCTTGGAGTATATAACTCCTCCTGCTAACCCGCTAAATAGATCCTCCACTCTTGGTATGGGGTAGGTATCAAGCCTAGTGGCTCTGTTGACTGTGAGCTTGTAATCCCCACATATTCGGATGCTTTGATCAGCCTTGAGCACAGGGACGATCGCCGCCGCCCATCTTGAATACTGTACAGGGGTGAGAATACCTTCCTGCACCAGTCTATCAAGTTCAGCCTCCACCTTAGGTCTAAGTGTGTAAGGCACGTTCCTGGCCTTACAGAACTTTGGTGGTATGGCTGGATCCACTTCTATTTTGAATTTTCTTCCCTTAAAGCAACCTAGACCTTGTTGAAAAAGGTCGGGGAATTTATTTGCTAACTCTTCAGGGCAAGTGATCACTTTGTTGACATTATTTGAAACTATAGTTAGCCCAAGGAAATCAATCAGGTCCCTACCCAGCAAGGCTGGCCCCTCCCTGTCTACAACCACAATAGTTGCTAGCTGAGGAACCATACCACTAGATTCACGCTGGATGTTAGCCCTAATCTCCCCACAAACTACCAGCTCAGCTCCCCCATAAGTCCTAAGCTTCACATCAGAAGGTCTCAGCTCGGGTCTTGACTTAGCTGGAATTTTAGAGTAGGTGGCCATTGAAAGGATAGACCTGGCAGCACCTGTATCTACCTCCATCTCTAATGGCACACCATTTAGTAACAATTTTATTTTGATTGGGGGTTTCATTTCCTCGGCTAAAGCAAAAATGTCCCCATAACATTCTGGATTGGGGGCTGGGTAGTCTGCACTGGTTCCATTGCTAGTTCCATTAGGGTTAGGGTGGTTTTCCCTCCCCCTTTTTTCATGCATAGCATGCACAAAATTATTTTTGTTGCCTTTATCAGATTTCTTAATTGTCAATTTAAAACAACATTTCTTAAGATGGCCTTTTTGGCCACAACCATGACAAACACTGTCTTTATAGGGGCAATCTCTACGCCAGTGCAGATTACCACAGCCGCTGCATGCTGATTTGGGGTTAGCTTGAGTCTGAGTTTTGCCCTGAGGCTTAATAGCAGTTTGCTTAACTCTGCTCTGGCCTACATTTAGAATTGAATTTGGTTGCCTCAACCCCACTGTTTCTCTCAGTGTGGTTTCTTTAGCAGTAGCTAGATCCATGGCCTTTTGCCATGTCAGGCCAGCCTCATTTAACAAGCAATTTTGAATTTCATTGCTGGACACACCCAAAATGAAACGATCCAGCAGGGTCTCTTCTAGCACTTCCTGTTTGAAATTACAGGTATTAGAAAGTGCTTTCAAGCTAGCCACAAAATCTGCAATGCTTTCCCCTTGTCTCTGGTTCCGCTTATGAAACCTGAACCTCTCAAAGATTTGATTTCTTGTTGGCTTAAAATGCCGTCTCAACGCTTCCACAATCTCGTCATAAGTAGCATCAAGTACTTTTTTAGGAGACACGAGGTCTCTAATGAGCCTAGCAATTTTAGGACCCACTAGTGAAATTAGGGTGGGGGCTTTTTTATTTTCCTCTATTTTGTTTATTAAAAAATAGCAGTGTAATCTAGTTTCATAGTCTCCAAATTCCTCCTCTACAGGATTAAATTCTCCTACTGAACCTATCAATGGCATATTGAATTTTTTAGTAAGTCAAACACTGTAAAAAAAATTTTCACAGCACAAATAGTACAATCCCTTGATCAATTCTGAGATTCTTCACTAACATAGTCTAGCCAGTCTAGCAACACCAGTGAGCAGCACAACAACAATAACAAAAAATTTCACTAGGCAAATTTTATGTTCCCTCACTAGTCAGTAGTCACGACCACTTAGTCACTTCCAGCAGTTCTACCAAATCCTCGTCGCCAATATCACAACCTACACTATAGCACAGTATAGGTTTCACATAGACTTAGACACAGCATCGTAATAGACATCAAGTTAGGTAAAATAGTTTACTCACCTCTTGGATACCTTACAACATAACTAGATACTCAGATACCAGAATGTGGTTAGCGAGAGCAGAGCGGAGATAGAAGGGAATATATAGAATAGGGTAGCATAGAATTAGTACATTAGTTTAGAAATTAAGAAGTTAGATACCAACCACAGTAGGTACTATATACACACACTCAGTCAACATTTACTTGTTGTTGAACCTGAGGCCACTTGCAGACTGGCTGCGAGTGTTGCTGTCTCGAGCGTTGCCAACTATTGGTCTCTCTAACTAGAACTTACACTACTCGCTATATTACAGTATTCTTGTACCGTTATGGAGATTTTCTAGAGTACATAAAGAAGCTTAAATCTTCATGTTAAGCATTTCCTTAATTACTAAATTCTTAAATTTCATGCCTTGCATTTAAAGCAAGAGCATTTGTATCAGAATCTCTTAATTGATTTTTTCCTATCCGTCCTTAAGTTAGCTGGTGTTGGATCTGTAGGACTTTCTCGGAGTGATCTACTTTATGGGAGTTTTATCATGTACTTTGGGATAACTTCAGTGTGAAATTTCCTTGATGTCTCCTTGGACTGCTCATCCAGCTTCTTGGACTCCTTGCAGGACCTCTACATCATCGACATACACACCACACTCACAGTTTTGAATCTCCCTGGGTTCCTGAGTGCCATGCTAAATGCTATTCTCACATAAGCTGTGACTTAACTTGCTCCTACCAATATGAGCTGTGACATAATATGCTAAATGCTAAGGACCTGGGCTTACTAGTATCCTAGTATGCTATGTGAATATGAGCAGTAACTTAACTTGCTCCTGCTAATGTGCTAATGTGCTAATGTGCCGACTTGCTTCTGCTCACATGAGCCGGATTTAACTTGCTCACTCACACCTCACCTTATTTTGAGTCATTAGTTCTACCTGAGCTACGTCATTGACCCTCGCTCAATCATCTCAAATTGCCTAATTCAAGTTCCCAAATACAACTCACTCACCCTGCCTACTCCATCGCGTGACGGCCTTCGCCAACGCCAGCCTGGCTCTCCGGCACGGATTGCCCACCTAGACAAGCTCTCCGAGATCAAGATCCAAGCCAGTTCTCCTTGGTTTTCCTTCAATAAACTACACGGCAGGAAAAAGCTGAGTTAACCAAAAATTGTCATTCATTATCCCTCTTATAGTCGCTCAAATTTACTTGTCGAGAGATGTTGTAGTCTTTGCCCGTCAATTCACCCCAGCGGACAATCAGACCTACACACTGGTGACCCCAGTTAAAATAACCCAAAACTTTCTTAAAAAAACTTAAAAAAAATTCAACTCGATAAGTGTTTGAGATATTGTGAGAGGATAATTTTGGCATGTCATTGTAGTGATAAATTTCCCATGTCGTAGTCTTTGAGAATTTTCTATAGATGTCACTGTGCTAATCTTTCTCTGAGCAGCTCTAAAAATTTTTATGCTGTTTTCCTGTCTTTGTTTGTTTTCGTGCCTCAGTAGGTGGGAAAAATATTTTTCTCCTATTTCCGTGCTGTGCATTTATTTCTGACTACCGTAAAAATCTTCGCTTCCATTCTCTCTCTTTCCGTTTTTTTTTTCAACGTTAAGGATTGATTGAGTAGGTAGGAAAATAATTTTTTTCTCACCTGCTTTATTTTTGTGCCTACGCAAAAATTGCCGCATACCGCATAATTTTTTCTCGTTTCCAATTTCATATTTCCTTCCTTCTGTTTCAACTTAATTTGAATGATTGAGTAGGTAAAGAAATAACGCAATCCCTTGCCACTTAATTCCAAGTCATAGGCACTGATATCTTAATTGCGCATCCCCAAAGAGATTGCTAGCATGCCTGACTCAGATAATGAAGATCGAGTCCACACAAATCCCATTAGGCTCCCTCCCTTCATTCCGGAGGACGCCCACACATGGTTCCAACAGTGTGAGGCGATGTTTAGGTATCATAAAGTAACCAGTAACGCGGACCAATTCTACGCCCTTGTTTCCGTAGCCCCCACAAAATTGTTGAATGATTCAAATCAATTGCTCGAAAGCCCGCCCGCCGTTGATCCGTACGGCACTTTAAAAAGAAAGATTCTGCAGAAGTTGCAGATGTCCGATGCGGACAAATTTCGTAGTTTGGTAGACGCCTCAGCAATTCCATCTGTCTCTAGCTCTTTCTCTCCCACTTCGCTAGTAAAAGAGCTGCGAAAACTCGCTACGGGTGTTGCCGTAGCTGAGGGATTTCTGAAGGAAGTTTTCATGACTAAGCTTCCCCAGAATGTGCGTCCATTTTTATCGCTAGCAGGCCCTGATCAAACGTTGGAAAAGCTGGCGGAGTCCACCGAGACGGTGATGCGCAACATTAATTCGCCACAGGCACCGCAAGTTGCGTCCCTGAATGCAGCTGCTGCAAATTTTAGCCCCGTAAATACACAGAATCAATCCGCAGCCACAATAGATAAGATGCAGCAAGACATCGCTGAGATAAAGCAAGCTTTACAGAATTGCCAGTTAGGTCAGAGTGGTCAGAGCGTAGCTCACATTCAGCAAGGCCCAGGGAGATTCCAAAGCCACCAAAATGCCTACGACTATCCTTATGACTATCCCTCCGACTATCACTATCCTTTTCCTCCTCCTCAACGTTTTGACAGAGGTAGATCCTATGATAGGTCAAATCAAGACCGCCGCTTCAGGTCGCGCTCTCGTGATGCTATTAGCAATTTATGCTGGTACCACATGAAATTTGGTGACCAAGCGCGCAAATGTGCCTCCCGTTTTTGCCCTCGCTATACCGAAATGACTACGGGAAACGCGAACAGCAACGCATAGTAGCGAGTACTGCGTTGCCGCATTCCCAGACTACTCGCCTACTTACAATTTTAGATCCCGCTACCAAATATCGATTTCTCATCGACACTGGCTCAAGCGTGTCAATTATCCCAGCCACGGCAAAAGACAAAAACAACCCATTGTTGGCGACATTACGCGCCGCAAACGGCACGCCAATTCCTTGTTACGGTGACGGAGTATTAGAGTGCAGTCTGGGATTGAGGCGATCCTTCCTTTTCACCTTCTTAATCGCGGAAGTCCAAGAGCCAATCATTGGCGCGGATTTCCTAGAGAAGTATGGGATTATTGTAGATGTTAAAAACCGTAGAATTAGGGACGAGGAGACACAGATCTCAATTCCCGCTGGTAGCATAACTAGAGCAAATGTCTTGCATTCCTTCTCAATCGCTTTCAAACAAGAGTGCATGTTTGAGCAATTACTAAAAGATTTTCCTGCATTGACAAATTCTAACTTAGTTTCCACAAAAATGCAAACCAGCACAAAGCACTTCATAGAGACGACGGGACCGCCGGTCTACTCCCGAGCAAGGCGACTACCGCCTGATCGATTGGCGTTAGCCAAGAAAGAATTTGCGCGCATGCTCGAAAATGGCATTATCCGCAGTTCCAAAAGTCCTTGGGCTAGTCCTCTTTTGCTAGTACCCAAGGCTAACGGTGAATTCAGACCGTGCGGGGATTTCCGCAGGTTGAACGCCGTTACTTTACCTGATCGATACCCTATTCCCTACCTTCATGATTTCAGTGCGAATTTAGAGGGAGCACAAATTTTCTCTAAGATAGACCTGCAGTCTGCCTTCCATCAAATCCCCTTGGATGAGTCTGCGATTCCTAAGACCGCGGTAATCACTCCGTTTGGTCTCTTTGAGTTCCTCAAGATGCCATATGGCTTGAGGAACGCTCCTCAAACGTTCCAAAGGCACATGGCTGAAATTTTCTCTGATCTCACTTTCGCCTATGTCTATCTAGACGACATCCTAGTGGCATCCACAACCCCGGAGTTGCACAAAGACCATCTTAGGGTCGTCTTTCAAAGACTGTCCGACAATGGACTCCTCGTAAATCCTGCAAAATGCGAGCTCGGAAAGCCATCACTGATTTACTTAGGTCATGAAATTTCTAGCCCAGGTCTAAAACCTTTGCCTTCCAAAGTAGAAGTGATCAAAAACTTTCCTCTTCCACAGACCCAGAAGGAACTAAGAAGGTTCCTAGGTTCTGTTAACTTCTATCATCGTTTCATACGCAACTGTGCCCAAACTTTAGCGCCCTTGTCTGACCTCCTCGAACCGAAACGAAAAGGAAAATTTATTGAGGTAAAATGGACAGAAGAAGCGCGCAAGGCTTTTGAGGAAATAAAGCACAAGTTAGCTTCCGCGACGGAACTATCCTACCCTATTGCTAATGCTGATTTCAGCCTCGTTGTGGACGCATCCAGTACCGCCGTAGGTGCTGTTTTGCAACAACAAGTAGGGACTAACATCTCTCCTCTTGCTTTCTTTTCCAAAAAGCTGTCGCCCACTGAGCGTGCTTATAGCGCGTTCGGTAGGGAACTTCTTGCTATCTACTTATCTGTGAGACACTTTCGCTATGCTCTAGAGGCGAGGGAGTTTGTGATCTACACAGATCACAAACCTCTGACCTCAGCGATCAAAATGCCTTCTGAAAGACATTCCCCAAGGGAAGCTCGACACTTGTCGTTTATAAGTCAGTTTACCACTGACATCCGCTTCATATAAGGGTTGGACAATACTGTCGCTGATTGCCTATCGCGCATAAATACTGTCCAAACCAGTGGTGAAATCACTTTTGGTAATATTTCCAAAACTCAGAAGGAGGATCCTGAACTTCAGGACCTTCTCAAACCTTCTAACACTTCCTCTCTGAAATTAACCTTGGTTGACGGCGTGTACCGTGATGCCGAGCGACTTTCTCGTTTGTACCTTCCTGCAACTCTCCGCAGAGTAGCTATCCTGCATTACCATTCTCTCTCTCACCCTGGTATTAACCGTACATTGCGTTTGATTTCTGATCGTTACGTCTGGCCAGCGATGCGTAAGGAGGTCAAGCAAATTGTGCAAAATTGCCATGCATGTCAGAGTAGTAAAGTGGTGAAACATAATCGTGCAGCGCTGCAGAGTTGTGCATTCACAGGTCACAAGTTCGACTCGGTCCACCTAGATTTGGTGGGTCCTTTGCCTTTATCGCGCGGTTATTCTTATTTGTTGACCATCATCGATAGGTTCACACGTTTGGTTGAGGCTGTCCCTCTTCCTGATACCCAAACCGAGACTGTAGCGCGCGCTTTCATGTCAAACTGGATCTCTAGATTTGGTGTCCCCTTAAAGGTCACGCATGACCGGGGATCACAATTTACCTCCAAATTCTGGAGTGAGCTTAGCATTGCTTTAGGGTGTGCAAATACATCAACTACAGCTTATCATCCACAGTCAAATGGACTTATTGAGAGAGTCCACAGAGACTTAAAGTCGGCATTACGTTGCCTAAACTGCAGCAATGATTGGACTGACAGACTTCCAGTAGTACTACTTAGCATCCGAAATTTACATAGACAAGATCAGCAATGCACAGCGGCTGAAATGCTATATGGTCAGACACTTCGTCTCCCCGGCGACATTGTTGACCCAAAACCTTTGCCTGAATTTTCATCCGCTGATCGTTCCGCATATGTAACCTGCCTAAAAGATTGCATGCGCCAGATCAAGTATGTGGCTCCGCGAATGCCTCAGACTGAGGACAAACTGGATCCTGCCTTGCGAGACTGCACACATGTGTATGTCCGAAACGACGCCATCAAACCTACACTCACGCGCCCTTATGATGGCCCATTCAAAATAATCAAACGCACGCCCAAGTATTTTGTCCTGGAAAGATCGGGTTCACACGACCCCGTGAGCATTGATCGATTAAAGGTCGCGTACACTTCCGATCATAGTGTAACTGCTAACCCATCATTCTCTCCACAGAATTCTCCTTCCACTGAGACTCGATCATATCTACCATCTCAGCTTCCTCAGTTGGCTGCATTATTGCCTAGTCAACTTGAGTGTAATCCTTTCTATGTGCCTGTACATTCAAACCCTATCTCTAAGCCTGTCGTAGATTCTAATTCTAGCCCTCTTACTGAAACAGCGACAAGTCTGGATAGACCAGACGAGCCCGCTGCAGTAACTCGTGTTCCTAGAACTCTTGCCGATCTAAATTTGCAGACCCGTTTGGTGAAACTTCCCCGCTCGGTAACATTTTCCACCTGCCGAACCCGGCAGGGTCGCGTAGTTAGACCTCCTTCCGCTACAAATGATTGCAGCGGGTGGACCTTTCGGTCTGCGCCTTGGGGGGTAATGTAGCATACCGCTACATAAGCGTAAAAATTAGAAATTTGCCATTCGCACTTAAATAAATTAATTAGTAGCATTAAAAATCTTACTCTAATTTAATATTAATTATTTTCTACTTCTAATTCGTAATCATTGAAGTTTTTGTGTAAATACATGAGACGATAAAATAAAAATTGACATTTTTCGAGAGAGAAGCCCTCTGGTGGCAATACTGCGCAAGGCGCGTCTCTGTTTCAAAAAGAGCACTCTTACTTTGGCGGTTGCCTAGCTCGCTCACAGCACTTTTCTCGTGAGTAATCAGTGTTAGAAAATAATCGTGTTCTTTCTTCGTGTTCAGTGAGTATGAATAGTGACAGTGCAAGGTTATTTGGATACTTAGTTATGCGTAGGAATTGTGATGTAGCATGTTTTCATTCAGTGTTTTGTTTTTTTTCTCAACATGACTTAGCGTAAAATTTTGCGTCAGATGTGCATTGCATTTCCGTGTCATGATTTTATTATCAAAAACATAATCATGTTCGTTCCTTTCTTTACTACAATAGTATATACCTGCAGTTTCCATTCATGATTCGATACTCGGAACGAACGCGGCGGAATTGCCGGCGTTCGTTGTCGATAGCGTCTTTGTGTAATGGCGGAACATCACACCGTCGTCTCTTGTCACTACTCCGTGACTATAATTCACTATAGGCATGTGTTATAGTAGCATTTATTCTTTTTTTTTACAAACCGACTTGCAGTAGTTTTTAAAGTACGAAAAGTATTCATGTCTATGCTTGCTAAGTTTTGGAATTTCATTTCTTAATTCCATACTCTTTGAAACCTTTACGTAACCGCACTTATTTCAATATAAAACATTTCAATAAAATTTAATTTAACTCATCGCATTCTTGTGACAAACACCCACTACCATCTGCCTATCTTGAGTGTGTGCAAATTGCTGGCGGCTTGGCTGAGGCCGACGTGTAAAGCCGCCCGGCTAAATCGCCGCACGGAATTTTCCTGCTTTCGTTTTTTCTTCGCGTATTTTCCTTCTGTGAAATCAACGTTTAGGTTTCCTTTTCCTTTTATCATTGGGGATATATATATTCCTTTTATTCCTTCATTATTGCAAACGATATTTATCAGTAAATTTCAGTAGAATTTATAAATGAACTTTAGGAATTTCTTTTCTCTGTATTCTTGTACCGTTATGGAGATTTTCTAGAGTACATAAAGAAGCTTAAATCTTCATGTTAAGCATTTCCTTAATTACTAAATTCTTAAATTTCATGACTTGCATTTAAAGCAAGAGCATTTGTATCAGAATCTCTTAATTGATTTTTTCCTATCCGTCCTTAAGTTAGCTGGTGTTGGATCTGTAGGACTTTCTCGGAGTGATCTACTTTATGGGAGTTTTATCATGTACTTTGGGATAACTTCAGTGTGAAATTTCCTTGATGTCTCCTTGGACTGCTCATCCAGCTTCTTGGACTCCTTGCAGGACCTCTACATCATCGACATACACACCACACTCACAGTTTTGAATCTCCCTGGGTTCCTGAGTGCCATGCTAAATGCTATTCTCACATAAGCTGTGACTTAACTTGCTCCTACCAATATGAGCTGTGACATAATATGCTAAATGCTAAGGACCTGGGCTTACTAGTATCCTAGTATGCTATGTGAATATGAGCAGTAACTTAACTTGCTCCTGCTAATGTGCTAATGTGCTAATGTGCCGACTTGCTTCTGCTCACATGAGCCGGATTTAACTTGCTCACTCACACCTCACCTTATTTTGAGTCATTAGTTCTACCTGAGCTACGTCATTGACCCTCGCTCAATTATCTCAAATTGCCTAATTCAAGTTCCCAAATACAACTCACTCACCCTGCCTACTCCATCGCGTGACGGCCTTCGCCAACGCCAGCCTGGCTCTCCGGCACGGATTGCCCACCTAGACAAGCTCTCCGAGATCAAGATCCAAGCCAGTTCTCCTTGGTTTTCCTTCAATAAACTACACGGCAGGAAAAAGCTGAGTTAACCAAAAATTGTCATTCATTATCCCTCTTATAGTCGCTCAAATTTACTTGTCGAGAGATGTTGTAGTCTTTGCCCGTCAATTCACCCCAGCGGACAATCAGACCTACACATATACACTATAACAGACATAATATGCGAGTGGTGCAATTTGAGTGACCTGTTTTTAAGGGAAAACTGCAAATTTGTCCTTGGACTTAGCTAATTGAATTTTTATGATTACCACTGATAATATAACATGGAAACGATATAAGTCTTGATGTATCAGGCCATAGCTTAAGGTGTTGGCAAGAACTATTCATTATTTATCAATACTTCGAAGCAAATAAATACAAACTGGAAGAAATCGTAAGGAACCACTGGTATAGAACATAGACATATTAGGAACGTGCAGTCTTACCGCTCTTTATGTGAGTGCCATGTATTGCGTCAGCTGAGCTGTTCTACAAGTAACTTCAAACACATTTACTGCTATTTTCTACTTCCTATGTATGAATTGGAAGGAAAATGAACGAAATAGAAAGAAACAAATTTAGTTTGCAAAGTTTTTAGTTACTGATTCCTGCTGTTTAACTGCAAAATATTCATTATTGTTCCAGTACAAAACTTCTGTTTCGTACTCGTAGAAACCTTCAATATATGTCTGCGAACCTACTATGTCTAGATATCAATGACACTGTAAGGTAATAGGTAAAAATATGCTGTTTCGAACTTCGCAAAAAAATAATTGGCAAAAACGTTGCGAATTTTTTAGCTTTTCGGTGAAGTATTTTAACTCTCATGTGTTTACTTTTTGTTTTGAACAATTTCGGATAATTTATAACAACAATTAGAATTGGAGACACACAAAATATCGACTCAAACCTCTACTCCACCGCATTCAGAAAATCGTCTCAGACTCCGACTCCACCCCAAAACACAAGACTGCGGAATTGTATTCAACCGGTGGAGATGCTGGTCATAACTTTAGGGTAATTAAAAATATAAGGTTGCAAATCCTTATATTTGTGTACAGAACATAGCCACCTATTTGCCACTATTTCTGGGAAGGCGGTAAAAACCGTCGAGTGTATAGCGGCAGTGGGCGGCTGCATTGCTGCGATCGGCGTTAAAATAATCCGCTCGTTAATTTTTCCGCTCAATGTGTCCGAAACAATCTAATCCTACGCGCTGCTTCTGGTACGGCCGCAACGGTAAAAAATCCAATCGAAAACAAAACGGCAACTGTGTCACCGGCCTAACAGAGCTGATTCATGTCAATCACATAATCAAAATAGGTAAAAAGTCATCGGGAGGCTTCCTAATCTTAGGTAAAAAGAAGAGAACTGAAAATACCGTATAAAACATTTACTCGAATTGAAAATTGCGAGTAAAACTATAAAATGGAACGTTTCAAGCATTCGCTCATCTTCAGCAAAAAACAAATTCACCTGAAAAGACATGAAATGATTTAGATTGATGATAAATGTTATAGATCATAGACGGAGGTATAATATTAGTACACACCATCAAGACACAAATAACACATCAATATACAAATGCAATGACACAGCAATTTAGGTAAATAGTTCACTCACCTCGTGGGTACCTTAACTTAAATACTCTATTCCTAAGCCTGTGGCTAGTGAGAGTAGAGCGGAGATAGGTGGGAAATATATAGAATAAAGTAGAATAGAACTAGTACATTAGTTTAGAAATTGAGAAGTTAGATACCAACCACAGTAGGTAATTATATACACACTCGGCCAACATTTACTTGTTGTTGAACCCGAGGCCACTAGCAGACTGACTTGCGAGTGTTGCTCTCTCGAGCGTTGCCAACTTTTGGTCTCTCGAACTAGAACTTACACTACTCGCTATATTACACCCCTCCCTCCTTAATTAGAAACCCCTCCCTGTATCCCCAGTCCCCTTATTCAGTATAGTCAATCTTAAAGGTCCATTCTCACCACAGGCTTCCGAACCCGGGTAGACCTGCGTGAGATGCTAGCACTTGGAGGCTCGTGCATCCTAGCCTCCTGGGTGGGAATCGGGTACTCAGATGTTTCGAAGTCAGGTTCATTAGTCGGAGGTGGTGGGTATGAATTTTTAGCAGGTTGTGGAAACACAACGGTTTCCTCCGTAGGTTGTTCCAAGGGTTCAGGGATGGTGTTCGAGCAGGTAATAAGTTGGTCCTGGTGTCGACGAACGACCTCTCCCCCCTTCAGTTGGCACTTGTAGGATACCGGGCCTACTTTTCTCAATAGTGGTAGCAGGGGTCCATTTTGGGGAACTCGGCGTGTATTGACGGACCATCACAGGTGACTCCGGCGGAATGTCAACCGCGCGAGACCCTGGGTGGTATCTTTTCTGAGCGTCCTGGCGTTGAGCAACTTTGGACGCGATTGCTTCTGACGGCCAAAGCAGATTAAGACGAGAGCGAACTTTCCTGCCTAACATCAGTTCGGCGGGCGTAACACCTGTTGTCGTGTGGGGTGTTAGCCGATAGTTGAACAGGAACCTGTCTAGTGCTAGGCGTAGGGGTTCCGTTGACTTTCGTATATTCTTCTTAAACGTTTGTACCATGCGCTCTGCCAGTCCATTAGTTGAAGGGTGGTATGGTGCGCTCGTAATATGTCGCATACCACATGCCTTCACAAATTCTTGGAATTCAGCCGATGTGAAACACGTTGCGTTGTCCGAGACAATTGTTACTGGGAATCCAAATGTCGCAAAGGTGTGTTTCAGGCACGAGATCGTTTCGCTAGAGGTTGTAGTGGATGTGGGAAAAATTTCAACCCACTTAGAGTGTGCATCCACGATCACTAGATATTATTTTCCATCCATTGGGCCCGCGTAGTCAATGTGTATGCGATGCCAAGGCTTCGCAGGCCATTCCCACGGATGGAGTTCAGCTTTCGTCGGTGCAGCTCGAGTGCTCAGGCACTCGCTGCATGACTTGGTCGTTTCTTCTAGATCTTTGTCCAGCAGCGGCCACCATACATAGCTGCGAGCTAACTCCTTCATCCTGGATGATCCAGCATGGCCAGAGTGAAGTTCGTCCACAACGGCTTGCCTAAGAGCTTGGGGTACAATAATTCTTGCTCCCCAGAGCACACAGCCATTTTGTGTGGACAATTCGTCTCGCCTCCTAGTATACGGAGCGAGATCAGGGTCACCAATTACCGTCGAAGGCCAGCCTACTTGGCAGTATTTGTATACCTTTGAAAGTACGGGTCCCTTAGGGTGCCGTCGCGGATGTGGGTGCTGGTGACTGGAGCTGACTCGAGGAAGTTTACTAAGGACGTCCATTCCGCAGGAATAGGTGTGGCTTCCTCGGGAGTTGTCAAAGGTAGACAACTGAGAGCATCAGCCGTGCCCAACAGCACGCCAGACCGGTGACGCAAGGTGAACTTGTAGGACTGCGGTAGTAAAGCCCACCTTTGAATGCGCCCGGATGCCATCGGAGGGATGCTTCTACCCGGATCAAATAGTCCTAACAAAGGTTTGTGGTCCATAACCACAGTGAAATCCTGTCCCCACAAGTAGCAATGGAATTTCCTGAGTGCAAACACCATAGCCAGAGCTTCTTTCTCAGTCTGGGAGTAGTTGCGTTCTGTTGCTGTTAGAGTTCGGGAGGCAAAATAAGCGGGGCGTTCAATTCCATCAATAAGGTGGCACAGCACCGCTCCCACACCATACGCACTACTGTCAGCCACTACCACTATGGGTTTCTGAGGGTCGAAGTGGACTAGGGTCTGGGAGTCCAGGAGGGCGTGTTTAGACTTCTGGAATGCCCTCTCCTGACTTGCATCCCATTTCCAAGGGGTTTTGCCTCTCAGTAAGGTATTTAGGGGCTCCAGCATAGTTGCAGATGATTTTAGAAATTTCCTATAGAAATTTAGCAGCCCAAGGTAGGCTCTCAGTTGAGTAACATTAGTAGGAGCTGGTGCATTCTGGATTGCTGCTACCTTCTCTGCAGTGGGGTGCAATCCATCCTTGTCGATTTGGTATCCAAGGTAGGATACCTGCGGCACTCCAATTTGGCATTTATCCATTTTCAGTTTTAGCCCTGCCTTCTGTAGTTTAGATAAGACTTGATGGAGACGCTTGTTATGCTCTTGCTCATTAGTGGCACTCACCAGGACGTCATCCAGGTAGCAGAACACTCCTGGGAGGCCCTGCAATAGTCCTTCCATGGCATGCTGAAAGATTCCAGGTGCGGACGCAATTCCAAAGCTGAGACGGTTGTAGGCAAATAAACCTCTGTGGGTATTTATTACCGTGAGTTCCTTGGAGTCTTCATCCAAGGGTAGTTGAGCGTATGCCTGAGACATATCTAGCTTGGAGTATATAACTCCTCCTGCTAACCCGCTAAATAGATCTTCCACTCTGGGTATAGGGTAGGTATCAAGCCTAGTGGCTCTGTTGACGGTTAGTTTGTAGTCCCCACATATTCGGATGCTTTGATCAGCCTTGAGCACAGGGACGATAGCCGCTGCCCATCTTGAGTACTGTACAGGGGTGAGGATACCTTCCTGCACCAGTCTATCAAGTTCTGCCTCCACCTTAGGTCTCAGTGTGTAAGGCACGTTCCTGGCCTTACAAAATTTTGGTGGCACGGCTGGATCCACTTCTATTTTGAAATTCCTTCCCTTAAAGCAACCTAGACCTGGTTGAAAAAGGTCGGGGAATTTATTTGCTAACTCTTCAGGGCAAGTGATCAATTTGTTGACCTCATTTGCTACTATAGTTAGCCCAAAGGAATCAATCAGGTCCCTACCCAGCAAAGCTGGCCCCTCCCTGTCTACAATCACAATAGTTGCTAGCTGAGGAACCCTATTACCAGATTCACGCTGGATGTTAGCCCTAATCTCCCCACAAATCACTAGTGGGGTTCCCCCATAAGTCCTAAGCTTAACATCAGAAGGTCTCAGCTCGGGTCTTGACTTAGCTGGTATTTTAGAGTAGGTGGCCATTGAAAGGATAGACCTGGCAGCACCTGTATCTACCTCCATCTCTAACGGCACACCATTTAGTAACAATTTTATTTTGATTGGGGGTTTCATTTCCTCGGCTAAAGAAAATATTTCCCCATATCATCCTTGATTGGGGGCTGCGTAGTCTGCACTGGTTCCATTGCTAGTTCCATTAGGGTTAGGGTGGTGTTTCCTCCCCCTTTTTTCATGCATAGCATGCACAAAATTGTTTTTGTTGCCTTTATCAGATCTCTGCCCTTTTGTTAGTTTGAAACAGCATTTTTTTAGATTACCTTTTTGGCCACAACCATGACAATTACTGTCTTTATAGGGGCAATCTCTACGCCAGTGCAAACCACCACAGCCGCTGCATGCTGATTTGGGGCTAGCTTGTGCCTGAGTCTTGCCCTGAGGCTTGTACGCAGTTTGCTTAACTCTGCTCTGACCTACATTTAGAATTGAATTTGGTTGCCTCAACCCCACTGTTTCTCTCAGTGTGGTTTCTTTAGCAGTAGCTATATCCATGGCCTTTTGCCATGTCAGGCCAGCTTCATTCAGCAAGCAATTTTGAATTTCATTACTGGACACACCCAAAATGAATCTGTCCAGCAACGTTTCCTCTAGCACTTCCTGTTTGAAATTACAGGTATGAGAAAGGGCTTTCAATCTAGCCACAAAATCAGCAATGCTTTCCCCTTGTCTCTGGTTCCGCTTATGGAACCTAAACCTCTCAAAGATCTGATTTCTTGTTGGCTTAAAATGCCGTCTCAACGCTTCCACAATCTCGTCATAAGTAGCACCAAGGACTTTTTTCGGAGACATAAGGTCTTTGATCAACCTAGCAATTTTAGGACCCACTAGTGAAATTAGTGATGGGGCTTTTTCTTTCTCCCCTATTTTGTTTATTACAAAATAGCAGTGTAATCTAGTTTCATAGTCTCCAAATTCTTCCTCTAAAGGATTAAATTCTCCCACTGAACCTATCAATGGCATATTGAATTTTCTTAGTAAGTCACACACACTGTGAAAAAGTTAAAAAAATTTCACAGCACAAATAGTACAATCACTTGATCAATTCTGAGTTTCTTTACTAGTCTAGCCAGTCTAGCAACACCAGTGAGCAGAACAACCACAAAAAAAAATCACTAGGCAAATTCTATGTTCCCTCACTAGTCACTACTACTGAGCCACTTCCAGCAGTTCTACCAAATTCTCGTCGCCACTTTGTGTTATAGATCATAGACGGAGATATAATATTAGTACACACCATCAAGACACAAATAACACATCAATAGACAAATGCAATGACACAGCAATTTAGGTAAATAGTTCACTCACCTCGTGGGTACCTTAACTTAAAAACTCTATTCCTAAGCCTGTGGCTAGTGAGAGTAGAGCGGAGATAGGTGGGAAATATATAGAATAGAGTAGAATAAAATTAGTACATTAGTTTAGAAATTAAGAAGTTAGATACCAACCACAGTAGGTAATTATATACACACTCGGTCAACATTTACTTGTTGTTGAACCCAAGGCCACTAGCAGACTGACTGTTTTGTGCTCTCTCGAGCGTTGCCAACTTTTTGTCTCTCGAACTAGAACTTACACTACTCGCTATATTACAATAAACTTAAAAAAATTTAGAAACTAAAGGTTAACTATTGATAACGGAAAAGAACTAAGCTGGTTGTTTGAAATCGTTTTTTTTTTAATGAATTAAGACTCTAAAATTCTTAAATCGGTGGCAAATTTAGATCTGGTGAGAATTTTAAAATCTAGTCTTTGCATTCATCTATTAAGCGGCCCATACACGATTAATTATATTGCGCAATATCATTGTCAATACAATGTTATCGCTTTTTTCAAATATTTTGATTATGTGAGTGACATGAATCAGCTCTTTTAGGCCGGTGACACAGTTGCCGTTTTGTTTTCGATTGGATTTTTTACCGTTGCGGCCGTACCAGAAGCAGCGCGTAGAATTAGATTGTTTCGGACACATTGAGCGGAAAAATTAACGAGCGGATTATTTTAACGCCGATCGCAGCAATGCAGCCGCCCACTGCCGCTATACACTCGGCGGTTTTTTACCGCCTTCCCAGAAATGGTGGTAAATAGGTGGCTATGTTCTGTACACAAATATAAGGATTTGCAACCTTATATTTTTTATTACCTTAAAGTTATGACCAGCATCTCCACCGGTTGAATACAATTCCGCAGTCTCGTGTTTTGGGGTAGAGTCGGAGTCTGAGTCGATTTTCTGAATGCGGTGGAGTAGAGGTTGGAGCCGCTATTTTGTGTGTCTCCAATTCTATTTTTTGTTATAAATTATTCGAAATTGTTCAAAACAGAAAGTAAACACAAGAGAGGTAAAATAATTCACCGAAAAGCTAAAAAATTCGCAATGTTTTTGCCAATTATTTTTTCCGAAGTTCGAAATAGCATATTTTTACCTATTACCTTACACTGTCATTGATATCCAGACAAAGTAGGTTTGCAGACATTTATATGAGGTTTCTACGAGTACGAAACAGAAGTTTTGTACCGGAACAATAATGAATATTTTGCAATTAAACAGCAGGAATCAGTAACTGAAAACTTTGCAAACTTGATTTGTTTCTTTCTGTTTCGTTCATTTCCCCTCCAATTCATACATAGGAAGTAGAAACTAGCAGTAAATGTGTTTCAAGTTACTCGCAGAACAGCTCAGCTGACGGAATACATGGTACTCACATAAAGAGTGGTAAGACTGCACGTTCTTAATGTGTCTATATTCTATACCAGTGGTTCCTTACGATTTCTTCCAGTTTGTATTTCTTTGCTTTGAAGTATTGATAAATAATTAAAAGTCCTTGTCAACACCTTAAGCTATGGCCTGATACTTCAAGACTTATATCGTTTCCAGATTATATTATCAGTGTTAATAATAAAAATTCAATTAGCTCATTCTAAGGATAAATTTGCAGTTTTCCCTTACAAACAGGACAATCAAATTGCACCACTCGCATATTGCATCTGTTATAGAGTATATGCGTAATTGCTTATGTGATTTTGCATATGCACAAGATAATTTTTTGCATTGCATAAAACATTCTGAATATCTCTTTGAGTGCATATATGCAAGTTATGCAATGGCACAGCTCTACTTATAATATTGCCTCACAAAAGTCTACATGAGTAAGAAACATGGAAATAATCATTCTACTTACAACTGAGAAAAAAATTCGTCACCTTTGGGATTCGAAGAGCCACGATGTGAGTAAGTAGAACGACAAGGCTTATGACCAGCATTCAGACAGCGCGTCATAAGTTAACTGAGCGCGGCATTCGCCAGAGCGGATTATCGGGCTAGGAGAAGCTGAAGAACCTTGCTCTGTGTCATCCCCCACGGAATGTATTAGAGTTTTATTATAAACTCATAGTTGTAGAATGAATTGACAATTCAAATGAAACCAATTTCAAATTTTTAGGTGCAATACTTCAGGCATTAGAGTGCGCACTAAATGAGCCTTTTAGAGAAAATCGGCCGACTATTGAGGATCCACGAGAGCCTTGTTCCTGCCCCCCAAAGGGGCGTAAAAATTTTCTTATTACATAAATATGTTGTACTCGTCACGCGCATTAATTTGGTACTAATTTTAAGATTGTACGTCTTAAAGTTTAGGAATTACCCTTTTTGTCAGGGTAATTCCTTCGCGTTTACAATTTGAAGAACGTTTCCAAAACGCTCTCTATTATCCAGATGCCACCGGTGCTCGCTCTGGCATCGGCCATAAGTTAGCGAACGTTTTATACGGTGACGTGTCTTTGAATATTGAAGAAACACGAATTACAATTTGCAGTAAAGTAAACTTTACAATGAAGAAGAAGATGAAATGCTTAATGATTTTGTTAGAAGTAATAAAGCTCTGTATATTGTAAAGAGTGGAGACTGCACAAAATCGTAACCTAAACAAAATCTTCGGAATAATATCGGGACTATTTTTAATAAGATCAGGTAGGGTCATGCAAACTGTAGGCAAATAATATAAAATATATTTTACGTATTATTACAGATGGAGAGAAAATGATATACGTACAATATTTGTAGGAACTCACAATATTTATACCTGGTTTTATATTATATTTATACCTCATTATACCTGATTTTTATAATATTTATAACCGATAAGTAGATACTCTTTTAAATAATTTGCACCTACAAAAGAATATGCATTTGAAAAGAGATGAAGTTCGACAAAATGATATAGCTGTAGAAAGGTTGCTAATTTTCTATAGCACCTCCCTCGAGTCTATCATGGGGTTTAAGGCCCGGCAAGGGATAGTAACGAATCGGTCGGAGAAATGGGTTTATTGTTTAGATTACAGAGTACAGTAATCTCAAGAAGTAACGAAAACGTAAAATAGTGTGACCAAAAGAGTGTAAACGTAAGGGGGGTAACTGTGATCTGACGAAGAACAAAAGAGGTTAATATAATATAAAATAATGCAAGTATGAACTAACAAAAAATGTACGGTAACATAAGAAAATGAATGAAAAGAATTAATTTCATTCGCCAGAAATAATATTGGTTTTAGTGAATGCAGGACAGGGTCCGTCCGCCTGCTAAAGCAGAAATGACTATCGTACACGGGCTACTTTACGAAATACGACTCATTAACCGACTTTTGTGACATTGGAAACACATTAACTATTATTTATTCTTCAACAACTAACTATTGCGATCTATCAAATGATAACAATTAATCAATGGCTAATTAGATTCGAGTTTTAATAACTAGTTACATGATGTTCTCCTCTAATTACAACCTACAAAAATCTAAATGCTTGTGACATTACAATAATTATCATTGGGGCCCTTCTATATGTCCGCCGAATCAATCGTCGGTCACTTGCCGTGCGTCAGGTAACTATTCACTTCAACACAAACTATATCAATAGCAAGATGGTCTAGAATACAATTCATTTCACTCGACTTGTGCGCTTTTTACACATGAACACATTTAACACAATCACATTGTACACAAAAACACATGTTACCAAAAGTAGACACTCACCCCAGACGGTTTTATGGAGGACACGGTACAACTACATCGTGCTGGTGGTTGTTGGGAAATGGGCTGGTGTCCACCACTTGACGATCGGCCTTGGCAAAATGTTGCCATAGAGCCTTTAGTATTTCGATGCGTACGTGATGCGCTTGTGAAATATTTTTTTTGTGTCGATAAAATGCAATTTAAATCGCAACCAACACTTTAGTTTTAATATATAATTGATTATAATATATTTAGAATTTTACTAGGCACCACAGCACTACCCTGGCCAGACACGGAGCGCACAGAGGATACTTAGATAGGGAAAGCCAGGTTATCGGGCTAGGTAAATGAAATGAAGAGGTAAATGAAATCGAGGGTAGGACTTTACGCGAGAGCCTGTTATAGGTCACTAAAAGATTGATCTGCTGCCTCAGTCCATGTCAGTTGTTTTGGTTGCTGAGGTGGTTGCGAAAGAGCTCGGATAACATAAGAGCATTGTTGGAAGGAAAAGTATCATAGGAGAAAAAAATTTTAGGCTTTTTGATGAAAACGTCGCAGGTCACGGTAAAACTGAGGACAGGCGCCGTCAGCAATGGTTGCTACTCTTATCAGTAGGGACCGTACGTCGCCTGCGCTTACCTCGTACCGAGGAAAGTAGGTTTAGTTTGGAAGGAGCTACATTTGCCCGACGACAAACGCAACTTGTTTTGGGCGATAGGGGAAAGAGATAAGGATAGATCTACAGGCATAGGAGTTCGAAGAGTAGGTTCGGAGGATAGTTTCCGAGGAAATTCAGGAATGCTTAAAATTTATGGACATAGTATGTCAGAATTCAATTTGATTATGGCGCCTCTGTCGTTCACCACCTCAAACAGGAAACCTAAGCATGGTATCCCCAAGATACGATTGTCATGGCTACCTGAGAAGCAGTGGAAACATTGGGTGGAACAGACAACAACCTCTGTGTGCTGTCAGGAACCAGGATGTGAAGTTTCTAGCGAGAAAACATGAGTAGGACTGTCGGCAATAGCACGTTTTAGGTCACTTAAAAAGTAACTTTTTAACCTTAGTCTCTCAAGTATATCGTTCGGTAAAGGTACGTTCAGTAAGGCCCTGGGCGATGCTATCGGGGATCGGAAAAATATCATAAGGCGATAGGAGTCAAGCATGCCACAGGAGTAGAACGAGTGCGGTCAGGAATTAGCAGGTGCTCTGTCGGCAGGGACCGTGATCCATATGCACTCGTCTCATAATAGGGAAAGGTTATTTTTTTGTTAGTTTTGGAAACTTCACATTTTTACGACAGCAAGGCATAACGAGCGATTTGCGAGGAATTAAGTAAAGAATTTAATAATATATACTTTCCGCTATGCAGAAGCACAAGATTATTTTTTATAGATAGGAAACTTTTTTTTAGTTTGAAGGAGAAGAAGGAGATTGTGGACAGAACGTCCAGAAACGCTTCCTCAAAATCAAAAATTGAGTTTATCTCCCGGAAAAGGGAACATTTTGGGATGTAGAGAAGCCACATACGTGAGTCATTAGACGAGGTAAAAAAATCAAATCCGTTCATAGAAGACATAATGAAGAAGAGTATAGGTTTTCCACCAAGAAAAGTAGAAAAGCAAAAGGAAAAGTAGAAACGCGAACAAGGGATCTTCGATGGTAAAACATCGTAATAGGAGGATACTTCAGCTAAATTGAGATTTACAACAGTAGTTCCTATTTATCGGAGAAAACGAAACGCGAAAATTAGAGAAAATATCAAAAATAGGGGAGACTTTAGAAAGAAAATAATGCTGCGCAACTGGCAAATGGAAATGACGGGTGCACTCAAAAAATAAAAAAAATTATAACGAAATTGCAAATAGGGAGAAATTAACCGCCTGGGATTTTATTTTAGTGTCCACTTACGGCCAATGCTGCTATAACTGTGTTCGGCTTCTTGGGCACCACACCGGATCTTCTTTCTTCTTTCTTGAAAATGGCGTCCAAACCGGTTGGATGACAGGAGTCCGGCAGGCCTCAGTGACTGGCGAGCTACCCCCTTTGTTGTTATAATTATGTATAATGGGTGTATTTTTATGTATGAGGAAAAATATGAGTTGGGTAAAAATAACGAAGGTGGGTGTTGGAGCGAAAGTGTGGTGTTCTCCCTCAGGCTGCTTTACACTCCGGGCAGACTTGTGAATATCTATTGACTGGTGAATATCGATAGACTTGTAAAATATCTTTGCCCGAAGTGAGTGCCTGAGGTGCAAACGAACCGGCAAGGTGAGGAAAACACAACTGGAATAAACGCCGTATTATTATGAAGATCGCCGACAATAATGGCACAAGGGAATATTACAGTCGAGTAATACAGTGACAGATGACGCCTTGGCGGACCGACGGTTGTCGGGGAGACGCTGCGTGGTTGAGGGGCGAGAGCAGATCGGTGAGGCTGCTGCTGTCCGAGGGTCTCCGACCAAGGAGTACCAGAGGCGGTAGCGGGGAACTGGTGCGTCTAGCAAGCAACAAGACGTGGCGGCTGGCTGTCGAGGAGGCGGTGAAGCCGACGGGTGAGGTGCTGGCGGAGCGTCGAGGCTTAGTGTGAATATCAGAGACGCTGAGAGTGTACTGAGCTCCGCTAACTGCGCGGCTGTTTATATAGGCCTCGCTGGAGGTTGACTCTACCCGTCCAGGTCTCTGATTGGCGGGAACGCCTGTTTACTTTCACGTCGGACCGCGCGGTGTATTTTTCCCCGCCTCAAACACTGGAGTTGCGTGTGGTCTCATCTCCAACCATGAAGCGTGCGAGGGAACGCCTGTTTACTTTCACGTCGGACCGCGCGGTGTATTGAAGCGTGCGAGGGAACGCCTGTTTACTTTCACGTCGGACCGCGCGGTGTATTTTTCCCCCGCCTCAAACACTGGAGTTGCGTGTGGTTTCATCTCCAACCATGAAGCGTGCGAAGGTTGTGGTGGTGTGTGTTCATACCACCACAGGTGCCCCCCCGTTGTTTTTTAAGTTTCCGAGTATCTCTGTGGAGGTTTGATTCTTCTTCCGTATTTAGTTACGATTCCTTGTTCAGGAGCCACCACTGCCTGGGGGAAGGGAACTCCTTCGTAGACATCGTGTACTTTTGCGCTTGTTGGTTCCACGTGCTCTGTTTCTGTTTCGCTGCTGTCGGGTAGGTGCGCTGCTTTCACCCTGTCAATCGTTATATTGGTAGGGTTCCCTCGTATGTCTAAGGTGAAGTACTTCGGGGTCCTTTCTAGAACGCGAAAAGGGCCATCGTACGGTCTCCGCAATGATTTTCTGACCCCTCCATGTTTAACGAAAACGTTGGTTGCCGTTAGCAGGGCGTTTGGGACATTGATGTCTGTAGGCCCCTGCTGCCTTGGGAGTACTGGCTGTAATCGTGTTATTGTTTCTTGTAGCCTTTGCAGGAATTCTCCCGCCGGGAGAGTTTCGTTCTTCCTTGCAGGTAGTTCTCCGGTGAGGCGTAACGTCTGCCCGTACACC
Source organism: Morinoia aosen (assembly GCA_030386875.1). Classification (NCBI taxonomy): domain Eukaryota; kingdom Metazoa; phylum Arthropoda; class Malacostraca; order Amphipoda; family Talitridae; genus Morinoia; species Morinoia aosen. The sequence goes on from CM059560.1 coordinate 3,630,184, forward strand.
ATTTCTGCCGGCGAAACGTTGGCGTCTGAGTGTGGTGTGGCTCTGATGTTAAGAAGTATGAGGGGCAAAGCGTCCACCCAGTTCGCGTCGGTCACAGTAGCTTTCAGGGCTTCTTTCAATCGTCTATGTAGTCTTTCCACCAAGCCATTGCTTTGTGGATGGTAGGCTGTAGTCCGGTGTCGCTTTGTGCCCAAAGCTGCTAGGAGGTTCCTCCACAGAGTTGATTCGAACTGTACTCCTTGGTCCGTGATGATCGTAGTCGGAACTCCAAACGAAGACACCCAACCCTGGAGAAAGGCGCGGGCAGACGTTTCTGCCGTACAATCCATCATTGGTATAGCCGTGCACCATCTTGTGAAACGATCGATGCACGTAAGAAGGTACCGGTAATTCTGCGATACGGGCAGCTGTCCGACGATGTCCACGTGTATGGTTTGGAATCGTTCATTTGGAACTGGCATTCTTCCAAGTGGGCTCTTGACGTGCTTCGTAATCTTGCTCGATTGGCACGGAATACATTCTCGTGTCCACTTGCCGACATCTTTGTTGAGGCCGGGCCAGATTACTCGTTGTCTCAGGAGATCTCGCGTAGCTTGAATTCCGGGGTGACTGGCTCCGTGAAAATGCGTGAATATTGTTTTTCGGCAACTCTTGGGGATGTACGGCCTCTCCTGGCCGGTGGACAAGTCGCACCACAGGGGTATTTTGTCGCCGTGTGTATTGATAGGTCGTATCTTCAGAGCACTCATCGACGCTGGATTCAGGAGCTCTTCTAAATCTGGATCTTCATTCTGTTCCTTCATTATTTCCTCGTAGTCGATTGAAGGTTCTTTTGGCAGGATTGCTGACACCATACGCGATAGCGCGTCTGCTACAGTGTTGGTGGTGCCGCTGATGTGGTTGATCTCACAGTCGAACTGCGAGAGATATGACAGTTGCCTGGTCACGCGTGGATTGCTGCCCTCCGTAGATTTGTGAAGAGCGAAGCAGAGTGGTCGGTGATCCGTTTTGATCTCAAAACTCCGGCCCTCCAAGAAATGTTCAAAGTGTTGGACTGCTAAGAAGATGGCCATTAACTCCCGGTCGTAGGTGCTGTATTTGCGTTGCGTGTCGTCCAACTTCTTTGAAAAGAAGGCTACTGGTAGTTGCTCTCCTTCGATTTCCTGTTGCAATACGGCCCCCACCGCGGTGGCAGAGGCGTCCGTAACTAGGATTGTCTTGCCTTCTGGAGCCGGGTGCGCTAACATGGTGAGCTGGGAAATCTCGTTCTTCAATCTCACAAAAGCTGCGTCTTGTTCCGGGGTCCAATTGATGATTTTCTTTGAGTTCTGTGAGTAGCCTTTCGTTAGTTCGGTGAGAGATTGCATTTTTTCTGCCGCAGCTGGGAGAAATCGATGATAGTAATTGACGATTCCCAGAAACTGTCTTAGTTTTTTTATCGTCGATGGTCGTGGGAAGTTGCAGATGGCTTCTATTTTCTGTGGAAGTGGCGAGATCCCCCGAGCAGACACTCTATGCCCGAGGAAGTCTAGTTCGGGCACTCCAAAAATGCATTTTGCTGGGTGCACTTGTAGTCCCTCTTCTCGCAGACGACGGAACAGTTGCCTTAAGTGATCTTTATGCTCCTTGGCGGACGAAGATGCTATCAGCACGTCATCTATATACGCCGTGACAAAATCCATGTCTCTGGTGATCGCATCGATGTAGCGCTTGAACGTTTGAGCAGCATTCCGGAGTCCGAAAGACATTACAGTGTACTCGTACAAGCCGAACGGTGTGGTGATGGCCGTTTTTTGGATGTCTTCAGCTTTCACCGGTATCTGGTGATAGGCCTTTACGAGGTCGATTTTTGAGAAAATTGTCTTCTTGTGCAGCTTGTAGTGGAAGTCTTGGCTGTGTGGAATGGGGTAACGATCGGGCTTCGTAACTGCGTTTAGTCGCCTGTAGTCCCCGCAGATTCTCCAAGCCCCGGGTTCAGACGACTTAGGGACCATATGCATAGGAGACGCCCAGGCGCTTTTTGATGGTCTGATGATGCCTTGATCTAACATATTTTTGAACTCGTCCCGTGCTGCCTCGAGTTTTTCTGGAGGGAGTCTCCTCGGTCTCGCGTACACCGGGGGGCCGACCGTTTCGATGTGATGCTCTACATCTTTTCTTCCTGGCTGATGAGTGCGTTCGTGGGAAGCCAGTATCTCGGGGAACTCCTTAAACAGGTCGTTGAACTCCGGCGATGCTTGATGATCGATCCTGTGAATTTTTGCGCTACTCAAGTTTGCTCGCTCACAAGGAATTTCTGTTTGTGTAGTTTGAATGTACAATCTGGCATTTGCTGCGTCGACGTTGATTTTGTTCGCGTGTAGGAAATCAATGCCTATGATTGGTTGACCGACATCGGCCACCACAAAATCCCATCTCACGAACAATTGAGGGGCGAGCTGAATGTTCCTTCCTGCCGTCCCGTACGAAGCCATTGGAGTATTATTGGCTGCTAGCAGATCGTAGGACGGAAGTCTGGTCGAACATTTTCCGTCGGGCGGGATTAGACTGACCGCCGAGCCAGTATCGACCAGATATCGGACGTTGTTCGCGTCTTTACCGTACAACAGCTCGCCTGCTCTTGCCTGCGCGAAAGATGGGGCGCTTACCATCCTCCGCGGCCGTCGTTTCCCGCAAAGCTGCACGGTTGCGTGCAATTTCTTGCACGATCGCCAAAGGTACGGTGTTAGTAGCAGTAAACTTGTTCGAGCCTGCTTCCTTTGTTAGCGTTTTGGACGTTTCTGGGTGCCGGGGCTTGATTCCGCCAATTGTCTGCTTGGTGGACGTTTTCTTGCGGGCGTAACGCCTTTCCTAACATTTCTTTGAGTTCTGCTATCTCCTTCATAGCTGCGTCGAATTCGGCTCTTGACACTGTCGGAGACGGTGATGGCTTGACAGCGTTAACGGTGAGGGGCTCGGCAGTTGAGGACCGACACGCGGATTGCCTTGCTGTGACTTGATCGGCAATCTCCCTGTACTCTTCGTCCGTTTTTCCTCTTCCTAAAGCTTCAATCAGTGGTTGTGCTTCCACTGGCAATTTTGAAAGGTGCATCGAGCGGATGACTGAAGGGGGTAGCGGAGCTTGTCTACAGTTGTTGAGACGCGTCATTTCCAGGAGCAACTCGGAAGGAGTATTGTCTCCCAGCGTTATTTTAACGATGGCGTTGTAGTTTGTTTCTTCGTCGTGACGCACGAAACGTTGCGTCAACGCCGCCTTTAATGCGTCGTATTCACCGTTTGCCGGGGGGTTCAATAGTATCTCTTGTACTCCGGATACAATGTGCGTGGGTAGTCCTCCTAGGAGCGCCCCGAACTTCGAAGCGTCGTCCAGGTTCGGGACTTGTGCGAGAAAAACATGGCAGTGAAGGAGCCATCCCTTGATGTCACCACTGAAGGCGGGTAACCGGACATCTCTCCCAGCCATGCTTCCACCTGCCGGTCACTCTGGGGTCACCAGTGTGGTGTTCTCCCTCAGGCTGCTTTACACTCCGGGCAGACTTGTGAATATCTATTGACTGGTGAATATCGATAGACTTGTGAAATATCTTTGCCCGAAGTGAGTGCCTGAGGTGCAAACGAACCGGCAAGGTGAGGAAAACACAACTGGAATAAACGCCGTATTATTATGAAGATCGCCGACAATAATGGCACAAGGGAATATTACAGTCGAGTAATACAGTGACAGATGACGCCTTGGCGGACCGACGGTTGTCGGGGAGACGCTGCGTGGTTGAGGGGCGAGAGCAGATCGGTGAGGCTGCTGCTGTCCGAGGGTCTCCGACCAAGGAGTACCAGAGGCAGTAGCGGGGAACTGGTGCGTCTAGCAAGCAACAAGACGTGGCGGCTGGCTGTCGAGGAGGCGGTGAAGCCGACGGGTGAGGTGCTGGCGGAGCGTCGAGGCTTAGTGTGAATATCAGAGACGCTGAGAGTGTACTGAGCTCCGCTGACTGCGCGGCTGTTTATATAGGCCTCGCTGGAGGTTGACTCTACCCGTCCAGGTCTCTGATTGGCGGGAACGCCTGTTTACTTTCACGTCGGACCGCGCGGTGTATTTTTCTCCGCCTCAAACACTGGAGTTGCGTGTGGTCTCATCTCCAACCATGAAGCGTGCGAGGGAACGCCTGTTTACTTTCACGTCGGACCGCGCGGTGTATTGAAGCGTGCGAGGGAACGCCTGTTTACTTTCACGTCGGACCGCGCGGTGTATTTTTCCCCCGCCTCAAACACTGGAGTTGCGTGTGGTTTCATCTCCAACCATGAAGCGTGCGAAGGTTGTGGTGGTGTGTGTTCATACCACCACAAAAGGGTCACCACTGTAGAAAGGTTGCTAATTTTCTATAGCACCTCCCTCGAGTCTATCATGGGGTTTAAGGCCCGGTAAGGGATAGTAACGAATCGGTCGGAGAAATGGGTTTATTGTTTAGATTACTGAGTCCAGTAATCTCAAGAAGTAACGAGAACGTAAAATAGTGTGACTAAAAGAGTGTAAACGTAAGGGGTTAGCTGTGATCTGACGAAGAAGAAAAGGGGTTAATATAATATAAAATAATGCAAGCATGAGCTAACAAAAAATGTACGGTTACATAAGTAAATGAATGAAAAGAATTAATTTCATTCGCCAGAAATAATAATTGGTTTTAGTGAATGCAGGACAGGGTCCATCCGCCTGCTAAAGCAGAAATGGCTATCGTACACGGGCTACTTTACGAAATACGACTTATTAACCGACCTTTGTGACATTGGAAACACATTAACTATTATTTATTCTTCAACAACTAACTATTGCGATCTATCAAATGATAACAATTAATCAATAACTAATTAGATTCGAGTTTTAATAACTAGTTACATGGTGTTCTCCTCTAATTACAACCTACAAAAATCTAAATGCTTGTGACATTACAATAATTATCATTGGGGCCCTTCAATATGTCCGCCGAATCAATCGCCGGTCACTTGCCGTGCGTCAGGTAACTATTCACTTCAACACAAATTATATCAATAGCATGATGGTCTAGAATACAATTCATTTCACTCGACTTGTGCGCTTTTTACACATGAACAAATTTAACACAATCACATTGTACACAAAAGCACATGTTACCAAAAGTAGACACTCACCCCAGACGGTTTTATGGAGGACACGGTACAACTACATCATGCTGGTGGTTGTTGGGAAATGGGCTGGTGTCCACCACTTGACGATCGGCCATGGCAAATGTTTCCATAGAGCCTTTAGTATTTCGATGCGTGATGCGCTTGTGAAATATTTTTTTTTTGGTGTCGATAATATGCAATTTAAATCGCAACCAACACTTTAGTTTTGATATATAATTGATTATAATATATTTAGAATTTTACTAGGCAACACATAGCCACGATTGACCCGCAGCCCTGCCTCCCCCCATGCCGTGGTGCGATAGTGAGGCGTCTGTGTGGCGTCTTATACCGTCATCTAAAGTAATGACATAGAACAAATGGCTACACCATACCTGTGTATATTGATGTCGTGCTGCATAGTTATGTAGTCATTCAATACTACTCACGCGTTGTACTCACCTATTGTGTGTAGAAGTAGATGTTTATTGACGTAGATGAAAGGCCAAACATTTGAAATGTTGATTGCCAATGAAATGTTTTTTTTTTGTGTTGATTTTCAAAACAGATACTCTTTCCTTGCAGGATATTTTTGTCGGACATTTTGATGTTTTAGTTTGGCAATAATTTACGAAAGAATCTTTTCCAGATGCGCCCCGCCACTAATGCAACACAAAAGTTCACCCACTGGTAACTTCCAAAATGTTGCACCTTTCGAATTCAAATAAGATAAAAAATATAACATTCTTTCGTTCGGGAATAATTTGAAGTAGATTCCTGCATTATTTGGAAAGTTATAAGTGGGTGAACTTATATGTTGCATTAGTGGCGGGGCGCAGCTGGAAAAGATCCACAAAAGGAGTGGAAAAGCGTAATTCAAATAGATTATTTCTCGTGCATTGGTTTCATTTTGCTACATGCTTATTTCACCGATGCAAAATTAACATTCACTAGTTGATATAATTATTTCAAATGTTTTTCTAATGTATGTGTAAACAGCTCTAGATTCGAAAAACCAGTAATGGATTTCTTTATCATTTTTATGGGAAAAATCTTTATCTTTTATAAAATTGTATTAAAAAATTTTCAGTATAAACGTTTCTTTGATAAATCTGCAGAATACGTCTAACTTCACATCTAAAGAGTGTAATTAATTTGTTGGTTTTGTTTGCGCCGAGTGTAGGGATGACGTAGTCGGGATGAGGGAGTCGCAACACTTCACATGGAGGTGTCAGCCTTCAGTGTTGATTGGGGTGTGCTCTCCCAGGTGCGAGTTTTTGTAATCTTTTATTTAATGTGCTTTATATTTAATTGAGAATGGGTCTTTTTTTATCAATTATCAATGATTCTTTACTGAGTGGAAAACGGGTCTTTTTATCTTTTAACAAAAGGTCTTTTTACTTAATAGAAAACGGGTTCTTTTTAGCTTTTATCAATGGATCTTTATATTCAATAGAAAATGCGTCTTTTTTATCTTTTTCAATGAGTCATGACATAAGAAATTATGCCCTTATTGGAATTTATTTGTAATTTTCTTCTAAGACTATAGCTAAATAATGCGCTGAATTTGAACTGAAATAAACCTCGATATTGTATTGTTGTCTAATTACTTTTATGGAGCTATGAACTCTGGCAGGTGGTTATTGAAGACATCCCGAGTGTTCTGGGTGTGCATCCACATTTACTCTTCGTAAACTTTTGCAACATATGTGCATTTACGCTAAAATCCTATTATAACTTGCACATGAAAAACTACTTATGATTAAGTCTTTACCTGAGCTTAAGACTATGGAATGTGATTTTCCATAAATTTTAACATAATCGAAAATTTTTAAGCCTTCTATAACTTACATATAAAAATTACTAGTGGTTAAATTTTCAACTCACATGAATTCCACAACTAGGAAAACCACGACCGAACATTTCCATCATCAGTATTGACAGAAAAATACAGACAATGAGGGGACAATATCGGAGAGAAGCTCCTCTATGAAGAAATCTGCGACACCATGCATTGAAACTGAGGGAATTTATGCACCCAACATTTGGGGTCGTGACATACTGACGTGGATGGTAGAAATGACATCACTTCAGTCCCCGCCACTCGCCCAATGTCGCACCGGCGGCCTGAGTGCACGCAACTGTATGAACCGGCATTGTGCACTTCCATGACCGTATACATTAATTAGAAAGCTATACCGATTTAGCAAAGAACATACATTTTACTAATTATTTTTACACAAGTGACGTCAGAGTCAGGTAAACATTTAATTTTATATGCTCCGGCACAAATTTACTGAAGACTTAAACTACTCCATGAATTATAGCCATAACTAAACTAGAAATAATAGACATCGCTATTCCGAGTTGTGAATAAATATCAGGAATTCCAGTGTTCGGGAAGAATTTACATGTATCGGAAGAAATAATTGAATATTCTGATCAATCATTTAATTTTACGGATAGATGATATTGCAAATGTATTAAAGATTATAATTTACAATCTTTGCTTCAAATGATTATTATTCATTGATAATGTTTATATCAATTAAGTTTGTTTCATTATTAATAATTAACAAATTAATAAACGTAGCAGCCAATCCATCCCCTATTCAGCATACAATACAAAATTAATCAGCGGCCAATATTGTCTGAAATTATTTCCAATATCAGATCGATATTTTTATAACAAATAGAAAATAACAGAATATTATCGAACATTAGCAAATAGTCAGTAACTGCCTACCCAGTACTCAGCAATTGCTCATCAAATACTTTACGCACGAGCCAATACTTTGAAATTGGCTTTCAAATACCGGAAGCTGGCGCCAATACTCAGTAATTGCCCATCCAATACCAGACGCAAGAGCCAATACTCGGAAATTTCCCTTCCAAAACTGAACGCAGGAGCCAATACTCAGTAATTGCCCATCCAATACTGGACGCAGGAGCCAATACTCAGGAAGTGCCCATCCAATACTGGACGGAGGAGCCAATACTCAGGATTTGCCCATCTAATACTGGACGCAGGAGCCTATAATCAGTACTTGCCCATCCAATACTGGACGCAGGAGCCAATACTAAGTAATTGCCCATCCAACACTGGACGCAGGAGCCAATACTCAGTAATTGTCCATCCAATACTGGACGCAGGAACCAATACTCAGCAATTGCTCATCAAATACTTTATGCGAGAGCCAATACTCAGTAATTGTCCATCCAATACTGGACGCAGGAGCCAGTACTAAGTAATTGCCCATCAAACACAGGACGCAGGAGCCAAAACTCAGTAATTGCACATCCAATACTAGAAACAGGAGCCAATACTCAGTACATGCCCACCCAATACTGGACGCAGGAAGGAGCCAATACTCGGACTTTAAGTATTTCATAAGAACTCATCGCAAGCGCGAAGTTTCGGCTGTGAAGAAGTCTGCGAAATGAGGCACTGGAGCGGAGGAAATTTCTAGACCCGCACTTTGGGGTGTTGACATGGATGATAAAGATGACACCACTTCTGCCCCCGCTGTACGCACGACCACGCAGCGGCCCTGTGGTGAGGGCTGCCGGGTTCAGCGGGGGCTGTGGTGAGGGCTGCCGGGTACAGCGGGGGCTGTGGTGAGGGCTGCCGGGTACAGCGGGGGCTGTGGTGAGGGCTGCCGGGTACAGCGGGGGCTGTGGTGAAGGCTGCCGGGTACAGCGGGGGCTGTGGTGAGGGCTGCCGGGTACAGCGGGGGCTGTGGTGAAGGCTGCCGGGTACAGCGGGGGCTGTGGTGAGGGCTGCCGGGTACAGCAGGGAGCTGTGCCCGTCGCTTCGATTCTAGGTGAGGTTCGCAACCGCTGTCAGCAGTAAACAAATTGTATATCAGAAAGGGTATTCATTAATAACCATTCCTTTTAGTTCGTTCGTTTGATGCTTATAGAAAAGAAGGAAAGAGAGTTTGACGCAGAGTGTGTCGGGAAGAGAAGGGGTGAAACGGAAAAGGATGGATAGGAAACTAGAGATGCGCTTTGGGCATATGATGCTAGTGTTTGAGGGTGTTTTTTGTAGGTAGTTTGAGGGTGGTAGAAGCTAATTACCCGTCAGGGTTTTGTATGGTTGGGTATTTAGTTAGTATGCATCTTTAGTACCGGACGTGGGTGAGTAGGCTTGCCGTAGGGGTTAAATCTCTCCTAGCACAAAACGTTCGCTTGAGTCGGTGCTGGTCAGTCGAGTCTGTCCGTCCGTCCGTCGTTAGAGTCGTGTTAAGTGTATTTTGGTCTCGGTTGGGGTGCGAGTGTTTTCATTTTTGAGCTCTGGAATTGTTTGTGCGGTGTTTGCGGAGTGTCTTGCGGGAATGTGAGTTGTAAGTAGTTGTGGGTGCGTGTCGTGAATATTTTGCCAGATTCTTTTTGCGTGTTTGTGGAGTGTAATGTTGATTGGTTGCAAGTTTGCTCGTCGATGTAGTTGTGCAGAGGTGGAGAAATCTTGCCATTCTGAATTTGTTATGTATCTCGTGGCTCGGTTTTGTACACGCTGGAGTGTTGAGATGGATGTTGGTGGAAGTGTGTGTAGGGGAATGGCTGGGTAGATGAGAGTGGATCTTACTAGGGCGATGTAGAGTTGGCGTTTTACTTCTGGGTTCATGTGTTTGAATCGGTAAAGGCGTGAGAGGTTTTGATGTGCTATTGCTGCTCGTTGTCTGGTGTGGGATGCATATCCGGTTGTGCTGATTGTGAGACCCAGAACTTTGCCTGAGCTTGTGTAAGGGTGTGGGGTGTTGTTGATGTGCACTGTTGGGTGTTTGCGGCGGCTGATAGCAATTATTTTGAATTTGTTTGTGTTGGTTTGGATTTTCCATTTTCGTTCGTAATCGTTGATTTGGGCGATGGCTCGTGTTGTTAGAAGAGCCGCCATGTTATATGAATGCTTCGCGGATTTCATTTGTGCAATGTCGTCTGCAAAAGCTATGTAGTCAGTGTTGGGTATTGGTGGGGGGAGGTCATGTGTGAAGTAGTTGTACAGTGTTGGGGAGAGGACTGCTCCCTGGGGGACTCCTGACTTGATGGCGAAGGGTGGACCAGTGTAGTTTGCGATTCGTATGGCTGCGGTGCGTTTAGTGATGAAGCTATACAGGATTTTTGTGAATAGGGGGGGAATTTGTAGCTGTGACAGTTTGAATTTGAGTCCTGCGTGCCAAACTTTGTCGAAGGCCTTGCTTACATCTCGTAGAATGATGTCTGTTTTGTTTCTCTGTGTTTGCTTAATGTGGAGAGTCTCGTGTAGCGTGGCAAGTGCGGTGTGTGTACCTCTTCCGTGGCGGAATCCGTGTTGGCGGCTGTTGTAGATGTTGTTGATGGTTAGGTGGTCTGTTAGCCTGTAGGTTAATATCTTGTCTAGAAGCTTAGCGTGGGTGTCGAGTAGGGAGATGGGGCGGTAATTTTTCACCTCGTGTTGGGAGGTGGAGGGCTTCGGTAAAAAGATCATTATTGCGTGTTTCTGTTTGTTTGGGAAGTAACCCGCTGAAAGGGCGTTGTTATATATGTACAGAAGGTACTGGAGCATGTTTTGCGGTAAGTGTTTAAGGTGGTGTGTAGTTATTTTAGTCGGTCCTGGGGCTTTTTGGAAAAACGTCCGAAGTGCGTTTTTGAGTTCTTCGATTGTGATTGCTGGGTAGTGGAAATTGTGAAGGCGGGAAGTGTCTCCTGTCACGTGTGGTTCGTTTTGGGGAGCGATGCCGTTCATTTGTGTTTCTATGGTGTGTATGTGTTCAGCGTCGAAATCGTTGTTGGGGTCATTAATACCTGAGTATATGTTTGACCAGTGTTGTCGGAACAAAGGTTCCTTGGATTTTGGTGAGTGGTAGAAGATGCCGCCTTCTTTAATGTAGGGGGTGCTTTGTTTTTTGTTGTTGCCTGACATACGTTTGATGGCGGACCAGAATTGTTTGGGGTTGTCCATCTTTTTGATGTTAGCGATAGTGTTGTTCCATGTCGCCGAGTAGATACGTTTATATGCAGTGTTTATCTGTTATCTGAGGCTGAGGAGTTCTCTGTATAGGTGGGGTGAGTGGCCGTATCGTTGGAGATGGTCGTAGATGTGTTTGTGTCTCGTTTGGAGGACGAGTATGGCAGGAGTGGGTTTGATGCCTGGTGTGGTTCTGTGTGTGATAGTTGTAATAGATTGGTTGGAGGCTTCGTTGATGCGGGATTCCCACGTGATTAGGTGATTGTCTATGTCCTCTAGTGTAGGGCTTAAGTCTTGCGGTATTGTGTGTGCAGCGAGAAGGTTGCGATATGGTTCCCAGTTTGCATTGTGGAAGGAGAGTCGTGGGCGGATAGGAATTTGTATAGGGTTGGCTGATATTGTAGCTATGATGGGGATGTGGTCGGAAGGTGTTAGTGGACCTGGTTCGAGTATGATGTTGTGGAATGTTTGCGTGTTTGTTAGTACGATGTCTGGACCAGTGGAAGCGCGGTGGGTGATTATCGTGGGGAAGTTGGGGCCGATGTGGTGACATTTGTTCCTGTCTATTAGTGAGTGGATTTGTCTCCCTTTCCTGTTTGCGTATGTGTATCCGAAAGTGGGGTGTGTGGCATTCATGTCGGCTAGGAGGTAGGTGCGGTGTTTTCGGTTAAGAGTGTGCATGTCAATGTAGTTTATGTAATCAATGCGTGGAGGTATGTAGGTAGTGGCAAGTGTGATTGGGCCTTGTGGTGTTTCTACTGTGATGGCCAACATATCTGTGTGGAAGTTATCGTGCAGCTTGAATGGTAGGTCTTTTCGAATTGCTATTGCTACTCCAGCGTGATTTTCATTTGCTTTGTTTGTGGTATATGTGTTGTAATTCCAAATTTTGATTGGGGTGTCGTTACGCATGCAGTGCAAGTTTAGTAGAATTATTTGTGGATTGTATTGACGGTAGATGTTGCATAGTGCGATTTTATTATTTTGCCAGTGTTGGACGTTGTGTTGGATGACGGTTAGTGTTTTGTTCATATTGTGTGTATCCATTATGGAGTCGAGTGTTTGGGTTTCTTGTGGGGGGTGTCAGGTTTTGAGCATGTGTTCATCATGTCGAAATGTTCGTGTGGCTATGGGTTCGTTTTCGAGGTTGAATTGGCCGCCAATGATTTCTTTCCAGATTTTGTCCGGGTGTGAATGTGCGACGGCGATTTTGAGGCCAGGGGGTTTTGCGGTTAGTTCTTTCACTATCTGATCGTTGGTGTGTTTGCTTGGAATATGCCGTGAGTGCGTGTCGCTGCGGTAGAGTGTCGTCGTGTGCAGAGGATTCTTCCGAGGACGGTTGTCTCTTCTGTTTCCGTTTTTTTGTTTTTTTTTTCGGGCTGGACTGCGTTCTCCAAATTTCTTTCAAGTTGTCGTCGCCAATATTTTTTTGCTTGACTTTTTTTCTTCTTCTAACTACAGTTTTACATTTGTTCCATCCTAAGTTTACTGAACATTGAAACCCAGTCACAAATCATAGACATAACTAAACTAGAAATAAATAACTATACTAGAAGTAATGCTATAAAACGATAGATCGCTCTACACATCCGAATAAAAACTGAACTCAATAGCGCTAATAATTATTATCCTTTGTTTATCAACTAATAGATGTTACTTTGCCCATGTATTTTATAAAAATGACTGATCTTGTTATTTATTTTCCAATTTGCAGGCTGTTAACTGGAGATGGAGCTGGTCTCAGGAACGTTTCATTGAACTGACTTGTTTCAAATTGATAGTTTGTGAAATCTTTACTAAATTTGATTTCAATACGTGGTGCTTTCTACGGTTTGAAATTCCTGTTATTTATTTACAACTTCTTGATATATTGTTATAAATTTTTTCTAGTTTAGTTATGGCCATAAATTAGTCGTTAGTTTTTAGGTAGTCAGTTAATTTATGTTGTCCCAAGAAAATTTCCTCTAACAAGAAAGAAGTAAAAGAAAGTATTATATCGTGTGAGTTTGTTTAAAATGTGTGGAATGGTGTACTGTACTTATCCAGCAAATGAGTATATTCATGAGGAGTTTATGTTAAGGGCCTGGCACACTATCAGTTTGCTCGTCAGTGACGCGGTTCCGCAAGACGATAGTTGGGCATGCGTGTTCTCTTTCGGCACTCCAGACGGTGTTGGCTTGACTGTCGCTTTGCTCCCATTTGCGTGTGTCTGCCCTGTGGGCGTCTAGTAAGGACGTTTGCAGCTGCTCCTGCAAATCATATGGTCTCTGCCTGGCCTCTAGAAGCGACGGCTTCTTATATTGGTTATTTTCGGGAGCAGCCCGCTTTGTGGAAAGTGCACACTGCACAGCAACGAATACAAGAACAGAAATATTAGAAGCAAGTCGCTCAAATATGTTTTTGAAGCAATGAATCAACACAGTATTAGTTTACATGAGAATGGGTTGAAGGAAAAAATTAATACGCTTCAAAAATAGTTTAGGAAAGAATTTAGAGCCTTTGCTTCCAAAAAATCTATTATTAGCTGACGATAGCACCTGGATTCAAAGGTGCGGGGAACAATGGTTTATTTTTCACAAGCATATCATAATGCATTCGTCCTGTCGTAGTGTCAGCGCCATTTACAAAGGATTTCCAATCTTATTTCATATTCACTCAGGAAATACTGCAAATTTTTATTATTTTTGTTTATTAGAATGAAAAAATTAAATGTTCAACCGAAGTGCGATTTCAACAATTTGTCTGGCATTTTCAAATAAAATCAAAAACTTTTTCCATGAATTCCCCTCAACATTTAATTTCAGCATGAAAATATTTCAAATAAATCTAAACATTTATTAGTTTACCCGTACCGCTGTCACACTCACATGCATTATTAGATATTATCACGCAGTAATTTGAGAGGCTTACTATAGTTTATAATATTTGCTTGCGGATGCCAGATTTACGCGTGCATTCTATCATACAGTTCTAATGAAGTGCGCTAGATTTCAATTGTTATTTCTTTATCCTCGTCACTGTGTCGCCAGGAAATGACCGAATATAGTTCTTCAAGAAAAAATTCAATTTACGAGCTGTACTATTACACGCTGGTAAATGCAAAACTATATGGAACGAGCGTAAAATATTACCTGCAGGTGAAGTTATTATGAATTAGATTATTACAATTGTGGTAGTTGCAGTATTTGTTAGATTTGGTGTGACCAAATTTCACAAATGCTGAAAGAAGGAAGGAATGCGACAAATAATTAGTGAGCGAAATTCTGATATTTAGCCCAAACTTACTACAAATCCGGGTATAACTGCCACTTTCTGGATGTTTAGCCAGCCATTCTTATACCTACTATCTATTTACGGTGTTTTTTCTTCTCTATGACCGCAAAGCCGATGAGTATGCTTGCTTTGACTACGACGAATCTTTCTCGACTACGCATAGTGAAGCACTGCCAAGCTTGCCAGTGACGCGCCACTTCAGTCACGCGAACGTACGTGTGAACGCGAGTGTTTTGACCACACTCTGTGAGTGTGAGTGTCACTGACGAAAAAACTGAACGTGTGAAAGCCCCTTTAGGTCTAGGAAATTGACAGTGTCCGGTGCGAGATCGGCGAGTAGCGGGGACTGAAGTGATGTCATCTTTACCATCCACGTCAGTATGTCGCGACCCCAAACGTTGGGTGCATAAATTCCCTCAGTTCCAATGCATGATGTCGCAGATTTCTTCACAGCAGGAGCTTCTCTCCGATATTGTCCCTTCAATGTCAGTATTTTTCTGCCAATACTGATGATGGAAAAGTTCGGTCGTGGTTTCCTAGTTGTTGGAATTTATGGAAAATTGCATTCCATATTCTTTAGCTAAGTTGGAGATTTAACCGCTAACATTTGTTCACGTGTAGGTTATAGCAGGCTTGAAAAAATTTTGATCATAATAAAGTTGATGGAAATGACATTTCATATTCTTAAGCTAAGTATGATCAGGGTATGCCTGCGAAGTGTGCGTGTTGGAATAGTTTGGTTCTGAGTATTGGCTCCCGTGTCCAGTATTGGATAATATTCTTATTCTTTATTTGAGATAAAAATATCGATCTGATAAAGAAATAGGCGCAGCAACTTTTGGGCGCAGATTGATTAGGTATTGGGCGGAGGGCTTTGTAATGTAATTATTATTCATAAATAATATTACCTTTATATAATTCCCATCAATAATATATTTTATCATATTAATAATACACATATATCAGTATTTATACACATATTATTAATAATACACATATTAAATGATTCATCGTAATATTTAGAGAATTCTTCACATGTTTTCACACCAGAATACTTACCTGACGTCGACTACATAATGTCTGAGCAGCTCTATTTATTTTATTGTTCAAGTCACGAATCCAATAATAAATCCAATCACAGATCCATTCACAAATCCATCAGTAATATCAGCACCCAATTCAACTCATGGACAGCATCCAATACTACATTAATCTGTGGCCAATATTGGTTGAACTAATATCCAATATCCGATCGATATTTCACCTTCAATAGAAAGTAAGAGATCATCCAATACTGGACTCTGGAGCCAATACTCAGTATATCCAATACCAAAAGCAGGATCCAATACTCAGAACTACACCAGTACCAGATGATCACATTCCGGGCTCCGCAGCCCGAATTTATTCCACATCAGAATATTCTAAACCCGTCGGCTATAAAAATGTTATTAATATCTTCTACCTAGCTAGTTTTTCTGCATCACGGATGCAAAGTGTATGAGGAGCTCGAAACATTTGAACGTCATATATACTAATATGGTTTCATTTATCACATTCCAATTAAAATAATTAAAATTGGTTTTGTACCTTCAAACCTGAATGAAAACAAATATATTATGCGATGAATTTTCAATTTTTTCATAGTTCATTTGTACATAACATACTGAAAAAATTAGATCAATCACTACTTTAAGGGGTGACAACGTTAGTTAAAAATAAACAAAAATGCAAGTATTTCCACGTCAGGATATTTTCCACGCAATAAAAATATTTAGGAGGATATTATTTGATTCTTGAAATTTTATCCCTTTAATTAGCCTCCAACATTGAACAGATCTATAATGAGATTGGATCCTTATCAAGGAAGCAATCAGGTATTAGGCCGCACCGAGGTCACCTGACGAGGGACCGTTCAAGTTAGTGCCGTCTATGTGAGGTGATGGTGGTACTTTATCTATACTGAATGGCAGTGTTGGTAATTACACTTAAGCAGGTAATGATACAATGCAACATCTTGTGTGAAACAGCTTTACAATACAATAAGCAGTAATCATTATTGTAAAATAAACTTTACATCAAGTTGTTAGGGTAAATTTTGTTTTATTCTACTTGTGAGATATGCAGACCGAGCCTTGCAGACATCGACAATCTGACTACAGTGAAGTGAATTATTTCTTTAACAGTATATCATTTTTCATTAATCCGTTCAATATTGGAAGCTAATTGATGAGATAAGAATTGAAGAATTAAATAATATCCTTCTAACTATTTATTTCCAAGTTAACATTCTAAGGTGAGCACACATACACCCTAATCAGATTAGAAAATCATATAGTTACCCCCAATATTTAGCATGATTGTTTTATGTAATTGGTTTCGTACATACGCCTTATTGTCAAAAAATTTGTAACGATTTTGGTGTAAAATATTTTTATTTTCCAATTGTCATGGCATGATTCGATTTTATTGTTTTCTTTATGGTGAAAATAGAAAGTTACATTATTTCTATATTCAAGATATAGTTCTGCAAACACACTCATTCATGTGCGTTCAGCAACGAAATTCGTACCTAACTAATAGTTGTAAAAAAAATTTTGGCAGCCGAAAGGCTCGTGTAATTCCGATATGGAACGCGATGTTAAGGTTAATATTCTAAATGTTCTTGTAGGGGGAGTTAAACTGTCTTAAATATATGAAATTCACAGCACTACATATTCTTTTGAACATTTATTCCCATGAAATTTTAGTTTATTGTAAAATGACGTCTCAGCGTAGAAATACGTTGCAATATTTATAAATAAAAATATATTATTAACAACGCCTGTCAAGGTTCACAATGCAGGGTAACCAGCAATATAACGAATTAAGCCTAAATTTTGATGCTGTAAAGCTTGATACATGTGCCGAATTTTTGGTTACATTCGAAGCCTTGCATTCATACATGGCGAAGTGCACACGGATATACATGTGTGTGTATATATACTCAAGTACACATGACTGGGCGATTGATATGTAACTAGTGTACACGACCCGTCCAAAATGACGGGATTCGATATTTCCTTCAGACAAATTTTACTCCAGCTGTGGATGCCCAACAAATATATCCATGCCAACAGTACCCGCCATCAAAATATTCTTGTACTTGTGCACTGGTGAAACTCGTATCACAGATACGGTCATTGAAGCTGGGTTAAGGGTGCGTTCACACTACGAGCGGAGCGAGCGGAGCGGAGCGGCGCGGAGCGGAGCGGCAATAATGCTTGTACACGTTTGAATGCAGAAACGCTTGGGTGTTCACACGACAAGCGGAGCGGAGCGGCGCGGCGCGGAGCGGAGCGGAGCGGCACGCTCGGGAAATTCGTTGGGATTTTTTGACGCTCGCTCCGAGCGTTTCTCCTCGGCTCCGCCTTTGGATCGTCATATCTTACAGGGGTAGAATTGTCGTTTGAGTTAAAAAAATCTAGTATATAACTATTTATTTGTACAACTAGTCATATAACAATTATAACTGATAGTGTCACATGTAATATTTTAGTGTAATTTCACCCATTTGGGTTCATTAATCATTTATTTCTATTTTATTCTGCTTTCTCTGATAAGTTATTTTATTATTTCTTCAGTTTAAGGAATTTATTTTGCTTTTCTCGTGATGTAGTTTCATCTTTCTTGTGTTGCTGTGTATTTTATTATATGATCTTGATTAAAGTATAATTATGTACGATTTTTTGATAAAGTTTTCATTTTTTCCGTAAAATGGGGGAAAAAGGAGGCCGTATGATGATGAGGAGGACTCAATGAGTGTCAAATACACAATAAGTTGCAAAATTTTATGAGCTTGGGTGATTTTTTCCAATACTAACGGAAAGCATATCAGTGTTTCGAGAACTATTTGGTCAAGACAAGTCAATATTTGTCAGTATTTTTCACTTAGGTTTCTCTGGCACAACCCTGAATTTCTGAAGGGAATTACTTTACGTTCACTCACGTTTAAGTCACCACAAGACTTTTTTTGTTCGTACTGGCCTACGAAAACCTGTAGTAATATATGTGATACAGCCTATATGGAAAAACTTTAATTTTGCTTAAACTACTTTGCTTTACATGTATCCTCAATAAAAATTTGTGTATTGCTAAACAGCAAATTTATCTAATCTCGTTGGAAATTTTTCTTTCTATAAGGGATTGTAGTACATCAAAAGTTGCCGGCTTCATCCGTAAATACTCGTAGAATTGTGATTCATCTCTCCTCAGTGCTTCGAAGAGATAGTGGTATTCTCCATAGCGATCTCTCCTCATGTTGATGGGATGGATCCAGTGTTTCCGTTTTGCCGTCGAGCAACAGAAGCGCATTCACGGAACGCTCCATAGCGACTGATGCTTGTGTAGGTCGCTCTGCTCAGCTCACATGTGAACACACGCGCCGCGCCGCTCCGCTCCGTGCCGCGACGCTCCGCGCCGCTCCGCTCGCTCCGCTCGTAGTGTGAACGCACCCTTACACGGAGGGTGACTTCCCCAGGGTGACGCCCCTACCCTACCCCTCTCACCCGCTCAAGCTTCCCCACTTGCGTTTAGACGGAGGGTGAGATGCCCAGGGCTGCCGAAATTAGTGCATTCAGCAAATATACGAGTTTCCCTTAGAAAAATGTATTTTAATTTCTCTGGAGTGAGAATTTTACTATGGGCAACTTCATAAAAAGGGATCTATTGATTTCGAATGACAATAATTGCAAAATAAATGTAGGCAACCCCTCAAACTATGTCAATATGAATGAGATTTATTTTGGTGCTGCTGCAGAAAGCATTCTCCTGAGAAATGTCAACAAAATATGTACCAAAAAACTAGAAGAGTTTGGATTGAAAGATCTTAATAAATGTAATTCAATAATACCATATTCAATGCATTTCTCCAATTTTGCGAAAAAGGAGCAGCATGAAAAAATCAATATGAAGTGGCGAGAACTGTTTGGTCAAGATGCTCCTTTCAAGACAAAAATTGTGTCTGAAAAATTCTGGTACGCAGTTCTGTTACTCGCTACTTCCCGAGTTCATGATGCAGCTTTTGTCAATACCGCAATATTTTGCCGCAGCTAGAAAATTTTTTTGACCCTAACTACATAATAGCAAAAAACAGGATTTCGTTAAAAAGAGCAAGACTAAATGCATGAATGAGATCAAAATCTACATTAGAGAACACAGACTGCAAAAATTTGAACCATTACGGTAGCTTAGTCAACAAATTAAATAAAAAACATTGGCAGATGAAGGAAGAAGAGGTGGAAAAAGTTTCATTCTAGCAGGAAAAGTAGGTAAAACCTTTAAATTTTCGTTTTATTGCTAGTTAAATAGATTTGGTACGCTCTAACAATTTTTGGTACGTTTTCATGAAGGTTTTGAACGATCATCAGAAAAAAATCGGCAACCCTGGAGATAACAGTGACTGAGTGAGGATATCGAAATGTAATTCAAGGTACGTGCAGAAAAGAAGATACTATTTTTAACCTGTAAACTATTTCACAGAGGCCGGCTTAAGATCAACGTATTCGTGAAGAATTCAAGAATTACTTCTCAAACGAAGGTTAAGTGCCTTGGCAGAAACGAATGTGTCAATTAGATTAATAAGGGAGGGAGGCGAATCAATAAAACTTAGCGCGTATATAGCTTCTTATATGAACTTAATGCTCAAACTAAGGAATAATAAAATATAGCTTGCCCAGCAAATGTATCTAGAGATAAAAATAAATGAAATATGCGCGATAGAGTCTGATTACAGGATATAGAAATAAGTAACAAAAATTATATCAGTCTAAGTCCTATCACGAGCCATCTTGTGTTAATAATAGCATGATAGCGAACAATTTGTGCTACTATTGTTAGAGGTAATTTCTTTTGAATTAGATCGAAAATTATTTCAGTGATAGTACATGATAAAAAAATATATTTACAGCCGCAATAAATACAATCAGACTGACGCTATGCTCTCAATAAATCTATCAATGTGAAAACTTTAGCCTTCAGCCACTTTTCCAGATCAGGAGAGACTTTTTGCATTAAGATTACGCATGAGAACATGACGACAGAGCAGCTAAGAGATGCATCCTGCCTTCAAGACTGTCTGAAGCGAACTGTCGCTCTGGCGCTCTGAGCCTCTGAGGCAGTCCCAGCATGTGGGGCAGCAGCGTCGACACCATGGTAGACTAAAGGAGGTACCGTCACTTCTACGGGGACAGCCACGCACATTCGCTAATTCGATTAGCCAATAGGAGGCTTCATTTCAATCAAGCCAGATGACGTCACATACACACCATGACGTCAGCGGCGGCGGCAGCGTACTACTACTACGTAGCGTACTCTGCCCTGCCAGACGTACGATCAACAACATGGCCGACTGCCGGCGTGCCTCCGCAAATAACGGATTTGGATTTTTAAAAAATTTAATTCCGTCCTGATACTTACAAATCTACCAGAACTAAAAGGTTATCGATCTTCAATTTTATCATTCCGGCAGCTTCATAAATAGACAGCTCTATCCAAACTGTAGGAAAATTTACTTTATTCAATCATACAAAACGTTTTAATACTTTTTCCATGCAGATGAAGCTGACTATTGTGCGCTGTGTTTAATCGTAAAAAAGGATAATATAAGATTCAGTTTCAGATATTTATTTGAAATAAAACCTGCGATATATTCTGCATGTAAGTTCACGAACTGAATGAGCAGGAGTATCGATTTACAGTTGTATATCCTTTTTCAGCATCTAAACTTCTAAGCTAAAAAAAGACTTCCGATAAGAAGGCACCATTTAGTTTTGGAGTTAAGGGAAATAGAAACAGTGAGTTAAGAAAGAAGTTTATGAAAAGAGACAGAAGTAGACGAAGAAAGTAATAGGTGCTGAAAAACAGGACAGCAGTGAACCGAAAAAATGGTCAAAAAATCCTAAAGACTACTGTATTTTAACGAAAGGCTTACCTAACCTTTCGCTCAAGAACTTGTACATTTCCCATGGAAGCGCTAAGAACAGAGAGCTTTGATTATTGTTATCGTTGTGAGGGGAAGTTATAATTACTCGCGTTCACATTGTTGCGATGATGATATGAATAAATGATATAATACCGAAAATCTAGATGAATATGACATCATTTCATAACTTCTCCCCACAAAAAATGGTGTTTCATAAACAGGAAGGAATAAGGCACCAATCGGTGTGGAAATAAGAAATCAGGAAATCTATGCACGAGGTGTGTTCCCAAATATGGTTTGGATGGAAGCATCAAGGTATGAAATTTACAATGAAAAATCTACCATGGATATGTAAGGTTGCAGAGAATAGGATGGCAATGGACCGAAAAAAAGTTGGTACAAACTAAACAAAATATTTCATGGTTAGATTATTGGTAGTACAGGCCTCCCTACCGCAACAAAGTTCAATCAAAGGAAGTTAGAAATCATTCAATATGAACTTGACACAACGGGGAATGTGTGCACAAGATTTGTTCCTACACAAGACTCCATCACACACGTAATTAAATGAGATTATTAGTTAGTTTAAACCTCCCTATCCGCAACATAGGCGATCCAAAGAGAGAAGGATAGATTAGATTAGTCGTTAGTTTTAGCCTTCCTACCCGCAGCAACAAATGCGATCCAAAAAGAGCAAGGAGGAAGGCACCATTCAGTATGGAGTTAAGGGAACGCGGAATCTATGCAGAAAGGGCATGGAAACAGTAAGTTATGAAAGAAGATTATGAAACAAGATCAAATTTGAAGATGTAGTAGGTGCTGAAAAACAGGACAGCTGTGAACCAAAAAAAATGTTCCTTAACACAAGAAAGACATTTCATTTAAACGAAAGGAAAGCCTACCCAACTCTCAGCTCGGGCCCTCACATTTTCCCCGAGGGATTGCTAATTCCCATGGATGCAATAGTTGTGTCCCTCTGAGGGGGAAGAGTGAATAAAAATCCGTTACTTTTGTTCATTCCAATCTGTGTTTCCCTTAAAGGGCTACCGCATTCAATATCACTCACGAGTTACGCCACAATATTTTCATGTTGAAAAATTATGAATAGTTCAATCGCTAATTAAAAACAAATAATGACAGCAGTGAATCGAAAGATGATCTGCAACGCAATCAAAAACGTTTTCTATTCACAATAAATTGATGGCTTACGTTAGTCGTGGGACTTTGAATCTCCTTCCATAAAACACCCAGTTTTCATAATGAAAACTGACTAGTTCTACAGATTAGGTTACAACATAGATTCAGCCTTCCTTGCTGTTCAAAGCGAGCACAGCTGAAGGACTCTACATATTCTCTCGTAGAACAACAAGTTTTAATTAAAAATACTGACTAGTTCTATAAATTAGGTTGCGACATAGATTCAGTCTTCCTTACCACAACAAAGCTGCTCAAAGTGACACAGTCGGGGGACTTTACATATTCTCACATAGAACATCAAATTTTTATTATAAAAACTGACTAGTTCTATAGATTGAATTCCGACTTGGGTTTAGCCTCCATTCCCTTACTACAATGCAACCGTTCAAAGAGAGGAAGGAAACGCCAAGCACCGGAGTTGAAAGGAACTGCATAATTAATACAAAGGGTGTTTCCACACAAGAGAACCTCAGTATAGGAACAATAAATTGAGGAGTAAGGTTATGAAACAAAATTAAACCTGAAGAAGAAAGTCATAGGTGATGAAAAACAGGACACCAATGAACCAAAAAAATTTGGTCTTAACCTAAGGAAACGAAGCATTTTAATTTGAACAAAAAGAAGGCCTACTAAACTCTCAGCTCTGGACTTTACATCACTTGTTCTATAAGATTAGATTAGATTATAAGTTAGTTTAAGCCTCCCTAACCGCTACAAAAAAAGAGCGTATCGAAGAGAGGAAGGAGGAAGGCACCATTTAGTATGGAGATAAGAGAATGAGGAATCTATGCAGAAGGGGCATAGAAACAGTAAAGTTGAGAAATAAGTTCATGAAATAAGATAAAAGTTGAAGAAGTAAGTGAGGTACTGAAAAACAGGACAGTAGTGAACCGAAAAAGGTGGTCCTTAACATAACAAAGAACATTTTATTTCAACAAAAAGAAGGCCTACCTAACTTTCAGCTCGGGCCCTCACATTTTTCCCCTGGGAGCGCTAATTCCCATAGATACAATAGTTGTATCCCCCTGAGGGGTCACTTGTTCTATAAGGATGGGAACAAAATATGAGCCAACAACTCGTCCCTGAATAAATATTCCTATTACTTAGAAATATATTTCGTTTCTAATATCTCGATGTTACGTAAACTTTTGACGATAATGAATTAAATAAACTATTTTTTTCATCAAAAACAATAATTGGTACACCACCGACCACTCAAGGCACGTTTAACATTTTCCGGCTAATAAATTCCGAAATGTACACCCAGGACAACATAAAACTGAGCATTTAAATCTAGGTAAGGTGTAGTCGTACATAATGACTTGCTAAACATCATAGAGCGCAAATGGAAGCCCTCCTAATGCACAAGCGCTATCTTCAAACATCAGGACTAGTGCTCTGCATACCAGTAAGTTATTGTTATTTTTATTATTATTATTTTTACTATTTTTATTTTTATTATTATTATTATTATTATTATTATTATTATTATTATATAAGAAAGTTTTAGCCTCCCTTAACCACGACAAAGATGTTCCAAGAGAGGAAGGAGGAAGGCACTATTTATTATGGAGTTGATGGAACTCGGAATCTATGCACAAGGTGCACAGAAATAGTAAGCTAAGAAAGAAGTTCATGAAACAAGAAAAAGTTGAAGAAGAAAGTAGTAGGAGCTGAAAAACAAGGCAGCAGTGAATTTAAAAAAAATGGTCCACAACAAAACAAAACCTATTCCATTTCAAAAAGAAGGAAGCCTACCTAAAGTTTAGCTCGAGCCCTCACATAGTCCCCCTAGGAGCGTTAATTCCCACAGATACAATAGTTGTACCCCCTGAGGGGCATACCAGTAAATAAAGAAGTATTAAATAAAAAAATGAACTGTTAAAATCGAAAAGGAAAAAATATATCATAATAGACTACAGATTAGATTATTAGTTAGTTTAAGCCTACATCTCCTCAACAAATGAGATCCAAAGGGAGGAAGGAAGAAGGTCCCATTTAGTATGGAATTAGGGGAACGCGGAATCTATGCAGAAAGGGCATAGAAACAGTAAGATGAGAAAGAAGTTCATGAAACAAGATCAAAGTTGAAGAAGAAAGTAGTAGGTGCTGAAAAAACAGGACAGCAGTGAACCAAAAAAAGATGGTCCGCAACAAAACAAAAACCTATGTTATTTTGGCAAAAAGAAAGCCTATTTAACCTTTAGCTTGGTCCCTCACATTTTTAATAGACTATAAAGATAAACATTAGAAAGACCAGTTCACGTCAAACTTACTATTTGGGTACCGGTTCTTCTAGCTCAGTGCGAGTGGGAAGCCTACGACGCATCTTTCACCAACTATTGGATGCATGTTCCAAATCAATCATTCAAAACGGTAAAATAGTTCTTACACACAATTGTATGATCATCAATAAGCAGAAGTAAATTAATCGGCACGCTCAGAAGCAAACTGCGTTGTTTAATAACAAGACAACACTCCAGATAACTTTTTAAAAATTACGTTAACTTTGTAGAGACTGCCGGGCAGTGTACCTATCCCAACATAAGCCGTAGAATGCAAAAACTTGAAAGGTAAGCATAACTCTAGTTACGTGTGTATTTTCACAGCCAGTCTAAAGCTTATCAAATAATTCATTTAAAAACCAAAACAATGATTATGTCATAAGAATGCAAAGGTTTCAATGAGTAAATCCAATTTTTTTTGCCGAGTTCCAATTACGAGAAGAAAACAAGGATAACAAATATGTGTAGCGCGTAGATAATAATGCTTACTTATAACGCTTGACCCTAGCAATACACCAAACCAAATCAATTAATAAACCTTGCACTACCATCCATTAATGTGTTGTAAGCGAGAACAGATGACGACATAATAGTTCACAGCCTTAAATTATAAACAGGCAAAGAAAAAAGGTTTATCACACGCTTGATACAATATAACACCTCATAGCCTTAAATTCATCTGACACGAACAAAATAAGGCTAGCACAAGTCGAAAACTAAGTTGTTGTTCATTAAGAGTCATTGGGAGTTTAATTAACGCCACTTACTGAGCTGAGAGCGAGTAATGCGCAGATATTTGTACAAATGTAGGTTGTATGGTGCCTCGGACAGAATGATGAGCCTCAGCATGCCTGACTAAATGTCTCAAGTTTGGCCACAGCAGACAGGAATAGCACCAGGCCATCCAGAAAACACAAATATAAGTTTACTCTCAAGTCCAAATTTACTGGCTCCACTTGGCTACCAAATGAGAGAGACAAATTATGTCACACAGAAATTTTGCCTTATCTCAATCATTTTTTTTAGTGTTAATTTGGTTTACAGCTGAGTAATCGAGTAAGTAACACTACCACTAAAATTAAGCTTTGTTATATTTCAATCGGAATGTATGAAGTGTTGCTGTACATACAGCAACGGGGAAGTCATGGGTTTTACAGGAGGAAACAGTAACTCGCACGTAATTGATTCTAATGAAATAACAGTACTATAGGCATAAATTAATTGTGCACACAGAAGTACATTCAAACAGCTGCTCTGCAACATATTCGCCCAATGTGTCCATACCACTATTGCCAGCAGCCTACACTCATGTAATTATATTCCAGAAACGATTTAAAACGAACTGAATCATGTTATACAACAAAATTTATTATATTTCACCCTAGAACATGAGAACAAGGACTCAGGAGAAAAGTGCAGTGAATCACTTGTGCATCCCAGAAAAGGTACCCTGCAGAGCTCTATCGTGAGCTCTGATTGACTATAATGTTCTACATCTGAAGAAAACTTTCTTTCCATTTTTATTTTGGAACAGTAGGTGGGATGTTTAGGGCAGTTATCATGAATTAATTCACAAACATTTTAGCTGAAGCCTAGTAAGTAACTGATTTGATTCAACAGATACTGCAAGAGCCTCTAATAAAAAATAATTGCACGAAAGATTTACTGCACAATTCAAGTCCCTTCTGCAGATCAACAGACCGAATATACCTTTGAAACGACACAGAAAGGTGGAAACAGGAAACTTGCTCACTGAAAATGGAACAACTTATAGTGCAGTGAGTCAAAGAATTTTTTCAGCTGCTGGTGATGCAAGTCTGTTTTCATGACGAGGTAACCGGAGCTCTAGAGGCAGCATCTTCCACTTCCTGCAGCAAAAATTCCTCTAATATTGGTGGTTCAGTTGAATACCGCAGCAGCTTTTAGCTCCTCTTCATCCACCTTGATGACGTTGAAATTATTTCAGTTTCATCCGGTACCTGAAAGGCAAATAAAAATGAGTGAATTTCTCAAGTTAGCAGTTTTTGAATTTGTTTTTGGCTCAATAAGCACACATTTTAGTTGGTAGTAAGGGTACAGATTGAAATTTGTCAGTGGAAATATGATAAATCAAGATGCAGGTGAGAGTTTTAATAAAAAGGTTCAGCTGTACAGAGAGATGATGTTGAATATGAAGCAATATTGAAATGCATACACAAGGAAATGGAGGCAATGATAAACTATAGTGTAATACAGAATGTAAAAATACAAGGAGTCAAAAGGGAGAAAGTGATAGGGGAAAAGAGCAAAAAGGAGCTGTGGAAAAATTAAAAAATAAGAGAAAAAAGGAAAAATTAAATGTAATAGGCAGTGAAGTACTGTACATAGCATCAAGTACAACAAATAAGGCAGAGAAGTACTGTACATAGGTTCATGTACAAACAAACAAGGTAACACACTCACGCTGGTTCTCACAATTTTTCATTAACAGTTATTGTTGGGTGATATTAGTCATGCAAAACAACGGTTTTATTTGATGGCGGTTTATTTGCAAAAAAAACGTGTTTTTTGTGTGTTTTTTTTGTTCTTTTTTTGCACACACCTAAATTTTGTTAGGTATATGTTTGTTTATTTTTGGTCACATAAAATTCATTAATATCCATGTTCTTTAGTCAAGATTTTTTGTAATAAAAACATCAAAAGAAAACCATACTGTAAAAGTGTGGCAGATAACATACAATTACCTAGAGAAGTCTAAGAAGAACAGCAGGAGACACAGAACTTATATTGATGAAGTCAAAATTTAGAGCTTACTATCTCTACTATGATTTTACTTTAATGTGACCAAAAGATCAGACATAGTAGAGGTAGTAAGCTCTGAATTTTGGCTCCATCTATTTAAGTTCTGTGGCTCCTGCTGTTCCTCTTAAGACTCCTTCTGGTAATTGTGGGTTATCTGCCATCACTTTTACTGTATGGTTTCCTTTTGATATTTTTATTACAAAAAATCACAACTAAAAAAGAACATTGATATTAATGTATTTCATGTGACCAAAAAACCATGCTGTTTTTTCTAAAAATATGTTTTTTTTTTCCTAAAAAACATGACTAAGAAACTGGATATTAATATATTTCATGTGACCAAAAAATTGAAAATAAAAAATCATGCTTTAAAAAAAACATTTGTATAACATGAATATTAATATATTTTATGTGACCATAAAACCATGCTGATTTTTTCACATTTTTTAGTCAATTTACAGTTTAATTCGCTCACAGAAATTAAAAATTCCGTTCCAAAGGATCACTAAAGGAACACATTTTAAAACCTTTTACATGAATGACATTCTGCTTGCAGATGCATTATTTTTGAGTTATGCAACTTCAAAATTTTTGTCTTTCATGGCAGTCAGTTCCAGTCAGTTGCGCGCTTGAGCTGGAGCTGTTAAAGTAGGTTTGGGTACATGTAATTTATCATTAGCCAACCCTGCGGAGCCTGAACCCACTTCTAGGATGTTCTAGTTAATAACACAATAAACGTTTTCACCCAAAAATACTAGCAGGGCTGGGAAAGTGAATACTTGAATCTACAGTATTCACTCCTACGCTTTTGCTAATGTTCTACGGTGCCCGCCATATTGAAACTGATGTCAACTGCATATTGATTTTAATATTCACTACCCCAGTTACCCCAGTCCCGCTAATATTTGGGTGCGGAATTTTCAATTTCCTTTAGCGCATTAACCTGCATATTGACCATTTTTTTACAAAAAAAACATGTCTAAAAAATATGGATATTAATATATTTAATTTGACCAAAAAATCATCTTTTTTCAAACAAGTTTTTTTAAAAAGTGTTTAACATTCATTTTCTGGTCATGACTTCTGTGAAGAAAATGGATATTAACATGTTTTATGTGACCAAAAACTATGAATTTTTCTAAAAAAATTATACAAAATATCATAAATATAAAACATGGATATTGAAATATTTTATCTAGCCAAAAAAACCATACTGTTTAAAAAAATGTTTTTTTTTATGAAAAATCATTGATATGTATTTTTGGGCATTTTTTTGTAAAAAAAAAACATTTTTCTACAAAAGCATGGTTTTTGGTCACATAACGTACATTCATTTACACATTTTTAGTCATGATTTTTTGTAAAAAAAAAGATGTTTTAAAATAAACAGCATGGTTATACGAGTATATGGTCATATTTATTATATTGACATCCATGATTTTTAGTCATGATTTCTCTGTAAAAAACAATAATTTGTTCAAAAAACCCGCATTGGGTTTTTGATCACATAAAATATATTAATATCCACATATTTTAGTCATGCTTTTTTGTAAAAAAATGTTTTTTGAAAGAACAAGCATGTTTTTTGGTCACATAAAAGATAATAGTACCCATGTTTTTTTAGTCATAAATTTTTTGGAGATAAACATGTTAAAAAAAAACAATATATATGGTTTTTAAGTCCCGTAAAATATATTAATATCCATGTTTTTATAAGTCATGATTTTTCTGTCGAAAACAGCATTGGTGTTTTTGGTCACATAAATATAATAATATCCATATTTTTAGTCATGTTTTTGGTAAAAATAACATGTTTTAAAAAAAAAACATGGTTTTTTTGGTCACATCTCTATCAATGACCATAAGTAAAGATATATTATTACAACACACTATTTGGGAAGTTGAAAGTGATTCACATGCATTGTAAAATAAATGAAATATCAAAACATGAAACCACAGATAATAAAAAATTCAATACAAACATAGAAAACCATGAATTAAGAAGTATGTTGTTTTATCGTATAATCGGACATGAAAACAAATAATGTCAAGTGGTTCTTTTCCTTGCTGAGTTATTTTCAAAAAAAATATTAGAAAAAAATATCCACGTTTTTTTAGCCATGTATTTTTTTGTAAAACCACACGTTTTTTTTTAAACAGCACGGTTTTTTCTGAGTTGCATCTCTATGTGATATACGCCAATTTATTGGTGTTATTTAATAACAATCCCAATGTCACATAGCCTTAAATATAAAAAACAAGTCTAAAAAAACAAAAACCAATTTAGTAAGACTCATAAAAAATGACAAGTAAAGAAATCAGCCCTTAATTTGGAAAATGTTCTCCATTTCATTTTTGCTTGTATGTATTCCTAAGTGGATTACCAGACTCATTTTACTTCTATTAAGAAACATGAAAGGAGAGCAAAAAACAAATACAATCATTGACATGAACATAAGACATGCTTTTTTGAAACATGGCTCTGTTGCTTCACATGACATTTTTGAAGCACTCACAATAAAATTATGATAAGCAGCATGAATTTGCACCTCATATCTTAAAAAAATATTGATAGCAGCTCACCATGAATGGTAAGCATAGAACAACAGTTAGATATATATAAAAATGCATTTCCAAGGATGCTTAGAACAGTGTCATTTTCAAAAAGATGATTCCCATAAAAAGCAGCACTTTACAATGGAAATTCATGGACAAGATTTTGCATCTCTTTTGTCATCTTTCACCTTGACATTTAGCTACAAAGTAGAAAGTTATTAAGAGTTAATCTAAAAATTTCAGATTTGATAGGCTACATAAGAAAAAAAAGCTACTCTGAATTTTTATTATTATTATTATCATTATTATTATATAAGAAAGTTTTAGCTTCTCAGAACCACAACAAAGATGTTCTAAGAAAGGAAGGAGGAAGGCACCATTAAGTATGTAGTTGAGGGAAGGGGGTATTTATGCACAAGGTGCACAGAAACAGTAAGCTAAGAAAGAAGTTCATGAAGCAAGAAAAAATTGAAGAAGAAAGTAGTAGGTGCTGAAAAACAGGACAGCAGTGAACCAAAAAAAGATGGTCCGTAACAGAACAAAAACCTATTCTATTTCAACAAAAAGTAAGCCTACCTAACCTTTAGCTCAGGCCCTCACATAGTCAAGCTATTCTGAAAATGCATCCAATATACAGTACACAAGTTTTACAGTCTGCAGTCCAAACTAGCTTTCATGCTGAGCACTGCAGGTTCTAAGCTTTCTACTTGCTAATTTCAACATAAAGGAGAGATCAAAATTTCAACAATGCCAGTGAAGTTTTTTTTATTGTAAACCTGGTCAAATTTGTCATCTCATCTTACTTCCTGAATAATTTAGACATAAAAATTTAGATACTATTAGAGCTGATAGCACCCTATCACAAGATTTATGTTACCTTTTTAGTATGAAAAGCTCAATGCTATTAAAATTTTTTTGAAAATAAGCAGTATGTCATTAATCAGCATAGAATTTGTGCACATTATTTTCTTCTTTCTTTATTTCCTTTATACTTCAAATTTCAGGCGAGTCAACAGCATTTTCCTATTGAACAAGCATATCGAATTTTAAATCGTCTACTGCATCTTTTTCAAAGATTTGACAGAGAGATGCAACTTCATCAAGGGAAAAAATCAGTTATGAGCAATCCATTTTAAATTAAATTTAAATAATATTCAAAGTTCAATTTTTTACCTTCCAGGTCCAAAGTCCTGTGATCATAACACCACAGCACAACACCTGTTTTCAACACCACTTAGTGCATCTTTAATGCTGATAGGATTCTTCGGTAGTCGGTGTTTTTGAAATGGCGGCTGCAAACATGAATTCGACATTAAAATCATTAACTGGACAATTCCACTCGGCGCAATCAATTCTTTAAAATTGAAACCAGGGCATTGAAATATCTAGGGTAAATTTTCAGAATTATTCTGACACCAAATAACTGAAAACTATTTAATTTAACTTGAGGCGGCGACATTGCACTTCACTCGACTCGTCAACACTTCGTTTGAACGGCACGGCTAGATTCAAGATTGTCGTACCAGGAACGATAACAGTGATGCCAGATTTCGGGTTAGCAGTGTTGCCAGATGTAATCTAAGCGTTGCTATTGGTGCGATGCCATGACGTCGCATACACACCACTCGATTTTTCAAAAGACTGGTTTGCTGCTACCTCTTTTAAGTATACCGTGGTCGACACGCACGGGGTAGTAGTGGGAGGCGTTAGACAGGGGGATTTGGGGTTTTTTGAAGAGGCGGGGAGGGAGAGAGGGCGTTGCCCCGGGGAAGTCACCCTCCGTGTAAACCCAGCTTGAGCGTCCTTGTGAGCGTCACAGGCACACGCACCAACCAATCAAGCAGTAAAGCTGCGTTTACACGGAGGGTGACTTCCCCTGGGCAACGCCCTCTCTCCCTCCCCGCCTCTTCAAAAAACCCCCAATCCCCCGGTCTAACGCCTCCCACTACTACCCCATGCGTGTCGACGCTGCTGCCCCACATGCTGGGACTGCCTGTGGAACGACGGAGAGACAGTGCGCTCCAGACAGTCTTGAGGGTAGGATATATGTCTTGGCTGCTCTGTCGTCATGTTCTCATGCGTAATCTCAATCCAAAAAGTCTCTCCTGATCTGGAAAAGTGGCTGAAGGCTAAAGCTTTCACATTGATAGATTTATTGAAAGCAAAGCGTCAGTCTGATTGTATTAATTACGGATGTAAATATAATTTTTTTATCAAGAACTATCGCTGAAATGATTTTCGATCTAAATTCAAAAGTAATTACCTCTAACAATAGTAACACAAATTGTTCGCTGTCATGCTATTATTAACACAAGATGGCTCGTGATAGGACTTAGACTGATATATTTTTTTTACTTATTTCTATTTCCTTTTATCAGACTCTATAGCGCATATTTCATTTATTTTGGTCTCTATATACATCTGCTGGGCAAGTTATATTTCGTTATTCCTTAGTTTGAGCATTAACAATAACGTCATAAAAGAAGCTATATCTGCGCGAAGTTTTATTGATTTGCCTCCATTCCTTATTCAACCAATTGACACATTCGTTTCTGCCAAGGCACTTGGCCTTCGTTTAAGAAGTAATTCTTGAATTCTCCACGAATACGTTGATATCTTATGCCGGCCTCCGTGAAATAGTTTACAGGTTAAAAATAGCATCTTCTTTTTTGCACGTACCTTGAATTACATTTCGACATCCTCACTCAGTCAACTGTTATCTCCAGGGTTGCCGATTTTTTTCTGATTGAATAAAACCTCCATGAAAACGTACCAAAAATTGTTAGAGTGTACCAAATATATTAAACTAGCAATAAAACGAAAATTTTAGGGTTTTACCTACTTTTCCTGTTTGGATGAAATTTTTCCTCCTCTTCTTCCTTCATCTGCCAATTTTTTTATTTAATTTGTTGACTAAGCTACCGTGATGGTTCCAATTTGTGCAATCTATGTTCTCTAACGTAAATTTTGATCGCATCGTGCATTTAGTTTTGCTCATTTTAACGAAATCCTGTTTTTTGTTTTTCTGTAGTTAAGCTCAAAAAATTCTCTAGCTGCAGCAAAATAAAGCGGTATTGACAAAAGCTGTAATTTACTCGGGAAGCAGCGAGTAACAAAGCTGCGTATCAGAATTTTTCAGACACAATTTCTGTCTTGAAAGGAGCATCTTAAACAAACAGTTCTCGCCACTTCATCTTTATCTTTTCATGCTGCTCTTCTTTCACGAAATTGGAGAAATGCATTGAATATGGTGTTATTGAATTACATTTATTAAGATCTTTCAATCCAAACTCTTCTAGTTTTTTGGTACATATTTTGTTGACATTTCCCAGGAGAATGCTTTGTGCAGCAGCACCAAAATAAATCTCATTTATATTGACATAGTTTGTGGGGTTGCCTACATTTATTTTGCAATTATTGTCATTCGAAATCAATAGATCCCTTTTTATGAAGTTGCCCATAATAAAATTCTCACTCAAGAAAAATTAAAATTCATTTTTGTAAGGGGAACTTGTACATTTTCTGAACGCACCAATTTCGGCACCCTGGGCATCTCACCCTCCGTCAAAACGCAAGTGGGGAAGCTTGAGCGGGTGAGAGGGGTAGGGTAGGGGCGTCACCCTGGGGAAGACACCCTCCGTGTAAACCCAGCTTATTTAACATTTATTATCAGCCGAGAAAGTTCTGAAAACATTTTCTATATTTTTTTCCTCGCGATAAGCTGCACTTGCTTACAATAGATTCAATTTTAACTCAATATTTTAGACTTTATAAAGAAATGTGAGCAGACGCCAGGTGTTTCATATCATGTGGATGGTATCTGTGATACCAACCAAGCAAGCTGATCCCCATTGTAATAACATAGGAGAAATTACGTATATGTAATTTCTCCGTATATTACGATATATGTATATGTTTGGCTCTTCCGCTCTCTCTATATATATATATATATATATATTTATATATATATGTAAGTATATATATATATATATATATCTATAACAGCCGAAATCCTTCCCTAAGCCAGCATCCACACTAAATTAATAGATGGGTCAGTGTTGGCTGAACTTATTTCTGAAGTCTGATCGATATTTTGATCTCAAATGGGAAATAGTAGAAAATTATCTAATACCGAACACGGGATCCAAGACTCATTTATAGCTCATTCAATACTGGGCACATAAGCCAATACTCGGAATTGTCCATCCAATACTCGAAAAATATCCCCGGGACGTCTTCCAAGTCTTTCCACCATATCCACGCATGTTTAGCCCGTCGGCTTCAGAATATGAATAGTTACCTAACTTAGGTCACTTCAGAATGTTACGTTTAAGTTGGTTGTATGACTCCGGACATGTAACCGCATAATGAATTTACAAATGTATAACTCCAAACTCCTTTTCAAAATTTGAATGAAATTCTAAAAAATAAAACGGAAAAATTGTGAAGAAAAAAATGCTCCCTTCAAATTTTTTTTTGAAGAACCTTGCGTGTACATTCGAAATATTTATATATATTCAGGAACTGAAGTTATGATGAGTAACCAAGTTGTTTTTAAAACAAATGCCTACACAAGTCATGTCCAGTTCACTCACAAATACAAATATCTTCAGGTCAGAATATATTCAGAGCAGAAACAAATGATGAAGAGGATATTAATTGAGTCTCCAATGCTTATGTCTTCAATTAGCCTACAATATTGAACAGATCTATAATTAGAATATTATTAATCATTTCATATAAGTAGTTCATTTCACTGTAGTCTGCTTCTCGCTGTCTGCAAGGCTCGGTCTGCATCTCCTACAAGTAGAATAATGCAAAACTTACCTTAACATTTATTACCAATACTACCTGAGATGTAATATTAATACTACAAAATAATTATAAACTACCCTAACACTAATACAACAAAATTGAATAAATAATGATCTAAATATTGTTCAAGATTGGTTTAATTTGGTAGCTATTGGTCAGCTTAATATATAGGGATAGATCATTTATTATTAATGCATAGAATAAATTGGCAGGAATGTTGATAAATTAGCTATCAGAACTGATATAT
The DNA here is from genome assembly GCA_030386875.1 of Morinoia aosen. NCBI lineage: Eukaryota > Metazoa > Arthropoda > Malacostraca > Amphipoda > Talitridae > Morinoia > Morinoia aosen. The sequence goes on from CM059560.1 coordinate 3,665,379, forward strand.
AACTACTGCAAGTTATTGATATAGACATCCGGTTGAGAGTATATAATATATATATATACTTATATATATATATATATATATATATATATATATATATATATATATATATATATATATATAGAAAAAATTATATACAATGATCAAATTTACATATGTTACCCTGGATTTTTTTTTAACTATTCCACAGGTTGCCAGATTCACTCACCACACACCAGCGCGTGTCAGCACGGGTTGCCAGATACACTCACCAAACACCTACGCGTGTCACCACGAGTTGGCAGATACACTCACCACACACCTGCGCGTGTCACCACGGGTTGCCAGATACACTCACCAAACACCTACGCGTGTCACCACGAGTTGCCAGATACACTCACCACACACCTCGAGCGCTGATTGGTCGTTCAGCGAGAGCGCTTCGGTGCAGTGGGGTGGCGCTTTTGTGCTTGTGTGGTGGTGAGCGCGTACAGCTAGGTGGAACCACCACAGGTCCCCCCCTGTTGTTTTTTAAGTTTCCGAGTACCTCAATGGATATTTGGTTTTCTTGTTGAGAAGGGCGTTCGTATGAAGACAGCGTCTCGTCTGAGGCTATTGGAGGGTCGTTAGCCGCTAGAAGATCGTTGGACGGGGGTCTGGTTGAGTGTTTTTCGTCAGGCGGAATTAAGCTGATCGACGAGCCGGTATCGACGAGATACCGAGTATTGTTGGAGTCGGTGACGTACAACAAATCTGTGGTGCCCGGACAATTGCTGAATAATTAATAAAAATTTAGAATTTAACATAAAGTAATTTTGTACCTTTTAAACAGTCTTTTATTCAAAGATAAATAAATATTAAAATAGATTAAATCTACACCGTCTTACGAGACGAGTTGAGTGAACCTTTATGGCAACATTTTGCCAAGGCCGACCGTGAGGCTGTAGACACCAGCCCATTTGCCTAGCTACTACGTCAGGATGTAGACGTAGCGTATTCCCAACTTGAACCGTCTGGGTGAGTGTCTATTTTCTGCCAGCGTTTAATTATTGTGTTGATGAAATAACTACTACTTTCGTGCCTTGTGTTCTGTGTAAAATTTTGGTTCTTATAATACATTGAGAATTTTAGAACCGAGCTCACGATAAAATAATATAACTATTTCTTTAGATAATTCGTGATTACTAGTGCGACTTACAGACATTACGTTGAATTGTGATAATGAACTAATAATGATATGTGTCCATAGTCGTTATAGTCATTTCTTTTAAATCTTTTGTACCTAGATATAATAATTGCATTAGGCGTGTCAACGTGCTAGAAAGATGTCTTTGCATGTGTATTAACGTAAACCGTTTTCACAGGCCTACTCCGCTGCTACCCCCTTTGTCCTTTGGGCTTAGTCTTTTTCTTTTTACTCCTTCGTACTTTACACCTTTTGTCCTTTGTACACATGTACTGCTGATATCATTTATTTTAGAGGACATATTTTCCTTTAACTCGGACTACCCGATTTCGAGATACTCTCTATAATTGTTCAGCTCACTTTAACACGTTAGCAAGGCGTTGAGTCACGCTTTCTAAACGTTGCATCTCGTCGTTTAGAGTTGGTTTCCACGTACTATGAAATAAACACCGTGATTGTCCCAGTCTATTAATGTCCTCAAATAGTACGACTTTCTTTCGATATTCTCGCGGGAAGTACCCATAGAAAATAACGGTACCCCCATATTCTGGTGACCCCAGAGTGACACGAACACCCAACCTTCTGATCTGGAGTCATAATAAAAATTTAGAATTTAACATAAAGTAATTTTGTACCTTTTAAACAGTCTTTTATTCAAAGATAAATAAATATTAAAATAGATTAAATCTACACCGTCTTACGAGACGAGTTGAGTGAACCTTTATGGCAACATTTTGCCAAGGCCGACCGTGAGGCTGTAGACACCAGCCCATTTGCCTAGCTACTACGTCAGGATGTAGACGTAGCGTATTCCCAACTTGAACCGTCTGGGTGAGTGTCTATTTTCTGCCAGTGTTTAATTATTGTGTTGATGAAATAACTACTACTTTCGTGCCTTGTGTTCTGTGTAAAATTTTGGTTCTTATAATACATTGAGAATTTTAGAACCGAGCTCACGATAAAATAATATAACTATTTCTTTAGATAATTCGTGATTACTAGTGCGACTTACAGACATTACGTTGAATTGTGATAATGAACTAATAATGATATGTGTCCATAGTCGTTATAGTCATTTCTTTTAAATCTTTTGTACCTAGATATAATAATTGCATTAGGCGTGTCAACGTGCTAGAAAGATGTCTTTGCATGTGTATTAACGTAAACCGTTTTCACAGGCCTACTCCGCTGCTACCCCCTTTGTCCTTTGGGCTTGGTCTTTTTCTTTTTACTCCTTCGTACTTTACACCTTTTGTCCTTTGTACACATGTACTGCTGATATCATTTATTTTAGAGGACATATTTTCCTTTAACTCGGACTACCCGATTTCGAGATACTCTCTATAATTGTTCAGCTCACTTTAACACGTTAGCAAGGCGTTGAGTCACGCTTTCTAAACGTTGCATCTCGTCGTTTAGAGTTGGTTTCCACGTACTATGAAATAAACACCGTGATTGTCCCAGTCTATTAATGTCCTCAAATAGTACGACTTTCTTTCGATATTCTCGCGGGAAGTACCCATAGAAAATAACGGTACCCCCATAAATCTGCTGCGTTTGCCCGCGAGTAGGATGTGGCGCTTACCATCCTGTGCGGCCGTCGTTGAGCATGGCTACATGGTGTTGTGCACTTTCTTGCGCGGTCGCCGAATGTGCGGTGGTAGTAGCAGCGTACTTGGTCGAGCGTGCTTCCTTCGTTTGAGTGTTGAAGGTTTCTAGGTGCCGGAACTTGATTCCGCCAGTTGTCGCCTTTGAGGGTGTCTTCGTGCGAGCGTACTATTCTTCCTAAAATTTTCTTGAGTTCGGCTATTTCTTTCATAGCTGCGTCAAACTCGGCTCTTGACACTGTCGGGGTAGGCGATGGCTTGATCGCGTTTACGGTGACGGGCTTGGTAGTTGCGGCCCGGCACGTTGATTGCCTTGTAGTAACTTGATCTGCTATCTCTCCGTACTCGTCGTCTGTTTTTCCTTTTCCTAAGGCTTCAATCAGTGGCTGCGCTTCAGTCGGTAATTGTGCGAGATGCATGGAGCGGATGACCGAAGGTGGTAGCGGAGCTTGTCTGCAGTTGTTGAGACGCGTCATTTCCAAGAGTAATTCGGATGGCGTGCTGTCTCCGAGCGTTAGTTTGATAATGGCGTCGTAGTTGGTCTCGTCGTCGTGACGAACGAAACGTTTTGTGAGTGCGGCTTTCAGGGCGTCGAATTTACCGTTAGCCGGAGGGTTCAGCAGTACTTCTTGTACTCCGGTGATGATGTGCGCAGGTAGCCCTCCGAGGAGCGCACCGAACTTTGAAGCGTCGTTCAGATTTGGAATTTGCGCGAGATAAACTTCGCAGTGGAGGAGCCATCCTTTCATGTCGCCTTCGAAGGCGGGTAAGCGAACATCTTTCCAAGCCATGCTCCCACCTGCCGGGTCACTCTGGGGTCAACCAGTGTAGTGTTCTCCCTCAGGCTGCTTTACACTCCGGGCAGACTATGTAAATATCTTTAGACTTTGTGGTATCTATGCCCGAAGTGAGTGCCTGAGGTGCAAACGAACCCGACAGGATAAGGAATACACAACTGGAATAAAGGCCGTATTATTGAGAAGATCGCCGACAGTGTGGCACATGAGGCAAATGATTACAGGCAGGTAGTATAGTACACAGGGACGACTTGGAGGACCGACGGTTGTCGGTAAGTCGCGTCGTGCGTGCCGTAGCGGTGCGCCGTCGAGGTGGCGATGGAGGCCGTGAGGCTACTGCTTGCTGGGCAGCCGAGACTAGTGAATGCCGGAGTCACTGCGCGGAGAGTCGCAGGGAGAAGTCTTGTGTGAGCCGCTGCTGTGAGGAGGCTCGTTGGAAGACTTGTGTGAGCCGTTGCAGTGAGGAGGCTCGCAGGAAGAAGACTTGTGTGAATATCAGGGTTCCTGCGAGTGCACTGTGCGAACTGAACTGCGCTTAGCGCGCAGCTCGTTATATAGGGCTCGTAGCGGCCTCACTGAAGCGAGCTAGTCCTCTGGTTAGTGGACTCGCGGTGCCCGGTTGTCTTTGTCTGTGCTGTGCTAAACGTACGTGGGTGTATTCAGATGTTGCCTGGCTACTGGGAGCACGCAGCTTGTAGAGGCTCGGTCGGCCACCCCAGCGCCAGCGGACTCTCGTGAATGCGCCGTGGTTGGTTAGTGGCTCTCTTTGTGCGGTAAAAGTGCATTTAAGTAATACTTTCTTCAGCTCCCTATTTTCTATTCTTTCTGTTTTTTGAAGGCTTAAAAGAAAGTTAAGTCGGAGGATTGAGTGTGGTTTTTTTGACCACCGGCCCAGGGGCACCCCCTCCGGGCCTGAGGTGAGCACTGTTTCCCAACTGTTGCTTTTCTCATTCCATGTGTTTTTTCAGTTGTGTGATCTTGTGCATACTTGTCGATTCAAATGTCCTAATTCTGTACAGTTTGTATTCACTCACATTGTATAGTTTAATGTATTGATATTGTATAGTCTATTGTATTATAATTGTATAGCCTATTGTATTAGTACTGTATAGTTTACTATATTAGTATCGTATAGTGTAATGTAATAATATGCTTCTTCATTTAGGGATTGCTTCACTGTGTTGATATTGTATAGTTTACAGTGATACAATTTTCTGGAACTCGTCTATTTAGGTAATTAATAACTGAACTAGGGGCACCGTTGCTAAGTGTGCCTTCGGGAGGCGATTTGTACAGCTGTGTGTTGTATACATTGTATCATAATATTGAGTAGCTCAACTGTAATTATAGTAGGGTAGGGCTAGGCCCCTTCCGTAATGCCCCCCCCGGATCGGGGGAGGGGAGCTGGTGCTGGGCGGGGAGGCCCGGGTGGCCGCCCCCCCCAGGGCCCCTCTTTCTTCAAACCCTCGTTCTGCTTCCAAAACTAGGAACACAATTCCGGAGTCCTTCCCCCTTAACCCTGGTAACCCTCCGCCTACGATGCTTATTCCACCAAAACCCAACATTGCCGCAACCAGTACAGCACCTAGAATAAAGTCATCAACATATAGAGTACAACCTTAAGTATATCGATCCAGCTAAACCAGTGGACAAGACAAAAATTTTTGAAACAACCTTCAAAGACCTAAATGCTCCTCTCATTAGACTGACTTCCACCAGTACAGGTTTCTATGCAGTAACTGACGATGTCACTTCGGTTGATAAACTAACTTCCAGTAAAGCAATCAATGCATTCCAAAAATTGAATATAATACCAGTTATTCCCCCCGACCTAAGAGCAAAAAGATCCATTTTTGTCAGACAAATTGATAATGAAATAGGTGCAAGACCTGCCGATGAAATCAAATCAGAAATCCAACAGCAAAATTCATGGTTATCAGTCACAGAAATAGTTAAAATAAAGCAATATACTCATCTAATCAAAATTATAACTTCCGACACCACCACTGCACAGAGGATCCTCCGAGATGGGTTTTATATGTATCATACAAAAATTACACCCTATCAATGTGAACAAGAAAAATACACGCATATCCTCATCTGTTACAAGTGCTATAAATATGAAGACCACCCAACATCCAAATGCACCCAAACAACACAATATTGCTCAGAATGCTTTTCACAGGAACATACTCACCAACAATGCACAAGCACACTTAAACAATGCCTCAATTGCAATGGACCACACAGAACATTAGCATCAAGTTGCCCGTATAGGAAAAATGTAATCAAACAAAAAATCGAAAATGAAAAACAGGAGCATCACCAACAAACTCGAAACACCTATGCTGAAATTGCAAAGCACGCAATATTACAAACAAACCCTCCAGAACACACCCTCACACTAACATCACAAACACATATTAAACTGACAGCACTCATCTTGGAAGCACACATAGCAGCACTGAACAGAACACAGAAATTTGGCGAACTTCTTTCACAATCTTTAAAACTGAACTTCAATATCGATACTATTTTCCCAGATCGTGACTCAGCCGCAATTTTCAACTTTTACTACAAATCAGAAACAATACCACAGGAGACGGAAACGGAACAGGAAAAAACGGTGGATGTCTCTCTGGATTGTGAGCAGGAACAGATGTAGGAGGCTATGGACACGGAGGCTGGAACTAAACGAAGGATAAGTGATGATTTGGGTAATTCAAGCATAGTATTAGATAACAAACACAACTTTCAAATGAAACTGTACAGAAACTTCATAGACAATTCACCAATCCCAGAAAACCCCCCAATAGAATGGTACATCCGGGAACTCAGCAGACAAGAAAATGATAAAGGACTAAAATTCACTGTTCAGGACTTAAGATCACAAACATTACTGGATTATATCAAGAGTAACAGGGTCCAATTCACAAGAACAAAAATAAACATAATCCCCCATGAGGACTTCATAAACCTTCCAAGACATCAGTCAATAATAGCAGCCACAAAAAAAAACAAAAAAATTAATTGCTTAAAAATGAACCTAAAGAAAGTAACAATAATTCAACACAACGTGCAATCTTGGAATACCAATAGAATCACACTATCCAACATATACAACACACTGGACCCAGACATAATACTTATCAATAGTCACTGCCTCATAAATAACCATGCAGCCCCTCAAGATCTTTAATTACAATACATTTTATTCAAATAAGCAAAACGAAAACCACGAAGGCACTGCAATAGCACTCAGGAAAAGCATTTCGTACAGACTTCACGATGACTTCCACACAGACATGTTAGCAGTAACAATAGATACGCTACAGGGACCAATCACCATAGGTACTACATATACACCTCCGAGAACAGACTACCTGAATTTTATAGACTTCCACATGCTTTTCAATAGACCGCATCCAACCCATTTTCTAGGTGACATAAACGCCGCACACAGCATAACTGGATACTCACATAGGAACAATAGAGGAAATCATCTTTTCTACCTAATCTCAAAACAGAAATGCACTCACATTGGACCCTTTTTTCCCACCCTAATAACTCACAATAGCACCACCTCACCCGATGTAGTTTTACAAAACAAGCATGCATTTCATAATATTTTCTTGAAGCCTGGCCCCATCACACCTTCGGATCACATTCCAATAATCGCTACCATCACAGCCAACCCAATACAAATTCCCATCAAACCGCGAAGACACTTTCGTAAAGCAAATTGGAATTTATATAAACAGTTACTATCACCTGTCACACCCCCTTTGCAACCGGATCCAACTATAAACGAAATAAACAAGTACCTAGACACATGGACCAAACACGTACAGGATGCCACAAATACAGCCGTTCCACTCATCAATCACAGAATAATCCCGGGGATCAAACCAACTCACGAAACTTTGACATTACAAGCACAATACCGACAGACAACTCAATACATCTCCAGATCTGGGCCATCTATAGATTTGAACCGACATTTGAACGCAATAAGAATCCGATTACAAGAAATTTACAAAGGAAAATATCAGCAAACCTGGGAGGAATTAATTCACAGTCTCAAACTGCAGGAGGATCCGAAAATGTTTTGGTCCTCCTGCAAGAGGATGATGGGCGGTAACACTAAACAACAAATACCATACATAGAACATAATAAAGAACAGTTACATACTCCTAAAGAAAAAGAACCCATCCTCAGAGCACACTGGAAGGAAATATTCACTGAACAGGACGATCCCCTCTTCGACAAGGAGCACATTGAAACGGTACAAGAGCAAATGATCAACTTAGCAAATACAATCAAACCATACCGAACGGGAAATATCAACAGACTGGACCCTATACACTTTCCCCCTATTACATTCGAAGAACTATTACAATCACTGAAAACGTTCAAACAGAAAGCACCAGGGACAACGGAAATAACCACTTTACAACTTAAAAACTTACCAGAAAACATGATTCACTTTCTGATTTACATTTTCAATATGTCCATATCTGCTGGTTACTTCCCGAACAGTCTAAAACACGCCATAATGATTTTCCTCCCAAAACCAAACACATCCCTAAAATCAGTTCAAAATTACAGACCAATTTCCCTCCTGGATGTACACGGCAAATTACTAGATAAAATTTTAAATAATAGATTAACAAATTTCCTTACAATTCATAACCATTTTAATTGCAGACAACACGGATTCAGATGTAATAGAGGCACTCACACCGCACTGGCAACCCTTCACGAATCAATTTCCATCCAATTAGCTCAAAAATTCACAATAGACATTTGCTTAAGAGATGTTAAAAAAGCATTCGATAAGGTATGGCACTCTGGTCTCATCTTCAAACTTTCGCAAATTAATCTTCACCCTATATTCCTCCGGACCCTGAATAGTAACCTTAATGGCAGGACAACCTCAATAAGAATATCCAATTACTTAGGACCGCGATTCTCACTGTGCACAGGTGTACCCCAAGGAGCATGCTTATCCCCTACACTGTTTAGCTTTTATACCCATGATTTACCACCGCCGCTACCTAAAACAGACTACATATGCTTTGCAGATGACATCACACAGATAACAGCCGGAAAATATTCACCAAAATATGCAACAGCCAATACCAAAAGAGCAATAGAACAAATAAACACATTTGAAAGTAAATGGAAAATATTAACCAACAGTAGCAAATTTGCAATAATCCCCATAAATAGAAGGAAAACATTTGAAGTTACCATAAACGGCAAATCAATACCATACACAAATAAAGGAAAAGTCCTGGGGTTGAACATAACTACACATGGTATATCATCACAAGACTCCATTAGACAAGCAATAGCCTACAAGAATCTAGAAAAAATTTGCCGTTTTACCTACCTTCCTACAGAAACCAAACTGAAATTATACATGGCCTTTGTAAGATCAGCATTAATATACCCAGTCATACCTTTACACACAGCATCAGCAACAGCAATATCCAAATTACAAAGAGTTCAAAACAAAGCACTTAGATTTATTACCGGCACTAGTTTAATAGAAGCAGTACCATCACAACACCTGCACAATCATCTAAATATCCCTCCCATAAACATACTGCTGCACGAGCATGCAAACAGGATCTGGCACAACATACAGCAATTCGATCCTGACCTGTACACAAAATTAAGTTTTCCTCCGGAGCTCATCCCCAATCAACATTCCCGATTTAAAAGCTCTAGACTACTTGCATTGGCCCCCCCTCCACCTCCGAAATATACATGAACCAACAATCTTGCCAGGCACACCTACTAAGACAAATTCCAGTCCTGTTATGAGGACGTGGGGGAAGACCAAATTAATTTCATTAATATTTTTATTTTTTGTTTTCTGGGGTTTTGGCGAGCGGTAGGACGGTCTTTCCCCCCATGGGTGGGAAGCCAAAACCCCAGACTTTTAACTTCATTTCAGTTGCATTGACATACACAAAACTCTTCTTTTCATTAATTATTTTTCATTAGTGTAAAATTTCTTAAATTCCTATTTACTTACACCTCAAATTACTTGATAGCCAACTTGTAAAGATGTACGTAGTGTAAAGTGCATGTCTGCAAAACTGTATCTAGGTGTATATAATGCACGATGTGCACAGACGCTATAATTGTAAATAGGTAGAGAAAAATAAGTAACTTGAAATGTATATATATATATGTAGATATATATGGTAGGTCGAAGGTAATGCAACATAATGTGCTCGCGCACTGTAGAGAATAGACAACACTCGTAAATAAGATAGTAAATAAGTAAAAACTTAGTCTCCAATTATAGGCGCTAGATGATGCAAATGTGTAGATATTAGATTGTAAATACGCGTAGACCAATAACTAGATAGGCCTAAGTCATAGTTCAGTAACAAAGAATGAAATTTTAGGTATTGCTTACTGTGTAGGTAAGATAAGTGTAATTGTTTAGATAGCTAGGATGTAATGTAGGTAATGTAAATAAGATATTTAATAAGTAAAAACTTATTCTCTAATTATAGGCGCAAGATGATGTAAATGTGTAGATATTAGATTGTATATACTCGTAGATCAATAACTAGATAGGCCTAAGTCATAGTTCAGTAACCAAGAATGAATTTTAGATATTGCTTACTGTGTAGGTAGCTAAGTGTAATTGTTTAGATAGCTAGGATGTAATATAGATAGTGTGGAAAAAAAAAAATTATCATAATAATAATAAAAAAAAAAAAATAAAAAAAAAAAAAAAATTAATGTATATATGCATATTAGTGTGCATGTAATTCGTGTGCGTGTGTGTGTAGGTTGTGGGTGTAAGGGTATGGAACGTATAGAACCATTGTGTGCTCATGTGTCGTGTGTGGGTGATAATGCATATGTTGCGATACAGAGAAAGGGGTGGGTTTAGGACCCCCTTCCCATACGCTGAGGGACTCTCAACCCCCGGACACATTTTAAAGTATTATCCATCATGCTTGCGCATACCTGCATACCAGACATGGAGAATAAAAGAGTTATTAAGATTTACATGAATTTATTTGGAAACACGTGGATTCGAATATGACACACAAAATATTTCAATGCAATGATTAAAGCACAGGGAAATGTTATAGCAACAAGCGCATGAATTTAACGACATGGCAATCCCACACGACACAATGAGGAAACCACATCTTGGCTGTCTCGGCCGATGACTGCCATAAATCGTGCTTTGCACACGCTTCGTGGCGGCATAACTGGGCCAACCTGAGCACCAAATGAACGCACTAACATGAGCAACGTAATGAGCCACACAAAGAACGAGAAATCTACTCTCCTTATTACAATGAACGCTAGCACAACAATTTCCGGGTTACGACAAAAATAACTTTCCGCACTGTGCAAAAATCAGGAAACATAGTCGATGAATGGGCTAGCATGAATACGAAACATTGGAAATAATGCAATATAAAATCAAGGAGCTCTGCTTACCACAAGGTGTTCAAATACAACATACCTCGCATCTTGCACAACACAGAATTCGAACATGAGCCAATTTTCTGCATGACACAAATTACATTTGATTGCTCGCCGCTCGGAGCGCACTATTACACTTTGAAGCACTGTTCCAAAATACTCTATCTGACGACATTAAACTTTTCTGTGATGCGCGATCGCTGAATGTTCGGTGAAGAAACTTTCCAACTTCGCGGGCTTTTCAACAGAGAAAGTTCCATCGCTGCGGCGGAAATCTTCAGGCTCTATCGGGAAGGTGTTACTGTTCTCCATTCTTCGCACATCTGAGTTTTGGCTGCGTTGAAAGGCTGGCTACTGTATATCTTTTCTTGCTTCCTTCCGCATTGTTGGTGAACGCGCACTCCAGATTTAATACTGCGGTTATTGTGAGCTTATGATAAGCGTAGAGATTCTCCTTGGGTGTTTCTCTTCACGCTGGATTGTTGATGTGCTCAGACCGTAATTCTTCGAGCAGATTTCGTTGCCGGTTAAAGCTTCGACGATACGCCCGCAGTCTCCTTGAGCTTTCGTAGAGATTATCAGCATGTACTTCGAGCAGGTGCTTGTTGCCCAATCTTGTCGTTCTTGAAGAAGTTAAACATCAGTGTCAATTTTTTCAATGGAGTTTAATTTCGAATTGTAAAAAAAAGGACCGGGGAGCCCCGGCATCGCCGGCTTTTCGTTGTGGCGCTCACTTTTGTGCGTCTCTCTTGTCACGAGTCCGAGAGAAAAAATCCTCTCGAGGCTTCATCTACCCTCCTTATAAGCATTTCGCTTCCTTGTTTCGAGATTGTTCTCGACGCTTCCATTCTACAGAGGCAGCATCTGCATCCTGATTGGCGGAATTCTTGTTTGTTCTGACGTCTGGGACTCCCATTGGTGTGTTCTCAGACACACCTTCTTGCGTCATTCCTTTCACGAGCGGTGATTGGCTCAGGTTGTGTGGGCCTCTGTTCATACGTCACGTCAGCCTCCTTGCCCTCCAAAGCCTCGGCTTGTGTGTGCTTGTGTTGTATGGACGCCTGAACCGTAGAAGTTTGGTCGAAGCGCCAACCGCCTTGTGGCACCTTGATATATGACATCCTGTTTCAAGCACTTGAGAGCGCTGCACAAAGAACCGACCCTCGCCGACACGACACACAACACATTACAATGTTTGTAGCCCCGCAGAATGTTTACCCTTCTTTAAATGTTATAGCTTCACGTAATTTAGCCCAAAAATAAAATGTGATGTGATTTTGCCAAATATATATGCCTAATTTATTCTATTTCACCACATATATATATGTATGATAAAACAAAAATTGTAAAAAAATTTTAAATACTCATATGTATGCCTGTGTATCGTGTGTGTGAAATTCTGAATTAAGAAAAAAAAAAAGGTACGAGTGCATGTGTCGGGTGTGTGTGTGTATATAAATGTAAAATGTATATATGCATATGTATGAAAAAAAAAAAATAAAAAAATAAAAAAAAAATAAAAAAAAAATAAAGAAAAAGAAAATTAAAAAAAAATAAAAAACTAAAAAAAAAATGAAAAAAAAAATAAAAAAAAAATAAAAAAAAATAAAAAAAAAAAATTATATATATATGTATATATAATTATGTGTGTATATTGTATATAGGGACTTGTAGATGAGCATAAATTTCCCCCATTTAAAACTTATATTGCTTGCCGAGGGCTTTTATCGCCTTCCCACTGAAAAATAATTACAATAGAGCAGAGTAGACGCGGCATAATTAAATAGATGAATCGTTTCTAGCATAAAAAGCCCTGACTGGTATTTTCCCTCGTTAAATTAACAAATTAGTAGTATCAATCGAACAAGATGCACAAGATCAACTAATTATGCGTTAAGCGCCTTTTTCTTCTTCCACTATCCTTTTCCTTTTCTCTCCTCCTTTTTCTCTTATGGCACACACTGTGCAAAACTCTAATTCTCTTCTCTTCTTTCCTATCGTCACCGCCCCCCCCCCCCAGCGCCAGCCTCGAGCGCTGATTGGTCGTTCAGCGAGAGCGCTTCGAGGCAGTGGGGTGGCGCTTATGTGCTTGTGTGGTGGTGAGCGCGTACAGCTAGGTGGAACCACCACACTACGCTCAAAATATTTACGACTCATCATTTGACTTATTCACTACGGTGTGTTCAGCTATTTAACTATCGTTAAGGTACATGAACGGTCATGTACATAGCAATCTAGGCCTATGTCTTTTTTGAGACATTCTTCCTGAAATAGATTTCACTTGCGAATCATTAAGCCCATCAGAAAAATATCTTGCACGAAAAATTACACATTTCAATTAATATACAATTGTATGTGAATGAAGAAAAAATTTAGGTTTAAGGGTAACAAAAGTACATTTCAAGCGTTCCCTCCATCAAGTTCCGACGCAACACAGCACCCACAACACAACCTGACGCAGCTATAACTTTGTGTGACAGCGAGTTTATCACAACTCAAGTCTACTTATTCTGTACCTAAATGCTAAGTTATTTATCCCTATATACAGGGTGTTTCAAAAATACACGGCATAATTTCAGGTATGTATTTCCCACATGTAGACAATCAACATAGTTCATTACAACATATGTCCGGAAATGCTTCATTTCCGAGTTATGGCCTTCACAACATTGAAATTCACCGGAACGTTTTTCTTTCCGCAGGTCGTTGCCATTACAGAAGATGTTCAAAATGACCACCTCCTGCTTGAATACAGACCTCACATCGATGTCTCATTGACCTGCGAACACGATCCCACACTCCAGGAATGTTGCGTATGTCCTCAGAGCGTGCCACAATTCGATTCCGAAGGGATTCCAAATCAGGCACCGGAGACGAATAAACCAATGATTTTAAATGGCCCCACAAGTAGAAATCGAGAGGGTTCAGATCAGGTGAGCGTGGAGGCCAAGCAATTGGGCCACCTCTACCTATCCATCGATCAGGAAATCTTCGATCCAAGTACCGGCGAGCCGTACGACTGAAGTGTGCAGGAGCGCCGTCATGCAAGAAGTGAGCGTGCTGACGATCGATCAGTGGAGTGTCGTCATAAACATCAGGTATGATGTTTTCCAGGAAGTTTGTGTACGCCTGCCCCGTAAGTCTGTTTACAAGTACATGGGGTCCAACTAACCGATCACCAATGATACCGGCCCACATGTTGAGGGAGAACCGCACCTGGTGATGAGATACAACAGTTGCATTTGGGTTTTCATACGCCCATACATGCTGATTGTGGAGATTTGTTATGCCATCTCGTGTGAACTGTGCTTCATCTGTAAATAATACTAAGGCAGGAAAGTTCGGATTTGCAGCACATTGCTGCAAGAACCACTGACAGTACCTAACTCGTGCAGGGTAATCTGCTGGTGACAGCGCCTGTACACGTTGCAAATGGTAAGGATACAATTGATACTCTTTCAGCAGTCTCCAGACAGTCGTATGGGGAACATTCACTTGCAACGCTAACCTTCGTGTGCTGATAGAAGGAGTTCTGTTCACAATCTCCAGAATCTCCTCCTGTTCTTCTGGAGTTGTAGATCTTGGTCGTCCCCTTCCCAATCCAGGAGAGTCAAATTTTCCATACTCGCACAGACGCTGATGGAGACTTACAAATGTCTTCCGATCTGGACATTGTCGCTGTGGGTACCTCTCCTGGTACAAACGACGAGCCAGCGCAGCATTGCCGTCTGCCTTACCGTAGATCAAGTGCATCTCTGCCAGCTCCTGATTTGTGTACATGACACACAGTCGAACGCCAAACACAACACTGAATTTAACCTTCGCCTAGGAATGATCTGTCAGAGTGCCCTCTTAATGTGTCCTTTGACGGCAACGACCTGCGGAAAGAAAAACGTTCCGGTGAATTTCAATGTTGTGAAGGCCATAACTCGGAAATGAAGCATTTCCGGACATATGTTGTAATGAACTATTTTGATTGTCTACATGTGGGAAATACATACCTGAAATTATGCCGTGTATTTTTGAAACACCCTGTATAGAGTTGACTGATATTTTATTACTGAAATATACCTTGAACCAAAATTCGATAATCATTGACCCAATATTATTTACCTCATCCTTACACAACAAAACATGAGGTGTCTCCCTAAATTCACTATGTTTGCAGCGCGCACTTCCCTATGTGTGAATGCAAGGCTTCGAATGGAACCAAAAATTCGGCACCAATTTCAAGCTGTACGGCATCAAAATTTAGGCGTAATTTCTTATACTGCTGGTTACCCTGCATTGTGAACCTTGATAGCCGTTGTTAATAATATATTTTATTTATAAATATTGCGACGTATTTTTTTTATTGAGACGTTATTTCATAATAAACTGTAATTTCATGGGAACAAATATTCTAAACAATATGTTGTGTGAAAAATTTAATACATTTAGGAGAGTTAATCTCATAATAACGTTTTCATTTAATGAAAATTTCTCGAGGGTAAACAAAAGTAATTTTCGGGGATTTCATATCAAGTTCATATGCAACACAATGACTATATCAATTATTTGGCGCAGCTATATACCTATTGTGATCGTGGATTTATCAAACCTCAATTTCAACATATTCTACACCTAAATGTTGGATTGAAGATTCCTATATATTGAGTTTTTTATATTTAATTATTCATATAAGTCAGTAATCAGCATCATAATATTATTTATGTAATACTATTCGTCCTATAACCCATAATCCTTCAGCCAATACCCACCACAAGCGCACACGCCCACCAACCATAAGAGCAACAAAATATAACAGCAGTAAAAATACCATTTAATGAAGCCTGAAATATGAAATGAAGTTAGCCATCAAACAACCAAAACATCAATGTTGGCTGAACTTTGAGCGTTCACGCAGAGCGTCTATTGTTATTTCGAGTATATATGATTTAATAATATTCTAGGTGTACTAGGTTGCATTGAGGTTGCATTAGAAGGGGATTGATTCAAGTTAGTGGAATGTACGGTGATGTGTGCGACTTTATCAATGGTGTGTGGTAGTATTGGTGATAAATGTTGAGGTAGTTGTGGTATATGGCAAAATCCTTGTGTAAAATTTCATGCATAAAATGCTTTTTAAAATAAGTTCAAAAACTTGCAATAGAATATTATCCTGTAATGATCCTTAAATAGTGAATATCTATGAATTCATACAAAATCACAATATGTTTCAACACTCATTGCACGTTGGGAGTTAAGTTAAGGAATGAAAGTTAATTAAATTAAAACTTTAAAGTTGTAAAGCTAATAATCACATGCGGTTATGACCGTCAGGAAGTAATCCCGATAGCCACACGACCAACTGCTGGCCGGAGGGACCTCACTGGTTTCTTTTCCTTGTTCCCCTCTTGACGTAGGTGATATTTTCGCGCATGGCGCGTCAAAATTAATTACATAAGCAAAATTATGATTTACAGGGGATGCATGTGGTACACTCAAATTCTATTGGTGCATTCGAATTTTACTGAAATTTCAGCCTGCGATGAAAAATGCAGCCATAACAAAACTAGAAATGGTAATACTTTGTGCGATTGATCGTTTCACATCTCCAAAGAAAAACCTGAACTCAATAGTGACAATAATTCTTATTTACTGCCAATAAACTTGTAGATGTTATTGTGCCCATGTATTTTATGATAAGTCTGATCATATTATATATTTAAGCTTTCCAGACTGTTACCTGGAGATGGAGCTGGTCTTCGGAACGTTTTCTTAAACTGACTTGTTTTAAATTTGAAATCCGTGAGATCTTTAATAAATATAATTTCAATACCTGGGGCTTTCTACGATTTAAACTATCTATATTTATTCACCACTTCTTGATATATGAATTTCAATAACTTTTAGTTTAGTTAAGGCTGAATTACTAGAAGTAGATCAGGCTTTCAGTAAATTTGTCATTCAACGTTGAAAATTTTCTCCAAGTGGCTGGTTCTTCATTATCGGCAAGAAAATATAAGTTTTGCACCGCCTGTGGCGGTATAAGCCCTGCGTGCAGCACGGAGCAGCGCATGTGCGCAGTGACGTCACTGTGGCCGGTGCGAGATCGGGCGAGTAGCGGGGACTGAAGTGAGGTGATCTTTACCACCCACGTCTGTATGTCACGACCCTAAAAGTTGGGTGCATAAATTCCCTCAGTTCCAATGCATGATGTCGCAGATTTCTTCACAGCAGGAGCTTCTCTCCGGTATTGTCCGATCAATGCTCTATTTTCCTGCTAATACTGATGATGGAAAAGTTCGGTCGTGGTTTCCTAGTTGTGAAATTTATGGAAAATGACATTCCATGTTCTTTAGCTAAGTATTGTCAGGACTATGCCTGGGGAGTGTGTGTGTGAGAATAGTCTAATTCTGAGTATTGGCTCCCGTGTCCAGTATTGGATAATATTCTTGTTCTTTATTTGAGATATAAATATCGAGCTGATATAGGAAATAGGTTCAGCCAATATTGGCAGCAAATTGATTAAATATTTGGCGGTGGGTGTAGTAATGTAATTATTATTCATAAATAATGATATTCATTTATTTCAATGATGATAAATAATATCAATTTTTCCATTATTAATACAATTTATACGTAGGAATTAAATGATTTATCAAAATATTTAGAGATTTATTCACCGGTCTTCATTTCTATTTGAACTTAAACTAAATTCTTCTCCTATTACTGCCCGTCGATATATATAATATACAAATCCCTCTCCTATAACTGCCCGTCGATATATATAATATACAAATCCCTCTCCTATAACTGCCCGTCGAAAGATATAATATACAAATCCCTCTCCTATAACTGCCCGTCGATATATATAATATACAAATCCCTCTCCTATACCTGCCCGTCGATATATATAATATACAAATCCCTCTCCCATAACTGCCCGTCGATATATATAATATACAAATTCCTCTCCAATAACTGCCCGTCGATACACATTCAAATCTGTGCACAAAAGCTGGCTGGAATAAAATATTCCATATATATGCCAGACGCAACAGAGTATCAAATACACCCACACCGATGAGGTAGAGAAGCCACCATCACACACACACTCACCACACACCTGCGCGTGTACGGCACGTACACCACACACCTGCGCGTGTACGGCACCTACACCACACACCTGCGCGTGTACGGCACCTACACCACACACCCGCACGTGTACGGCACCTACACCAGACATGAGCGTGTACGGCACATATTCAAGAGCACATTTCCGAACGCTTGATATCGCTAAGAGCAGTTCAAAAGATAACTTTGGAATAAGACTAATATTTTCATACCCTCTACCTAGCTTTTTCATTGCTCCATAACAAATGCACCGACAACCTAAGCAGCCTTGTAAATCGAGTCATAACTAAAGTAAAAATAGAAAGCAGGTATTTTCCGAGAGCTGAAAATAAATAAAGGGAGTTTAAAAAGAAGAAAGCATCAAGCATCAAAATTCTATTTAGTCAATATTTCACGAACTGTAAATTTAAAACAAGTCAGTTCAATAAAACGTTCCGGAGACCAGCTCTATCTAGAGTTAACAGTCTGCAAAGTTTATTTATAAAATATGCTCATAAATTTTCAAAAAATACATGGGCAAAATGACATCTACAAGTTAAGGAGCATAGAATAGGAATTATTGTCGCTATTGAGTTCAGCTTTTCTTTGGAGATGTGAAAGGATCAATCACTTGCATGTATTATCATTTCTAGCTTTGTTATGGCTACATTTCTGAAAGCATGTGAGGTGTTCAGTAAAATTGAAATGGATGTATAGAAATTTTGCGACGGAGAAATTGACTGGTAAAAGTATTTCAGTAGAAAAAGAGGACCCTACCAGTCTAGCATCATGTGCGCAAAATGCATCTTTATCAGTTTCCTTTCCTTTTCCGTTGCACCCCTTCTCTTACCGACACACTCTGCGTCAAACTCTCTTTCCGTCTTTTCTACAAGCATCGACAGCAACGGAGTCTAACGATAAAAATATAGAAAAATAATGCTTTAGCTATGAATGGACAATAATCACTCTGGGGTAAATATCGTTAGAAAAAGGAAAGATACTTCCACTGTTGGAAAAGTATCTAAGCAGATGAGTAAGATATCTCTAACTGTGGAAGTATCTCATTCTTTGCAATAAAAATATCTCCACTGTCGGAAAAAAATTCATTACCTGTGGATCTGCTATAAATTTCGGCGATCAGAATCTTTTAAATAACTTACATATAAAAAATACTAGTGTTTGAATCTTCAATTTAGCTTAAGAATATGGAATGCCAGTTTCCATAAATTTCACAACTAGAAAACCAGGACCGAACTTTTCCATCATCAGTATTAGCAGAAAAATACAGACATTGAGGGGACAATATCGGAGAGAAGCTCCTGCTGTGAAGAATTCTGCGACATCACGCATTGGAACTGAGGGAATTTATGCACCCAACATTAGGGGTCGCGACACACTGACGTGGAAGGTAGTGATAACATCACTTCAGTCCCCGCCACTCGCCTGGTCTCGCACCGACCGCAGTGACGTCACTGGGCACGTGCGCTGCTCCGTGCTGCACGCAGGGCTTACACCGTCTCAGGCAGTGTCAAAATATTTTTTTCTTTTCGTTAATGTAGAACCAGCCACTGCGAAGAAATTTCAACGCCGCATGACAAATTTACTGAAATCTCCAACTGCAACCTGAACTTCAGCCCTAACTAAACTAAAAGTTATTGAAGTCAATGCTTCAATAGGTAGTAAATAAATACACAGAGTTTAAAAACAAAGAAAGCACCAAGTATTGAAATCATATTTATTAAAGTTTTCACGAACTATAAATTTAAAACAAGTCAGTTTAATAAAACGTTCCGGAGACCAGCTCCATCTCCAGTTAACAGCCTGGAAAGTTAAAGATAAGGAATAAGATCAGTCTTTTTATAAAATACATGGGCACAATAACATCTACAAGTTAAGTAGCAGCAAATAAGACTTATTGGCGCTATTGAGTTCAGGCTTTTCTTTGGAGATGTGAAACGATCAATCGCTATCAGGTATCATCATTTCTAGTTTTGTTATGGCTGCATATTTTCACGCAGCTTCGATATTCAGTAAATTTGGTATGGTCTAATAGATTTCGTTTGAAGAGGAGTAGGAAAATTAAAACTAGAAAAATTAGTCGTGGAGGGAGTATATATGGAGGGAGCATAACCGTCTGTGAAGCGAACCAAGTTTTGAGATATCTCCTAAGTTTGTGGTAACCAATAGCCGTCTCGCATGTGTGACGTCAGCACGGACGTCGGTTACCTACTGGCTACGCTAGAGTGCGCACACGCTCGCTGAATGCTCTTCCAGCTGTTCGCTAGCGTCAATCAGTAATTTGGGATTCTAAGACTCCGAAAGATAATAAATTGTGTTTGATGGATTTGTGTCACCATCCACGTCAGCATGTCACGACCCCAAATGTTGGGTGCATAAATTCCCTCAGTTCCAATGCATGATGTCGCAGATTTCTTCACAGCAGGAGCTTCTCTCCGATATTGTCCCCTCAGTGTCTGTATTTTTCTGCCAATACTGATGATGGAAAAGTTCGATCGTGGTTTTCCTAGTTATGAAATTCATGTGAGTTGAAAATTTAACCACTAGTAATTTTTATATGTAAGTTAGAGAAGGCTTAAAAATTTTCGATTATGTTAAAATTTATGGAAAATCACATTCCATATTCTTAAGCTCAGGTAAAGACTTAATCAAAAGTAGTTCTTCATGTGCAAGTTATGATAGGATTTTAGCGCAAAAGTACATATGTTGCAAAAATTTACGAAGAGTAAATGTGGATGCACACCCAGAACACTCGGGATGCCTTCAATAACCACCTGCCAGAGTTCATAGCTTAATAAAAGTAATTAGACAACAATAAAATATCGATGTTTATTTCAGTTCAATTTCAGCTTATTATTTAGCTATAGTCTTAGAAAAAAAAATACAAAGAAATTCTCATAAATACATAATTTCTGATTTCTTGACTCATTGAAAAAGATGAAAAGACGCATTTTCTATTGAATATAAAGATCCATTGATAAAAGCTAAAGAGGGCCCGTTTTAAAAGACATATTGTTAGAGGATAAAAAGACCCGTTTTCCACTCAGTAAAGAATCATTGATGTTGCGAAACGAGAAAAGGGTTACTAATCACGCACGCAGGGGGAGTCTCAACCCCCACAAATAAATATGATGTACACCTTTGTGCTCGCGTGAATACCACATAAAAGCATGGACAATAAAAGATTAAAGATTCAATTTGGTTTACTTTTACGAACACGTGGGATGAATGCGAAGACACAAACATCTCAATGCAATGATTAAAGCACAGGGAAATGAATTGAAAAATGCGCATAAGTGCACTAATGCAAGATGCTCATGACAATCACCAATGCGAAATTCAACACGACATAGCATTCCAAAATCAAACTTCCCCGAGAACATTTATCGTCAATACTCACGAGCTGACAACAATTCACAAAAGAATGCACAAAGTTATAGAAATCCCTACGCAACACCTATCACAGAACATTGATGACAAGCGTACCGGCCTTCACTGCGCTGCACAGCGTGCCACTTCGACTTCCACTAATACACTTTAAAGCACTGTTTCAAAATACTCGATGCCACAAATTTTCAATTCCTCTGGGATGCGTTGCAGGTGTCCCCTAGTATCGGGCCCTGTTCAACTCTTGAAGGGCGCTCGCAATGTTTCTTCGCTTGCGGCCGCTCCAATCGCAGGCGTCGGCCGGTTGCTGAAACGTCGAAGACGCTGTGCCTAGAGCGCTTGTTCGTTGCGCTCACGGCGTTATTGCCCGAACAGCTCAACAATTGTGGAATTTGCGATTTTGACGTTGTTGAAGATTGGCTGCTGTGCGAGTTCCAAAATGCAGGCTGGAGTGTTCATGCTGTCTTGAAGTCGACGTAGAACTGACATATTTATGTTCTCTCAGGAGAACGATTTGACACATTTTTATACGTGCCGGTTATCCTCGACGTTGTTGCGTATCAAGCGGAATTTGATGTCGGTGGTACTTCAGTGTCTGCTGGGTCCGTTGCCAACTTTTGGAGATTCGAAGGAGCACTGCGTCGGGGCATTTTCGCGATGTTTCTTCTCGAGTAGCAGATCCAACGGGGATCTCGGCGGCGGCCGGATCCCCGAAACGTGCACCAAAGGGACCCTCTCTCGTCGTGTAACTTTTGGCGTTGCTGAGACTGGAATCCCTCCCAATCCTTGTCCTGAATCCTTTTTATCCGCGTCGCTTCATTCCTTCTCGAACAATCCCGATCCTTCGCCGTTTTTGGCACAGCATCTCAATTCATATTGGTCGGAGACTTGCTTACTTCGACGTCTAGAAGTGCTATTGGCTGTTTCTTTGTGTCCGCACTCCCCTCGTTGCTTCCATTGGCTCGTATCGTGGGCAGTTTCAAGTTCGCTTCCTTCCCACTTCACGATTGGTTGTTTTGACCCGTAGCCACGCCTATTTAGAGCACTGTTCTCGTCCGTGAATATCTTCACGGCCTGCGTATGTGTGTTGTGTGTGCGTCTTGTGTTGTGTTGCCTGGATGTGTTTTGTGTGCAAGATTGTGTGTTTGTGTTTTGTGGACGCCTGAACCTTAGAAAGCATGGACGAAGCGCCGACCGCCGGGTGGCACTTTGATGAATGACATCCTGTTTCAAGCACTTGAGAACGCCGCCCAAAGAGCCGACCCTCGACGACACTCAACACACAACACATTCCAATGTTTGTAGCCCCGCAGAATGTTTACCCTTCTTTAAAATGTTATAGCTTCACGGAATTTAGCCCAAAAATAAAAATCTGATGTTATTTTGCCAAATATATATGCCTACTATATTCTATTTCACCACATTGATTATAGATAAAAAAGATCCATTCTCAATTAAAAATAAATCCCAATAAATAAAAGATCACAAAAACTCGCACCTGGGAGAACACACCCCAATCAACACTGAAGGCTGACACCTCCATGTGAAGTGTTGCGACTCCCTCGTCCCGACTACGTCATCCCTACACTCGGCGCAAACAAAACCGGCAAATTACACTCTTTAGATGTGAAGTTAGACTTATTCTGCAGATTCATCAAAGAAACGTTTATACTGAAAATTTGGTTGTACAATTTTATAAAAGGTAAAGATTTTTCCCATAAAAATGATAAAGAAATCCATTACTGGTTTTTCGAATCTAGAGCTGTTTACACATAGATTAGAAAAAGATTTGAAATAATTATGTCAACTAGTAAATGTTAATTTTGCATCGGTGAAATAAGCATGTAGCAAAATGAAACCAATGCACCAGAAATAATCTATTTGAATTACGCTTTTCCACTCCTTTTGTGGATCTTTTCCAGCTGCGCCCCGCCACTAATGCAACATACAAGTTCACCCACTTGTAACTTTCCAAATAATGCAGGAATCGACTTCAAATTATTCCCGAACGAAGGAATGTTATATTTTTTATCATATTTGAATTCGAAAGGTGCAACATTTTGGAAGTTACCAGTGGGTGAACTTATGTGTTGCATTAGTGGCGGGGCGCATCTGGAAAAGATTCTCTTTCGTAAATTATTGCCAAACTAAAACATCAAAATGTCCGACAAAAATATCCTGCAAGGAAAGAATATCTGTTTTGAAAATCAATACAAAAAACTATTTCATTGGTAATCAACATTTCAAATGTTTGGCCTTTCATCTACGTCAATAAACATCTACTTCTACACACAATAGGTGAGTACAACGCGTGAGTAGTATTGAATGACTACATAACTATGCATCACGACATCAATATACACAGGTATGGTGTAGCCATATGTTCTATGTCATTACTTCAGATGACGGTATAAGACGCCACACAGACGCCTCACTATCGCACCACGGCATGTGGGGAGGCAGGGCTGCGGGTCAAATCATGGCTATATCATTTTGTCGAACTTCATCTCTTTTCTTTTGGTATTTTTTTGATGGAACCTTCAAATGCATATTCTTTTGTAGATGCAAATTATTTAAAAAAGTATCTACTTATCGGTTATAAATATTATAAAAATCAGGTATAATGAGGTATAAATATAATATGAAACCAGGTATAAATATTATGAGTTCCTACAAATATTGTACGAATATCATTTTCTCTCCATCTGTAATAATATTTAAAATATATTTTATATTATTTGCCTACAGTTTGCATGACCCTACATCTTATTAAAAGTAGTCCCGATGTTATTCCGAAGATTTTGTTTAGGTTACGATTTTGTGCAGTCTCCACTTTTTACAATATACAGAGCTTTATTACTTCTAACAAAATCATTAAACATTTCATCTTCTTCGCCATTGTAAAGTTTACTTTATTCCAAATTGTAACAAGTGTTTCTGCAACATTCAAAGAGACGACACCGTATAAAACGTTCGATCTTATGGCCGAAGCGAGAACGAGCACAGGAGGCATCTGGATACTAGAGCGAGTTATGGAAGCGTTCATCAAATTTTATACTCACAATTCTGATCTGCTTCGCTCCACCTAACACCCGTAGCCAAGTTTCTTTTCCTAATTCGTTTTTGTTTCAAGTTTCTCTTTTTCTTTTCTATTGCATTTTTAAAGTGCATTTCAAATTTACTGAATATAAAAAACAATTTTCATCAATGTAGCTATAACCTAAGTAGAAATAATTTATATCGATTCACTACGATGTTGTAAACATATATAAGAAATTTGAAAACGGCTAATGCACCACGTATTGGATTCATATTCAATAAAAGTGTCATGAACTTCAAATTTCAAACATATCAGTTGTATGGAACGTGTCAGTGACCAGCTCCATCTTCAGTTAACAGTCTGTAAGGTAGGAAAATCAGAACAAGATCAGTCTTTTTTTATAACATACAGGGAGAAAAAACATCTACAAGGTAATTATCGACAGATAAGAATTATTGGCGCTATTGAAATCACTATTTTTTTTTGATGTATGAAACGATTCATCACAATATTTTATCATTATTTCTAGTTTAGTTATGGCTACATTTTTATTTGAATGTGAGCTTTCAGTAAATTTAGCATGGATGGCATGTTACTTTACCTCAGGAGACCGTCCCCCCTACGAAACTTTTTCTTTATTATTGAACCTAGAGCAATGAAATTTGGTATACTGATAGGAAATGCTAATGAGAATCGATTGCCCTCTATGAAAGAGTGCGATTTTCTTGAAAAGAAAATGGCAAATCAAAGAAAACGATCATTTAGGGGGGTTTTCAAAATGTTTCTTGTCTGACAATTTTTGAGCTAAAGTTATAATTTTGGTATCATTTTATGCGGAAAGACGTGGACATTCCAAAAACTCAAATGGTTTTCCCCAATTCTCAAAAAAAATAAAAAAAATTGAAAAAAAAAAATTTAATCGAAAAAATGTGGATTTATGACGTCATAGCTTTTGAACAAAAGTTTATATCGAAAAACCATTTGAGTTTTTAGAAAGCCCTTGCTTTTCTTCATCCAATGATACCAAAATCATCACTGTAGCTCAAAAACTGTAGGAGGAGAAGCATTTTGGAACCAAAAGTCTATTGTTTACATTATAAGCAAAAATAAGCAAAACAAATATATATAAACAACTGTAATTAAAATTTTTTTAAAATTTTCGGTTCGGGTTAGACCCGTGAAGTCATTATAGAGTAATACAGAGACATAGGAGATGACATAGTAACGTCAAGCCGTGAAGGAAGTGCCATGGGGGAGGTGTAACATGATGAAATATCCCTTCCCCACCCCTCCCCCCATTTGTTTAAACCCCCGTAGCGGGCGAACGAGTGAACGTACGATTCTCATTTTTTCACAGGATGTACCTGACCTCCTACACTTCCTACTGCAGCAATAATCACAATATCATCTATGATCTCATAATATGGGGGACGGTGTCCTTAATTAGGGGTTATATTACTCACTCACGTGACCTGGGATGATAATTGCTCACGCTGCCGTTCCCGGACGGCGCCCACCACGGGGGACGTGCATACAGGGGTGGCTGAAATGAGTTCATCATTATAATCAATGCCATTTCCCCAAAGTGCGGGTCTATGAAGGTCCTCAGTTCCAGTGCCTGATTTCGCAGACTTTTTCATAACTGAAGCTTCCTTTCAAAATTCCCTCTCTATGTCTGTATTTTTCTGCTAATACTGATAATGGAAAAGTTCGGTCGTTGTTTTCCTGTCTGTTGGTACTTGGTAGGCTTGTTTTACCCATCTTTCGTTACACGAATCCAGCTTTGTGTTCCACAAGCGCGGCTGCTGCTCGTAATTACCAATCGAGATGGAAAGCTGTTCACGTGACCACGGAGTGTGCGCCATTGTCACTGCCTCTTTTCTCGACGTCTGAACCATCGCTGCCGAGCTCACCCACCGTCCATCCCCGCTGCCGCTCATGGGGGAACTTATCCAACTTGCTTCATGTGCCGGTGACTGTGATGAGCATCGGGCAAGGTAGAGGAAACAAGGTAGGGTCAATCTTTTTTGCGTCCACTGTGTGCCAATGCTGACGTCACGGCAGCGAACCAATAGCAGCGCTCAAATTTCATCTGGAAGCACTGCTACCTCAAAATCCGTCTCCACTATTGGCCTAAAGACGTGGCGTTTTGGTGACGTCATAAAGTTAGTCTGAAATATAGCTTTTCTATTGGATAGACAAAAATTATTTTACTTAATTTTTGGATTGAACGGAAATTGTTAAAGTTGAAAGCCATTGTTGACGTTCATAAATAGCGAAACCAGCATCTTCATTGAGACATCATTTATAAATAATCAAAAATTGTGGGGCATTGAATCTTTTTAACAACTAGAGCATTAATTTTTCCTCCCAAAAATTGCAAGTGCCAACACGTGCCACGTCAAAGTCAGCAATCAAAGGGTAACATAAGTCAATAGAAACAGAGATTGTTACTGTGATTACACGCAACATAATGCCTCCATGAACAACTTGATGTTGCTATTTGTTAGTTGTAATAGCGATTATGTCAAAACTCAATGTCAACTTTTTCTACTCATACAAATATCTTTTGTAATAATATTATTTAAATATTATTTATACTAAAGAGAATTACATTATTGAACTTAGCACCCACTTAATCTGTGGCCAATATTGGCTGAACTTATTTCCAATATCAGATCGATATTTTATATTAAATAGCAAGTAAGAGAATATTATCCAATACTGGACACGGGAGCCAATACTCAGAACTGACAACTCCCACATACATTTCGCAGGCATAGTCCTGACATTGTACTCAATTTAGGTTATTGTTAGGTTAGCCCGTGGGCTGCAAAAATACACCAGCAGAGTTTGCTGGCATTACCACTGTTATCTTGTTAAGTGTTACATTAGTTATTGTACCATGCTCAATAAGAGTTGGCAAATGTACAAAAAAGATCAAATTTTCTTATTTGAAAACAGTATGTCAAAAAATTGTTTTTAAGATCAATATAAAAATAGTTGAAAAATACATAGAACCCAGTAGGTATATATTATAAACTTTATATTATTGTTGGGTTACAGCACTATTTTTTTACTGATCGAAATGCAGGTGTTCTCAGGTCAGTTTACTTACAATACAGAACTAACTAGTTAGAGGAAATTTTTTGGTTTCCTAGTCAATATTTATTTTATCAGCTTTCAATAATAAATAGATCTATAATCAGATTAAGTCATATATAAGTAGTTCATTTCACTGTAGTCTGCTTCTCGCTATCTGCAATGCTCGGTCTGCATCTCCTACAAGTAGAATAATACATATTGTACCCTAACAACTGTACGAAAAGTACGTTTTATATTATTTTTACAGCTTATATTGTATTTTAGAGCTGTTTTACACAGGGATTTTGCCATATACCACAACTACCTCAAAATTTATCACCAATACTACCACACACCATTGATTAAGTCACACACATCACCGTACAGTCCGTACATTCCACTAACTTGAATCAGTCCCCGTCTAATGCAACCTCAATGTAACCTGGTACACATAGAATATTATTAAATCATATATACTCGAAATAAAAATAGACGCTCTGCGTGAAAGCTCAAAGTTCAGCCAATAGTTGATGTTGGTTTGGTTGTTCGATGGCTAACTTCAATTAATATTTCAGGCTTCATTAAATGGTATTGTTGTTGCTGTTTTGTTGCTGTTATTGTTGGTGGGCGTGTGCGCTTGTGGTGGGTATTGGCTGAAGGATTATTGGGTATAGGATGAGTAATGTTGCGTAAATAATGATTTAATGATGCATATTGACTTATATCATTATTTAAATTTGATCAATTCAATGTATAGGTGTAAATAATTCAATATTTATGCATAGAATAAACTGATATTGTGTTTCTCTAAGTTCGATATCACAGAAAATTGAAAGTTACCTCAAATCATCGGTAATAACTTCACGTTGCATGTGAACTTACTGAAGAACACTGATTTATTTACTTATGTTACCCTTCGGAATTTTTTCATTCAGCTAACACACAACATTTGAAATTTTTTGAAAAAAAAAAAATTTCACGGACAAAAAGTTTTTTAAAATAGGTGCAACAAATGGCAATTGAATTTTAGGGATAATGACGTATTAATAAAGAAATTGGTTGCCAAATATAAGAATTTAATTACAATCAACAAAGGGTTCCAACACTCTTTGCAGGTGGCAGTGAAACGGCGGAATTTTGAAAGTACTGTACAAATTTGGCAGCTGTAAAGCTAATGATCTCAAGTGGGTATGCAGGTGTTGTCCTAAACGCCTTCGAAAGCTTAACGGTGTGCGTGCGTACGTTGGTACGCAGGTTAGTGTGTGATGGCGGCAACTCTACCTCATCGGTGTGTGTGTGTGTGGAGTGTGTGTGTATGTATACTCTGGTACACATGACTGGGCGATTTATATGTAACTAGTGTACACGACCCTTCACAAATGATGGGATTCGATAATTCCTTCAGACAAATCCTCCAGCTGTGGATGCACAACAAATATATCCATGCCAACAGTACCCGCCACCAAAATATTCTTGTACTTGTGCACTGGTGAAACTCGTTTCACAGATACGGTCATTGAGCGTCCTTGTGAGCGTCACAGACACACGGACGAAGCGGACTCAAACAAATATAAAACGCACCATGAATATTATTAGGTAGGTTAATAACCAAGTTAAAAAAAAACTTTTGTTTTTTTGCGATATACAAATTCAATAATACACATATTCATATAACAATATACATATTCAATATACTTATTCATTCGTCATCGCCGCGGTATTTTTTGGTTCGTAAACAAAAGTATTCGGATGCTGTTTTTTCAGATCATTTGGATGGTGTCTGCAATAGTAATCAGGCAAAAATGAAATATTGGGAATGTTGCAGACACATGATACATAATATATAAAATAACTATAAGCTGAACTAATTAATGTGGGGACTGTAATAACCTAAATGAAAAGGGAATTTTTTGCAGTATTGTGTCATAGTTTGTGGTCTCCTAACTTTTCCTACGATGTAATCTCCTTAAAAAATGATGGCATTTCAGCATCTCCAAAACCAAAAACGGATTCCCCTCAGTGTTGCCATCCATGAATTGGTTTTCCTGTTCACCAGCCCTAAATTTCTTGATTTCGCTCAGCAATTTTTCTTGAAAACAACAATTTATTTTCTTGAAATCAACAAGAAAACAATTTTTAGTTAGTTATATTGTAATATGCATGTCTAATTCATCGCCTGAATATAGAAAGACGATGATCGAATAAAGGGATACTTTATAAAAAAATTGATAAGGAATCGTAGACTTTCTCATTATATGTAACTGTTTGCCAAAAATTTAATCAATTTGAATATATCTTATCGATGTAATCAAACATTTTTGTCTGCTGCATACAAAGTGGAAGAATTGTTGGAGACTTCACATGAGGAAATATATGATGTCGGTAGAATAACGTATCTGTGATACGCGTAGAAATATCTGCGATTTTTTCAATGCACTTCGATGCCTCAGCGGTGTGTGCGATCCACTATTTTTTAGATTCTCTCCATGCCCCTCAAACTTTTACCACTTATAAATATAAAGCCTGAATGTAATAAAACTCAAGTTTCGACGGAATCGATGTGTTTTCAAAGAGAATATATTATTGTATTACATGAACAACCAACGCGGGATGAATCGAACTTCACAATAGTAGGAATAATAATTTTTTTTCAAATAACCTATTCCAAACGATTGATAAATCTTTAGTGGTTATTGTGACACAGATGAAAAACAACTCTGCTAAAAACTGGTTTCTTTCTTGCATCTTAAAGATATAACGGCAGAATGCAGCCTTTTAAAAAGAAAAAGATATATATTCATCTAATATTAGGACAATTGTAGCTCCATCACCTTCAACAATTAGCCCTTGTAAAGAGTAGATGATAGAACGCAAAGAATCTCCTTAAATTAAATAAAAATAAAATAAATATTTTGTGCGTAATTGTGGCATGTTATCACAATGGGCATGTGAGTGAACACATCAAATTGGTTGGTGCGTGTGTCTGTGACGCTCACAAGGACGCTCAATGACCGTATCTGTGATACGAGTTTCACCAGCGCACAAGTACAAGAATATTTTGATGGCGGGTACTGTTGGCATGGATATATTTGTTGGGCATCCACAGCTGGAGGATTTGTCTGAAGGAATTATCGAATCCCATCATTTGTGAAGGGTCGTGTACACTAGTTACATATAAATCGCCCAGTCATGTGTACCAGAGTATACACGCACACACACACCGATAAGGTAGAGTAGCCGCCATCACACTCTCAACTGCGTACGTACGAACGCACGCACATCGTTAAGCTTTCGGAGGCGTTTAGGACAACACCTGCATACCCACTTGAGATCACTAGCTTCTCGGCTGCAAAATTTAATTTTATTAATTTAAACAAAACTTGCTTCGTTTCGCCACCACCTGCAATGAGTAATGGAACCCGTTGTTGATTTCATTGAAATTCATATATATGGCAACTGATTTCCTTATTATGACGTCATTATATCTAATATTCAATAGCCAGTTCTTACACCTTTTTTAAAAAACTTTTTGTGCCTGAAATTTTCTTTTTTATTCAAAAATTTCAACGGTTATGTGTGAGCAATATATAAATTTCGAAAGGGTAACATAAGTAAATATAACAGTGTTCTTCAGTTCACGTGCAACATAAAGTTATTACCGATGATTTGAGGTAACTTTCAATTTACTCTGATGATGAACTTATAGAAGCCCAATGTCAGTTTATTTTATGTACAAATATTGAATTATCTACCCCTACATAGATTTAACTGATCAAAATGAAACAATCATATAAGTCACGAATCAGCATCAGATCATTATTTGCGCAACATTATTCATCCGATAACCATAATCCTTCAGCCAATACCCACCACAAGCGCACGCGCCCACCAACAATAACTGCAACAAAATATAACAGCAATAACAATACCATTTAATGAAGCCTGAAATATTAAATGAAGTTAGCCATCGAACAACCAAAACATCAGCAACTATTGGCTGAACTTTGATTTTGATTATATTAAAGTTCATGGAAATGACATACCATATTCTTTAGCTAAGTATGTTCAGGGTTTGCCTGCGGAGTGTGCATGTGAGGATGTTAGGATGTTATCCTCGAGGAAAGCAAGCACCGTTCACATTAACTTATGTCACCCTTTGACAGCAAACTTCGAGATGGCATGCGTGTAACACTTGCAATGTTATGGAGAAAAAATTTACGCACAAGCTTTAAAAAAAAATTATCTCATTCAGTTTTTAATTATTTCTAAATGATACCTCGATAAATATACTGGTTTCACTATTTACGAATGATTATGAATGTCAAAAAAACTTTCAAGCTTCACAACTGTCGTTTATTCTGGAAATTAAGTAGAATAGCTTTAAATTATGAAACTGTAGAACATAAGGCCATGATACACTAGCTCTCTTCCCCGTCTCCGCTCCTTACGCGTGTCGCTAAGCCCCGCCCACCGCAGCTGCAATGGCGGTAATTGCGAGAGCGGCGCCGATACCATGGGAGAGGAAACGAGGTAGGGTCATTTCTATGGGAGAAAGTAAACCTCCTATTTTTTGTCTATCCAATACCAAGGCTATATTTCAAACAAACTTTATGACGTCACCAAAACGCCATGTCGTTTGGCCAATTGCGGAGCCAGATTTGGGGGTAGCAGTGCTACCAGATGCAATATGAGCGCTGCCATTGGTTCGTTGCCGTAACGTCAGCATTGCAACACAGCGGACGCAAAAAAGATTGACCTTACCATGTTTCCTCTACCGTGCCCGATGCCCATCACCGTCACCGGCACATGAAGCAAGTTAGATAAGTTCCCCATGAGCGGCAGCGGTGATGGATGGTGGGTGAGCTCGGCAGCGATGGTTCAGACGTCGAGAAAAGAGGCAGTGACAATGGCGCACACTCCGTGGTCACGTGAACAGCTTTCCATCCTGATTGGTAATTACAAGCAGCATCCATACTTGTAGAACACAAAGCTGGATTCGTGTAACGAAAGATGGGTAAAACAAGCCTACCAACAGACTGGAAAACAACGACCGTATATTTCCATTATCAGTATTAGCAGAACAATACAGACTTTGAGGGGGCAATAACGAACAATGCTTCGATTCTGAAGAAGTCTGCGAAATGAGGCACTAGAGCGGAGGAAATTTCCAGACCCGCACTTTGGGGTGTTGACATGGATGATAGAGATGACATCACATCAGGGAAGAGTAAGCCCAAAATGTCGAATTTTCATGTGACATTGATTTTAGCTGCTATTGGAAGGGTTAGATGTCAGATACAACCTGTGAAAAAAACAGGTTCGTACGTTCACTCGTTAACCCGCAACGGGGGTTTGAAGCATGGGGGGGAGGGAAGGGAGAAGTGATATTTCATCTTGTTACACCTCCCCCTTGGCACTTTCTTCACGGCTTGACGTTGCTATGTCA
The DNA here is from genome assembly GCA_030386875.1 of Morinoia aosen. Lineage (NCBI taxonomy): Eukaryota > Metazoa > Arthropoda > Malacostraca > Amphipoda > Talitridae > Morinoia > Morinoia aosen. The sequence continues at coordinate 3,698,489 of CM059560.1, forward strand.
TTTTCTATGTCTCTTTATTACTGTATAATAATTTCAAGCGTCCTAGCTGACCCAACCAATAATAATAAAGAAAAATTGAGATTGTTTATGTTGCTTTGTTTACCTTATTTTGGAGGATCGGAATGTGGGGTTTCAAAACGCATCTGCTCTTGCAGTTTTTAAGCGACAGTGATGATTTTAGTATCATTGGATGCGGAAACACGTGAGTATTCCAAAAACTCAGTTGGAAATTCGAAATTCAATTTTGATGAAAACTTGTGACGTCATAAATAACAAAATTTTACGAAAGAAGAAATGCCTTGGATATTTTCATGTTTTTCCATTTCAAACTATACATTTGGAGAATTTCATTTAAATTTTTAGAAATTACCTGAGTTTTGGCATCCAATGACACCAAAATCGTCACTGTAGCTCAAAAACTGTAGGAGATGCATTTTGAACCCCCCGCCCCAAAATATCGTTTTCTATGAAAATCTCGTTTTCTTTACAGAAAATCGCACTTTTTCATAGAAGACATATGATTTCAAATTGTATTTCCAATCAGTGTACCATATGTTATTGCCCTACGTTCAATTTTAAAGAAAATTTTGCTATAGGGGTACTCTTTCCTTCAGCCAACTCTACAAGCACGACCACGTTGCGACCCTGAGGTAAGGGCTGCGTCATACAGCGCAGCGGGGGCTGTCCCCTTCGCTGCGTGAGGTGGTGGGGCTTGTTTCCGCTCGTGGCGGTAGAAAATTTAGTATTAATATCAACTTAGTAATATACCATTTCGACTTTTTCTTAAATGTTTACATTTGTCCCTCCCTAAGTTTACTAAGCACTGATAATGAGGCATAAAATGTAGCCATGACTAAACTAGAAATAATAGTGACATGAAGCCATACATTGCTCCATACATCCGAATTAACCTGAACTCAATAGCGCTAATAATTCTTACCTGCTGCTAATTAACTTGTATATGTTATTGCGCCCATGTATTTTATAAAAAACAACTGATCTTATTCTTAAATTTAATTTTTTCAGACTGTTCACTGAAGATGGAGCTGGTCTCCAAACGTTTTATTGAAATAACTTGTTTTAAATATGTGGATTGTGAAATCTTAACTAAATATGATTTCAATGCGTCATGCATTCCTCGTTTTTGGAATTCGTTATGTCTATTTACTACGCTCGCCATAGCCATGTGGCTAGAGGTTTCTGCCGCCGTGCGGTAGACCCGGGTTCGAAACTCGGCGCTGGCGGTGGCGATTTTCTCTGTTGGGTATAGGAGAAAAATTCCAGGCACAATACCCCACTCTACTCAAGTGTCTGAAATGGGTACCGCTCATGACCGGGGGAAAGCGTCATGGCGTCCTGGTGTTAGTTATAAGGCAATTGAAAATCCAATGTACAAGGTGATATGTATCAGGCTTGATTGGAAATAAAGCACCCGTTGATGCCTTCATTATTATACTCCTTGGTGCATCGATAACAATAACTTTTAGTTTAGTTAGGGCTGAATTTCTAAGAGTTGTTCAAGTCTTCAGTAAAGATGTGATGCAGCATTGAAAGTTTCTCAAAGTTTTGGTTTGTGTAGTTATAAAGCAGGGTACTGTAGGGCTTGGGCCTTTCCCCCACTCTCTTCAACTTTTATACCCACGATTTACCAGACTCAGTACCAAACACAGAATACATAGCATATGCAGATGACATCACTCAAATAATAGCAATTCGTACCAGCAATATCAGGGATATAGCAAAACACATAAATAGCAATCAACAACATCAACCAGTTCGAAACAAATGGAAAATAAAGACTAACATGCAAAAATTTACAATAGTACCGATAGCAAGAACAAAATCAGACACAGTGTATATTGAAGAAGAGCATATTCCGTACCAAACCATGGGCAAAGTTCTGGGTCTAAACTTCTCAATAAGGGGCTACACATCTCAGGTGGGAATAAGAAAGGCAATAGCAGCAGCAAATCTGTCCAAACTTTTCAGATTCAGACAGTTAAGCACCAAGATTAAAAGGAAACTCTACCTAGCAAACGTCAGGCCAGCATTACTATACCCGGCCATCCCGTTGCACACACTCTCTAACAACTCACTCACAAAACTACAAAGAGTACAAAATACCGCCACTCGTTTCATTGCAAATTCCTCTCGATCAGATCGAATAACTTCACAATCACTACACCAGCAATGCCGTCTCCAACCCATCAATATAGTGTGACATAATCAAGCTAGCAAAACCTAGAAACTCGTACAAGATAATTTTCCGGAGTTGTACGAGAACATAGTTCAGGTTACTATGACAGATCTCATGCGTGGTTCAGGAGCTCAAGGCTTCTTGCTCTGGGACCTCCTCCGACCCCAATATTCACGTGAGACCAGGCCTAAGATCTTTAAAGTAACTTAATATTGCTTTCTTCTATGTATTTATTCTTGGGGAACCAGCGCGGGTAGGCCTGGTCTCCATTTATTGGGAACGGCGGGCAGCTGGGATCCCATGACCCCCTCCCATCACTTTATCACTTTGATATTTATTTATTAGTAAGGACAGAACTTATCAATCTAACACACAACATAAGATATACATACTGGCATAACGTTTAACTGCCGGTAACTCTAAACAATAATCCAGACACTGCACAACCCCACAACACTCAACAAAGCCTCGACAGGTTTTTTTCATAATGCAATTAAACACCTAACGTTAATAGAATCAACGTACCTAGTCATACACACGAGTTGTGTCCTTTGTCTTCTACTATCCATTTCCCTTTCTATTCCGTTTCTCTTCTGCACACTCTTTGCCAAACTCTACCACTTCTCTCTTACCTCCTCAGCATTGATGGTTGGTGCGTGTGTTTGTGACGCTCACAAGGACGCTCACTGACCGTATCTGTGATACGAGTTTCACCAGTGCACAAGTACAAGGTTATTTTAATGACGGGTACTGTTGGCATGGATACATTTGTTGGGCATCCACATCTGGAGAATTTGTCTGAAGGAAATATCGAATCTCGTCATTTTGGACGGGCCGTACGTGTACACTAGTTACATGTAAATCGCCCAGTCATGTGTACCAGAGTATACATACACACACACACACACACACGTGTATATTCGCGCCCACTTCCCTATGTATGAATGCAAGGCTTCGAATGTAACCAAAAATTCGGCACATATATCAAGCTTTACAGCATCAAAATTTAGGCTTAATTCGTTACATTGCTGGTTACCCTGCATTGTGAACCTTGATAGGCGTTGTTAATTATACATTTTTATTTATAAATATTACGACGTATTTTTTCCTGAGAGATTTCACAATAAACTAAAATTCCATGAAACAAAAGTTCTAAAAATTTATGGTGTGGTAAATTTTATATATTTAGGTCAGTTTAACTTATAAAGTTTTCTGTACGATAAAATTTTTTCAAGGGTAAACAAAAAGTAAAAATTAGGTGCTCATCAAGTTCACATGCAACACGCAATGCCTACATAATTATTTTTCGCAGCTATATATCTATTGTGATAGTGGATTTATCAAACCTCAATGTCAAAATATTCCATACCTAAATGTTGGATTATAGATTCCTATATATCGAGTTTGACATAATTAAACAATTTATAAGTCAGTAATCAGTATCAGATCATTATATATGCAACTTTATTCTTCCAATAACCAATAACCTTTCAGCCAATACCCACCACAAGCGCACACGCCCACCAACAATAACAGCAACAAAATATAACAGCGATAACAATACTGTTAGGATTCTTTGGCGAAAATAAGGTAGTTACAAAATACCTTTGACATCTAAAGGTAAATTCCTCGGTCTGTGTCGCCTTAGTTTGTAGCCGAGCGGCGTGTGACGGTCACTGTTTGTGCCTGTGACGTCCATGCTGCTGGTAAGCATAATCCTATGTGATTATTTCGTTATTTTGTGCTTCTATATAAATTTGTGTGATCGTTATTTGAAATGTTAACGTTTAATTTGTGTTGATGGTGATCAGTGCGAGAGTTAGCGTTCCGTTTGTAAATGTATTTCTTTTTTGTTCTAGGTATCGTTACTCGCACGACTCCTCCTTACCCTTACCTGTAGCCCTGTAACCATACGACCCAATTTCATGTTAATTATTTAATTTGTTAATCTCAAACGTTTCTGGAATTTCAATCCTTAGACCTGACAAGTCTAACTTTGCGAACTCCATTGGCGAACTGTTTTGTAAACCCAACCTTCTTTAATATTTAATTATTGTATTTTTTTCAATTTATTATCCTTGCTAGAGGCTAGAATCCTCCCGACGAACGTAAGACGGGGAAAGTCTTAACATTTACTGAAGCCAGAAATATTGTCTCGGGTCATTCGACCAACCAATAATTTTGTCAACCCCTAAAAATCGTGCAAGTTTTTTCAACATTTCTCTTAGGTTCGCAAATTTTTCCGTGAAAAAATAAATGATGGTGTATGCAATACATGTTTGTTTCATTTCCTGATTTCAAATGCTATTGATGAATATTTTAATTTTCAACCCAAATGAAAACTGGCATATATACATCTAGAAGCTAATTATTGGCACAGATGTTTGCCCCATTCGGGCAGCTTAGGAAACGACTCATCCAATAAGGAGCTAATATACAAATTTTGAAGCCGAGAGGCTAGAGCTGAGAAAATCGAGGGCGGTGGCGACTGGTTTGTGCATCCGAACGTCACGGGCAAATCCTGAATTTTGGTATGACTTCCAATATTGAATGTGCAATTACTGGGTACTGCCTCCGGCTTGCAATATTTGATAAGCAACTCCTGAATTTTGGCTCCTGCATCCAGTATTGGATGGGCGTTCACTGAGTATTGGCTCCTGCATCCAGTATTGGATGGGCGTTTACTGAGTATTTAGTCGCGTCCAGTATTGGATAGGGAATTACTGAGTATTGGTTCCTGCTTCCAATATTGGACAACGAAATGCTGAGTATTTGCCGCCATATCTAATATTGGGTAGTATTCTGTTATTTTTTATTTGAGATGCAAATATCGATCTGATATTGGAGATGAGTTCGGACAATATTGGCCCCAGATTAATTTAGTATTGGATGCTGATTAGGGGATGGATTGGCTGCTGCGTTTATAAATCTAATTATTAATAATAATTCATGAAAATAAATTGAAATGAACATTATCAAAAATAATAGTCATTATTTCATATAGATAGTGACAGTATAATTTTTCCAATATAATACAATTTATCTGTAGGAATTAAACAATTCATAAGAATATTTAATAAATTCTTGCCAGGTTTCTGTCTCAGAACACTTACCTTGCGTCGACTCTATATATTTGAACAGCTTTTATAACTTCTTCGAACAACCACAAATCCAGTAAAAAAAATCTTTGACAAATCACATTTCAAATCCAATGACAAATTCAGTCAAAAATTCATCAAAAAATCTATCAATAGATATATCTGATCACCAATCTATCCTTTATATCAGCATCCAATGCTAGATAAATCTGTGGCAATATATCCTGGATTTATTTCTAATTCCAGCTCGATATTTTTATCCTAAATGGAAAATATCAGGATATTTATTATCCAATACCGGACGCACAAGCCAATACTCAGTACTTGCTCATCCAATACTGGCTAAACAAAATTTTCCATGAGAGGCTTATTGTGCGCTAAGAGGAACAGATTTCCCAACATAGCTTACGGAAACTCGTGAGGTAGCGAAAAGAGAATTAGTAAAAGTAACGTTTACACTTATTATGAAAAATTACAAATATACTCTAACTGGCTTTCTGCCACATACTTCAAAAAACCTAACGGAAGACAACAAAAGAAAGAAAAGACAACATACCTTCAGAACACTAAGACAAATCGATTACTTAGTGGAAGGCACATACATCAGGCTTATTCACATTACTCCTAGGAGTGATTTGTTGAACGGAATGGACAAGAGTCCTACGGTCTCGAAAAGTAGATAGAAGTTAGGGAGATCTTTTCCCTCCGGAAGAGGAACACGACGAAAAAACGTCCTGAGGACCAACTTCGAAGAATGGCACATGGTGCCAGACGACATACCAAATAAATAAGGCCGTTGGCGTTGGATCCTTCTGCTGCCCAGGTCACTCCCGCGCCGACACTCCACGCTGGCCCATGCTGGCCTAAAGTTTTAGCAGCAGCGCATGACGACGATGGCTGCTCGTAACATACAAGGACACGTCGGCGGATGCGTCATGCCGATAATAGAGTTAGACGATGATGACTCAAGTAAAGGTCCGAGACTTCGAGCGTACCAATGCACTGCGATGACGGCGGGAAGAGCCCAGAAGACCTAAGGTGCGTTGCGACACATCAGGTGTACGAAGAATAAGAGCTGCCCCTCGCTGAAATTTTGCTCTGAGGTCTTACGAGAGGAAAAAATTTTACAAGTATTATTTGTAAGAAAATTGTACACTGGCCGTAGGAGCCAATACTCGGAGTTAATTAATCTATGACCAATATATCCTGAATTTATTTCCAATACCAGTGCCGGGTACAGCAGGGGCTGTGGTGAGGGCTGCCGGGTACAGCGGGGGCTGTGGTGAGGGCTGCCGGGTACAGCGGGGGCTGTGGTGAGGGCTGCCGGGTACAGCGGGGGCTTTGGTGAGGGCTGCCGGGTACAGCGGGGGCTGTGGTGAGGGCTGCCGAGTACAGCGGGGGCTTTGGTGAGGGCTGCCGGGTACAGCGGGGGCTGTGGCGAGGGCTGCCGGGTACAGCGGGGGCTGTGGTGAGGGCTGCCGGGTACAGCGGGGGCTGTGGTAAGGGCTGCTGGGTACAGCGGGGGCTGTGGTGAGGGCTGCCGGGTACAGCGGGGGCTGTGGTGAGGGCTGCCGGGTACAGCGGGGGTTGTGGTGAGGGCTGCCGGGTACAGCGGGGGCTGTGGTGAGGGCTGCCGGGTACAGCGGGGGCTGTGGTGAGGGCTGCCGGGTACAGCGGGGGCTGTGGTGAGGGCTGCCGGGTACAGCGGGGGCTGTGGTGAGGGCTGCCGGGTACAGCGGGGGCTGTGGTGAGGGCTGCCGGGTACAGCGGGGGCTGTGGTGAGGGTTGCCAGGTACAGCGGGGGGTGTGGTGAGGGCTGCCGGGTACAGCGGGGACTGTGGAGAGGGCTGCCGGGTACAGCGTTGCTGCTCCCGCAACCATGTGAGGTGGTGGGTGTGTACCGCTGTAGCGGTTCATCAATTAAATATTAAGCTATCAAGAGAGACAAACATTCTGACGAAGGGGGGGTTATGCTGATTCCAGCTCAAATTTACTGAGCATTTTAATAAAATCATAATATAAGGCAATAACCAAACTTAAAATAATTGTGAAATAAAACGATAAATTGATCTAAACATCCGAGAACAACCTGAACTCAATAGCAGCAATAATTCTTCACCGCTGCTAATCAACTTCAAGATGTCATTGTGCCCATGTATTTTATGAAAATGACTGATCTTTACCATTATTTTCAACTTTACAGACTGTTAACTGAGGGTGGATCTGGTCTCCGGAACGTTATATTAAACTGACTTGTTTTATGTATTAAGTTCGTGAAATACTTCTTAAATATGATTTCAGTACGTGGTGCTTTCTTCGTTTTAAACTCTATGTGTTCATTTAATACTCCTTGATACAAAGATTTCAATTACTTTTAGTTTAGTAAGGGCTAAAGTCCTAGCAGTAGTTCAAATTTTCAGTAAATTTGTAATACAGCATTGAAAATAACCGGCCGACGTTGGTTTCTTCATAATGGTCTGAATTGTATTATTTTTGCACCGCCTGTGGCGGTATAAGCCCTGCTGGCCTAAAGGTAAAGATGACATCACTTCAGTCCCCGCCACTCGCCCGATATCGCACCGGCTGCAGTGACGTCACTGGCACGTGCGCTGCTCCGTGACGTACACGCGGAGGTGTGGGTGCCGTACACCTACACCACACACCTGCGCGTGTACGTCACCTACACCACGCACCTGCGCGTGTACGGCATCTACATTCTACACCACACACCTGCGCGTGTACGGCATCTACACCACACACCTGCGCGTGTACGGCACCTACACCACACACCTCCGCGTGTACGTCACCAACACCAGACACCTGCGCGTGTACGGCACCTACATCATTCACACTTCACGTGTTTCTTTAATGATCGATACTACCTAGGATCAGCTGAATAGACCTGAGTAACGCAGAAGAAACTAATATTACTTACCAGCTTCGGAATGCGTTCTCGTTGACCATTTTTGACATTGGAAGATAAATAAATATCCGCAGAAATACATGTGATTTCCGAGAATTGGTTTCAATAAGTATCTGTTGAATGCCATCATTAGTTTTAAGGATTATTTTTAGCGTGAAAATATATATATTCTCAGAAATCGTATAGTCCGCAAGACACTCTGCAACTCTAAAGCGTAAGGGATAACCAAAGTAAATATAAACGGCATTTTTCAACAATGAGTTTTAACGCAACAAAACGTCCACAACAACAACAGGATGTAACTATAAATTTATGTGATAGCGAATTTGTTAAAACTCAATGTCAACTTATTCTGTACCTAAGTGATAAGTAACTTATCCCTAAATATCGAGGTAACTGAAGTTACGAAATCAAAGAAATATTGAGTCAGCGTTTGATTTTTACTATTTATCCAGTATTATTTACACTATTCTTCTGTGATTAAACGCAAGTTGTATCCTTATATTTATTCAAACTATTCAATGCATATATTTTGTACGTAATTTGTGCCATGTTATCACTATGGGCATGTGAGTGAATCAAATTGGTTGGTGCGTGTGTCTGTGACGCTCACAAGGACGCTCAATGAACGTATCTGTGATACGAGTTTCACCAGTGCACAAGTACAAGAATATTTTGATGGCGGGTACTGTTGGCATGGATATATTTGTTGGGCATCTACAGCTGGAGGATTTGTCTGAAGGAATTATCGAATCCCATCATTTGTGAAGGGTCGTGTACACTAGTTACATATAAATCGCCCAGTCATGTCTACCAGAGTATACACGCACACACACACCGATAAAGTAGAGTAGCCGCCATCACACTCTCAACTGCGTACGTACGAACGCACGCACATCGTTAAGCTTTCGAAGGCGTTTAGGACAACACCTGCATAGCCACTTGAGATCACTAGCTTCTCGGCTGCAAAATTTAATTTTATTAATATAAACAAAACTTCCTTCGTTTCGCCACCACCTGCAATGAGTAATGGAACCCGTTGTTGATTTCATTGAAATTCATATATATGGCAACTGATTTCCTTATTATGACGTCATTATATCTAATATTCAATAGCCAGTTCTTACACCTTTTTTAAAAAACTTTTCGTGCCTGAAATTTTCTTTTTTATTCAAAAATTTCAAAGGTTATGTGTGAGCAATATATAAATTTCGAAAGGGTAACATAAGTAAATATAACAGTGTTCTTCAGTTCACGTGCAACATAAAGTTATTACCGATGATTTGAGGTAACTTTCAATTTACTCTGATGATGAACTTATAGAAGCCCAATGTCAGTTTATTTTATGTACAAATATTGAATTTCCTACCCCTATATATATATTACGATCAAAATTAATTGATCATATAAGTCAGTAATCAGCATCAGATCATCATTTACGCAACATTATTTATCCTACAACCATTAATCCTTCAGCCAATACCCACCACAAGCGCACACGCCCACCAACAATAACACCAACAAAATATAACAGCAATAACAATACCATTTAATAAAGCCTGAAATATTATCGTGGATCATTCAACTGCTGAATAATTTTGTTACTCCTGAGTTTGATGCAAATTTTATCAACATATCTTGTACGTTCGCATGTTTTTCCGTAAAAAATGAATGTTCATGTGTGCAATGTATGTTTGTTTTATTCCGGATTCCGAGTGATATTTATGAATATTTTAATTCTCAGACCGAATTAAAACTGACATACTCGTATATACATCTAAGGGCCAATTATTGGAACGGATTTTTTAAGCAATCAGTGGCGAGATCTATATTTTATTTGAAAACTAAAATATAAAGATTTTTGAAGCCGAGAGGCCACCAATGAAGAAATAGCAGGCTATCGCGTGCGGAACTACTTCTGGACTTACGTTGGCAATTACTGAGTATTGGCTCCGACCTCCAGTATTGGATAGGGAATTATTGACTATTGGCTCCTATTTCCATTATTGGATAGGGAATTATTGAGTATTGGCTCTAATTTCCAGTATTAGATAGGGAATTATTACCTATTGGCTCCTGCTTTCAATAGTGGAAAAATAAATACTGAGTATTTGCTGTCATATCCAATACTGAGTAATATTGTTATATTTTTATTTGAGATGAAAATATGGATCTGATATTGGAAATAAGTTCAGACAACATTGGCCACAGAATAATTTGGTATTGGATGCTGATTAGGGGATGGATTGGCTGCAGTGTTTATTAATCTAATTATTAATAATATTTTGTGAAAATAAATTTAATTAGAGATTACCAATAAATAGTGGTACTTGTTTAATATCAACCCTGACAATAATACTAATGATTAAAATATTATCGACATCATTTATCCGTGGGAATTAGATGATTGATCGTAATATTTATTGAATTTTTCCCAGATTTTTATACCAGAACACTTATCTTGCGTCTAGACTATATATCTGAACAGCTCTATTTATCTTCTTCCCATCCCAAATCCAGTATGAAATTCACTAACAAATCCAATCATAAATCCAATCATAAATCCAATCACAAATCCATTACCAAATCTATCAACAATTATACCTAAGCACCAATCTATCCCTTAGTCAGCGTCCAATACAAAATTTATCTGTAGCCAATATATCCTGAATTTATTTCCAATACCAGATTGATATTTTCATCTTAAATAAAAAATATCAGGATATCCTGAATATACTTGCGTTCTTACTGAATGTACTTCGTTTGCGGGGATTTTCTTCCGCTTTCGATATTTATGAGTTCTCTTGGGTTTATTATTACTGTATATTCTGGCGGGTATTTTCTTCCGCACTCTATATGTATGAGTTTTCAAATTTTCTTTCCTATTTCTTTTCCGACAGACTCAGTCAGCATGACGTTACGTAATTATTAATTAATGATTTTTAATTATTATGATATAAGTACGCTGCCACCACGAGGCTTAGAGCCTCGAAATTAAGGATATGAATTGATTAATGAGGTGAGAACAACGTGAACTACTCTTTATAGGTAGCGATGGCTGAGGGCCGGGCACGTGCATCATATGCCAGTGACGAGAGAGAGAAGGACAAATACGAGGCCCACGTTTTATTATTTGTATTTTTGGAAAGGCAAGTGAGGACTGCATGAGTTAGATGGACACAAGATTTATACGGTATTTGACATTTTTCGCGGTTACTCCACGGGGACCTTACAACAGCCACGATCCAGCAACTACGCGAACGGGAACACGTTTCCGCCACACTATTGGCGATCGCCTGACTTCCCGAATTTCAGCACTATTACAGACTGTTTAGCAGACAGTCCAACACGAACCCGACATCAATCCAAAATGACGTTTCACATACGTCAACCACGATCCAAGGAAACCGATCCAATTCGAACGTCTCACATACGCTCCCAGAAGGATCAACAGTACTCACAACACAATTACTGGAACTCCCGGTTTCAAGTTCAGAACTGCAATAGGGAAACCTTCCCTCTCAGAACACCGCGCGACGCGTGCTATTTAAACTTTACTCTACTCGTCTCTAATCTCTTCCGTCGAGAGCCCTTCACTGCCCCCTTAACGACCGGTCACCGAATGCCATCCTCGCTCTCCGCCAGCCCAGTCGTGGGCTCGCGCCTCCCCAAAAGGAGGGGTGCGGTTGGGGGACGAGGGGTAAGTTTTGGGGAGAGGGCGTGCAGGGGTATGCTTTGGTGGGAGGCCCAGCTTTCTCTTTAGCCATGGCTAATTCAACGACTGATCCCACGCTCTGTTCCCCATCTACACGATCGGACCCGCACAATGTTTTTTTTTATATTAATGTCTGGATATTTTACCATCCCTGACCAATTCCCCGACCGGCGCTAACCAGCACCAGCGTCTCTCAGCTCTGTGTAACCGCTGCAGCAGAGCGCGTCAAATCTTTCCAATTTAATATGGGGGGAATTTCTCTTCTGAGAACATCCCGTTTATATCTTTCCCAAGACCATAGCACGAGAACCGACATTAAATTTACGGGCCGTGTAGTGTAAGATCCAGTCTTAGCATCCATTGATTATTTTCGCTCGGCAAATGTGAGATAGGGGATGAATCTGACTTCATACAATCCAATACTTGATGCAGGAGCCAAAACTCAGTAATTGCCCAACCAATACTGGACGCAGGAGCCAATACCCAGTAATTCCCCAACCTATACTGCACGCAGGAAAGAGCTAATACTCGGAGTTTTAAGTATTTCATAAGAACTCATCGCAAGCACGAAGTTTGGGCTGTGAAGAAGTCTGCGAAATGAGGCACTGGAGCGGAGGAAATTTCTAGACTCGCACTTTGGGGTGTTGACATGGATGATAAAGATGACACCACTTCTGCCCCCGCTGTACGCACAACCAAGTAGCGGCCTTGTGGTGAGGGCTGCCGGGTACAGCGGGGGCTGTGGTGATGGCTGCCGGTTACAGCCGGGGCTGTGGTGAGGGCTGCCGGGTACAGCGGGGGCTGTGGTGAGGGCTGCCGGATACAGCGGGGGCTGTGGTGAGGGCTGCCGGGTACAGCGGGGGCTGTGGTGAGGGCTGCCGGGTACAGTGGGGGCTGTGGTGAGGGCTGCCTGGTATAGACCGACCGGGGCCCCGGCCCCGGCTCCGGCCCCGGCCAACCCCGGCCATTTTGGCTGACCCCGGCCCCGGCCCCGGCAAGCCCCGAAAATTTTTGCAGACCCCGGCCCCGGCCCCGGCCCCGGCAAAATAGTGCCCTGAGCCGGGGTTTTGGCCGGGGTTTTTAGTTTTTCACTACACCTTTTTCACTTCAAATTAATCCAAGTCAAGGTCAATTTAATCCAAGATAAGTTCAATTTAATCCAAGATAAGTTCAATTTAATCCAAGTCAGATTCAAATTAATCCGAGTCAAGTTCAAATTAATCCGAGTCAAGTTCAAATTAATGCAAGTCAAATTCAAATTAAATGTGCTAAGTACCCAGCATCAGGAGGCAGAGTGTGATGCAGATCTTTGAACGGAGAACAATAAAGAAATCAATTATAAAAACTTCGTATTAACTATACATTAAAGTTGTTTTTCAATTCTACATAAATGGCAGTGTGCATCCATTCAAATATTCATGTTCAAAGATAATTTTATGTTACACATGCACGTACACATGGTAGTATCGAGGATTTAATTACTCATGAAGAGATTTATATGCGTGAAATTTCGTTTTATCACATATCTAAAGTCATACATGCATGCAACTACGAAAGATTACCATTGGATGATATGTAGATTTAACCTTTAAAAGAAATATAGCAACGAAGTCTGTTTTTGCTTGTTCAAACGATTTTTGTAAAAACAAGTTTCAATTTTTTTCATCGATAGAGATGATATATTTGCCTAGGCCTATTCATTTGAAGGGATGGCACAATTTTTATCGCTATTGCAGGATTGTATCTGTGTAGTAATGTACTCATATAAATTGTAATCAAATGGTATCGTACATAAGTACTCAGTGAATCGCATTTGCTCATTTCTTTTAAAGGTTGTCGAGATTCCAGTTATTGCTCGAACGCTGAGGTCTTTTGCGGATGTTATAAGGCACAAAAGGGCCTTCCGCAATAAGGGGCAAAGGCTGTGCTCCTTCTAATCAGCCTAAAATTAATAACGCTGATAATTTTACGACTAAGCGGAGCAATGGCGGGGGTCCTCACGTCTACAGCGACAAATGTAAATTTAAATACTAAAACGTTCGTCTGATCTTCTTGTTCGAGTCCTAAGCCAGCGCGATGGATTCGAGCAAGCTAAGGAGCGTGGCGACAGAAGTCGGCCACCTCAGATTGAAATCAGCCGTGAACGCGAGCGCACCTTCTTCTCGTGTGCTGCGCGGGACTCGGCATTCTGCCCTCGCTACCTGGGACTTCTTGGGTCCTTGACAGCCGGCTACAGTGAAGAGTGTTCGCCTGAACATTGTTTTCGAAGATCTTCAGGTGAAACTCCCGCTAATGACGCTCCGCTTGTCCTTAAATTATGTTAAATTTCAGCGTTACCGGCCCCAGATGGGTTACCGGTAAATTTGTGTGTCGTAGGGCCCGTTAATGCGGGGAGTTGAGTCCACTTATTAAGGTGGCTGCTCACAAATTTTTATTCGAAAACAATTACTCTTTAAATCTCAATTCTCATTTTCGAAATTTCTATTCGAAAGATAATGTCTTAAAATTTTTCTTCATAAAGAGATACCTCTTAAAGAACTAAAATGTTCTAAGCCGTGCTGCTTTTGCGCAGTTTTGCCTAAACGGCAATTAAGCCGGCTTGATCTCAGCGCCATCTAGTTAATGGTAGAGCTTGGCTGGAATTCGGCAGGTTAAATCCTGGTATCTATCTATTCTCATCTTGAATTCTTTTTCTTTTCTTTTCAAAAAAATAAGATGGAAATTTATCGTGTCAATTTTTAATTGTGTCTTAGCGCCGCTGTCTGGTGTGGCGAGGGCCGATTTTCAGTCTCCTTAGGTGGAAGTCGAGTGTAACCTGTGTTGTATTTTAGGCGAGGTTCCTTGTTGTGTTGCTTAAGAACCTTACGTTTTTGTACAGGTTCTGGCCTTTTTGAGCCTCGTCTAACTTTTATTAGGTTCTCTCATTTATATATGAAAAATTCTTTAACTCAATTTGAGTGTAAACTTTAGAAAGTAGAAATGTTGTGAAAGTGAAAGTAAGTGGTGGGGAAAATGTACCTTTTTTGTGCCTTTCTTCTTCATTATTAATTTTCCATGTCTTTTGTTGGGATATAACTTGTCCACTTTAAAGTGTAGACGTGACTTTGGTTAGCTGAACTTTTTTCTAATAAGACTTGAAATAGAAATTTGATTATTTAATTATGGAAACGGAAAAGTGTACTGCCTTAGCCTTAAGCATTAAATTGCGGGGCATAAAGTGTAGCATTACATCTCTTAAAAAAAGCTCTTTCTCCTAACTGTGATCCGGCCTTTCTTATTGAAGCTGTTCCTCAATTAAGTGGGCTGTTACAGTCCTTTCGAATTCTGTCCGCTACTATTCCTTCAGATGTTAGTGAGGTTTCTGAGGAGGAGCTGGTTAGGAGGTCGGAGTATGAGGTTCAGGTCATAGAACTTATTGTAGAACTTAAAAAACTCATTTCCACTTCCCCGGTGCTAAACTCTAGTGCTACCGGTGAACCTTCTGTGTCAAAGGTTTCTACTTCTGATGTTCCGTTGAATATCTTTAGAGCTCCTCAGTTGACACTGAAAAAATTCAGTGACAATGAGGGATGCCCTTTCAACTTCCTTCACTTTCAGGAGTCCTTTTCTAATGCACTTCAGGCTTATCCTAACATGAGTGAGAAACAAAAGTTTATCTTCCTCAAAAATCAACTTCAAGGAAGAGCTCTCAGTCTGATAGAGGGACTTCCTAACGAAGAAACTAGTTTTCTATCGGCTTTGGCATTACTTAAGCAAGATTTTCTTAACGCAGACAAATTAATCTCATTAGCTCTTGATGAGATCCTGAGCTGTCCCAGTGTTCAGAATCTATCCGAAATAAATTCTTTCCTCTCTAGGGTTAAATTTCGCCTTCTTCAGCTTTCCAAGTTGGGCTTGGATTTCTCTAATGAGAAATCGGGTAACCTACTGTTTTCTGCTGTAATTAAAAATAAACTTCCTGAATTTTTCCTATTGGAACTCCTTCGCTATTTTAAAGCGAGTTTCTTTTCATTGGAGATGTTTGAGAATGCTCATAAAGTGCTTTCTCTTCTCGAAACCAAAAGTAAATCCAAACCGTCTCATGTATTCCGTAGTAAGGAAACAGAACTGGTGACCCGGACAGAGGTGAGGGACAAAACGCCATATTTACCTAAACCTAATAAGTCGCCCGATGTTAAGGTATGTCGCTTCTGTAATCAAGCTAACTACGCTTCGTTTGCATGCAGGTGTTTTAATTCGCACGAAAAGCGTGTGAAACGGGCTGGTGAATTAAAATTATGTTCTACCTGTCTAAGTAGTAAGCATTTGTCTAGTGCGTGTCCCTCCAAAGTTAAGGGTCTCCCGTTCTTGTGCTCGTTGTGTAAAGCTAACAATCATGTTAGCCCTTTGTGTCCTAAATTTATTGAATCCAGTGCCTTTGTTGCAACCTCCTCATGACGGCTAAAGGCACGTCTAAAGATGTGCCCTCTTGTTGCTCTTCCCACCAAGTATGGTGGGGTAACTACTCGTAAGCGTGTTAATTTTCTTATTGATAGCGGCAGTCAGTCGTCGCTTATTGATTTGGAGACCATAAGTTCCGACTATTCAGATACAGACTTGCAGGAGCTTACTATTGACACCGTAGGTGCTTCTGTTCCTTAAATTGGTAAGCAAATTAGCATTGAACTCGTGCTTCCGGACAGTGAGAAGCATGAGCTTGATGTTTTCGCTATGAGAAATTTAAACCTCCAGATGGGTATGAGAAATTTGAAGGATAAACTCGAAATTTTGAAAACTAAACTCCCTTTGTCGACTTCCTATCCTGAAGTTATAAATGATAGCATACAAATTCGCGGAATTTTGGATGTAGATGCTCTTCAAGCTTTTAGGGTGCTTGAGTTACAACACGTAAATGGCTATAAGGCCATGCGCATTTCTAACGGGTTTCTACCCTTTGGGGAGTTAAAATGTTACAACTCCTCTTTATCTTCTCTTGTTGCTTCTAAAACTAAGAAGCAAACTAATGATCTTAAAACTTCCGTTGAAAGAAATAGCAATGTTAAATTATGTAAAAATTCTCTGTCTTCTGACAATGAAAATGAAACGAAAACTAAAAGGAAAGCTAATGTTAAAATATGTAAACCTGCTCTGTCACTTGATAGCGAAACTAAATCTAAACCCAAAAGGAAAATTTCTAAGTGTGCCTTAAATGAAGTCCGTTACCGTAATATTTTAAATAATTTCTTTGAAACTCCTAAAGTATGTACATCATTATTAGACGTTTCTGAGCAGTGCGTAGTTCAGACTGGACTTGATCAACTGCTTGACCTTGAGCTTATGGGTATACCCTCTAAGGAGGAAGAAAATGATAAGGAATTGGAAGATTTTAAAGATAGTGTTAAACTTGAAGAAGGTAAATATTCTGTCCAGTTGCCCTGGAATCGCCAACTTTTGGCTAGAGTGCCTAACAATTTAGTATTAGCAAGATATCTAGCTCGTAAAGTAGCGACTGATAATGCCCTAAAGGGGATTGAACATGCCTATAATTACGTATTCCTTGAACAGCTTGAACTGGGCATCATTGAACCCATTTCCATCAAAAAAATAAATGTGCGAGCTCACAAATGGATCCCGCATAGGCCTGTAATACGTACACATGTAGAAACTTCTAAAATTCGTCCTGTGTTTAATTGCTATTTGAAGGTCGGTGGTTTACCCAGTCTGAACGAAGCCTCCTAATCTGATGAATAATTTGTTAGGTCTTTTGGTCTATTTCCGTGCAAATACCGTAGTGGTTCTTTCTGACATTTTTAAAGCTTTCTTGCTGGTGAAACTTGCTTGTGATTTTGACCGCAATCAGTTTAGCTTCATCCTTTTCAAGGATGGCAAATTTTTATATTACCGTTACACAACTCTGTTGTTCGGGTTTATTGCATCGCCTTATATTCTTAACTATCTGCTCAAATTGCACGCTCAAACTATTACTAATTTGACAGTTAGAGACGTTATGGCGAATAAGCTGTACGTAGACAATTTAGTGTTCACTACTGAAAGTCCTGAACTAGCGCTTAGCACATTTCGAAGCGCCAATAGTGCATTTGAGGAGAGTGGGTTTCCGTTACGCAAATGGAAGTCAACTTATTCTGAACTTCTTTCCCAAATTGACCCTGCTCTATGTAGTGCCGAAGTGCACTCCAGAGTGCTAGTGTACGACTATAACTCTTCTACTGATCTTCTTTCTCTGTCTGTAAAAAAGTTGGACTCTTCGTGTAAAACACGAAGAAAAATTCTTTCTGAAGTAGCGTCTATTTACGACCCCCTGGGAATTTTGTTGCCCTTTTCTGTGCGAGGTAAGCTCATTTTGAGAAAATTGACGCCCTTGAGGCTAGGTTGGGATCAGGATGTTCCGGAAGACTTATGTAATGAATGGCAGAAATATTGTCTGGAGTTTTCGGAACTGAGGGATTACGAGTTTCCTAGGATGACTTTGGCTGAGACTAAAACTACCCAACTTGTTGTATTTTGTGATGCTAGTGCTAGCGCCTTTGGTACCTGTATTTATGGTGTCCAAGAGGATCGCAGCGCATTACTTTTCTCCAAAGTTGAAGTTTCGCCTTCTCGCCAGCGAACTCTTCCTTCTCTCGAGCTCTTGGCAGTGTTTCTTGCTATCAGAGTCTTGTATCTCTTCTGTGTGATGTTAATTTTCCTTATAAAGTGGCTAATGTAACTATTCCTACTGATTCACAGGTCACCCTAGCTTGGCTCTTGAGCGGTAAACCTCCTCGAAAGAATGTATTTGTAAACAACAGGATAGAAGACATAGAAGCCATGCGTAAGCAGCTTGAGTGTAAGGCCTTGGCTGCCTTTAGTTACGAGTACGTGCCCACGATGTTTAACGTTGCAGACATGCTGACGTGGGGTGTTAAGGTAGCTAAATTTCTAGAGAATAAATTGTTATGGTTAGAAGGTCCTTCTTGGATCAGAGAAAGTAGAGATAAGTGACCTAAGGGTCACTTAGGATGCATTCCGCAGCAATTTGTTTCAGACACGTGTATCGCAGTTAATGTTGCTCACCCAGGTGAAGCTTCTATTGTAACGCTTGAGCGCTTCTCCTCCTACCCAAAGCTGTTGGGTGCGGTGAAGAAGGTATTTAGGGCCGTAGCAATCTGGAAGCACGCAGATCCGGGGGAGTCTAAACTGCGAGCGTTTCTTTACCTCATTTCCTCTATGCAAAGAGAGCATTTTGCCAGCTAGAAAGTGTGGGAAAAATCCCCCAAAAGTATTTCTGTGGTAACATTTTCCTGTCGACCTGTCAGTTTTGAGTGTCGCTTGAAGATCTTCTATTGTTTCTTTGGATATTGTAAGTGAAGTGGGTGGGGGCTGTTTTCCATTGAATTAGAATTACTTTTGAACTTATACCATTAAAACATTGCTCTTGTTGTCCGAGGGATGAACATGTTGCTTGGGCATGCAGGTTCTTGAACATGCTGGGAAACGTGGCGTCGGTTCCGCGGGCTGAATGGTGACTCTGGACGAGGAGGGTTGTGCTGCTGTTCGAGCGAGCTATCGGGCCTGCAGTGCTTCAGACCGTGGCAAAGTTTTTCTAATTTCTACCTTAACTGCTTTTTCTCCTATCGTTTACGTTTGAGTGAATGTGGTTTTTTTCCTTACGTGTTTAGTTGGCTCTACTAGGGAGCTTACGATTAATCTCTAAATACTCCATGCAAATTGAATTACATCACCTGCTTTGGTTATGAAGCAAAATTGATGTTATTGTTGATAGGGTGTGGCTCACTTATTGACGGGTTTCACTTGACCTGGATGAGGGCTGCTCCCGATTACTTTTTCTTGCATTTCTGAGCGTTTGAACCTTTGACTTTCCTTCCTGTCTTTCCGCGTGGAGTATTTGCCTTATCCTGATTTCCGCTATATTTCTGAAATTATTTTCTTCTGCCTAAACGTGTTTCACACTGGGTGCACTGTAAACTCAGGTTTGTAAATTCTCAGGGTAAGGTGAGATAATTGGTAAATGATTCATATTAGTGATATGATGTTGGTGGTTAGTAGGTGCTTGGACTTTGACTCGGTCTAATGGTTGTACATTTTTTTTTGTCCATTAGTATCGTGGAGCCGCGGCTGAGGTCACGAGCCGGCCTTCCTGTCTCCTGTCTCGTCTTCTACGATCGACTCTAGCTTGAAAATTAGCTCCGAGCAGTTAGGTACGCAACCTGCTGCGGTTAGTGTTTTCAATTTGGTCTGGAAAGCCAGGTTGGCCGCAGAACTTGCAACGCCAATTGCTGCTCGTTCATGTAATACGACTTGAATCCAAAATCTGTAATTTTAGTGACGATAGCGCAATAGGCGGCCCTTTATGATTATGTTGAGGTTTTCCTGAATGAACAGTCTAGTTTGATTTATTTGGTTTACCTTGATCTTTGGTTTACTTTTGTCGGTCTTGTCTTGCCAGCTCGATTAACGCCGCTCTGCGTACAGCTCGGGTGTGGTGTTGGCCAGCTTCAGCCAAAGTTCGGGGCAAGCTCGGTCCGCTGTGGGACTACTCGCCTCTTACGCAACCTTGCCTGTTCTCAAACTCGAACTTACTTTTCGGGAGTCTTGCGACTCGGAGGGACTGGAGGCACTGCTTTATCAGCGGCGCCCGCTCGGGGTTCTGTCCGGGTCTTGTCGGACCCTGTCGAGCCGTACGCCCGTGTTTCCCATTTTTTAACAATTTTTTAATACAGTTCAACTGATGGTTGAGCTGGAAGTTTAATAAAAATAAATAGCTTGAAAATGTTGAAAGTTCAACGAATTGCTTGTTTGGTTGGAAGCACAGTTGTGCTGACAACTACCTGGTTAAAGAGTTTCCTTCGATTAAAGAAGAAGTTTACCGTTGAATTATTTCCTTATCGAACAATTTTGGGGAAGAAATTCCCATAAAAGAGGCCTTGGAAACTCAAGAGCGCTGGAAACTCAAGGTAACAAGATTTACCACATTGTGATAAAAAGACAATTCAAAAATGTTAATTTAAAGTGGAGATAGAATCAATTAAAAAGTTGGAGACATTTGTGTGGAACACTCGGTAAATTTAATTACTATAATTGTTTAATTAATTCAACAAGCACTGCAACTGCAAGTCTACAAACTTTATTGACTTGACATAAATACACCCCCACCCGCAACCGTAATTCAACATGAATTGAGCCACTAACCGGCGTTATGCATTACGTCGTCGTGATACGTCCTGACACGGTCGGAACCCCGGCCCCGGCCCCGGCCGCGGTAAATTTGATAACCCCGGCCCCGGCTCGGCCCCGGCCATGACAAATTTGTTGACCCCGGCCCCGGCCAAATTTTCAACCCCGGTCGGTCTATACTGCCTGGCACAGCGTGGGCTGTGGTGAGGGCTGCCGGGTACAGCGGGGGCTGTGGTGAGGGCTGCCGGGTACAGCGGGGGCTGTTGTGAGGGCTGTCGGGGACAGCGAGGGCTGTCGGGTACAGCGAGGGCTGCCGGGTACAGCGAGGGCCGCCAGGAACAGTGGGGGCTGTGGTGAGGGCTGCCGGGTACAGCGGGGGCTGTGGTGAGGGCTGACGGGTACAGCGGGGGCTGTGGTGAGGGCTGCCGGGTACAGCGGGGGCTGTGGTGAGGGCTGCCGGGTACAGCGGGGGCTGTGGTGAGGGCTGCCGGGTACAGCGGGGGCTGTGGTGAGGGCTGCTGTGTACAGCGGGGGCTGGGCCCGTCGCTGCGTGAGGTGGTGGGGTTAGTAGCCGCTCTGGGTGGTAGAAAATTTGAGAATTAATATCAGTTCAGAAGAATACCATTTGGCTTAATTCTTATATTATTACATATGTCCCTTGCTAAGTTTACTAAGCACTGATAGTGAGCCATAAAATGTACCCAGGACTGAACTAGAAATTATAATGACATGAAGCGATAGATTGCTCCATACATCCGAATTAACCTGAACCCAAAGCGCCAATAATTCTTATCTGTTGCTAATTAACTTGTATATGTTATTGCGCCCATGTATTTTATAAAACAATGACCTTATTCTTCATTTTAAACTTATCGGACCGTTAACTGAAGATGGAGCTGGTCTCAGTGTAACGCTTTATTGAAATAACTTGTTCTAAATTTATGGATTGTGTAATCTTTACTAACTAAATATGATTTCAATGCGTCATGCATTCATCGTTTTTATAATTCGTTATATCTATATACTACTCCATGGTACATCGATATCAATAACTTTTAGTTTAGTTAGGGCTGAATTTCTGAAAGTAGTTCAAATTTCAGTAAATTTGAGATGCAACATTAAAAGTTTCTCAGGGTTAAGATCTCCAAAGTTAAAAGCAACGTATCCTAGGGATTATGCCTTTCCCCCACTCTCTTCAACTTTTGTACCCACGATAAACCAGACCCAGTACTAAACAGAATACCAAGCATATGCAGATAACATCACTCAAACAGTAGCAATTCGTACCAGTAACATCAGGGATATAGCAAAACACAGAAATAGCAATCAACAACATCAACTAGTTTCGAAAATAAATGGATAATAAAGACTAACATGCAAAAATTTACAATAGTACCGATAGCAAGAACAAAATCAGACAGTGTATATTGAAGAAGAGCACATTCCGCACCAAACCAAGGGCAAAGTTCTGGGTCTAAACTTCTCAATAAGGGGCTACACATCTCAGGTGGGAATAAGAAAGGCAATAGCAGCAGCAAATCTGTCCAAATATTCAGATTCAGACAGTTAAGCACCAAGATGAAAAGGAAACTCTACCTAGCATACGTCAGGTCAGCATTTCTATACCCGGCCATCCCGTTGCACACACTCTCTAATAACTCACTCACAAAACTACAAAGAGTACAAAATACCGCCACTCGTTTCATTGCAAATTCCTCTCGTTCAGATCGAATAACTTCACAATCACTACATCAGCAGTGCCGTCTCCAACCCATCAATATAGTGTGACATAATCAAGCTAGCAAAACCTAGAAACTCGTACAAGATAATTTTCCGGAGTTGTACGAGAACATAGTTCAGGTCACTATGACAGACCTCATGCGTGGTTCAGGAGTTCAAGGCTTCTAGCTCTGGGACCTCCTTCGACCCCAATATTTACTTAAGACCAGGCCTTAGCTCTTTAACATAACTTGATAATACATTTTTCTATTTATTTATACATGGGGAACTAACGCGGGTATGCCTGGTCTCGATTTATTAGGAAGGGCGGGCAGCCGGGACCCCATGACCCCCTCCCATAACTTTATCACTTTAATATTTATTTATTAGTAAGAGCAGAACTTATCAATCCACCACACAATATAAACTACACATACAGGCACAGTGTTTCACTGTCGGTAACTCTAAACAATATTCCAGACACTGCACAACCCCACAACACTCAACAAAGCCTCGACAGGTTTTTTCTTCAAAATGCAATTAAACACCTAACATGAATAGAATCAACGTACCTAGTCATGCACACGAGTTGTGTCCTTTGTCTTCTACTATCCATTTCCCTTTCTATTCCGTTTCTCTTCTGCACACTCTGTGCCAAACTCTACCACTGCTCTCTTACCTCCTCAGCATCGATGGTTGGTGCGTGTCTGTGACGCTCACAAGGACGCTCAATGACCGTATCTGTGATACGAGTTTCACCAGTGCACAAGTACAAGAATATTTTGATGGCGGGTACTGTTGGCATGGATATATTTGTTGGGAATCCACATCTGGAGGATTTGTCTGAAGGAAATATCGAATCCCGTCATTTGTGACGTCATTTGTGATTTTATTTGTAAATATTGCGACGTATTTTTCTACTGAGACGTTATTTCATAATAAACTGTAATTTCATGAGAACAAATGTTCTAAGCAATATGTTGTGCGATAAATTTTTATATATTTAGGACAGTTTATCTCATAATACCGTTTTTTGTTCGACGAAAATTATTCGAGGGTAAACAAATGTAAATTCAAGGTCATCCGCATCGAGTCCACATGCAACACTATGCCTACATCAAATGTTTGGCTCAGCTATATAATATATCTATTGTGATAGTAGACTTTTCAGACCTCAACG
Source organism: Morinoia aosen (assembly GCA_030386875.1). NCBI lineage: Eukaryota > Metazoa > Arthropoda > Malacostraca > Amphipoda > Talitridae > Morinoia > Morinoia aosen. The sequence continues at coordinate 3,722,495 of CM059560.1, forward strand.
TCAACTTATGCTATACCTAATATCGGATCATGGAAACCCATATATTAGGTTTGCCATAATTTAACAATCATATAAGTCAGTAACCAGCATCAGATCATTTTTTATGCAACATCATCCATCCTATAACCAATAATCCTTCAGACAATACCCACCGCAAGTGCATACGCCCACCAACAATAACAGCAACAAAATATAACAAAAATAACAATACCATTTAATGAAGCCTGAAATATAAAATGAAGTTAGCCATCGAACAGCCAAAACAACAGCAACTATTGGCTGAACTTTCAGCGTTCACGCAGAGCGTCTATTTTTATTTCGAGTATATATGATTTAATAATATTCTATGTGTACTAGGTTGCATTGAGGTTGCATTAGAAGGGGACTGATTCAAGTTAGTGGAATGTACGGTGATGTGTGTGACTTTATCAATGGTGTGTGGTAGTATTGGTGATAAATGTTGAGGTAGTTGTGGTATATGGCAAAATCCCAGAGTAAAACAGCTGTAAAATACAATATAAGGTGTAAAGATAATGTAAAACGAACTTTTCGTTCAGTTGTTAGGGTAAATATTGTATTATTCTACTTGTAGGAGATGCAGACCGAGCCTTGCAGACAGCGTGAAGCAGACTACAGTAAAATGAATTACTACTAGAGAAGTAAGATAATCTAATTATAGATGTATTCAATATTGGAGGCCAAAAATAGCGATTAACATTCAAGAAACGAATAAAATCCAATTATATATCCATAACTCTTTTGAAAATATTATGATCGAGCCCAGCTGAAATTTTCATGATTTTTAAAAATTATTAAGTTACCCAAACAACTGTTTTCAATTCATTTTTCTCAAATAATGTTTACATATCAGGTATTTTACATAAATCAAATCGCAACAAGTAAAAAACTTGTATTGATAAAATTTGTTGTTTTTTATTATTGTTAGTTTTTTTCAATCAAAACATATTTATATAAATTTTAATCAAACTGACCAGTAAATTGAACCTGGAATCTCATTTCTCGTCGTTGAATTAGCTTAAATAAAACTGCGCAAAAAAAACTGTTAGATTGTGCAGCCCATGGGCGTATCTGAGTATATGGTGAAGAACATACCCGGCTAGGCTGTGGGTAGGAGTGTGTCACATTTGAGTGTTGATTCCCCTAGCCTGTATTGTGTTTTATTCTCCAATTTACTACTTGATACAAAATATCGATCTGATATTGCAAATTGATTAAGCTTATATTGCCCACAGCTAGATTGAGTATTGAGCAGTGGGTTTTGTTAGGTAATTATCATTCATAACTATTATTTCAATATTATTACTTGAAATAATATTTAATTTATTATTAATCTAATTCATCCGTAGGAATTAAATGATTCATCAGAATATTTAGAGAATTTTATTCATGTTTTCATACCAGAACCTGACGTCGACTATATAATGTCTGAGCAGCTCTATTGATTTTATTGTTCCAGTCACAAATCCAATAATAAATCCAATCATAAAACCACTCACAAACCTTACGAACAGCATCCAATAATGCAACTTACGAACAGCATCCAATAATGCAACTTACGAACAGCATCCAATAATGCAACTTACGAACAGCATCCAATACTGCAACCCAGGAACAGCATCCAATTCTAGTATTGGCTGCACTAATATCCAATATCAGATTTATATAACACCTCTAACAACATAACAGAATATTATCCAACACGGGATATAGGAACCAATACTCAGTAAATTATCCCATACCGGAAGCAGGATCCAATACTCAGAATTACTCTAGTACCACTTGATCACATTCCGGGCTCTGCATTACGAGCGTAACTCACCTCCGAACATTCTAAAGCTAAGTTGCCAAGTGAAGCGGTTCAGCTATTTTACGGGCGTAATGTGGCGTGATGCCGCGACCGTAATGTAACGGCCGTACATGAGTGTAAAGTTGGGAGTTGTGTTGATGCATTGCGGTGAGCATGTGACTTCTCACGCTGTCAGAAGGGACTATAGACGGAGCATTGTTAATATACTTGGATGATGAAGAGTCATCGGAAGACGATGGTTCGTTCGGGGGAAAGTGAGATGTTTTCAAGTCGATCTACAGAGGGTGCTTTTGTAAATAATGTTGAACCACATGTGATAGTTGGTGATGAAGGTTTTACTCCGCACGAAAATCTCATGAAACCTCCCCCAAGACAGATCTATCGAAAGCCGTCCATAGCTATCGACCATCTCGAGCTCCTGGGACAACTGAAAATACTTTCTGGAATTTTATGCCGTTATTTGCGAATTAGCTGTAAACCCATTGCTGCTGTCCCAGACACTGCAGACAAACTGATTATGTGTGCCTGTATATTGCATAACATTGTAAAGGAAGCACAAGTACTTGCCTCAGGTCGAAAACACCTTGATGATGCACTTCTAGTACCCACTGGAAATATAGTTCCTCTAGCAGGCCACAATGTTCTTTCTGGAATGCATAGATTCCGAGAAATGTTTAAATATTACTTTAACGTGCCAGGTAGTATTGAATGACTACATAACTATGCAGCACGACATCAATATACACAGGTATGTAGCCATATGTCCTATGCCATTACTTTAGATGACGGTATGAGACGCGACACAGACACCTCACTATCGCACCGCATCATGTGGGGGGGGGGGGGGGGGGCAGGGCTGCGGGTCAATCGTGGCTATATCATTTTGTCGCACTTGACCTTTTTTTTGTCATTTTTTTGATAGAACCTTTAAATGCAAATTCTTTTGTAGGAGCAAATTATTTATAGGAAGTACCTGTTTATTAAAACCAGGTATAAATTTTATGAGTTCCTACAAATATTGAACATATATCACTTTCCATGTGTATAATAAAATGTAAGAAATATGTTTTATATTATTCGCCTATAATTCGCATGACCCTACCTGATCTTATTAAAAGTAGTCCCGATATTATTCCAAAGATTTTGTTTTGGTTGAGGTTTTGTGCAGTCTTCATTCTCTACATTATACAGAGCTTCATTATTTCTAACAAAACCAACTAACATTTCATCTTCTTCGCCTTATTGCTAATTGGTGATTGCTTTATACTTTGTGAAATCTTTAATGCAATTTATTTCAATACGTAGAGCTTTCTTCGTTTGGAAATTTTAGTACATTTTCATACAACTCATTGATATAACGTATTCAATATTTTTAGTTTAGTTAGGGCTGAATTCTAAGAAGTTCGTCAAATTTTCAGTAAACTTGAGACGGAACATGGAAGATTTCATTTCAGCTTAGAAGAAAAGAGAGTTGAAATAAAAAAAAATACCAAACACTGCGTTAAATATAGCGGCAATAGTGCTGTGAGAATGACTGAAAAGCCCTTGCACTTAATCCTACAACCGGTGCGAATGCGGAGGAGTGGCGGGGATTGAAGTGAGGTGATCATATCATCCACGTCAGTATGTCACGGCCCCAAATGTTGGGTGCATATATTCCCTCAGTACCATTGCATGATGTCGCAGATTTCTTCACAGCAGGAGCTTCTCTCCGATATTGTTCCCTCAATGTCTGTATTTTTCTGCTAATACTGATGATGGACTTGTTCGGTCGTGGTTTCCTAATTGTGGAATTTGTGTAAGTTGAAGATTTAACCACTAGTAATTTTTATATGTAAGTTATAAAAGGCATAAAATTTTCGATTAAGTTAAAATTTATGGAAAATCACATTCCATATTCGTAAGCTCAAGTAAAGACTTAATCATAAGTAGTTTTTCATGTGCAGGTTATTATAGGATTTTATCGTAAATGCACATATGTTGCAAAAATTTACAAACAATAAATGTGGATGCACACCCAGTACACTCGGGATGCCTTCAATAACCACCTGCCAGAGTTCATAGCTCCATAAAAGTATTTAGACAACAATAAAATATCGAGGTTTATTTCAGTTCAAATTCAGCTTATTATTTAGCTATAGTCTTAGAAGAAAATTACAAATAAATTCTCATAAATACATAATTTCTTATGTCTTGACTCATTGAAAAAGATAAAAAAGACGCATTTTTTATTGAATATAAAGATTTATTGATAAAAGCTAAAAAGGACCCGTTTTCTAATAAGTAAAAAGACCTATTGTTAAAGGATAAAAAGATCCGTTTTCCACTCAGTAAAGAATCATTGATAATAGATAAAAAAGAACCATTCTCAATTAAATATAAAACCCATTAAATAAAAGATCACAAAACTTCGCACCTGGGAGAACACACCCCAAGCAACACTGAAGGCTGACACCTCCATGTAAAGTGTTGCGACTCCCTCGTCCCGACTACGTCATCCCTACACTCGGCGCAAACAAAATCAACAAATTACACTCTTTAGATTTGAAGTTAGACTTATTCTGCAGATTGAAAATTTGCACTACTGAAAATTTGTTAATGCAATTTCACACGAGAAAAAAGTGTACTTTCAATATCAATGATATAAAAACCAATTACTGGTTTTTCAATTCTAGAGGTGCTTACACATACAATAGAAAAACATTTGAAATAATTATGTCAACTAGTAAATGTTAATTTTGCGTCAGTGATATAAGCATGTTTGAAAATGAAATCAATGCACCGGAAATAATCTATTTGAATTACGCTCTTCCACTCCTTTTGTGGATCTTTTCCAAATGCAACCCGCTACTAATGCAACACATAAGTTCACCCACATGTAACTTTTCAAATATTGCTCTAATCGACTTCAAATTATTCCCGAACGAAGAAATGTTTTAATTTATTTTATCTAATTTGAAGTCGATAGTTGCAACATTTTGAAAGTTACCTGGTAGGGGAACTTATGTGTTGCTTTAGTGGCGGAGCTTATCTGAAAAAATACCTCTTTCGTACATTCTTACCAAACTAAAACATCAATATGTCCGACAAAAATATTCTGTAAGAAAAAGGTATCTGTTATGAAAATCTATACAGAGAAACTATATCATTGGTAATCAACATTTCAAATGTTTGGCCTTTCATCTACGTCAATAAACATCTACTTCTACATACAATAGGCGAGTACAACGCGCGAGTACTGCGAGCTTTGCAGGGTATGTTTACATGGGTACATTAACTAACTTAGCGTTTAATAAGCAACATAACACTACAAAGGCCACATAAAATTGATGCTTAAAAATTGTAAACTTCGATCCACAGCACATTCACATAACCAAGTCGGTTCATTTTACATTTCCATTAAGCCGGAAGCTGCCTGCAATAAGAAAAAAGGTTAGTTCTCCATCAGCCGAAAGTTAAGACTTGTCCCTGCGACATGAATGTTGTCCGGTCAGCGCGCTGCTCTTGCTGAACACTGAGAGATATTCTTTCCACTCTGGAGATGTAATTTCCACAGTAGAGATACCTTTCTCCATTGTAAAGCTCTTTTTTCTCACAGTGGAGATATATTTCTCTTCTACAAAGGTACATTTTCCCACAGTGAAGACGTCTTCCTCTGCTGCAAAGATACTTTTTCTCAGAGTGGAGATGCCTTTCTCTACTGCAAAGATACCTTTTCTCACAGTGGAGATGTCTTTCTCTAAAACAAAGATACCTTTTCACACAGTGGAGATGTCTTTCTCTACTGCAAAGATACCTTCCCCAATGTTAAAATATCTTTCACTATTAAAACGAAATTTTTTCCCACAGCGAAAATATTTTTTTGTGCTACAAAGACCCAATTCACAAGTTAGGAACATCTCCCTCCAGGTGTTCACCACCTTGACTGCACCATCAGACACACACTCACCACACACCAGCGTGTACAAGTCATATATTCCAGTCACAAACCCTGACTAGAATATTACGAATATCAAGCTTCTCTTTCTATGCAGTACAGCTCCAAAATTACCATAGGTATTTCAATTGATTGTAATTGAAACAAACAATTTTTGGAAATTAAACATAGAACGAACCATCTTCTAAGAAACGGTATATCCCTCCTATAACTGCCGGTCGATGTATCTAATATACAAATCCCTCTTCTATAACTGCCCGTCGAAATATCTAATATACAAATCCCTCTCCTATAACTGCCCGTCGATATAGATAAAATACAAATCCCTCTCTTATAACTGCCCGTCGATATATATAATATACAAATCCCTCTCCTATAACTGCCCGTCGATATATCTAATATACAAATCCCTCTCCTGTAACTGCCCGTCGATATATATAAAATACAAATCCCTCTCCAATAACTGCCCGTCGATATATATAATACACAAATCCCTCTCCTATAACTGCCCGTCGATATAGATAATATACAAATCCCTCTCTTATAACTGCCCGTCGATATATATAATATACAAATCCCTCTCCTATAACAGCCCGTCGATATATCTAATATACAAATCCCTCTCCTGTAACTGCCCGTCGATATATATAAAATACAAATCCCTCTCCAATAATTGCCCGTCGATATATATAATACACAAATCCCTCTCCTATAACTGCCCGTCGATACACATTCAAATCTGTGCACAAAAGCTGGCTGGAATAAAATATTCCATATATACGCCAAACGCAACAGAGTATCAATACACCCACACCGATGAGGTAGAGAAGCCACCATCACACACACCCTCACCTGCGCGTGTACGTCACCTACACCACACACCTGCGCGTGTACGTCACCTACACCACACACCTGCGCGTGTACGTCACCTACACCACACACCTGCGCGTGTACGTCACCTACACCACACACCTGCGCGTGTACGTCACCTACACCACACACCTGCGCGTGTACGTCACCTACACCACACACCTGCGCGTGTACGTCACCTACACCACACACCTGCGCGTGTACGTCACCTACACCACACACCTGCGCGTGTGCGGCACCTATACCACACACTTGCGCGTGTACGGCACCTACACCACACATGCGTGTGTACCGCACCTATTACGCTAACACGTCAACCGTCACTTCCAGTCCCTACCCAACACTAAATCAGCTCAGAAGTTTCCAACTAAAGTAACAAGAGTTACGTCATCCCAACATTCAGTGATGCTAACGCTTTCGTTGACCATTTTCGATATTGGACAACAAATTAATATTCGTAGAAATACATGTTATTTTTGAGAATTGGTATCAATAAGTATCCGTTGAATGCCATCATCAGTTTAAAGATTATTATTGGCGTAAAAACATATATATTTTCAGAAATCGTATAGTTCGCGAGTCATTCTGCAACCCTATGGTGTCAGGGATAACCAAAATAAATATTAGCGTGATTTTTCAACAGCGAGTTCCAACGCAACACAACGCCCACATCAACAACAGAATGTAACTCTAAATGTATGTGATAGCGAATTTGTTTAAACAATGTCAACTTATTCTGTACCTAAATGATAAGTAATTTATCCCTAAATATCGACTTAACTGAAGTTACGAAATCAAAGAAATATTGAGTCAGCGTTAGATTATTATTATCTAACCAAAATTATTTACACCATTCTTCTCGGATTGAACGCCAAGTGTCTCCTTGATTTGATACAACTCAATACCTGTACATATTTTGTGCGTAATTTGTGGTATGTTATCACAATGGGCATGTGAGTGAACACATCAAATTGGTTGGTGCGTGTGCCTGTGACGCTCACAAGGACACTCAATGACCGTATCTGTGATACGAGTTTCACCAGTGCACAAGTACAAGAATATTTTGATGGCGGGTACTGTTGGGATGGATATATTTGTTGGGCATCCTCAGCTGGAGGATTTGTTTGAATGAAATATCGAATCCCGTCATTTGTGAAGGGTCGTGTACACTATTTACATATTAATTGCCCAGTCATATTTACCAGAGTACACACACACACCGATGAGGTAGAGTAGCCACCATCACACACCACACACACACACACACACACACACTCACACACACACATATATAGATGCACATACACCCGAGTGCAGTTCGATGTGCACGGCTGCAATTGAAACCATCTGAATCTATGTCAGTTTAACCCTTTCGGTACGATAATTCAAATGGTGTGGGTTAAAACTTCCATGGGAAAAAGTTGTCGTTACCCTGAATTGTCAATGAAATTGTCTTAGTGTGGGTGCTTTTAGCTTAGCAAGTGCCTAATTCTTTATTTTAATTTCAAATTTTTTTGAATCTTTGAAGCTCTACGAATGGTGACAGAAATTTTTGATGTTGCTAATTAAGTTTTTGTATTTACAAAGAAATTATTTATAAGTTTTGGCCCGAATTTATCAAAAATACACAAAGTTCAGTAAACTTGCTCAAGTTCAATGGAAAGGGTATTGAATGTGTTGCACGGACCCTGTATCATGAAATAACGCGTGCCTATGCTACAGGGTTTTATGGTAATTACAGGGTCCTATGGTAACCAATGGTAATTTATGCCTGTAGGCTTCTGGAATTGTTTAAAAACTAGTTTAATGAATGATTTTAATTTCCCTAATTTTGTTATTTACTCCAAAATATTCCCTCACTAGTTAAATTACTTTAAAACTAGGTTAGATGCCCTAAACTGGAAGCACAAGCCAACTTGGCACTGTAGTAGCCATCAGTACCGAAAGGGTTAAGCTTATGAACTTCATAAGACGAGCTTTATCATTTTTCTTTGCAGAGGTCCCTACACGGTGAAGCTCGAGAACTTTTGTTCACATTCATCTTCGTTCATAAAGATTGCAACGTGAGTCTTTATTGAGACGTAATTTCACAATAAACTAAAAGTGCATCTCAACGAATTTTAGAAAGGTAGGTGTACAAATGTATATATTTAGGACAGTTTACCTGGTAATGCTTTAACAGAAAGTCATAATATTTGAAGGGTAAACCACTGTAAATTAGAAAAGTGATTTCAGTCAAGTTCACATGCAGCAAATGCCTATATCAATTAACTGACGTAGCTATATATTTATTGTGATAGTGAATTTATCGATCTTCAATGTCAACTCATTCTATACTTCATATAAAACAGTGAAACCCTGTATAATGAGCGTTCCATAATTGAAAAATGTTAAGTTAGTTTTGGTATATGGCAAAATCCCTCTGTAAAAAAGCTGTAAAATACAATATAAGCTGAAAAAATGATTTAATCTAACTTTTCGTTGAGTTGTTAAGGCAAATTTTTTATTATTCTACTTGGGGGAGATGCAGACCGAGCCTTGCAGACAGCGAGAAGCCGACTACAGTGAAATGAACTTCTTATATGAAATGATTCATTCTAATTGTAGATCTATTCAATATTGGAAGGTAAAAAAAGCGATGAGAATTGGAGGACCAGAAAATGTCGTCGTAAATATTTTTACTGCGTTGAAAATATTCTGACCTGAAAATATTTCAATTTCATGAAATTCAGTAATAGTTTTGTCACCCCTTTTAATGAAAGATTTTGGTTACGAATCGCATGTATTGTTTATTACACTAAAAAGTAATTGATGACATCAAAATATGATACGTTTTCTTAGGTTTCTATAGATAGCCTACTTTTACATTTGATGCTCTTAACAAATATGAATGTAGGTTGTTTATACACTTGCATCACATTTATTTGGTCAGCTGCAATCACTGCTGGGCAAGTGTCCTTTTCCATTTCACCCCTTCTCTTCCCGAGACACCCTGTGTCAAGCTCTCCTTCCGACTTCTCTATAAGCATCGCCAAGCCAAGCCAAGTGAAGCCCTACAAAACTGAAAATAACTAGAAAAAATACCCTCAACACTAGCATCATATGCGCAAAGCGCGTCTCTATCGGTTTCCTATATATACTTTTCCGGTTCACCCCTTCTCTTCCCGACACACTCTGAGTCAAACTCTCTTTCCGTCTTCTCTATAAGCATCGCCAAGCGAAGCCGATTAGATCCTGTAAAAAAGATGTAACCTAATTTTGCAGCCCACTGGGTAACTGGAGAACGGGAATTTATACCCAGGGTCGCCAAATCAATCCGGCAGCTCATGGCCACATTATGCAAAAACAGTGGCGCAAGTGGCCATTACAAAATTTATAGGCAATTTTGCATTAATCAATCACAATACTAATGATTTCTTCACTCACTTTGAGTGAAGTTAAATTAAATGTTAAAATGAAGTTAAATGAAGTTAAATAGTTAAATTACTTTAAAACTAGGTTAGATGCCCTAAACTGGAAGCACAAGCCAACTTGTGAGCGTCACAGACACACGCACCAACCAATCAAGCAGTAACTGTGTTCTACTATTTAACATTTATTATCAGCCGAGAAAGTTCTGAAAACATTTTCTATATTTTTTTCCTCGCGATAAGCTGCACTTGCTTACAATAGATTCAATTTTAACTCAATATTTTAGACTTTATAAAGAAATGTGAGCAGACGCCAGGTGTTTCATATCATGTGCATGGTATCTGTGATACCAACCAAGCAAGCTGATCCCCATTGTAATAACATAGGAGAAATTACGCACATATATATGTATATGTTTGGCTCTTCCGCTATATATATATATATATATCTAGTTTCTAGCTCACAAATTACGACGAGAGCACCTCCTCAAGATGTTGCAAGTCTTTTGTTGCTCGAATTGTGCGATGTTTTTATAAGAGGCGATATTTCTCAGGTAGTATGGGTAATAAATGTTAAGGTAAGTTTTGTATTATTCTACTTGTAGGAGATGCAGACCGAGCCTTGCAGACAGCGAGAAGCAGACTACAGTGAAATGAACTACTTATGTGAAATGATTTATTCTAATTATAGATCTGTTCATTCCCTATTTTATCGAGAGTTCACAGTCTAGTAACTCCCAGAAACAGTTAATGAATCTGGTACGGGAAGCGGCTGCTTCCACAAGTTCAAATGAAATAAATGTACACAAGGAGCTCGCGAGACTCGAACTCAGGACTATAAATCACCGCGCCGGCACGCTATCGACTGCGCTGGCGCGGTAATTTATGGTCCTGAGTTCGAGTCTCGCTAGCTCCTTGTGTACATAGATCTGTACAATATTGGAGGCTAATTGAAGACATAAGCACTGGAGACTCAATTAATATCCTCTTCATTATTTATTTCTGCTCTGAAAATATTCTGACCTGAAGATATTTGTATTTGTGAGTGAACTGGACATGACTTGCGTAGGCATTCGTTAAAAAAAACTTGGTTACTCATCAAAACTTCTGTTCCTGAATATATATAAATATTTTAATTGTACACGCAAGGTTCTTCAAAAAAAAAAAAATTTGAAGGTAGTATTTTTTTCTTCACGATTTTTCGGTTTTATTTTTTAGAATTTCATTCAAATTTTGAAAAGGAATTTGGAGTTATACATTTGTAAATTCATTATACGGTTACATGTCCGGAGTCATACAATCAACGTATGTGTAACACTCTGAAGTGAACTAAGTTAGGTAACTATTCATATTCTGCAGCCGACGGGCTAAACATGCGTGGATATGGTGGAAAGACTTGGAAGACGTCCCGGGGATATCTTTCGAGTATTGGATGAACAATTCCGAGTATTGGCTCATGTGCCCAGTATTGAATGAGCTATAAATGAGTCTTGGATCCCGTGTTCGGTATTAGATAATTTTCTACTATTTCCCATTTGAGATCAAAATATCGATCAGACTTCAGAAATAAGTTCAGCCAATACTGACCCATCTATTAATTTAGTGTGGATGCTGGCTTAGGGAAGGATTTCGGATCTGTTATATATATATATATAGCGGAAGAGCCAAACATATACATATATATGTTCGTAATTTCTCCTATGTTATTACAATGGGGATCAGCTTGCTTGGTTGGTATCACAGATACCATGCACATGATATGAAACACCTGGCGTCTGCTCACATTTCTTTATAAAGTCTAAAATATTGAGTTAAAATTGAATCTATTGTAAGCAAGTGCAGCTTATCGCGAGGAAAAAAATATAGAAAATGTTTTCAGAACTTTCTCGGCTGATAATAAATGTTAAATAGTAGAACACAGTTACTGCTTGATTGGTTGGTGCGTGTGTCTGTGACGCTCACAAGGACGCTCAATGACCGTATCTGTGATACGAGTTTCACCAGTGCACATGTACAAGAATATTTTGATGGCGGGTACTGATGGCATGGATATATTTGTTGGGCATTCACAGCTAGAGAAAGATTTGTCTGAAGGAAATATCGAATCCCGTCATTTTGGACGGGTCGTGTACACTTGTTACACATCAATCGCCCAGTCATGTGTACCAGAGTATACACACACCGATGAGGTAGAGTAGCCACCATCACACACACAAAACACACACACACACACAACACACACACAGACGCATATATCCGAGTGGAATTCGCCATCAATATACGCAGGGCTCCGAATGAAACCATGGTATCGGCTCCAGTTTCAGCTTCGGAGCTCCAGACAAAGGGATCTATGTTTCGTATCGCAGCATCCTCGAAATTGTGAAACTGGAATATTGAAGCTTGAATATAGCATTGTATGTCTTTATTGAGACGTCATTTCACAATAAACTGAAATTGCAAGTCAACAAATTTTTAAAGATTTTTTTTGTAAGTTGATGAATTTAAAAAGTTTAGCCATAAATTACGTTTTTGGTATATTAGAAAATATATTGTATGGTAAACAAAACAACAATAAACATCGGCATCTTTGGGATGCTTTATTTCCAATCAAGCCTGATACATATGATCTTAGCATTGGTTTTTCAAATGTCTTATAACTAAGCCTATATATAGGACACCATGACGGTTCCCCGTAAAGCCGGTACCCATTTCCGACACCTGGGTTGAGTGGGGTATTGTGCTTGAGCTTTCCCTTATACCTAACGGGGAAAATCGCCGCGCCAGCGCCGGGATACGAACCCTCGTCTCCAACATACAAGTACGATCCCTTAACCACTGTGCCACTGCGAGCAGAAGTGATATATAAAAGTAAATTCTAACAAAGTTATGCGCAAAGTTCACATGCAACATAATGCCCATTTCAATTAAATTACGTAGCTAGATATTTATAAAGATAGTGAATTAAACAAACGTCAGTGTCAACTCATTCTAGACTTGATAATATCATCCTAGATATTTATTACTGCGTTGAAAATATTCAGATAAGGGAGCACTTCCCTGTACAGTGTGTTCAGAAATAAGTTGGTCACCCCATGATATGACATTTGATTCAATCTATCTAATGTGTAATGTATATGTGAACTATTCAAAAAAATAATTGATTCGAGGTTCAATATATTTACCTTCTTTGGTTTTTGAGATGAAATTAAACTTTAGTGGTTTTTAATTCGAATTTAAATGAACACAGCAATATACGTTAATTTGAGGCTGCCTGTTTTGGCACCATCACTCATTCCGTCCGTTTGAGAGGGTGATTATAACTATTATGTCTGAATCACATTACTTTTGCAGCCCATGGGCTAAGATGATATGAATTAAACATATACGGTCACTAGAGTCTGGAATGTTATTGGGAGGCCAGTTTTTCGTGAGTATTGGATCCGTCTTCTGGTATTGGATACACTTACTGAGTATTGGCTCCCATGTCCAGTATTAGATACACTTACTGAATATTGGCTCCCGTGTCCAGTATTGGGTACACTTACTGAGTATTGGCTCCCGTGTCCAGTATTGGACACACTTACTGAATATTGGCTCCCGTGTCCAGTATTGGATACACTTACTGAATATTGGCTCCCGTGTCCTGGTTACCCTTTTACGCAAGCGCTGATATTTTCCATTCAATATCCTATTTTCCATTTAATGACAATATCTTCATATTTTCCATTTAATATCCTATTTTCCATTTAATGACAATATCCTGATATTTTCATTTAATATCCTATTTTCCATTTAATGACAATATCCTGATATTTTCCATTTAATATCCTATTTTCCATTTAATGACAATATCCTGATATTTTCCATTTAATATCCTATTTTCCATTTAATGACAATATCCTGATATTTTCCATTTAATATCCTATTTTCCATTTAATGACAATATCCTGATATTTTCCATTTAATATCCTATTTTCCATTTAATGACAATATCCTGATATTTTCCGTTTAAGATAAAAATATTGATCTGAAATTGGAAATAAATTCAGGATATATTGACCAGCGATAAATTTAGTATTGGACGCTGTCTAAGGGTTAGATTGGTGCTTAGATGTAAGTATTGATAATTTGTTAATGGATTTGTGATTGGAAGAAGGTAAATAAAGCTGGTCACATATATAGTCTCGACGCAGAAACATGGTACAGAATATAGTCAGGTACAGAATATAGTCAGGTACAGAATATAGTCAGGTACAGAATATAGTCAGGTACAGAATATAGTCAGGTACAGAATATAGTCAGGTACAGAATATAGTCAGGTACGGAATATAGTCAGGTACAGAATATAGTCAGGTACAGAATATAGTCAGGTACAGAATATAGTCAGGTACAGAACATAGTCAGAATATAGTCAGGTACAGAATATAGTCAGGTACAGAATATAGTCAGGTACAGAATATAGTCAGGTACAGAATATAGTCAGGTACAGAATATAGTCAGGTACGGAATATAGTCAGGTACAGAATATAGTCAGGTACAGAATATAGTCAGGTACAGAATATAGTCAGGTACAGAATATAGTCAGGTACAGAATATAGTCAGGTACAGAATATAGTCAGGTACGGAATATAGTCAGGTACAGAACATAGTCAGAATATAGTCAGGTACAGAATATAGTCAGGTACAGAACATAGTCAGAATATAGTCAGGTACAGAATATAGTCAGGTACAGAATATAGTCAGGTACAGAATATAGTCAGGTACAGAATATAGTCAGGTACAGAATATAGTCAGGTACAGAATATAGTCAGGTACAGAATATAGTCAGGTACAGAATATAGTCAGGTACAGAATATAGTCAGGTACAGAATATAGTCAGGTACAGAATATAGTCAGGTACGGAATATAGTCAGGTACAGAATATAGTCAGGTACGGAATATAGTCAGGTACAGAATATAGTCAGGGACAGAATATAGTCAGAATATAGTCAGGTACAGAATATAGTCAGGTACAGAACATAGTCAGAATATAGTCAGGTACAGAATATAGTCAGGTACAGAATATAGTCAGGTACAGAATATAGTCAGGTACAAAATATAGTCAGGTACAGAATATAGTCAGGTACAGAATATAGTCAGGTACGGAATATAGTCAGATACAGAATATAGTCAGGTACAGAACATAGTCAGAATATAGTCAGGTACAGAATATAGTCAGGTACAGAACATAGTCAGAATATAGTCAGGTACAGAATATAGTCAGGTACAGAATATAGTCAGGTACAGGATATAGTCAGGTACAGAATATAGTCAGGTACAGAATATAGTCAGGTACATAATATAGTCAGGTACGGAATATAGTCAGGTACAGAATATAGTCAGGTACAGAACATAGTCAGAATATAGTCAGGTACAGAATATAGTCAGGTACAGAACATAGTCAGAATATAGTCAGGTACAGAATATAGTCAGGTACAGAATATAGTCAGGTACAGAATATAGTCAGGTACAGAATATAGTCAGGTACAGAATATAGTCAGGTACAGAATATAGTCAGGTACAGAATATAGTCAGGTACAGAATATAGTCAGGTACAGAATATAGTCAGAATAGTCAGGTCCAGAATATAGTCTTCTGGTACAGATATATGGGAAGAATTTATGGAATATTCTGATAAATCATTGATTTCCTACGCGTACGAGCAACGTGAGCAATTAACATCTCAGTTCACATGCGAGAGTAATTTAACCTATAAGCGGGGTTAAAAATTTATTATACAATTTTACGGCAAAGAGCAAGGGGGTTTAATTGTGGCAACTTACATTTTTTCCATCCAAAATTCACTGAAAACTCACACTTAAATAAAAAGTGTAGTCATAACTGAACTAGAAATAATGATAAAATATTGTGATGAATCGTTCCATACATCAAAAAAAAAAAAACTGATTTCAATAGCGCCAATAATTCTTATCTGTCGCAAATTAGCTTGTAGATGTTTTTTCTCCATGTATCTTATAAAAACGACTGATCTTGTTCTGATTTTCTTACCTTACAGACTGTTAACTGAAGATGGAGCTGGTCACTGACACGTTCCATACAACTGATATGTTTGAAATTTGAAGTTCATGATACCTTTATTGAATATGAATCCAATACCTGGTGCATTAGCCGTTTGCAAATTTCTTATATATGTTTACAACATCTTAGTAAATCGATATAGATTATTTCTACTTAAGTTTTAGCTACATTTATGGTAGTTGTTCTTATATTCAGTACATTTGAAATGCACTTTAAAAATTCGTATGAGGAACCCTTAAACTACCTAGAAAAAACACCCTAAAACACTAGCATCATATGCGCAAAGCGCATCTCTATCAGTTTCCTATCTATCCTTTTCCGTTTCACCCCTTCTCTTCCCGACAAACTCTGCGTCAAACTCTCTTCCTTCTTTTCTATAAGCATCGAACGAACGAACGAGGAAAACGTCTGAAACTTGCAGTAAAATATAATTAAGTGAAGAAATCTTTACTACGGGTGTGAGGCGGAGCGATATAAATAAATTGTTTAAAATAAATTGTTTAAATTGTTTAAATACTGAGAAGATCTGTTTAGATCAGTTCTCAAAAATGGCTAGCCGTTGACTTCTAGGGCATCCTACCATCAACATTATTCTAAGGAGTACAACACGTTAACCTAATTCACTTAAACTAGGGACGCATTAGACTGATCAATGAGACAATTAACTCGATATTAGATGCTTCATTTTAGAATATAGTTCATATGGACTAGATTTAACAGTATATTACATAAACGAGCAGACTGAAGATCGGCGGTATTAACCATGGTAAATTACATTATAAGGACCAGTTCTGTAGGGGACAAGATATGACTTGGTGATCTTACACGACTAGTATTCTGATAGGAAGTGAGACTCAAGGTTTCTTTTGAATACCTTATAAGAATTACTATCACGGATCTCCGCAGGTATTGAGTTCCAAGTTTTAGTTCCAACGAAGAGGATACTGTGTTGCGACGGGGCCTTTGAATAATAAGGAAGCATGAATTTACTTCTATTTCGGGTTAAATGGTCGTGATGACCAGTTTGTACAGTTATTAATTGTTTTAGGCTATTGTCGCCATCATTTGTTAAGGTTTTGTAAATGAAATTACAAATGGAGATTTTGTAGAGATCCGAAAGTTTAAGTATTTGTAAATTTTTGAATGAATCATTTGTGTGAGCATTATATTCTAGATTCTTTACCGCTCTGATGGCTCTTTTTTGCAGAGTAAAAATTATATTGGTTTTATTTATATCAGTTCCGTGCAATGCTTCTATTCCGTATTGCAAGTATAGTGAAATGAGCGTTCGGTAAAGCATTTATAAAGCTGTTTCAGGCACGAAATTTTGAACTTTATTTAGGATTCCGAAATATTTTGATAATTCAGAACTAATATGAGCGATTTGCTCTTCGAAGGTTAGATGTTTATCTATTATGATGCCCAGGAACTTACTTGAGTTGGTTTCTGCGATTTCGCCTATCGCCTTTGAAGATACTGGGAGAGATATATTTTTCTTGTATGAGAATGTGATATATTTTGTTTTATCGATATTAAGGCTTATTTTATTAGCTTTAAACCACAATGAAACCTTACGAAGTTCATTATTTATACTCTCCGCAATCTTAGTGGAATTTTGGTTCGGAAGGACTGCAGAAAGGGTACTGTCATCGGCGAAAAGTATGAATTTGAAAAATGTTGTAGATTTAATAATATCATTTATAAAAATAACAAATAGGAGAGGGCGAAGGACAGATCCATGTGGAACTCCATGGCTAATTGTCTGTGGGTCTGATTTTGCGTCGTCAATGACAACGTATTGCTTCCGATTTGCTAGGTATGATCTGAACCACTCATGGGCAGCCCCTCGAATGCCATAAAAGTGTAATTTCGAGAGTAATATGTTATGGTCCACACAACCGAATGCTTTTCGAAAGTCAAGAAATACGGAGAAAACAAGCTTTCCTTCATCTATATTAGAATAAAGGTATTGTAAATAATTTAATATAGCTTGTGTCGTAGATTTTGTGGAACGAAAACCGTATTGTTTGTCGTAGAGAAAAGATTTTTGTTCAAAATACGAATACACTTTTTTATACACAATTTTCTCGAATATTTTACTAATAATTGGTAGTACAAAGATCAATCTATAATTATTAATGCAATTTTTATCACCATTTTTAAAAATAGGGGCCACTCTCGCAATTTTGAGAGAGTTGGGGAAGATACCTTGAGAAAGGGATTGGTTGATAATATAAGATATGCATGGTGCGATTATATCAGCTATAGCCTTAAAAGCTTTAGCCGAGAATGTTTCCAATCCACTCGATTTATTTTTCAAGTTGTTTATGCACGTAACTACATCGGAGGAATTAGTTGGCGTGAAAAAAGAAAGAGTTAGGTTCACGGACATGGTCCATGTATTGCAAGTGGTCTGTGGGTTCACTGAAGACACTATCGGCCATATTTTCCCCTATGTTTACAAAAGAGTTGTTAAACACTGTTGCAATGTCTTTTTTCTCGTGGTATTTTTCATTTTCGTGAACGACGGACTCAATTGTTTTTGTAGTATTATTATTCGGTTTATAGCATGAATTAAGCAGGCGCCAAATTTTTTTAATATCAGTTTTGTATTCAGTAAATTTGCGTGTAAAGTAGATTGTTTAGATCTTGTATTTGATTTGTCACATGATTCCTGAATCTGTTATACGTTACTTTGGATATTCGTCCTTCGTACAGTAAGGCTAGGTACGTTTGACGTTTCTTTATATTGATCACGATATCTTCAGTAATCCAAGGCTTTTGTCTATTTTTCGATGTAATTGTGCGGGTGATTATTGGACAACACTGGTTATCTGCGGTCGTTATAGTTGCAGTTAAATTTGGTATTGCTTCATCAATGTTAATCGCATTATTATCCAGTTCATAGATGTCTAATGATAACATTAGTTCTTCTAGAACAGTTCGCATTGTTCCCAAGTCATATTCGCTTACACAACGATATGAATAAGTATCAGTCTGTGGGCTGGTACAAGGGCTATAGACATTTTCTTGACGAGAAACATTGGGAAATGGTCAGATAAGTCAGAAATTATTATTCCGGTAAGAAAATCAGTCGGATCTAACATAAAAATATTATCGAGTAACGTAGCAGATTCTGATGCAACACACGTAGGTTTCGTGATGATTGGAAAGAAGGAGCTAGACTGAAAAACATTCATGAAATTTGAGATTTGCTCACAGCTTTCATATTGTAGAAGATCGTAGTTGAAATCCCCGCAGATTATTATGTTATTATATAGAGACTTGTTGAACTGAGATATTATGCTTTGAAACTCGTTCAGGAAAGAGACGTTACAAGCTGTTGGGGGCCTATATACTGTCCCAGGTATAATCCGTTTACCATTTTTTCGATAATTCTATAAATAAAGTCTCAATATGTTCACGATTCATAGTGGCATATAAAATTATTTTCGAAGATATGTGTTCAGATATGTACGTACTGATGCCACCACCACGTTTGCTACTACGGAGTGAATGATGGCTATAATAGTTTTGAATTTGAATCAGGTTTTTAGATGAGTCATCTAGACAACTTTCGGTGAAACTGAGAACATCAAAATTGCTGTTCAGCTCAGTGATAGTACATGATATTTCATTTATTTTCGGATAAATGGATCTACAGTTCCAACATAATAGAGAAAAATCGTTACAGGTTTCTCTCATCGATTCATTGAATTTTTTAATATTTAGGTATTTACAAATCCCAGTTTCATTTAGGTTTGGATGCAGTCGATTCATATGATTGAGATCTGGATCAATATTATCGAATATATCAACATGGTCAGTCATTACAATTGAGAAACTGTAAGTAAAATGTGACATCAAAATAAAAAATGATACAAGGCTTAAAATAAAAATATGGACATTCCTACTTATAATTAAATGAAAAAAAGAGAAACTAAAACACAACAGGGATTATTGGTCTAAATTGTCTAAAATTTAGTATGATTACATAAGGAGAGCTCAAACTCAGTCCATGAGCAGGATCATTAGGGATCATAAATGGCAAATAATGTAGTTACAAGGTTGTCATACCAGTGGTATCCGCATATAACACATATGATGTAGCAAAGGACGAAATGGATTTAAATCGAAGTGACAGCGAAGTTATTTGTGCAGTATAAAAATCTTGCGTCTAAATTATTTTCAGATTTAGAAACATATGTAGTAACACATAAGTTAAGGACACCGTCTGGGTAGAAATCGGGATAAGTGTTGATTTTCTGTTTTTATATGCATCTTATAGAGGATTTTCTTGCGCTTCCATTGGTACTTTCCGCTTACGTCTACTCCGAATGGTACGCCCACCAGAGGGGGGAAAGCGATGGGGGTGGCGTGACCTTGAACCCTCCCCCCCCTCATTATTGGGGGTCAATTGAGCGTGTTTCTCTGTGGCAATGGCAATATAGTTCGTTCATGGGCTACTAAAAGTGCTTTCATTATTCAAACGAAACATTCTAATGCTGAGTAAATATTTTTTTATGATTTTTGAAAATTTTAGAATTTAGCTGTTCTGCCGTATCTATGATACCGCAGCTTGCATTCATAACTCGATGACAGCTGGAGTATCATAGCTACGGCTATGGCGAGCACACCAATCCAAAGGGCTTGAAAAGAGCTACAAAACAGAGGAGTTGACTTGAAAAAAAAACGTATTTTGGTCAAAAAAAAATAAAAAAATAAAAAAAGTGGTTGTTTAGAAGAATTACACGTATTGTCTTTTGATGTATATTTTATTACAGAGTTACAGACCTACAACAATGTAAATTATATCAATCGAAAGGACTTGAAAAGAGCTACAAAACCTCAAGAGTTCATTGTAAAAAATTTGGTAGTTCAAAAGATAAGAAGAAAAACAATTTTTTTTGTGAAAAACACGTTTTTATGAAACTTGATAATTGGTTTCTCAAATGTATCTTCTTCCAAAATTTTAGAGCTACAAGAATGGTTTATATACCATTCGATAGGGCTTAGCAAGGTGTATCCATAAGGGCTACAAATGTTCGATGCATCCATTACTTTGAAAATTACACGACATGAAAAAAAATGAAAAAGGTCATTTTTTTTCAATTCGCAAAATCCACAAAAAGAAGTTATTAAAATTCCCTAACCATTATGGTTATATAGACATATAAGCAATCTAAAAACGAAGTACTGGTTCTGTAACTTCAAAATTTTAGAAGATAGATTTTGAAAAAAACCCTATTTTATCGTATTTTTCGAAAATAAAAAACAATCCAGTTCAGGTACAAAAATTTTGTCCAGGTAACAAATGATCTTTGCATGATTTCACACCTACAGTGATAATTTCAGACAAATCCATCCGTAAATCACGGACTTTTTTTCTACTCAGACGGTGTCCTTAAGTCTGAGCAACCATTAATTGAATGCAACCATTATTTGAATGCAACCATTATTTGAATTCATCAGTGATGGATAATATGGATTGGTCCTTGTTTGGATGCCACCCTTTTGGTAATGTCACTGTCTTCCGGGTACATGAGGGTAGTCATTTGATCGATAAAAGGCTGTGTTTTGTAAGGCTGGTTAATATTCCGTTGAAATCATCCTGGTATTCAGGGATCGGAGAAACCCAATTGAAAATTATCGCCCTTTTCAGGTAGTAATTTAGTCGTAAAAGGTCGAAAACGGCCCAAAAGGGCCAAAAATCACGACTTCAAACCGACTCCTACCTATACTTGGCCTATTAGGGCTTGAAAAGGGCTCTTCATTCAACTAGCCTTTTATAGGTCTAGTCAATGGCTGTTTGCGGGCTCATTCGGGTCGTTTAAAGTCGTTTTCAAGCCTTTTCGACGACCTCTATTTGGACGCGTAATAGATTGTAAAAAGACTCGTAATCGTAAATGTTGTACAAGTCGTATTACTTCAGTAAATGTAAAGAACTAAATGAATTTCAACTAACCTAACTTAGTTAAGTTAGATTAGGTAAGGTTCGTTAAACATCTTCAACAATACTATAAATAATTAATCCAGTCAACATGAAAACTAGGATAGAAAAGCTAACTGCTGAGCATAACATCAAATTGGCACTTTATTAATACATTATATAAAATAAATATGAATGATAGCTTATAACTGTTGGAACACTTGGGTTGTCGAACGCTGAGCATTCAACTTGTAGTGCTTTACCTCATTACCTTGTAGTTACCCCTCAAACCTCGATTCTAGTCGTTCTATGTTCAGTATTCTTAATATATCCCAATGTAAATTTATTTCAGAAAACTATCCAACTTCTCCGCCGCTTACTATCAATAACTACAGCCGGAGAAGTATAAACGTAAGTCCGTTGCTTCACTCGCCTCAAATCGGAACTCACTAGGCGAAGCAGCCACAAGACCCTGCCTTGTGAACTCTTTATATCGTATAAAAAATCTGATGTTGGAGCTCTTTGAGGTCGTTGCAAGGCCCACTATAAGTCGGACGGAAGCCTAATAAGACCGGTATTAGCCTTGATCAAGCAGTAAGGAAGCCCAAAAGGGCCGGTATTAGCCTTGATCAAGCAGTAAGGAAGCCCAAAAGGGCCGGTATTAGCCTTGATCAAGCAGTAAGGAAGCCCAAAAAGGCCAGGACGAGACTCGTTCAAGCAATGGAAAAGCCAAAAATGGTCGTGAATAGCCTCGTTCAGGTAGTAGAGAAGCCCAAAATGGCCGTTGCATTAGCCGTTTCGATGCCCAGAAATAGCCGTTTAAAAGGGCTTAAAATAGTAGACATTTGCTCCGAAAAAGGCTAATTTACTGCTTGAAAACGACTAAACTCTTGGCTTATAACTGCCTGAAAACGATCTGTAAAAGGCTCAGAATTTCAATTGGGAAAAGTCAGGTTTGCTGACCGTTATTTATTAAGTCGAGGATCGTCAACAGTATTTCTGTTGCTGCGATAAACTTCCACTATTTTTCAGAATTTCAGGTGGCTGCGTGACTAAGTAGTGTAATTTTTTTAAACAAAAATTAATAAGCGAAAAGCGGTTGAGCTAACAAGCTATGAGCTAACAAGCTTAAGTTTTTTGAAAATTTGAAGATCGTGACAGAAGACCGATTCGCAAGTATCTATGATACGTGAGCTCACTTTATTCTTGGGAAGAATTATTTTCTCTCCGTAGTACAGAGGGATTTAGAGTAATAGATAAATAGTAAAATAATAGTAGAGTTAGGGATTTCCAAAAATTATCTTGTTTAAAATTTTTCTTCTCTTAATTTGAGAGTAATCTCGAAAGTGCTCATATTTAGATGGCACTTTTTACATCAGACGCCTGCCTGAAAATTATCTACGATTCATATCTTCTGAATATCAGGGGTAAAATGCTATATTCTCTTTCAAAAAATGCTATATTTTTGCCTAACACAAATCATCGCATTGCTTTATGATGATTTAGGAGTTATTTAATGTCTCGTTATGATTTTTTACATTAATTATTACGGTGCAGAAATATCGCTATCAGCCGTAATGACAGCCAAACAGAAGTACATGCTATGGAAAAAAAGAAAAGAAAAATAATAACACTTTATTTCCAATAGAGATGGTGCAGAAGAACCATCATTGGTTTTTAAAATATCTTAAAGTTAATACACATAGGTGAAACACACACATGAGTATTGTAGTACTCATGTCACTAATCGAAAAGAATTGATTGAGGGCAATGTACTCCTAATCTTGCTTAACCTACATTTGACGATACACATATTGATAATTAATATGAGACAACACAATTTCACGGACGATGCATTTTCATTGTGGGTTGAGAACACCTTTAACAATTCACGTATACATGATATAAAACTTCGCAATTCTTGACGCCAGGAAATAATATTAGAATTGTTTGTTTCGGAAGATGTTCAAAAATGTCATTTTAAGGAAACACGAAAAAACCAATATACATAAATATATATATATATATAAGCATGAGGACGACGAAAATTACAAGATTTGTATTTCTAATTTAGCAATTTTAACATAACGGTCATTAGTTGATGAGCATTTTATTCAAATATAAATGGATGATCACACAATAAATGTTTAGTTTTTTATGTGAATGCTTTACAATAATAAAGAAATGACGAGTTAGGTAATGTTACAAGTTGAGAGTGAACAGAAAAAAATTGTCTCTAGTTAAAATGCCAGTTGTCAGTTTAGTACACACATATGTGCATATATACATGTAAATATATACACATATACATGCACATACATACCTACGCACTTACATACACCTAACACGTAAACATACACAAATACATTTCTATGCATCGAGGCAATCACAATACATGCGCGTTCTATAGAAATGCAGTGCGATGTAAATATAGGATAATGAGCAAAGGAAATTCGTGACAACTTTTTCAGTATGTGTTGCTGCTTACAATTTCTAATGAAATATTGTAACGATGTTTTATTAAATATTGTATAGAAAAGATCATTGATTGATAAGCGTCTTATTTATCATATGTGGGTGATCGCGCAACAAATATATTTGTATATATATATATATATTTTATAAATGCTGTACAATAATCAAGTGAAATGAAGTATAACGTGGTGACACATTCACTTATCTACGTACGCATAGCGTGCACACGTACACATATGCACAAGTAAGCATGTGCGCAAATATCAGCGTAGACCAATCAGTGTAAACTAGCATTCCAATCGAGGGAATCGGAGAAAATATCTTTCATTATGGCATGAATTTTATAAAATTTCCGTCTGAAAATATTGGCATAAAACAGTCTACCTTAGTCAGAAACATGAAAACGATTGTTCTACAACGGTTCCCAAGTACAGAATATTTCCAGAAGTACGCGAGGGTAGGTGCGGTTGTTATAATATACTCTAGAGCGTACGAGATGATATGATAATTTGCACTACAATAGCCTACCAAGAACATTTTTGGACGTGAAGTAAAAAGAAACATGAATGTTCTATAAGGGGGTCATATTAGGAAAAAATCACATTATCTCTGAAATATGGCGCAAAATGTTTGCAATTGATAAACATACATAGGTACCACATTTTACATGTACAAGACATTTAAGCTTTGGATTGCCTTACAATAATAAAATAAAATGATGTGTTGGGTAGTGTTAGAAGTTGGGAGTGAGAAAAAAGTCTGGTATTTATAGGTTATATACCAGCTGCTAGTCCAGTGCACACAGGTGTATTGTGCACACATGCACACCCATATACGTACACACATATACAAGTAAGCATGCTTGCAAATCCCAGCGTATAGGCGATCAAATCATAATACCTACGTATACTACGAGACTATTGTGTGATGTCTTGAATTACAAAGAAAATGAGCAAGGGAGAGTATCAAGCAATGGAGATACCAGGCAAAATGAGATTCGTCAATACGTGTCAGTATGTTCTGTAACTAAGAATTATCGTTGAGACGAAAGATGACGAATTATTTTGGCTTTAAATTCTCTCGGTCTTTGAGAGATTTTTTTACTCAGGGGAAGTTTGTTCCATAGTAAGGAGCCTGATATTGACAGAACCTTCTGTCCTATGTGAGATGAACGACAGTTGACGAAGACATTATTGTTTCTGTTCGGCTTTTGGTTAGTTACAGTGGGTGGATGGAAACGCACTATCTCAGCATAGCTCTGAGGAAGTTATAACGAGGAGAATACGTACTGGGCCCTCTGCATCAGGAGCCTTTCTTGAATAGGAATCCAGCCGAGTTCATTAAGGAGAGTGGTTACGTGATCACTTCTTTTGAAATTACCGTTGCATCCCACCTTGGCTGCGAAGTTTACGCATTTTTGTAAATCCCTTTGAAGGTATTAAGGTAGGTCTTCCCAAATTAGGCTGCAGTAGTCAATGCGCGATAACACAAGGGATTGCATGGCTAATAATTTGGGTTTTTCGTCTAACATACTTTTTATACCATGAAAAACATTAAAGTTCCGTAGATTTTGTTGCAAGTAAGAATATAGAATCGTGCACTACGTGTGCTGGATGGAGTCGCAGAAAAGTTTCGATGGCTCAAAACTTTAAAATTGTTAAAGTAATTGCATTATTACAATTTTTCTACTTTTTGATCGTACTTTATACAACTTTTTTTTCAACCACAGTAAATTTCCATTTCAACTCAAAAGTTATGAGGTGGAAGTCATGTTTATTGAGTTCGAGGGTTTTTCTTTGCACTCTTTTACACACGTTCTCAGTTTTTTACATCATTAGACGAGCCTTTTGCTCACGTAATGGTGCCGTGCTGTCGTGGGGAATTGAACGAAACACCTTCTCATTTAACGTGTACTGCTCTCACTTTGGTGCCGTGCTGTCGTGGGGAATTGAACGAAACACCTTCTCATTTAACGTGTACTGCTCTCACTTTGGTGCCGTGCTGTCGTGGGGAATTGAACGAAACACCTTCTCATTTAACGTGTACTGCTCTCACTTTGGTGCCGTGCTGTCGTAGGGAATTGAACGAAACACCTTCTCATTTAACGTGTACTGCTCTCACTTTGGTGCCGTGCTGTCATGGGGAATTGAACGAAACACCTTCTCATTTAACGCGTACTGCTCTCACTTTGGTGCCGTGCTGTCATGGGGAATTGAACGAAACACCTTTTCATTTAACGTGTACTGCTCTCACTTTGGTGCCGTGCTGTCGTGGGGAATTGAACGAAACACCTTCTCATTTAACGTGTACTGCTCTCACTTTGGTGCCGTGCTGTCGTGGGGAATTGAACGAAACACCTTCTCATTTAACGTGTACTGCTCTCGATCACTTTGGTGCCGTGCTGTCATGGGGAATTGAACGAAACACCTTCTCATTTAACGCGTACTGCTCTCACTTTGGTGCCGTGCTGTCATGGGGAATTGAACGAAACACCTTTTCATTTAACGTGTACTGCTCTCACTTTGGTGCCGTGCTGTCGTGGGGAATTGAACGAAACACCTTCTCATTTAACGTGTACTGCTCTCACTTTGGTGCCGTGCTGTCGTGGGGAATTGAACGAAACACCTTCTCATTTAACGTGTACTGCTCTCACTTTGCGACGTGGAGGGTAAAGTTAAGAAGCAAGAAAGTTAAGAAGTTATATGTCAATATATGTTGTTAACTGAGCATCATCCAGTATATATATATTTTTACCGTTCATTTAATTTTACAATATTTTGTCAGTCTCTTCAATCAAAGGGCATAAGAACGTGCTCATTAAATTGAAAGACTTCCCTTCTACCATCTTCTACGCGTCTTTGTGTTACGTCGCAGAAAGTCAAACTGGTAAAACATAGTGAAGAATATTCATTTTACGCAAGATATGAGTCCCATGCAGATTGCGCTGGTATATTTCAGAAATTTTAAGAATGTTTGACTTTTAGATGCTGAACAGAGGAGAACCCGTATCCAATTACAAAAAGGATGAAGAACGTAGGGAAAATACATTAAAACTGTGAATACCTCATAACGGTACAAAGTAGCATATTCGATTAAATAACAACAGACTTTCACATCATGTAAGAACCATGAGCTCCTACTTATGCCATAAAGCAACTGACACAGGTTACTTCAAATACGTAAAAAAGTAAAGGAACAGAAAAATACTATAAGTATAAAAATGTTGATGCATAAAATAAGAGACAAGAAATGATAACTCAACAAATTTTAGCAGAGAGTTTCTTCGTCGGTTGATATTACATAATGGAAAACATGTCAATATCAAACGCTGAGTAACTCACTAAACATTCACAAGGGGAAAGATAAATGTCTAGATGTACTCATACGGTCTAATTCTGAGGAAATTGTTTCGTTTTCAACCCCTTTGAAAAAAAAATAAAACATGACAGGACGAAAATTGAAGCATGCGTTAAGAAGAGTTGTCAATTATCCCACCTATCTCAGATTCAAATATCACAACGGATCACACAAATCACGGTCCGGTCCGATCTGTCGCCTCATCTTTGTACAGATAAAAAATTCTAAATTATTTCATTACCTGAATCATTACTTAAACTTATTAAAAGTGAGAAGTTAAGATGTAAGTGCTTGTTGGCACGACTAAAAGCAGTGACTTCAAGAGCTTCTTTCAATCTGATGAATTTTTTTTAATACATCTTTCACAAAATCTCTTAAGTATAGACTCTGCACACGTAAAAGAATGGAAAATAGTTTCAGTAAAGTTAGACAAAGACTATAAAAGAGAATGAGCAGACTGTGCACTACTTCGTTGTATCCTAGAAAGACTTGTCGGAGATCTTGCTACTTGATCCTGTTACTTGATTCCTGCTACTTGATTTCTACGTGCCCCAGACAAACCGATGTGGAATTTTGTTTTGCAGCCGATATTGGAGGCTGAGGATCTCACAACAATAACAAGCACGGAAAAATGAGCAGTCACAAGGAACTTTATAATCAGTTCAGAAATATAGCTTAATCAGATAAAGAGGAGCAAAAAATTAAACCCACGATAGCAGCCTCGCTTTCGTCTCCTTTTCCCGATCATCTCTACGCTAAATTTACTGGGGCCTATCACGTTACTTTCTTCCATTTTGTTATTCCCAACATTTGGTATATTTTTCTATCTCGCATTCAAATCTGGACATCTAAGGCGATATCTATCTCTGTTGTCCTACTTTGATATGACTGAAGGTCTAACGTTGTTCCAGTCTCTTGTGTAATTATTTACCAAGAAACGAATTCCCCATTCAAAATAATTGACAATCTAAATCTTAATATTCGTTATTATACTACACTGCGGGCATCTGCTTTCCAAAAGAAGTAAACCCAATAGAATTGTAGCTTCTACATTGAAATGTCTCGCATAACAATGTACTTTTCTGCGAGTTCGTAATGTTCGTTAGAATCAGAACGTGAATAAAGCATAATGCATTACAATTTTCGGTCTTTTCGTAATCATGTTATGTTATTTACAAATGCTGCAGGTTATTTTATTGTAAAGTTGTTACGCATCACCTAAAACAGTTTTTTGAATAATCAAATACATTATAACTTGCTCCAGTATTTACTGTTTGCTCCGGTCGAGCTGGTATCAATATCCTAGACCTGGATCCAGAGGGAAATTGTGGCTGAGTTCTCAAGTTTCCCAACGAGAAGAAACTCTGGGCTGGCATTACCAGGAATCGAACCAGCTATATTTCACGTGTGAGGCGACCACTCCTAACCACCGGGGTACGGTAGCGTCGAACGACTCCGAAGAAAAAAGAAAGGAAAAAAAGATGAAAGAGAAAAAAACGAAGAGAAAAAATAACAACGAAAAACACATCAAGTTTTTAACAAAAATCAAGATTTTTTGTTTCAGGAGGTCGGGGGTTGTTTTGAGCGGATCTGATATCACAGCTCGTTCTACGATGTTATCGGTCAAAACCGAACTATTCCGAGGAGATCCAAACCCGTTTTTTGCTGCATGGAGAGAAAGCTTGGCGGGAGCGTTTACAGGCTGTATATAAGTATCCTTGCAGCGTGCAGATCTGCAACACTTATCACTGAAATCACTATCGGTAACAGGGTAAGAGCCTTGGTCTTTTCAGGCAATGGAAGTTTGGTACAAAACCCTCTAATTAACAGAAGGTTAACTATATATAGCGCGTCATTGGGGAAAAATTCGAAACAGAGCAGTGCATGGGAAATTCATCTCACCCTCTCTCAGGCAGCTCACCGAAAAGAAGAGTGTCGGGGAACTACGTCATCATTACTAAAATCTGAACTTTAAATTTTGCTTGATGAAGGAGCACATGCACTTAAAAGTAATGAATAAAACTGCAGTTCGTACACACTGAAACGAGTCTGATGTCAGAACTGTAGGTCCTACTCGGGAATTTTGCGTACATGTAAATTTTTTTACAAATTCAATCATTTTGGAAAATGTTATGAAATGCATTCTCAATTAAATGAATGAACGTTGATTAATTAATTTAATCTAAAGTTTGAGCGTGAGAATGCTTATGGGCAGCAAATTTTGCTTTGCCGTTAATAATTTCTTAGCTCTCGAACGATGGCAGCTGACGAGGAGCAAATACGAGCCACAAACTACGAAAAAAAGAATTATTTTTCATCCATCGTAAATAAAAAATGAGTTGTTTACAAACGCAAAGCCGATAAAATCTGAGGAGGCGGCATCTTCTTCCCATTTTTTGGACAGCCCGTAAAAGTTTTTTATCAAACATACGGCAAAAAACATTCATTCGATGCGAGCGCTCTGATGTGATCTAAAAAATGGTTGGTATTTTGAGCAGTTGTTTCGTTTCTTTTCTACGTGATTTTAAGTAATAACTCTTCAAACTTGATTCCAATAAAATATGGTCGAACTGAATGATATAGCATGATATAACAGTGTGCGTAGAAGAACAAAACCCAGGAACATCATTCAACCAGGAGGAGACGTTTTGATTGGATTAGGACTCAAGATCGTTATCAGTAAATTAAGAATGGGACTATGAGATAAGAAATCGTCCACGAAGGTATAAGAAGATGAGTTCAGGAGCTGCCTGCCATTTCGTGTTTCTTCGAGAAAACATCGACATGGTGAGTGCTCCTCCTAGAATAAATCCTCCTTTACTTTGAGTTATTTGGTTCTGAACCTGCTGATTACTGTATACTTTTAAAGCAGTGAATATGCTATTCGTGAAATTTAGGAAAAATAAATTCGTGAAAAGCAAGTACAGAATTTATTTCGATTCGAGCGTATGATGCGAAAATTGCGGTAGGGTGCCTCGTTAATTTATATCTAAATTGATCAAAATAGTTTTCATTTCTATTAATAAATACAGGAGGATTTTTAAATATGGGTCCTAAAAGAATTTTTAACGACTTCCAAAATATTGAATAGATTTTCAAACACAAAGTAGTAATGATATTCTGAGATATACTAATTTTATTTTTATAACTTTTGAGTAAATTATTCTTCATGTGCTGACCCCTGAGGGCAAGTAAGAATCGGCGCGATCACAGGCTGTTCATTACGGCACCGGCGAGATCTTGTCCGATTTTTGGGATTTCTACCTCGATGGATGCCTTGAGTTGGTTTAGATTTATAGACTTTTCATGGCAAATTCTTTGTTTTTAGACATCTCCAAAGGAAAACACCGACTCAAGGAATTTATACATACCATCGATCTGTATAAATCCAGGGAATTGGATCGGATCTCACCAGCGCCGCAATGAACAGCCTGCGTAATCGGGGGGGGGGGGGGGGGGCACATGAATGATATCCTGTTCAAAACGTAATAAAAATATAAATGGTACTTCTCAGGAATTTATGAATGCTATATTTTTTGAAATTTATCAGATATTGTGGGAGTTCTTAAAGATTCTTTTAAGACTCATAATTAAAAATCACCCTGTTTAATCAAGACGCATGTGACGCTTTCGAACTATTTATTCATCATGATTGAATTTTTTTATAGTTTGAGAGATGCAAAGAACAACTTGTTTATAAGCGAATTACAAGTGTTTAAAATGAATTTGACCGACTTGACTGCGATGTAAAATTTGGTCCCGTGCCTTTCTGAAGTGTTTCAGTACCGATGTAAAATGCAGCATTCAACAGTTTTCACCATCGCATTCAAATGCACCTACGTTTCAGTACACCGTAATTTACTAGAATTGGGTCCATGTCTTCATTACCTAGTTGTGCTCGCTTCTCGTACTGATGTTAAGAATCAATTTACTGGAATAATTCATGCTGGTAATATATTAAACGGGGAACGCCAGAAGCTGGAGGAGTTTTTCTCACCTCCTAACATGATCGAAAAAGGTCCAATTACTAGGATCTTGGATGACGTATAAAGAGAAGCTGCAAAATAATGAAATTATGAAGGAGTGAGAACGAACATATTATAAAATTATGCACATCACTGAAACTCCTTTTTCAATGGTATACAGCTATGAAAGAATCCAAATAATTTTGGAGCGCTATATATCATCTCTTTTCTGTGAAAGTTTCTTGGGGTAGATGTTAGTGTATACGTACAAAATATTTGTGTATGGTCGATTGTTCATCGCAATTTAATGGCTAAAGATCGTCTATCCCAGGAATATTTGCGACACTCGCGTGTTTGCGTTCCATGTCAGGAGGCATCATGTGAGCGAGAATGGGGAGTGGACAAGTTTGTACGAGCGTAAATACGCTTGTAACACACTCTCAGTCGTTCAAGCAATCTGGGAGGGGCCTTTGCCATTGCACATTTGTTACCTTCATTCAATGATTTGCGTCTGACAAAAGTAAATGAGACACAGCGAGATAAAGCATGAACTGTTATTATTGACAGCACAGATATACCATATAATCACGAAACGTTTCTCATTAAAATGTATGTTGAAAATGAAATATTCTCTCCAGGCCTCAAGTGTGTTTGTGTTGCTGATACTGGCGCTTGCGGCTGCAGATGCTGCGCCAGTCAAGGAGATCTTCGACCAGCAGTTCATCAACTTCAAGGTAAATTCTCGTCTGAAACGTGCATCATTTATTCCTAAAAATAACCTGCTTCTAATTTTAAGGCTATTTTCAAGATCCATACTGATGACAGCGCCATGTAGTGAAGCTTGTCTAATTCATCTGCCCACCTCATTCTGCTGTTCTATCATCAGAGAGTTACACTTTTTTATATTATTAAGGTATTTCAAATCGATCAAATTATCTTAAGTGCACTATCGAATGTCGTCATTTTGTACGGCCCGGGTACACTTCAGTAGCATACTATTATATATACACTGGAAGTTAGCCCTACCATTCTCGCAAAACAGTTTATTTGTGAAGTAAAGGGTTACGAAGGAGTTTCGAATTATAACTTAACAAAATAAATCCCAGTTGCGGTAATTACAAGAAACAATGTCCGATTGAATTTTTTAATAAGGTCGCTGAACAAATAGATCGCTATTTGATGAGCATTATAGCAAATCATTTAGTTCTAGAACATCCTATCATTAACGCTATTTTAAAACGTACAATTAGGTTTAACCTAATTCACTTGACCTAGATCAGTCTATTGTACGACTATGTTAAGTGAATTAGGGTACATAATTGTACGCCTTAAAGTAGCGTTGTTTAAAAGATGTCCTAAAAGTCCCTGAATTTATTCTGGCCAAGTAGCTATACTCTAATGTGTACATTGCAATAGCCTTAAGATACAATCTACTGATGTGTCGATTGTGGTAAATGAGTTGTTCAAAATTATTTTAATAAATCCTAGTATTAAAGGGCAGGATCGTCATTCTGATTTGCTTGTTAGTAACTAAAACGAGTAAGCTTCTTCAGAACCAGCAGTGTACGTTGGGATACTATTTTTTATAAATGGTGACCATTAACCTGAATGGCTGAATTTGAGGCGTAATTTAAACAGGAAACCTCGCTGAACAAAATGCGCTGTGCTCACACACGCACGCCCGTGCAAGATGATAAGTTTGACGTAGTTGGGATGCTTCTTTCGCTACTGTTTAATTCTTGATGGTTGTTTCTTAGCTTTCTGATATCTCCGGGCTTAATAGCTTTTTAAAGAAAGACTGAGCCTATAGGAGTTTTAAAAGAAATTAAACGAGTGCACAGATAATTGCCATGCCTACATTTGGCAGCTTTCCTGAGTTTCTATTTGCAATAAGCGGGCGTGATTTTCTTACCGAAAACCATGAAATTGAATTCACCACATCTACATGAGTCGATCAAATTATCGAGATGAACTTCCAACAACCCAGTCTAACTTTTATGCTGCCTGCATGCATGTTTTTCGCCGCCTACGCGATTAAGCGATTAAATCGCTTGGGCGGCGAAAAACTTGCATGCAGGGGGCGAAAAAGTTAAACTGGAAAGTTCATCCCTGAATTCTTAGATTTCTGCTTCCACCTATTACAAATAAATATTTTTTCAGATCTCCCACAGCAAGAACTACAGTAAAACTGAAGAGGACCTCTTCCGCTACCGAATTTTCCTTCGAAACCAACTGGAGATTGCCAAGCACAATGAAGATTTTGCGCGCGGTGAGGTCTCGTTCAAGCAAGGAGTCACGAAGTTCGCAGACATGGTGAGCAGCACAGTCATTTCTGTTCGGCTAACGATATCTTTGGGCACTTTATTTGGCGCAAGCCCAATTATAATCTTTGGCGTTATTGAAGCTTTTACTTAGGTTCAAGTTTTTATGTAATGACTTTCAACTCAAGTCAGGATTCTCAGATTCTCAAGTCTTCAGAAATGAATGAAAAAACGTCCATTTACCAAAAACTTGGTCTCACAGACGGCCAGGGAGGCGCGGCAGATGCTCGGCCTGCGCTCCATGCCTCACCTCAAGAAGCTGTCTTACGCTGGTCACGTCAAGGGGGACGAGGACGACGTTGCCGGACTGCCGGCCTCGGTGGACTGGCGCGAGAAGGGCGCGGTGACCCCCGTCAGGAACCAGGGGCAGTGCGGCTCGTGCTGGGCTTTTTCGGCGGTCAGTGCCAACCACTAAAAAACAGTTTATTTTCTAAAAAGTTAATTCATGAGATGTATTACCACACATATGCTAAAAGAAGTCTAAAGTCTTTTACTGCAGTCCTCCGAATCTGAGGGGAAAACTGGCTCAATTTGAAAGAACTTTTCCATCTTAACATTTTCAATTTAGCCTAATTCACTTACGTATTCAGTCGACTCAGATGAAATGATGTTATTTCAAAATTAGAGATTAAACGTCCGATTTTGATTATTCAAATAATAAAGGTGAGTCGATATTTTTATAATGCCGTATACTAGAATTAGATAAAATTTCGATTGAATGTCACCTAGTCGCGTAGAACTTATGGTCTTGATAGAACAAATTTCACTCTGATTTGTCTTTTAGAAGGCCAAAATAGTAAGTTCATTACAAATATTTACGATTGGGAAAGTGTGAACGTACCCGTACAATTCTTACATGCTTAATCTACTCTTTGAATGAACACTTTCATTGGATTTGCTTCTCTGTGGGAGAGTTTTTCCGACTTTCTTGAAGATGACGCACAATGTTCTTTGCGAGGCAATATCTTAGTCTAGAATGGACACTGCAAGAGTGATAGCAATATAAATTACTACTTTTCCTGTGCTTATATTATTTAAATATTTAAAATATTTTTAAAAAATTCGCTGATTTGGCGTCAATGAGAAGAGTTCCATTGTTTGAAACATAAACAGTACAAATTGAAAAATTTGCATCATCTGTCATTACAAGTTTGCCATCAGGAAAAATTCAGATCAAATTAAAAGGCAGAGAACTATGTCGCGCGAGATTGAATAATTCAAAACAAAAGAGGAAACACAAGAAAAAATTAAAAGTGATGAGATAATGAAGTTATAAACTTCAACGGATATGTTCTGCTAAGACCAATGGTGCGTTGCATT
This sequence comes from Morinoia aosen, assembly GCA_030386875.1. NCBI lineage: Eukaryota > Metazoa > Arthropoda > Malacostraca > Amphipoda > Talitridae > Morinoia > Morinoia aosen. The sequence continues at coordinate 3,757,985 of CM059560.1, forward strand.
TTCTGCAGTTTTGACCACTACATTTCTGGAGCAGGGGATGCGGTACGTTTGCTGTGGTTTAATGATGAAACAGTGGCTCGTATTTGCAGAACACAAACAGGATTAGATTACATAGTAGAGGGAACAATGTAATAAAAACAGATTTAGCAATTCAAAGTTTAACTTAGTTGTTTTTGTAACGACCAAAATTTTGCCTGCATTCATTTATCGCATTAGCTCAACCTTTGCTTCAGCTTCCGAGCATGCGCTCTTTTTTATGTTACAAAAATAACATAACACGAAGAAACATAAAAGTTGTTGCTTTCCTTTTTCCAAGATAAAATAAGATATGTATAACATCATATTATGTTATTCACTTTTGCACACATATTCTAGCCAACAGTCATTTCTTGGATAAATTTTTGAATTGAGAATGTTTTGCAAAAACAGCGTTAATATATTTTGCCCAATTAAAAAATTATCTAAATACTGTTGATGCTGGATGTCAGAACCTCGAAGGGATGTGAAAGTCATCAACGCACCGTCCGACAATTTTCTCTGCTGATTTTGATGCTGGAATTTGCTGGAATCTGTAAATTTGACCGTTAGAAACAGAACTTGGAATAATTCGAGGATGAGTTGAGATAACTTTGATGAAGGTGTGCAGGTTGGAGCGCTGGAGGGCCAGATGTTCCTGAAGACAGGGAGGCTGGAGGTGCTGTCTCCCCAGCAACTGGTGGACTGCTCCGAGTTCAACTCCGGCTGCGACGGAGGCCTCCCCAACTTGGCCTTTGAGTTCATTGAGCGAAATGGAGGCCTTGCTACGGAAGCAGAGTACAACTATACCGCCATGGTATCTGTGATAGTAAATGCATCAGTTGTGGTCTTTATATTCATGAGTAAACCGTGCTTTTTGTTTTGGTTGTAAAAGTTAGTTTAGGAGTGAGCTACTCGTATTTCAAAATTGCACACCAGATGTAACAATACGATGAGGTATCAGGAAGTTTCTAGTTTATGATTAATAATTTTATTGCTTAAATACCTGGGTCTCTAGGGGCTCTTATCCGTTTCAAAGAAGCCTTTTTTTCAAAAAAACGAATCCTGCATTTTTTCAATGTGTAAAAAAACATTGCCGCACCTTGGATTAATCGAAGAAAGTAATACATTTGCTATTTATTTTTCCGTAATTTAAGAACTTTTAATTAACCTTATTTGAGTGGCAATAACTGCGAAGACAAAGTGTCGAACATAAGAGTTTTCATTCGCTACACTTCAACAAAGAATGTTATTTCCACGTATTATGAAATTGAGAAAATTCATTGCTTTGGATTTTAAATTCACTCACCTTCGCATTCCATATAATTTGTTTTAGTTTGTGAACACTTGGTCTAAATTCAACTTAACGCGGGGTTCTATCCCGTTTTTTATCACGATTTCATCATAATTTTTATCAGGATTTTGTCATAATGAATTTAACTTTCCCCAGCATGGGGCTTGCCGATCCCGGACGGTGGGCAAGAGCGGCGTCGCGTTCGGTTACCAGGAATTCAAAAAAGGCGACGAGAACGCGCTGAAGAAGGCAGTCGCCCAGCGAGGCCCAGTTTCCGTGTCCTTCTCAGTGCTGGACGACTTTTTCCATTACACTGAAGGTGAGCCTTTGTTTAAAATACAGAAACCATGAATTAATTGATATCATTGACATTTCTCGTCCTCTATCAGGAGGGAAGTAGCAAAATAGGGATAGCGTTTCACTTACATAAACTGATATTCACCATTATCGGTTCTGAATTTAGCGGTCGATTACAAAAGAGGCTTTAATGCACTGATCGCCTTGTTGGGATACAATGACGGAAAGCCTTAGCACTCAAGTAATTTCGAATGGTAATGCTCAGGACCGCCTCCACGCAGCGCCGAGCATTGCAAAATGATTGCTTTCAGTTAGGTCGTTGCATTGCTACGTATGATTGATGACAGGTTTTCTTACAGCTCTCCGACTATAATTCTAAGATTAATGGAAACTTCCTCGCATGGAACTTTTCTTTTCAAAGAAGACTTTTTTATTCATCTTCAAAGTTTTAAATAAGCATAATTAATCTCATATTGAATCTTTTGTTGATAATTTCCTCTGGAATTCCTTCACGACGCTGCTTCATAACATATCTTCCACTTTCTCCAAGTTCTCCGACCTCGTAGGCTAAACTCTTAGGGTGTTTTACTTGGCCACACTTTCAGACATACGTATGCTGCAGGTAAAAACTACTAAAGTTTGAAACAGATCTAAAGAAAAATTTCACTGATCATTCTACTCGTATTTGCAATTATATGGCAATGACAATGGTTTTTCAGCTTTTTAACTTGAGGAAAGTGGAAAAAAGTGCTAATCGAATGAGTAGAGGAGTGTCCCCAATATCCTCTTCTGCTGGTCATCTTCGTTTTCTCCAGTCCCTGAGAAACTGTTTTCATCAGCCCGCTCTAATGAAAATAAAGCAGTGTTGGACTCGACTTCTCCCACGACACGGAGAGGAACGTAAAGTTCCATGAATTAGAGTTATGATCATCATGCAAGCAGCATTGCTGATTAATTTACAAGACTGTGGTAAACAAACCTGAAATTTGCCCTTCAAACAGGCGTGTACAGCTGCAAGGTGACCAAAGATCTGAACCACGCCGTCCTGCTCGTGGGGTACGGCACGGACGACAAGTTCGGCGACTACTGGCTGGTGAAGAACTCCTGGGGTGCGGACTGGGGCGACCACGGCTACTTCAAGATGGCCAGAAACAAGGGACTTGCGGGTTGCGGCGTGGCAGAAGATACAAGCATTCCTTTAGTCTCGGATGATAGTGAATAAAACCAAAAACAAGGCAACAAAACTATGGCCTAGATGGGAAGTGTTTTCGTTGGGTTCTAGATTTGCAGATCTGAACATTTTTGCTTGCTGGGGTTGGATAAAATAAAAATTTTTCGTCAAAATATTCGTGTGCCCAGTGTCTATTTATTGGATTGCTTGAGAATTATTCTTAGGTTCAAAATGAGCTGCCGCAGGAGGTGATGATAAGATTTACAAAAACGTTATGATCTAAAATATATTATTATAAGCGTTAAATTTTGTACGTAAGTCCTGTACTAATATAATGCGGTCTCCATTCTCTACAGAATGGGACTAGGATCGCCCCAATAATGTACCGGTAGAAAATATCAGATCTACGGCTGTAGCTAAAGTACACAATTATTTATATTTTCTTCCAAAATATCCCACGGACAACAATAATCAAACTCGAGGATGATGATGCCACAAAACATGCTCGTATTTCGAGCATCTTCACTGATGCGTTTTGTTTGCTGCATCGTTTGCGCTCTACTTCGAAAATTGCAATAACTTCAATTTTCTTATTCTTCTGGAATATCCTATGTGACGAAACATTTGGAAATATAACGGGTTGTACAAATTTTTGTTGGTTTTATTCAATCCTCGTCAAGAGTTAAACTCTCTATGTTTAAACTAGTCTAAATTCTACCCTAGTCTATACGCCAGACCACGAAATTTTCTGTGATTCGTTCATATATACACTGCTTTCATAAATTGAAATAGAAGAGGGTCTTATCTAGTAATAACATATGAGTCATAGAATATATCGATGTGTGATGAAGAGATGCTTGTATCTCAGTTCGAAACAAGACAAATTTAACTCTTCTATTAGTATTCATTAGCAAATTTGTGTTAAAAGTTGGAGTTTAGCACATTCTCACCTTTCATTTTAATAACCATGAATGAAAATGGGTAGGAGGTTGCGGTATGAAATTTGCAATGGTAAAACTTCAGACTATGAAATACTTTACTACAGAGCACGTCGGTCGTACAAAATGATACATTCATTTTACTCCAGCAAACACAAAACATTTAGTGTTAGAACATTTTATGACCAATAATGCAGTGCGCCTCCTTCTAGCTCCAATTACAATCTTAAGTCGACCTCGTATACTCAGCCGTATTACAGAATTTGTTTTAAGAAATTTGTGGGAAATTTTTTAATTTTAAAACTCTTCTTTGAAAATTTAGGATGTGGATAATATACTTTTCCATCATTAGGTCATTCTTACTCCTGATCAACGTTCAGTAGCAATAGTTTCTCATCTGGAGACACAAAATCTGAGAGCTAACCTTCATAGGACTGGTTCACAGGAACGTTGCCTCACCCAGTCGTTTTTGTTCATTTGGAGGTATACGAGTTGATGATACTCTTGCTTCATATATAATGAAGAATTTTTTATTTCTGCACAGGTCCTTGTAGTTTTTTCATTCATAAGTCAATGTCCAATTTTCGCACTGAGTACTTTTTAATTTTTTAAAGTTGTTTTAACATGAAGCCAACTAGCTAAGAAGGTATCATTATTTCTTGTTATTTTCTGCTGTTCAATCATCGATATATCATGACGTATTTCCCCGTTATTTTAGAAAATCCTTTGAAATTTTTAATACAACGTGTCGCGAGATACCCACTCGCTGAGAACTTACGATGCATTACATATTAGAGCTCAATTTGAGTACTTTCCTTACATGGAGCAGTATTTTCGAAGTATACCGTTCTTTATCAGTTTCTTTTAGAGATTTTGTTTGACTCTCCCATAGAAGGCTTTGTCTTGTAGAAGTGTCGTCTGACTCTCCCTTCCTATTGAAAATCGAGGACGGTGCACCGGTGGAATATGGTTGACAGGGCTTATTATCCGCGATTTATTGGTCATTCGGCCATCCGACCGATAAAACAACGGTACACCGCCCAATTTACGAGCATCTTATGATTGGCACTGCCATCCGTGGCCTCCCGTCCATACACCGTCTTTAATTCGCGGCATCTAGTAGCGATTCGAGGTTGACTTGGCCAAGGACGGCCATCTGGCTCAGAATCGCTGATACCGTGTTTTTCTGACACTTGTTTCTCATGCCCTCTCCCATTCAATAATTACTGCTCTGCATTTGTGGTTAATTCTCAATTGCATAAATTAATCCTTATCGCAGATCGTCAGTAGCTGCAGCAACTGGTTCTAAATGTGCACCCAAACCAAATACGGTAAATATGACTCATGCTAATAGTTTACTTCCCGTTTTAAAATATGATCAACTCTATGGTCGAGTGAACCTGCATCAAATTGCCGAGGTGTATTGTGGAACGTTTCAATTATATTTAACTTGTTGGGATATAAATGCACAGTCTTAGCCAAATACATTTCAACAATATCATGAATTATTATTTATGTAACGGAGGTGAATACTGTATTTCATGCTGTGATTATACATGATGGGGTTCAACAATACATGGAGAAATATTAATTCTAAACACTTCAACTGTTTGTCGTTTCTTTTAAAATGATAAACATAATGCAATAGAGAACTAATTCTATGATCCTATCGAAAAAGCATAGTAAATATTTCTACTTGTGAATAATATTTGGTATTTGAACTTGGAATCTCGTAACAGAATTATAATTCAAGTTACTCACTAGAACAAGAAATAACATAATAAAACGCCTAGCGGCAAAGTTTGTCAATCGTGAAGTTTAGGATGCAGTGAACAAATGAAGTATCGGACATTTTTCTGTCATTCTCTAATCAGAGTTACTAATTCATATTTCTTAGATATTTAGCCTAAGACAAAAACGTCCATGCCAAATATATCTCCCGATGTGGATGATGAAGTGTGAAGTGAACGGAAAAATAAATACTTCGTTCGTTTAGAAGCTGCTCTCGATAAATTATGCATATTTTGAATTGAGGTTAGTCTCATCTAAATGTCATAAATGTTTGGCAACTCTAAGCTGCAAAATAGGTTGTTTATTGGTATATAATACATCTACGGCAATCATGCTCAAGCATTGTATAGTATTTTATTATTTCGATATAATATTATATCATCAAAAGTTTGAAAAATATCTCAACACAAAAATATATCACGCTCCCAGTTTTGTGCACAAAAATATTTCTTCACCTTCGGTGAGCCAATGATTGTTCGTACTTCTAAAATTTATTTTGCTATTATACGCTTCGTGTAAGGACCTCGAAGAGCTCTAAAAAATTTACAGTACGGTATCTCGCACTTATCCGTTTATGTTTTCGTATGAACGTTTAAGCAGAAAAATGCAATTGGTAAATTGCAATCGGTTATTTTGGCTTTTCAATGTTGCGCGGTACTCGATTGAGTGATTGTCGAGTTAACCGTTTTCGTCAGTCTACATTGTAAGCTAATTGTAGACTCTCATTTTGATGTTTCAAAGTTATTATTGGTAGAAATAGTCATTTTGAAAATGCATTTTCATTGGGAATATTGGCCATATATTTTAAGTTAAAAATTACCACTGAACAGTGGTAAAGGACAAGTTCAGGATTGGCAGATTTTAAACATTTTAACAGTCAATTGAGGCTAACCACAACATTCATAAACATTTTTCACAAATATCTACTAATTTTGGCAAGGTTTTTTCTATATTGTAGTTAGTTCGTACCAAGGCTTATGGATTGTCTGAGATTTTTTAGGTCAATATCTGCTTTAATGTTGTCAACGATTTTCATAATTTCGTTGCGAAGAATCAATAAAGGAACACATTTAAGAATGTTTCACACGAATGACATTCTGCCCGGTGATGCGTTATTTTCGAATTATTCAACTTTGAAGCTGGCTTGTGCGCGCCATGGAAGCGCGCGCGGCTAGCGTAATTTAATTAATAACGGAAGCTAACCCCCTATTACAAACGTAAAGAGGTTGGGTCGTGAGGGGTAGCCACAGTTCTTTTAGTGAAAATTATAAATAAAGGTTTCTAGTGACGTTTGTTTACATCACTCCAAGGTGGCTGCCGCCATGGCGCCAACCGGTACTGAAGATGGCGGCAGCCATCTTGGAGGCGATGTAAACAAACGTCACCAGAAACCTTTATTTATAATTTTCACTAAAAGAACTGTGGCTACCCCCACGACCCAACCTCTTTACGTTTGTAATAGGGGGTTAGCTTCCGTTTCCATTGCAAAAACAATGACTGTTTTTGCGCAAAAAAGGCCATTCAGGAGTGCCGTTCCTATAACTTCAAACTTAAATAACTCGAAAACTAAGCATTTCCGGGCACATTGTCATTCATGTAAAACGTCTTAAAATCGACTATTTTACCTATCTGTAGCTACGAAATTATGAAAATCGTTGACAACATTAAAGTAAATATTGGCCATTTTTCATTTGCTTTGATATTTACATGAAACTTTTTGTCAAACACAAAACATTCCAAGTTACTTTTGTTATTGTAACAAATTTTTTGTCTAATTTTTAATATTTGATTGTAATATTTTTTATTTTGAAAATAATTTATATAGCTCAGGTACATACAAAAGTGTCTTAATTGTTCAGTCAGTTTGGATGATTATGGCACAAACCTGCTTTAGATCCCTAATAGCCAACAGTTCATAGTTTTTAATATTTTACATATCAGTACTTATTTTGAAAAAATCCCCAAAAATTTCTTGAACTATATCTAGGTATGAAGAAACGATTATCTTTCTTTTGAATATATATATGCCTAACTTCCACGAGAAAGAAACATCAATTTGAATGCAGTATTTACAGAGTGATATATGAACAACTTATTCCAAGATGTGCAATATCACTAATTTTCAACATCTTAGAGAATATATTTTTATTATCTTTTGTTATTTATGGCACCATTCAAATGAAATTTTTTCATTAAGTATAAAATATTGTGACCCACATCTGTTTATTTCAAGCTTTTGAATTCTATAAATTTACAGTGAAATTTTTGTTTGATATTTCAAAAACAATTATTTTAATGTATGTGCTGCAATTCAAAGAAACTTTTGTATTGGATATAAATAATTATTAATACAATTAGCGTGAATGACAGTCACGTAGAAAAGTTCGGGGGGCCCTCGCGCCACTCATGATGCGGCCGGGGTAAACCAGCGGTAGCTGTCGGGCCTGGCTGCTGAATTCATTTGCCTGGAATGCAAAGTATGTGCGATTGTGATTAGATGGAGATGTATGAACGTTGAAAAAATTTTTTCTTAGCTATGTTCGTTGCAATTTTTTGGTTCTCTGCACTTGTAGCTACCCTTCCCTTGTGGAGGGAGAAAGCTCTCGGCTATACATACATACATCAATACTATTCGCTTGTAGTTTATAAAAAAATATATATTTTATGAATTTTGTTTCATATCCTTCCAACTATTCTCATTCTAACACTCGATTTTTGACGGACGTAGAGGTTGGTTTTTGAGTAAAGCACCTGACCTATCATAGGGGCGATTGAATATTTTTAGATATCAGGCTTGAGGCTAGAGGTCATTCGACAGGGCTAAATTTTTGAGCTTGCCTAAGTGGCTTATTAATAGATTGATTTGTATACCAAATATCTGATCGTAGCTACCAAATATCCACGTGAATGTATTGGTTAAGGCTGCGCAATTGATTCATATTTCCTAAATAAGGGTGTATGATATTTAATATTGGTGTGCGGTTAGCATGGTATGTAAATATTGTTGCTTCTTCACCCTAGCAAAATCAGAATCACAGGTGATCTCTGTACGATGGATAAGAAACGCTCCCCAGCTGCCAGTGTATGACGTCACAACCATTTGTATATATGCTCGTGACGTCATACACTGGCAGCTGGGAGCGTGTTTAAGCGATTGCGTAGAGGTGGCCACTCGTGATTTGGAGTTGATTGAGATTGCGAAGTGAGCGATTCATTGGATGTAGAGTTGGGTTGAGGTTGATTTGAAACCATTCACCGGTCTAAGTTGGTTTTAGAGGTGACTTGAGGTTGATTTGAAGCTGTTCACCGACCAAAGTTGGTCGCAGTATGGACGTATTGAGGGCGCAGTATGGTCGCAGAGACTGGACATTTGACCCTCAAATAGACGGTAAACCAACCTCAAATCGTCCATGTTTCCACTCATATTTCACCGGTGCACCGTCCTCGATTTTCAATAGGGATAGACGGCTTCGATGCATCTTGTTGAAAGAGAAGTTTGAAGGCGATCACTTGAGTACTAAAAATTGATAAGGATTTGATTTATCCACCTTCGTGTTACTGATGCATTGTGTGATAATCCTTGAAGTTTGTCTCCTTCAGCTACCGTAGAGTAAGCAATTTTATCTTACTCGAGAGATTTATTCTGATAGTAGTTCTACATTTATGCTTCGTTTGAATAAATATGCTAAATAATAAGTTACAGAAGATAATAGAGAAGCCAAAAATTCATGCCATTTGTAATGCTCTCACACGATGTGAAAGATGTCTGAAAAATATACTAATTTCTGATGAAAATTACTTCACAAACTTTGTTCTCCCCTAAACGTACATCGATCCTACGGACACCACACGCTTGATTTCATTACCTCATTTAGGCAAACACTTTCGAGGAAACACTCTGGCACGGGTCTTGTCAACTCGGTTTTTGTGCCTGGAAAACGGGATCTGAGAATGACCTTATTCATGAAGTATTTTTTTCAGTTCTGAATTAAAGAAAGTGTAACTTTCTTTAGATTGCAGCAACTTTTCTAGTGTCGGGCTGCGATTTTGTTGATTGCAGGTTACGAGCATCAACTAAGTAGAAATGTAGAGAGCACCGAATTTGTAGCTGAATGATGATGTATATATAAACGAACCCAGATGTTCCCAAATTATTGGCATTTGCGTATTCCACAATCTTCGATTTTTCAATGATGATGTTTGTTAATACTGAGAATTGCATATTGCCAGTAGCAAATTCGAGAACTAAATCAATTACATTATATACTAAGAATTACACTTTGTCAATAAGAAACACTGGGATGTTCTGGGCACGGTATACTGCTGCGCTGAGGTGCGGCTGCAGTTCTGACTGCGTGAAAGATTTTACTGAACATGTGGCTAATTGCGCTCATACGGAAATAATAACAATTAATTTTTCTATCATAGAATACGAGAAAATCTTGTAGAAACTCTACATTTTTTTCAGGCATAAAACACGTTGACCGTAAAGTACATATGCATAAATGTTATTAAGACCTCTTGGTTGCAGTGTATGAAGAGGTTGAAGACCACTATTGAACAGCAGCAGAGAAGACGATAACTGCGATATTTCCGTCGTGTTAGCCGCCTCAGTCGCTCCATAGGGAAAAATACGTACAATGCATAGAACTGGGCGACTGGAACGAGCTGAGCGGTACATTCTACACTTCCACTTGCCACTCAAGTGCCACACTACCTGCCCTAGCATGCAGGTGCTTGTTCGTGGTATGCCCTGCAGCAAGCAGAGTAGTTATATCCGTCGAAATATGCATTCCTGCGTCAAAGTTTAACCTATTTAAACTTTTGATTTAAGGAAAAGTAAAATAACCGCGAGCAATAACTTAAACTTTCGCAACCTCGAGAGAATGAAAATGTAAGTTTACTTCAAAGGCAGTTGAGTAAACACAAGTTTTTTTGCGCATACAGGAGTGGATCATTGAGTCGTTTCTTTACTTAGTGTGTGATGTATATATTTCAATAGGAATAAAAAATAATATTAGGTTCATAAAATTTATTGACATCATATAACCATTCATTAAAATGCGCATCTTGCCTCAAATAACATAATAAAAGAGGCTGACGACCGAAAGTCGTTGGTATAATTTCAAACGCAGTTTGCCCCAAATTATGTACAGGATCGTGTCCCCTGATCTGAATATAAAAATTTATCCGTGAGATATGTAACACAAATGCACAATAAAGATTGGACTCTGATGCATACACATCGATGATCAAGTTACTCATGGAGCATCCGAGAAAAATCTCGAGAGCTATACGCGGAACATACACAAAAACAGCGGTCCATTTTAAATTAACATAAATCCCCCAAGTTTATTGAAACAAATATTCGAAACAAAAATCTTATTGATATTCCCCGTTCCGTGGTAAGGTCCCATGACATTCCCTGTTTTCACGTCGGCAATATCAGTTATCAATACAGAGTTGTAATCAATTACATGAGTCTTCAGGATGTGTCCTGCTAAAGTGTTTGCGAGGGAATAATACATTTCAAAAATAACAGAATCGGTTGTGACGATCAAACTCTGATGGTAAATTTGCAGGGCCTCAACTCGAAGATACTGCCCATCTTGTGGACTTCAAAGTTAAAGTCTTATAATAATGAATTCAAACGACGAGTGATGTTAGTCTTGAGTTGACTATATGACTGAGGCATTTACGGAAGAGAAATTAATCCTTTTTAAACATTTACCAAATTAACCAAGAATTTGACCATGCCCGCGGCATTTATTCAAAACTAAAACTCATTTAAGTACTAATTAAATCAAACCAAAGATTTGATTATGTTTCCGGCAATTTTTGATAGCCATCTCAGAGCAAAGGAACGCCGGTGAGTAGAGCGATGCCGCAGTTTTGCCTGCCTCGGTTCCGGGCCAGAAACATATATCCACCTGAGCCCCAGTCCGGACCCCAGGAGTTCTTCACAATCCAGTAGTCGGAGTTGGGTTTACCTTCATTTCCGTACCCCACGACCAGAACGGCGTGGTTCAGTTGAATGTCGTCGTATTCTTGGCAAAAATAGAGGCCTGCAAAAGAATCAACATAGTGAAATTTGAGTGTGTCAGTTCTAAGGCTAAGTTAGAATTAGTAAATTTTAAGCTATGTTCAGATTTTCTACAGTATTCAGCTAAATTATTTTAAGTTGATATTGTGAAAGAGTTTAATATAATTTCTGCCATTGCCAATAGTAATTTTATTCAAACTTGTACTATGTAAGTTAGCAGAAGAGCGTACTTTCGTAGTAATGGACGAAGTGGTGGTGGACGGAGATGCCGGCAGCGACAGGCCCTACGGTGGCGACGGCTCGCTTCAGTTCTTGTTCGCTGCCTTTCCTGAAGCTCTGATATCCAAGGACGGACTTAGTCATGTTCATCGTGCCCACCTTGCATTTTTCTTCCCATGAATGCTGCAAAACGTGCCCTGAATGTTACAAAACGTGCCATAAATGCTACAAAACGTGCCATAAATGCTACAAAACGTGCCATAAATGCAACGAAACGTGCCATGAATGCTAGAAAACATGCCATAAATGCTACAAAACGTGCTATAAATGCTGCAAAACGTGCCATGAATGCTGCAAAACGAGCCATGAATGTTACAAACGTGACATGAATGTTCCAAAAAGTGCCATAAATGCTGCAAAACATGTCATAAATGCTACTAAACCTGCCATGAATGCTACACAACGTGCCGTGAATGTTACAAACGTGACATGAATGCTACAAAACGTGCCATGAATGCTACAAAACGTGCCATGAATGCGGCAAAAACGTGCCATAAATGCAACAAAACGTGCCATGAATGCGGCAAAACGTGCCATAAATGCAACAAAACGTGCCATGAATGCTACAAAACAGGCCATGAATGCTACAAAACGTGGCATGAATGCGACAAAACGTGCCATAAATGCAACAAAACGTGCCATGAATGCTACAAAACAGGCCATGAATGCTACAAAACGTGGCATGAATGCAACAAAACGCGCCATAAATGCAACAAAACGTGCCATGAATGCTACAAAACAGGCCATGAATGCTAAAAAACAGGCCATGAATGCTCCAACTATGCCATAAATGCTACAAAACGTGCTACAAGTGCATCAAAATTGATATTAGAAGAATAAATTTTCATCATAAGGCAGGATATTTTATTAAGCATCGGTTTCATTAGCGAATAAAATTCTGCTCTGATTTTAAACTTATTTTCAAAATTCTCTCAGGGATGAAAATCTTCCAATACAGGAAATACAAACATGCTCAATATTTAGAAAATTCTGTGAGAAACTTCTATGGTTCCATAAAGTTCTATGAAAAATTATCAGTAAAAATAATTAGTACAAAAATACCTCTATGCACGTTAATTTTAACAGTGCATGTAATTTTTAGTCTGCAAAAAGGCTGCAAAAAAATATCGTAGCACGAAATCTTAAAATGAATCATAGTATCAACAAGCGCTCCATCATGCACGAATTGAAGCAGGCAACTATTAATTTCAATACTAGGTAGATTTCAATAATGACAGTCATTGAAAGACAGATCTTATTGCACTAAACACCTCTAGTATAGAAATGAATCAGATACAGCATACGGAAAAATACCCGACAAGGAAATAAACTTTTGGGGTTTCACTCGTTTCAAATATCGATGTAAAACTTAATAGAATCTAAGTTTAAATTAAAATCGATCTATACGATCGTCTACGAAGATTTCATCAAATTGGATAACGGTGCCAAACCTACAGAAATGTTTGTCCAAAAAGTTGAAATCATAGTTAGGGGCTTAGCCCGAATAAAAATTCGTGAATCACAGTGTACTACGTTATCATCTATTCGAAAAAAAGTGAGTTACTATAAAATACTTAACATTATATCGTTCTTTGAATCCAGAGAGATTTTTTAATCGCAGGAAGAACTTTCGTTACGGAAAATAAACAGAACCTAAGGTGAACCTTTCGAAACATCTTCCACAGGCAAAATCAATTCTAACCAAAAATTTACATCGAATGAAAATTACCTGTGGAGCATATTGTGTTAGTCAACATTATGAACACGTTCAGGAATTGATTTCAGCAGTATTGGATGCATGATTTTTTCATTACTCACATGTAAAAGACGCAATTTAAAAATGTACTTGGCACTCAAGTACACAATTTGAACAAAAAGCGATACAATTGATTCGATGAATTTTGTATTCGTGAAACAATGACAATAAACGACTCTAACGAGGCAACTCAAAATGTACAATATTAAACTGAATACAACTTATCATTGACAAAATTATTTAGGAAGTTACCGTGCCAGTATAGCTGTACTCAGCTTCGGTAGCAAAGCCTGTCATCTGGATATCGACGAAACCCAATCCAAAGGTGCCGCCACGACAGCCGTCGCTGTACATTGAGCAGTCCATCAGCTTCTGAGGAGACAGCGTCTCGAGCTTTCCGGTCTTCAGGAACCGCTGGCCTTCCAGAGCTCCAACCTGCAGTTTAGACAAGACCATACAAGTTTAGACCTAGTCCAGTTTAGACAAGGGATTAACTTTGAGATGTCAATCAAAAACAATTTTTGCACGACACAAGACCTAATCCAACTTGTTGCGTTACTTCTCATGATGTGAAAATTGATTTAAGCGAAGAATAATTCCTAAGTTTGTTTTCGTGATGTACAACCTTTGAATATACAGGAATTTAACTCTCCAAAAGTGAATGGAAAAATGCTCAACGGAATCATCATATATTAATCACGTACACATAATAAAAAACATATAAACGAACAAATATTTGTATTTCTTTCTTTTTCAGCTTAATTACTGAAATTTACTGAAGGGAATGAATGCAAAAATCAGTATTTTAGCATTTACAATACTGATGTTTACATTCATTCTGTTCGTTGGCATTGGCTTCCAGGAGGAAGGAACTTTCTGAGTATCAAAATGAGTAAGATACCATGCTCAAAAGAGCACTTTCCTACTGATAAAGCATTTTATAAATCGTAATCTGACTCAATCTAATTAATAATTCCTTAAATCAGCTCTACCGACATCAGGTAGACAAAGCTGCACTGACCGCAGAGAAAGCCCAGCCTGAGCCGCAGTAGTTTTGGTTCCTGACCGGAGTCACCGCTCCTTTCTCTCGCCAGTCCACAAACTCCGGAAGGCCATCATCCTCTTCGGGCTCTTCATGATGACTGGTTTCTGTCACAAATTCGTCTCCTGGCGTAGGGAACTGCCCCAGCATTTTTTGCTTTATCTCCTCGAATGTCTGTGCGAATTGCCGAAACATTAATTAGAAACATTGACGATTATCTGAATGCAAGCTCTTTTTTCATGAAAGAATCTTATAAAGTTTTCTTTAACACTTTCACCTCCGTGGCCACCGGTGGCCGCAGAGAGGATTTTCATAATTCTGCCGATCGACCAGTAGTCACAAGCTCAATTTTTATTAGCTATAAACTGAAATCAAATAAAATCCCGGTCCAGTTAATGTTTGCTATTTTCGATATGGCTTTATATAATTGACTTTAAATTTGAGTTGAATATTGAACTTCAGTTTAGCCAATTGCGATCAAAGTGTCAAGTCAACCCATAGATTTGGCAGAAAAATGTTGCCCGCTCCATAGCAGGGCCAGTTAATTGTGTACAGAATGAAATGAGGACACAGAAATTATGAACGAAAACATTCCATAGAAAAATCTATTAGCTCTAATAACGAAATGATATGAATTAACCAATAAAGTGTGATACGTGAAGAAAACTTAAATTTCTTGATTAAGTTATAAAAGACGCCTATGAACAAATACGCTTGTCCAAATTTGCATCAGTACTAAAATGAGTATATATATAGGTATATAATGGTATATACCAAGCCTTTTCCTCTTTTCAAGTAGAAGGTGGCTAGCATCATTTACATGATACTTTACAGGGAATGCACATGATAGGGGTTCCCCAGGCCCCTAGTCACACCCGAGCTTTAGGCCTCATTTTTCTCTCGTTTAGTGCTCAGGTAACATTCCTTGAGGACAGTGACCATACTGCAGGCAACGACCCTGATTTGCCGCATCAGCGTTTTTCACGCCAACTGCCGGTCACAAGGATCGAACCTGGGCATGAAGCATAGAACGCAAGCGCTCTATACACTCGGCCACTGCGAGGCCGAGATACACCAAAATGAGAACTAGTGAAAAGTTCACTGAAAAACAAGGCATGGTCAAAATTTAAAAAAATGCCGCAGTTAAACTCAAACAATGAAAGCGTACTTTTCGCTTCAACCTCGATGTTGCAGTTAAAAGATTTTGATTATAAATTTGAAACAAACTAAGGAACTGTTCATAATGATTAGTAAATACGATGATAGTTTCTGGTGCTTCCTTACAGAGCAAAATTTACATCAGAGCTCAAACGACCAATCGCTCTTAGCGTATCTGAATACCATCACAGCTCACATGAAATAATTCAGATTGGTCTTGGTACACCAAATTCGTTTTCGCGAAAAGAATTTTGCACTTACCATGTCGCTGAACTTGTTGACCCTTTGCTTATACGTCACCTCTCCGCGAGCGAAGGCTTCGTTGTGCTTTGAAATTTTTAGTTGGTTTTCAAGGAAAATGTCGAAGCGAGCGTTATCCTCGGTGCTGTTGTACGCATTGGTTTTGTTGTGGGTGATCTGAAAAGTTTTAGCGTAGTTAGTGTATGACTCACTCAATTTTAAGTTTCAAAATTTCTTTTAGCAAAGCTGTGTCATACATAACGTTAAGGAAACATTTTGACACTGTAACCCAAAGTTAACTGCTATAGTGGACTGAATTAAACGAATGTTCCAACAAATTGAGCCGCAGGTTTTCTCAATAGCTTGAAGGTGAAAAATCTTCAATATTAAAATTCGAAGAAGGTTTGAATTTGAGAACATGCAAGGATTCTTTTATTTGATTTTATCAATGGCAGTTTATAAATTTGTGCAATATACGAAGACTGTTTGGGTCTATAACAAAGACGATTGGAATTGACAGTGGAATGTTGAAATTTGGAAGTATTTAGTCGTTGCCTAAGAGTCAAATTAATAACGGTTATTTAATGATAACATCTTCGTGTGATGATGTGAAACTTCTGAAATGACGGATGACATTGGCTCTGTCTTGATCAATGATCACTGACAGCAATATTGTTTCGAGAAGATAATTGATTTGCCGATATAATTTTTTTGGAAATTTTGAATCCCGGATCATTGTCGTTTGAATTGACCAATGTTTTTAATAATTCACAATTTTTGCTCATATTTCTGAAAATTATCCCCAGAACTTCAGGAGTTTTCATTCAATTATTCCGCACTAATCAGGCGTTGGTCGACCGAACAAAATTTAGGAAATGACTTTCAGTTTCTTCCATTCAGCTTTGCTAATAATGAAAACTAGGTCCATTAAACGCGTAAGAACAGAATTACAGAGTAACTTAGTAATAACAATTGTGATGAAAAAAGGAAGTTAATTTGACTGAGATCATAATACAGACTCTAATTCAAATGTTATCAACAGTTAACCGCCATGATTTCAATCCCACCTTGAAGTTCAAGTACTGCTGGTCGAGGATACGCCGGTGAATGGGCGCCCCTGCTGCGGCCGCAACCACCGCCAGTAGGACACCGATACACTTGGGGAATGCCTGGGTGACAAAACCAATAACATTTAGCACCAAGTACATCACTACTTTACAGGAAACGCTTGAACATCTATACACAGAACTTAGATGAAAATTGAACATTTGAAATTTTCAGTGTACATCATCTAAAAAGAATGATTTCCTAAAATATGTTGCTGAATTCATCCCTTAATTTTAGATTACATGCAGAGAAGTTATTGTACATCCAGTTAGAGAGGAAATTCAATCTAAAGACCAAACCAGCTTATTTCATTAACAAACTCATAAGTAGTATGAAAAACATTTGAATGATGAATGATAGTTTAGTACTGTGATCCATGGGTACGTTTGATTTCTAACCTCTCCTGAACTGAAGAACTTACCATGTTTGGTAGGTCACTTCAGAGCTGAATGCTGGTCACCACTGGTTTCCTCTACCCGAACGCGCCCTTAAATATCGAATGGAATCGCTGCTTATCATGATAATAAACATTATATCACAGCTGAGGCTTCTGTTATCGAAATTTTGTTTATATCGATGCCAGTGGGACAATATCTGAAAAAGATTGCTTTGAATTCGAAGCCTCGATATTTGACCCAAGAAAACAGCGTAGCTGGGAACGCGTATCCGTGTCCGGACAGCGAGAATGGCTCTGCTCTCATTTTCTTGTTAAATGGAATCAGGAACCACTGCCATGGTAGACGAAACAAGGTAGCAGCAAACCAGTCTTTTATAAAATCGAGTGGTGTGTAGGAGACGTCATGACATCGCACTAATAGCAACGCTTAGATTGCATCTGGCAACACTGCTAACCCGAAATCTGGCATCACTGTTACCGTTACTGGTACGACAATCTTGAATCAAACGAAGTGTTGACGAGTCGAGTCAAGTGCAACGTCGCCGCTTAACGTTAAATTAAATAAGTGTTCCTTAATTTAATATCAGAACAATTTATAAATCTACCCAAGATATTTCAATTTCCTAGTTTTAATTTGAAAGAATGGGTTGCGCCAAGCTGAAATGTCAAGTCAAAAAATTTTAATAAGTCTCATTTATGTTAACAGCAGCCATTTCAAAAAGACAGACTACCGAAGGATCCTATCGGCATTTAAGACGCACATTTCAATGAAAAGTGGTGTTGTGCTGTTGTTTTGCGATCACAGGGTTTTGGACCTGGAAGGTAAGAAATTGAACTTTGAATATTATTTGAATTTAATTCTAAAAGGATGGCTCATAACTGATTTTTTCACTTGATGAAGTTGCATCTCTCTAGCCTATCAAAGCTTTGAAACTAGTTAGAACATATCAAATACAGTTGATAGTGTTAGAACAGTTCATATTTGATATGCTAGTTCCATGGATAATGCTGTTGACTCGCCTGAAATTGAAAATACTGAGGAAATACATAAAATAGGAATATCATGTGCTACAGTTGAATGTTGATTAATGACATACTGCTTGTTTTTGCATTTTTTTGAATAACTTGGAGTTTTTCATTCGATAAAGGTATCCTAAATCTTGTGGTAGGGTGCTATCAGTTTCAATTCTTATCAAAATTTCTGTGTGTAAATTAATCTGGAAGTAGGATGTGATATCAAATTTTACCACGTTTACAACAAAGAAAAAACTTCACTGGCATTGTTGAAAAAATTTGATCTACGCATAATGTTGAAATTAGCTAGTAAGCTTAGAATCTACAGTTCTCAGCATGAAAGCTAGTTTGGACTGCCAGACTGTAAAACTTGTGTTCAATATTTTAGATGCATCTTCACAATAGCTCTCATTTGCTCGCTGAAGGGACGTCTTAAAAATCAAGGAAATACAGTATCAGTTGCAATAAACAAATCTAGAATGAATGGAAAGGACGATGATCATTATCTTCACGGGACTTGCCTAAATATTTTATAAAAGATGGTAAAGCTCCTCTTGTGTCACTGAATAAGACCACCACCGTATAACTACGACCGTACGGAAACACTCTGATGTTGTCTACAGGACGGTGCACCTTCAAACATAGGCATGTCGTTTTCCGCAAAGACGATTAAAAAGCATATGAGATTCTCTAACGAAATTCCGCGCTCGGAAAAGATTGAGTATTCATTCCTCTAGCACGTGAAATTTAAGAAATAGCAAGTTTATCCCACGCCGTTTACCCCTAACAGAAAAACGAAATGTAGAGCTGTCATTTTAGTTTAGTGAAACTCATTATTTGTTTCCCAGCATTTTCTCCATTCCACTGCAAGATTCATGTACAACAACTCTGCTAGTGTTAACCTAATGTCCAACGCACTGCAGGAGTGCTACTGTACAGTTAACTTTATAAGCTCATGAATGGCAGAAAAACACGGCAGGTCCAAAAAATTCGAATTGAAATGAGATAAAAAACCAAAATTAAGCGTAACGAAAAAATTCTAAATCACATTTTTTTTCACTACATGAGGTAGGAAGGCAGACCTAAGCTGTGAAATATTTATTAGGGGCAACAGATGGATTTATAAAACATCACAAAAAATAAAAACGAGAAGCGACGACGATACTAATAAATTAAACAGCTAACTTCACTAATTGTGGTATTCTCTCTTCTTTGTTGAAACAAGCGGAAGTGGTTCTTGGACTATTGAGAACACTGGATATCGAATACTACTGAGAATAACAGAGATACATGAAAACGTACAAATCTATTTTTGCTTCCATGCCCTGAAATTGACCTTTGAATATAAATGAATGCATGGAAATATTAAATTACGCAATTAAGTATAACCACACTCATACTCTGCCAGTAATTGGAACTAATGGATATGTTGATATAAATCACTGGTAATTTTTTCACTAGTTAAGTTTTTCGGTGAACATATAAACGTATTAAGAAATTAGTGCGGTTTGAAAAATTCTCGTTTTAGCGAGGCTGGAAGATAGTAGCAGTAATTGCCTGGTCAGCAAATTTACAGTTCGCCAAAATTTCGCCAGAACGCACGACAACTTTCTATCTTTTTGCTTATTTCATAGAAATGAATGCTCATATGATCCATGGCTTTATATTAAGTGTGTGTTATCATCAACGAAAAAAAGATACAATAATTTATACCTGAAATAAAGATCAAAAATGATTAAAACGGAAAATGTGAAAATCGAATCATGATCCAAGAATGCTATTTGAGTTTTCCATTTTATTGGCAATGCGTTCAAGAAAACACTGTTGGTGGGATATCATAAGTTCCATCGAAGACTTGTGACATGGTAATTAAAACGTTGGTATTTCAGCTCCCAAACAGTAGTGGCCCAATTGGGTTTCAATAATTTTCAAGCTCATCATCGGTTTCAGGCCGAGAATTACAAAATTACTAAAATGGAGTATAAAAAATCCATTTATTTTTTCGAATATTTTAGCTATCTTCTTTTAAAGTGCTATTTGTTTAAAAAAATTTAAACATCTGAGCAAGAGAAAAAAGTTGCCGGAATATAAAAAATCGAAGT
The DNA here is from genome assembly GCA_030386875.1 of Morinoia aosen. Taxonomy (NCBI): domain Eukaryota; kingdom Metazoa; phylum Arthropoda; class Malacostraca; order Amphipoda; family Talitridae; genus Morinoia; species Morinoia aosen. Next base: position 3,778,629 of record CM059560.1, read on the forward strand.
TGTGAACATGTTCAAAAAGTGCGTTTATGTTATCGTTAAGCATAGAGCTGCGCAGAAAAATCTTGGGATGTAGCTACTCAATTTGTAACTAAAAATTTGCATACTGTTGATGCTCGCTTTAACATTAGCAGAGAAAGCAACGAAGAAGCTCGTAGCGACGAGTACTGTGGAGAGATGTACGTAGGTTCTGTAGAGCTTGTGATGTAAGCGATGTTTGAAGCAATTTAAGAGTAGCTTCTCTCTCATAGAGCGTAGTGTCTACTGTAGAGCGAAGGGGCGATGCTATAATGTTTTGAATGGCAAATTTACTTCAGTAAGAAAAATAATAAACTCTGAAGACGATATCGTTCATACTTTAGCATGTTGTTACATAATAACACTGATAACACTTTAAACTCAGTGATACATCTAATTCAGGGACTTCAGCTGCAGGAAAACAAAATTGCAGATTTGCTGTCGCCTGCGTTGCGCCCTGACGCCCAATGGATGAAATAAAAGTTCGTATAAATCATCGCGTTTCAAACGACCTTCAATAATTTGCGCGTAGAGGCGTGATCTCGATCTTGAAATTTGTTCGAACCTCAACCAAAGATTGCTTGAAGTTAGGTAGTTAGAAAGACATGCTATGAACGATGAATATTGGGATTACAATAAATTTCTCCAAGTGATGAAATAATTTTGCCTTCATTTCTCTTGGCTATATTTTTCCTTCGTTTTTTCTCTAATTGGAATAATCTTTTAGAAGATTTTTAATTTTATTTCTTGTGCCTTGCATATAATACAGCAAAACATGGAATTATGCAAGTGTCATACTCGAAGAAATAAATATTTTATAAAACATTTTAGGTGTGTGAATAATTTCTCTGTCAGATTTAGGTCAAGAAAAAACATTGGTTTTGTTCAATGCTTTTCTTTATTATGTCCCTTGTGTATGTAGGCACATAAGGAACTTGGGAACTTCAAAATAAAAACGCTAAAGGTTCGAATAGATTGGATTTCGTTAGCTAAATTAGGATTTGGTTCATTTAAATGAAATGAGTAATTAATATAGGCCAGTGACCTGCATGCAACATAAAGAACTATTTATATAATCATTAGTTATTATCACGATGTTGTTAAAAACGATGTCAACACATTTTCAGAGACAACATATATTATTAAAAATTGCTTTCAAAATTTTCAGCATTTCAGAAGGTTTTAAAGAAAAAGAAACGAAGAATGAAACAACTCTTTTGCTCGATGTTTTGTCGGGAATGTGAAACTAGAATTTATGGGTATGAAAAAACTAAAAATTAGGCCTTGAAACCAGCTAGCGAGATAGCACTTTAGAGCAAAAACTTTTCAGGTTGCGATCTTTGAATTTTCCCGCTATAATTCGATCTAGACCCCAATGCCACTAAAGCTATTATAGAGCTCACGAGTCTTTCAGCTGTAATTTCTGGGTCTTTTATTGCGTTGAATTGTAGTCCAAGATCTCCGAACGGATCCCTTGCATCCCGTACTTGATTTCTTGTGTAGGTACCCTGTATTTGATTCTTTGTGTAGGGTATTTCGCCGACGAAAAAATGAAGGCTGACTTCTGAGCAAGGTCGAGCAGATGAGCGGTAAATTCGGAGCTGCAATGCAGATACGAACGCTTAGATAAGATTGTGATCTGAGGGTAATTGGCATTCTGCAGTACATAAGAGTATTGTATGACGAGGGGCCGCGCTTTTTCATCAGTATAAAATTCCGAACATTGTAGTTCATGGTCTAAATTAGCGTTAGCATGCGTAAGTTTGATATATGCCAAAATTGTTAGAAAAATTCTAAAATGGCGATCATACTAGCTTCGTACCGTTATGCTGAATTTGAGCACTGTAATGCGAAAGGTACGGGCTGAAAATGGTCAACCAACTTCCATAATATTTCGGAAGTTTAATATCTTCATGGAAATTGCGATGAAAAGTGTGTTCTGATTTACAAAACATTGAGATGGTTATCTCAAATGTGATGCGTAAATTACTCATCATTCTTTCTAACTTGAAATCAATTAACTAGTATTCTAAATTTCCGCCGATTCTTCGCAGATGTAATTGCTTCATTGAACCTGTAGTGGGCCGTATTCTTAAGTCTGACAGAGTAGATTAAGCGACTAGGAGAATCCTAGTTCAAGCCATGGTATCATTCCCTTGTATCTTGTCCTCCCGTGCCACATCGGAACGCCCTTCAGAGGTGTGTATGATACTTGAAACTTGAACGTGGGTTGGGTCAGATAATAGGAAAATGTCTTGTCATTTGTTCATATTTTGCGACAGCTTAGTCTGATTGTGTTTTCTTCTGTTTGTCCTAGGTTGCGTGAAGGGACTGTGCTGACGTTCTCTCTCCCTAACTCTCTATAGTATATTTAGGTTAATGTTATAATTACTCTGCAATCGTGTAGCCCATTACCTCTGATACGTGGATGTTCAATAAACTAGTTATCGGTTACCTTTCTTTTGGCCTTGTGGGACTAGTGGGGTGAAGGCGGCTTTATACAAGATCAGATCTTGTTGCATATGGGGGCTCGTCCGGGATCTTTTTTCCGCTTCATCTCCTTATTCTACCTTTGGGGTCTACCAAGAATAGGAATCTATACGTATCATTCTATTCATCGTAGACATCTGGGCGCCTCTTAAATTATTCTAAATGGACACTCAATACATTACTAATGGTAGGGACTTGGGATATGAGGGCGATGAGTTACGTAAATATGTGCTACAGAGTAAGGAGGAACATAAGCAGTCAGAGGAGAGGGAGAGAGAACGGAGAAAGCAGGAGGAGGATCTCCAGAGAGAAGCGAGAGCCCACGAGCGAGAGATGAAGAGGATGGAGACGGAAGTAGAGATGGCGAGGATTAATGCCGCCAGAGTCGAAGCAGCAACTGGCCGTGAGGAGCTGAGTGGAGCTGGTATATTTCCACCACAGCGGAACCTAATTAAGCTGTCTACGTACAACGACGGGGAAGACGTGGCAGTATATCTGCAGACTTTCGAGAAAGTGAGGGATGCCAACTGCTGGTCTCCGCCGGTTGCTATTTCAGCACTTCAGAACGGCTTCGTAAATTCAAGAGTAGGCACCTTCATAAACTCTATTCCGTCTGGTGAAGACTATGACAGTGTGAAAAGGAAGGTAATAAGTGCTTTCGGTTTGTCAGTGTACGATTACCAACGCAAGTTCCGGTCTGCCAATCAGGGTTCAGAGTCTTTCTGTCAGTATTCGTTGAGGGTTCGCCAGTATTTAGACAAATTTTGTGAATTGGCGGGTGTTGAGAGGTCTTACGAGTCTGTCGTGGAGCTGATGATTAAGGATCAGCTAGTGTCAGCCGCGGATAGGAACTTATCTGAATATCTCCGAGAAAACGATTTATTTCAGGTGCCTATGGAGAAAGTAGTTAAGTTAGCTGATAACTTCCAAGCGATTCATGGTAGGAATGATCAGAAAACTATAGGTAAAATTCCGCCAGAGTTTGGGTATCCTAAAGTAATCGCCTGTTACAAGTGTGGCAAGGTAGGGCATATGGCACGTCAATGTAATGTGAAAATTAGCAATTTTGTCGAGGCTGTAAACCAAAATGGTGAGGTAGGAAATAGGAATAGTGTGAAATGTTACCGCTGCAACCAGTTAGGCCACATTGCTAGAAATTGCAGAGTTCAGAAATTCGAAATTCCTGATCAGAAAGCTAGATTAGAACCCCTGATCATTAACTCTATCGTTAAGCCAAAATCGCAGTTGATCTATGATAAAACCTTGCCGGTTACTTTTGGTGGGTAATGGTAAGGAGGTGAAAATCTTGCGCGATACCGGAGCTACCACAGTTTTGGTAAGAGATTCATTGGTGAATGCATCGCAGCTGACCGGTGGTAAGACATCCCTGAGATTAGCGGATAATCGCAAAATTGAGGTACCTATTGCGCGTGTGATGTTAGATTGTAAATTCTTTAAAGGTGATGTTGAAGTAGCTTGTATGGCAGACTTGCCTTTCGATGTTCTCTTGGGAAATATTCCTGGAGCTATTTGTGCATGTAAGTTAGACGAGGACGGTGATGATGCTCTTGCTGTACAGACTAGGGGCCAACGTGCCGCCGAAGATGTACCGTTACCCGTTACTCGGTTGTCGGATAATAAAATATTGTTTGATTTGACGAAGGTTAATGCCCAGGATTTAAAAGCTTTGCAAGAACGGGATGAAACTCTTCAGAAATGTTTATCTATGGCTGAAACTACGTCAGCTAGCTACCCTAAGTACGTAAAAGAGAATGGTATCCTTGTCAGGTACGCATTGACGAATAAACAATCTTGCGAGATTGTAAAGCAGATAGTCTTACCAAAGGAGCTAAGAGCTAGATTGATTGAATTGGGTCATGATAGTTTAGCCGCGGGTCATCTTGGTATTAAGAAGACTACGGATCGAATTTTGACTCATTTTTTTTGGCCAGGCTGTTTGTCGGAGATTCGACGTTATTGCCTATCATGCGAGCTGTGCCAGAAATGCATGTCCAATCGTCCTCCTAAGGTTCCTTTGGTAAAAATGCCCGTTATTGGTAAACCATTCAGTAGGGTTGCAGTTGATATCATTGGTCCTCTACCAAAAAGTACTAAAGGCCATAGATTTGCCTTGGTCATGATTGATTTGGCAACAAAATACCCAGACGTTGTAGCATTAAAGCGGATAGACAGTGAAACCGTAGCAGAGGCATTGCTAGAAATTTTTTGCAGAGTAGGTTTGCCAGCTGAAATATTGCATGATCAAGGAACTCAATTCATGTCTGCGGTAATGAAAAAATTCTGTAACCTATTGAGGATAAAAGGTATAAACACAACTCCATACAATCCCAGATGTAATGGGACTTGCGAAAATTTTAACAAAGTGCTCAAAAGTATGCTTAAGAAAATATGTTCAGACGAACCTGGCGTGTGGGATAGGTATTTACAGCCTCTCTTATTTGCCTATAGGGAAGTACCTCAGAGTTCAACCGGATTCTCCCCGTTTGAACTGTTGTTTGGTTATGAAGTTAGAGGACCATTATTTTTGATAAAAGAGAGTTTATTGGAGCCTGGTAGTGAGGAAGACATCCCAGTAACGGAGTACGTGATAGCTATGAGAGAGCGCATAAGAACTTTTTTGGAAATATCGAATGAAACTGAAACTGTGAGTAAGAGGAAAGAAAAAGTGTACTATGATAAACGCTCGCGTGCTCGTAGGTTCAAAATCGGGGAAAAGGTCCTTCTGTTGCTGCCAACCAGTTCTAGTAAATTGCTTTCAGAGTGGAAGGGACCGTATGAGGTTGTGAGACGTCTTAATAAAGTAGACTATGTGATAAGGGTGGGGGAACAGGAGAGAACTTACCATGTCAATATGCTTAAGGTATTTCGGGAGCGCTTGCGAGAACCGGATTTGGAATCGGTGAACCTGGTGCAGGCACAGAACTGTCATTTCGAGGATTCTTCAAAAGTTGATTTCGATATAAATGACGAATTAAGTACTGAAGCTAGAAAGCAGGTAGAGGAAGTATTACGCGAAAACGTGAAGTCATTTGATGATTTACCCGGAAGAGTGAATTTTATGCAGTACGAGATTGTCATTCCAGATTCTGTGAAGCCGGTGAGGAGTGCTCCCTACCGTATTCCTTTTCACATGAAGGACGCGGTTAAGCTGCAAATTGACCAATGGCTTCAGTGCGGGATCATAAAAAAATCGAATAGCCAATGGGCATCACCTGTGGTGATTGTGAAAAATTCGGACGGATCGTTAAGAATAACGGTTGACTATAGGAAACTTAATAAATATGTGAACGTCGATAACTTTCCCATGCCCAATACCGAGAGTGTCATAGAATCTTTATACGGTGCAACGTACCTAACGAAGTTAGACTTGACGAAAGCCTTTTTACAGATTCCCTTGTCGGAAGACTCGACTAAGTATACGTCATTTGTGTTGGACTTCGGTCAATTTGAATTTAATGTTGTTCCGTTTGGTATTAAATTTGCTAGTGGAGTGTGTAATCGGGTTATAAATGAAGTTCTGACTGAGTGTCGGTCCTTTGTTACGAGTTTTGTTGATGACTTGTTGGTCTTCAGTTCTAGCTTTAAGGAACATCTATGTCATGTAAATGTAGTTCTTACAAAATTGAGGAATGCTGGATTAACTGTGAATTTGAAGAAATGTAAGTTTGCTTGTGAACAAGTAAGATTCTTAGGTGTTCTGGTAGGATGTAATAAAATTTCAGTTGATCCCGAAAAGATAAAGGCCATAAGGAATTTTCCTATGCCAATTAGTAAGAGGGACATGCGTTCGTTTTTAGGCTTAGTGAACTTCTATCGTAGGTTTGTTCCAAACTTGGCAATGACTATATCCCCTTTGAATGAAACTTTGACAAAGGGTTGCCCTGATCAGATTAAGTGGACTACAGATCTGCAGGGCAGCTTCAAGAAGGCTATAAAACTTTTAGAAGAAAGCGTGGCTCTTTACATACCGGGACCTGAAGCAGACTTCGTGGTACAAACGGACGCGTCAACCACGGGGATCGGAGCGGTGCTGTGGCAGCGATGTGAAGGACAAGACCGACCCATTGCTTTCATCAGCCGAAAACTTCAAGCAGCTGAGCGAAACTACGCCATAATAGAATTGGAATGCTTGGCTATCAAATGGGCCATTGAGAAGCTTCACGACTTCTTATACGGCCGGAAATTTACGATAAAGACGGATCACGCACCATTAAAATGGTTGAACGAAAATAAAGATTTGAAAAGTCGGCGGATGCGTTGGGCTATGTCATTGCAAAATTACTCTTTCAACATCGAATACATTAAGGGCAAGGAAAACTTTCTGGCCGATGTGTTGTCGCGTTATCCTTCTTCTTAGAAGAACTTCGCCTAAGAGGAGGGGATATGTAGTGGGCCGTATTCTTAAGTCTGACAAAGTAGATTAAGCGACTAGGAGAATCCTAGTTCAAGCCATGGTATCATTCCCTTGTATCTTGTCCTCCCGTGCCACATCGGAACGCCCTTCAGAGGTGTGTATGCCCAGTCAGCATTTATTAATGGCTGTTCAATGGGGTGACGTAGGAAACGAAGGGTCAGTACTGGATTCCCGTGGAAAGTGTAATTTCAGTACGGGATTAACTCTGGCTTCTCTTTAAAGAGTAAATTTACGTCTCGGGCGAGTTGGGTCAGTAATGGGTTCCCATTCTCAACGAGAGTATTGTGGGAAGCCTGTTTCGTTCCGGTATATTCATTTCAGTTGAAAAGGAAAACCGATTGTAAGCCAGTACTGGCACTCCAAGAAAAATACTATACCAAATACATTACTGGAAACCAAGCGTAAGAATATGCTTAAAAATGCATATTGTGTAGTTATAAATTAAATTAAATTAAATTATATAAACACCTGGTGTTACGCTACAAGGGAAATAATTTAATCGTGAAATATAAAAAAATACAACGAGCAAAAAAGTTGTGCGTTAGTGTATGTTTCATGAATTTGTAACGCCAAGAAATTTAAATAAACGTTTAAGTACCTAAGAATCATTCATTACAGCAACCATACCTGATTACTAAATCCTTACAAACTACTATTAACATAAGGATTTTGTAGATACGAAATTGTTCAATAGTTATTTGCTAAAAAAAATAAAATTAGGCTAGGTACCATGGTACAGAGTCACCAATTATGGGAACCGAATCACCCATACTGATTGATTTTTCTTACAAGGCGCATCCTTCACTGAGAGAAATTGTCTATTCATCATGTATCTCAAAACCGGTCACGGTGTATCGTACTCGACATCAATCGAAAAAGGGGAAAGAGAGATAGGAAACGACGATTTATGTTTGTTACGAAAAATAGCCATCAAAATAGTAACTCTAATGTATCAAATTTGAGAAAACTCGATTAAACACATACATTCAAGAACCATTTCGCGGCAATGAAATTAGAAAAAAAATAAAACATTTACAATACAATAAGGTCTTAATAATTTATGAACGCAAATACTAATTCTAATGACGCAGTCAGAACAGTACCTATAATACATCAAACTCTGTTGAACACATAGGTCGAAGAAAAAAAACATTTGACATCAGTTAATATGAAGAAAGTAAGGTAATAAAATATTGACAATACACCATGGTCGTAATAAATTAATGAAACTGTTCCTGTCCATACATAAAAAAACTTTTTACAAGTTACAGGCCCTATATCACCTCGAATAGTAATTATTCATCAATGAAGTTCTTAACTCTTTGCTTGATGGATTTTAGTTGAATTAATTTTGGCTTGTATGAATAATAATTTTGGCTTTTTGCTTATATAAATAATTGAATCATTGGTTCGAGTAAAATATCGCTGTGAATAGGTGTTAAGACAAACTTGCATATGTAGCTTATAGGTTACAGCAAGTTGTCCTTTCAAAAGAGCAACTTTTATCTATAGCCTGTATGAAGTGTAGGAGCCTATAGTACTTTGCCGGGAAAAATGGCATGTTGAGTTTCCCGTTAAGTTTCGTTGACAGAAAATACACATATATTAACAAAGTTCATTTAAATTTTGGACTTTGGTAACTAACAAGAACTAACATATAAGCAGTTGATAATAAGTGCATAAATGTATGGAAAACTTGAATAACTACCTAAGTTAAATGTTTTAAGATTATGGGCAGAACAGACATTTCTTAGTAAGGAAAACTCTTTTATTTGCGCTTCCACTAGGCCTATACGTATATCGATTGGGAAGTAATAGACTTGAAAATTTTAAAGTATATCAAGTTAGTGCATTTCAAACAAATGCTTGTACGTTTTCTGGTTTTCAGGGCATTTTAAATCTGTATACAGGGTTTAAGTCTGTTGAAATGTCATGCTTTGTCACCAATTAGCCCCCTTTAATATCTAGCGGGTATTATGCACTATAAAGACACGTATACCAATTGAGGACTCTAATATTATAGTTTAGTAGAAGCCAATATTGGCCATATTTCATTGCATGTATCAACTTTATTGGTGATAAGTTTTTATCTATCACATCGGGCTTACATGTTTTATGTAGCTGCACAAGCGGTCGTGTTAAGAAAAATGAAGAGACTCTTGCGTAGAACTATACTCTTCAGCGCAGGAATTTAGAATAGAATTATTCTAAATAAAAAAATGTAGAAATTTTCGTAAATAATTATGCCATGTTCGATATTTTTATTTAATAAACGTATAGATTACAGAATTACTTGCGGAAAAGTGTTGATAAAGTTAATGTTGGTATTACTACGCAGCTTTTTTAAACAAGCAATAACCTAAACCTGTCAGACCGGTGTTTGTGTGTGTGTGTGTGCGCGCAAAAAATTCGCGCGTATTTAGCGTGTTATCAACTGTATAGGCATTGTGCATTGTTTTAGGATATTCATAACTTAAAATTAGGGTGTTTAAGTTTACCATGCAGCTATTTCTGTTCTTTTGTGCTCATAAAATGAGAAGTAGCTAGGCTTAGTTAGATTAGGCTATGCCTAGTCAGTGTTGAAGTATGACCCAGGCAGTGTAAAGTAGGGCTACCTAGCTAGGGTAAAGGCAGGACTGACAGGCCCTGCACTAATAAGCTAACTCTCCTTCTTAACAAAAAGCAATGGAGAAAAGGAGCAGGCTCTTTACTCCAATTGCTTTTTGTTAAGGAGGCCAGTTATTACTGCAGGGCCGGTCGTTCCTGCCTTTACCCTAACTACCTAAGTTAGGCCTAGTTAACTATACCTAGTTAGCCTACATACGGCTAAGCAGTGTTGAACTATCTAGGCCTAGTTAGAACTAGCCTAAGCTGTGTCTAACTCCTTTTAATAGGCTATAGTCTTTTGGGACAATTTTTGTGACTGCCACTTCTCTAACTAGAAAATAGAGTTGAGGCAAAATATTGATATAATATTGAAATCACAATACTATTTATTACTTCTCACAAATATGAGGGTGAAAATGGATTTTTTTTCACTTTTTTTGACCTTTTATTTTACAAAAATTAGGGTAATAGAACTTGACCTTTCTTGTTTTAACCTATTCTTGGTCTGTGTGTGTCTATTTTACTGTTTTCAATAATTTTAGTGAAAGAAAAATCAATTTTTTTGCTCTCCTCCCTCAAATTTTTGATAAGGAACAGATATTAAAGTGAATTTTATCAATGTTTCTCCCTAAGTCTGTTTTCTAGAAAAGCAGCAGATTTAAAATTTGACAAAAAGAAATAAATTTATATTTATATGGTCATCTGCTAAAGTATTACCAAAAACATTGCTGCCCATAATCAGTAAATAAATGTGAATGCAGCCCATGAGTTACATTTAAGTTTTAATCGCTCACAAAAGGCTGTATTAAATTTGTTCCGTGGCAACACTTGTGTTTGTATTTTATTGCTGAAACCAGGCTAGATTTTAATCTTTTTCTCAGAGGTTTCAAGAAGTTTCCATCATACATATCCTTCTATGGATAGGCCTAACTAGTCAGCAACAAAGTGTTTTCCCCAAGCAAAAATATATTATTTATGCAGTAGTTTAATAAAATTGTCCCTACAAACCTTGTTACCACCTTCTTTCTTGTAAAGTAGAAATTTATTGGTAGAATCTAATATTTTTTGAGTTGTGATAGGAATTTCTGTTAAGTTTTTTGTGTATTAAATAAGATTTCAGTAGTAACTGTACTTGTACATAGAGTGGGTTAGCCTATGCACTCTGTTAATTGTTCATGAATTAAGAAGTGTACCTATGTGCAACTGTAAATATTTAAACCGTATTTTTCAAAAAAGCTGTTATCCTCCCCAGTAGGGTAGATGCAGGAGTGCTCGGCCCTGTCTTGTTTCTGCTTGTACATATTGAGATTAAAAAGTGTTACAAAAAGAATTTAATTATACTAAGGTAGGTTTTTAAGCACTTTTTTGTAGTTGTGTAGTCCATTTTTCATTGTGTGATCCTTCACATGGTGATCCAGTAGCCCTTGCAAAGCAGTTGGAACCACCAGAAGATTCTTGGTCTTTCTACAGCTGCCAAATCATTACATCTGCCAGTAAGTAATTTTTGTAGCTACGTGTCATAAATTTTGGTCGAATTATGTTCATTTCTACATCTGAATTTTCAATATTTAGAGCATGCATACACACATGTTAATGGTAATGATAAAAGTTTTATATGTTAGTAACATTTTGATTGCCAAGGCATAATTTTAGTGATACATCCCATTAAAATTCACCAATTATACAGTGATTAATTACTCATAAAGTGGGATTGACCCAGTGATTCAGGGTCACTGATGAACTGTGACCCTGTAAGTCAATGAAATAATTTCTCATTTAAAGGAACTATTTGAGGCAGCAATAATAATGATGGCTGAAATTTTATTTAATCTATTGTGCCTATCTGCAGCCATTTTTGTATGAGAAACAGCAAAAACTGTCTTTAGAAGTTTTTATCTAGTGGATGATTGTTTAGTTCATTCAGTGCTGCAATATTGTGTAGAGTGCTGCAGTATTGTGTACAGTGCTGCTGTGCTGCATAGTGTGCGGCAGTATTGTCTACAGTGTTGCAGTGTTGTGTGCAGTGCTGCAGTGTTGTGTACAGTTCTACAGAGCATGCTGCAGTGGTGTTCAGTGCTGCAGTGTCATATACAGTTCTCCAGTGTTGTGTGTAGTGCTGAAGTGTTGTGTTTATTATGTTGGGCAAATTATTACTAGGTTCTCTGGGTCTAAAATGTTTCTTATTTGTAGATTCCTACAAGAAGTGCTACCGGCTGCTGGATGGTTTTGACACGGACAGCGGTATGTCATCTGTGGAGTGGAGTGATGCTGGTGGCCTACAATCTTCAAGGTAAAATTTCTTAGAAAATAGCCAGTAATAGCAGTTTTTTCAACTGGGCATCATTAGCAGCTATTTCTAATGTCACAGTGCTATAAAAAAGGGTAAATGTAAGCAATAATAATGTCATTGGTAATAAGGTGTACGTACCAGTGACCAATATCATTTCAGGTATTGTGCAACATGGGTACACAGAACTAGTGTCTTTAGCTGCCACTATGTAGAATATACTGTATATGTATGTATTTTATGTAAATAGTTACATATTTTCACAATTGTTGCTATAGCAATTCAAAAATATGAAATGAACTCAGCTGATAATGTTGCTTCATGGTGTGTGCACTACTAAGAACATCTTATTTCTGTTCTAATTGGTAGCTACATACCTAGGTATTATATGAAGATTCAAAGTTAGGTTTAGGCTCAACAAGCAATAGTGACAATTTTATATTCTGTACAACATTATTAAAAGTATATTCAATAGTAGTCTATTCTTGATGAGGAATAGCTGGACTACATAGAGGGTAAATTATTACCTATCTCATCAGGTGCTGGCAATTTCCACCAGTTTAATCATCCTGAGATTGAGCAGAGGGTTGAACTGCGGCATAATCCTGGAACTGGTTGATGGCTATTGCACTGCAATAGTGGTTGAAACCTTTTGAGTATTTTTCGGGTGGAACTTGGTTTCAAAACCTTTCTTCACGGCTGCCGTGTTGCTACTTGTCTTATCCATCCTAGCAGATGATGAACTTGGATTCTTTAGCAGCAAAGGGTGAATCTTACATGAAGCTGAACAAAATGTTCACCTAATAATAAAGTTAACTCCTAGTTCAGCTTGAATTTCAAACCAAGTTTAACTTTCAGTGAAGAATCTTCTCTGCCGAAGAGTCCAAGTTCATCATTCTGAAGTATGGAGTAGTAAAGTACTCGGCACTTCTGCTGTGACCAGGGTTTTTAAAATGAAGATTTTTTTCAAAGACAGGTATTTCAACGACTCCTTGACATGTTCTCTGATTCTACCTCGATCCAATCCGCCATACCTGTTTTTACTCCCTCCAAATCACGTCGAAGGGGTGTTGGGGTGGGTGGGTTTCGAATACCAACATTTGATGAGGTAATATTTAACTCTTTATAAGGCTCGCGTCTCTCTTGACAGAAATGAAATTCATTAAATTAATTTTCAAAAATGAGTTGAAGCCCTAACCCATAAACTTACTCCAGTTCGACCCTCAACTTGTAGCTTTCTTTTAATAATTTCTCTATATGTCAAGCTATAACTTAGCATTGTGTTCATGACGTTGACCTATACTGTGGAACCCCATTTTGCCCCAAAGCACAGACGTAGTTGCTTTTGTGAAACTAAATTTTCTGGCAAATTGTTAAAATTATCATTGCAAGAAAAAAATCCACTTGGCAATCTTTTTGCCAGTTAATTGAAACAATTTCTTGGAACACGATCATTAAACTAAACCTGGCTTGCCGGTTGTGGACCACGTCATTTATTCAGTCGATATTGATTACGTGGTCCATATTGTGTATCACATAAAATAATCAGTTAATTTTTTTAGTTTGTGATATAGCACAGTATGAGAAAGTTAGCATAACTATGTAGGTATGTAATATACTTACAACTCATCCATTTAAGACCTTTCATTAAGCAGTAGCAATGCTATTGTACAATTAGCTAATGTCAGCCTTAACGATCAGATCTACTGTGGATGCCTCCAGTAGTTCAGACGCACCTCAAGCGCGCTGTTGCTGCCAGGACTTGACAGCTGCACTTTCAGCGAACGTACGATCTTTCTGTACTTGTTTCCTATAATTAATGGAGAGGGAACATACGTGACCAATGTGTTTTAGCTACTAGCTATTATGTGTTCGTTTTTTCCAGGCGCTCTACGGTGGACAAGATTTAGAGACGTGTCCCTCACCGACATAGAGTTAACGAACTGCGTTGCTCCTGAGGCAGGCTGTGGACTGGTCCGGAAGTACTCGCAAGCGTAAACGTAGTAAGTACCTTCTTTTTGAATTTAGAAACCATTTGTAATCCATCTGGATTTAGAGATAAAATTAGAATGTGTAGAGTATTCAAGATTTTTCTCTATCAATTTGAATTTCATAACCGAATTGGGCGTTTGATTGAATTAAGGTTTGACTCAGTGAAGTTATACATTGCAATATTTATAAGTATGAAAAATGCAGAATTTTATTTGATGATGTACAAAGATGCTGAGAATATACATTAAATCACCTTATATTTACTAAGTTATTTAAATTACAATAATTATGAATGAATTTAAATAAAACTGCATAGGTTTGATTTAAATGAGAAGTAAATTTACGAAAATAATGGTGAGCTCGAGGCTACGGTTGTAGTTGAGTGTAGTTTACATGAAGACATATCTTGCCTCAAGTGTGCCAGGTAAAAATCAACACTGTTGAACACCTGAAACAAGTGATTTCAGCCTCAATTCAGGAAACAACACCTGCTATATTAAATTTTTTCCGGTGCACGGCCCCTCAGGGGGATACAACTATTGTATCTATGGGAAGTGACGCTCCCGGGGGGATAATGTCAGTGCCCGAATCACTGGTTAGGTAGGCCTTCTTTTTGTTGAAATATTGTGTCTTTTGTTTAGTTAAGGGCCAACTTTTTTCGGTTCACTGCTATCCTTTTATTGAGCACCGTCTACTTTTTTCTTGAACTTTTTTTCTTGTTTGAACTTCCTTCGTAACTTGCTGTTACTATGCGCTTGGTATCCTGTGCGGGGCACACCTCGTGCATAGAATCCCCTTGTACGTGTCCATACTAGATGGTCTCCTTCATTATTCCTCTGTGATATCGTCTTTGTTACTGAAAACGGAGTCTTAAACCACTAATATAATAATAATTTCCGGTGCACGGTAGATCACGGGAGACTATGCCCAGCCGTGCAAAAGGAGCAAATACCAGAGCATATTAAAATGAATTGATTCAATTTCGAGGTATGGTAGATGTTCTTACTGTTATAAAATTTCAGCATTTGAACATAGAAATTACGAGGAATTTCTAAATGACCTTGTCAGCGTATGTATTTTTTTGAGGTATTGCTGTACGTATGACATGTGTATAGGGAAGCTGTTAGAACAGATGAATTTTGAGATATGTTCAATATCATTCGGTGTCGAAACAGAAAATGACGAATAGTGGTAGCCCAATCTGCCATGTTGCAGATGTTTAGGCGCAAAACGTGTATTTTTGTACTGCATTCTGAGGCACAAATATTCAATTAAAAGCTGTACTTCGATTGTTTGTCTCGTCAGACTAAGTTAAAACAATGTAATTCTATATATTTAAGGTGTTTGCGAGTGATTCTGTGAGAGGGAAAACGATAGCACGTTCTTTGGGATGTGGGAATCTATGCACGAAATTTGTGTCGTTCACCTGCTACATTGCAATATTGAGATTGGAAAAAACTAGGAAGTTGGGAGTAAAAACTGCTAGAAGAACGAAAGAGCAGTAAATGGGAAAATGTAACCAGTTATGAAAAAAATCTTCGAAAACATAATTAGCTTGTTGAGATGCTGTTCAACTTTTACCTAACTCATAGCTCCGGCCCTTACTTTCTTATAAAGTGTTGCAAATCCGGAACGTTCAATATTCCTACCCCGGTAAATGGAAGTTGTCAAAATCATTACTGTTACGATGATTTTTTCTAAGCGAAATTGTATTGTTTCAGATAGTGCAGTGGGATGCTCAGCTGGTACGTCGGTTGGTGCGCCCTGTGAGCAAGCATTTGTGGTGGAGCAAGAGTATTGTGCGGCGGGATGCTCAGCCAGTACGTTTGTTGGTGCGCCCTCTGAGCAAGTATTTGTGGTGGAACATGAGTGCCCCAATCGAGAAGAACAGTGCTCCGTCCTCGGGGGAGCCCTCGAGACATCGTTCTCGCTTTAAAAGTTGATTTCGTTGAACATTTTTTTCTTTCATAAAAATGAGAGAAGTCAGTGATTAGAATTCATTACTTTGCTTTACAGAAAGTGAGCGGATATTATTTGAACAAGAGTAGCTTCTCAGTAGCTTTGTGCATTATTTTTACTCAAGGAAACGCATCCATCTTATTATTCTGTATTCTTGATTCGTTTTTTAATAAGCCCCTCATGATGATACGAACAGCATTTCAATAAGACTTGACACTGTTTTATTTAGTTAAGTGTTTGTTCATTTGAGTTTTTATTTGGCATGCCATTTAATTGAAATAGATTGAGCTTTCTGTTTTGCTCCGGACTTTCGTTATGGGTTTACTGCTTGCTGTCTTTTCTTCAGTTCTTGTGACTTTCTTCTTCTAATTTCCATTCAAGGATGTAATGTGCGGGGCACCCCTCGTGCGTAGAATCCCCTGTACGTGGCCATACTGGATGGTCTCCTTCATTATTCCCTCTCTTAGAACACCTTTGTTGTGGTTAGGGAGGCTTAAACTAACGTATGTAACAAACTCAAAAACTATTGAAATCTGATTATGTTTTCTGTTCTATGATTTGTTTGCACGCTTATAGAAAGTGGAAGTTTATTTAACTTGTTTTTGTTCAAAGTGGCCCTCTGTTGATATGTATTTCATGGAAATAGTCGGATTTAGACCCCTCAGGGGGATATAACTATTGTATCTATGGGCATTTACACGTCCAGAGGGATTGTCCCGATGTGGTTAGGTAGGCCTTCTTTTTGTTGAAATAGAATAGAGTTTTGTTTAGTTGAGGACCAGCTTTTCCGGTTCACTGCTATCCTTTTCTTCAGTACCTCCTACTTTCTTCGTCACCTCCTACTTTCTTCTTGAACTTTTTCTTGTTCGAACTTCTTTCTTGACTTACTGTTTCTATGCACTTGGTGTCCTATGATGGAAAAACACACCTTGCTCATAGATTCCCCGTGCACGGGCCTATACTAGATGATCCCTTCATTATTCCTCTCTTTAAATCGTCGTTGTATCGGATAGGGAAGCTTAAACTAATTAATAATCTAATCTTATTTAGATGTGTATGACAGCAATTGATCTCGATTAATGGTACCAAAGGCACTTTTTTCATGGTGGTTAATAGACTATCTTATGTTATGTGTTATGTAGTATAAAGTATTTCTCTTTGTTTCTTTCTTCTTTCTGACATGCTGCTTCACCGTTGCTATGGCGTTATATATTGACTCGAACTAGACATTAGCTGTAGGCTGATATATCTGGGAACTTGTAAAGCAATAACTATTTATATGAAGGATTTAGGTTGTAATTTTTTGCTCTGGAACGTTGTAAAAAGTAGTAGAATTTAAAAATGGAATCATAGTAGACACCCTGTTATTACTGTTCATAATGTATCATCTAATCAATGTATCATGTAATTTAGCCATTTTCGCAAATAAATTTCGTCCAATTGAGGTAATTTGCTCCAGTGCAGTAGCTATATGCCTTATTGTTAAGCCACTTCGCGCGCCTGGTGGGATCTTGGTTTTGGGTGAGTCTGTGCGTGTGCCTGATTCTGGTTTATTATTATCATTATTTTATGCTTGAACGCGATCTTTACTGTCGCTCCATTAAAAGAACTTTATACGTTGATTTCTTTAAATATATGTGAATTTTTTAAATCAGATTCCTTATCCTGAATATCTTATAGTTTTTTTATTTGTTCATGGGAGTGAATTGTTACTTATATCTGTAGATGTTAACTAATCAAGATGCAGGCTTGCCTGCACTACTCAGTCTTGACGCAAGGAGCTTCGGTCTTACGTCAGGACAAGTAGTGCAGGCAAACCAGTGCTAGGATAAGATAGGAATCCCACAATTCTGAACGGGTCAGGGCAGGATTCCCAGCGTTAGAAACGGAATACTGCTGGCAAGCCAGTGCTAGGAAAAGATAGGAATCCCACAATTGTGAACGGGTCAGGGCAGGCTTCCCAGCGCTAGAGACGGAATACTGCAGGCAAGCCAGTCTTACGGTAATGGGATATAATATTTTGCCCGTGCCTCAGGATGGTCTTCCGTTACTGGTCCGGCGGTAAGAAATGGGCTGCCTTCGTCAATCCAATACCGGACAGCTTGGACATTCCGTGAAAAGTCCAGTAATGAGCTTACTGGGTGAATGCTGGTTCTCCTTCTCTGTGCTCTGTAACGACCCTTTGAACAGCCATCGACAAATGCGGACTGGGTGATACTTGAAACTTGAACGTGGGTTGGGTCAGATAATAGGAAAATGTCTTGTCATTTGTTCATATTTTGCGACAGCTTAGTCTGATTGTGTTTTCTTCTGTTTGTCCTAGGTTGCGTGAAGGGACTGTGCTGACGTTCTCTCTCCCTAACTCTCTATAGTATATTTAGGTTAATGTTATAATTACTCTGCAATCGTGTAGCCCATTACCTCTGATACGTGGATGTTCAATAAACTAGTTATCGGTTACCTTTCTTTTGGCCTTGTGGGACTAGTGGGGTGAAGGCGGCTTTATACAAGATCAGATCTTGTTGCAGAACCCTTCGCTCAAAATGTGTCAAGTTTGCTTTTTGTTCACAGGGAGGACTAAATTGGCTGCCCATTCGGTGAGATGCTCATCTGAACACTTGCTCGATGGTGGTGCGATGATGGTGCGATGATGGTGCGATGATGGTGCGATGATGGTTCATCGATGATGGTGCGATGATGGTGCGATGATGTTTCATCGATGATGATGGTGCGATGATGATGGTCACTTGAATGGGACATTCAAACATGTGTGACCGCTGGAAGCAACCGTGCAGTGGCGCCACCGCGCTCTAATGTAATGCATAATTAAAGAAGTGGAGTTGCAGCATTGCGTTAATGTTTCGGTGCATTGGCAACATTGAGCTCCAATAATTATTGAGGCGTGGTGGCAATGCTGAGCTCCAATATTATTGAGGCGTGGTAGCAGTGCTGAGCTCCAATAATTATTGAGGCGTGGTGCAGTGCTGAGCTCCAATAATTATTGAGGCGTAGTAGCAATGCTGAGCTCCAATAATTAGTGAGGCGTGGTGGCAACACTGCACTGAAATAATTTTAGTGCGGAGTAGTGGCAACACTGCGCTGCATTAATTTAGTGAGGTGTGGTGGCTACACTGTACCAATTATTTTTGATGTGTACGTTTCAGCAGAATGCATTTTACCGCTCAACTCTTGATTCTTTCAAGAATCTTCAATTATGGCAAAAATTTTACCAAGCCCTCCAACTGCTGGCCAATTTGGGATAATACAAGACTATCATTCATCATTCAAAATGTTTTTATTGCTCCTTATGCTTCTTAGTGATGATCAAAACCATTTTTTCAGAATTTTCAACCTAAAAAATCTGCATTCAATTCGAAAAGCTCGAATTTAACATTTTGGAATCCACTCATAATCTTGAAATTTATCTTTAAAAAATTGAGTGTGGTCCAGGAACTCCCAATTCTTAATTTGAATTTTTTGTGTATTGAGTTGAATGATTATTTTTAAATTCAATTGAAAGAATTTTCGGATGTTTAAAAATAGCTTTTAGTTTTTGAATCTCAACATTGAACTCATCATTCCAGAGCACTAAAGAAGGATTTTCTCTGATCGGAAACTTATGATGCTTCATGAGTATTATAGCTGCTTTATGGTCATGTTGAAATTATGTTGTCGTCACGTTGTTACTTCGTTTGTTCTCACGTTCTAGTCATTTTCAATTCCCGTTCTAATCATGTTTTATCTACGCTGTATCTACTTTTTCTGTTATATTCTAGTCATTTTGAAGTCAGTGTCATAGTCAGGATAATCTTAATTTTTAGTATCAATAAAGGAATTCTAAGAAATTGAACAATTTCCACCTATATGAACTGTTTCTCCTAGTAGCGAGCTTGATTAAAATTCGCAGAATATGAGTAACCTGGTCGAGAATACGGAATATCAATAGTGTAGGGTTGTGCACATCTTCATTTCAGTTCATATTTGCTAACTTTCAGATATGAGTCCCCCTTATGATTACCATCAAAATCAAACAGAGATGTAACGGGTTTGGGAAAATGAGTTTCCGGTAAATTTTGACTATTCCGTACTTTGATAAGAGGTCACCGCTATAAAAGGGAGTGGGTGCATTTGGTTCTTCACTTGAAGCCAGCACTGTTGTGAAACAAACCCCTAAAATGGTAAGTGCAGCCTCGTAGGAATGATTCAACGAGATTTAGAAAACATTCATGTTGACGGTTCCATGGCATTGATGGGGAATTTGGCTTACGAAGCCCTCGTACGAAATGGGAAGTTAGTATTTACATCAGCCTGAATGTGTGCCAAGGGTGAAAAGTACTCAATCAAATTCAATGGAAGAACAATGACCATTTGAATTAAATGCTTGTTAGTCTTAATACATTTCGGCAAATGCATCTCTAAATGTATTCATTTCTCATCGTTAGACTGTCGTCATTCAAACTTTCGAGTAATTACAGACATGAAAATCCTTGAAATAATTGAACCGTGTACTTTTGGGGCACATATAGAGCTGTGTTTACTGACACGCTGTAACGTGGAAGAAAACTGAAAATGTATCTAATGAATTGAGTTTACAAAAATACACTCCGTAGTAAATTACACTTTAAATACTGTCAATACTCTTTAATTGTGAGGCTTTAGACCCTGCATCATTTCGTTTGAGTGAACGAAGTAGGGCCATTCAAATAATTTCCTAATGTCCCCACGTATACTGTTTGTTTCACAACGAGAAATAAAATATTCTCCCACTAACACAATATTAGGTTGCCCAGGAAAGTAGTCATCAATGTTTTAGATGGCGTGCTAATTGTATGCAATGAGTTGTTTCTCTGTCACGCTTGTTTACTTCAAGTTAATAACATTCAAATATTATACGAAAAAATTCCATTTTCAGTAGAGCATATTTAAACCCAAATTTCTTAGGTTCTTTTATCCCACTACTTCATTAGGTTGCTTCGAAAATGGCATTTCATTTTTTTCTCAAATGGAAACCATCATGAAGAAACCTGCTGACCTGCATTGACGTTTATCACAGGGTTATCTCAAACTCCTCGAAATAAGCAACACGTTTGTTGTTGGAGCCATTAATGTTGTATTCTATCGTAGACTTGCTACCTACACCGAATTACCGAACTACATTTCATACATTACATCAAATTACTAAATACATTTCATACATTAAATCAAATTACTAAATACATTTCATACATTACATCAAATTACTAAATACATTTCATACATTACATCAAATTACTAAATACATTTCATCCAAATGACCAGATTCCCAAACTAAATTTCATTCGCTACTCCGAACTACCGAACAACATTTAAATTTCTATTCTACTGGTGTGCGATTACCTTTGAATACTTACACCGAACTGAGCCCCATTTTCAAGTCAATAGCGCGTATTCTGCGTTTCAGATGTCAACGAAGGTGCTCTGCGTCCTGGTGACAGCGGCAGTGGCTGCAGCTGCCTCTCCGCTCTACCAAAACATCATCCAGCAAGAATTCCAAAATTTTAAAGTAAATTTTCTAGCTTCGGATGAATATTATTAGTTAAATAAGTTCTTAATAACTACGTTGTAGTTTACGGCCAAGATAGTTTGGTAGACAGTTGTTTGGGTGTAGCAACTTTCAATATAAAGGTTGGTTTATCACATGGCCTGTTTATCACTATCTATAAAAAAGGTAATGATTCACTAATTGTCTTGAGGCTCTATTTAACTACACTAAAAATACATTTTCATAGGTATAAATTTTATTCTCATTGATGGGATGGCTTTATTTTGATTTTTGAGTCATATCCTCTGCTTCGAGAGCGATGCTATTGAGTATCGACATCGAAAGCTGTTTTGGACAATTTGGAGTACCATATTTTGAGCGAATAAAGATAAGTTCCAATCAAATATTCTTTTCAGACAAAAGTGGTGCATTTTTAACAAACTTAGGTCCTACGCTCGTAGATTTGAATGAAATGAGTGCGATGCTTCAATAATTTTGAGCGTAAACACAAAGTGTAAAAAAAATACTCACAGACGGCAATTGTATTTCATTGCGTAAAACGCAGTGGTAAAATAGAAAATTCACATGAGCTGAACTAGAATTTAGTTCGAAGCCTGTTATTTTTGATATATATTCTCTTACTACATAGTCTAAATACAAAACTTCGAAACAGTTCGTAGAACATAGCAGCAAGCAACAATTCGGCAATTTTATTTTATTCATGTGCTTGAAAATATTTGTTTCAGATCACTCACAACAAAACATACAGCAGCAATGCTGAGGAGTTCGCTCGCTACAACATCTTCCTACAAAATAAGCTGAAAATCGCGCAGCACAACGAAGCCTTCGCTCGAGGGGAGGTGACCTACAAACTCGGAATTACGTATCACGCAGACTTGGTGAGTTGATGGTATCAGGGGGTGCATTGGCTCAGCCTTAGGAAAGATTTTCAAATAATTCACCTTTTAAAGATTTCAAATTATTTCAAATGATTTTACATCAAAGTAGACTTGACTGTGTTTCGTATTACCTTACATGGCGTAACAAAGTCGACGTAGAAGAACATTCACTGCCAGCTGTCCCGCTACGGCGACGATTGTTTGAAACTTCGGTGCCTTGCCCGATGCTTGTGATATGGGCTCACGAAATCCGAAGAGGGATGTGGATTTTAATTACTAAGTCGAATGTGAAGTGTCTTTTCAACAGATGGAGATTTTGATATTCCACAGGAATATGCTAAAAGGAATGGCCAAATACCCAAATGTGAAACTTCAAAATTCATGTACAGGAAATAAAAAGCTTATACGTTATAGGGTTCATATACGATGATGAACATAAAAAACTCCGGTAATTATCAAGTGGCCCTATAATACTGTATATCACATTCATTCGGCTCAAAAAATGTGACGAATATTTTGATAGAAAGTCACTTGAAGCTGTGAAATTTGCGCAGACTCGTGAGGAAAAGCGGATGAGGCGCGGCCTGTTCCCCAAGCCTGAGAGCAAGTGGTCGGAGGCGGCGCAACAATGTGGTGCAGAGGACGAGGGCGGCGAAGACGGCCTCCCCACCTCAGTGGACTGGCGCTTGCAGGGGGCCGTGACCCCAGTCATTAACCAGAAGCAGTGTGGAGCGTGTTATGCCCTCGCTTCGGTAAGTTAGAAAGCATCTTTGTTATGAGAATCTCTACGAGTTTGTACATTTTTCAGTTGTGTTACTTATTTGACACTGCCCGTGATGAAACCTAATTACTCGTGTAAAGTTGCGTTGATGTACTGATATTCGGGGAAATTTTTGCCTAAATTTTGATAGACCGTCGTTAATTATTTCGAGGTAAGTGTATGGCATCAGTGTTTTGAGGTTCCATCTGATGTACTGTTCATTTCACAATGTTATTTAAATGTGCTCATTTTCCTAGGTAAACTTTGCATTAGTTACGTAAATATGAGATGAAAGAATAAAGAGAGTGGGTGAATCTGAGTCGTCTTGTCTATTTACTGTCAGATTTAGCTGAAACTTTGCATTTATACGAATAAATAAATTGTAAGACTATTTTGCTCGTATGACTTTTTTGGGTAAGTGCCAATTTTAGTTTTTGAGGGAAAATTTTCAAATTTCTATTTCTCCGACATTTTCTGACCGATTTTCACTATAGAGCTTGAAAAATGAAGAGAAAAGTGTTATCTATAAAACTGTGATCTATCCCATTTGAATTTTGTTACGAGTTTTTAAAGAATTGGAGAAATATGAATTTTTGTTTGTTTTTACAGAGATTTTTTAAAAATCTTGAAAAAATTATTAAAAAATTAATTTTTAAAATACTCTGATTTTACTTACATAGCTAACACCTTTCTATTCATTTTTCAAGTTAAATGGTGAAAATCGGTTGAAAATTTCCGGAGAAATAAAGATTTGAAGTTGGTACATAGAGCAAAAATTGAATTAAGAGAAAAAGCTTGATAGCGTATATAGGGTTTTTGCCTGCTCAGCTGTAGTAGACAAATAAACATACTTACAAAGCAGTGAAGCATATCGTTAGATTGAGAAAAAAAATTCCATAAAACATGAACAATAAACAGAGAATCGAACCACCTACACCGATTTTCACTACGCGCTCCACTTAACATAATGTCAATTATCATCGTTTTGATGAGCAGGGACGAGATGACGTTATGTCATCCCTTCAATTACATTATGGCGCCTAAATCATCGTTTAAATTCATCTTCCGTTCTATCCAGCTCACATATTTAGTTAATCTTAAATAGAAACAAAAACTGACTGTTTATTTCCTTTCATCCTGAGTCCTAACATGAAAATCTGCTAGCTTAAATTACTTTTTTTCGAACGGTGAAATTTTGTTATTTTTTAAATTATAAATTTTGAAATTATATTTCCAATAGGGCGATTCTTCGAGAATCTTATTCGTAGAATAAAAAGAAAAACCAGAGTAAAAACGAACATTACATTTATTGCAAACGTTTCGGAATTACTATATTCATATTCACTCATAAACCTAACCTCAACAAAGACATTAGTGCCGTGAAGTTATCAATTGCCCCCACCTACTGACGTAATTCTGTGTGTATGTGTGTGTGTTTGTGTGTGTTTGTGTGTGTGTGTGAATGCATAGAGTGTTTCGTTGTTGTTTCTGAATTAGCGTGTACATGTGTTTTTGTGTGAATTAAGCGTATGCTATTGTTTGAGTATGAATGAACAAATTAAGTTTTTTAGTAATTTAGAGAATTATGTGGAATAATATGATTTTTGTGTTTAGAATAGACAATTTTTTTTCTCTCCTGTTCCAGCACTGATGATGGAATTTTAATTCCGAAACGTTTGCAATAAATGTAATGTTCGTTTTTACTCTGGTTCTTCTCTTTATTCTATAAATTTTGATTATTAAACAATTTCAATTGAACACTCGTAACTCAAAATGAGCTCGAAGTCGTGCTACGATTTGTCATGATTATATTTAGGAATCATAATTCATGATTTACTATTCATGCTAGTGTGGGAATTGTGGGAAACAGGTTTTTCAATACTATCGGCACAAAAGTTCTTTGCAAAAAGACTTTTCATTCAGGCCCACTCATGAAATGCAAAGTAAAATTTTACGAAGCGTTGAATAAATTTTTGCGAAAAATTCTAGATCAGGGCTGTAGATAGACAGAACTCATCAAAGATATCTCTATTTATCGCTCCATTGTACTGTAATATTGTGTTCTAGCATTGTTCTTCAGCGTCTTAACCATAATAAAAATAGAGTGAATTGCTAACTCAATGGAGAAAAGAGTTCCCTCTCTAACTTCTTGAGCCCGATTTCCATGATCAGAATGGCTGTACAGACTCGAGTGAAAATATCGCTAGGACTGCGCAGGAATCGAACTCGGGTCTTTTTTCCACAGTGTGACGTTTGAACCATCTATCGCACGCAGAAAAGAGAAGGAAGACGGTAATGAAGATGGAGCGAGGAAAGAGTAAAATACAATGAAAATAATGAAGATGGAGCGAGGAAAGAGTAAAATACAATGAAAATTAGAAATAATTTTTTCGAAAAATTTCAGGTTGGAGCCTTGGAAGGACAGAACTTCATGAAGACTGGGACGCTGGTGCCTTTGTCAGTCCAACAGGTGGTTGATTGCACAGAGTCTAATGGCCAATGCGCGGGCGGCCTCCCTGAATTGGTCTACGAAAATCTTCAGAGAATTGGAGGCATCGCTACTGAAGAAGAGTACAGCTACAACGCTCGAGTAATTATTATGTTCTATATCTATGAAGATACCGACTGAAGTCACCACATGACTTTCGAAGTATCATGTTTCCAAATAGTGAGAAATAGTCTAAGCTTTTGTTATATGATATGTAGCGAAATATCAGCAATTATAATACCCAGCATACATTGTTGTTCCATCCCAATACAAGTAAACTAGAAATAAACTAGCTTCAATATTCTTTTAGCGAGGCAAGAGTTGACTAGGTAGAAATCCAGGAGAGGAAAATTCTTAGTGCATGAACAACCTTACACGTTCATTGCGTATCCGCGGTTGTCAACGGTTGGTTTGGTAAGGTTGCAAGTAGCAGAATAGGGAAATCAACTTTACTGCTCGAATACATATTTTTCTTACTAAAAACTATGAATATCGCTTATAAGAAATTTATTTAAAAGGTCCCCAAACATATGAAATGTTATTCATTTATACTGGTAGGTGGACATGTAATTTAATTATTTGTACACATATGGTACAATATGCGGGGAACGTGGTAATCACTATTTTAGAAAATGAGTGTTTCATTTGTTCAACATTGTCGATGCTCTCTTCGTTCTTACAGCCCTCGTCTTGCAAATTCGTGTCCCCTGGCGAAGGTCCTACCGTCAACGGCTATCGATCCTTCGAAAAAACTGACAAGGCTCTGAAAAAAGCGGTCGCTACTCACGGGCCCATTTCGGTTTCAATTTCGATTTTTGATGACTTCGATAACTACGCTGAAGGTAAGCTTTGACATGACACACGAGCAGTTCACGCCAAAGAACGCAGTATGGTAATAAAGTCACAGAAACTACAACTTTAGTTAATAAAAACACAAAGGTTGCTACTCTTAAAGTCAAAATTGTTAAAATTATTTATTGCTATCGGATTTTAAAAGGTAAAGGTTTCGAGCCCCAGGCCCTTTCGAGCATTTTTTGAAATCCGATAGCAATATATAATTTCAACAATGTTGACTTTGAGAGAAGCAACCTTGGTGTTTTTATTTACGATTCGTCTGCGTAAGAATTCAGTTCATAATGTTCTTCTACTACGTTAGATATTGCACGGCACAGCTATCTGATTTTCTGCTAAGTAAAGAAACTTGTTCTAGCTATTTAAAATATGCGAATGTTGTGTACTGCTGTCCGTGTCTGGTCAGCTGTAACAAGAGCTACGGAAGAAAAAGACCTTGCAGATAGATGGCACATCATGATAGGTTGCATGATGATCATATGGCTAGAGTGTTTTCATGGATGGGTTGTCATAAGATAGATAAGTGAGAAAAAAATCCCATTATCTTCCGGGATTTAATAAGCAAAGGATTGGAAGGCTGGAAAGAAGTTTAAGTATATATGTACAGTATGTTGTAAAATCTGTTCGCAAGCCCTCATGATTTACGAGACGAAAACGCATTTTGACGAGCATTTTGGCATAAATATGTTTTTAATTAAGATTGCTGTGAAGATCCTAATTTTGAGATTTTATTATGATCCTAGTCATAGGTAATTCAAATTATTACTTTTTTCAACAGTGGTATATATACGTATATATTCAAACGACGTGCGCATGATCGCGCTTTTCATTATACTCATTGATGAAAAAATATATTTTCCATGTTGTCGGGTAGTACCTTGGAATAAAGTTCTGTCTTCTAGCTCTGATTTCAACAAATTTGACTGTTGAGTCCAACTAGTTATGAAATTTATATTTTTCTGTTTTGAGGTTTTTTAATTGCACAAGACAACTGCTCGCAGCTCTTACGAATGTCACAAACTAGCAACGAGTGAACGAGAAAAATTTGTAGTTCATAGTAAAGTACAATTTAAAGAGTTTAACGGACACTTAACAGCTTGATTCAAAAAATAGATACAATATACCTAAAATAAAGGGAATATTTGTCAATACAATGAAATGAGTCACGAACGCAGTGCACGTGACACAAAATATAACCGATTGCGGGAATTACAAACTCACAAGAATATTTTGTTGTAAGCCTTTCTTTGCTCCATCAGAGTAATGAACAAAACATTATTACATTTGATGGTGGTGTCGAGCAGGTTCTGGTCATGCATACATACTGCTATAATATTATCAATCCGAAATGATGAGTCACAGTTTGATAGTTATATTGTAAAGAAACTGTTTTCTCTATACGACTCGAGAACGATAAAATTTTCTGTCCAATGTCAAGAGAGAGGGATAACTCGTGAAGGTCAATACTTCGTTTACACTTTTGACCTCAAAGCTAGAACAAAAAGTGGATTACTGCGTTTGTTTTGCTTCTGGTCTAGGAAAAAATATCACAAGATTTTAGGAGAATAAGGTTAGCAGAGAATTAACTTTATAAGAAGCAAAATAGGAGTCATGGAGACCTTCTCCAGGGAGTTGCGTGACCTGTTCTGCCGAGTTCTCTCTGGCACCATTGGCCGCTGTGTCCTAATGACGATTAGCAAACTTAGATAGGCGAATGAACGTTAGCTGAAACTACTGTAGGCTTTTCCTGTAACTTCTGTGACTCCTGAATTTGATGGAATTTGTAATGCACTTTGGGTTTGACTCGTGACCATTTAAGAAAATATTTGCTTCAAAATGTGAGCAAGATCGTATAATTTTTATTCAATTCATTCACTTCAGACAAAAATAGATGAAAATTGTTCCTAAACTGCAGCGCATCATTTTCATTTATTGCAATACTACACGATCCATCACAATGTTTCTCGGTTATAACCGCTTGCACAATTTAACGCGAAATTCATTTTGCATAAAATATCTCAATTTTTATATTACGTTGATTTCAAATGTTTCAAAAAACGCCAGCTTTACGTTCGTCCTAACTCCAGCTGCTCATCTCTATTAATAAGTTTCCAATTACGATCAAAACACTAGCGTTGCTTTGCTAACAGGAGTCTACAGCTGCACCGAGAGCGCTAGGCTAAGCCACGCCGTTCTGCTCGTGGGGTACGGCACGGACGACAAGTTCGGCGACTACTGGCTGGTGAAGAACTCCTGGGGTGCGGACTGGGGCGAGGAGGGATACGTTAGGATTGCCAGGAACAAGGGAGTGGGAGGGTGTGGTATTTTACAGGAAACCTTGATTCCTCTCATCTAGAATGAGGTCTCCATGACCGGTCAAAATAGCGTTAATTGAAGAGAACGAGAGCATAAAGGTTCGATGAAGGGAATTATTCGAGGTGCTGGTAGATTTATTTTATGATATTCTAGAAACAGAATAAGATCGCAGCGTTAAATTTGGAGGGAAATTGATGTTCCGTTCTTCCATTAGGAGCTGATATCAGTGGTTGTGCAGCATCAACTATGGAACAATTTTTGAGTTACCGCCGAATCTATTTTTACTTCCGTTACTGCCTCGTGTTTAGTTGTGGGAAAGCAAGGATTTTTTAGCATTATACATAGGTTTTTTCCTTGTTATCTGTGTTAAGGTTTGAATTTAATAAACTGTTCATTGCTTCACTGTGAATTATTTGATTTTTATTCCCGCTGTTTCGCAAATTTATGGTCAAATTTCCTTCCAGAATTTGTAGAGTTACATGCTTGTTTCAAAGTATGTCGAATATTTTCTTTTCATAACTGGACATGAAAGAAAAAAAAACATTTTTCACTCAGCGTGTCGTGATGTATGTCATCAGAGAAAAATTCAATCATGCTGGGAGCCTCAGTGTCTCGAACTACAGTATCGAAATGATCACATCTTTCTAATTCTACACTGCATTTTTAAAACAACTAGAGCACCGCTCCAATATCACTTCGTTGTTGACTTTCAGACGATTTCATGAGAGATCATCTGTCATATGATTTAACATTACCTTGTTCTAACAAATATAATTGAATTGAAAGTGGAGACAAACAGGATATGTGAAAGTCAGTCAGGAATTCTCAGCACAAATTATTGTTTTGATCAATTTATTACCGAAACGTAGGCCTCAGCATCGGGTTTACTGCAAATTCTACGAGCGCTGACATATGGTTCACATCCCTCACACAGTGGAGGTGTGATGTGGTTAAAGATGTGAATAAAATGAGGTCTACGTTAAAGATTACAATTTTCAGACAGTTCGCTCAAATTCCGATTATCTGGTTAATTCAATTCAAAATATGATGCTTCAAGAGGAGAATCGAGGTCACACACATTCAGATCTAACCTGTCTTCAACATAGGGTGTTCTTGAAGCAAGTAGGATAAAAATATTTGCAAAAACGAACGTAATTTTGCAGCTTACATTTTTCACAGGTATCAAAACTCAAAAGTCTTTTTTATAACATATCTGGCCGCAACAAAACTATTTTTCAAGCCATTTCATCGACTAAAGAGGACTTTCAGAGATTCGAGACTTTTCTAAAGGTGACACGTGTGTGTACATTCTAGAGAGCAAAATTCTCATGAGTGGTCAGCTTAAAGCGGATTCAGTCTTGAATGGATTTCGGATTGGATTCTGTCCGATTCTATGGCTGCGAAGTTATTCAAGCATTAACATACATTCCGTTACTCGCAACAAACAAAGGCCAAAACTAATTAAATTCACAATATGTTGAGCGACGATGGTTTCGTTCAGACTTTTTCTCAAGGTAGCTCTTTTAATTACTTCGGAAATTAAGCTTGCCTTATTAAACGTGTATTTACTACATAATTTCAAGTCGTTCTAAACCCGTAATTTTGATGTCAAATCAAGGATATCCGAATGGTGCGGAAGTCCACTGACGAAAAAAAATTTAAAAAGGAGTCAATTCAGAAAAATATTGAGCGTAAAGCATTGTATTTCATTTACTATATTTTGCATGACATTTGGTTGATCATTTCAAGTGAATACGAGCGTTTTCGTGGTGAGATATGATAATTATTTTTTGCTTTTGAATCGAATTCATGCCTAGGGATTTTTCCAAATGGCAAAGTTGGTTACAGTAAACATTGGCATTTATTGTATGACAATTATCCTCCAGGTGGTAATGGAAAGCTCATACAACAAACTACTATGCACTGCACATTTTTCGCGCTCACGATTGCTGAGCATGTTCGTTTTCATGACTAATCAACAAGTGGAAACGTGCCACGTTTTGGAAAAGAATCCGCTTTTGCCTTAAGGAGGATGTGTTCTCCAAAATGGGGCGAGAAATCGTCTCACAACAAGCTACATTCTGCCTCAGATTGTACAGGAGTTTTCATCGTGGACTTACACGCACATTTACCCAAGTTCAACGTGTCTTAACAAAGGACGTGGGACGTGAAGCCGTTGACTTGCATGGGGTCATTTATAGGCCGAAAAAAGCGACTGCAGCAGTCCATTCAGTAGTGTATCATCAAAAATTGACTTTTTTAGGTTCTTTCTGGCGTAACTGGCTCAAGGGCTAATAGACTCAATGTTAGGCAAATTGATAGATTTTTTGGGAGTTAAAAAATAGTCCACCCTACCTTTTAATTTATTTTTTCAAATATTCTAGGTAAGCTATCCTGAGAAAAAGCCTAAATGAAACAATGTAAACTCAGCTGAATCCAAATATCAGAAAAATTCTTAATTCATAATACTCGATAAGTGTTCTCGTCTCTCTTCCTCCATCAGAGTATTGCAGATGTGAAATTTCTTCCATCCAATACTCCGAACAAAAATTAAATCCCGAACAGAAATTGAAGATGTCTTAGTTAGTTGCTGCTCATCTAACCTGGGGTTTTCAGAAAGCTCTCAGTTGCTGGTGCTCTGTTAAGGAATAAACTTCTCCAGCGTACAAGCAACTTTCAAACCCTAAAAGAATTCAAAGCAAACGTGTCACATCATTTCGCCTCAATGTCATTGGAAATATCATTCTACAACATTTCGTTATAAATTCAAACTAAACAATTGGCAGTTCGCCTTAAATCTGCTCACTGCCATTGTGAGGTCAGCATTTCAAACTCTGTGACGCTGAAATGCCTATACTTCTACTAGCTAATTCTTTACATTTTTTAACTATCCCTGCAACGATGATCTCGCTCTTAGCCTGTAGAGCGCAGTCAATTGTGGAATCACTATCACATTCATTTGTAATCTGTTTATAGAAACATTGTAGCCATTTCTTAGTAAATTTTGAGCCTTAATTTCAAATTTATGTCATGTACCCATGGTTGTATTTTATTTTAGGGAATACCGAGAGAGCGAGAAACCTAAAATGTTTTTTGTTGTTCATCGACTGTCACTTGATTTTTCTGAATTTTTTTATTCAAAAAATTCGAAATTAGCTCATTTGAGCCTATCATGAATTTTTTTTATTTTGTTCACTATTTTTTTCGGCTACACTCAGCAACACAGTTGTCAGTTTTGATGTAGTAAGATAAAGTGATTCATTAAAGAAACTGAAAGTCATGAGTACTATATTTGCTTAAAATCTGTGACAATTTAGCACTGAACTTTTAATCAGAAAAATCTCGGAAATTCAGAAAATAAAACTAGTACACTGGTTCCCTGTTACAAAAAGAGATCTATCGCTACCCCAATGAGCGATGCGCATTTCTGTATCGCAAAATGTAAGTAAATAAATGAAAACAAGCGTAATTTGAGCTAAGGATTCATAACCCAATCATCAATTTCATCTCGTGATGAAACAAGTTCTGAAATTTATTTTTCCTTCCATGTTAGTTTATTGTTGAAGACGTGCGGGTTGTGTACTGTTTTTTTTTACGTGAACTAGTTTTGGCTAACCCTTTCTAACTATTTGAAGAACATTTAAGACGGTTTTCCAGCCTGTTTCACAAGAGTTTTCAAATCGTTTCTTTTTGTGTTTTAACTCATAGCGAAGAACCTCAAAGCAATTCTCCTGGAGTACCTTTATTATGTATAAGCTCTCAGTCATCTTGCCTTGGATGAAATATCCAAGAGAAAATAGTTTGATTGTTTCTCTCAGTAACATAATTTACCCCTGAAACGGCCATCGTAAACCGCGTAGGGTTTGTCTATTTATTAAGGACCTATATACTATTAAAAAATGTTAAAAACCATCATGTTGTAACATATTTCATGTTTCTACTTTCAACGAAATAAAAAGTTTTCTTTCTTTTCCTTTTTTTTTGTCGCTTGACATATTCCGATTTTTGGATCCAAGCTATGCACTAACGAAATGATGCAGAACAAAAAGCAGAAGATAACACGCCTCTGTAACCACGGTTTTGTCTCTCTCGAAGTAACGAGACAATAACGCTACACTTCATGAGCGTCCGGTTAAGAATTATCGCTACACGGGCTACAAGATGATGCGAGTCTGTGTCCTCATTTGCACTAGAAGACAATAATTGAGGCCACTCAGAGGAGCAGCTCAAGTGTCAAGGCACAAGATGCCCAGAATAGTACCACCGATGCGCCAACTACGAAAACGTAATGAAAAATTATCGTTTGATTATTTGTATTAATTTTAGTGGTTTCAAGAGTATTTCGGAAATCTCTTTCTTAAATTTTTTGTAGTAAAACTTTTCTACTTCAGTTATAAATTAATGTTTACGAAAGGAAAGAAGAACGGGAAGAGTTGAAAAACAGAAGATGCACTCTGGTTATAACAGGGGAACTACTTCAATCACATTCTGATGAAGACTGTAGACAGACGGTGCGCGAGTTCCTGAAAGACCAAATCAACGTGAACCTTATTAACTCTGACATCACTACAGCGAATAGGCTGGGAAAAACACCTGCACCCGGAAACGTCGATAGGAGAAACATTACTTTTGAGCTACGACAATACGAAAAGAAACAAGAAGTTTTGTCAGCCTGCCGTGTAACTAAACCGAAATTCTACGTAAACGAATACATCATCCCTTCGCGAGCAAATATTATGTACACTCTGAGATTGGCCAAACGAAAATTTGCGGACAAAATAGGCCTCGCAAGATCTCTGGATGGCAATATCAACGTCTACTCTCCAAGGATACCTGGACAAGCTACTCTGAGACCTGTAACTATCAACACACCTGAAGCCCTTGACCAGTACTTATTGGAACATGTTGGCAAGTCCTCAGAAGAAATTATTCGTAATTAGTATATATATGGACTTATGTACTAAATTTAAAAGCATTTTGATCTCTGTCCGCATGATTTCTTCTTGTTTTCTGATAGAATCGCCTTTGCCTCTTCAAGGCACCCACGCCGAACTTGCAACTTTGTTTTACTGCTCACTAAATTGTTTCTTTTTCTTATTTCCTTCTTTTTCTTATTTTTTATAGAAGGCTCACACCGAATTTTCTACTCAGACTTAAATTATATGTTACCACATGTCTCTAAACCTGAAAATAATTTAGATACTCAAGATCTTTATATTAATTAAATAACTTCGCTGCCTTCGATTCTAATCCATTTCGTCCTTTGCTACATCTTATGTGTTATGTGCAGCTACAACTGGTATGACAGCCTTGTAACTACATTATTCGCAATTTATGATCCCTAATGCTCCCACTCATGGACTGAGTTTGCGCTCTCCTTATGAAATCATACTAGATTTTAGACAATTTAGACTTATAATCTCTGTGTGTTTTAGTTTCTCTTCATTTCTTAATTTTTTTTTATAAATAGGAATGTCTTATTTTTAACTTAACTCTGTAGTCTGTATCATTTTCATTATTTTTACGTCACATTTTACTTACTGTTTCTTAATTGTAATGACTGACCATGTTGATATGCTCGATAATAATGATCCAGATCTCAATCATTTGAATAGACTGCATCCAAACCTAAATGAAACTGGGAATTGTAAATACCTAAATATTAAAGAATTCAATGAATCGATGAGAAAACCTGTAACGATTTCTCAATATTATGTTGGAACTGTAGGTCCATTTATCCGAAAATAGATGAAATATCTTGTACTATCACTGAGCTAAACAGCAATTTTGATTTTCTCAGTTTTACCGAAAGTTGGCTAGATGACTCAACCAAAGACCTAATTCAAATTCAGAACGATAATAGCCACCGTTCACTCCGAAATAACAAACGTGGCGGAGGCATCAATACGTACATATCTAAACGCATATCATCGAAAATCATTTTAAGTGCAACTATGAATCGTGAACATATTGAGACTCTATTTATAGAACAATCGAAAAATGGTAAACGGATTATACTTGGGACTGTATATAGGCCCCAAACAGCTTGTAACGTCTCTTTCCTGAACGAGCTTCAAAGCACAATATCTCAGTTTAACAAATCTCTATACAATGACATAAGAATTTGCGGGGATTTCAACTACGATCTTCTACAATATGAAAGCTGTGAGCAAATCTCAAACTTCATAAATGTTTTTCAGTCTAACTCCTTCCTTCCAATCATCACGAAACCTACGCGTGTTACATCTGAATCAGCTACGTTGCTCGATAATATTTTTATGTTAGATCCGACTGATTTTCTTACAGGAATAATAATTTCTGACTTATCTGACCATTTTCCGGTGTTTCTCATCAAGAAAAATGTCTATAGTCCCTGTAACAGCCCACAGGCTGAGAAATTTTCATATCGTTGTGTAAACGAATATAACTCGGGAACGATGCAAAACTATTCTAGAAGAATTAATGCCATCATTGGACATCTATGAACTGGATAATAATGCAATTAACATTGATCAAGCAATACTAAATCTAACTGAAATTATAACGACCGCATACAACCAGTGTTGTCCAATAATCACCCGCACAATTACGCCGAAAAATAGACAAAAGCCTTGGATTACTGAAGATATCGTGATCAATATAAAGAAACGTCAAGCTTATCTAGCCGTACTATACGAAGAACGAATATCTAGAGTAACATATAACAGATTCAGGAATCATGTGACAAATCAAATACGAACATCGAAACAAAACTACTTTACGCGTAAATTTACTGAATACAAAACTGATATTAAAAAACTTGGCGCCTGCTAAATTCATGCTATAGACCGAACAATAATGCTATAAAAACAATTTAGTCCATCATTCTCGAAAATGTAAAATATCACGACAAACAAGATATTGCAACCGTGTTTAACAACTTTTTTTATAAATATAGGGAAAAATATCGCCGATAGTGTCGTTAGTGAACCTACAGACCACCTGCAATACATGGACCATGTCCGTGAACACAACTCTTTCTTTTTCACGCCATCTAATCCTTCCGATGTAATTACGTGCATAAACAACTTGAAAAACAAATCAAATGGACTAAATACATTCTCAGCTAAAGTTATTAAGGCTATAGCTGATATAATAGCACCGTGCATGTCTAATATTATCAATCATTCACTTTCTCAAGGTATCTTCCCCAACTCTCTCAAAACTGCCAGAGTGACCCCTATTTTTAAAAATGGTGATAAAAATTGCATTAATAATTATAGTCCTATCTCTGTACTGCCAATTATTAGCAAAATATTTGAAAAAATTGTGTATAAAAGAGTTTATTCGTATTTTAAACAAAATTCTTTTCTCTACGACAAACAATACGGTTTCCGTTCTAAAAAATTAACGACACAAGCTATTTTAATCATTTACAGTGTGGTAGTTCTGGCAGTCGGGGTCGCGGAATTTTCTATTATACCCCGGGCTGCGCGACCCCCACTTCACCAGCCTAGCCAACGTTAAGCACGGGTCGTAGCGCTGCTATCTTATTTTCAATGCACTCAAAGTTCAGTCCGACCTTACTGACCTATCTCGGGAGCATCCAAGGCTCGACTCAGCCAACAACTTCAGGAACGTCCCAGGCTTCGGTACAGTCGCCGACCAATAGGTCTACCAAAACACCTCTGAGCACAAATTACGACCGAACTTCCCTTGACAACTGGCACCTGTTCCTGGTAATTTTCAGACCCAAACTTGTGGCGCTATTCTCAAGCCGGTCTCCATGGAAAACAACAAAATGCGAAACTTACGTTTATTGGTATCCACATTCAGGATATTGCACTTTAAAACATACCACTTACGATAAAACCGGTCGGCATGACTATGCTACATGAAACTATACAATCCTGCTTTACACATCGGCGACTATCTAATGGTGGAGTCTTCTAGCACAGGACGTTGGCCTTTATTAACTTGTCCTTGCTCAGACCCACCATATCACGCACAACGTAGTCACCGACGAAAGTATACACGGAGGAGTACAAAGATAGCCAAGCCGACCTCTACAGGCTCCAAAAACTAACTCTCCTAACCTATCCTCGGCAACCCTCCACATGCTCTCGCTATTACGCGTAACAGGTCGCGCGTGGATGTTACTTTCCAGAGTATACAAAAACGCAACTACACAATAGTAGCACACTACTATAACAGTACCTCTACTCTAATATAGATGAAGGAAAGCTTGTTTTCTCCGTGTTTCTTGACTTTCGAAAAGCATTCGATTGTGTGGACCATAACACATTACTCTCGAAACTACACTGTTATAGCATTCGAGGAATCGCCCATGATTGGTTCAAATCATACCTAACAAGCCGGAAACAATACGTTGTCATTGACAATGCAAAATCAGACCCACAGAAAATTAGCCATGGAGTTCCACAAGGATCTGTCCTTGGGCCTCTCCTATTTCTGATATTTATAAATGATATTATCAAATCTACATCATTTTTCAATTTAATACTTTTTGTCGATGACAGCACGCTTTCTGAGGTCCTTCCGAACCAAAATCCCGCTATGATTGCGGAGAGTATAAATAATGAACTCCATAAGGTTTCATTATGGCTTAAAGCTAATAAAATAAGCCTCAACATCGATAAAACAAAATATATTACATTCTCATACAAGAAAAATATATCTCTCCCATGCATAAAAATTGGCGAAGGTGAAATCGAAGAAACCAACTCATGCAAGTTTCTGGGTATCATAATAGATAAACATCTGACCTTTAACGAGCACATCGCTCATATTAGTTCTAAATTATCAAAATCCATCGGAATCCTGAATAAAGTTAAAAATTACATGCCTGAAACAGCTTCACGAATGCTCTACCGAACGTTATTTCACCATACTTGCAATACGGAATAGAAGCATGGCACGGAACTGATAAAATAAAACCAATAAAATTTTTACTCTGCAAAAAAGAGCCATCTAGCCATCTAGTAAAGAATCTAGCATATAATGCTCACACAAATGATTCATTCAATAATTTACAAATACTTAAACTTTCGGATCTCTACAAAATCTCCATTTGCAATTTCATTTACAAAACATTATCAATTGATGGTGACAATAGCCTAAAACAATTATTAACTGCGAAAACTGGTCATCACGACCATTTACCCGAAATAGAAGTAAATTCATGCTTCCTTATTATTCAAAGGCCCGGTCGCAACACAGTATCCTTTTCGTTGGAACTAAAACTTGGAACTCAATACCTGTGGAGATCCGTGATAGTAATTCTTACAAGGTATTCAAAAGAAATCTTGAGTCTCACTTCCTATCGAAATATTAGTCGTGTAAGATCACCAAGTCAAAATCTTGTCTCCTACATGACTGTTTCCAATAATGTAATATGCCATGGGTAATATCGCCGATATTCAATCTACCGGTAAATCGTTTATCGAGTGTACTGTTAATACAGTCCATATGACCTATATTGTGAAATGAAATAGCTGATATCGAGTAAATTATCTCACTGATCAGTTTAATGCGAAACTAGGTTAAATGATTTAGGTAAAACAGTATTGTAACCTTAGAATAACGTGATGGTAGGATGCCCCAGAAGTCGCTGAACTTATTCGGGCCCACAGGTAGCTATATTCAAACTTGTCCATAGTACTAGACTTAAGAAACATTCTACCTCTGTATCTCCTGTGGTAAATAAATTGTTTAAATTGTTTAAATGTTAAGTTCTATACATGAGTTGTTCTGTTTGAAGTTCGTATAAAGGTGAATGTGGGGAGCCACTTTGATTATTTTAAAAAGTTCTACGAACAAAAATTACTGAATTTGAAGTAGTAGCAAAACTGAAGGAAATCTTCGCGGTGTGGTGTAATTAATGCCTACTCGGTGTCATTAACTATATGGTATATGAGGTTATGAATTTTACTGGCTTGCCGTCGTTAAATAATTTAGAGGACTTCCATAAAAAGCCGTATTATTATTAGGTGTAATTGATGAATGAAATGGTATAAAGGTTAAATTCAATTTAATCGACTTCAAAAAAGACTGAAAAAGATAGACATCTATGGATGATTTAATAGCACAGCATGTAGAAAACGGAGAATTTTCTCTCGCATAAATTTCAATCGCTCGTATTGTTCATCCTAGACGTTGGCATTGGTGTAGTCTCAATGCCACTTCAACTTTTCAGAGAGCTCATGATATGATCGTCTGCGCTGAGCCTTATAAGTTCACAGCGCAGCAGAGCTCCTTCAAGTGCGTACGACTGCGCGTCAGTGCTGGAAGAGTGCTGTAAGGTGCTGGATAAGAGGCAGCGGGCACAGTGAGAAAGCCGTGCCTTTGGCTGTGCATTTTACCGCGTGGTGACGACTACAAGTTTGTGAAGTGCCATGCCGTGTCGTGTTCTGTTCTGTGATAAGAAACCGTGTTTGTGCTACCTCCACGGCTACTGTTGAGACCACGGCTACCTCTGCTACGGCTACTGTTGAGGTCATGGCTACCTCTGCTGCTACGGTTGCTGTTAAGGTCACGGCTACCTCTGCTGCTACCATTACTGTTTAGGTCACGGCTACCTCTGCTGCTACGGTTACTTTTGAGGTCACGGCCACATCTGCTGCTATGGTGGTACGGTTACACCGGCCGCTCCCACGTTATACGTTTTCTAAACGTAGATCTTCGTGAAGCCTGCCAGCCGGCGCGATGAGCTAAATTCATTCTGTCTGCGCTGTGAGAGGGTCTTCTCGGCACGCAGGAACCACTTCGGGACTCCTTGTAGGACGACTCTCGACGGAGGTTGGTTGGAGAGGTAGTGGGCGCTGCTAGCTTTGACCATTCGTTGGGAGGCCTTACGAGCAATTGTACATACATATACCGGGCTTATCCTCCCCATGGGAGGGTAGCCGAAAGCAGGCCACAATCACCACACTTAGTCACTAGGAGGCGAGAGAGGCAGCACTGGCCGCACCTGAACTGCCAGGATCAGCAGCAGCCCAGCACAACCACCTTCCACAGTCAGGCCCGACAGCAACAGCTGGTGTACCCCGACCCCTCCCCCGCACATGACAGGTCAACCCCATCACACGCGGGCAGCTTCCAGTAACGCGTAAAAAATAAAAATTACCTCCTTATACACTGCCCCCACTCACTTCTGTCCGCAGCCATCCCTCTCGCCACGTCCACAGTCAGACCCCTCTCATACAAAGCACGTCGCACCCCATCCATCCAACTCATCCGTGGTCTACCTCGCGCTCGAAGACCACTCACTTCCGACATATATATCTTTTTCACCAGCCGCTCAACATTCATTCTTTCTACATGCCCAAACCATCCAAGGACTCTTTCATCCACTCGCCTACTCAACTTTTCGATAACACTTGTGGTGATCCCAGCGGCAAGCCGCGGACCTCCACAAGACCTGAGAAAAGCTGCCTCCAGACTACAACCGCATCCGTTCCAGGGCACCTCCGGACCCGAAGCGCCTAGTCAACCAAACACGGGACCTGAGAGAAGCCGCCTCGCGACTATGAGAAAAGGTGCCCGTAAGCTACAACGGCTTCCTGCCTCCAGCACCACAGGCCCACAAACTCGCGACCAATCAGGACTCACGCCCGGACTCAAGGCTTGCACTCGAGGCCTACATAAGGCGACCCCAACAAGGCTCGCACTCACTCAAGCCCTCGTCCTCGTTCAAGTCACATCTCCAGCACCAGCCTCGTGTTCCTGCATCCAGCTTCCGAGATCGACTTTGTCTCTCGCGTACCTGCACCAAGCTCCGGAGACCGGCCCTGCCTATCGACGCCCCAAGGTGTTGCAAGGTCTTAAACCTAGTAGCATCTTGACGCTTCAAGGTGTTACAAAGCCTTAAAAAAGTCACGTTGCAACGCCCCGCGCCGGCGTCGTCGGCCAAGCCACTCTACGACATCTCTCGCCCGCTCCGGCCGGCTAGCCTCGCCGCAGCTACTTACCAGCTACCACGGTGAACCGCGTGGCGGCTGGGCCCGACCCAGCTGACTAGCCTCGTCTCGGCGCCCCGCTAGCACCAGCCGACCTGTTCGTAACAGTCGCACGACGTAGCACCAATCATCACGTCTCGCCGCTGCGTTCGTAAGTAGCGTCCTCGCGGACGTTACCAGCTATTGGTGCTTGTTTCATTCATTACGTAATTCTCGAATAGGATTGTATTTCAATCATCACGTATTAGTACTATTCTCGCATAGGATTGTGTCTCAATCATTGCGTCATTCCCGAATAGGATTGTGCTTCAATCATCACGTATTTGTGCTATTCTCGCATAGGATTGTGTTTCAATCATTACGTCATTCCCGAATAGGATTGTGCTTCAATCATCACGTATTTGTGCTATTCTCGCATAGGATTGTGTTTCAATCATTTCGTCATTCCCGAATAGGATGGTGCTTCGATCATCACGTATTTGTGCTATTCTCGCATAGGGTTGTGTTTCAATCATTACGTCATTCCCGAATAGGATTGTGCTTCAATCATCACGTATTTGTGCTATTCTCGCATAGGATTGTGTTTCAATCATTACGTCATTCCCGAATAGGATTGTGCTTCAATCATCACGTATTTGTGCTATTCTCGCATAGGATTGTGTTTCAATCATTACGTCATTCCCGAATAGGATTGTGCTTCAATCATCACGTATTTGTGCTATTCTCGCATAGGATTGTGTTTCAATCATTACGTCATTCCCGAATAGGATCGTGCTTCAATCATCACGTATTTGTGCTATTCTCGCATAGGATTGTGTTTCAATCATTACGTCATTCCCGAATAGGATTGTGCTTCAATCATCACGTATTTGTGCTATTCTCGCATAGGATTGTGTTTCAATTTATGTCATTCTCGAATAGGATTGT
Organism: Morinoia aosen; assembly: GCA_030386875.1. Taxonomy (NCBI): domain Eukaryota; kingdom Metazoa; phylum Arthropoda; class Malacostraca; order Amphipoda; family Talitridae; genus Morinoia; species Morinoia aosen. The sequence continues at coordinate 3,820,134 of CM059560.1, forward strand.
ACTTCAATCACCACATATTTGTACTATTCTCACATAGGATTGTGTTTCAATCATTACGTACGTCTCGAATAGTATTGTATTTCAACCATCACGTATTAGTGCTGTGTTCCAATCATTACGTAATTTACGAGTAACGAACAGTGCTCATAGTAGTCACCGAGGGCCCTGTGTAATGGTCCGTGTTCCGTGTACCTAACAGTCACCAATATAATTACCGTGTTACCCCCGTGTTGTCCATATCCTGCCGAATACGGTTGTACCTCAGGCACTCGCTTCGGGCTATCCTATCACGAAAAAGATAGCTCAAGGTCTGCCCGAAGCGTGTTGCAGCCTGGGGGAGAACACCACACACCCGTCTGCTCCCTAACCAACTCATTCCTGATCCTATCTCTTCTAGTTACTCCATACATGCTCCTCAAACACTTCATCTCAAACACATCAAACTTCCTCCTCTCAGCTGCTCTCAACCCCCAGGACTCTGCTCCATATGCTCCTAAAAATTGTGAGAACCCAAAAAAAATTCATACGGCAATTTGCATTTCATCGAAGTGATATTTTTACGTTCTTTTGTCAAGTTCGGCTCGCGTTCAGTTGAGATCTTCTCAATATATTCATAATGATACTACCGTAGATTTGGGTAAATTTCGCAAACCTAAAACATTCTAGGAATGTCGACCATTCTCATGAATGGAACTTACTTTTATCTTCATATATTACGTAAGTCATGCTTTGTTACTCTCCGGCTATAATGCGTGACTCCATCTCTAACAGGTTGCTGTTTCTTGGGAAACTTCGGCGTGCTTGGAAGGGGGTCGCCCTCTGTTCTCTACCTATTGAGAGCGGAACCCTCCGACCGGCTAGGGTGATGTTATATAGTGAAGTGGGCATCGTTGTGGTGTGACGCTGATTGTGTTAATAAGACTTCCGGAGGCTGAGATTTATGAGTCTCGGAAGATCTTTATGCGCTCTGCCCGGATAACTTACAGCGTTCGGGTCGCACGTCTTGATAGGGCCTCCGGCGGAAGAGCCGACGGACGCCTTGCATTTACAAGCACCGGATGGGCTTTGTTTAACCTCGGAGCTCTGCTACTCATAAGGATAGTCTGTGTATGGATAAATCAGTGCAATCCTAGAAGTCCTACTGTGCGTTTCCCTTGCCTTCAGCCTGGTATTCGGCTAGGCGAATTGAAGTTACAGTTTCTGCTAAATAACCCCCATGTCGTGCTGAAAATTGTGACACCACAGGTGACAGCTCGAGAACCCGCCAAGTTTAACCTATATAAATGAATTTTATTCCCGTGAGCTGTTATTACTGGCCCATCCTGAATTATTTTCAAGACAGCAGGCGTTTATATAGAATGTTAAAAAGGAAGAAGAACGCACGTAATGATCATTTCGGACTTTACTACGCACAAGCCTAGAACATCCTGGACCCTTTTAGAGAGATAGACACCTGACGCGAGATACGGACGCGATTATGCTGAAGAGTTTGATTTGTTCCTACGTTTGATAGAGTTTGATTTGTTTCTACGTTCTCAGCACTAGAATCACATTTCCCATGAAAAAATGGTCCACGTAACACTCTGTCTAAGAAATCTGCGCAGAAATAAATCAATTTCTTGAAGAAATCGAACGGGATTAATCTAGATTGCATTGAAAATGTTTCTGACAACATTTAAGGTTCCTTAAAGTAATTCTTGAATATATGTCCTTCACTAACACCGTGACAGTCATTACACTCTTAAAAAGCAACAGCAACGCTGTAATTATTTATTTATTTAATTTGTTATTATATTGTCGATGTTTCAATGGAAAGAATAAATTGACCTTTATACTACGTGATTAAGTACTTGGGCATAAATAGATCGATCTAAACAATAAAGGGCGTACGAACACTAAATATCATTAGCCTAAACGATTATGCCCATGTATATAAATGAAACACAACTATAAAATACAGGGCTATGAGCGTTAAGTGTTTTGATCCTACTGAACGATATGCCAACTGTAAATTTGAGATCGCTGTTTATCATCACGAAATTTAAACAAAGGATTTTTGTTAACTCTGAAAAATCTAATTTTCATAAGCTAATGTTCTTAGATGGAAAATTATCAAGCTTTATTCCTCATTCAATGCCTTAATATGCCTAGACGCAGAGCCCATCTGCTGTTGTACTGCTTCCTCATCTAAGTTACATCTCATATGAAAGGCTGTTTTTAATCTTAAAAATGTTTTTAAGATCTGAACAATTGTCCTGCTGGGGTTGGGTAAAACAAAAATTTTGCGTCAAAATATTCGTATGCTCAGTGTTTATTTATTGGATTGCTTGAGACTTAATCTTAGGGGGAGAAATGAGCTGCCGCAGTAGGTGATGAGATAATGTACAAAAACGTTATGAGCTAAAATATATTATCTTAAGCGTTAAATTTTGTACCTAAGTCCTGTACTAATATTATGCGATCTCCATTCTCTACAGAATGGGACTAGGATCGCCCCAATAATGTACCGGTAGAAAATATCAGATCTACGGCTGTAGCTAAAGTACACAATTATTTATATTTTCTTCCAAAATATCCCACGGACAACAATAATCAAACTCGAGGATGATGATGCCACAAAACATGCTCGTATTTCAAGCAACTTCACTGATGCGTTTTGTTTGCTGCACCGTTTGCGCTCTACTCCGAAAATTGCAATAACTTCAATTTTCTTATTCTTCTATAATATTCTATGTGACGAAACATATGGAAATAAAATAAGTTGTACAAGTTTTTGTTGGTTTTATTCAATCCTCGTCAAGAGTTAATCTCTCTATGTTTAAACTAGTCTAAATTCTACCCTCGTCAATACGCCAGACCACGGAAGGTTCTGTGATCCGTTCATATATACACTGCTTTCATAAATTGAAATAGAAGAGTGTCTTATCTGGGATGAGTGATAGAATATATCGATGTGTGATGAAGAGATGCTTGTACCTCAGTTCGAAACAAGACAAATTTAACTCTTCTATTAGTATTCATCTGCAAATTTGTGTTCAAAAGTGGAGTTCAGTTCATTCTCATATTTCATTTTAATTACCATGAATGAAAATGGGTAGGAGGTTGCGGTATGAAATTTGCAATGGTTAAACTTCAGACTATGAACTACTTTACTACAGAGCACGTCGGTCGTACAAAATGATAGATTCATTTTATTGCAGCAAACACAAAACATTTAGTGTTGGAACATTTTATGACCAATAATGCAGTGCGCCTCCTTCTAGCTCCAATTACAATCTTAAGTCGACCTCGTATACTCAGCCGTGTCACAGAATTTGTTTTAAGAAATTTGTGGGAAATTTTTTAATTTTAAAACTCTTCTTTGAAAATTTAGGATGTGGATAATATACTTTTCTATCATTAGGTCATTCTTACTCCTGATCAACGTTCAGTAGCAATAGTTTCTCGTCTGGAGACACAAAATCTGAGAGCTAACCTTCATAGGACTGGTTCACAGGAACGTTGCCTCACCCAGTCGTTTTTGTTCATTTGGAGGTATACGAGTTGATGATACTCTTGCTTCATTTATAATGAAGAATTTTTTATTTCTGCACAGGTCCTTGTAGTTTTTTCATTCATAAGTCAATGTCCGATTTTCGCACTGAGTACTTTTTAATTTTTTAAAGTTGTTTCAACATTGAGCCAACTAGCTAAGAAGGTATCATTATTTCTTGTTATTTTCTGCTGTTCAATCATCGATATATCATGACGTATTTCCCCGTTATTTTAGAAAATCCTTTGAAATTTTCAATACAACGTGTCGCGAGATACCCACTTGCTGAAAACTTCCGATGCATTACATATTAGAGCTCAATTTGAGTACTTTCCATACATGGAGCAGTATTTTCGAAGTATACCGTTCTTTATCAGTTTCTTTGAGAGATTTTGTTTGACTCTCCCATAGAAGGCTTTGTCTTGTAGAAGTGTCGTCTGACTCTCGCATCCCTATTAAAAATCGAGGACGGTGCACCGGTGGAATATGGTTGACAGGGCTTATTATCCGCGATTTATTGGTCATTCGGCCATCCGACCAATAAACAAAGGTACACCGCCCAATTTACGAGCATGTTATGATTGGCACTGCCATCCGTGGCCTCCCGTCCATACACCGTCTTTAATTCGCGGCATCTAGTAGCGATTCGAGGTTGACTTGGCCAAGGACGGCCATCTGGCTCAGAATCGCTGATACCGTGTTTTTCTGACACTTGTTTCTCATGCCCTCTCCCATTCAATAATTACTGCTCTGCATTTGTGGTTAATTCTCAATTGCATAAATTAATCCTTATCGTAGATCGTCAGTAGCTGCAGCAACTGGTTCTAAATGTGCACCCAAACCAAAAACGGTAAATATGACTCATGCTAATAGTTTACTTCCCGTTTTAAAATATGATCAACTCTATGGTCGAGTGAACCTGCATCAAATTGCCGAGGTGTATTGTGGAACGTTTCAATTATATTTAACTTGTTGGGATATAAATGCACAGGCGTAGCCATATACATTTCAACAATATCATAAAATTATTATGTATGTAACGGAGGTGAATACTGTATTTCATGCTGTGATTATACATGATGGGGTTCAACAATACATGGAGAAATATTAATTCTAAACACTTCAACTGTTTGTCGTTTCTTTTAAAATGATAAACATAATGCAATAGAGAACTAATTCTATGATCCTATCGAAAAAGCATAGTAAATATTTCTACTTGTGAATAATATTTGGTATTTGAACTTGGAATCTCGTAACAGAATTATAATTCAAGCTGCTCACTAGAACAAGAAATAACATAATAAAACGTTTAGCGGCAAAGTTTGTCAATCGTGAAGTTTAGGATGCAGTGAACAAATGAAGTATCAGAAATTTTTCTGTCATTCTCAAATCAGAGTTACTAATTCATCTTTCTTAGATATTTAGCCTAAGACAAAAACGTCCATGCCAAATATATCTCCCAATGTGGATGATGAAGTGAACGGAAAAATAAATACTTCGTTCGTTTTGAAGCTGCTCTCGATAAATTATGCATATTTTGAATTGAGATTAGTCTCATCTAAATGTCATAAATGTTTGGCAACTCTAAGCTGCAGAATAGGTTGTTTATTGGTATATAATACATCTACGGCAATCATGCTTAAGTATTGTGTAGTATTTTCTTATTTCGATATAATATTATGTCATCAAAGGTTTAAAAAATATCTTAACACAAAAATATATCACGCTCCCAGTTTTGTGTACAAAAATATTTCTTCACCTTCGGTGAGCAAATGATTGTTCGTACTTCTAAAATTCACTTTGCTATTATACACTTCGTGTAAGGACCTCAAAGAGCTCTAAAAAATTTACAGTATGGTATCTCACACTTATCCGTTTATGTTTTCGTATGAACGTTTAAGCAGAAAAATGCAATTGGTAAATTGCAATCGATTATTTTGGTTTTTCAATGTTGCGCGGTACTCGATTCAGTGATTGTCGAGTTAACCGTTTTCGTCAGTCTACATTGTAGGCTAATTGTAGACTCTCATTTTGATGTTTTAAAGTTATTATTGGTAGCAATAGTCATTTTGATAATGCATTTTTATTGGGAATATTGGCCATATATTTTAAGTTAAAAATTACCACTGAACAGTGGTAAAGGACAAGTTCAGGATTGGCAGATTTTAAACATTTTAACAGTCAATTGAGGTTAACTACAACATTCATAAATATTTTTCACAAATATCTACTAATTTTGGCAAGGTTTTTCCTATATTGTAGTTAGTTCGTACCAAGGCTTCTGGATTGTCTGAGATTTTTTAGGTCAATATTTGCTTTAATGTTGTCAACGATTTTCATAATTTCGTTGCGAAGAATCAATAAAGGAACACATTTAAGAATGTTTCACACGAATGACATTCTGCCCGGTGATGCGTTATTTTCGAATTATTCAACTTTGAAGCTGGCATGTGCGCGCCATGGAAGCGCGCGCGGCTAGCGTAATTTAATTAATAACGGAAGCTAACCCCCTATTACAAACGTAAAGAGGTTGGGTCGTGAGAAGTAGCCACAGTTCTTTTAGTGAAAATTATAAATAAAGGTTTCTAGTGACGTTTGTTTACATCGACTCCAAGGTGGCTGCCGCCATGGCGCCAACCGGTACTGAAAATGGCGGCAGCCATCTTGGAGTCGATGTAAACGAACGTCACTAGAAACCTTTATTTATAATTTTCACTAAAAGAACTGTGGCTACCCCTCACGACCCAACCTCTTTACGTGTGTAATAGGGGGTTAGCTTCCGTTTCCATTGCTAAAACAATGACTGTTTTTGCGCAAAAAAGGCCATTCAGGAGTGCCGTTCCTATAACTTCAAACTTAAATAACTCGAAAACTAAGCATTTCCGGGCACATTGTCATTCGTGTAAAAGTCTTAAAATCGACTATTTTACCTATCTGTAGCTACGAAATTATGAAAATCGTTGACAACATTAAAGTAAATATTGACCATTTTTTGTTTGCTTTGATATTTACATGAAACTTTTTATCAAACACAAAACATTCCAAGTTACTTTTGTTATTGTAACAAATTTTTTGTTCTAATTTTTAATATTTGAAAAAAATATTTTTTATTTTGAAAATAATTTATTTAGCTCAGGTACATACAAAAGTGTCTTGATTGTTCAGTCAGTTTGGATGATTATGGCACAAACCTGCTTTAGATCCCTAATTGCCAACAGTTCATAGTTTTTAATATTTTACATATCAGTACTTATTTTGAAAAAAATCCCCCAAAAATTTCTTTAACTATACCTAGGTATGAAGAAACGATTATCTTTCTTTTGAATATATATATGCCTAACTTCCACGAGAAAGAAACATCAATTTGAATGCAGTATTTACAGAGTGATATATGAACAACTTATTCCAAGATGTGCAATATCACTAATTTTCAACATCTTAGAGAATATATTTTTTTTATCTTTTGTTATTTACTGCACCATTCAAATGAAATTTGTTCATTATGCATAAAATATTCTGACCCACATCTGTTTATTTAAAGCTTTTGAATTCTATCAATTTACGGTGAAATTTTCGTTTGATATTTCAAAAACAATTATTTTAATGTATGTGCTGCAATTCAAAGAAACTTTTGTATTGGATATAAATAATTATTAATAAAATTAGTGTGAATGATGGTCACGTAGAAAAGTTCGGGGGCCCCCGCGCCACTCATGATGCAGCCGGGGTAAACCAGCGGTAGCTGTTGGGCCTGGCTGCCGAATTCATATACCTGGAATGCAAAGTATGTGCGATTGTGATTAGATGGAGATGTATGAACGTTGAAAATTTTTTTTCTTAGCTATGTTCTTTGCAATTTTTTGGTTCTCTGCACTTGTAGCTACCCTTCCCTTGTGGAGGGAGAAAGCTCTCGGTTATTCATACATACATACATCGATATTATTCTAGTTTATAAAAAAATAGATATTTTACGAATTTTGTTTCATATCCTTCCAATTATTTTTATTCTAATACTCGATTTTTGACGGACGTAGAGGTTGGTTTTTGAGTAAAGCACCTGACCTATCATCGGGGCGATTGAATATTTTTTGATATCAGGCTTGAGGCTAGAGGTCATTCGACAGGGCTAAATTTTTGAGCTTGCCTAAGTGGCTTATTAATAGATTGATTTGTATACCAAATATCTGATCGTAGCTACCAAATATCCACGTGAATGTATTGGTTAAGGCTGCGCAATTGATTCATATTTCCTAAATAAGGGTATATGATATTTAATATTGGTGTGCGGTTAGCATGGTATGTAAATATTGTTGCTTCTTCACCCTAGCAAAATCAGAATCACAGGTGATCTCTGTGCGATGGATAAGAAACGCTCCCAGCTGCCAGTGTATGACGTCAAAACCATATGTATATATGCTCGTGACGTCATACACTGGCTGGGAGCGTTTTTTAAGCGATTGCGTAGAGGTGGCCACCCGTGATTTGAAGTTGATTAAGATTGCGAAGCGAGCGATTCATTGGATGTAGAGTTGGGTTGAGGTTGATTTGAAACCATTCACCGGCCTAAGTTGGTTTTAGAGGTGACTTGAGGTTGATTTGAAGCTGTTCACCGACTAAAGTTGGTCGCAGTATGGACGTATTGAGGGCGCAGTATGGTCGCGGAGACTGGACATTTGACCCTTAAATAGACGGTAAACCAACCTCAAATCGTCCATGTTTCCACTCATATTTCACCGGTGCACCGTCCTCGATTTTCAATAGGGATAGACGTCTTCGATGCATCTTGTTGAAAGAGAAGTTTGAAGGCGATCACTTGAGTACTAAAAATTGATAAGGATTTGATTTATCCACCTTCGTGTTACTGATGCATTGTGTGATAATCCTTAAAGTTTGTCTCCTTCAGCTACCGTAGAGTAAGCAATTTTATCTTACTCGAGAGATTTATTCTGATAGTAGCTCTACATTTATGCTTCGTTTGAATAAATATGCTAAATAATAAGTTACAGAAGATAATAGAGAAGCCAAAAATTCATGCCATTTGTAATGCTCTCACACGATGTGAAAGATGTCTGAAAAATATACTAATTTCTGATGAAAATTACTTCACAAACTTTGTTCTCCCCTAAACGTACATCGATCCTACGGACACCACACGCTTGATTTCATTACCTCATTTAGGCAAACACTTTCGAGGAAACACTCTGGCACGGGTCTTGTCAACTCGGTTTTTGTGCCTGGAAAACGGGATCTGAGAATGACCTTATTCATGAAGTATTTTTTTCAGTTCTGAATTAAAGAAAGTGTAACTTTCTTTAGATTGCAGCAACTTTTCTAGTGTCGGGCTGCGATTTTGTTGATTGCAGGTTACGAGCATCAACTAAGTAGAAATGTAGAGAGCACCGAATTTGTAGCTGAATGATGATGTATATATAAACGAACCCAGATGTTCCCAAATTATTGGCATTTGCGTATTCCACAATCTTCGATTTTTCAATGATGATGTTTGTTAATACTGAGAATTGCATATTGCCAGTAGCAAATTCGAGAACTAAATCAATTACATTATATACTAAGAATTACACTTTGTCAATAAGAAACACTGGGATGTTCTGGGCACGGTATACTGCTGCGCTGAGGTGCGGCTGCAGTTCTGACTGCGTGAAAGATTTTACTGAACATGTGGCTAATTGCGCTCATACGGAAATTATAACAATAAATTTTTCTATCATAGAATACGAGAAAATCTTGTAGAAACTCTACATTTTTTTCAGGCATAAAACACGTTGACCGTAAAGTACATATGCATAAATGTTATTAAGACCTCTTGGTTGCAGTGTATGAAGAGGTTGAAGACCACTATTGAACAGCAGCAGAGAAGACGATAACTGCGATATTTCCGTCGTGTTAGCCGCCTCAGTCGCTCCATAGGGAAAAATACGTACAATGCATAGAACTGGGCGACTGGAACGAGCTGAGCGGTACATTCTACACTTCCACTTGCCACTCAAGTGCCACACTACCTGCCCTAGCATGCAGGTGCTTGTTCGTGGTATGCCCTGCAGCAAGCAGAGTAGTTATATCCGTCGAAATATGCATTCCTGCGTCAAAGTTTAACCTATTTAAACTTTTGATTTAAGGAAAAGTAAAATAACCGCGAGCAATAACTTAAACTTTCGCAACCTCGAGAGAATAAAAATGTAAGTTTACTTCAAAGGCAGTTGAGTAAACACAAGTTTTTTTGCGCATACAGGAGTGGATCATTGAGTCGTTTCTTTACTTAGTGTGTGATGTATATATTTCAATAGGAATAAAAAATAATATTAGGTTCATAAAATTTATTGACATCATATAACCATTCATTAAAATGCGCATCTTGCCTCAAATAACATAATAAAAGAGGCTGACGACCGAAAGTCGTTGGTATAATTTCGAACGCAGTTTGCCCCAAATTATGTACAGGATCGTGTCCCCTGATCTGAATATAAAAATTTATCCGTGAGATATGTAACACAAATGCACAATAAAGATTGGACTCTGATGCATACACATCGATGATCAAGTTACTCATGGAGCATCCGAGAAAAATCTCGAGAGCTATACGCGGAACAAACACAAAAACAGCGGTCCATTTTAAATTAACAGTTTAGTTTATTAGTTAGTTTAAGCCTCCCTATCCTCAACAATGAGATGTAAAGAGAGGAAGGAAGAAGGCACCATTTAGTATGGAGTTAAGGGAACGTGGAATCTATGCAGAAAGGGCACAGAAACAGAAAGCTAAGAAAGAAGTTCATGAAACAAGAAAAAGTTGAAGAAGAAAGTGGTAGGCGGTGAAAAACAGGACAGCAGTGAACCGAAAAAAAGATGGTCCGTAACACAACAAAACCTATTCTATTTTAACAAAAGAAAGCCTACCTAACCTTTAGCTCGGGCCCTCACATTGTCCCCCTGGGAGCGCTAGTTCCCATAGATACAATAATTGTATCCCCCTGAGGGGTTTAAATTAACATAAATCCCCCAAGTTTATTGAAACAAATATTCCAAACAAAAATCTTATTGATATTCCCCGTTCCGTGGTAAGGTCCCATGACATTCCCTGTTTTCACGTCGGCAATATCAGTTATCAATACAGAGTTGTAATCAATTACATGAGTCTTCAGGATGTGTCCTGCTAAAGTGTTTGCGAGGGAATAATACATTTCAAAAATAACAGAATCGGTTGTGACGATCAAACTCTGATGGTAAATTTGCAGGGCCTCAACTCGCTGCCCATCTTGTGGACTTCAAAGTTAAAGTCTTATAATAATGAATTCAAACGACGAGTGATGTTAGTCTTGAGTTGACTATATGACTGAGGCATTTACGGAAGAGAAATTAATCCTTTTTAAACATTTACCAAATTAACCAAGAATTTGACCATGCCCGCGGCATTTATTCAAAACTAAAACTCATTTAAGTACTAATTAAATCAAACCAAAGATTTGATTATGTTTCCGGCAATTTTTGATAGCCATCTCAGAGCAAAGGAACGCCGGTGAGTAGAGCGATGCCGCAGTTTTGCCTGCCTCGGTTCCGGGCCAGAAACATATATCCACCTGAGCCCCAGTCCGGACCCCAGGAGTTCTTCACAATCCAGTAGTCGGAGTTGGGTTTACCTTCATTTCCGTACCCCACGACCAGAACGGCGTGGTTCAGTTGAATGTCATCGTATTCTTGGCAAAAATAGAGGCCTGCAAAAGAATCAACATAATGAAATTTGAGTGTGTCAGTTCTAAGGCTAAGTTAGAATTAGTAAATTTTAAGCTATGTTCAGATTTTCTACAGTATTCAGCTAAATTATTTTAAGTTGATATTGTGAAAGAGTTTAATATAATTTCTGCCATTGCCAATAGTAATTTTATTCAAACTTGTACTATGTAAGTTAGCAGAAGAGCGTACTTTCGTAGTAATGGACGAAGTGGTGGTGGACGGAGATGCCGGCAGCGACAGGCCCTACGGTGGCGACGGCTCGCTTCAGTTCTTGTTCGCTGCCTTTCCTGAAGCTCTGATATCCAAGGACGGACTTAGTCATGTTCATCGTGCCCACCTTGCATTTTTCTTCCCATGAATGCTGCAAAACGTGCCATGAATGTTACAAAACGTGCCATAAATGCTACAAAACGTGCCATAAATGCTACAAAACGTGCCATAAATGCAACGAAACGTGCCATGAATGCTAGAAAACATGCCATAAATGCTACAAAACGTGCTATAAATGCTGCAAAACGTGCCATGAATGCTGCAAAACGAGCCATGAATGTTACAAACGTGACATGAATGTTCCAAAAAGTGCCATAAATGCTGCAAAACATGTCATAAATGCTACTAAACCTGCCATGAATGCTACACAACGTGCCGTGAATGTTACAAACGTGACATGAATGCTACAAAACGTGCCATGAATGCTACAAAACGTGCCATGAATGCGGCAAAACGTGCCATAAATGCAACAAAACGTGCCATGAATGCGGCAAAACGTGCCATAAATGCAACAAAACGTGCCATGAATGCTACAAAACAGGCCATGAATGCTACAAAACGTGGCATGAATGCGACAAAACGTGCCATAAATTCAACAAAACGTGCCATGAATGCTACAAAACAGGCCATGAATGCTACAAAACGTGGCATGAATGCAACAAAACGCGCCATAAATGCAACAAAACGTGCCATGAATGCTACAAAACAGGCCATGAATGCTAAAAAACAGGCCATGAATGCTCCAACTATGCCATAAATGCTACAAAACGTGCTACAAGTGCATCAAAATTGATATTAGAAGAATAAATTTTCATCATAAGGCAGGATATTTTATTAAGCATCGGTTTCATTAGCGAATAAAATTCTGCTCTGATTTTAAACTTATTTTCAAAATTCTCTCAGGGATGAAAATCTTCCAATACAGGAAATACAAACATGCTCAATATTTAGAAAATTCTGTGAGAAACTTCTATGGTTCCATAAAGTTCTATGAAAAATTATCAGTAAAAATAATTAGTACAAAAATACCTCTATGCACGTTAATTTTAACAGTGCATGTAATTTTTAGTCTGCAAAAAGGCTGCAAAAAAATATCGTAGCACGAAATCTTAAAATGAATCATAGTATCAACAAGCGCTCCATCATGCACGAATTGAAGCAGGCAACTATTAATTTCAATACTAGGTAGATTTCAATAATGACAGTCATTGAAAGACAGATCTTATTGCACTAAACACCTCTAGTATAGAAATGAATCAGATACAGCATACGGAAAAATACCCGACAAGGAAATAAACTTTTGGGGTTTCACTCGTTTCAAATATCGATGTAAAACTTAATAGAATCTAAGTTTAAATTAAAATCGATCTATACGATCGTCTACGAAGATTTCATCAAATTGGATAACGGTGCCAAACCTACAGAAATGTTTGTCCAAAAAGTTGAAATCATAGTTAGGGGCTTAGCCCGAATAAAAATTCGTGAATCACAGTGTACTACGTTATCATCTATTCGAAAAAAAGTGAGTTACTATAAAATACTTAACATTATATCGTTCTTTGAATCCAGAGAGATTTTTTAATCGCAGGAAGAACTTTCGTTACGGAAAATAAACAGAACCTAAGGTGAACCTTTCGAAACATCTTCCACAGGCAAAATCAATTCTAACCAAAAATTTACATCGAATGAAAATTACCTGTGGAGCATATTGTGTTAGTCAACATTATGAACACGTTCAGGAATTGATTTCAGCAGTATTGGATGCATGATTTTTTCATTACTCACATGTAAAAGACGCAATTTAAAAATGTACTTGGCACTCAAGTACACAATTTGAACAAAAAGCGGTACAATTGATTCGATGAATTTTGTATTCGTGAAACAATGACAATAAACGACTCTAACGAGGCAACTCAAAATGTACAATATTAAACTGAATACAACTTATCATTGACAAAATTATTTAGGAAGTTACCGTGCCAGTATAGCTGTACTCAGCTTCGGTAGCAAAGCCTGTCATCTGGATATCGACGAAACCCAATCCAAAGGTGCCGCCACGACAGCCGTCGCTGTACATTGAGCAGTCCATCAGCTTCTGAGGAGACAGCGTCTCGAGCTTTCCGGTCTTCAGGAACCGCTGGCCTTCCAGAGCTCCAACCTGCAGTTTAGACAAGACCATACAAGTTTAGACCTAGTCCAGTTTAGACAAGGGATTAACTTTGAGATGTCAATCAAAAACAATTTTTGCACGACACAAGACCTAATCCCACTTGTTGCGTTACTTCTCATGATGTGAAAATTGATTTAAGCGAAGAATAATTCCTAAGTTTGTTTTCGTGATGTACAACCTTTGAATATACAGGAATTTAACTCTCCAAAAGTGAATGGAAAAATGCTCAACGGAATCATCATATATTAATCACGTACACATAATAAAAAACATATAAACGAACAAATATTTGTATTTCTTTCTTTTTCAGCTTAATTACTGAAATTTACTGAAGGGAATGAATGCAAAAATCAGTATTTTAGCATTTACAATACTGATGTTTACATTCATTCTGTTCGTTGGCATTGGCTTCCAGGAGGAAGGAACTTTCTGAGTATCAAAATGAGTAAGATACCATGCTCAAAAGAGCACTTTCCTACTGATAAAGCATTTTATAAATCGTAATCTGACTCAATCTAATTAATAATTCCTTAAATCAGCTCTACCGACATCAGGTAGACAAAGCTGCACTGACCGCAGAGAAAGCCCAGCCTGAGCCGCAGTAGTTTTGGTTCCTGACCGGAGTCACCGCTCCTTTCTCTCGCCAGTCCACAAACTCCGGAAGGCCATCATCCTCTTCGGGCTCTTCATGATGACTGGTTTCTGTCACAAATTCGTCTCCTGGCGTAGGGAACAGCCCCAGCATTTTTTGCTTTATCTCCTCGAATGTCTGTGCGAATTGCCGAAACATTAATTAGAAACATTGACGATTATCTGAATGCAAGCTCTTTTTTCATGAAAGAATCTTATAAAGTTTTCTTTAACACTTTCACCTCCGTGGCCACCGGTGGCCGCAGAGAGGATTTTCATAATTCTGCCGATCGACCAGTAGTCACAAGCTCAATTTTTATTAGCTATAAACTGAAATCAAATAAAATCCCGATCCAGTTAATGTTTGCTATTTTCGATATGGCTTTATATAATTGACTTTAAATTTGAGTTGAATATTGAACTTCAGTTTAGCCAATTGCGGTCAAAGTGTCAAGTCAACCCATAGATTTGGCAGCAAAATGTTGCCCGCTCCATAGCAGGGCCAGTTAATTGTGTACAGAATGAAATGAGGATACAGAAATTATGAACGAAAACATTCCATAGAAAAATCTATTAGCTCTAATAACGAAATGATATGAATTAACCAATAAAGTGTGATACGTGAAGAAAACTTAAATTTCTTGATTAAGTTATAAAAGACGCCTATGAACAAATACGCTTGTCCAAATTTGCATCAGTACTAAAATGAGTATATATATAGGTATATAATGGTATATACCAAGCCTTTTCCTCTTTTCAAGTAGAAGGTGGCTAGCATCATTTACATGATACTTTACAGGGAATGCACATGATAGGGGTTCCCCAGGCCCCTAGTCACACCCGAGCTTTAGGCCTCATTTTTCTCTCGTTTAGTGCTCAGGTAACATTCCTTGAGGACAGTGACCATACTGCAGGCAACGACCCTGATTTGCCGCATCAGCGTTTTTCACGCCAACTGCCGGTCACAAGGATCGAACCTGGGCATGAAGCATAGAACGCAAGCGCTCTATACACTCGGCCACTGCGAGGCCGAGATACACCAAAATGAGAACTAGTGAAAAGTTCACTGAAAAACAAGGCATGGTCAAAATTTAAAAAAATGCCGCAGTTAAACTCAAACAATGAAAGCGTACTTTTCGCTTCAACCTCGATGTTGCAGTTAAAAGATTTTGATTATAAATTTGAAACAAACTAAGGAACTGTTCATAATGATTAGTAAATACGATGATAGTTTCTGGTGCTTCCTTACAGAGCAAAATTTACATCAGAGCTCAAACGACCAATCGCTCTTAGCGTATCTGAATACCATCACAGCTCACATGAAATAATTCAGATTGGTCTTGGTACACCAAATTCGTTTTCGCGAAAAGAATTTTGCACTTACCATGTCGCTGAACTTGTTGACCCTTTGCTTATACGTCACCTCTCCGCGAGCGAAGGCTTCGTTGTGCTTTGAAATTTTTAGTTGGTTTTCAAGGAAAATGTCGAAGCGAGCGTTATCCTCGGTGCTGTTGTACGCATTGGTTTTGTTGTGGGTGATCTGAAAAGTTTTAGCGTAGTTAGTGTATGACTCACTCAATTTTAAGTTTCAAAATTTCTTTTAGCAAAGCTGTGTCATACATAACGTTAAGGAAACATTTTGACACTGTAACCCAAAGTTAACTGCTATAGTGGACTGAATTAAACGAATGTTCCAACAAATTGAGCCGCAGGTTTTCTCAATAGCTTGAAGGTGAAAAATCTTCAATATTAAAATTCGAAGAAGGTTTGAATTTGAGAACATGCAAGGATTCTTTTATTTGATTTTATCAATGGCAGTTTATAAATTTGTGCAATATACGAAGACTGTTTGGGTCTATAACAAAGACGATTGGAATTGACAGTGGAACGTTGAAATTTGGAAGTATTTAGTCGTTGCCTAAGAGTCAAATTAATAACGGTTATTTAATGATAACATCTTCGTGTGATGATGTGAAACTTCTGAAATGACGGATGACATTGGCTCTGTCTTGATCAATGATCACTGACAGCAATATTGTTTCGAGAAGATAATTGATTTGCCGATATAATTTTTTTGGAAATTTTGAATCCCGGATCATTGTCGTTTGAATTGACCAATGTTTTTAATAATTCACAATTTTTGCTCATATTTCTGAAAATTATCCCCAGAACTTCAGGAGTTTTCATTCAATTATTCCGCACTAATCAGGCGTTGGTCGACCGAACAAAATTTAGGAAATGACTTTCAGTTTCTTCCATTCAGCTTTGCTAATAATGAAAACTAGGTCCATTAAACGCGTAAGAACAGAATTACAGAGTAACTTAGTAATAACAATTGTGATGAAAAAAGGAAGTTAATTTGACTGAGATCATAATACAGACTCTAATTCAAATGTTATCAACAGTTAACCGCCATGATTTCAATCCCACCTTGAAGTTCAAGTACTGCTGGTCGAGGATACGCCGGTGAATGGGCGCCCCTGCTGCGGCCGCAACCACCGCCAGTAGGACACCGATACACTTGGGGAATGCCTGGGTGACAAAACCAATAACATTTAGCACCAAGTACATCACTACTTTACAGGAAACGCTTGAACATCTATACACAGAACTTAGATGAAAATTGAACATTTGAAATTTTCAGTGTACATCATCTAAAAAGAATGATTTCCTAAAATATGTTGCTGAATTCATCCCTTAATTTTAGATTACATGCAGAGAAGTTATTGTACATCCAGTTAGAGAGGAAATTCAATCTAAAGACCAAACCAGCTTATTTCATTAACAAACTCATAAGTAGTATGAAAAACATTTGAATGATGAATGATAGTTTAGTACTGTGATCCATGGGTACGTTTGATTTCTAACCTCTCCTGAACTGAAGAACTTACCATGTTTGGTAGGTCACTTCAGAGCTGAATGCTGGTCACCACTGGTTTCCTCTACCCGAACGCGCCCTTAAATATCGAATGGAATCGCTGCTTATCATGATAATAAACATTATATCACAGCTGAGGCTTCTGTTATCGAAATTTTGTTTATATCGATGCCAGTGGGACAATATCTGAAAAAGATTGCTTTGAATTCGAAGCCTCGATATTTGACCCAAGAAAACAGCGTAGCTGGGAACGCGTATCCGTGTCCGGACAGCGAGAATGGCTCTGCTCTCATTTTCTTGTTAAATGGAATCAGGAACCACTGCCATGGTAGACGAAACAAGGTAGCAGCAAACCAGTCTTTTATAAAATCGAGTGGTGTGTAGGAGACGTCATGACATCGCACTAATAGCAACGCTTAGATTGCATCTGGCAACACTGCTAACCCGAAATCTGGCATCACTGTTACCGTTACTGGTACGACAATCTTGAATCAAACGAAGTGTTGACGAGTCGAGTCAAGTGCAACGTCGCCGCTTAACGTTAAATTAAATAAGTGTTCCTTAATTTAATATCAGAACAATTCTATAAATCTACCCAAGATATTTCAATTTCCTAGTTTTAATTTGAAAGAATGGGTTGCGCCAAGCTGAAATGTCAAGTCAAAAAATTTTAATAAGTCTCATTTATGTTAACAGCAGCCATTTCAAAAAGACAGACTACCGAAGGATCCTATCGGCATTTAAGACGCACATTTCAATGAAAAGTGGTGTTGTGCTGTTGTTTTGCGATCACAGGGGTTTGGACCTGGAAGGTAAGAAATTGAACTTTGAATATTATTTGAATTTAATTCTAAAAGGATGGCTCATAACTGATTTTTTCACTTGATGAAGTTGCATCTCTCTAGCCTATCAAAGCTTTGAAACTAGTTAGAACATATCAAATACAGTTGATAGTGTTAGAACAGTTCATATTTGATATGCTAGTTCCATGGATAATGCTGTTGACTCGCCTGAAATTAAAAATACTGAGGAAATACATAAAATAGGAATATCATGTGCTACAGTTGAATGTTGATTAATGACATACTGCTTGTTTTTGCATTTTTTTGAATAACTTGGAGTTTTTCATTCGATAAAGGTATCCTAAATCTTGTGGTAGGGTGCTATCAGTTTCAATTCTTATCAAAATTTCTGTGTGTAAATTAATCTGGAAGTAGGATGTGATATCAAATTTTACCACGTTTACAACAAAAAAAAAACTTCACTGGCATTGTTGAAAAAATTTGATCTGCGCATAATGTTGAAATTAGCTAGTAAGCTTAGAATCTACAGTTCTCAGCATGAAAGCTAGTTTGGACTGCCAGACTGTAAAACTTGTGTTCAATATTTTAGATGCATCTTCACAATAGCTCTCATTTGCTCGCTGAAGGGACGTCTTAAAAATCAAGGAAATACAGTATCAGTTGCAATAAACAAATCTAGAATGAATGGAAAGGACGATGATCATTATCTTCACGGGACTTGCCTAAATATTTTATAAAAGATGGTAAAGCTCCTCTTGTGTCACTGAATAAGACCACCACCGTATAACTACGACCGTACGGAAACACTCTGATGTTGTCTACAGGACGGTGCACCTTCAAACATAGGCATGTCGTTTTCCGCAAAGACGATTAAAAAGCATATGAGATTCTCTAACGAAATTCCGCGCTCGGAAAAGATTGAGTATTCATTCCTCTAGCACGTGAAATTTAAGAAATAGCAAGTTTATCCCACGCCGTTTACCCCTAACAGAAAAACGAAATGTAGAGCTGTCATTTTAGTTTAGTGAAACTCATTATTTGTTTCCCAGCATTTTCTCCATTCCACTGCAAGATTCATGTACAACAACTCTGCTAGTGTTAACCTAATGTCCAACGCACTGCAGGAGTGCTACTGTACAGTTAACTTTATAAGCTCATGAATGGCAGAAAAACACGGCAGGTCCAAAAAATTCGAATTGAAATGAGATAAAAAACCAAAATTAAGCGTAACGAAAAAATTCTAAATCACATTTTTTTTCACTACATGAGGTAGGAAGGCAGACCTAAGCTGTGAAATATTTATTAGGGGCAACAGATGGATTTATAAAACATCACAAAAAATAAAAACGAGAAGCGACGACGATACTAATAAATTAAACAGCTAACTTCACTAATTGTGGTATTCTCTCTTCTTTGTTGAAACAAGCGGAAGTGGTTCTTGGACTATTGAGAACACTGGATATCGAATACTACTGAGAATAACAGAGATACATGAAAACGTACAAATCTATTTTTGCTTCCATGCCCTGAAATTGACCTTTGAATATAAATGAATGCATGGAAATATTAAATTACGCAATTAAGTATAACCACACTCATACTCTGCCAGTAATTGGAACTAATGGATATGTTGATATAAATCACTGGTAATTTTTTCACTAGTTAAGTTTTTCGGTGAACATATAAACGTATTAAGAAATTAGTGCGGTTTGAAAAATTCTCGTTTTAGCGAGGCTGGAAGATAGTAGCAGTAATTGCCTGGTCAGCAAATTTACAGTTCGCCAAAATTTCGCCAGAACGCACGACAACTTTCTATCTTTTTGCTTATTTCATAGAAATGAATGCTCATATGATCCATGGCTTTATATTAAGTGTGTGTTATCATCAACGAAAAAAAGATACAATAATTTATACCTGAAATAAAGATCAAAAATGATTAAAACGGAAAATGTGAAAATCGAATCATGATCCAAGAATGCTATTTGAGTTTTCCATTTTATTGGCAATGCGTTCAAGAAAACACTGTTGGTGGGATATCATAAGTTCCATCGAAGACTTGTGACATGGTAATTAAAACGTTGGTATTTCAGCTCCCAAACAGTAGTGGCCCAATTGGGTTTCAATAATTTTCAAGCTCATCATCGGTTTCAGGCCGAGAATTACAAAATTACTAAAATGGAGTATAAAAAATCCATTTATTTTTTCGAATATTTTAGCTATCTTCTTTTAAAGTGCTATTTGTTTAAAAAAATTTAAACATCTGAGCAAGAGAAAAAAGTTGCCGGAATATAAAAAATCGAAGTTGTGAACATGTTCAAAAAGTGCGTTTATGTTATCGTTAAGCATAGAGCTGCGCAGAAAAATCTTGGGATGTAGCTACTCAATTTGTAACTAAAAATTTGCATACTGTTGATGCTCGCTTTAACATTAGCAGAGAAAGCAACGAAGAAGCTCGTAGCGACGAGTACTGTGGAGAGATGTACGTAGGTTCTGTAGAGCTTGTGATGTAAACGATGTTTGAAGCAATTTAAGAGTAGCTTCTCTCTCATAGAGCGTAGTGTCTACTGTAGAGCGAAGGGGCGATGCTATAATGTTTTGAATGGCAAATTTACTTCAGTAAGAAAAATAATAAACTCTGAAGACGATATCGTTCATACTTTAGCACGTTGTTACATAATAACACTGATAACACTTTAAACTCAGTGATACATCTAATTCAGGGACTTCAGCTGCAGGAAAACAAAATTGCAGATTTGCTGTCGCCTGCGTTGCGCCCTGACGCCCAATGGATGAAATAAAAGTTCGTATAAATCATCGCGTTTCAAACGACCTTCAATAATTTGCGCGTAGAGGCGTGATCTCGATCTTGAAATTTGTTCGAACCTCAACCAAAGATTGCTTGAAGTTAGGTAGTTAGAAAGACATGCTATGAACGATGAATATTGGGATTACAATAAATTTCTCCAAGTGATGAAATAATTTTGCCTTCATTTCTCTTGGCTATATTTTTCCTTCGTTTTTTCTCTAATTGGAATAATCTTTTAGAAGATTTTTAATTTTATTTCTTGTGCCTTGCATATAATACAGCAAAACATGGAATTATGCAAGTGTCATACTCGAAGAAATAAATATTTTATAAAACATTTTAGGTGTGTGAATAATTTCTCTGTCAGATTTAGACCAAGAACAAACAATGGTTTTGTTCAATGCTTTTCTTTATTATGTCCCTTGTGTATGTAGGCACATAAGGAACTTGGGAACTTCAAAATAAAAACGCTAAAGGTTCGAATAGATTGGATTTCGTTAGCTAAATTAGGATTTGGTTCATTTAAATGAAATGAGTAATTAATATAGGCCAGTGACCTGCATGCAACATAAAGAACTATTTATATAATCATTAGTTATTATCACGATGTTGTTAAAAACGATGTCAACACATTTTCAGAGACAACATATATTATTAAAAATTGCTTTCAAAATTTTCAGCATTTCAGAAGGTTTTAAAGAAAAAGAAACGAAGAATGAAACAACTCTTTTGCTCGATGTTTTGTCGGGAATGTGAAACTAGAATTTATGGGTATGAAAAAACTAAAAATTAGGCCTTGAAACCAGCTAGCGAGATAGCACTTTAGAGCAAAAACTTTTCAGGTTGCGATCTTTGAATTTTCCCGCTATAATTCGATCTAGACCCCAATGCCACTAAAGCTATTATAGAGCTCACGAGTCTTTCAGCTGTAATTTCTGGGTCTTTTATTGCGTTGAATTGTAGTCCAAGATCTCCGAACGGATCCCTTGCATCCCGTACTTGATTTCTTGTGTAGGTACCCTGTATTTGATTCTTTGTGTAGGGTATTTCGCCGACGAAAAAATGAAGGCTGACTTCTGAGCAAGGTCGAGCAGATGAGCGGTAAATTCGGAGCTGCAATGCAGATACGAACGCTTAGATAAGATTGTGATCTGAGGGTAATTGGCATTCTGCAGTACATAAGAGTATTGTATGACGAGGGGCCGCGCTTTTTCATCAGTATAAAATTCCGAACATTGTAGTTCATGGTCTAAATTAGCGTTAGCATGCGTAAGTTTGATATATGCCAAAATTGTTAGAAAAATTCTAAAATGGCGATCATACTAGCTTCGTACCGTTATGCTGAATTTGAGCACTGTAATGCGAAAGGTACGGGCTGAAAATGGTCAACCAACTTCCATAATATTTCGGAAGTTTAATATCTTCATGGAAATTGCGATGAAAAGTGTGTTCTGATTTACAAAACATTGAGATGGTTATCTCAAATGTGATGCGTAAATTACTCATCATTCTTTCTAACTTGAAATCAATTAACTAGTATTCTAAATTTCCGCCGATTCTTCGCAGATGTAATTGCTTCATTGAACCTGTAGTGGGCCGTATTCTTAAGTCTGACAGAGTAGATTAAGCGACTAGGAGAATCCTAGTTCAAGCCATGGTATCATTCCCTTGTATCTTGTCCTCCCGTGCCACATCGGAACGCCCTTCAGAGGTGTGTATGATACTTGAAACTTGAACGTGGGTTGGGTCAGATAATAGGAAAATGTCTTGTCATTTGTTCATATTTTGCGACAGCTTAGTCTGATTGTGTTTTCTTCTGTTTGTCCTAGGTTGCGTGAAGGGACTGTGCTGACGTTCTCTCTCCCTAACTCTCTATAGTATATTTAGGTTAATGTTATAATTACTCTGCAATCGTGTAGCCCATTACCTCTGATACGTGGATGTTCAATAAACTAGTTATCGGTTACCTTTCTTTTGGCCTTGTGGGACTAGTGGGGTGAAGGCGGCTTTATACAAGATCAGATCTTGTTGCAGAACCCTTCGCTCAAAATGTGTCAAGTTTGCTTTTTGTTCACAGGGAGGACTAAATTGGCTGCCCATTCGGTGAGATGCTCATCTGAACACTTGCTCGATGGTGGTGCGATGATGGTGCGATGATGGTGCGATGATGGTGCGATGATGGTTCATCGATGATGGTGCGATGATGGTGCGATGATGTTTCATCGATGATGATGGTGCGATGATGATGGTCACTTGAATGGGACATTCAAACATGTGTGACCGCTGGAAGCAACCGTGCAGTGGCGCCACCGCGCTCTAATGTAATGCATAATTAAAGAAGTGGAGTTGCAGCATTGCGTTAATGTTTCGGTGCATTGGCAACATTGAGCTCCAATAATTATTGAGGCGTGGTGGCAATGCTGAGCTCCAATATTATTGAGGCGTGGTAGCAGTGCTGAGCTCCAATAATTATTGAGGCGTGGTGCAGTGCTGAGCTCCAATAATTATTGAGGCGTAGTAGCAATGCTGAGCTCCAATAATTAGTGAGGCGTGGTGGCAACACTGCACTGAAATAATTTTAGTGCGGAGTAGTGGCAACACTGCGCTGCATTAATTTAGTGAGGTGTGGTGGCTACACTGTACCAATTATTTTTGATGTGTACGTTTCAGCAGAATGCATTTTACCGCTCAACTCTTGATTCTTTCAAGAATCTTCAATTATGGCAAAAATTTTACCAAGCCCTCCAACTGCTGGCCAATTTGGGATAATACAAGACTATCATTCATCATTCAAAATGTTTTTATTGCTCCTTATGCTTCTTAGTGATGATCAAAACCATTTTTTCAGAATTTTCAACCTAAAAAATCTGCATTCAATTCGAAAAGCTCGAATTTAACATTTTGGAATCCACTCATAATCTTGAAATTTATCTTTAAAAAATTGAGTGTGGTCCAGGAACTCCCAATTCTTAATTTGAATTTTTTGTGTATTGAGTTGAATGATTATTTTTAAATTCAATTGAAAGAATTTTCGGATGTTTAAAAATAGCTTTTAGTTTTTGAATCTCAACATTGAACTCATCATTCCAGAGCACTAAAGAAGGATTTTCTCTGATCGGAAACTTATGATGCTTCATGAGTATTATAGCTGCTTTATGGTCATGTTGAAATTATGTTGTCGTCACGTTGTTAC
This sequence comes from Morinoia aosen, assembly GCA_030386875.1. Lineage (NCBI taxonomy): Eukaryota > Metazoa > Arthropoda > Malacostraca > Amphipoda > Talitridae > Morinoia > Morinoia aosen. The sequence continues at coordinate 3,844,162 of CM059560.1, forward strand.
TTCGTTTGTTCTCACGTTCTAGTCATTTTCAATTCCCGTTCTAATCATGTTTTATCTACGCTGTATCTACTTTTTCTGTTATATTCTAGTCATTTTGAAGTCAGTGTCATAGTCAGGATAATCTTAATTTTTAGTATCAATAAAGGAATTCTAAGAAATTGAACAATTTCCACCTATATGAACTGTTTCTCCTAGTAGCGAGCTTGATTAAAATTCGCAGAATATGAGTAACCTGGTCGAGAATACGGAATATCAATAGTGTAGGGTTGTGCACATCTTCATTTCAGTTCATATTTGCTAACTTTCAGATATGAGTCCCCCTTATGATTACCATCAAAATCAAACAGAGATGTAACGGGTTTGGGAAAATGAGTTTCCGGTAAATTTTGACTATTCCGTACTTTGATAAGAGGTCACCGCTATAAAAGGGAGTGGGTGCATTTGGTTCTTCACTTGAAGCCAGCAGCTGTTGTGAAACAAACCCCTAAAATGGTAAGTGCAGCCTCGTAGGAATGATTCAACGAGATTTAGAAAACATTCATGTTGACGGTTCCATGGCATTGATGGGGAATTTGGCTTACGAAGCCCTCGTACGAAATGGGAAGTTAGTATTTTCATCAGCCTGAATGTGTGCCAAGGGTGAAAAGTACTCAATCAAATTCAATGGAAGAACAATGACCATTTGAATTAAATGCTTGTTAGTCTTAATACATTTCGGCAAATGCATCTCTAAATGTATTCATTTCTCATCGTTAGACTGTCGTCATTCAAACTTTCGAGTAATTACAGACATGAAAATCCTTGAAATAATTGAACCGTGTACTTTTGGGGCACATATAGAGCTGTGTTTACTGACACGCTGTAACGTGGAAGAAAACTGAAAATGTATCTAATGAATTGAGTTTACAAAAATACACTCCGTAGTAAATTACACTTTAAATACTGTCAATACTCTTTAATTGTGATTCTTTAGACCCTGCATCATTTCGTTTGAGTGAACGAAGTAGGGCCATTCAAATAATTTCCTAATGTCCCCACGTATACTGTTTGTTTCACAACGAGAAATAAAATATTCTCCCACTAACACAATATTAGGTTGCCCAGGAAAGTAGTCATCAATGTTTTAGATGGCGTGCTAATTGTATGCAATGAGTTGTTTCTCTGTCACGCTTGTTTACTTCAAGTTAATAACATTCAAATATTATACGAAAAAATTCCATTTTCAGTAGAGCATATTTAAACCCAAATTTCTTAGGTTCTTTTATCCCACTACTTCATTAGGTTGCTTCAAAAATGGCATTTCATTTTTTTCTCAAATGGAAACCATCATGAAGAAACCTGCTGACCTGCATTGACGTTTATCACAGGGTTATCTCAAACTCCTCGAAATAAGCAACACGTTTGTTGTTGGAGCCATTAATGTTGTATTCTATCGTAGACTTGCTACCTACACCGAATTACCGAACTACATTTCATACATTACATCAAATTACTAAATACATTTCATACATTAAATCAAATTACTAAATACATTTCATACATTACATCAAATTACTAAATACATTTCATACATTACATCAAATTACTAAATACATTTCATCCAAATGACCAGATTCCCAAACCAAATTTCATTCGCTACTCCGAACTACCGAACAACATTTAAATTTCTATTCTACTGGTGTGCGATTACCTTTGAATACTTACACCGAACTGAGCCCCATTTTCAAGTCAATAGCGCGTATTCTGCGTTTCAGATGTCAACGAAGGTGCTCTGCGTCCTGGTGACAGCGGCAGTGGCTGCAGCTGCCTCTCCGCTCTACCAAAACATCATCCAGCAAGAATTCCAAAATTTTAAAGTAAATTTTCTAGCTTCGGATGAATATTATTAGTTAAATAAGTTCTTAATAACTACGTTGTAGTTTACGGCCAAGATAGTTTGGTAGACAGTTGTTTGGGTGTAGCAACTTTCAATATAAAGGTTGGTTTATCACATGGCCTGTTTATCACTATCTATAAAAAAGGTAATGATTCACTAATTGTCTTGAGGCTCTATTTAACTACACTAAAAATACATTTTCATAGGTATAAATTTTATTCTCATTGATGGGATGGCTTTATTTTGATTTTTGAGTCATATCCTCTGCTTCGAGAGCGATGCTATTGAGTATCGACATCGAAAGCTGTTTTGGACAATTTGGAGTACCATATTTTGAGCGAATAAAGATAAGTTCCAATCAAATATTCTTTTCAGACAAAAGTGGTGCATTTTTAACAAACTTAGGTCCTACGCTCGTAGATTTGAATGAAATGAGTGCGATGCTTCAATAATTTTGAGCGTAAACACAAAGTGTAAAAAAAATACTCACAGACGGCAATTGTATTTCATTGCGTAAAACGCAGTGGTAAAATAGAAAATTCACATGAGCTGAACTAGAATTTAGTTCGAAGCCTGTTATTTTTGATATATATTCTCTTACTACATAGTCTAAATACAAAACTTCGAAACAGTTCGTAGAACATAGCAGCAAGCAACAATTCGGCAATTTTATTTTATTCATGTGCTTGAAAATATTTGTTTCAGATCACTCACAACAAAACATACAGCAGCAATGCTGAGGAGTTCGCTCGCTACAACATCTTCCTACAAAATAAGCTGAAAATCGCGCAGCACAACGAAGCCTTCGCTCGAGGGGAGGTGACCTACAAACTCGGAATTACGTATCACGCAGACTTGGTGAGTTGATGGTATCAGGGGGTGCATTGGCTCAGCCTTAGGAAAGATTTTCAAATAATTCACCTTTTAAAGATTTCAAATTATTTCAAATGATTTTACATCAAAGTAGACTTGACTGTGTTTCGTATTACCTTACATGGCGTAACAAAGTCGACGTAGAAGAACATTCACTGCCAGCTGTCCCGCTACGGCGACGATTGTTTGAAACTTCGGTGCCTTGCCCGATGCTTGTGATATGGGCTCACGAAATCCGAAGAGGGATGTGGATTTTAATTACTAAGTCGAATGTGAAGTGTCTTTTCAACAGATGGAGATTTTGATATTCCACAGGAATATGCTAAAAGGAATGGCCAAATACCCAAATGTGAAACTTCAAAATTCATGTACAGGAAATAAAAAGCTTATACGTTATAGGGTTCATATACGATGATGAACATAAAAAACTCCGGTAATTATCAAGTGGCCCTATAATACTGTATATCACATTCATTCGGCTCAAAAAATGTGACGAATATTTTGATAGAAAGTCACTTGAAGCTGTGAAATTTGCGCAGACTCGTGAGGAAAAGCGGATGAGGCGCGGCCTGTTCCCCAAGCCTGAGAGCAAGTGGTCGGAGGCGGCGCAACAATGTGGTGCAGAGGACGAGGGCGGCGAAGACGGCCTCCCCACCTCAGTGGACTGGCGCTTGCAGGGGGCCGTGACCCCAGTCATTAACCAGAAGCAGTGTGGAGCGTGTTATGCCCTCGCTTCGGTAAGTTAGAAAGCATCTTTGTTACGAGAATCTCTACGAGTTTGTACATTTTTCAGTTGTGTTACTTATTTGACACTGCCCGTGATGAAACCTAATTACTCGTGTAAAGTTGCGTTGATGTACTGATATTCGGGGAAATTTTTGCCTAAATTTTGATAGACCGTCGTTAATTATTTCGAGGTAAGTGTATGGCATCAGTGTTTTGAGGTTCCATCTGATGTACTGTTCATTTCACAATGTTATTTAAATGTGCTCATTTTCCTAGGTAAACTTTGCATTAGTTACGTAAATATGAGATGAAAGAATAAAGAGAGTGGGTGAATCTGAGTCGTCTTGTCTATTTACTGTCAGATTTAGCTGAAACTTTGCATTTATACGAATAAATAAATTGTAAGACTATTTTGCTCGTATGACTTTTTTGGGTAAGTGCCAATTTTAGTTTTTGAGGGAAAATTTTCAAATTTCTATTTCTCCGACATTTTCTGACCGATTTTCACTATAGAGCTTGAAAAATGAAGAGAAAAGTGTTATCTATAAAACTGTGATCTATCCCATTTGAATTTTGTTACGAGTTTTTAAAGAATTGGAGAAATATGAATTTTTGTTTGTTTTTACAAAGATTTTTTAAAAATCTTGAAAAAATTATTAAAAAATTAATTTTTAAAATACTCTGATTTTACTTACATAGCTAACACCTTTCTATTCATTTTTCAAGTTAAATGGTGAAAATCGGTTGAAAATTTCCGGAGAAATAAAGATTTGAAGTTGGTACATAGAGCAAAAATTGAATTAAGAGAAAAAGCTTGATAGCGTATATAGGGTTTTTGCCTGCTCAGCTGTAGTAGACAAATAAACATACTTACAAAGCAGTGAAGCATATCGTTAGATTGAGAAAAAAAATTCCATAAAACATGAACAATAAACAGAGAATCGAACCACCTACACCGATTTTCACTACGCGCTCCACTTAACATAATGTCAATTATCATCGTTATGATGAGCAGGGACGAGATGACGTTATGTCATCCCTTCAATTACATTATGGCGCCTAAATCATCGTTTAAATTCATCTTCCGTTCTATCCAGCTCACATATTTAGTTAATCTTAAATAGAAACAAAAATTGACTGTTTATTTCCTTTCATCCTGAGTCCTAACATGAAAATCTGTTAGCTTAAATTACTTTTTTTCGAACGGTGAAATTTTGTTATTTTTTAAATTATAAATTTTGAAATTATATTTCCAATAGGGCGATTCTTCGAGAATCTTATTCGTAGAATAAAAAGAAAAACCAGAGTAAAAACGAACATTACATTTATTGCAAACGTTTCGGAATTACTATATTCATATTTACTCATAAACCTAACCTCAACAAAGACATTAGTGCCGTGAAGTTATCAATTGCCCCCACCTACTGACGTAATTCTGTGTGTATGTGTGTGTGTTTGTGTGTGTTTGTGTGTGTGTGTGAATGCATAGAGTGTTTCGTTGTTGTTTCTGAATTAGCGTGTACATGTGTTTTTGTGTGAATTAAGCGTATGCTATTGTTTGAGTATGAATGAACAAATTAAGTTTTTTAGTAATTTAGAGAATTATGTGGAATAATATGATTTTTGTGTTTAGAATAGACAATTTTTTTTTCTCTCCTGTTCCAGCACTGATGATGGAATTTTAATTCCGAAACGTTTGCAATAAATGTAATGTTCGTTTTTACTCTGGTTCTTCTCTTTATTCTATAAATTTTGATTATTAAACAATTTCAATTGAACACTCGTAACTCAAAATGAGCTCGAAGTCGTGCTACGATTTGTCATGATTATATTTAGGAATCATAATTCATGATTTACTATTCATGCTAGTGTGGGAATTGTGGGAAACAGGTTTTTCAATACTATCGGCACAAAAGTTCTTTGCAAAAAGACTTTTCATTCAGGCCCACTCATGAAATGCAAAGTAAAATTTTACGAAGCGTTGAATAAATTTTTGCGAAAAATTCTAGATCAGGGCTGTAGATAGACAGAACTCATCAAAGATATCTCTATTTATCGCTCCATTGTACTGTAATATTGTGTTCTAGCATTGTTCTTCAGCGTCTTAACCATAATAAAAATAGAGTGAATTGCTAACTCAATGGAGAAAAGAGTTCCCTCTCTAACTTCTTGAGCCCGATTTCCATGATCAGAATGGCTGTACAGACTCGAGTGAAAATATCGCTAGGACTGCGCAGGAATCGAACTCGGGTCTTTTTTCCACAGTGTGACGTTTGAACCATCTATCGCACGCAGAAAAGAGAAGGAAGACGGTAATGAAGATGGAGCGAGGAAAGAGTAAAATACAATGAAAATAATGAAGATGGAGCGAGGAAAGAGTAAAATACAATGAAAATTAGAAATAATTTTTTCGAAAAATTTCAGGTTGGAGCCTTGGAAGGACAGAACTTCATGAAGACTGGGACGCTGGTGCCTTTGTCAGTCCAACAGGTGGTTGATTGCACAGAGTCTAATGGCCAATGCGCGGGCGGCCTCCCTGAATTGGTCTACGAAAATCTTCAGAGAATTGGAGGCATCGCTACTGAAGAAGAGTACAGCTACAACGCTCGAGTAATTATTATGTTCTATATCTATGAAGATACCGACTGAAGTCACCACATGACTTTCGAAGTATCATGTTTCCAAATAGTGAGAAATAGTCTAAGCTTTTGTTATATGATATGTAGCGAAATATCAGCAATTATAATACCCAGCATACATTGTTGTTCCATCCCAATACAAGTAAACTAGAAATAAACTAGCTTCAATATTCTTTTAGCGAGGCAAGAGTTGACTAGGTAGAAATCCAGGAGAGGAAAATTCTTAGTGCATGAACAACCTTACACGTTCATTGCGTATCCGCGGTTGTCAACGGTTGGTTTGGTAAGGTTGCAAGTAGCAGAATAGGGAAATCAACTTTACTGCTCGAATACATATTTTTCTTACTAAAAACTATGAATATCGCTTATAAGAAATTTATTTAAAAGGTCCCCAAACATATGAAATGTTATTCATTTATACTGGTAGGTGGACATGTAATTTAATTATTTGTACACATATGGTACAATATGCGGGGAACGTGGTAATCACTATTTTAGAAAATGAGTGTTTCATTTGTTCAACATTGTCGATGCTCTCTTCGTTCTTACAGCCCTCGTCTTGCAAATTCGTGTCCCCTGGCGAAGGTCCTACCGTCAACGGCTATCGATCCTTCGAAAAAACTGACAAGGCTCTGAAAAAAGCGGTCGCTACTCACGGGCCCATTTCGGTTTCAATTTCGATTTTTGATGACTTCGATAACTACGCTGAAGGTAAGCTTTGACATGACACACGAGCAGTTCACGCCAAAGAACGCAGTATGGTAATAAAGTCACAGAAACTACAACGTTAGTTAATAAAAACACAAAGGTTGCTACTCTTAAAGTCAACATTGTTAAAATTATTTATTGCTATCGGATTTTAAAAGGTAAACGTTTCGAGCCCCAGGCCCTTTCGAGCATTTTTTGAAATCCGATAGCAATATATAATTTCAACAATGTTGACTTTGAGAGAAGCAACCTTGGTGTTTTTATTTACGATTCGTCTGCGTAAGAATTCAGTTCATAATGTTCTTCTACTACGTTAGATATTGCACGCACAGCTATCTGATTTTCTGCTAAGTAAAGAAACTTGTTCTAGCTATTTAAAATATGCGAATGTTGTGTACTGCTGTCCGTGTCTGGTCAGCTGTAACAAGAGCTACGGAAGAAAAAGACCTTGCAGATAGATGGCACATCATGATAGGTTGCATGATGATCATATGGCTAGAGTGTTTTCATGGATGGGTTGTCATAAGATAGATAAGTGAGAAAAAAATCCCATTATCTTCCGGGATTTAATAAGCAAAGGATTGGAAGGCTGGAAAGAAGTTTAAGTATATATGTACAGTATGTTGTAAAATCTGTTCGCAAGCCCTCATGATTTACGAGACGATAACGCATTTTGACGAGCATTTTGGCATAAATATGTTTTTAATTAAGATTGCTGTGAAGATCCTAATTTTGAGATTTTATTATGATCCTAGTCATAGGTAATTCAAATTATTACTTTTTTCAACAGTGGTATATATACGTATATATTCAAACGACGTGCGCATGATCGCGCTTTTCATTATACTCATTGATGAAAAAATATATTTTCCATGTTGTCGGGTAGTACCTTGGAATAAAGTTCTGTCTTCTAGCTCTGATTTCAACAAATTTGACTGTTGAGTCCAACTAGTTATGAAATTTATATTTTTCTGTTTTGAGGTTTTTTAATTGCACAAGACAACTGCTCGCAGCTCTTACGAATGTCACAAACTAGCAACGAGTGAACGAGAAAAATTTGTAGTTCATAGTAAAGTACAATTTAAAGAGTTTAACGGACACTTAACAGCTTGATTCAAAAAATAGATACAATATACCTAAAATAAAGGGAATATTTGTCAATACAATGAAATGAGTCACGAACGCAGTGCACGTGACACAAAATATAACCGATTGCGGGAATTACAAACTCACAAGAATATTTTGTTGTAAGCCTTTCTTTGCTCCATCAGAGTGATGAACAAAACATTATTACATTTGATGGTGGTGTCGAGCAGGTTCTGGTCATGCATACATACTGCTATAATATTATCAATCCGAAATGATGAGTCACAGTTTGATAGTTATATTGTAAACTGTTTTTTCTATACGACTCGAGAACGATAAAATTTTCTGTCCAATGTCAAGAGAGAGGGATAACTCGTGAAGGTCAATACTTCGTTTACACTTTTGACCTCAAAGCTAGAACAAAAAGTGGATTACTGCGTTTGTTTTGCTTCTGGTCTAGGAAAAAAAATCACAAGATTTTAGGAGAATAAGGTTAGCAGAGAAATAACTTTATAAGAAGCAAAATAGGAGTCATGGAGACCTTCTCCAGGGAGTTGCGTGACCTGTTCTGCCGAGTTCTCTCTGGCACCATTGGCCGCTGTGTCCTAATGACGATTAGCAAACTTAGATAGGCGAATGAACGTTAGCTGAAACTACTGTAGGCTTTTCCTGTAACTTCTGTGACTCCTGAATTTGATGGAATTTGTAATGCACTTTGGGTTTGACTCGTGACCATTTAAGAAAATATTTGCTTCAAAATGTGAGCAAGATCGTATAATTTTTATTCAATTCATTCACTTCAGACAAAAATAGATGAAAATTGTTCCTAAACTGCAGCGCATCATTTTCATTTATTGAAATACTACACGATCCATCACAATGTTTCTCGGTTATAACCGCTTGCACAATTTAACGCGAAATTCATTTTGCATAAAATATCTCAATTTTTATATTACGTTGATTTCAAATGTTTCAAAAAACGCCAGCTTTACGTTCGTCCTAACTCCAGCTGCTCATCTCTATTAATAAGTTTCCAATTACGATCAAAACACTAGCGTTGCTTTGCTAACAGGAGTCTACAGCTGCACCGAGAGCGCTAGGCTAAGCCACGCCGTTCTGCTCGTGGGGTACGGCACGGACGACAAGTTCGGCGACTACTGGCTGGTGAAGAACTCCTGGGGTGCGGACTGGGGCGAGGAGGGATACGTTAGGATTGCCAGGAACAAGGGAGTGGGAGGGTGTGGTATTTTACAGGAAACCTTGATTCCTCTCATCTAGAATGAGGTCTCCATGACCGGTCAAAATAGCGTTAATTGAAGAGAACGAGAGCATAAAGGTTCGATGAAGGGAATTATTCGAGGTGCTGGTAAATTTATTTTATGATATTCTAGAAACAGAATAAGATCGCAGCGTTAAATTTGGAGGGAAATTGATGTTCCGTTCTTCCATTAGGAGCTGATATCAGTGGTTGTGCAGCATCAACTATGGAACAATTTTTGAGTTACCGCCGAATCTATTTTTACTTCCGTTACTGCCTCGTGTTTAGTTGTGGGAAAGCAAGGATTTTTTAGCATTATACATAGGTTTTTTCCTTGTTATCTGTGTTAAGGTTTGAATTTAATAAACTGTTCATTGCTTCACTGTGAATTATTTGATTTTTATTCCCGCTGTTTCGCAAATTTATGGTCAAATTTCCTTCCAGAATTTGTAGAGTTACATGCTTGTTTCAAAGTATGTCGAATATTTTCTTTTCATAACTGGACATGAAAGAAAAAAAAACATTTTTCACTCAGCGTGTCGTGATGTATGTCATCAGAGAAAAATTCAATCATGCTGGGAGCCTCAGTGTCTCGAACTACAGTATCGAAATGATCACATCTTTCTAATTCTACACTGCATTTTTAAAACAACTAGAGCACCGCTCCAATATCACTTCGTTGTTGACTTTCAGACGATTTCATGAGAGATCATCTGTCATATGATTTAACATTACCTTGTTCTAACAAATATAATTGAATTGAAAGTGGAGACAAACAGGATATGTGAAAGTCAGTCAGGAATTCTCAGCACAAATTATTGTTTTGATCAATTTATTACCGAAACGTAGGCCTCAGCATCGGGTTTACTGCAAATTCTACGAGCGCTGACATATGGTTCACATCCCTCACACAGTGGAGGTGTGATGTGGTTAAAGATGTGAATAAAATGAGGTCTACGTTAAAGATTACAATTTTCAGACAGTTCGCTCAAATTCCGATTATCTGGTTAATTCAATTCAAAATATGATGCTTCAAGAGGAGAATCGAGGTCACACACATTCAGATCTAACCTGTCTTCAACATAGGGTGTTCTTGAAGCAAGTAGGATAAAAATATTTGCAAAAACGAACGTAATTTTGCAGCTTACATTTTTCACAGGTATCAAAACTCAAAAGTCTTTTTTATAACATATCTGGCCGCAACAAAACTATTTTTCAAGCCATTTCATCGACTAAAGAGGACTTTCAGAGATTCGAGACTTTTCTAAAGGTGACACGTGTGTGTTCATTCTAGAGAGCAAAATTCTCATGAGTGGTCAGCTTAAAGCGGATTCAGTCTTGAATGGATTTCGGATTGGATTCTGTCCGATTCTATGGCTGCGAAGTTATTCAAGCATTAACATACATTCCGTTACTCGCAACAAACAAAGGCCAAAACTAATTAAATTCACAATATGTTGAGCGACGATGGTTTCGTTCAGACTTTTTCTCAAGGTAGCTCTTTTAATTACTTCGGAAATTAAGCTTGCCTTATTAAACGTGTATTTACTACATAATTTCAAGTCGTTCTAAACCCGTAATTTTGATGTCAAATCAAGGATATCCGAATGGTGCGGAAGTCCACTGACGAAAAAAAATTTAAAAAGGAGTCAATTCAGAAAAATATTGAGCGTAAAGCATTGTATTTCATTTACTATATTTTGCATGACATTTGGTTGATCATTTCAAGTGAATACGAGCGTTTTCGTGGTGAGATATGATAATTATTTTTTGCTTTTGAATCGAATTCATGCCTAGGGATTTTTCCAAATGGCAAAGTTGGTTACAGTAAACATTGGCATTTATTGTATGACAATTATCCTCCAGGTGGTAATGGAAAGCTCATACAACAAACTACTATGCACTGCACATTTTTCGCGCTCACGATTGCTGAGCATGTTCGTTTTCATGACTAATCAACAAGTGGAAACGTGCCACGTTTTGGAAAAGAATCCGCTTTTGCCTTAAGGAGGATGTGTTCTCCAAAATGGGGCGAGAAATCGTCTCACAACAAGCTACATTCTGCCTCAGATTGTACAGGAGTTTTCATCGTGGACTTACACGCACATTTACCCAAGTTCAACGTGTCTTAACAAAGGACGTGGGACGTGAAGCCGTTGACTTGCATGGGGTCATTTATAGGCCGAAAAAAGCGACTGCAGCAGTCCATTCAGTAGTGTATCATCAAAAATTGACTTTTTTAGGTTCTTTCTGGCGTAACTGGCTCAAGGGCTAATAGACTCAATGTTAGGCAAATTGATAGATTTTTGGGGAGTTAAAAAATAGTCCACCCTACCTTTTAATTTATTTTTTCAAATATTCTAGGTAAGCTATCCTGAGAAAAAGCCTAAATGAAACAATGTAAACTCTGCTGAATCCAAATATCAGAAAAATTCTTAATTCATAATACTCGATAAGTGTTCTCGTCTCTCTTCCTCCATCAGAGTATTGCAGATGTTGTGAAATTTCTTCCATCCAATACTCCGAACAAAAATTAAATCCCGAACAAAAATTGAAGATGTCTTAGTTAGTTGCTGCTCATCTAACCTGGGGTTTTCAGAAAGCTCTCAGTTGCTGGTGCTCTGTTAAGGAATAAACTTCTCCAGCGTACAAGCAACTTTCAAACCCTAAAAGAATTCAAAGCAAACGTGTCACATCATTTCGCCTCAATGTCATTGGAAATATCATTCTACAACATTTCGTTATAAATTCAAACTAAACAATTGGCAGTTCGCCTTAAATCTGCTCACTGCCATTGTGAGGTCAGCATTTCAAACTCTGTGACGCTGAAATGCCTATACTTCTACTAGCTAATTCTTTACATTTTTTAACTATCCCTGCAACGATGATCTCGCTCTTAGCCTGTAGAGCGCAGTCAATTGTGGAATCACTATCACATTCATTTGTAATCTGTTTATAGAAACATTGTAGCCATTTCTTAGTAAATTTTTAGCCTTAATTTCAAATTTATGTCATGTACCCATGGTTGTATTTTATTTTAGGGAATACCGAGAGAGCGAGAAACCTAAAATGTTTTTTGTTGTTCATCAACTGTCACTTGATTTTTCTGAATTTTTTTATTCAAAAAATTCGAAATTAGCTCATTTGAGCCTATCATGAATTTTTTTTATTTTGTTCACTATTTTTTTCGGCTACACTCAGCAACACAGTTGTCAGTTTTGATGTAGTAAGATAAAGTGATTCATTAAAGAAACTGAAAGTCATGAGTACTATATTTGCTTAAAATCTGTGACAATTTAGCACTGAACTTTCAATCAGAAAAATCTCGGAAATTCAGAAAATAAAACTAGTACACTGGTTCCCTGTTACAAAAAGAGATCTATCGCTACCCCAATGAGCGATGCGCATTTCTGTATCGCAAAATGTAAGTAAATAAATGAAAACAAGCGTAATTTGAGCTAAGGATTCATAACCCAATCATCAATTTCATCTCGTGATGAAACAAGTTCTGAAATTTATTTTTCCTTCCATGTTAGTTTATTGTTGAAGACGTGCGGGTTGTGTACTGTTTTTTTTTTACGTGAACTAGTTTTGGCTAACCCTTTCTAACTATTTGAAGAACATTTAAGACGGTTTTCCAGCCTGTTTCACAAGAGTTTTCAAATCGTTTCTTTTTGTGTTTTAACTTATAGCGAAGAACCTCAAAGCAATTCTCCTGGAGTACCTTTATTATGTATAAGCTCTCAGTCATCTTGCCTTGGATGAAATATCCAAGAGAAAATAGTTTGATTGTTTCTCTCAGTAACATAATTTACCCCTGAAACGGCCATCGTAAACCGCGTAGGGTTTGTCTATTTATTAAGGACCTATATACTATTAAAAAATGTTAAAAACCATCATGTTGTAACATATTTCATGTTTCTACTTTCAACGAAATAAAAAGTTTTCTTTCTTTTCCTTTTTTTTTGTCGCTTGACATATTCCGATTTTTGGATCCAAGCTATGCACTAACGAAATGATGCAGAACAAAATGCAGAAGATAACACGCCTCTGTAACCACGGTTTTGTCTCTCTCGAAGTAACGAGACAATAACGCTACACTTCATGAGCGTCCGGTTAAGAATTATCGCTACACGGGCTACAAGATGATGCGAGTCTGTGTCCTCATTTGCACTAGAAGACAATAATTAAGGCCACTCAGAGGAGCAGCTCAAGTGTCAAGGCACAAGATGCCCAGAATAGTACCACCGATGCGCCAACTACGAAAACGTAATGAAAAATTATCGTTTGATTATTTGTATTAATTTGAGTGGTTTCAAGAGTATTTCGGAAATCTCTTAAATTTTTTGTAGTAAAACTTTTCTACTTCAGTTATAAATTAATGTTTACGAAAGGAAAGAAGAACGGGAAGAGTTGAAAAACAGAAGATCCACTCTGGTTATAACAGGGGAACTACTTCAATCACATTCTGATGAAGACTGTAGACAGACGGTGCGCGAGTTCCTGAAAGACCAAATCAACGTGAACCTTATTAACTCTGACATCACTACAGCGAATAGGCTGGGAAAAACACCTGCACCCGGAAACGTCGATAGGAGAAACATTACTTTTGAGCTACGACAATACGAAAAGAAACAAGAAGTTTTGTCAGCCTGCCGTGTAACTAAACCGAAATTCTACGTAAACGAATACATCATCCCTTCGCGAGCAAATATTATGTACACTCTGAGATTGGCCAAACGAAAATTTGCGGACAAAATAGGCCTCGCAAGATCTCTGGATGGCAATATCAACGTCTACTCTCCAAGGATACCTGGACAAGCTACTCTGAGACCTGTAACTATCAACACACCTGAAGCCCTTGACCAGTACTTATTGGAACATGTTGGCAAGTCCTCAGAAGAAATTATTCGTAATTAGTATATATATGGACTTATGTACTAAATTTAAAAGCATTTTGATCTCTGTTCGCACGCATGATTTCTTCTTGTTTTCTGATAGAATCGCCTTTGCCTCTTCAAGGCACCCACGCCGAACTTGCAACTTTGTTTTACTGCTCACTAAATTGTTTCTTTTTCTTATTTCCTTCTTTTTCTTATTTTTTATAGAAGGCTCACACCGAATTTTCTACTCAGACTTAAATTATATGTTACCACATGTCTCTAAACCTGAAAATAATTTAGATACTCAAGATCTTTATATTAATTAAATAACTTCGCTGCCTTCGATTCTAATCCATTTCGTCCTTTGCTACATCTTATGTGTTATGTGCAGCTACAACTGGTATGACAGCCTTGTAACTACATTATTCGCAATTTATGATCCCTAATGCTCCCACTCATGGACTGAGTTTGCGCTCTCCTTATGAAATCATACTAGATTTTAGACAATTTAGACTTATAATCTCTGTGTGTTTTAGTTTCTCTTCATTTCTTAATTTTTTTTTATAAATAGGAATGTCTTATTTTTAACTTAACTCTGTAGTCTATCATTTTCATTATTTTTACGTCACATTTTACTTACTGTTTCTTAATTGTAATGACTGACCATGTTGATATGCTCGATAATATTGATCCAGATCTCAATCATTTGAATAAACTGCATCCAAACCTAAATGAAACTGGGAATTGTAAATACCTAAATATTAAAGAATTCAATGAATCGATGAGAAAACCTGTAACGATTTCTCAATATTATGTTGGAACTGTAGGTCCATTTATCCGAAAATAGATGAAATATCTTGTACTATCACTGAGCTAAACAGCAATTTTGATGTTCTCAGTTTTACCGAAAGTTGGCTAGATGACTCAACCAAAGACCTAATTCAAATTCAGAACGATAATAGCCATCGTTCACTCCGAAATAACAGACGTGGCGGAGGCATCAATACGTACATATCTAAACGCATATCATCGAAAATCATTTTAAGTGCAACTATGAATCGTGAACATATTGAGACTCTATTTATAGAACAATCGAAAAATGGTAAACGGATTATACTTGGGACTGTATATAGGCCCCAAACAGCTTGTAACGTCTCTTTCCTGAACGAGCTTCAAAGCACAATATCTCAGTTTAACAAATCTCTATACAATGACATAAGAATTTGCGGGGATTTCAACTACGATCTTCTACAATATGAAAGCTGTGAGCAAATCTCAAACTTCATAAATGTTTTTCAGTCTAACTCCTTCCTTCCAATCATCACGAAACCTACGCGTGTTACATCTGAATCAGCTACGTTGCTCGATAATATTTTTATGTTAGATCCGACTGATTTTCTTACAGGAATAATAATTTCTGACTTATCTGACCATTTTCCGGTGTTTCTCATCAAGAAAAATGTCTATAGTCCCTGTAACAGCCCACAGGCTGAGAAATTTTCATATCGTTGTGTAAACGAATATAACTCGGGAACGATGCAAAACTGTTCTAGAAGAATTAATGCCATCATTGGACATCTATGAACTGGATAATCATGCAATTAACATTGATCAAGCAATACTAAATCTAACTGAAATTATAACGACCGCATACAACCAGTGTTGTCCAATAATCACCCGCACAATTACGCCGAAAAATAGACAAAAGCCTTGGATTACTGAAGATATCGTGATCAATATAAAGAAACGTCAAGCTTATCTAGCCGTACTATACGAAGAACGAATATCTAGAGTAACATATAACAGATTCAGGAATCATGTGACAAATCAAATACGAACATCGAAACAAAACTACTTTACGCGTAAATTTACTGAATACAAAACTGATATTAAAAAACTTGGCGCCTGCTAAATTCATGCTATAGACCGAACAATAATGCTATAAAAACAATTTAGTCCATCATTCTCGAAAATGTAAAATATCACGACAAACAAGATATTGCAACCGTGTTTAACAACTTTTTTTATAAATATAGGGAAAAATACCGCCGATAGTGTCGTTAGTGAACCTACAGACCACATGCAATACATGGACCATGTCCGTGAACACAACTCTTTCTTTTTCACGCCATCTAATCCTTCCGATGTAATTACGTGCATAAACAACTTGAAAAACAAATCAAATGGACTAAATACATTCTCAGCTAAAGTTATTAAGGCTATAGCTGATATAATAGCACCGTGCATGTCTAATATTATCAATCATTCACTTTCTCAAGGTATCTTCCCCAACTCTCTCAAAACTGCCAGAGTGACCCCTATTTTTAAAAATGGTGATAAAAATTGCATTAATAATTATAGTCCTATCTCTGTACTGCCAATTATTAGCAAAATATTTGAAAAAATTGTGTATAAAAGAGTTTATTCGTATTTTAAACAAAATTCTTTTCTCTACGACAAACAATACGGTTTCCGTTCTAAAAAATTAACGACACAAGCTATTTTAATCATTTACAGTGTGGTAGTTCTGGCAGTCGGGGTCGCGGAATTTTCTATTATACCCCGGGCTGCGCGACCCCCACTTCACCAGCCTAGCCAACGTAAAGCACGGGTCGTAGCGCTGCTATCTTATTTTCAATGCACTCAAAGTTCAGTCCGACCTTACTGACCTATCTCGGGAGCATCCAAGGCTCGACTCAGCCAACAACTTCAGGAACGTCCCAGGCTTCGGTACAGTCGCCGACCAATAGGTCTACCAAAACACCTCTGAGCACAAATTACGACCGAACTTCCCTTGACAACTGGCACCTGTTCCTGGTAATTTTCAGACCCAAACTTGTGGCGCTATTCTCAAGCCGGTCTCCATGGAAAACAACAAAATGCGAAACTTACGTTTATTGGTATCCACATTCAGGATATTGCACTTTAAAACATACCACTTACGATAAAACCGGCCGGCATGACTATGCTACATGAAACTATACAATCCTGCTTTACACATCGGCGACTATCTAATGGTGGAGTCTTCTAGCACAGGACGTTGGCCTTTATTAACTTGTCCTTGCTCAGACCCACCATATCACGCACAACGTAGTCACCGACGAAAGTATACACGGAGGAGTACAAAGATAGCCAAGCCGACCTCTACAGGCTCCAAAAACTAACTCTCCTAACCTATCCTCGGCAACCCTCCACATGCTCTCGCTATTACGCGTAACAGGTCGCGCGTGGATGTTACTTTCCAGAGTATACAAAAACGCAACTACACAATAGTAGCACACTACTATAACAGTACCTCTACTCTAATATAGATGAAGGAAAGCTTGTTTTCTCCGTGTTTCTTGACTTTCGAAAAGCATTCGATTGTGTGGACCATAACACATTACTCTCGAAACTACACTGTTATAGCATTCGAGGAATCGCCCATGATTGGTTCAAATCATACCTAACAAGCCGGAAACAATACGTTGTCATTGACAATGCAAAATCAGACCCACAGAAAATTAGCCATGGAGTTCCACAAGGATCTGTCCTTGGGCCTCTCCTATTTCTGATATTTATAAATGATATTATCAAATCTACATCATTTTTCAATTTAATACTTTTTGTCGATGACAGCACGCTTTCTGAGGTCCTTCCGAACCAAAATCCCGCTATGATTGCGGAGAGTATAAATAATGAACTCCATAAGGTTTCATTATGGCTTAAAGCTAATAAAATAAGCCTCAACATCGATAAAACAAAATATATTACATTCTCATACAAGAAAAATATATCTCTCCCATGCATAAAAATTGGCGAAGGTGAAATCGAAGAAACCAACTCATGCAAGTTTCTGGGTATCATAATAGATAAACATCTGACCTTTAACGAGCACATCGCTCATATTAGTTCTAAATTATCAAAATCCATCGGAATCCTGAATAAAGTTAAAAATTACATGCCTGAAACAGCTTCACGAATGCTCTACCGAACGTTATTTCACCATACTTGCAATACGGAATAGAAGCATGGCACGGAACTGATAAAATAAAACCAATAAAATTTTTACTCTGCAAAAAAGAGCCATCTAGCCATCTAGTAAAGAATCTAGCATATAATGCTCACACAAATGATTCATTCAATAATTTACAAATACTTAAACTTTCGGATCTCTACAAAATCTCCATTTGCAATTTCATTTACAAAACATTATCAATTGATGGTGACAATAGCCTAAAACAATTATTAACTGCGAAAACTGGTCATCACGACCATTTACCCGAAATAGAAGTAAATTCATGCTTCCTTATTATTCAAAGGCCCGGTCGCAACACAGTATCCTTTTCGTTGGAACTAAAACTTGGAACTCAATACCTGTGGAGATCCGTGATAGTAATTCTTACAAGGTATTCAAAAGAAATCTTGAGTCTCACTTCCTATCGAAATATTAGTCGTGTAAGATCACCAAGTCAAAATCTTGTCTCCTACATGACTGTTTCCAATAATGTAATATGCCATGGGTAATATCGCCGATATTCAATCGACCGGTAAATCGTTTATCGAGTGTACTGTTAATACAGTCCATATGACCTATATTGTGAAATGAAATAGCTGATATCGAGTAAATTATCTCACTGATCAGTTTAATGCGAAACTAGGTTAAATGATTTAGGTAAAACAGTATTGTAACCTTAGAATAACGTGATGGTAGGATGCCCCAGAAGTCGCTGAACTTATTCGGGCCCACAGGTAGCTATATTCAAACTTGTCCATAGTACTAGACTTAAGAAACATTCTACCTCTGTATCTCCTGTGGTAAATAAATTGTTTAAATTGTTTAAATGTTAAGTTCTATACATGAGTTGTTCTGTTTGAAGTTCGTATAAAGGTGAATGTGGGGAGCCACTTTGATTATTTTAAAAAGTTCTACGAACAAAAATTACTGAATTTGAAGTAGTAGCAAAACTGAAGGAATTCTTCGCGGTGTGGTGATAGTTAATGACACCGAGTAGGCATTAATTATAATTAATGCCTACTCGGTGTCATTAACTATATGGTATATGAGGTTATGAATTTTACTGGCTTGCCGTCGTTAAATAATTTAGAGGACTTCCATAAAAAGCCGTATTATTATTAGGTGTAATTGATGAATGAAATGGTATAAAGGTTAAATTCAATTTAATCGACTTCAAAAAAGACTGAAAAAGATAGACATCTATGGATGATTTAATAGCACAGCATGTAGAAAACGGAGAATTTTCTCTCGCATAAATTTCAATCGCTCGTATTGTTCATCCTAGACGTTGGCATTGGTGTAGTCTCAATGCCACTTCAACTTTTCAGAGAGCTCATGATATGATCGTCTGCGCTGAGCCTTATAAGTTCACAGCGCAGCAGAGCTCCTTCAAGTGCGTACGACTGCGCGTCAGTGCTGGAAGAGTGCTGTAAGGTGCTGGATAAGAGGCAGCGGGCACAGTGAGAAAGCCGTGCCTTTGGCTGTGCATTTTACCGCGTGGTGACGACTACAAGTTTGTGAAGTGCCATGCCGTGTCGTGTTCTGTTCTGTGATAAGAAACCGTGTTTGTGCTACCTCCACGGCTACTGTTGAGACCACGGCTACCTCTGCTACGGCTACTGTTGAGGTCATGGCTACCTCTGCTGCTACGGTTGCTGTTAAGGTCACGGCTACCTCTGCTGCTACCATTACTGTTTAGGTCACGGCTACCTCTGCTGCTACGGTTACTTTTGAGGTCACGGCCATATCTGCTGCTATGGTGGTACGGTTACACCGGCCGCTCCTACGTTATACGTTTTCTAAACGTAGATCTTCGTGAAGCCTGCCAGCCGGCGCGATGAGCTAAATTCATTCTGTCTGCGCTGTGAGAGGGTCTTCTCGGCACGCAGGAACCACTTCGGGACTCCTTGTAGGACGACTCTCGACGGAGGTTGGTTGGAGAGGTAGTGGGCGCTGCTAGCTTTGACCATTCGTTGGGAGGCCTTACGAGCAATTGTACATACATATACCGGGCTTATCCTCCCCATGGGAGGGTAGCCGAAAGCAGGCCACAATCACCACACTTAGTCACTAGGAGGCGAGAGAGGCAGCACTGGCCGCACCTGAACTGCCAGGATCAGCAGCAGCCCAGCACAACCACCTTCCACAGTCAGGCCCGACAGCAACAGCTGGTGTACCCCGACCGCTTCATTGAGTGCAGCCCCTCCCCCGCACATGACAGGTCAACCCCATCACACGCGGGCAGCTTCCAGTAACGCGTAAAAAATAAAAATTACCTCCTTATACACTGCCCCCACTCACTTCTGTCCGCAGCCATCCCTCTCGCCACGTCCACAGTCAGACCCCTCTCATACAAAGCACGTCGCACCCCATCCATCCAACTCATCCGTGGTCTACCTCGCGCTCGAAGACCACTCACTTCCGACATATATATCTTTTTCACCAGCCGCTCAACATTCATTCTTTCTACATGCCCAAACCATCCAAGGACTCTTTCATCCACTCGCCTACTCAACTTTTCGATAACACTTGTGGTGATCCCAGCGGCAAGCCGCGGACCTCCACAAGACCTGAGAAAAGCTGCCTCCAGACTACAACCGCATCCGTTCCAGGGCATCTCCGGACCCGAAGCGCCTAGTAAACCAAACACGGGACCTGAGAGAAGCCGCCTCGCGACTATGAGAAAAGGTGCCCGTAAGCTACAACGGCTTCCTGCCTCCAGCACCACAGGCCCACAAACTCGCGACCAATCAGGACTCACGCCCGGACTCAAGGCTTGCACTCGAGGCCTACATAAGGCGACCCCAACAAGGCTCGCACTCACTCAAGCCCTCGTCCTCGTTCAAGTCACATCTCCAGCACCAGCCTCGTGTTCCTGCATCCAGCTTCCGAGATCGACTTTGTCTCTCGCGTACCTGCACCAAGCTCCGGAGACCGGCCCTGCCTATCGACGCCCCAAGGTGTTGCAAGGTCTTAAACCTAGTAGCATCTTGACGCTTCAAGGTGTTACAAAGCCTTAAAAAAGTCACGTTGCAACGCCCCGCGCCGGCGTCGTCGGCCAAGCCGCTCTACGACATCTCTCGCCCGCTCCGGCCGGCTAGCCTCGCCGCAGCTACTTACCAGCTACCACGGTGAACCGCGTGGCGGCTGGGCCCGACCCAGCTGACTAGCCTCGTCTCGGCGCCCCGCTAGCACCAGCCGACCTGTTCGTAACAGTCGCACGACGTAGCACCAATCATCACGTCTCGCCGCTGCGTTCGTAAGTAGCGTCCTCGCGGACGTTACCAGCTATTGGTGCTTGTTTCATTCATTACGTAATTCTCGAATAGGATTGTATTTCAATCATCACGTATTAGTACTATTCTCGCATAGGATTGTGTCTCAATCATTGCGTCATTCCCGAATAGGATTGTGCTTCAATCATCACGTATTTGTGCTATTCTCGCATAGGATTGTGTTTCAATCATTACGTCATTCCCGAATAGGATTGTGCTTCAATCATCACGTATTTGTGCTATTCTCGCATAGGATTGTGTTTCAATCATTACGTCATTCCCGAATAGGATGGTGCTTCAATCATCACGTATTTGTGCTATTCTCGCATAGGGTTGTGTTTCAATCATTACGTCATTCCCGAATAGGATTGTGCTTCAATCATCACGTATTTGTGCTATTCTCGCATAGGATTGTGTTTCAATCATTACGTCATTCCCGAATAGGATTGTGCTTCAATCATCACGTATTTGTGCTATTCTCGCATAGGATTGTGTTTCAATCATTACGTCATTCCCGAATAGGATTGTGCTTCAATCATCACGTATTTGTGCTATTCTCGCATAGGATTGTGTTTCAATCATTACGTCATTCCCGAATAGGATCGTGCTTCAATCATCACGTATTTGTGCTATTCTCGCATAGGATTGTGTTTCAATCATTACGTCATTCCCGAATAGGATTGTGCTTCAATCATCACGTATTTGTGCTATTCTCGCATAGGATTGTGTTTCAATTTATGTCATTCTCGAATAGGATTGTACTTCAATCACCACATATTTGTACTATTCTCACATAGGATTGTGTTTCAATCATTACGTACGTCTCGAATAGTATTGTATTTCAACCATCACGTATTAGTGCTGTGTTCCAATCATTACGTAATTTACGAGTAACGAACAGTGCTCATAGTAGTCACCGAGGGCCCTGTGTAATGGTCCGTGTTCCGTGTACCTAACAGTCACCAATATAATTACCGTGTTACCCCCGTGTTGTCCATATCCTGCCGAATACGGTTGTACCTCAGGCACTCGCTTCGGGCTATCCTATCACGAAAAAGATAGCTCAAGGTCTGCCCGAAGCGTGTTGCAGCCTGGGGGAGAACACCACACACCCGTCTGCTCCCTAACCAACTCATTCCTGATCCTATCTCTTCTAGTTACTCCATACATGCTCCTCAAACACTTCATCTCAAACACATCAAACTTCCTCCTCTCAGCTGCTCTCAACCCCCAGGACTCTGCTCCATATGCTCCTAAAAATTGTGAGAACCCAAAAAAAATTCATACGGCAATTTGCATTTCATCGAAGTGATATTTTTACGTTCTTTTGTCAAGTTCGGCTCGTGTTCAGTTGAGATCTTCTCAATATATTCATAATGATACTACCGTAGATTTGGGTAAATTTCGCAAACCTAAAACATTCTAGGAATGTCGACCATTCTCATGAATGGAACTTACTTTTATCTTCATATATTACGTAAGTCATGCTTTGTTACTCTCCGGCTATAATGCGTGACTCCATCTCTAACAGGTTGCTGTTTCTTGGGAAACGTCGGCGTGCTTGGAAGGGGGTCGCCCTCTGTTCTCTACCTATTGAGAGCGGAACCCTCCGACCGGCTAGGGTGATGTTATATAGTGAAGTGGGCATCGTTGTGGTGTGACGCTGATTGTGTTAATAAGACTTCCGGAGGCTGAGATTTATGAGTCTCGGAAGATCTTTATGCGCTCTGCCCGGATAACTTACAGCGTTCGGGTCGCACGTCTTGATAGGGCCTCCGGCGGAAGAGCCGACGGACGCCTTGCATTTACAAGCACCGGATGGGCTTTGTTTAACCTCGGAGCTCTGCTACTCATAAGGATAGTCTGTGTATGGATAAATCAGTGCAATCCTAGAAGTCCTACTGTGCGTTTCCCTTGCCTTCAGCCTGGTATTCGGCTAGGCGAATTGAAGTTACAGTTTCTGCTAAATAACCCCCATGTCGTGCTGAAAATTGTGACACCACAGGTGACAGCTCGAGAACCCGCCAAGTTTAACCTATATAAATGAATTTTATTCCCGTGAGCTGTTATTACTGGCCCATCCTGAATTATTTTCAAGACAGCAGGCGTTTATATAGAATGTTAAAAAGGAAGAAGAACGCACGTAATGATCATTTCGGACTTTACTACGCACAAGCCTAGAACATCCTGGACCCTTTTAGAGAGATAGACACCTGACGCGAGATACGGACGCGATTATGCTGAAGAGTTTGATTTGTTCCTACGTTTGATAGAGTTTGATTTGTTTCTACGTTCTCAGCACTAGAATCACATTTCCCATGAAAAAATGGTCCACGTAACACTCTGTCTAAGAAATCTGCGCAGAAATAAATCAATTTCTTGAAGAAATCGAACGGGATTAATCTAGATTGCATTGAAAATGTTTCTGACAACATTTAAGGTTCCTTATAGTAATTCTTGAATATATGTCCTTCACTAACACCGTGACAGTCATTACACTCTTAAAAAGCAACAGCAACGCTGTAATTATTTATTTATTTAATTTGTTATTATATTGTCGATGTTTCAATGGAAAGAATAAATTGACCTTTATACTACGTGATTAAGTACTTGGGCATAAATAGATCGATCTAAACAATAAAGGGCGTACGAACACTAAATATCATTAGCCTAAACGATTATGCCCATGTATATAAATGAAACACAACTATAAAATACAGGGCTATGAGCGTTAAGTGTTTTGATCCTACTGAACGATATGCCAACTGTAAATTTGAGATCGCTGTTTATCATCACGAAATTTAAACAAAGGATTTTTGTTAACTCTGAAAAATCTAATTTTCCTAAGCTAATGTTCTTAGATGGAAAATTATCAAGCTTTATTCCTCATTCAATGCCTTAATATGCCTAGACGCAGAGCCCATCTGCTGTTGTACTGCTTCCTCATCTAAGTTACATGTCATATGAAAGGCTGTTTTTAATCTTAAAAATGTTTTTAAGATCTGAACAATTGTCCTGCTGGGGTTGGGTAAAATAAAAATTTTGCGTCAAAATATTCGTATGCTCAGTGTTTATTTATTGGATTGCTTGAGACTTAATCTTAGGGGGAGAAATGAGCTGCCGCAGTAGGTGATGAGATAATGTACAAAAACGTTATGAGCTAAAATATATTATCTTAAGCGTTAAATTTTGTACCTAAGTCCTGTACTAATATTATGCGATCTCCATTCTCTACAGAATGGGACTAGGATCGCCCCAATAATGTACCGGTAGAAAATATCAGATCTACGGCTGTAGCTAAAGTACACAATTATTTATATTTTCTTCCAAAATATCCCACGGACAACAATAATCAAACTCGAGGATGATGATGCCACAAAACATGCTCGTATTTCAAGCAACTTCACTGATGC
This sequence comes from Morinoia aosen, assembly GCA_030386875.1. NCBI lineage: Eukaryota > Metazoa > Arthropoda > Malacostraca > Amphipoda > Talitridae > Morinoia > Morinoia aosen. The sequence goes on from CM059560.1 coordinate 3,868,896, forward strand.
GTTTTGTTTGCTGCACCGTTTGCGCTCTACTCCGAAAATTGCAATAACTTCAATTTTCTTATTCTTCTATAATATTCTATGTGACGAAACATATGGAAATAAAATAAGTTGTACAAGTTTTTGTTGGTTTTATTCAATCCTCGTCAAGAGTTAATCTCTCTATGTTTAAACTAGTCTAAATTCTACCCTCGTCAATACGCCAGACCACGAAAGGTTCTGTGATCCGTTCATATATACACTGCTTTCATAAATTGAAATAGAAGAGTGTCTTATCTGGGATGAGTGATAGAATATATCGATGTGTGATGAAGAGATGCTTGTACCTCAGTTCGAAACAAGACAAATTTAACTCTTCTATTAGTATTCATCAGCAAATTTGTGTTCAAAAGTGGAGTTCAGTTCATTCTCATATTTCATTTTAATTACCATGAATGAAAATGGGTAGGAGGTTGCGGTATGAAATTTGCAATGGTTAAACTTCAGACTATGAACTACTTTACTACAGAGCACGTCGGTCGTACAAAATGATAGATTCATTTTATTGCAGCAAACACAAAACATTTAGTGTTGGAACATTTTATGACCAATAATGCAGTGCGCCTCCTTCTAGCTCCAATTACAATCTTAAGTCGACCTCGTATACTCAGCCGTGTCACAGAATTTGTTTTAAGAAAATTGTGGGAAATTTTTTAATTTTAAAACTCTTCTTTGAAAATTTAGGATGTGGATAATATACTTTTCTATCATTAGGTCATTCTTACTCCTGATCAACGTTCAGTAGCAATAGTTTCTCGTCTGGAGACACAAAATCTGAGAGCTAACCTTCATAGGACTGGTTCACAGGAACGTTGCCTCACCCAGTCGTTTTTGTTCATTTGGAGGTATACGAGTTGATGATACTCTTGCTTCATTTATAATGAAGAATTTTTTATTTCTGCACAGGTCCTTGTAGTTTTTTCATTCATAAGTCAATGTCCGATTTTCGCACTGAGTACTTTTTAATTTTTTAAAGTTGTTTCAACATTGAGCCAACTAGCTAAGAAGGTATCATTATTTCTTGTTATTTTCTGCTGTTCAATCATCGATATATCATGACGTATTTCCCCGTTATTTTAGAAAATCCTTTGAAATTTTCAATACAACGTGTCGCGAGATACCCACTTGCTGAAAACTTCCGATGCATTACATATTAGAGCTCAATTTGAGTACTTTCCATACATGGAGCAGTATTTTCGAAGTATACCGTTCTTTATCAGTTTCTTTGAGAGATTTTGTTTGACTCTCCCATAGAAGGCTTTGTCTTGTAGAAGTGTCGTCTGACTCTCGCATCCCTATTAAAAATCGAGGACGGTGCACCGGTGGAATATGGTTGACAGGGCTTATTATCCGCGATTTATTGGTCATTCGGCCATCCGACCAATAAACAAAGGTACACCGCCCAATTTACGAGCATGTTATGATTGGCACTGCCATCCGTGGCCTCCCGTCCATACACCGTCTTTAATTCGCGGCATCTAGTAGCGATTCGAGGTTGACTTGGCCAAGGACGGCCATCTGGCTCAGAATCGCTGATACCGTGTTTTTCTGACACTTGTTTCTCATGCCCTCTCCCATTCAATAATTACTGCTCTGCATTTGTGGTTAATTCTCAATTGCATAAATTAATCCTTATCGTAGATCGTCAGTAGCTGCAGCAACTGGTTCTAAATGTGCACCCAAACCAAAAACGGTAAATATGACTCATGCTAATAGTTTACTTCCCGTTTTAAAATATGATCAACTCTATGGTCGAGTGAACCTGCATCAAATTGCCGAGGTGTATTGTGGAACGTTTCAATTATATTTAACTTGTTGGGATATAAATGCACAGGCGTAGCCATATACATTTCAACAATATCATAAAATTATTATGTATGTAACGGAGGTGAATACTGTATTTCATGCTGTGATTATACATGATGGGGTTCAACAATACATGGAGAAATATTAATTCTAAACACTTCAACTGTTTGTCGTTTCTTTTAAAATGATAAACATAATGCAATAGAGAACTAATTCTATGATCCTATCGAAAAAGCATAGTAAATATTTCTACTTGTGAATAATATTTGGTATTTGAACTTGGAATCTCGTAACAGAATTATAATTCAAGCTGCTCACTAGAACAAGAAATAACATAATAAAACGTTTAGCGGCAAAGTTTGTCAATCGTGAAGTTTAGGATGCAGTGAACAAATGAAGTATCAGAAATTTTTCTGTCATTCTCAAATCAGAGTTACTAATTCATCTTTCTTAGATATTTAGCCTAAGACAAAAACGTCCATGCCAAATATATCTCCCAATGTGGATGATGAAGTGAACGGAAAAATAAATACTTCGTTCGTTTTGAAGCTGCTCTCGATAAATTATGCATATTTTGAATTGAGATTAGTCTCATCTAAATGTCATAAATGTTTGGCAACTCTAAGCTGCAGAATAGGTTGTTTATTGGTATATAATACATCTACGGCAATCATGCTTAAGTATTGTGTAGTATTTTCTTATTTCGATATAATATTATATCATCAAAGGTTTAAAAAATATCTTAACACAAAAATATATCACGCTCCCAGTTTTGTGTACAAAAATATTTCTTCACCTTCGGTGAGCAAATGATTGTTCGTACTTCTAAAATTCACTTTGCTATTATACACTTCGTGTAAGGACCTCAAAGAGCTCTAAAAAATTTACAGTATGGTATCTCACACTTATCCGTTTATGTTTTCGTATGAACGTTTAAGCAGAAAAATGCAATTGGTAAATTGCAATCGATTATTTTGGTTTTTCAATGTTGCGCGGTACTCGATTCAGTGATTGTCGAGTTAACCGTTTTCGTCAGTCTACATTGTAGGCTAATTGTAGACTCTCATTTTGATGTTTTAAAGTTATTATTGGTAGCAATAGTCATTTTGATAATGCATTTTTATTGGGAATATTGGCCATATATTTTAAGTTAAAAATTACCACTGAACAGTGGTAAAGGACAAGTTCAGGATTGGCAGATTTTAAACATTTTAACAGTCAATTGAGGTTAACTACAACATTCATAAATATTTTTCACAAATATCTACTAATTTTGGCAAGGTTTTTCCTATATTGTAGTTAGTTCGTACCAAGGCTTCTGGATTGTCTGAGATTTTTTAGGTCAATATTTGCTTTAATGTTGTCAACGATTTTCATAATTTCGTTGCGAAGAATCAATAAAGGAACACATTTAAGAATGTTTCACACGAATGACATTCTGCCCGGTGATGCGTTATTTTCGAATTATTCAACTTTGAAGCTGGCATGTGCGCGCCATGGAAGCGCGCGCGGCTAGCGTAATTTAATTAATAACGGAAGCTAACCCCCTATTACAAACGTAAAGAGGTTGGGTCGTGAGAAGTAGCCACAGTTCTTTTAGTGAAAATTATAAATAAAGGTTTCTAGTGACGTTTGTTTACATCGACTCCAAGGTGGCTGCCGCCATGGCGCCAACCGGTACTGAAAATGGCGGCAGCCATCTTGGAGTCGATGTAAACGAACGCCACTAGAAACCTTTATTTATAATTTTCACTAAAAGAACTGTGGCTACCCCTCACGACCCAACCTCTTTACGTGTGTAATAGGGGGTTAGCTTCCGTTTCCATTGCTAAAACAATGACTGTTTTTGCGCAAAAAAGGCCATTCAGGAGTGCCGTTCCTATAACTTCAAACTTAAATAACTCGAAAACTAAGCATTTCCGGGCACATTGTCATTCGTGTAAAAGTCTTAAAATCGACTATTTTACCTATCTGTAGCTACGAAATTATGAAAATCGTTGACAACATTAAAGTAAATATTGACCATTTTTTGTTTGCTTTGATATTTACATGAAACTTTTTATCAAACACAAAACATTCCAAGTTACTTTTGTTATTGTAACAAATTTTTTGTTCTAATTTTTAATATTTGATTAAAATATTTTTTATTTTGAAAATAATTTATATAGCTCAGGTACATACAAAAGTGTCTTGATTGTTCAGTCAGTTTGGATGATTATGGCACAAACCTGCTTTAGATCCCTAATTGCCAACAGTTCATAGTTTTTAATATTTTACATATCAGTACTTATTTTGAAAAAAATCCCCCAAAAATTTCTTGAACTATACCTAGGTATGAAGAAACGATTATCTTTCTTTTGAATATATATATGCCTAACTTCCACGAGAAAGAAACATCAATTTGAATGCAGTATTTACAGAGTGATATATGAACAACTTATTCCAAGATGTGCAATATCACTAATTTTCAACATCTTAGAGAATATATTTTTTTTATCTTTTGTTATTTACTGCACCATTCAAATGAAATTTGTTCATTATGCATAAAATATTCTGACCCACATCTGTTTATTTAAAGCTTTTGAATTCTATCAATTTACGGTGAAATTTTCGTTTGATATTTCAAAAACAATTATTTTAATGTATGTGCTGCAATTCAAAGAAACTTTTGTATTGGATATAAATAATTATTAATAAAATTAGTGTGAATGATGGTCACGTAGAAAAGTTCGGGGGCCCCCGCGCCACTCATGATGCAGCCGGGGTAAACCAGCGGTAGCTGTTGGGCCTGGCTGCCGAATTCATATACCTGGAATGCAAAGTATGTGCGATTGTGATTAGATGGAGATGTATGAACGTTGAAAATTTTTTTTCTTAGCTATGTTCTTTGCAATTTTTTGGTTCTCTGCACTTGTAGCTACCCTTCCCTTGTGGAGGGAGAAAGCTCTCGGTTATTCATACATACATACATCGATATTATTCTAGTTTATAAAAAAATAGATATTTTACGAATTTTGTTTCATATCCTTCCAATTATTTTTATTCTAATACTCGATTTTTGACGGACGTAGAGGTTGGTTTTTGAGTAAAGCACCTGACCTATCATCGGGGCGATTGAATATTTTTTGATATCAGGCTTGAGGCTAGAGGTCATTCGACAGAGCTAAATTTTTGAGCTTGCCTAAGTGGCTTATTAATAGATTGATTTGTATACCAAATATCTGATCGTAGCTACCAAATATCCACGTGAATGTATTGGTTAAGGCTGCGCAATTGATTCATATTTCCTAAATAAGGGTATATGATATTTAATATTGGTGTGCGGTTAGCATGGTATGTAAATATTGTTGCTTCTTCACCCTAGCAAAATCAGAATCACAGGTGATCTCTGTGCGATGGATAAGAAACGCTCCCAGCTGCCAGTGTATGACGTCACAACCATATGTATATATGCTCGTGACGTCATACACTGGCAGCTGGGAGCGTTTTTTAAGCGATTGCGTAGAGGTGGCCACCCGTGATTTGGAGTTGATTAAGATTGCGAAGCGAGCGATTCATTGGATGTAGAGTTGGGTTGAGGTTGATTTGAAACCATTCACCGGCCTAAGTTGGTTTTAGAGGTGACTTGAGGTTGATTTGAAGCTGTTCACCGACCAAAGTTGGTCGCAGTATGGACGTATTGAGGGCGCAGTATGGTCGCAGAGACTGGACATTTGACCCTCAAATAGACGGTAAACCAACCTCAAATCGTCCATGTTTCCACTCATATTTCACCGGTGCACCGTCCTCGATTTTCAATAGGGATAGACGGCTTCGATGCATCTTGTTGAAAGAGAAGTTTGAAGGCGATCACTTGAGTACTAAAAATTGATAAGGATTTGATTTATCCACCTTCGTGTTACTGATGCATTGTGTGATAATCCTTGAAGTTTGTCTCCTTCAGCTACCGTAGAGTAAGCAATTTTATCTTACTCGAGAGATTTATTCTGATAGTAGCTCTACATTTATGCTTCGTTTGAATAAATATGCTAAATAATAAGTTACAGAAGATAATAGAGAAGCCAAAAATTCATGCCATTTGTAATGCTCTCACACGATGTGAAAGATGTCTGAAAAATATACTAATTTCTGATGAAAATTACTTCACAAACTTTGTTCTCCCTTTAAACGTACATCGATCCTACGGACACCACACGCTTGATTTCATTACCTCATTTAGGCAAACACTTTCGAGGAAACACTCTGGCACGGGTCTTGTCAACTCGGTTTTTGTGCCTGGAAAACGGGATCTGAGAATGACCTTATTCATGAAGTATTTTTTTCAGTTCTGAATTAAAGAAAGTGTAACTTTTCTTAGATTGCAGCAACTTTTCTAGTGTCGGGCTGCGATTTTGTTGATTGCAGGTTACGAGCATCAAATAAGTAGAAATGTAGAGAGCACCGAATTTGTAGCTGAATGATGATGTATATATAAACGAACCCAGATGTTCCCAAATTATTGGCATTTGCGTATTCCACAATCTTCGATTTTTCAATGATGATGTTTGTTAATACTGAGAATTGTATATTGCCAGTAGCAAATTCGAGAACTAAATCAATTACATTATATACTAAGAATCACACTTTGTCAATAAGAAACACTGGGATGTTCTGGGCACGGTATACTGCTGCGCTGATGTGCGGCTGCAGTTCTGACTGCGTGAAAGATTTTACTGAACATGTGGCTAATTGCGCTCATACGGAAATTATAACAATTAATTTTTCTATCATAGGATACGAGAAAATCTTATAGAAACTCTACATTTTTTCAGGCATAAAACACGTTGACCGTAAAGTACATATACATAAATGTTATTAAGACCTCTTGGTTGCAGTGTATGAAGAGGTTGAAGACCACCATTGAACAGCAGCAGAGAAGACGATAACTGCGATATTTCCGTCGTGTTAGCCGCCTCAGTCGCTCCATAGGGAAAAATACGTACAATGCATAGAACTGGGCGACTGGAACGAGCTGAGCGGTACATTCTACACTTCCACTTGCCACTCAAGTGCCACACTACCTGCCCTAGCATGCAGGTGCTTGTTCGTGGTATGCCCTACAGCAAGCAGAGTAGTTATATCCGTCGAAATATGCGTTCCTGCGTCAAAGTTTAACCTATTTAAACTTTTGATTTAAGGAAAAGTAAAATAACCGCGAGCAATAACTTAAACTTTCGCAACCTCGAGAGAATAAAAATGTAAGTTTACTTCAAAGGCAGTTGAGTAAACACAAGTTTTTTTGCGCATATAGGAGTGGATCATTGAATCGTTTCTTTACTTAGTGTGTGATGTATATATTTCAATAGGAATAAAAAATAATATTAGGTTCATAAAATTTATTGACATCATATAACCATTCATTAAAATGCGCATCTTGCCTCAAATAACATAATAAAGAGGCTGACGACCGAAAGTCGTTGGTATAATTTCGAACGCAGTTTGCCCCAAATTATGTACAGGATCGTGTCCCCTGATCTGAATACAAAAATTTATCCGTGAGATATGTAACACAAAAGCACAATAAAGATTGGACTCGGATGCATACACATCGATGATCAAGTTACTCATGGAGCATCCGAGAAAAATCTCGTGAGCTATACGCGGAACATACACAAAAACAGCGGTCCACTTTAAATTAACATAAATCCCCCAAGTTTATTGAAACAAATATTCCCAACAAAAATCTTATTGATATTTTTGTTCCGTGGTAAGGTCCCATGACATTCCCTGTTTTCACGTCGGCAATATCAGTTATCAATACAGGGTTGTAATCAATTACATGAGTCTTCAGGATGTGTCCTGTTGCAGAGTTTGCGAGGGAATAATACATTTCAAAAATAACAGAATCGGTTGTGACGATCAAACTCTGATGGTAAATTTGCAGGGCCTCAACTCGAAGATGTTGCCCATCTTGTGGACTTCAAAATTAAAGTCTTATAATAATGAATTCAAACGGCGAGTGATGTTAGTCTTGAGTTGACTATGTGATTGAGGCATTTACGGAAGAGAAATTAATCCTTTTTAAACATTTACCAAATTAACCAAGAATTTGACCATGCCCGCGGCATTTATTCAAAACTAAAACTCACTTAAGTACTAATTAAATCAAACCAAAGATTTGATTATGTTTCCGGCAATTTTTGATAGCCATCTCAGAGCAAAGGTACGCCGGTGAGTAGAGCGATGCCACAGTTTTGCCTGCCTCGGTTCCGGGCCAGAAACATATATCCACCTGAGCCCCAGTCCGGACCCCAGGAGTTCTTCACAATCCAGTAGTCGGAGTTGGGTTTACCTTCATTTCCGTACCCCACGACCAGAACGGCGTGGTTCAGTTGAATGTCGTCGTATTCTTGGCAAAAATAGAGGCCTGCAAAAGAATCAACATAATGAAATATGAGTGTGTCAGTTCTAAGGCTAAGTTAGAATTAGCAAATTTTTAGCTATGTTGAAATTTTCTACAGTATTCAGCTAAATTTTTTCAAGTTGATATTGTGAAAGAGATGAATATAATTCCTGCCATTACAAAGAGTAATTTTATTCAGACTGGTACTGTGTAAGTTAGCAGAAGAGCGTACTTCCGTAGTAATGGACGAAGTGGTGGTGCACGGAGATGGCGGCAGCGACAGGCCCTATGGTGGCGACGGCTCGCTTCAGTTCTTGTTCGCTGCCTTTCTTGAAGCTCTGATATCCAAGGACGGACTTCGTCATGTTCATCGTGCCTACCTTGCATTCTCCCCATGAATGCTGCCAAACGTGCCATGAATGTTACAAAACGTGTCATAAATGTTACAAAACGTGCCATAAATGCTACAAAACGTGCCATAAATGCTACAAAACGTGCCATAAAGGCTACAAAATGTGCCATGAATGCTACAAATATGCCATGAATAATAAAAAACGTGCAATAAATGCTACAAAACGTGCCATGAATGCTAAAAAACGTGCCATGAATGCTAAAAAACGTGCCATGAATGCTACAAAACAGGCCATGAATGCTACAAATATGCCATAAATGCTACAAAACGTGCCACAAGTGCATCAAAATTGATAATAGAAGAATTAATTTTCATTATAAGGCAGGATATTTTGTTAAGCATCGGTTTCATTAGTGAATTAAATTCTGCTCTGATTTCAATCATACATTCAAAATTTCTTCTAGGATGAAAATTTTCCTATACAGGAAATACAAACATGCTCAATATTTAGAAAAATGAAAACTTCTAGAGTTCCACAAAATTCTGTGAAAAATTATCGGTGGAAATAATTCGACTACAAAAACTTTTTAAAGTTAATAATTTTAATTTGTAATTTTTTTCCGACAAAAAGGCTGCATAGAAAATCGTGACACGAAATCTTAAAATGAATCATAATATCAACAAGCGCTCCGTGATGAACGAATAGAAGCAGGCAACTATTAATTTCAATACAATGAAGACTTCAATAATGACAGTCATTAAAAGACAGATCTTATTGCACTAAACACCTCTAGTACAAAATTGAATCTGATGCAGTATATGGGGAAATACGCAACAAGGAAATATACTTTTGGGGTTTCACTCATCTCAAATATCGATGTGAAACTCTATAGAATCTCAGTTTAAATTGCCATTGATCTACTTGAGCGTCTAAGAAGATTTCGTCAAATTAGAAAATGGAGCAAAACATTCAAAAGTTCGGCCATTAAGTTAAAATCAGAGTTAAGGGTTCAGCTCGAAACAAAATTCTTGAATCACAGTGTACTACGGTGTCAGCTTCTCGGAAAAGTGACTTGCAAGAAAATATTCTATATTATATAATTTTTTTGAATCTAGAGAGATTTTTTAATCGCAGGAAGAACCTTCGTAACGGAAAATAAACAGAACCTTAGGTGAACCTTTTGAAACATCCCACAGAGGCAAAATAAATTCTGACCAAAAATTTACATCGAATGAAATATATAGCTGCAGAGCATATTGTGTTAGTCAACATTTTGAACACGTTCAGGAATCAATTTCAGCAATGCATGATGTCTTCATTACTCACAAGTATAAGACGCAAGTTAGAAATACACTTCAAACTCAAGTACCCAATTTGAACAAAAAGTTATACAATTGATTTGATGAATTTTGTATTCGGGAAACAATGACAATAAACGACTCTAACGAAGCAACTCAAAATGGACAATATTAAACTGAATACAACTTATCATTGACAAAATTATTTAGGAAGTTACCGTGCCAGTATAGCTGTACTCAGCTTCGGTAGCAAAGCCTGTCATCTGGATATCGACGAAACCCAATCCAAAGGTGCCGCCACGACAGCCGTCGCTGTACATTTAGCAGTCCATCAGCTTCTGAGGAGACAGCGTCTCGAGCTTTCCGGTCTTCAGGAACCGCTGGCCTTCCAGAGCTCCAACCTGCAGTTTAAACCAGACAAGTTTAGACCTAGTTCAGTTTAGACAAAGGATGTACTTTAAGATGTCAATCAAAAACGATTTTTGCACGACACAAGACCTAATCCCACTTGTTGCGTTACTTCTCATGATGTGAAAATTGATTTAAGCGAAGAATAATTCTTAAATTTGTTTTCGTGATGTACAACCTTTGAATATACAGGAATTTTACTCTCCAAAAGTGAATGAAAAAATGCTCAGCGGAATCATTATATATTAATCACGTACACAAAATAAAAAACATATAAACGAACATATATTTGTATTTCTTTCTTTTTCAGCTAAATTACTGAGATTTACTAAAGGGAATGAATGTAAAAATCAGTATTTTAGCATTTACAATACTGATGTTTACATTCATTCCCTTCGTTGGCCTTGGTTTCCAGGAGGAGGGAACTTTCTGTGTATCGAAATGAGTAAGATACCATGCTCAAAAAGAGCACTTTCCTGCTGATAAAGCATTTTATAAATTCCTGCTGAGTTCAACTAATTCATAATTCATTAAATCAGCTCTACCGACATCAGGTAGACAAAGCTGCACTGACCGCAGAGAATGCCCAGCCTGAGCCGCAGTAGTTTTGGTTCCTGACCGGAGTCACCGCTCCTTTCTCTCGCCAGTCCACAAACTCCGGAAGGCCATCATCCTCTTCGGGCTCTTCATGATGACTGGTCTCCGTTACAAATTCGTCTCCTGGCGTAGGGAACAGCCCCAGCATTTTTTGCTTTATCTCCTCGAATGTCTGTGAGAATTGCCGAAACATTAATTAGAAACATGGCGATTTTCTGAATGCAAGCTCTTTTTTGATGAAAGAATCTTTTAAAGTTTTCTTAAACACTTCCACCTCCGTGGCCACCGGTGGCCGCAGAGAGGATTTTCATAATTCTGCCGATCGACCAGTAGTCACAAGCTCAATTTTTATTAGCTATAAACTGAAATCAAATAAAATCCCGGTCCAGTTAATGTTTGCTATTTTCGATATGGCTTTATATAATTGACTTTAAATTTGAGTTGAATATTGAACTTCAGTTTAGCCAATTGCGGTCAAAGTGTCAAGTCAACCCATAGATTTGGCAGCAAAATGTTGCCCGCTCCATAGCAGGGCCAGTTAATTGTGTACAGAATGAAATGAGGACACAGAAGTGATGAACGAAAACATTCCATGGAAACATCTACTAGCTCTAATAACAAATGATATGAATTGACCAAAGAAGTGTGATGCTTGAAGAAAACCTAAATTTCTTGACTAAGTTATAAAAGACGCCTATGAACAAATATGCTTGTCCAAATTTGCATCAGTAATGAAATGAGAACTAGTGAAAAGTTCACTGAAAAACAAGGCATGGTCATAATTTAAAAAAATGCCGCAGTTAAACTCAAGCAATGAAAGCGTGTTTTTCGCTTCAACCTCGATGTGGCAGTCAAAAGATTGTGAAATTAAATTTAAAATAAACTAAGGAACTGTTCAAAATGATTAGTAAATACGATGATAGTTTCTGGTGCTTTCTTACAGAGCAAAATTTACATCAGAGGACAAACGACCAATCACTCTTAGCGTATCTGAATATCATCACAGGTCACATGAAATAATTCAGATTCATCTTGGAACACCAAATTCGTTTTCGCGAAAAGAATTTTGCACTTACCATGTCGCTGAACTTGTTGACCCTTTGCTTGTACGTCACCTCTCCGCGAGCGAAGGCTTCGTTGTGCTTTGAAATTTTCAGTTGGTTTTCAAGGAAAATGTTGAAGCGAGCGTTATCCTCGGTGCTGTTGTACGCATTGGTTTTGTTGTGGGTGATCTGAAAAGTTTTATCGTAGTTAGTGTATGACTCACTCAATTTTAAGTTTCAAAATTTCTTTTAGCAATGCTGTGTCATACATAACGTTAAGGAAACATTTTGAAACTGTAACCCAAAGTTAACTGCTATAGTGGACTGAATTAAACGAATGTTCCAATAATTTGAGCCGCAGGTTTTCTCAATATCTTGAAGGTGAAAAATCTTCAATATTAAAATTCGAAGAAGGTTTGAATTTGAGAACATGCAAGGATTCTTTTATTTGATTTTTTCAATGGCAGTTTATAAATTTGTGCAATGTACGAAGACTGTCTGGATCTATAACAATGACAAATAGAATTGACAGTGGAATGTTGAAATTTGAAAGTATTTAGTTGTTGCCTAGGAGTTAAATTAATAACGGTTATTTAACGATAAACATCTTCGTGTGATGATGTGAAACTTCTGAAATGACCGATGACATTGGCTCTGTCTTGATCAATGATCACTGACAGAAATATTGTTTCGAGAAGATAATTGATTTTCCAATATAACTTTTTTTTGAAATTTTGAATCCCGGATCATTGTCGTTTGAATTGACCAATGTTTTTAATAATTCACAATTGATGCTTATATTTCTGAAAATTATCCCCAGAAGTTCAGCAGTTTTCATTCAATTATTCCGAACTAATCAAGCGTTGGTCGACCGAACAAAATTTAGGAAATGACTTTCAGTTTCTTCCATTCAGCTTTGCAAATAATGAAATCTAGGTACATTATACGCGTAAGAACAGAATTACAGAGTAACTTAGTAATAACAATTGTGATGAAAAAAGAAAGGTAATTTGACTAAGATCATAATACAGACTCTAATTCAAATGTTATCAACAGTTAACAGCCATGATTTCAATCCCACCTTGAAGTTCAAGTACTGCTGGTCGAGGATACGCCGGTGAATGGGCGCCCCTGCTGCGGCCGCAACCACCGCCAGTAGGACACCGATACACTTGGGGAATGCCTGGGTGACAAAACCAATAACATTTAGCACCAAATACATCACTACTTTACAGGAAACGTTTGAACATCTATTCACAGAACTTAGATGAATATTGAACATTTGAAATTTTCAGTGTAAATCATCTAAAAAGAATGATTTCCTAAAATATGTTGCTGAATTCATCTCTCAATTTTAGATTATATGCAGAGAAGTTATTGTACGTCCAGTTAGAGAGGAAATTCAATCTAAAGACCAAACCAGCTTATTTCATTAACAAATTCATAAGTAGTATGAAAAAAATTTGAATGATGAATGATAGTTTAGTACTGTGATCCATGGGTACGTTTGATTTCTAACCTCTCCTGAACTGAAGAACTTACCATGTTTGGTAGGTCACTTCAGGGCTGAATGCTGGTCACCACTGGTTTCCTCTACCCGAACGCGCCCTTAAATATCGAATGGAATCGCTGCTAATCATGATAATAAACATTATATCACAGTTGAGGCTTCTGTTATCGAAATTTTGTTTATATCGATGCCAGTGGGACAATATCTGAAAAAGATTGCTTTGAATTCGAAGCCTCGATATTTGACCCAAGAAAACAGCGTAGCTGGGAACGCGTATCCGTGTCCGGACAGCGAGAATGGCTCTGCTCCCATTTTCTCGTTAAATGGAATCAGGAACCACTGCCATGGTAGACGAAACAAGGTAGCAGCAAACCAGTCCTTTATAAAATCGAGTGGTGTGTAGGTGACGTCATGACATCGCACTAATAGCAACGCTTAGATTGCATCTGGCAACACTGCTAACCCGAAATCTGGCATCACTGTTACCGTTACTGGTACGACAATCTTGAATCAAACGAAGTGTTGACGAGTCGAGTCAAGTGCAATGTCGCCGCTTAACGTTAAATTAAATAAGTGTTCCTTAATTTAATATCAGAACAGTTCGATAAATCTACCCAAGATATTTCAATTTCCTAGTTTTGATTTGAAAGAATGGGTTGCACCAAACTGAAATGTCAAGTCAAAAAATTTTAATAAGTCTCATTTATGTTAACAGCAGCCATTTCAAAAAGACAGACTACCGAAGGATCCTATCGGCATTTAAGACGCACATTTCAATGAAAAGTGGTGTTGTGCTGTTGTTTTGCGATCACAGGGGTTTGGACCTGGAAGGTAAGAAATTGAACTTTGAATATTATTTGAATTTAATTCTAAAAGGATGGCTCATAACTGATTTTTTCACTTGATGAAGTTGCATCTCTCTAGCCTATCAAAGCTTTGAAACTAGTTAGAACATTCCAAATACAGTTGATACAGTTAGAACAGTTCATATTTGATATGCTAGTTCCATGGATAATGCTGTTGACTCGCCTGAAATTAAAAATACTGAGGAAATACAAAAAATAGGAATATCATGTGCTACAGTTGAATGTTGATTAATGACATACTGCTTGTTTTTGCATTTTTTTGAATAACTTGGAGCTTTTCATTCGATAAAGGTATCCTAAATCTTGTGGTAGGGTGCTATCAGTTTCAATTCTTATCAAAATTTCTGTGTGTAAATTAATCTGGAAGTAGGATGTGATCTCAAATTTTACCACGTTTACAGAAAAAAAAACTTCACTAGCATTGTTGAAAAAATTTGATCTGTGCATAATGTTGAAATTAGCTAGTAAGCTTAGAATCTACAGCTCTCAGCATGAAAGCTAGTTTGGACTGCCAGACTGTAAAACTTGTGTTCAATATTTTAGATGCAACTTCACAATAGCTCTCATTTGCTCGCTGAAGGGACGTCTTAAAAATCAAGGAAATACAGTATCAGTTGCAATAAACAAATCTAGATTGAATGGAAAGGACGATGATCATTATCTTCACGGGACTTGCCTAAATATTTTATAAAAGATGGAAAAGCTCCTCTTGTGTCACTGAATAAGACCACCACCGTATAACTACGACCGTACGGAAACACTCTGATGTTGTCTACAGGACGGTGCACCTTCAAACATAGGCATGTCGTTTTCCGCAAAGACGATTAAAAAGCATATGAGATTCTCTAACGAAATTCCGCGCTCGGAAAAGATTGAGTATTCATTCCTCTAGCACGTGAAATTTAAGAAATAGCAAGTTTATCCCACGCCGTTTACCCCTAACAGAAAAACGAAATGTAGAGCTGTCATTTTAGTTTAGTGAAACTCATTATTTGTTTCCCAGCATTTTCTCCATTCCACTGCAAGATTCATGTACAACAACTCTGCTAGTGTTAACCTAATGTCCAACGCACTGCAGGAGTGCTACTGTACAGTTAACTTCCCAGTCAGAAATTTATCGTCTGACCGACGAAAATTTACGTCCGAATTTACCAGTAATTATCATCTTTTACTTCCTATAAACCGACGATATATCGTCAGGATTAGTGTCGCGAATGTCCCCTATTATCGTCCGATTTACGTTAAATTACCGGTTTTTATCGTGAATTTTGGACGAAGACCGACGATATTAACCAGTCAACTACCGGCAGTTAAACGATTATTATAGTCGGTCTTCGTTCAAAACTCGCGATAATTACCGTTGATTTAACGTTATAAATCGCTACTCTAACCACTATATTCCAGGAGATTCATAAGCAGTGCAACGATTTGTCCCAAAAATAGCGAATTGCTCCCAAAAAAAATGGGCCACACCTCGTGAAATGCGTCTGTCCAATTACCGCAAATTTGAACACTGCACAAAAATTCTGAAATAACTTAATTTAATTCAACAAATATGTTAAACACTGTCCATATATTTCCGCAAGTTTCTTGCAAATTGCGATAATTGAACAGATTAGTATTACAGGGTGAAGGCTATTGCAACAAGTAACAGTGCATTATTAGAAAAAATAGTTGCAATGCTGATGAATGCTACAGTAATAAGGCTCAAATTGTCATCTTCATCGAAGAACACGAGACAATTACGATAAGTCTCACAGTACAATATATTTATTTCAAAAACGCCACTGATTTATAAATAGGTTAAAACATTACAGAAATGAGATTTTTCAACACATATATTTATTTCATTTTCAACAGCCGTCATTTGACTATTAAAATTAGTTCTTACAAAAATATCTTCGGCACGCAAAGAATTTCATCACACGTTTTTGTAAGATTCACCACTACAAACAATACGTATATAACCTGCATTTAAAATTAACCGCCACCACGAAAGGATTCGTCAAGCAACCGATTACTAAGAAAATTTTACTAATTTTTAATTCAATTTGCACCCTTCCATTCTTAGACATCAAATATCTACTATGACCAGCCCTCTCAAACACTACACATCTTCGTCCTTTAAACGGGATGAGACGACAGGGCCCGCACTAATGCTATCGAGTCGCAAGTAGCAGAGGGCGGAATTATCCTCCACAGCCATATCTTTTCAGAAGAAGTTACCCTCCACCTCCCGCTGCAATGCGGCTCCACGTTTGTTCCTCTATAGGATTCTTAATTTACTAGATATTCACATCATAAACAAATGAACAACTGAAATTTTTCATATGAAACTTTCCCATAAAACTGGTGCTATTAGGCACAGAAATGTAATGCCGATACATCCTGTTCGATTAAACGAAAATAAAATCCGTAGAAAAAATACAACATACTTTGGGTTCTTTTTGGTACCAAAAATAGATGAACAGATGCCACATCAAATCAGAACGATCAGTAAGTGCTAGTATCGAATGAACTCGTTAATTCGTGAATGAAAATATTATTTTCAGATCCGTTTTTTGACATTCATGCCACAGAAATTTTCGTAATGCCGATCCCTTATGTTCAATAAAACACAAATGAAATCCGAAGACAAAAGCGAAAAATAGTGGGGCCCTTTTTGGTACCAGAAATAAATGAACAGATCCGACATCAAGTTAGTACGATCAGTAAAGACTAGTTCAAGACCAGATTTGATAATAGTTTAGTTTTAGCCTCCCTAACCGCAACAAAAAAAGGGTATCGAAGAGAGGAAAGAGGAAGGCACCATTTAGTATTGATAATAGGGATTGCGGAATCTATATAGAAGGGGCATAGAAACAGTAAGTTTAGAAAGAAGTTCATGAAACAAGACAAAAGTTGGAGAAAGTAGTACGTGCTGAAAAACAGGACAGCAGTGGACCGAAAGAGGTCGGCCTAAACATAGCAAAAAAAACTTTTATGTCAACAAAAAGAAGGCCCACCTAACTCTTAGCTCAGGCCCTCACATCTTCCCCCTAGGAGCGCTAATTCCCATACATACAATGATTGTATCCTCCGTAGGGAACAACTAGTTCCAAATGAACTCAATTCGTTGATGCATATGTTATTTCGGCATCCGTTTTTTGACATTCCAGCCACAGAAATTTTTGTAATGCCGATAATACCTCATGTTATTAACCTGCAAAGTATTCCACGGAGGCCGGCACAAGAACGTCAACGCATTCGTGAAGAATTCAAGAATTACAGAAATTAGTTACACAAATTATATCCAAGTCCTTTCACGAGTCATCCTGTGTTAATAATAGCATAACAGCGAAAATTTTGTGTTACGATTGTTAACAGGTACGTACTTTTGAATTAAATGAACAACTGACAGATACACCCTACTATTAAGACTGCCAGGTCAGTCACAGAGTTGCCAACTCTATAGCGCAGCAAGGAGCTAGATTTCTAACAGAAATCCGCTAGATAATTGTTGAATGATATATTTTGTTTAGACAGTAAATTACAAAAAATAAAAGGTCAGCATAGCACGTTAATCATATTAAAAGTTACTTGCAAGTATGGACTAAATTGATTAAATTATTATTATTATATAAGAAAGTTTTAGCCTCCCCTAACTGCACGACAAAGATGTTCTAAGAGAGGAAGGAGGAAGGCACCGTTTAGTATGAAGTTGAGGGAACGCGGAATCTATGTACAAGGTGCACAGAAACAGGAAGCTAAGAAAGCAGGTCGTGAAAAAAGAAAAAGTTGAAGAAGAAAGTAGTAGGTGCTGAAAAACAGGACAGCAGTGAACCGAAAAAAAGGTCCGTAACAAAACAAAAAACTATTCTATTTCAACAAAAAGGAAGCCTACCTAACCTTTAGCTCAGGTCCTCACATAGTCACCCGGGAAGCGCTAATTCCCATAGATACAATACTTGTATCCCCCTGAGGGGAATTGATTAAATAATAAAGTGTTTCTTCATCGGCGATTGAGCGGGGCAATGCTAATAAATTCATTGCTATGGAAGAAACGTGCTTGAATGGATTGTTGCCTGCAGCATTGTTAGATTCAGTTACTTCTACCTAAAGTTCTGTCGGTGATTCAATATTCTTCGACTGTAACAATCTCAGTTTGTTTCACGCTACTTCATTGCTTTTTATTTTTCGTATTGTAGTTATGGCAGAACAAGTCGCTTGCCTTTTAGCTGATTGAGGGAACCAATTATAGGTTTATTCAATAATAAAATCTACATTTCTTAGCGGAGCTTCTGCTCAAGCATTAGATACTTATCATTGATTTGAGTGGCACAAGCATCAGACCGAGTTGCGTCGAAACATCCTTTCTCAATGGTTTGCTAAAATACCTCACCAGGTAATTTATTATCTGATGTATCAGTGCTTTCAGCAATTAGTGTGTTCAACTTTTCACATATATATCAGCACACAGTTTACTGACAAAATGAAGTGCAAGAACATTCACAAAAAATTCCCTGTACTTGCTGAAATGAAGTTTGATACCCGGTTCTGGTTTACAATCAGTATGCTGAGATATCAGCACACAGTTTACTTACAAAATGAAGTGCAAGAACATTCACAAAAAATTCCCTGTACTTGCTGAAATGAAGTTTGATACCCGGTTCTGCTTTACAATCAGTATGCTGAGATATCAGCACACAGTTTACTTACAAAATGAAGTGCAAGAACATTCACAAAAAATTCCCTGTACTTGCTGAAATGAAGTTTGATACCCTGTGCCGTTTTACAGTCAGTAAATGAACTGCAGCACACTCACGACAGATGGTCAGCAATCGCAGAGGAACTATATTCTGCGATATGCAAACATAATTTACCCTCTGTTGCACTCTGTAGCGTCTTCCTCAAAAGCTGTGATTTTCGATTGACGAACACTCCAGGCAACATGCGAAAAATTAATCGTGTTTTTGGCTCATCAAATTTTTCAGGGCACACAATTTTGCGTTTATGGTACATTTACAATAGTCCCAAAATGCATTTGCATTGTAGGCAGCCTCTACATTCAGGAAAAGATTTCCAACTTTTCCGGAAGTATCACGCTTAAGCACAAGTGATTACGCCGCACTCTCTACCCCACACGCTACTCACCACAAACAACACATGAATGGCTGCTGCTGGCATGGAATGATGTCGCCGAAAAAACGTTACATGTACTGAACTTGACCGCTAGAAATTGTTACATCATTAGTTGAAAACATTTTTCTATAGGTATAAATAATTGCGCCTATAATAGGAAAGTAGGTAAATTAGAGCCAAACCGTACTTCAAATACTCTGGTTTTTCCGCCAGGAGCTAGATAGTGATTTTTAGGAGCTAGATGAAATCTCAATACTCGAGAACTAGCTGGAAATCCGCTAAATTGGCAACACTGTCAGTTGCCTTTCAGTTTTTCCAGTATGAAGGTTGGCAGCGACAGCACGCATGGGGAACGGGTGGGAGACATTAGATGGTGGGTTAGGGGTTTTTTGAAGAGGCGGGGAGGGAGAAGGGGCGTGGCCCCGAGAAAAGCACCCTCCATCTAAACCCAGCTTAAGGAAGGAGCATCATGACCTGATGTCGACGGAGCTAGGCAAATAAGGGACTGAGAGGCGGTCAAAGTAAGCGATGAAGAAGCAAGTAGCCTTTGAGGAAGTGCACTGGTTTTGTCCGGCCACTTTTCTGATTCAATCCGTCGTCTCTGAGCCAGCTCAATCGTTGCAACGAAGCAGGACCCCTTGGATGCCTGACGCCTTCAGGTTCTTATCTTCATCATACCCGACTCCAGCTAATGCATCTGATGAATAGAATTTATTAGTAAATATTACCTGTGCAAGTGAAAACAAAATAAAATAAATTACCACTTGCTGAATGACTGTGTTTGGAGCAAGCCAAGCTAGCTTTAATTGTGATCTCAACATTTGGCCCATCAGGCTTTGGCTGCCATCGGAGAATAAGTCGATTACCTTAACCCTGAATACAAAACTTGGTATCGGTAACCTATTGGACAGCTGAGCGTTAAGTTATTGATAATTTATTTTTATAGGAAACTTTGAACCAATTTGGCTTGTTAAATTTGAAGAAAATGATGTGTGAATAAAACAAACTGATATTTAAACGTAACATTGAGGACTGACGTCCATGCAATGCTCAAATATACTGAAGAATAACCAATTGTTGAACGAAAAAACAGATTATTCATATTAGCATTTAATTATCGAGTATGCCCACTGCAATGCTAAGACGTTTTCAAATGTTGCAACCAATCTGCCAGTCATTGTCACAACAAATTAGTATCAATAAATCCCTTTATTTGCATTACCATGACGAAAGATGATTATTAGTTTGTTTAAGCCTTCCTATCCGCAGCCATATTTATGCGATGCAAAGAGAGGAAGGAAGAAGGCACCATTTAGTATGGAGTCAAGGGAACGCGGAATCTATGCCGAAGGGGCATAGAAACAATAAGTTGAGTATGAAGTTCATGAAAAAAGATCGAAGTTCAAGAAGAGAGTAGTAGGAGCTGAAAAACAGAACAGCAGTGAACCGAAAAAAGAATGTCCTTAACATAACAAAAGCATTTTAGTTCAACAAACTGAAGGCCTAACTAGCTTTTAGCTCGGGCCCTCACTTTTCCCCCTGGAAGAGCTAATTCCCATAGATACAATAGTCGTCTCCCCCGGCGGGGTATTACTATAATGGAATGCCATTTAAGATATCAGTTAGATAACATGTTAGTTTAAGCCTCCCCCACCGCTAAAAAGATCGTTTCGAAGAGAGGGAGGGAGGCACCATTTAGTATTGAGATAAGGGAACCCGGAATCTATGCAGAAGGGGCATGGAAACAGTAAGTTGAAAAAAAAGTTCATGAAACAAGATATAAGTTGAAGATGCCAGTAGTAGGTGCAGAAAAACAGGGCAGCAGTGAACCAAAAACTGGTGGTCCATAACATAACAAAAAAAATTCTATTCCAATAAAAAAAGGCCTACATAACTCTCAGTTGTGCCCTCACACCTTTTCCCCATGGGGGTGCTAATTCTCATAGATACAATAGTTGCATCCCCCTGAGGGGAAAGATATTAGTTAATGAACGAAAAGAACTGTGTAAGCTTACACGAACCTTATACTAACTCACAGGTGGAATGCTCCTTGAAAGAGATTTTCATCTGTAGACGAGCTTGTCCTAACACAGAGTAGGATATTTCCTAGGCCACACCACCGTCATGACGTCATGGTGAGCTGGTGACGTGCGGACTGACACCCACACATCGCTGAAATTGAATAGAAATTAAATAGAGCATGTAATTGTGTGTGATAAATCAAAATCAAACGCGCTCCCCATTTTGGAAACTGCCTAATTGCAAGAAGAATGCAGCTTTGTTTGTAAAAACCTTTTTAATACACCATACCATATCATACTAAATAAAGAATGACCAGGACATTTAGACATCTAAATAGGATCGAGATTCATGCCGCTTTTACCTTCACAGGAAAGTTTTCATGGATTGGTAAATTCTAAATAAACGGCGGATAGGCCAGTCAGTCCAGCCTTTGTGCAATAATTCCTAGCCTCTGAGGGTAGGTACTGCAAAGAGAGCCATCACAGCGTAATATGTTATTCACTCTGGTAATGAAAAGTTTTACGTGTGCAATCACTGACCAGCATCACATTTTCACAGTACTTTTCAACAACTTTATGCTTTTTGCCTACTGAATGCAGTTGGAAATTGGCATCTTTGATATCATTTCCATGATAAGTTTTAATGTTTATCCTTATTCATAAGCAAAATTAAAATTTTCAAATTGATTCCACACACAATAAACCTGGAAAGTAATTTCTGATTATTAATATAGTGTTATATGTTCCTCATTGGAAAAAAATTCATTTCTGAATTTTACATTTGCCCGGAATCATCAAAACAATTCAAACAAACATTATGCTGGGTGTCTTCTTATATTTCCGTTCCAAATTTTACTACTTTTTACAACCTTTAACAGCAAAAAATGACTTCCGAATTTTTACAAATTGAATGTTGTCCAAATGTGCAGGATGTAAGAAATCATACTATAATGAGTAGTTTGAGTCAATAATACATGCCATAGCATGTGTTCAAAAAAATTTCAAGTTGATTAATACATAAAATACTAAATTAGAAACTTATTACTAAATGACGCGTCCAATGCATAATTGCAAAAAATACCCAATTTTTTATGTACCCCTTCCCAAACAGACCTTAACAAATCTTTGGCCAAGACCCTGTCTCATTTTTCAACAATGAGAACAGATCATATGCAAAAAATAAACTGACTGGAAATTAGCAGACACCGGGGAATTGTCCAATCCTCTTACAGGAACATTTCCCATAAACTGCAGCAAATATCTGATTCTGAGAGAATAGAATTTTCGAAAATCAATCTTCAAACTCTATGTGCATATTTACTTTACGTTCCATTTTCAGTGAATTATCCCGCTTCACAATTTTTTACAACCCTGACAGGTAAAATAAACCCTCAAGGCAAATTTCATTACTACTTTCTTTTTTGCTGCTTTTCAAATTTTTTTACTTCTTACTACCTAGTAGACACCTTGATATGAGAATGAAAGAAATGTCCGATAATCAACCCAAAGCAATAGTATTGAATCATAAGAATTAAATACTTCACATTTCAACATGACAGGTCTTAATTTACTTGAGGTACCAGCAAAGGCTTCATTGGGTGAATTGCATGAAAAGTAACTATTGTCTCTAGCATCAGACTCAAGCAAATCTAGATGGATTTCACTTACTGAGTTTCCAAAGTTTTATTGACTCTGGGCTGTTTTTGATGGGAGTATCACATTGAATTTTGACAGTTAAATGAAACAGATTTACTGAACAAGTCTAAGCGTTTATCAGGATGTGAATAAGAATTAGAGGGAATTAAGAGCTGTTCACTTCATTTCCATTATTGGATGATTCTGAAATTAATCAATCATTAACACAAGGTTGGGAGACATTACCAAATACATCTGGGCAAGTGTGAGAAACTAGATCATTTATTATTTAACTTTTCAACATTAAAAACCTTTCAAGAAGATCATTGGAAGAACAATGGTAAGAAATTCACTTTGCATAATTTTATTGATTTATTGTCAATAGTTGAAAAATTCACTAACTCTGTAGTCTATAAAAAAGCAATATTTTGATTTACAAACATCTTCAGGCTGAAAATACATATAAAAACACATACAGTCACAATGATAAAGTGCAAATATAATACCCAAAGCTAAAACATACAGAGTGATAATTTTGAAAATGACAGGGAAAATGATTAGAAGCAAAACTTGCACCACATTAATAAGTGCTGGTGAGACTATATCTTTTTACTTTAAAATTAAGAAACTCGGGCTTTATTTTGACAAGCTCGGGTTACATTTCGAAAAGCTCGGGTTACATTTCGAAAAGCTCGGGTTACATTTCGAAAAGCTTGGGTTACATTTCGAAAAGCTCGGGTTACATTTCGAAAGCTCGGGTTACATTTCGAAAAGCTCGGGTTACATTTCGAAAAGCTAGGGTTACATTTCGAAAAGCTAGGGTTACATTTCGAAAAGCTCGGGTTACATTTCGAAAAGCTCGGGTTACATTTCGAAAAGCTCGGGTTACATTTCGAAAAGCTCGGGTTACATTTCAAAAAGCTCGGGTTACATTTCAAAAAGCTCGGGTTACATTTCAAAAAGCTCGGGTTACATTTCAAAAAGCTCGGGTTACATTTTGTAAAGATCGGGTTACATTTCGTAAAGATCGGGTTACATTCCAAAAAGCTAGGGTTACATTCCAAAAAGCTCGGGTTTTATTTCAAAAAGCTCGAGTTTTATTTAAAAAAGCTCGGGTTTTATTTAAAAAAGCTTGGGTTTTATTTAAAAAAGCGCGGGTTTTATTTCAAAAAGCTCGGGTTTTATTTTAAAAAGCTCGGGTTTATTTCAAAACGCTCGGGTTTTATTTCAATAAGCTTAGGTTTTATTTTAATAAGCTCAATTTTTTTTCAAAAAGCAGATTTCATTTCAAAAAGCTTTGATTTTGTTTTCAAAAAGCTCTGATTTTGTTTCAAAAAGCTCTGATTTTGTTTCAAAAAGCTCTGATTTTGTTTCCAAAAGCTCTGATTTTGTTTCAAAAAGCTCTGATTTTGTTTCAAAAAGCTCTGATTTTGTTTCAAAAAGCTCTGATTTTGTTTCAAAAAGCTCTGATTTTGTTTCAAAAAGCTCTGATTTTGTTTCAAAAAGCTCTGATTTTGTTTCAAAAAGCTCAGGTTTTATATTTATAACTAGGTCACATATTTTGAAAAATCTCAAGTTCAATTTAAAAAAACCTCAAGTTCAATTTAAAAAACCTCAAGTTCAATTTAAAAAAACCTCAAGTTCAATTTAAAAAAACCTCAGGTTCAATTTAAAAAACCTCAAGTTCAATTTAAAAAACCTCAAGTTCAATTTAAAAAAACCTCAAGTTCATATTAAAAAAACCTAAAGTTAAATGTAAAAAACCTCAAGTTCAATTGAAAAAACCTCAAGTTCAATTTTAAAAAACCTCAAGTTCAATTTTAAAAAACCTCAAGTTCAATTTAAAAAAGCTCAAGTTTAATTTAAAAAACCTCAGGTTTACTGTTAAAAACTTTAGGTTCAATGTAAGAAATCTCAGGTTCAATGTAAGAAACCTCAGGTTCAATGTAAAAAACCTAAGGCTCAATGTAAAAAACCTCAGGTTCAATGTGAAAAACCTCAGGTTCGATGTGAAAAACCTCAGGTTCAATGTGAAAAACCTCAGGTTCACTGTGAAAAACCTCAGGTTCAATGTAAAAAACCTCAGGTTCAATGTAAAAAACCTCAGGTTCAATGTAAAAAACCTCAGGTTCAATGGAAAAAACCTCAGGTTCAATGGAAAAAACCTCAGGTTCAATGTAAAAACCTCAGGTTCAATGTAAAAAACATCAGGTTCAATGTAAAAAACATCAGGTTCAATGTAAAAAACCTCAGGTCCATTGTGAAAAAGGTCAAGTTCAATATAAAAAAGTTCAAGTTCAATGTAAAAAAGTCCAAGTTCAATGTAAAAAAGTTCAAGTTCAATGTAAAAAATTTCAAGTTCAATGTAAAAAAGTTCAAGTTCAACATAAAAAAGTTCAAGTTCAATATAAAAAAGTTCAAGTTCGACATAAAAAAGTTCAAGTTTAATTTAAAAATGCTCAAGTTTAATTTAAAAATGCTCAAGTTTAATTTAAAAATGCTCAAGTTTAATTTTAAATGCTCAAGTTTAATATTATATGCTCAAGTTTAATTTTAAATGCTCAAGTTGATTTAAAAAATCTGAAATTGATTTTAAAAAGCTCAAGTTTAATTTAAAGCACCCAATTTTGATATAAAAGAGGTCAGGTGTTATTTATAAAAGGTCAAGTACATAGGTATAGGTAAACAATTTTAGAAACATAAGATTTTCAAAATAATTCTGTTACAAAATATACGTGACAAATTTTAAATTATAACCTGTATTGAATTAAACTTGTGCTTTTTAAAATAGAACTTAAGCTTTTTATAAGCGTAATTAAAAAAGTGTAGGTAACAGTATTGCTCTAGGTGTAATACTAAAAAATATGTTAATACTGTTACCTAACCTTACTAAAGTAGTACATATTGCTGTGGTACAAATTTAGTTTCTAGTTATTTTCTTGTGTTGTCATTTCTAAAATTATTACTTTGTCTGATGTAGCTTTGAGTATTAGATTTGCATTTTATCAATGACTGAAAATATTTTTCTGTATCATTTTAGCCTGAATATGATGTTCCTATTTTAAAACGTCACTTTTTATAGACTAGAGAGTTAGAGAATTTATCAAAAATTGACATTGTTTCAATAATAATATGTTGAGCGAATTTATTACTGCTTTAACACACAATGAAATGGAATGATTTGATAAAGTTGGAGATTTTGCCCAACTAATTCCGATTTGTCATTAGATTGAGAACAATTTCCGAATTAATAATGCTCATGACAATCCTCAAATGTTTCTACTGCACAAGCAATCAAGAACATAATTTCAGCTTCTGCAAAGACATTGTAGATAAGTAGTGGGATGTCAGCATAGCATATCAGAAAGAAACTATCAGTAGAAATAAGTTGGAGTGGGTGTGAGAAAATATTAAACTCAATTTTTCCGCAAAAAATATTGATGGTGTCCATTAAAAGTGTGATTCAGAAATACACCACACCTCATCTCTAAAAACACAACTAAGGTGAGTCAGAATATAATTTGTAATGTCAACACATGTTAAAATAAGATCTTACCAACTTCATCATTTTTGACAATTTCATGCAGTTGGAAAATGCTCTCAATGATGCCTTTTCTGTGATAACTTTTTGTATATAAAAATAGGATACTAATACGCATATACAAATAATTCTCACAAACAAATATATTACTAGAATGTAATTTGGCAAACGGTCTGGAAAGAACCATTACCAATTTTCCACTTTTTGGAGCCTAAGCATGGCTAATTAGATTAAAATAAACAACTTTTCTTCTATGCACTTTCTGTCGCAAATTAGTATTCAACGAGTTAAAGCGGTAGGTTTAGTTTGGGTCCTATGTAATTCATTATTTGCCAGCCCCACAGAGCCTCAACCCACTTCTAGGATCTTTAATTCCTAACAACACAATAGAAATTATCACCCATATATAATAAGTTATAACAGTATGTTATATTTTGTCTTACATGGTGGGAATGCGCTCAATCATTCGAGCGCATCGGAAGGGAGAGTCCATTATTGTCTTGCCATCCAACGCGCTCGGTGAATTAATTTCCGTTTCAAACACTAGAGTTGCGGTCAGTAATTTACCACTATAACTCGTCAAATACTCATTTGCGACGAAAAGTGCATGGAAGAAAAATTGTTCATTTACATCTAATTAGCTATGTTTGGGCACCAAAAAGTAGAAAATTGATCATTGTAATCTCCTGAACATTAACCACTAATTTTCTGTAATGATTACACAAGGTTACTCTTCACCAGTCACCAGAAGGAAAGTCACTTTGAAAATTTACATTTATACTTAAACTAATCTAAATAATGATTTTGATCCAATGAGACACATTACCTTAATATTCAACAAGTGAGCATTGAATGCTTCACATTTCATCATAATAGGCACACCAGAGCAGGACTCAATGGTAATATTTTTAGGCTATTATGCACCATTATCAATAAATTTTTAGTCTCTCAGAAAACAATTTGCACCGTCACAAATACAAACAAAATTGGCATAAGCAAGTTACCAAAAATTTCTAGAAGGTAACTATCAGCACAAATAAATCTAAGAGTAGAAATTATTTACAATTGAAATTTTGCTCAAACCATGATTTTCCTGGCATGAATCAGCAGCTCGATTCAGTTACACACCCATTTTCATCCACACTATTTTAAGAAAGGCAGCTGAAATGAATAATTAATGACACCAAACAACTTAGGTATCTTCTTTATACATTAATCCTTGTTTATTTCAGTAGAGTAACTTGAATGGTAACTTTGATGTGTGTACACATATAAAAAGCAATTTTTTCTTGAGAATGCATAGAATAATTTTGAAGTCTCCCACGTTACCAGTTAAACACATCAAAATAACTTAAAACGCCAACATTAAGGCAATTAGATCTTGGTTCCAATATTATAAGCTATGAAATTTCAATGTTTAGACATTGATACTTTGAAGCATTCCAAACAGTAAATAGTATGAACGCTCAAACTTGTAGCACCACAATGACTCCACGCAATGAACAACAGCTCAAATGCAAGTCCAACAATCACGAAGGTTTCAATAATTTTTGCACGTGGATTCACTCATTTAAAAATATTTCATTATTAAAACCTGGGAATTTACAAAGGTAGGCTTGTATTTTTGGTAAATGTATAGTGTTTGACCATAATCGATTTTCGACTTTTGGACCAAGAAACATTGTAGATGAGACGAAAATAAACAAGTTTTCTTCTATGCAATTTCCTTCGGAAATGAGTATTTTAGGAGTGAGAACGGGAAATGAGTTACCGTAACTCCAGTATTTGAGGCGGGGAAAAATACACCGCGCGGTCCGACGTGAAAGTAAACAGGCGTTCCCGCGCGCCAACCAAGCCGACGAAGAGCAAACCCCCTATTACAAACGTAAAGAGGTCGGGTCGTGAGGGGTTGCAACAGTTCTTTTAGTGAAAATTATAAAACTAAAAGAACTGTGGCTACCCCTCACGACCCAACCTCTTTACGTTTGTAATAGGGTCATGCACTATCGAGTTCCGGTAACTCATTTAACGCCATAACTTTTAAAATACTCATTTCCGAAGGAAAGTGCATTGAAGAAAACGTGTTTATTTTGGTCTCATTAACCATCTTTCTTGATCAAAAAGTGGAAAATCGATTATGGTCAAACACTATACATTTACCGTATTTTTTTATATGTTCGTTTTTGATCACCTCACATAAAATTATTTCATTAGAAAATAGGTCAATAAGGTTTAAAATTGTTACAAACACGAACGTGATAAACAATTGTACTCTCGTACTCTAACTCTTTTAAAAACTGACAAGCCGCATCCGGGACGGTACAGAAAGTTTTGTGGAAACTACAGAAATTTCTTGAGCACGCAGTCAAAAGACTTAAGTTTACCACTCGTAACTTTTGAAAGAATGCACCGATTGACTTTAATTAAATTACTCTCAAACGAAAGAGCAAAGCATTACGCTGAAAGAAAATGCTTTGACCGACAGGCCGCAGCCGAGACGGTTCAGAAACGGTTTTGTTGAAACTACAGAAATTTCTTTAGCGCGCAGTCAAAAAACTTCACCATTTCACTTGTAATATAATGTATAAAGTGTTAAAATTAAAACGCTTGAAATTAAATTCAAAGCATTTGAAGCCTTAGCTGAAGAATTTCACCTTCATATTACAATGTATAAAATTAAAATGTATGAATATTGAAAAGTTGCATACGAAAATCCAATTGAAAGCTTCGGTTTTTTAGATCTAAGCTTCGAATTAAAGTTTTCAATTTCCCAATAAAAAAACTGAAGCTCAAATTACATCATGTGAAGATTACGTAAACTAATTTCATTTGACCACGGGTAATACATAACATAATTTTATCTGACTTGTTCTTGATTAAACTTATTCATGGACAAACATTGACGATAGATTCAAATAATGAAGTATAGTCTGAAAAACAACAGTAGTTTTACCGTGGTATTTCTACGGTAAAAATGACAGTCAGAAATCGACGGTAAATCACGGTCATCATCGTCGGCGTGCCGTTTTAGCGTCTAAAATTACCGTTGATCACTGGTAATATTATTTACCGTCGGAATACTTCGATAAAAGATGAAAACCGATCATAATTACCGTTACGCCGGCGATAAAATTCTGACTGGGTTTATAAGCTCATGAATGGCAGAAAAACACGGCAGGTCCAAAAAATTCGAATTGAAATGTGATAAAAAAAACAAAATTAGGCGCAACTAAAAAATTCTAAATCACATTTTTTTCACTACATATGAAGTAGGAAGGCAGACCTAAGCTGTGAAATATTTATTAGGAGCAACAGATGGATTTATAAAATATCACAAAAAATAAAAAGGAGGAGCGACGACGATACTAATATATTAAACAGCTAACTTCACTAATTGTGGCATTCTCTCTTCTTTGTTGAAACAAGCGAAAGTGGTTCTTGGACTATTGAGAACACTGGATATCGAATACTACTGAGAATACCAGAGATACATGGAAACGTAAAAATATATTTTTGCTTTCATGCCCTGAAATTGACCTTTGAATGTAAATGAATGCATGGAAATATTAAATTATGCAATTAAGTAACCACACTCATACTCTGCCAGTAATTGGAACTAATGGATATGTTAATATAAATCACTGGTAATTTTTTCACTAATTAAGTTTTCGGTGATCATATAAATGTACTTCGGAATTAATGCAGTTTGAAAATTTATCGTTTTAGCGAGGCTGGAAGATGGTAGCAGTAATTGCCTGGTCAGCAAATTTACAGTTTGCCAAAATTTCGCCAGAACGCACGACAGCTTTCAATCTTTTTACTTATTTCATAAGAATGAATGCTCATATGATGCATAGCTTTATATTTAGGTGTGTGTTATCATCAACGAAAAAAGGATAAAATTATTCACACCTGAAATAAAAGATCCAGTATGAATAAAACGGAAAAAGTGAATATCGAATCACGGATCCAAGTACGCGAACTGAGGTGTCTGTTTTATTGGCAATGCGTTCAAAAAGACACTGTTAGTGGGATATCATAAATTCCATTGAAGATTTGTAACATGGTGTTTAAAACGTCGGTATTCTAACTCTCAAACTGTAGTGGCACAACTGGGTTTCAATTTTTTTCAAGCTTGCCATCGATTTCAGGTCGAGAATTACAGAATTCCACAAATCGAGAATCGAAAAATCCATTTATTTTTTCAAATATTTTTGCTATCCCCTCTTAACCTGCTATTTGTGAAAATGGTTTTAAACATTTAAGCAAGACAAAAAATTTGCCGGAGTATTAAAGATCGAAGCTGTGACCATGTTCAAAAAGTCCTTTGAAGTTATTATTAACCACAGAGTTCCGCAGAAAAATTTTTGGGATGTAGCGACTCGTAGAGTATCAATAAATCAGTATACTGTTGATGCTCGCTTTAACATTAGCAGAGAAAGCAACGAAGAAGCTCGTAGCGACGAGTACTGTGGAGAGATGTACGTAGGTTCTGTAGAGCTTGTGATGTAAACGACATTTGAAGCAATTTAAGAGTAGCTTCTTTTTCACAGAGCATAGTGTCTACGGTAGAACGAAGGGACGATGCTCCAATGTTTTGAATGACAAATTTACTTCAGTAAGAAAAATAATAAACTCTGAAGACGATATCGTTCATACTTTAGCATGTTGTTACATAATAACACTGATAACACTTTAAACTCAGTGATACATCTAATTCAGGGACTTGAGCTGTAGGAAAACCAAATTGCAGATTTGCTGTCGCCTGCGTTGCGTCCTGACGCCCAATGGTTGAAATAAAAGTTCGTATAAGTCATCGCGTTCCCAACAACCTTTAATAATTTGTTCGTAGAGGAGCGATCTCGATCTTGAAATTTGTTCGAATCTCAACCAAAGATTGCTTGAAGTAAGGTAGTTAGAAAGACATGCTATGAACGATGAATATTGGGATTACAATAAATTTCTCCAAGTGATGAAATAATTTTGCCTTCATTTCACTTGGCTATATTTTTCCTTCGTTTTTTCTCTAAGTGGAATAATCTTTTAGGAGATTTATAATTTTATTTTTTGTGTCCTTCATATAATACAGCAAAGCATGGAATTATGCAAGTGTCATACTCGAAGAAATAAATATTTTATAAAACATTTTAGGTGTGTGAATAATTTCTCCGTCATATTTAGGTCAAGATCAAACATTGGTTTTGTTCAATGCTTTGCTTTATTATGTCCCTTGTATGTAGGCACATAAGGAACTTGGGAACTTCAAAATGAAAACGCTAAAGGTTCGAATAGATTGGATTTCGTTAGCTAAATTAGGATTTGGTTCATTTAAATGAAATGAGTAATTAATATAGGCCAGTGACCTGCATGCAACATAAAGAACTATTTATATAATCATTAGTTATTATCACGATGTTGTTAAAAACGATGTCAACACATTCGCAGAAACCACATATATAACATTAAAAATTGCTTTCAAAATTTTCAGCATTTAGGTTTTAATGAAAAAGAAACGAAGAATGAAACAACTCTTTTGCTCGATGTTTTGTCGGGAATGTGAAACTAGAATTTATGGGTATGAAAAAACTAAAAATTAGGCCTTGAAACCAGCTAGCGAGATAGCACTTTAGAGCAAAAACTTTTCAGGTTGCGATCTTTGAATTTTCCCGCTATAATTCGATGTAGACCCCAATGCCACTAAAGCTATTATAGAGCTCACGAGTCTTTCAGCTGTAATTTCTGGGTCTTTTATTGCGTTGAATTGTAGTCCAAGATCTCCGAACGGATCCCTTGCATCCCGTACTTGATTTCTTGTGTAGGTACCCTGTATTGGATTCTTTGTGTAGGGTATTTCGCCGACGAAAAAATGAAGGCTGACTTCTGAGCAAGGTCGAGCAGATGAGCGGTAAATTCGGAGCTGCAATGCAGATACGAACGCTTAGATAAGATTGTGATCTGAGGGTAATTGGCATTCTGCAGTACATAAGAGTATTGTATGACGAGGGGCCGCGCTTTTTCATCAGTATAAAATTCCGAACATTGTAGTTCATGGTCTAAATTAGCGTTAGCATGCGTAAGTTTGATATATGCCAAAATTGTTAGAAAAATTCTAAAATGGCGATCATACTAGCTTCGTACCGTTATGCTGAATTTGAGCACTGTAATGCGAAAGGTACGGGCTGAAAATGGTCAACCAACTTCCATAATATTTCGGAAGTTTAATATCTTCATGGAAATTGCGATGAAAAGTGTGTTCTGATTTACAAAACATTGAGATGGTTATCTCAAATGTGATGCGTAAATTACTCATCATTCTTTCTAACTTGAAATCTTGAAATCAATTAACTAGTATTCTAAATTTCCGCCGATTCTTCGCAGATGTAATTGCTTCATTTAACCCTTCGCTCAAAATGTGTCAAGTTTGCATTTTGTTCACAGGGAGGACTAAATTGGCTGCCCATTCGGTGAGATGCTCATCTGAACACTTGCTCGATGGTGGTGCGATGATGGTGCGATGATGGTGCGATGATGGTGCGATGATGGTTCATCGATGATGGTGCGATGATGGTGCGATGATGTTTCATCGATGATGATGGTGCGATGATGATGGTCACTTGAATGGGACATTCAAACATGTGTGACCGCTGGAAGCAACCGTGCAGTGGCGCCACCGCGCTCTAATGTAATGCATAATTAAAGAAGTAGAGTTGCAGCATTGCGTTAATGTTTTGGTGCATTGGCAACATTGAGCTCCAATAATTATTGAGGCGTGGTGGCAATGCTGAGCTCCAATAATTATTGAGGCGTGGTGGCAATGCTTAGCTCCAATAATTATTGAGGCGTGGTGCAGTGCTGAGCTCCAATAATTATTGAGGCGTAGTAGCAATGCTGAGCTCCAATAATTAGTGAGGCGTGGTGGCAACACTGCACTGAAATAATTTTAGTGCGGAGTAGTGGCAACACTGCGCTGCATTAATTTAGTGAGGTGTGGTGGCTACACTGTACCAATTATTTTTGATGTGTACGTTTCAGCAGAATGCATTTTACCGCTCAACTCTTGATTCTTTCAAGAATCTTCAATTATGGCAAAAATTTTACCAAGCCCTCCAACTGCTGGCCAATTTGGGATAATACAAGACTATCATTCATCATTCAAAATGTTTTTATTGCTCCTTATGCTTCTTAGTGATGATCAAAACCATTTTTTCAGAATTTTCAACCTAAAAAATCTGCATTCAATTCGAAAAGCTCGAATTTAACATTTTGGAATCCACTCATAATCTTGAAATTTATCTTTAAAAAATTGAGTGTGGTCCAGGAACTCCCAATTCTTAATTTGAATTTTTTGTGTATTGAGTTGAATGATTATTTTTAAATTCAATTGAAAGAATTTTCGGATGTTTAAAAATAGCTTTTAGTTTTTGAATCTCTACATTGAACTCATCATTCCAGAGCACTAAAGATGGATTTTCTCTGATCGGAAACTTATGATGCTTCATGAGTATTGTAGCTGCTTTATGGTCATGTTGAAATCATGTTGTAGTCACGTTGTTACTTCGTTTGTTTTCACGTTCTAGTCATTTTCAATTCCCGTTCTAATCATGTTATGTCTACGATGTATCTAATTTTTTTTAATATATTCTAGTCATTTTGCACTCAGTGTCGTAGTCAGGATAATCTTAATTTTTAGTATCAATAAAGGAATTCTAAGAAATTGAACAATTTCCGCCTATATGAACTGTTTCTCCTAGTAGCGAGCTTGATTAAAATTCGCAGAATATGAGTAACCTGATCGAGAATGCTGAATATCAATAGTGTAGGGTTGTGCACATCTTCATTTCAGTTCATATTTGCTAACTTTCAGATATGAGTCCCCCTTATGATTACCATCAAAATCAAACAGAGATGTAACGGGTTTGGGAAAATAAGTTTCCGATAAATTTTGACTATTCAGAACTTTGATAAGAGGTCACCGCTATAAAAGAGAGTGGGCGCATTTGGTTCTTCACTTGAAGCCAGCAGCTGTTGTGAAACAAACCCCTAAAATGGTAAGTGCAGCCTCGTAGGAATGGTTCAACGAGATTTAGAAAACATTCATGTTGACGGTTCCATGGCATTGGTGGGGAATTTGGCTTACGAAGCCCTCGTACGGAATGGGAAGTTAGCATTTTCATCAGCCTGAATGTGTGCCAAGGGTGAAAAGTACTCAATCAAATTCAATGGAAGAACAATGACCATTTGAATTAAATGCTTGTTAGTCTTAATACATTTCGGCAAATGCATCTCTAAATGTATTCATTTCTCATCGTTAGACTGTCGTCATTCAAACTTTCGAGTAATTACAGACATGAAAATCCTTGAAATAATTGAACCGTGTACTTTTGGGGCACATATAGAGCTGTGTTTACTGACACGCTGTAACGTGGAAGAAAACTGAAAATGTATCTAATGAATTGAGTTTACAAAAATACACTCCGTAGTAAATTACACTTTAAATACTGTCAATACTCTTTAATTGTGAGGCTCTAGACCCTGCATCATTTCGTTTGAGTGAACGAAGTAGGGCCATTCAAATAATTTCCTAATGTCCCCACGTATACTGTTTGTTTCACAACGAGAAATAAAATATTCTCCCACTAACACAATATTAGGTTGCCCAGGAAAGTAGTCATCAATGTTTTAGATGGCGTGCTAATTGTATGCAATGAGTTGTTTGTTTGTCACGCTTGTTTACTTCAAGTTAATAACATTCAAATATTATACGAAAAAATTCCATTTTCAGTAGAGCATATTTAAACCCAAATTTCTTAGGTTCTTTTATCCCACTACTTCATTAGGTTGCTTTAAAAATGGCATTTCATTTTT
Organism: Morinoia aosen; assembly: GCA_030386875.1. Lineage (NCBI taxonomy): Eukaryota > Metazoa > Arthropoda > Malacostraca > Amphipoda > Talitridae > Morinoia > Morinoia aosen. The sequence goes on from CM059560.1 coordinate 3,904,378, forward strand.
TCTCAAATGGAAACCATCATGAAGAAACCTGCTGACCTGCATTGACGTTTATCACAGGGTTATCTCTAACTCCTCGAAATAAGCAACACGTTTGTTGTTGGAGCCATTAATGTTGTATTCTATCGTAGACTTGCTACCTACACCGAATTACCGAACTACATTTCATACATTACATCAAATTACTAAATACATTTCATACATTAAATCAAATTACTAAATACATTTCATACATTACATCAAATTACTAAATAAATTTCATACATTACATCAAATTACTAAATACATTTCATCCAAATGACCAGATTCCCAAACTAAATTTCATTCGCTACTCCGAACTACCGAACAACATTTAAATTTCTATTCTACTGGTGTGCGATTACTTTTGAATACTTACACCGAACTGAGCCCCATTTTCAAGTCAATAGCTCGTATTCTGCGTTTCAGATGTCAACGAAGGTGCTCTGCGTCCTGGTGACAGCGGCAGTGGCTGCAGCTGCCTCTCCGCTCTACCAAAACATCATCCAGCAAGAATTCCAAAATTTTAAAGTAAATTTTCTAGCTTCGGATGAATATTATTAGTTAAATAAGTTCTTAATAACTACGTTGTAGTTTACGGCCAAGATAGTTTGGTAGACAGTTGTTTGGGTGTAGCAACTTTCAATATAAAGGTTGGTTTATCACATGGCCTGTTTATCACTATCTATAAAAAAGTTAATGATTCACTAATTGTCTTGAGGCTCTATTTAACTACACTAAAAATATATTTTCATAAGTATAAATTTTATTCTCATTGATGGGATGGCTTTATTTTGATTTTTGAGTCATATCCTCTGCTTCGAGAGCGATGCTATTGAGTATCGACATCGAAAGCTGTTTTGGACAATTTGGAGTACCATATTTTGAGCGAATAAAGATAAGTTCCAATCAAATATTCTTTTCAGATAAAAGTGGTGCATTTTTAACAAACTTAGGTCCTACGCTCGTAGATTTGAATGAAATGAGTGCGATGCTTCAATAATTTTGAGCGTAAACACAAAGTGTAAAAAAAATACTCACAGACGGCAGCTGTATTTCATTGCGTAAAACGCAGTGGTAAAATAGAAAATTCACATGAGCTGAACTAGAATTTAGTTCGAAGCCTGTTATTTTTGAAATATATTCTCTTACTACATAGTCTAAACAAAACTTCGAAACAGTTCGTAGAACATAGCAGCAAGCAACAATAATATATTATTCGGCAATTTTATTTTATTCATGTGCTTGAAAACATTTGTTTCAGATCACTCACAACAAAACATACAGCAGCAATGCTGAGGAGTTCGCTCGCTACAACATCTTCCTACAAAATAAGCTGAAAATCGCGCAGCACAACGAAGCCTTCGCTCGAGGGGAGGTGACCTACAAACTCGGAATTACGTATCACGCAGACTTGGTGAGTTGATGGTATCCGGGGGTGCATTGGCTCAGCCTTAGGAAAGATTTTCAAATTATTCACCTTTTAAAGATTTCAAATTATTTCAAATGATTTAACATCAAAGTAGACTTGACTGTGTTTCGTACTACCTTACATGGCGTAACAAAGTCGACGTAGAAGAACATTCACTGCCAGCTGTCCCGCTACGGCGACGATTATTTGAAACTTCGGCGCCTTGCCCGATGCTTGGGATATGGGCTCACGAAATCCGCAGAGTGATGTGGATTTTAATTACTAAGTCGAATGTGAAGTGTCTTTTCAACAGAGGAAGATTTTGATATTCTGCTGGAATATGCTAAAAGGAATGGCCAATTACCCAAATGTGAAACTTCAAAATTCATTTACAGGAAATAAAAAGCTTATACCTCATAGGGTTCATATACGATGATGAACATCAAAAAAACTTCGGTAATTATCAAGTGACTCTATATTACTGTATATCACATTCATTCGGCTCAAAAAACGTGACGAATATTTTGATAGAGAGTGACTTGAAGCTGTGAAATTTGTGCAGACTCCTGAGGAAAAGCGGATGAGACGCGGCCTGTTCCCCAAGCCCGAGAGCAAGTGGTCGGAGGCGGCGAAACAATGGGATGCAGAGGACGAGGGCGGCGAAGATGGTCTCCCTACCTCAGTGGACTGGCGCTTGCAGGGGGCAGTGACCCCAGTCATTAACCAGAAGCAGTGTGGAGCGTGTTATGCCTTCGGTTCGGTATGTTAGAAAACATTCGTTGTTACGAGAATCTCTACGAGTTGTACATTATTCAGTTGTGATACTTATTTGACACTGCCCGTGGTGAAACTTAATTACTCGTGTAAAGTTGCGTTGATGTACTGATAATCGGGAAAATTTTTGCCTAAATTTTGATAGATCGTCGTAAATTATTTCGAGGTAAGTGTATGGCATCAGTGTTTTGAGGTTCCATCTGATGTACTGTTCATTTCACAAGGTAATTGAAATATGCTCATTTTCCTAGGTAAACTTTGCATTAGTTACGTAAATATGAGATGAAAGAATAAAGGGAGTGTGTGAATCTGAGTCGTCTTGTCTATTTACTGTCAGATTTAGCTGAAACTTTGCAGTTATACGTATAAATGAATTGTAAGACATTTTTGCTCGTATGAATTTTTTGGGTTAGTGCCAATTTTAGTTTTTGAGGGTAAATTTTCACATTTCTATTTCTCCGACATTTTCTAACCGATTTTCACTATATAGCTTGAAAAATGAAGAGAAAAGTGTTAGCTATGAAATTGTGATCTATCCCATTTGAATTTTGTTACGAGTTTTTAAATATTTGGAGAAATAGGAAATTTTGTTTGTTTTTACAGAGATTTTTTTTAAATCTTGAAAAAATTATTAAAAAATTAATTTTTAAAATACTCTGATTGTACTTACATAGCTAACACCTTTCTATTCATTTTTCAAGTTAAATGGTAAAAATCGGTTGAAAATTTCCGGAGAAATAAAAATTTGAAGTTGGTACATTTGAAGTTGGTACATTTTGCCTGCTCAGCTGTAGTAGACAAATAAACATACTTACAAAGCAGTGAAGCATATCGTTAGATTGAGAAAAAAATTCCATAAAACATGAACAATAAACAGAGAATCGAACCACCTACACCGATTTTCACTACGCGCCCCACTTAACATAATGTCAATTATCATCGTTATGATGAGCAGGGACGAGATGACGTTATGTCATTTCTTCAATTACATTATGGTGCCTAAATTATCGTTTAAATTCATCTTCCGTTCTGTCCAGCTCACATATTTAGTTAATCTTAAATAGAAACAAAAATTGACTGTTTATTTCCTTTCATCCTGAGTCCTAACATGAAAATCTGTTAGCTTAAATTACTTTTTTTCGAACGGTGAAATTTTGTTATTTTTTGAATTATAAATTTTGAAATTATATTTCCAATAGGGCGATTCTTCGAGAATCTTATTCGTAGAATAAAAAGAAAAACCAGAGTAAAACCGAACATTACATTTATTGCAAACGTTTTGGAATTACTATATTCATATTCACTCATAAACCTAACCTCAACAAAGACATTAGTGCCGTAAAGTTATCAATTGCCCCCACCTACTGACGTAATTCTGTATGTATGTGTGTGTGTGTGTGTGTGTGTGTGTGTGAGTGTGAATGCATAGTGTGTTTCGTTGTTGTTTCTGAATTAGCGTGTACATGTGTTTTTGTGTGAATAAAGAGTGTGATTTTGTTTGAGTATGAATGAACAAATTAAGTTTTTTAGTTATTTAGAGAATTATATAGAATAATATGATTTTTGTGTTTAGAATATACAATTTTTTTTTCTCTCCTGTTCCAGCACTGATGACGGAATTTTGAGTCCGAAACGTTTGCAATAAATGTAATGTTCGGTTTTACTCTGGTTCTTCTTTTTATTCTATAAATTTTGATTATTAAACAATTTCAATTGAACACTCGTAGCTCAAAATGCGCTCGAAGTCGTGCTACGGTTTGTCATGATTATACATTTAGGAATCATAATTCATGATTTACTATTCATGCTAGTGTGGGAATCGTGGGAAACAGGTTTTTCAATACTATGGGCATAAAAGTTCTTTACAAAAAGACTTTTCATTTAGGCCCACTCATGAAATGCAAAGTAAAATTTTACGAAGCGTTGAATAAATTTTTGCGAAAAATTCTAGATCAGGGCTGTAGATAGACAGAATTCATCAAAGATATCTCTATTTATCGCTCCATTGTACTGTAATATTGTGTTCTAGCATTGTTCTTCAGCGTCTTAACCATAATAAAAATAGAGTGAATTGCTAACTCAATGGAGAAAAGAGTTCCCTCTCTAACTTCTTGAGCCCGATTTCCATGATCAGAATGGCTGTACAGACTCGAGTGAAAATATCGCTAGGACTGCGCAGGAATCGAACTCGGGTCTTTTTTCCACAGTGTGACGTTTGAACCATCTATCGCACGCAGAAAAGAGAAGGAAGACGGTAATGAAGATGGAGCGAGGAAAGAGTAAAATACAATGAAAATTAGAAATAATCTTTTTGAAAAATTTCAGGTTGGAGCCTTGGAAGGACAGAACTTCATGAAGACTGGGACGCTGGTGCCTTTGTCAGTCCAACAGGTGGTTGATTGCACAGAGTCTAACAGCGAATGCATGGGCGGCCTCCCTGAATTGGTCTACGAAAATCTTCAGAGAATTGGAGGCATCGCCACTGAAGAAGAGTACAGCTACAACGCTCGAGTAATTATTATGTTCTATAGCTATGAAAAGACCGACTGAAGTCACCACATGACTCTCGAAGTATCTTGTTTCCAAATAGTGAGAAATAGTCTAAGCTTTTGTTATATGCTATGTAGCGAAATACCAGCAATTATAAGACCTATCATACATTGTTGTCCCATCCCAATACAAGTAAACTAGAAATAAACTAGCTTCAATATTCTTTTAGCGAGGCAAGAGTTGACTAGGTAGAAATCCAGGAGAGGAAAATCCTTAGTGCATGAACAACAGAGGGTCAGTAACCTTACACGTTCACTGCGTTTCCGCGGTGGTCAACGGTTGGTTTGGTTAGGTTCCAAGTAGCAGATTAGGGAAATCGACTCTACTGCTCGAATACATATTTTTCTTACTAAAAAATATGAATATCGCTTATCAGAAAGTTATTTAAAAGGTCCCCAAACAGATGAAATGTTATTCATTTATACCGGTAGGTGGACATGTAATTTACCTATTGGTACACAAATAGTACAACATGCGGGGAACGTGGTTATCACTATTCTAGAAATTGTTTCATTCGATCAACATTGTCGATGCTCTCTTCGTTCTTACAGCCCTCGGCTTGCAAATTCGTGTCACCTGGCGAAGGTCCAACCGTCTACGGCTATCGATCCTTCGAAAAAACTGACAAGGCTCTGAAAAAAGCAGTCGCTACTCACGGGCCCATTTCGGTTTCAATTTCTGCTTTTGATGACTTGGATAACTACGCTGAAGGTAAGCTTTGACATGACACACGAGCATTTCACGCCAAAGAACGCAGTATGTTATAACAGTCACAGAAACTACTACGTTAATGAATAAAAACACCAAGGTTGCTAATCTCAAAGTAAACACTGTTAAAATTATTTGTTGCTATCGGATTTTAAAAGGTAAACGCTTCGAGACCCATGCCCTTTCGAGCACTTTTAAAAATCCGATAGCAATATATAATTTCAATAATGTTGACTTTGAGAGAAGCAACCTTAGTGTTTCTATTTACGATTCGTCTGCGTAAAAACTCAGTTCATAATGTTCTTCTACTACGTTAGATATTGCACGCACAGCTATCTGATTATCTGCAAAGTAAGGAAACTTGTTCTAGCTATTTAAAATATGCGAATGTTGTGTACTGCTGTCCGTGTCTGGTCAGATGTAACAAGAGCTACGGAAGAAAAAGACCTTGCAGATAGATGGCACATCATGATAGGTTGCATGATGATCATATGGCTAGAGTGTTTTCATGGATGGGTTGCCATAAGATAGATAAGTGAGAAAAAAATTCCGTTGTCTTCCGAGATTTAATAGGCAAAGGATTGAAAGGCTGGAAAGAAGTTTAAGTACTTATTTACAGTATGTTGGAAAATCTGTTCACAAGCCCTCATGATTTACGAGACGATAACGCATTTTGACGAACATTTTTGGCAAAAATACGTTTCTAATTAATATTGCTCTGAAGGTCCTAATTTTGAGATTTTATCACCATCCTAGTCATAGTTAATTCAAATTATTACTTTTTTCAACAGTGATATATATACGTATATATTCAAACGACGTGCGCATGATCGCGCTTTTCATTATACTCATTGATGAAAAAATATATTTTCCATATTGCGTGGTAGTAGTTTTGAATAAAGTTCTGTCTTCCAGCTCTGATTTCAACAAATTTGGCTGTTGAGTCCAACTAGTGATGAAATTTATATTCTTCTGTTTTGAGGTTTTTTAATTGCACAAGACAACTGCTCGCAGCTCTTACGAATGTCACAAACTAGCAACGAGAGAACGTGAAAAATTTGTAGTCTATAGTGAAGTAAAAATATTTAAAGAGTTTAACGAACACTTAAGAGTTCGATTCAAAAATAGCTACAATATACCTAAAATAAAGGGAATATTTGTCAATACAATGAAATGAGTCACGAACGCAGTGCACGTGACACAAAATATAACCGATTACGAGAATTACAAAACTCACAAGAATATTTTGATGAAAGCCTTTCTTTGTTCCATCAGAGTAATGAACAAAACATTGTTACATTTGATGGTGGTGTCGAGCAGGTTCTGGTCATGCATACATACTGCTATAATATTAGCAATCCGAAATGATGAGTCACATTTTGATAGTAATATTGTAAAGAAAATGAATTTCCTATACGACTCGAGAACGATAAAATTTTCTGCCCTATGTCACGAGAGCGGGATAACTCATGAAGGTCATTACTTCGTTTACATTTTTGACCTCAAAGCTAGAACAGAAAGTGGATTACTGCGTTTGTTTTGCTCATGGTCAAGGAAAAAAATCACAAGATATTACGAGCATAAGTTTAGCAGAGAAGTAACTTTGTAAGAAGCAAAATAGGAGTCATGGAGAGCCTTTTCAGGGAGTCGCGTGATCTGTTCTGCCGAGTTCTCTCTAGCACCATTGGCCAATGTGTCTTAATGACGATTAGCAAACTTAGATAGGCGAATAACCTTTAGCTGAAACTACTGTAGGCTTTTCATGTAAATTCTGTGACTTTTGAATTCGATTGAATTCGTAATGCCCTTCAGATTTGACTCATGAGCATTTGAGAAAAAATTTGCTTCAAAATGTGAGCTAGATTTTATTATTTTTATTCAATTCTTTCACTTCAGGCAAAAATAGATGAAAATTGTTCCTAAACTGCAGCGAATCATTTTCATTTATTGCAATACTAATCGATCCATCACAATGTTTCTCGGTTATAACCGCTTGCACAATTTAACGCGAAATTCATTGTGCTTAAATTTTCCCCATTTTTATATTATCGTTGATTTCAAATAATTAAAAAAAACGCCAGCTTTACATTCGTCCTAATTCCAGCTTCTCATCTCTATTAATAAGTTTCCAATTACGATCAAAACACTAGCGCTGCTTTGCTAACAGGTGTCTACAGCTGCACCGAGAGCGCTAAGCTAAACCACGTCGTCCTGCTCGTGGGGTACGGCACGGACGACAAGTTCGGCGACTACTGGCTGGTGAAGAACTCCTGGGGTGCGGACTGGGGCGAAGAGGGATACGTTAGGATGGCCAGGAACAAGGGAGTGGGAGGGTGTGGTATTTTACAGGAAACCTTGATTCCTCTCATCTAGAATGAGGTCTCCATGACCGGTCAAAATAGCGTTAATTGAAGAGAACGAGAGCATAAAGGTTCGATGAAGGGAATTATTCGTGGTGCTGGTAGATTTATTGTATGATATTCTAGAAAGAGAATAAGATCGCAGCGTTAAATTTGGAGGGAAATTGATGTTTCGTTCTTACATTAGGAGCTGATATCAGTGGGTGTGCAGCATCAACTATGGAACAATTTTTGAGTTACCGCCGAATTTATTTTTACTTCCATTACTGCCTCGTGTTTAGCTGTGGGAAAGCAAGGGTTTTTTAGCATAATACATAGGTTTTCTCCTTGCTATCTGTGTTGATTTAAATTTAATAAACTTTTCATTGCTTCACTGTGAATTATTTGATTTTTATTCCCGCTGTTTCGCAAATTTATGATCAAATTTCCTTCAAGATTTTGTAGAGTTACGTGCTTGTCTCAAAGTATTTCGAATATTTTCTTTTCATAACTGGACACGAAAAAGAAACATTTTTCAATTAGGGTGTCTTGATATATGTCATCGGAGAAAAATTCAATCATGCTGGGAGCCTCATTGTCTCGAACTACAGTATCGAAATGATCACATCTTTCTAATTCTACACTGCATTTGTAAAACAACTAGAGCACCGCTCCGATATCACTTCGTTGTTGACTTTCAGACGATTTCATGAGAGATCATCTGTTCTATGATTTAACATTACCTTGTTCTAACAAATATAATTGAATTGAAAGTGGAGACAAACAGGATATGTGAAAGTCAGTCAGGAATTCTCAGCATAAATTATTGTTTTGATAAATTTATTACCGAAACGTAGGCCTCAGAATCGGGTTTACTGCAAATTCTACGAGCGCTGACATATGGTTCACATCCCTCACACAGTGGAGGTGTGATGTGGTTAAAGATGTGAATAAAATGAGATCTACGTTAAAGATTACAATTTTCAGACAATTCGCTCAAATTCCCATTATCTGGTTAATTCAATTCAAAATATGATGCTTCAAGAGGAGAATCGAAGTCACACACATTCAGATCTAACCTGTCTCCAACATAGGGTGTTCTTGAAGCAAGTAGGATAAAAATATTTGCAAAAACTAAGCGTAATTTTGCAGCTTACATTTTTCACAGGTATCAAAACTCAAAAGTCTTTTTTATAACATATCTGGCCGCAACAAAACTATTTTTCAAGCCATTTCATCGACTAAAGAGGACTTTCAGAGATTCGAGACTTTTCTAAAGGTGACACGTGCTCGTACATTCTAGAGAGCATAATTCTCATGAGTGGTCAGCTTATAGCGGATTCAGTCTTGAATGGATTTCGGATTGGATTCTGTCCTTTTCTATGGCTGCGAAGTTATTCAAGCATTAACATACATTCCGTTACTCGCTACAAACAAACGCCAAAACTAATTAAATTCACAATATGTTGAGCGACGATTGTTTCGTTTAGACTTTTTCTCAAGGTAGCTTTTTTTATTACTTGGGAAATCAAACTTGCCTTATTAAACTTGTATTTACTACATAAATTCAAGTCGTTCTAAACCCGTTATTTTGATGTCGAATCAAGGACATCCGAATGGTGCGGAAGTCCACTGACGAAAAAAATTTCAAAAGAAGTCAATTCAGAAAAATATTGAGCGTAAAGCATTGTATTTCATTTACTATATTTTGCATGATATTTGGTTGATCATTTCAAGTGAATACGAGCGTTTTCGTGGTGGGATATGATAATTATTTTTTGCTTTTGAATCGAATTCATGCCAAGGGACTTTTCCAAATGGCAAAGTTGGTTACAGTAAACATTGGCATTTATTGTTTGGTAATTATCCTCCAGGTGGTAATGGAAAGCTCATACAACAAACTACTATGCACTGCACATTTTTTGCGCTCACGATTGGTGAGCATGTTCGTTTTCATGACTAATCAACAAGTGGAAACGTGCCACGTTTTGGAAAAGAATCCGCTTTAGGCCTCTAGGAAGGTGTGTTCTCCAAAATGGGGCGAGAAATCGTCTCACAACAATTGAGCTACATTCTGCCTCAGATTGTACAGGAGTTTTCATCGTGGACTTACACGTACATTTACCCAAGTTCAACGTGTCCCAACAAAGGACGTGGGACGTGAAGCCGTTGACTTGCATGGGGTCATTTATAGGCCGAAAAAAGCGACTGCAGCAGTCCTTTCCGTAGTGTATCATAAATAAATTGACTTTTTTAGGTTCTTTCTGGCGTAACTGGCTCAAGGGCTAATAGACTCAATGTTAGGCAAATTGATAGGTTTTTGGGGAGTTGAAAAATAGTCCACCCTACCTTTTAATTTCTTTTTTCAAATATTTTAGGTAAGCTATCCTGAGAAAAAGCCTAAATGAAACAATGTAAACTCTGCTGAATCCAAATGTCAGAAAAATTCTTAATTCATAATACTCGACAAGTGTTCTCGTCTCTCTACCTCCATCAGAGTATTGCATATGTTGTGAAATTTCTTCCATCGAATACTCCGAACAAAAATTAAATCCCGAACAAATATTGAAGATGTCTTAGTTAGTTGCTGCTCATCTAACCTGGGGCTTTCAGAAAGCTCTCAGTTGCTTGTGCTCTGTTAAGGAATAAACTTCTCCAGCGTACAAACAACTGTCAAACCCTAAAAAAATTCAAAGCAAACGTGTCACATCATTTCGCCTCAATGTCATTGAAAATATCATTCTACAACATTTCGTTATAAATTCAAACTAAACAATCGGCAGTTCGCCTTAAATCTGCTCACTGCCATTGTAAGGTCAGCATTTCAAACTCTGTGACGCTCAAATGCCTATACTTCTACTAGCTAATTCTTTACATTTTTTAACTATCCCTGCAACGATGATCTCGCTCTTAGCCTGTAGAGCCCAGTCAATCGTGGAATCACTATCAGATTCATTTGTAATCTGTGTGTAGAAACATTGTAGCCATTTCTTAGTAAATTGGTAGCCTTAATTTCAAATTTATGTCATGTACCCATGGTTGTATTTTATTTTAGTGAATACCGAGAGAGCGAGAAACCTAAAATGTTTTTTGTTGTTCATCGACTGTCACTTGATTTTTCTGAATTTTTTTATTCGAAAAATTCGAAATTAGCTCAGTTGAGCCTTTCCTGAATTTTTTTTTATTTTGTTCACTATTTTTTCAACTACACTCAGCAACACAGTTGTCAGTTTTGATGTAGTAAAATAAAGTGATTCATTAAAGAAACTGAACGTCATGAGTACTATATTTGCTTAAAATCTGTGACAATTTAGTACTGAACTTTTAATCAGAAAAATCTTGGAAATTCAGAAAATAAAACTAGTACACTGGTTCCCTGTAACAAAAAGAGATCTATCGCTACCCCAATGAGCGATGCGCATTTCTGTATCGCAAAATGTAAGTAAATTAATGAAAATAAGCGTAATTTGAGCCAAGGATCCATAAACCAATCATCAATTTCATCTCGTGATGAAACAAGTTCTGAAATTTATTTATTCTTCCATGTTAGTTTATTTGTTGAAGACGTGCGGGTTGTGTACTGTTTTTTTTTACGTAAACTAGTTTTGGCTAACCCTTTCTAACTATTTGAAGAACATTTGGGACGGTTTGCCAGCCTGTTTCACAAGAGTTTTCAAACCGTTTCTTTTTGTGTTTTAACTTATAGCGAAGAACCTCAAAGCAATTCTCCTGGAGTACCTTTATTATGTATAAGCTCTTCAGTCATCTTGCCTTGGATGAAATATCCAAGAGCAAATAGTTTGATTGTTTCTCTCATTAACATAATTTACCCCTGAAACGGCCATGTTAAACCGCGTAGGGTTTGTCTATTTATTAAGGACCTATATACTATTAAAAAATGTTCAAAAACCATCATGTTGTAAGATATTTCATGTTTCTACTTTCTACGAAATAAAAAGTTTTCTTTCTTTTCCTTTTTTTTTGTCGCTCAACATATTTCGATTTTTGGATCCAAGCTATGCACTAACGAAATGATGCGGAACAAAAAGCAGAAGATAACACGCCTCTGTAACCACGGTTTTGTCTCTCTGGAAGAAATGAGAAAATGATGTTTCACTTCATGAGCGTCCGGTTAAGAATTATTGCTACACGGACTACAAGATGATGCGAGTCTGTGTCCTCATTTGCACAAGAAGACAATAATTGAGGCCACTCAGAGGAGCAGCTCAAGTGTCAAGGCACAAGATGCCCAGAATAGTACCACCGATGCGCCAACTACGAAAACGTAATGAAAAATTATCGTTTGATTATTTGTATTAATTTGAGTTTTTTCAAGATAATTTCGGAAATCTCTTTCTTAAAATTTTTGTAGTAAAACTTTTCTACTTCAGTTATAAATTAATGTTTACGAAAGGAAAGAAGAACGAGAAGAGTTGGAAAACAGAAGATGCACTCTGGTTATAACAGGGGAACTACCTCAATCACATTCTGATGAAGACTGTAGACAGACGGTGCGCGAGCTCCTGAAAGACCAAATCAACGTGAACCTTAGTAACTCTGACATCACTACAGCGAATAGGCTGGGAAAAACACCTGTACCCGGAAACGTCGATAGAAGAAACATTACTTTTGAGCTACGACAATACGAAAAGAAACAAGAAGTTTTGTCAGCCTGCCGTATAACTAAACCGAAATTCTACGTAAACGAATACCTCATCCCTTCGCGAGCAAACATTATGTACACTCTGAGATTGGCCAAACGAAAATTTCCGGACAAAATAGGCCTCGCAAGATCTCTGGATGGCAATATCAACGTCTACTCTCCAAGGATACCTGGACAAGCTACTCTGAGACCTGTAACTATCAACACACCTGAAGCCCTTGACCAGTACTTATTGGAACATGTCGGCAAGTCCTCAGAAGAAATTATTCGTAATTAGTATATTTATGGACTTATGAACTAAACTTAAAAGCATTTTGATCTCTGTCCACATGATTTCTTCTTGTTTTCTGATAGAATCGCCTTTGCCTCTTCAAGGCACCCACGCCGAACTTGCAACTTTGTTTTACTGCTCACCAAATTGATTCTTTTTCTTATTTCCTTCTTTTTCTCATTTTTTATAGAAGGCTCACACCGAATTTTCTACTCAGACTTAAATTATATGTTACCACATGTCTCTAAATCTGAAAATAGTTTAGATACTCAAGATCTTTATATTAATTAAATAACTTCGCTGCCTTCGATTGTAATCCATTTCGTCCTTTGCTACATCTTATGTGTTATATGCAGCTACAACTGGTATGACAGCCTTGTAACTACATTATTCGCAATTTATGATCCCTAATGCTCCCACTCATGGACTGAGTTTGCGCTCTCCTTATGAAATCATACTAGATTTTAGACAATTTAGACTAATAATCTCTGTGTGTTTTAGTTCCTCTTTATTTCTTTAATTTTTTTTATAAATAGGAATGTCTTATTTTTAACTTGACTCTGTAGTCTGTATCATTTTCATTATTTTTACGTCACATTTTACTTACTGTTTCCTAATTGTAATGACTGACCATGTTGATATGCTCGATAATATTGATCCAGATCTCAATCATTTGAATAGACTGCATCCAAACCTAAATGAAACTGGGAATTGTAAATACCTAAATACTAAAGAATTCAATGAATCGATGAGAAAAACCTGTAACGATTTCTCAATATTATGTTGGAACTGTAGGTCCATTTATCCGAAAATAGATGAAATATCTTGTACTATCACTGAGCTAAACAGCAATTTTGATGTTCTCAGTTTTACCGGAAGTTGGCTAGATGACTCATCTAAAGACCTAATTCAAATTCAGAACTATAATAGCCATCATTCACTCCAAAATCACAAACGTGGCGGTGGCATCAGTACGTACATATCTAAACGCATGTCATCGAAAATCATTTTAAGTGCAACTATGAATCGTGAACATATTGAGACTCTATTTATAGAACTATCGAAAAATGGTAAACGGATTATACTTGGGACTGTATATAGGACCCCAATAGCTTGTAACGTCTCTTTTCTGAACGAGCTTCAAAGCATAATATCTCAGTTTAACAAATCTCTATAGAATGACATAATAATTTTGGGGATTTCAACTACGATCTTTTACAATATGAAAGCTGTGAGCAAATCTCAAACTTCATAAATGTTTTTCAGTCTAACTCCTTCCTTCCAATCATCACGAAACCTACGCGTGTTACATCTGAATCAGCTACGTTGCTCGATAATATTTTTATGTTAGATCCGACTGATTTTCTTACAGGAATAATAATTTCTGACTTATCTGACCATTTTCCGGTGTTTCTCATCAAGAAAAATGTCTATAGTCCCTGTAACAGCCCACAGGCTGAGGTATTTTCATATCGTTGTGTAAACGAATATAACTTGGGAACGATGCGAACTGTTCTAGAAGAATTAATGCCATCATTTGACATCTATGAACTGGATAATAATGCTATTAACATTGATCAAGCAATACTAAATCTAACTGAAATTATAACGATCGCATACAACCAGTGTTGTCCAATAATCACCCGCACAATTACGCCGAAAAATAGACAAAAGCCTTGGATTACTGAAGATATCGTGATCAATATAAAGAAACGTCAAGCTTATCTAGCCTTACTATACGAAGGACGAATATCTAGAGTAACATATAACAGATTCAGGAATCATGTGACAAATCAAATACGAACATCGAAACAAAACTACTTTACGCGCAAATTTACTGAATACAAAACTGATATTACAAAAACTTGGCGCCTGCTAAATTCATGCTATAGACCGAACAATAATGCTACAAAAACAATTGAGTCCATCATTCACGAAAATGTAAAATATCACGACAAACAAGATATTGCAACCGTGTTTAACAACTTTTAAATAAATATAGGGAAAAATATCGCCGATAGTGTCGTTAGTGAACCTACAGACCACCTGCAATACATGGACCATGTCCGTGAACACAACTCTTTCTTTTTCACGCCATCTAATCCTTCCGATGTAATTACGTGCATAAACAACTTGAAAAACAAATCAAATGGACTAAATACATTCTCAGCTAAAGTTATTAAGACTATAGCTGATATAATAGCACCGTGCATATCTAATATTATCAACCATTCCCTTTCTCAAGGTATCTTCCCCAACTCTCTCAAAACTGCCAGAGTGACCCCTATTTTTAAAAATGTTGATAAAAATTGCATTAATAATTGAACGGTGGAAAGGTTTAGTGGACTACTTGCATAGGAAATCCATTGTAAGTAGTCCACTAAAGCTTTCCACCCTTCAATTATAGTCCTATCTCTGTACTGCCAATTATTAGCAAAATATTTGAAAAAATTGTGTATAAAAAAGTTTATTCGTATTTTGAACAAAATTCTTTTCTCTACGGCAAACAATACGGTTTCCGTTCTAAAAAATCAACGACACAAGCTATTTTAAATCATTTACAGTACCTTTACTCTAATATAGATGAAGGAAAGCTTGTTTTCTCCTTGTTTCTTGACTTTCGAAAAGCATTCGACTCTGTGGACCATAACATATTACTCTCGAAACTACACTGTTATGGCATTCGAGGAATCGCCCATGATTGGTTCAAATCATACCTAACAAACCGGAAACAATACGTTGTCATTGACAATGCAAAATCAGACCCACAGAAAATTACCCATGGAGTTCCACAAGGATCTGTCCTTGGGCCTCTCCTATTTCTGATATTTATAAATGATATTATCAAATCTACATCATTTTTCAATTTCATACTTTTTGCCGATGACAGCACGCTTTCTGCGGTCCTTCCGAACCAAAATCCCGCTATGATTGCGGAGAGTATAAATAATGAACTCCATAAGGTTTCATTATGGCTTAAAGCTAATAAAATAAGCCTTAACATCGATAAAACAAAATATATTACATTCTCATACAAGAAAAATATATCTCTCCCATGCATAAAAATTGGCGAAGGTGAAATCGAAGAAACCAACTCAAGCAAGTTTCTGGGTATCATAATAGATAAACATCTGACCTTTAACGAGCACATCGCTCATATTAGTTCTAAATTATCAAAATCCATCGGAATCCTGAATAAAGTTAAAAATTACATGCCTGAGACAGCTTCACGAATGCTCTACCGAACGCTAATTTCACCATACTTGCAATACGGAATAGAAGCATGGCACGGAACTGATAAAAATAAAACAAATAAAATTTTTACTCTGCAAAAGAGAGCCATCAGAGCGGTAAAGAATCTAGCATATAATGCTCACACAAATGATTCATTCAAAAATTTTCAAATACTTTAACTTTCGGATCTCTACAAAATCTCCATTTGCAATTTCATTTACAAAACATTATCAATTGATGGCGACAATAGCCTAAAACAATTATTAACTGCGAAAACTGGTCATCACGACCATTTAACCCGAAATAGAAGTAAATTCATGCTTCCTTATTATTCAAAGGCCCGGTCGCAACACAGTATCCTTTTCGTTGGAACTAAAACTTGGAACTCAATACCTGTGGAGATCCGTGATGGTAATTCTTACAAGGTATTCAAAAGAAATCTTGAGTCTCACTTCCTATCGAAATATTAGTCGTGTAAGATCACCAAGTCAAAATCTTGTCTCCTACATGACTGTTTCCAATAATGTAATATGCCATGGGTAATATCGCCGATATTCAATCTACTGTTAAATCGTTTATCGAGTGTACTGTTAATACAGTCCATATGACCTATATTGTAAAATGAAATAGCTGATATCGAGTAAATTATCTCACTGATCAGTCTAATGCGAAACTAGGTTAAATGATTTAGGTAAAACAGTATTGTAAACCTTAGAATAACGTGATGGTAGGATGCCCCAGAAGTCGCTGAACTTATTCGGGCCCACAGGTAGCTATGTTCAAACTTGTCCATAGTACTAGACTTGAAAAACATTCTACCTTTGTATCTCCTGTGGTAAATAAATTGTTTAAATTGTTTAAATGTTAAGTTCTATACATGAGTTGTTCTCTTTGAAGTTCGTATAAAGGTGAATGTGAGGAGCCACTTTGATTATTTTAAAAAGTTCTACGAACAGAAATTGCTGAATTTGAAGTAAGAGCAAAACTGAAGGAAATCTTCGCGGTGTGGTGTAATTAATGCCTACTCGGTGTCATTAACCATATGGTATATGAGGTTATGAATTTTACTGGCTTGCCGTCGTTAAATAATTTAGAGGACTCCCATAAAAAGCCGTATTATTATTGGGTGTAATTGATGAATGAAATGGTATAAAGTTTAATTCAATTTAATCGACTTAAAAAAAGACTGAAAAAGATAGACATCTATGGATGATTTAATAGCACAGCATGTAGAAAACGGAGAATTTTCTCTCGCATAAATTTCAATCGCTCGTATTGTTCATCCCAGACGTTGGCATTGGTGTAGTCTCAATGCCACTCCAACTTTTCAGGGAGCTCATGATATGATCGTCTGCGCTGAGCCTTATAAGTTCACAGTGCAGCAGAGCTCCTTCAAATGCGTACGACTGCGCGTCAGTGCTGGAAGAGTGCTGTAAGGTGCTGGATAAGAGGCAGCGGGCACAGTGAGAAAGCCGTGCCTTTGGCTGTGCATTTTACCGCGTGGTGACGACTTAAAGTTTGTGAAGTGCCATGCCGTGTCGTGTTCTGTTCTGTGATAAGAAACCGTGTTTGTGCTACCTCCACGGCTACTGTTGAGATCACGGCTACCTCTGCTACGGCTACTGTTGAGGTCATGGCTACCTCTGCTGCTACGGTTGCTGTTAAGGTCACGGCTACCTCTGCTGCTACGATTACTGTTTAGGCCACGGCTACCTCTGCTGCTACGGTTACTTTTGAGGTCACTTCCACATCTGCTGCTATGGTGGTACGGTTACACCGGCCGCTCCTACGTTATACATTTTCTAAACGTAGATCTTCGTGAAGCCTGCCAGCCGGCGCGATGAGCTAAATTCATTCTGTCTGCGCTGTGAGAGGGTCTTCTCGGCACGCAGGAACCACTTCGGGACTCCTTGTAAGACGACTCTCGACGGAGGTTGGTTGGAGAGGTAGTGGGTGCTGCTAGCTTTGACCATTCGTTGGGAGGCCTTACGAGCAATTGTAATTGTCCTCAAAATTGTGGGAACCCAAAAAAAAATTCATACGGCAACTTGCATTTCATCGAAGTGATCTTTTTACGTTCTTTTGTCAAGTTCGGCTCGTGTTCAGTTGAGATCTTCTCAATATATTCATAACGATACTACCGTGGATTTGCGTAAATTTCGCCAACCTAAAACATTCTAGGAATGTCGACCATTCTCATGAATGGAACTTACTTTTATCTTCATATATTACGTAAGTCATGCTTTGTTACTCTCCGGCTATAATGCGTGACTCCATCTCTAACAGGTTGCTGTTTCTTGGGAAACTTCGGCGTGCTTGGAAGGGGGTCGACTTCCGGAGGCTGAGATTTATGAGTCTCGGAAGATCTTTATGCGCTCTGCCCGGATACCTTACAGCGTTCGGGTCGCACGTCTTGATAGGGCCTCCGGCGGAAGAGCCGACGGACGCCTTGCATTTACAAGCACCGGATGGGCTTGGTTTAACCTCGGGGCTCTGCTACTCATAAGGAAAGTCTGTGTATAGATAAATCAGTGTGTAAGGGCATGGCTTAGCGCGTGCGTCCTGTCTCCTAATAAAGTGACCCCGGAGAGAAAGCCAGTGCTTGGCCATGCTCAGTATTATAATTCCGCCGAATACCCGATAGCCGTGTTGTTAACTCGTCACGCCATCGTGTATGGCAGGTACGTAGAAGCCCGGCTGTAAGTCTTTCTTTTGTGCGTGATTCAGATATCTTGAAGCTATATTGTCAGTTGAGCTTCTGTAATATTTACGTAGATACTTATCAATGTTTACGCCCTTCAGGCTGGGGAGGATATAGCGAGTCTTCCGAAGTGTCATGCGTCCTGTCGACCGCTCACTGTGCCGTGCTATCCATCCTGTCGTGTGCCGGCTTCCTCGTATGACCCTGTTGGTCAGGAACGCCCAGGCCCCCAGACCTCCTGTGACCTTGGAGTAGAGTTGCTGTCCGAGCTTCTCCAGTTAACTTCGTGTAGCTTCGTCTCGAGTGCCCTCTTGAGGAAGGGGTTACAACTCAAGCCACCTTGTGACTGGGTGTGCTTGGCTGACGTCTAGAATTGAGACGTAGGACCTCGGTCCGGATTATATTTTGTATGTTGTGAATGGTTTAGGATTAAGTGGGTAGCGTAGGGATCAGCTCCAACTTCGGCTTTCTTGTTCGTTCCGAGTTGGACGCCACTTCGAGTACTAATATATTAATTAAGTGTTAATTTGATCCTGCCTTTCTCTGACCCTCTGGTAATCCGCTCCTCTGATATCCGTTCCCTTCGATATCGATTCAACGGGGACTCGTCTCGTGCCTCTCACCTGGGTAGGACGAGGTTCCCCTGTCTATTTACGTGGGAGGGTACCTTACGAGGCCGGGAGCTGACCATCAGTCCCAGGTACTCTTTGATACCAGGCGTAAGCTGCACCGTTAGCCCGCCTGGCCCATCAACCCCTCACACTGGCGACCTTGCTATGTCTTACCGGTGATCTTTTCTTGATCTAAATCTCGTCCTCATACTGGCAAGCTTACTAGGGTTTGTTTGTAAATTTTTCTCGCTTCATACTGGTGACCTAGTTGTTCGCAAACTGTCTATCTCTGTACTCGAATTCTTTATTTCTTCTAAAAACCTTCCACTGGTAAATTTACTATGCAATACCTGTCGTTATTGTCAAATCATAATCTAGCTAAGGCATAGGTGAACTTGTCATTTTTTTGGTGTAAATTAACGTATAACTCACTATGTGTAAGTGATTGTACGGGGTCTAATCATTCTTCTCATACCTATCCTATTATTTCTGTCGAGCCGCTGGCGTCGTTTGCCTTTCTCTTCTCCTAACCTCATGATCTCCAACTTTACCATTACTAGTACCTTTATTTTTCTCCCGTGTATCGTTTCCAATTTTCCCTTCCAACCGCTCTGTGTAATTTCTCTCATTAATATTAAGGTATAATTGAACTGGAATTTTCCAGTCCCAGGCAATCAATAACCTGGGACTGTGTGACGCGATAACTGGCGGGCACTCCGTTTATTTGTTTAATCCTTCCATGTGATATGATTTGAGCTCCCGCCAAGTAAATGGTCTCGCAAACCAACAATCTTCATGTAACTCGTATTTAAGGGAACCATTTCCTAAAGTAGGATATCAGTCCTAATCTTGTTCAATTGTTACAATAACCATGTCGGTCTCCGAGCTTAAGCAGGAAGCCATTAGTTTGGGCTTGGAAGGCAATGCTATAGCTGAATATGTTCGAGAGCAGCAGGCTGCGGCAAGGGAGGAAAGAGCAAAGATTAGGGAATTTGAGCAGGCTAAGCATCAGTCTGAACAGGCTAAGCTTCAGGCTAATAGCGAAAGAGAAAAACGGGAACATGAACTTAACACATTGACTGCGATACGACCCACCGGTGGGTCGTGGTTAGGTTTTTCCTGCTGCAAAACGACCCATCGATGGGTCGTTTTGAAAAATTCTAACAACCTTTCTAAATTAGTGGTATTTAACAGGCCCGGTTAATGTTTGATATTTACAGATTTGGTTATCACTTTTGACTTTAAATTTCATTTGAATATTGAACTTCTGTTTAACCTATCGCAGTTAACGTGATAAGTTATTTGAACTTAGAGCTCAGAACCCGACTGTCCCTACTTCATCTTTTCCAGATCACTTCTTACGACCTAAATTACCTATATTTAGAGACGGGGAAGATATCTCTGCTTTCCTAATACGATTCGAGCGAATAGCCGAGCTACTAAACATTGACAAGAGTCATTGGTCAGTGCACCTAGGAACCACTCTGAGTGGCAAAGCTATCAAAGTCTACGCGGCTTTAAGCCCGAACGTAACTTCTGATTATGATTCATTGAAGAAAGCTCTCTTAGCGGGGTTCAATAAAAATCCAGATACGTACAGATATGAATTTAGGTCAGCCAGAATTAAAGACGACGAAACATATGAACAGTTCTCAGTCCAGCTGGGCCGATGCCTGGACCTCTTCATAGAGTCCTGGCAAGTACCTAAAACTTACGAGGGATTACGAGAATTTGTACTGTTGGATCAGTTCATAGCTTCTGTACCACCTGAGCTGAGAATGTTTCTCAAAGAGCGAGGGATCATGTCGTTCGAAGAAACCGTTAAAGTTGCTAATAACTGGTCAATGGCCAGATCTTCTATTAAGCGAATCACTAAGAGTGAATTAGATCACCGATTTCCGACTGTAAATCCTAAAATTGTCTATCAGAGCGCAGACGGTGGAAAGCCTCCTAAATCTAATCTAAATGTAACTGTGCCTGTGAACAAATCCAGTTCCCTTCTCGATACTAAGTGTTTTTCATGTGGAGCATCCGGTCACAAAAGGAATCAATGTCCCAAGAAACCTATGTACCGAGCTAGGACGAATGGTGATCATAATACCACAGTTGGGTATGCTGTTTCCCTTAGTGATACTGATATCGTGAAACCATTGAATAACCATGAATGCTCAGGAAAAGTAAATGGACAAAACGTAGACCAAATTTGGCGCGATACCGGCTGTTCAGCAATAATTGTCCAAGAATCCCTGTTACCAGCAGTGGATCCTAACCAATGTAAAAAGGTAATTGTACGTGACTATCTCGGGAGATGCAACGAATGGCCTGTTGTACGGTGTCATATCGATTGCAAATTCTTCCAAGGGTGGACAAATGTAATTCGAGCTCCAATCAAATTTTGTCGTGTACTAGTAGGAAATGTCGTAGGTGCAAGCTTGACTTCCGGGAATGCGATTACTCCGAGGATCTGTAATACTGTGCCTAATATTTCTACTACCTGTCCTAATGTTACTGTCAATGTGCCTAATGAACCTGATACCGCATCGGATGTACCTAGTGCTAAACCCCAGAAGTGCGTCATGAACGTAGAAATCGAACCTAGCACAACTGAGGACGAAATTGCACAGATACACCCTCTTGCCGTTCCAAAATTACAGGCAATAAACCTAGATCCGGAGAAATTCCGTAAGTTGCAACAGACGTGTATTTCTTTGAAGTCTATTCGTGAAAAAGCAATATCTGGTGAATGTGTGGTAACAAGAAATGCAAATGTTGTTAAATTCTGCACTAGAAATAATCTGCTTTATAGAGAAATTGTACGATCTGATAATGTAAACCTGACAGGGAAGAGTTCTCTAGTTGTGCCTGTACTTTGTAAGAAAACTGTACTTGCGTATGCGCACGAGTCCTTGTTTTCCGGTCACTTCTCGCATAGAAAAACCGAACAAAGAATCAGAGATCTATTTTTCTGGCCAGGCATGTCTGCGGACATTAGACAATACTGTAGATCATGTGATAAATGTCAACGGATGTGTTCCAAAAATCGAGTTAAAAGGGTACCATTGATGCAAATGCCCATAATCACGGAACCTTTCTCACGTGTCGCAATTGACATCGTAGGACCGCTATGTCCGAAATCCTCCGATGGCCATAAATATATCCTAACGTTGATTGACTACTCTACAGGATTCCCAGAGGCGGTGCCGCTTCGGAAGACTGACTCTATCTCAGTCGCGGAAGCACTTCTGCCGATTTTTGCAAGAGTGGGAGTTCCTAAGGAAATCTTGTCTGACCTGGGAACAAATTTTACTAGCGGACTAATGTACGAATTTCAGAGATTATTAGGTATTAAACCAATTTTCACGACCCCATACCATGCAATGAGTAATGGTAGAGTCGAGAGACTACACAGTACGCTCAAATCCTGTCTAAAGAAACTCTGTTCAGATAAGCCTAAGCAGTGGCATCGGTACTTGATTCCAACTGTTCGCACTGCGTGAAATGCCAAGCGATCGAACGGGATTTTCCGCATTCGAGTTGTTGTACGGTAGACAGATGCGCGGACCTATGTCTATTCTGCGGGAATTGTGGGAAAATGAAGAGATTTCGTGTGCCGAACGACCAATGTTTGAATATATATTTGAACTTAGAGACAAATTACAAATGTGTACTGAACTTGCAGCAAAAAATTCGAATCTAAGTGCCCTTGCGTATAAAACCCATTTTGATTTAAAATCGCAAAAGAGAGAATTCAAACCGGGCGATGAGGTTTTAATATTACTACCCGATAGTACTCGTAAACTACTCATGGCTTGGACGGGTCCTTTCAAGGTACTGGAGAGGAAAAACAGGGTAAATTACGTAATCCAGCAGAATCGTAATCCAAAACTTTTTCATGCGAACTTGTTAAAACTGTATGTCCGAAGAGATGTGAAACAGAATATTGAACCTTGTGCTGTAGCTATTATTGATGATTCTTCTGTCGTTGTAAATTCCGAAATAATTGATGTGGGCAACGGAACAGAATTTGTGAATATTCCCGTTCCTAACGAACCTGTAACAAGTGGGTTAGTAATTGCTAAGAATTTATCGAGTAGCCAACAAAAGAAAATCGAACATGTAATTTCAAATTTCAATGACATATTTTCAACTGTACCTGGTTTAACACGTGCAATTTCCCATGATATTGATCTTGTAACTTCCGAACCATGTCGCGCAAAGATTTATCCTGTGCCAATTCATTTGCAAAGTCACTTTAATCGCGAAGTTGATAATCTGCTAACGCAGGGAATAATTAGACCCTCTAATTCAAATTTTTCATCACCAGTTTGTATGGTGAGGAAATCAGACGATTCCTATCGTTTGACAATTGATTATAGACAAGTAAATTCCATTACGAAATTTAATGCGGAACCTCCAGTTAACATTGAAGAGGAGTGGCATAAATTCGCGAAAGCCAAGTGGTTTTCGGAGATAGGCCTCACAAAGGCCTACTATCAAATACCTTTGACCGAAAAAGCGATTCCAATAACGGCTTTCCCTACAAACAAAGGACTTATGGAGTTCGTCAGACTACCTTTCGGTCTAGTAACTGCGTGCGCAACGTTTGCAAAACTAATGAGAATTGTTTTGGCAGATTTGCCACATGTATCTTTTTATTTTGATAATGTCTTTATTTATACCGAAACATTTGATGATCATATTATCGCGTTACAATCTGTATTCTCTAGGCTAGCGCATTATAACTTGACTGTAAATCCGTCTAAATGCAAACTAGCTTCCAGGACGATGAAGATCTTGGGCTTCGACATCAAAGGAGGGTACGTAGCTCCAACTACCGAAAAAATAACCTCAATTACGTCGACACCGTTGCCAGAGAAACGGAAGACGTTGCAGTCCTTCATCGGTATGATTTCTTTTTACCGTCGATTCATCCCGAATGCAGCAGAACTGTTGGCACCATTAACCGACATGCTCAAAAAGGGACAACCAGACACAATCGTCTGGCACGAAGTAGCAGCAGAAAACTTCAAGAAACTGAAAGAGTCGTTAGAGAAACGACCAATCCTCAAACTACCGGATGTGCAACAAGTATTTGTCCTGCGTACAGACGCATCTCAACACTCCATCGGAGCTGTGCTGCTCCAATATCACGACAACATGCCGCACCCAGTCGCCTACGCCAGCAGGAAGATGTCCCAAGCAGAGCGAAACTACTCGACCATCGAGAGAGAGTGTTTAGCCATCATCTTCGGTACAGAAAAATTTAGACATTTTTTATTGGGTCGTGAATTTTTTCTCGAGACCGATCATAAACCTCTTGTGTCACTGAGTGTAATGAAAAACAACAATAGTCGTCTAATGCGTTGGGCGCTAATCCTACAACAATTTCGTTTTACTGTAATATATATTAAAGGAAAGGTCAACGTTGGCCCTGACTTTTTGAGTCGATATTAGGAAAGGGTCGCAGGCCTCGCGCCGCCATTACCAAGCGTGCACTCCTCTGACTGCGTCTTAGAGTAGCGTACGATTTAGGGAGGGGCCGTGTAAGGGCATGGCTTAGCGCGTGCGTCCTGTCTCCTAATAAAGTGACCCCGGAGAGAAAGCCAGTGCTTGGCCATGCTCAGTATTATAATTCCGCCGAATACCCGATAGCCGTGTTGTTAACTCGTCACGCCATCGTGTATGGCAGGTACGTAGAAGCCCGGCTGTAAGTCTTTCTTTTGTGCGTGATTCAGATATCTTGAAGCTATATTGTCAGTTGAGCTTCTGTAATATTTACGTAGATACTTATCAATGTTTACGCCCTTCAGGCTGGGGAGGATATAGCGAGTCTTCCGAAGTGTCATGCGTCCTGTCGACCGCTCACTGTGCCGTGCTATCCATCCTGTCGTGTGCCGGCTTCCTCGTATGACCCTGTTGGTCAGGAACGCCCAGGCCCCCAGACCTCCTGTGACCTTGGAGTAGAGTTGCTGTCCGAGCTTCTCCAGTTAACTTCGTGTAGCTTCGTCTCGAGTGCCCTCTTGAGGAAGGGGTTACAACTCAAGCCACCTTGTGACTGGGTGTGCTTGGCTGACGTCTAGAATTGAGACGTAGGACCTCGGTCCGGATTATATTTTGTATGTTGTGAATGGTTTAGGATTAAGTGGGTAGCGTAGGGATCAGCTCCAACTTCGGCTTTCTTGTTCGTTCCGAGTTGGACGCCACTTCGAGTACTAATATATTAATTAAGTGTTAATTTGATCCTGCCTTTCTCTGACCCTCTGGTAATCCGCTCCTCTGATATCCGTTCCCTTCGATATCGATTCAACGGGGACTCGTCTCGTGCCTCTCACCTGGGTAGGACGAGGTTCCCCTGTCCATTTACGTGGGAGGGTACCTTACGAGGCCGGGAGCTGACCATCAGTCCCAGGTACTCTTTGATACCAGGCGTAAGCTGCACCGTTAGCCCGCCTGGCCCATCAACCCCTCACACAGTGCAATCCTAGAAGTCCTACTGTGCGTTTCCCTTGCCTTCAGCCTGGTATTCGGCTAGGCGAATTGAAGTTACAGTTTCTGCTAAATAACCCCCATGTCGTGCTGAAAATTGTGACACCACAGGTGACAGCTCGAGAACTCGCCAAGTTTAACCTATATAAATGAAATTTATTCCCGTGAGCTGTTATTACTGGCTCATCCTGAATTATTTTCAAGACAGCAGGCGTTTATATAGAATGTTAAAAAGGAAGCAGAACGCACGTAATGATCATTTCGGACTTTACTACGCACAAGCCTAGAACATCCTGGACCCTTTTAGAGAGATAGACACCTGACGCGAGATACGGACGCGATTATGCTGAAGAGTTTGATTTGTTCCTACGTTTGATAAAGTTTGATTTGTTTCTACGTTCTCAGCACTAGAATCACATTTCCCATGAAAAAATGGTCCATGTAACACTCTGTCTAAGAAATCTGCGCATAAATAAATCAATTTCTTGAAAAAATCGAACGGGATTAATCTAGATTGCATTGAAAATGTTTCTGACAACATTTAAGGTTCCTTATAGTAATTCTTGAATATATGTTCTTCACTAACACCGTGACAGTCATTACACTCTTAAAAAGCAACAGTAACGCTGCAATTATTTATTTATTTAATTTGTTATTATACTGTCGATGTTTCAATGGAAAGAATGAATTGACCTTTATACTACGTGATTAAGTACTTGGGCATATATAGATCGATCTAAACAATAAAGGGCGTACGACCACTAAATATCATTAGCCTAAACGATTAAGCCCATGCATATAAATGAAACACAACTATAAAATACAGGGCGATAAGCGTGAAGTGTTTTGATCCTACTGAACGATATGCCAACTGTAAATTTGAGATCGCTGTTTATCAACACGAAATTTAAACAAAGGATTTTCGTTAGCTCTGAAAAATCTAATTTTCCTAAGTTAATGTTCTTAGATGGAAAATTATCAAGCTTTATTCCTCATTCAATGCCTTAATATGCCTAGACGCAGCGCCCATCTGCTGTTGTACTGCTTCCTCATCTAAGTTACATCTCATATGAAAGGCTGTTTTCAATCTTAAAAATGTTTTTAAGATCTGAAAAATTGTCCTGCTGGGGTTGGGTGAAACAAAAATTTTGCGTCAAAATAAAAGTGTGCCCAGTGTTTATTTATTGGATTGCTTGAGACTTAAACTTAGGGGGGAAAATGAGCTGCCGCAGTAGGTGATGAGATAATGTACAAAAACGTTATGATCTAAAATATATTATCTTAAGCGTTAAATTTTGTACCTAAGTCCTGTACTAATATTATGCGATCTCCATTCTCTAGAGAATGGGACTAGGATCGCCCCAATAATGTACCGGTAGAAAATATCAGATCTACGGCTGTAGCTAAAGTACACAATTATTTATATTTTCTTCCAAAATATCCCACGGACAACAATAATGAAACTCGAGGGTGATGATGCCACAAAACATGCTCGTATTTCGAGCATCTTCACTGATGCGTTTTGTTTGCTGCATCGTTTGCGCTCTACTTCGGAAATTGCAATAACTTCAATTTTCTTATTCTTCTGGAATATCCTGCGTGAGGAAACATATAGAAATAAAATAAGTTGTACAAGTTTTTGTTGGTTTTATTCAATCCTCGTCATGAGTTAAACTCTCTATGTTTAAACTAGTCTAAATTCTACCCTCGTCAATACGCCAGACTATGAAAGGTTCTGTGATCCGTTCATATATACACTGCTTTCATAAATTGAAATAGAAGAGTGTCTTATCTGGGATGAGTGATAGAATATATCGATGTGTGATGAAGAGATGCTTGTACCTCAGTTCGAAGCAAGACAAATTTAACTCTTCTATTAGTATTCATCAGCAAATTTGTGTTCAAAAGTGGAGTTCAGTTCATTCTCATATTTCATTTTAATTACCATGAATGAAAATGGGTAGGAGGTTGCGGTATGAAATTTGCAATGGTATAACTTCAGACTATGAACTACTTTACTACAGAGCACGTCGGTCGTACAAAATGATAGATTCATTTTACTCCAGCAAACACAAAAAAATTAGTGTTGGAACATTTTATGACCAATAATGCAGCGCGCCTCCTTCTAGCTCCAATTACAATCTTAAGTCGACCTCGTATACTCAGCCGTATTACAGAATTTGCTTTAAGAAATTTGTGGGAAATTTTTTAATTTTAAAACTCTTCTTTGAAAATTTAGGATGTGGATAATATACTTTTCCATCATTAGGTCATTCTTACTCCTGATCAACGTTCAGTAGCAATAGTTTCTCATCTGGAGACACAAAATCTGAGAGCTAACCTTCATAGGACTGGTTCACAGGAACGTTGCCTCACCCAGTCGTTTATGTTCATTTGGAGGTATACGAGTTGCTGATACTCTTGCTTCATTTATAATGAAGAATTTTATTTTTCTGCATAGGTCCTTGTAGTTTTTTCATTCAAAAGTCAATGTCCGATTTTCGCACTGAGTACTTTTTAATTTTTTAAAGTTGTTTTAACATAGAGCCAACGAGCTAAGAAGGTATCACTATTTCTTGTTATTTTCTGCTGTTCAATCATCGATATATCATGACGTATTTCCCCGTTATTTTAGAAAATCCTTTGAAATTTTCAATACAACGGGTCGCGAGATACCCACTCGCTGAGAACTTACGATGCATTACATATTAGAGCTCAATTTGAGTACTTTCCATACATGGAGCAGTATTTTCGAAGTATACCGATCTTTATCAGTTTCTTTTAGAGATTTTGTTTGACTCTCCCATAGAAGGCTATGTCTTGTAGAAGTGTCGTCTGACTCTCGCATCCCTATTGAAAATCGAGGACGGTGCACCGTTGGAATATGGTTGACAGGGCTTATTATCCGCGATTTATTGGTCGTTCGGCCATCCGAGCAATAAACAAAGGTACACCGCCCAATTTACGAGCATGTCATGATTGGCGCTGCCATCCGTGGCCTCCCGTCCATACACCGTCTTTAATTCGCGGCATCTAGTAGCGATTCGAGGTTGACTTGGCCAAGGACGGCCATTTGGCCCAGAATCGCTGATACCGTGTTTTTCTGACACTTGTTTCTCATGCCCTCTCCCATTCAATATTTACTGCTCTGCATTTGTGGTTAATTCTCAATTGCATAAATTAATCCTTATCGCAGATCGTCAGTAGCTGCAGCAACTGGTTCTAAATGTGCACCCAAACCAAATACGGTAAATACGACTCATGCTAATAGTTTACTTTCCGTTTTAAAATATGATCAACTCTATGGTCGAGTGAACCTGCATCATATTGCCGAGGTGTGTTGTGGAACGTTTCAATTATATTTAACTTGCTGGGATATAAATACACAGGCGTAGCCAAATAGATTTCAACAATATCATAAAATTATTATTTATGTAACGGAGGTGAATACTGTATTTCATGCTGTGATTATACATGATGGGGTTCAACAATACATGGAGAAATATTAATTCTAAACACTTCAACTGTTTGTCGTTTCTTTTAAAATGATAAACATAATGCAATAGAGAACTAATTCTTTGATCCTATCGAAAAAGCATAGTAAATATTTCTACTTGTGAATAATATTTGGTATTTGAACTTGGAATCTCGTAACAGAATTATAATTCAAGTTACTCACTAGAACAAGAAATAACATAATAAAACGTTTAGCGGCAAAGTTTGTCAATCGTGAAGTTTAGGATGCAGTGAACAATTGAAGTATCAGACATTTTTCTGTCATTCTCTAATCAGAGTTACTAATTCATCTTTCTTAGACATTTAGCCTAAGACAAAAACGTCCATGCCAAATATATCTCCCAGTGTGGATGATAAAGTGAACGGAAAAATAAATACTTCGTTCGTTTTGAAGCTGCTCTCGATAAATTATGCATATTTTGAATGGAGATTAGTCTCATCTAAATGTCATAAATGTTTGGCAACTCTAAGCTGCAGAATAGGTTGTTTATTGGTATATAATACATCTACGGCAATCATGCTCAAGTATTGTTTAGTATTTTCTTATTTCGATATAATATTATATCATCCAAGGCTTAAAAAATATCTCAACACAAAAATATATCACGCTCCAAGTTTTGTGCAAAAAAATACTTCTTCACCTTCGGTGAGCAAATGATTGTTCGCACTTCTAAAATTCACTTTGCTATTATACACTTCGTGTAAGGACCTCAAAGAGCTCTAAAAAAATTTACAGTATGGTATCTCACACTTATCCGTTTATGTTTTCGTATAAATGTTTAAGCAGAAAAATGCAATTGGTGAATTGCAATCGGTTATTTTGGATTTTCAATGTTGCGCGGTACTCGATTCAGTGATTGTCGAGTTAACCGTTTTCGTCAGTCTACATTGTAAGCTAATTGTAGACTCTCATTTTGATGTTTTAAAGTTATTATTGGTAGAAATAGTCATTTTGATAATGCATTTTCATTGGGAATATTGGCTGTATATTTTAAGTTAAAAATTACCACTGAACAGTGGTAAAGGACAAGATCAGGATTGGCAGATTTTAAACATTTTAACAGTCAATTGAGGTTCACTACAATATTCATAAACATTTTTCACAAATATCTACTAATTTTGGCAAGGTTTTTCCTATATTGTAGTTAGTTCGTACCAAGGCTTTTGGATTGTCTGAGATTTTTTAGGTCAATACTTGCTTTAATGTTGTCAACGATTTTCATAATTTCGTTGCGAAGAATCAATAAAGGAACACATTTAAGAATGTTTCACATGAATGACATTCTGCCCGGTTCGAATTATTCAACTTTGAAGCTGGCTTGTGCGCGCCATGGAAGCGCGCGCGGCTAGCGTAATTTAATTAATAACGGAAGCTAACCCCCTATTACAAACGTAAAGAGGTTGGGTCGTGAGGGGTAGCCACAGTTCTTTTAGTGAAAATTATAAATAAAGGTTTCTAGTGACGTTTATTTACATCGACTCCAGTGTGGCTGCCGCCATGGCGCCAACCGGTACTGAAGACGGCGGCAGCCATCTTGGAGTCGATGTAAACAAACGTCACTAGAAACCTTTATTTATAATTTTCACTAAAAGAAGTGTGGCTACCCCTCACGACCCAACCTCTTTACGTTTGTAATAGGGGGTTAGCTTCCGTTTCCATTGCAAAAACAATGACTGTTTTTGCGCAAAAAAGGCCATTCAGGAGTGCCGTTCCTATAACTTCAACTTAAATAACTCGAAAACTAAGCATTTTCGGGCACATTGTCATTCGTGTAAAACGTCTTAAAATCGACTATATTACCTATCTGTAGCTACGAAATTATGAAAATCGTTGACAACATTTAAGTAAATATTGACCATTTTTTATTTGCTTTGATATTTACATGAAACTTTTTATCAAACATAAAACGTTCCAAGCAACTTTTGTTATTGAAACAAATTTTTTGTCTAATTTTTAATATTTGATTGTAATAGTTTTTTATTTTGAAAATAATTTATATAGCTCAGGTACATACAAAAGTGTCTTAATTGTTCAGTCAGTTTGGATGATTATGGCACAAATCTGCTTTAGATCCCTAATTGCCAACTGTTCATAGTTTTTAATATTTTACATATCAGTACTTATTTTGAAAAAAATCCCCCAAAAATTTCTTGAACTATACCTAGGTATGAAGAAACGATTATTTTTCTTTTGAATATATATATATGCCAAACTTCCACGAGAAAGAAACATCAATTTGAATGCAGTATTTACAGAGTGATATATGAACAACTTATTCCAAGATGTGCAATATCACTAATTTTCAACAGCTTAGAGAATACATTTTTATTATCTTTTGTTATTTACTGCACCATTCAAATGAAATTTTTTCATTATGCATAAAATATTTTGACCCACATCTTTTTATTTAAAGCTTTTGAATTTTATCAATTTACAGTGAAATTTTTGTTTGATATTTCAAAAACAATTATTTTAATGTATGTGCTGTAATTCAAAGAAACTTTTGTATTGGATATAAATAATTATTAATAAAATTAGTGTGAATGATAGTCACGTAGAAAAGTTCGGGGGCCCCCGCGCCACTCATGATGCAGCCGGGGTAAACCAGCGGTAGCTGTCGGGCCTGGCTGCCGAATTCATATGCCTGGAATGCAAAGTATGTGCGATTGTGATTAGATGGAGATGTATGAACGTTGACAATTTTTTTTTTAGCTATGTTCTTTGCAATTTTTTGGTGCTCTGCACTTGTAGCTACCCTTCCCTTGTGGAGGGAGAAAGCTCTCGGCTATACATACATACATCGATATTATTCGCTTGTAGTTTATAAAAAATATATATTTTACGAATTTTGTTTCATATCCTTCCAATTATTTTCATTCTAATACTCGATTTTGTACGGACGTTGAGGTTGGTTTTTCAGTAAAGCACCTGACCTATCATAGGGGCGATTGAATATTTTTTGAGATCAGGCTTGAGGCTAGAGGTCATTCGACAGGCTAAATTTTTGAGCTTGCCTAAGTGGCTTATTAATAGATTGATTTGTATACCAAATATCTGATCGTAGCTACCAAATATCCACGTGAATGTATTGGTTAAGGCTGCGCAATTGATTCATATTTCCTAAATAAGGGTATATGATATTTAATATTGGTGTGCGGTTAGCATGGTATGTAAATATTGTTGCTTCTTCACCCTAGCAAAATCAGAATCACAGGTAATCTCTGTACGATGGATAAGAAACGCTCCCCAGCTGCCAGTGTATGACGTCACAACCATATGTATATATGCTCGTGACGTCATACACTGGCAGCTGGGAGCGTTTTTCAAGCGATTGCGTAGAGATGGCCACCCGTGATTTGGAGTTGATTAAGATTGCGAAGCGAGCGATTCATTGGATGTAGAGTTGGGTTGAGGTTGATTTGAAACCATTCACAGGTCTAAGTTGGTTTTAGAGGTGACTTGAGGTTGATTTGAAGCTGTTCACCGACCAAAGTTGGTGCAGTATGGACGTATTGAAGGCGCAGTATGGTCGCGGAGACTGGACATTTGACCCTCAAATAAACGGTAAACCAACCTCAAATCGTCCATGTTTCCACTCATATTCCACCGGTGCACCGTCCTCGATTTTCAATAGGGATAGACGGCTTCGATGCATCTTGTTGAAAGAGAAGTTTGAAGGCGATCACTTGAGTACTAAAAATTGATAAGAATTTGATTTATCCACCTTCGTGTTACTGATGCATTGTGTGATAATCCTTGAAGTTTGTCTCCTTCAGCTACCGTAGAGTAAGCAATTTTATCTTACTCGAGAGATTTATTCTGATAGTAGTTCTACATTTATGCTTCGTTAGAATAAATATGCTAAATAATAAGTTACAGACGAAAATAGAGAAGCCAAAAATTCATGCCATTTGTAATGCTTTCACACGATGTGAAAGATGTCTGAAAAATATACTAATTTCTGATGAAAATTACTTCACAAACTTTGTTCTCCCCTAAACGTACATCGATCCTACGGACACCACACGCTTGATTTCATTACCTCATTTAGGCAAACACTTTCGAGGAAACACTCTGGCACGGGTCTTGTCAACTCGGTTTTTGTGCCTGGAAAACGGGATCTGAGAATGCCCTTTTTCATGAAGTATTTTTTTCAGTTCTGAATTAAAGAAAGTGTAACTTTTCTTAGATTGAAGCAACTTTTCTAGTGTCGGGCTGCGATTTTGTTGATTGCAGGTTACGAGCATCAACTAAGTAGAAATGTAAAGAGCACCGAATTTGTAGCTGAATGATGATGTATATATAAACGAACCCAGATGTTCCCAAATTATTGGCATTTGCGTATTCCACAATCTTCGACTTTTCAATGATGATGTTTGTTAATACTGAGAATTGCATATTGCCAGTAGCAAATTCGAGAACTAAATCAATTACATTATATACTAAGAATTACACTTTGTCAATAAGAAACACGGGGATGTTCTGGGCACGGTACCCAGTCAGCATTTATTAATGGCTGTTCAATGGGGTGACGTAGGAAACGAAGGGTCAGTACTGGATTCCCGTGGAAAGTGTAATTTCAGTACGGGATTAACTCTGGCTTCTCTTTAAAGAGTAAATTTACGTCTCGGGCGAGTTGGGTCAGTAATGGGTTCCCATTCTCAACGAGAGTATTGTGGGAAGCCTGTTTCGTTCCGGTATATTCATTTCAGTTGAAAAGGAAAACCGATTGTAAGCCCGTACTGGCACTCCAAGAAAAATACTATACCAAATACATTACTGGAAACCAAGCGTAAGAATATGCTTAAAAATGCATATTGTGTAGTTATAAATTAAATTAAATTAAATTATATAAACACCTGGTGTTACGCTACAAGGGAAAGAATTTAATCGTAAAATATAAAAAAATACAACGAGCAAAAAAGTTGTGCGTTAGTGTATGTTTCATGAATTTGTAACGCCAAGAAATTTAAATAAACGTTTAAGTACCTAAGAATCATTCATTACAGCAACCATACCTGATTACTAAATCCTTACAAACTACTATTAACATAAGGATTTTGTAGATACGAAATTGTTCAATAGTTATTTGCTAAAAAAAATAAAATTAGGGTAGGTACCATGGTACAGAGTCACCAATTAGGGGAACCGAATCACCCATACTGATTGATTTTTCTTACAAGGCGCATCCTTCACTGAGAGAAATTGTCTATTCATCATGTATCTCAAAACCGGTCACGGTGTATCGTACTCGACATCAATCGAAAAAGGAGAAAGAGAGATAGGAAACGACGATTTATGTTTGTTACGAACAATAGCCATCAAAATAGTAACTCTAATGTATCAAATTTGAGAAAACTCGATTAAACACATACATTCAAGAACCATTTCGCGGCAATGAAATTAGAAAAAAAATAAAAAATTTACAATACAATAAGGTCTTAATAATTTATGAACGCAAATACTAATTCTAATGACGCAGTCAGAACAGTACCTATAATACATCAAACTCTGTTGAACACATAGGTCGAAGAAAAAAAAAAATTTGACATCAGTTAATATGAAGAAAGTAAGGTCATAAAATATTGACAATACACCATGGTCGTAATAAATTAATGAAACTGTTCCTGTCCATACATAAAAAAACTTTTTACAAGTTACAGGCCCTATATCACCTCGAATAGTAATTATTCATCAATGAAGTTCTTAACTCTTTGCTTGATGGATTTTAGTTGAATTAATTTTGGCTTGTATGAATAATAATTTTGGCTTTTTGGCTTATATAAATAATTGAATCATTGGTTCGAGTAAAATATCGCTGTGAATAGGTGTTAAGACAAACTTGCATATGTAGCTTATAGGTTACAGCAAGTTGTCCTTTCAAAAGAGCAACTTTTATCTATAGCCTGTATGAAGTGTAGGAGCCTATAGTACTTTGCCGGGAAAAATGGCATGTTGAGTTTGCCGTTAAGTTTCGTTGACAGAAAATACACACATATTAACAAAGTTCATTTAAATTTTGGACTTTGGTAACTAACAAGAACTAACATATAAGCAGTTGATAATAAGTGCATAAATGTATGGAAAACTTGAATAACTACCTAAGTTAAATGTTTTAAGATTATGGGCAGAACAGACATTTCTTAATAAGGAAAACTCTTTTATTTGCGCTTCCACTAGGCCTATACGTATATCGATTGGGAAGTAATAGACTTGAAAATTTTAAAGTATCAAGTTAGTGCATTTCAGAACAAATGCTTGTACGTTTTCTGGTTTTCAGGGCATTTTAAATCTGTATACAGGGTTTAAGTCTGTTGAAATGTCATGCTTTGTCACCAATTAGCCCCCTTTAATATCTAGCGGGTATTATGCACTATAAAGACACGTATACCAATTGAGGACTCTAATATTATAGTTTAGTAGAAGCCAATATTGGCCATATTTCATTGCATGTATCAACTTTATTGGTGATAAGTTTTTATCTATCACATCGGGCTTACATGTTTTATGTAGCTGCACAAGCGGTCGTGTTAAGAAAAATGAAGAGACTCTTGCGTAGAACTATACTCTTCAGCGCAGGAATTTAGAATAGAATTATTCTAAATAAAAAAATGTAGAAATTTTCGTAAATAATTATGCTATGTTCGATATTTTTATTTAATAAACATATAGATTACAGAATTACTTGCGGAAAAGTGTTGATAAAGTTAATGTTGGTATTACTACGCAGCTTTTTTAAACAAGCAATAACCTAAACCTGTCAGACCGGTGTTTGTGTGTGTGTGTGTGTGTGCGCGCAAAAAATTCGCGCGTATTTAGCGTGTTATCAACTGTATAGGCATTGTGCATTGTTTTAGGATATTCATAACTTAAAATTAGGGTGTTTAAGTTTACCATGCAGCTATTTCTGTTCTTTTGTGCTCATAAAATGAGAAGTAGCTAGGCTTAGTTAGATTAGGCTATGCCTAGTCAGTGTTGAAGTATGACCCAGGCAGTGTAAAGTAGGGCTACCTAGCTAGGGTAAAGGCAGGACTGACCGGCCCTGCACTAATAAGCTAACTCTCCTCCTTAACAAAAAGCAATGGAGAAAAGGAGCAGGCTCTTTACTCCAATTGCTTTTTGTTAAGGAGGCCAGTTATTACTGCAGGGCCGGTCGTTCCTGCCTTTACCCTAACTACCTAAGTTAGGCCTAGTTAACTATATCTAGTTAGCCTACATACGGCTAAGCAGTGTTGAACTATCTAGGCCTAGTTAGAACTAGCCTAAGCTGTGTCTAACTCCTTTTAATAGGCTATAGTCTTTTGGGGCAATTTTTGTGACTGCCACTTCTCTAACTAGAAAATAGAGTTGAGGCAAAATATTGATATAATATTGAAATCACAATACTATTTATTCCTTCTCACAAATATGAGGGTGAAAATGGATTGTTTTTTCACTTTTTTTGACCTTTTATTTTACAAAAATTAGGGGAATAGAATTTGACCTTTCTTGTTTTAACCTATTCTTGGTCTGTGTGTGTCTATTTTACTGTTTTCAATAATTTTAGTGAAAGAAAAATCAATTTTTTTGCTCTCCTCCCTCAAATTTTTGATAAGGAACAGATATTAAAGTGAATTTTATCAATGTTTCTCCCTAAGTCTGTTTTCTAGAAAAGCAGCAGATTTAAAATTTGACAAAAAGAAATAAATTTATATTTATATGGTCATCTGCTAAAGTATTACCAAAAACATTGCTGCCCATAATCAGTAAATAAATGTGAATGCAGCCCATGAGTTACATTTAAGTTTTAATCGCTCACAAAAGGCTGTATTAAATTTGTTCCGTGGCAACACTTGTGTTTGTATTATATTGCTGAAACCAGGCTAGATTTTAATCTTTTTCTCAGAGGTTTCAAGAAGTTTCCATCATACATATCCTTCTGTGGATAGGCCCAACTAGTCAGCAACAAAGTGTTTTCCCCAAGCAAAAATATATTATTTATACAGTAGTTTAATAAAATTGTCCCTACAAACCTTGTTACCACCTTCTTTCTTGTAAAGTAGAAATTTATTGGTAGAATCTAATATTTTTTGAGTTGTGATAGGAATTTCTGTTAAGTTTTTTGTGTAATAAATAAGATTTCAGTAGTAACTGTACTTGTACATAGAGTGGGTTAGCCTATGCACTCTGTTAATTGTTCATGAATTAAGAAGTGTACCTATGTGCAACTGTAAATATTTAAACCGTATTTTTCAAAAAAGCTGTTATCCTCCCCAGTAGGGTAGATGCAGGAGTGCTCGGCCCTGTCTTGTTTCTGCTTGTACATATTGAGATTAAAAAGTGTTACAAAAAGAATTTAATTATACTAAGGTAGGTTTTTAAGCACTTTTTTGTAGTTGTGTAGTCCATTTTTCATTGTTAAGTTGATTGAACAATATTTTTGTTACGGGAAATTAATAGCATCGTAGGCTAATCTGACAACTGCGTTTGCGACAGTTAAGCAATGGGTACGACTGTCTTACGATGATTCAATAATTCTACCCTGCCAAACGGTGATAATTTGCGTAAAAATCTATTAGCTACTGTCCACTTCAAAAAATTGACCAAAATGTGCAATGTACTACATATAGTATGACACCTATTGGACAAGCTGCAGGAGACATTTCTTTATTGGAAGTAGCTACTTGTAGCTGACTAAACTTGTACCTGACTATGAGAATATGGGACAATCACAAAGAAAACTGAAATTGTTGGAAATTCAGCACAGATGTCTCAAAATGTGTTAATAGCTAATATGAATAATAATAGCCTAGTAAGAAAAAATAATAGCTACCTACCTTTGCAGAAATCTTAACATCTGATTGTCAGCCTTGCCTGCTGCCTCAGGTCTGTGTTCATAGTGTTTATTTAGAAGCCCCTGATTTTGGAGTGTGTCAGTGCAGTTGTACTAATTTGAAAGAAATGGATAGAAAACGTTTGAAAAAACCTCTCCACGTGCTGGCAAAAAAACAGAAAAAACGAAGAGTATATGACACTTTGAATGTAAAAGCTCGTGTGTCAAGCATTGATCCAGGTTCACCAGTGAGCACCAGCGAAGCTAGCGACGTCGAGAGTGATTCACTGTTGGACTCTATGCCTTGCTCATCAGGAGTAGTACACTGAGAAAAAATATAGGGTAGTTTTGACTTTTGACACACTTAGGCGTGTCATACGTTTGTCACAAAACCGGCACACAATTGTGTGTCATGGAGGCGACATGACACACTTTAGTGTGTTACATGACACACTTAGGGCCGTCATGACACACCTAGGGGAAATCTACGGAACCTAAAACATAGATTTAACTTACTCCCACCATACCCCTCTGACTCGCCCGTGGATCAAGAAAAATGGCTATACAGGATTATTGAACAACGAGTATTTGAGGCTTATTGTGTATCAACTCTTGACTTTCAAATTTAAAATTATCACTATATTTCCACAGGACAAAATCAGTTCTTAATAAAGTCAGCGTATTAAGCAATTTTACAGACAGCATTAAAACATTACATACCGTAGTGTAGAGAAACTTCAACTCGGAATAAATGTTTGAACAGATTAATTGAAATCAGCAAGTAAATTGAGAACATCTTCAATAATTTCCTCACAACAATGTTAAATGTATATTAACACGATATATGAGTTTGAATCTTGTGACGGTCACAATACTTATACATTCATTGAATAAAGAAAGCCCTGTATTCTTAACGAATTGTATTCTAAATAACTAAGAACTTTCACGCGCTAAAAATAGGTTTCAACATGACCATATCCTACATTCATTCATTCAAATAAAAACAGCATCAGTTCAGTTCGCCCATTTTATTCAACACTGAAATACACATTTTCTCGGTAGTTATTTCTCAGAAAATTAATAATTGAAGTCTAAACAGTAAAAAAGGTGAAACAAATTCAGCACTAAATGTTTATCTGCTTAGAACTGGAAGTCATAAAAATTATTCAACATTTAGGATAAATTCTGTGTACATCTGTGAGAACTTTTCCGCATACGTAATCAAGAAATGTTATAACAACTAAAAACATATATTTTCACTTTTAATTTCATATTTAACATGAAACGTAAAGGTCTCATGCTACATAGTACATGAATTCTCTATTTTGAAACAAAAAGTTCCCAAAACAAAAGTTACACAAGTAACATTCTACTTTCTCGCCACACCTTTAGAAATGTTGAATCGCATTTCACACAAGAAAGAAATTAAATATTTTTCTATCAATAATAAATCAAGTTAATGAATAGTATTATTATATTATAGGACTCTAAGTGAAATAAAAAATCTTCTCTATACTCATTTCCAGGTGAACCTTGATATATTCATACGAAAGGAAATAATTTAGGTCTCATTTTAGTTTCACTATTAATTTAAGTTCTTGTAAAATAACGCATGTCTTACGCAATGGTTAAAAGATTTTATTGTGGAAATTGAAATAAATTTCCAAACACTTATCTCGCATAAATGAAATCATGATTCATCTCCACACAGAATGATTATATTTTCATTCAAGAAATACTTTGACAACTATTTATACCGGTCAAGTTATCAACTTTTACACAAGTAACGAAATGAAAGTGAAGAATCAAATATTAAAACGTCTGTTTGAACGTTCCCAAATAAATCCAGGAACTTTCGAAAGAACGGAAATATTTTATTTTTCACTTTGGGTTCCATAAAAAACAGCAATTGTTGAAAATTTGGACAAAGTCTTACACTGCTGTAGAGAAAATATTCTTCAAGTTGTAACAGCCAAAATAATTCTACCCGATTTTATCACTTATAGGAATTCTTATTAATAACTGTGGCAAAACAGCTTAATAATAGTATTTTCTAACACGACTAATAGAACATTACATATTACTAATAGCAGTTAGAGGAATTGGACGCAATAAATCAGATAATTTTACTCCATTTTCACTTAAAATTAATCTAAGTCAAGATCAATTTAATCCAAGTCAAGTTCAATTTAATCCATGTCAAATTCAAATTAATCCAAGTCAAATTCAAATTAATCCAAGTCAAATTCAAATTAATCCAAGTCAAGTTCAATTTAATCCAAGTCAAGTTCAATTTAATCCAAGTCAAGTTCAATTTAATCCTAGTCAAGTTTAATTTAATCCAAGTCAAGTTCAATTTAATCCAAGTCAAGTTCAATTTAATCCATGTCAAATTCAAATTAATCCAAGTCAAATTCAAATTAATCCAAGTCAAATTCAAATTAATCCAAGTCAAGTTCAATTTAATCCAAGTCAAGTTCAATTTAATCCAAGTCAAGTTCAATTTAATCCTAGTCAAGTTCAATTTAATCCAAGTCAAGTTCAAATTAATATAAGTAAAGTTCAAATTAATTCAAGTCAAGTTTAAATTAATCCAAATCAAGTTTAAATTAATCCAAGTCAAGCTCGAATAAATCTAAGTCAAGTTCGAATTAATTCATGTCAAGTTCGAATTAATCCAAGTCAACTTCGAATTAATCCAAGTCAAGTTCGAATTAGTCCAAGTCAAGTTCAATTTAATCCAAGTGAAGTTCAATTTAATCCAAGTCAAGTTCAATTTAATCCAAGTCAAATTCAAATTAATCAAGTAAAGTTCAAGTTAATCCAAGTCATGTTCAAATTGATCTAAGTAAAGTTCAAATTAATCCAAGTAAAGTTCATATTAATCCAAGTCAAATTCAAATTGATCCAAGTCTAGTTCGAATTAATCCAAGTCAAGTTCAAATGAATCCAAGTCAAGTGCATATTAATCCAAGTCAAGTTCAATTTAATCCAAGTCAAGTTCAAATTAATCCAAGTCAATTTCAAATTAATATAAGTAAAGTTCAAATTAATTCAAGTCAAGTTTAAATTAATCCAAATCAAGTTTAAATTAATCCAAGTCAAGCTCGAATAAATCTAAGTCAAGTTCGAATTAATTCATGTCAAGTTCGAATTAATCCAAGTCGAGTTCTAATTAGTCCAAGTCAAGTTCAAATTAATCCAAGTCAAGTTCAAATTAATCCAAGTCAAGTTCAAATAAATCCAAGTAAAAATCGAATTCATCCAGCCCTCAGTTGAGTTAAAAAATGATACAATCACTTGTTAATTTGAGCTTTTTTGTGTTAAATGTGGATCTATTGGATGTGATGAGCAAGACAGGTTTCGAGTATTTATTTACACTCAAATATATATATATATAAATAATATGTGAAATTTCACTTTATCACATGTATGAAATCATACAAAAGATTATCATCAGATACATAAGATTATCGTCGGACGATATGTAGATTTAATCTTTAAAAGGAATATAGAAATGCGATTCACTGATGTACAATTTACAGTGAATATTAGCTATAGAAAGGGGTAAAAATCAAGTTCAATCGACATTCAAGGTTTACTCAGGAAAGAGATTTGGAACGGACACGTAAACAGCTGTAACGGACACAGGGTACAGGAACAGGACGAGCTTCTGGAACCGTGAGCAGTTCAATACAACGTCCGAGATCCTGTCCGGGCATCGTCCATCCTGCAAAGGCATGAAAACGCGAACCGTCATTGGAGCTTCCAGAGAACATCCATAGTACAATTGAAATAGCGTCACCACCAAAGTTTTAAAGTTTAGAGTTTATAAGGTTTCAAAATGTTTACCACCAAAGTTTTAAAGTTCAAAGTAGGTAAGTTTATAGGCGTCGAACGACAAGGTAAGTTTATAGGCGTCGAACGACAAGGTAAGTTTATAGGCGTCGAACGACAAGGTAAGTTTATAGGCGTCGAACGACAAGGTAAGTTTATAGGCGTCGAACGACAAGGTAAGTTTATAGGCGTCGAACGACAAGGTAAGTTTATAGGCGTCGAACGACAAGGTAAGTTTATAGGCGTCGAACGACAAGGTAAGTTTATAGGCGTCGAACGACAAGGTAAGTTTATAGGCGTCGAACGACAAGGTAAGTTTATAGGCGTCGAACGACAAGGTAAGTTTATAGGCGTCGAACGACAAGGTAAGTTTATAGGCGTCGAACGACAAGGTAAGTTTATAGGCGTCGAACGACAAGGTAAGTTTATAGGCGTCGAACGACAAGGTAAGTTTATAGGCGTCGAACGACAAGGTAAGTTTATAGGCGTCGAACGACAAGGTAAGTTTATAGGCGTCGAACGACAAGGTAAGTTTATAGGCGTCGAACGACAAGGTTAAGTTTATAGACGTCGAACGACAAGGTTAAGTTTATAGACGCCGAACGACAAGGTTAAGTTTATGGACGCCGAACGACAAGGTTTAAGTTTATAATGCGGATTTAGAATTTAACATGGGAAGCAGTCACCATAAAGTTCACACCGTCCCCGAACAGCCCACTTGCAACTAAGCACTAGACCAACCTCCGAGTGACGTCCGAGTGTTGCCGTCCGCTCAGAGATGCCGGCTGCCGGTCCGTCCGTCCTTCCAGCGCAGGGGTTTACTCGTACATTTCCATAACGATTGAGGTTACGGAATTATCCTCTTGGTCGAGTGGATTCGTAGAGGCACGCGTAGACACAAGTGAAGTCCAGCGGAACTTCCAGATGAAGGAGCAATCTTGCCAATTAGAATGTGCCTGGCACATTCGGCGACAACTGAGATCCAACGTCCCAGCGAAGTGCCGACCATTTAACCGGAAGTAGAGTGGACTCGTAGAGGCACGCGTAGACACAAGTGAGGTCCAGCGGAACTTCCAGATGAAGGAGCAATCTTGCCAATTAGAATGTGCCTGACACATTCGGCGACAACTGAGATCCAACGTCCCAGCGAAGTGCCGACCATTTAACCGGAAGTAGAGTGGATTCCGGGATAAGCAGATAAGATGGTTACTCTGCGGGATCTGATGAAGAACTGCGGGAATAGGAGGAGCTTCCACGCAAGTTAGTGGCGGGAAAAGGAAAGTCGGTTCTAGTACGTTACAATTGTGCTAATCAGAGGAGCGGTGTGAAATGAGTGACTTTAAATACTACTTTTAACATTTTCTCCCAATCGTTTTATTTCAATTCCTCTTAATTACCATTAATTTAATTAATTCAAGGAATTAAACTTTATCTGATTAATGAAGATGTTGCCTGGGTCATATTTAAAGTTACCTTAATTTTAGTCCTTATAGCTATAATGCAGGTATTCTGCACAACTGAGTACTAATGTACGATTCCGTTTGAGTACAATTACATTACTGCCCAGATACATTCCTTCACTAGCAATGAAAATATTGCCATCCATTTTAATTCCGTGTTAGTCAATGTGAAGAAATGTAGGATCCACTTACAATACACAATAATAATATAAGAAACAAAGTTTCTAACATAATGCTGATCTTATTTGTGTGAGTTTGCAATTCAATATATAATATTATCAAGACTTGAATATTCATTAAATGATTATCATAAAAGTTATTTAAGTCTTGAAAGCATCATATATTGAATTGTAAACACACACAAATAAAATCAGCATTAAGTTATAAACATTGTTTCTTATATTATTATTGTGTATTGTAAG
This sequence comes from Morinoia aosen, assembly GCA_030386875.1. Lineage (NCBI taxonomy): Eukaryota > Metazoa > Arthropoda > Malacostraca > Amphipoda > Talitridae > Morinoia > Morinoia aosen. The sequence goes on from CM059560.1 coordinate 3,948,189, forward strand.
TGGATCCTACATTTCTTCACATTGACTAACACGGAATTAAAATGGATGGCAATATTTTCATTGCTAGTGAAGGAATGTATCTGGGTAGTAATGTAATTGTACTCAAACGGAATCGTACTTTAGTACTCAGTGAATCGCATTTCTATATTCCTTTTAAAGAATAAATCTACATAACGTCCAATGATAATCTCATGTATCTGATGATAATCTTTTGTATGATTTCATACATGTGATAAAGTGAAATTTCACGTATATAAATATATTCGAGTGTAAATAAATCCTCGAAACCTGTATGGCTCATCACATTCAATAGATCCACATTTAACACAAAAAAGCTCAAATTAACAAGTGATTGTATCATTTTTTAACTCAGCTGAGGGTTGGATGAATTCGATTTTTACTTGGATTAATTTGAACTTGACTTGGATTAATTTGAAGTTAAAAAGGTGTAGTGACAATCAATTTCTTACAATAGTACGGATATTTTTAGTTCTACATAAATCAGAGAATGTTGGAACAAACAAAAAGCTACATTAATCCGTTTAGTATCATATTTACTTCAAGTTCATGAAAAAAGGTCTCATGCAACATAATGAAACATTCTCTCTATTCTGAAACGGCGAAATAATTTCCTATTGCGTTTTTTCGCACAAATGAAATTCTCATTCACTGTAAATCAATTCTCATTCACTGTAAAGTAACCGTGTTCCTTTGGAACTCAATACGAGTATAAACGAAAAATTTTCACTCCAAACCACAACGCAACCTCAAGCTATGTCAAATGGCCATGACTCGGGATGTGTTGACGGCCACTGGTAGCGATACCGAGATCTTTTGGTGGAGGTGAGGACTGGACAAGGTTGTTGCATTCCTGGACGAGTTACGGGCACCGGATCCTGCGAGCCTGTTCTGCTCAAGTAAGAATACATGCAATGAATTTTTATCAACAAATTTAACACATTTTTTATATGATGTTAGTATAACTATTGCTTTGATGAGCATCGATGGCATAGGTAGACACAACTTCATAACAGTGTGATTAACCTGTAGGGTCAGATTCGCGGTCATGCTGAAGTTCAATTATTAATTTTCATTAATAATTTATTCTTACGCTTAACACTAAGATTCTCTTAACCACAACTTACGCGATCCAAAGAAAGCAAGGAGAAGAGACAAACATTTAGTAGATTAAATTAGATTATTAGTTAGTATAAGCCTCCCTATCCGCAACAAAGGCGATCTAAAGAGAGGAAGGTAGAAGGCACCATCTAGTATGAAGTTAAAGGAACATGGAATCTATGCAGAAAAGGCACAGAAACAGTAAGATGAGAAAGAAGTTCATGAAACAAGATCAAAGTTCAAGAAGAAAGTCGTAGGTGGTAAAACACAGGACAGCAGTGAACCGAAAAAAGATGGTCCGTAACAAAACAAACACCTATTCTATTAAAAAAAACCTACCTAACTCTCGGCTCGGGCCCTCACATTGTCCCCCTGGGAGCGCTAATTCCCATAGATACAACAGCTGTATCCCCCAAAGGGGACAAACATTTAGTATCGACTGTTTAAAACACTGAGCTTATGCACAAAGTGATTCCCAGCAAGGGTACCCTGCACATTGAAACAGCAGGTTCGGATTGCAATAGAAAAAGAAAAGGCATAAAAGTCAACGAAGAGGATATGCAAACTAAAAATCAAGGTGGTCGCGAAAGAAAGAAGTCTCAAGGGCCTATCAATACCTGAGATAACCCAGCAGTATCCTATTGCCTTTTTAATGCCTCCTACAACTTATGCTGTGAATTGTTTGATCTGCTAAGAGATCAGCTGATCAACACTGAACCTTGATCAGCTGATCAACGCAACCTGGAACTAGAAAGGGAAGTTTTGCTTTATAATGAAATTTTAATTCTTTGTTCATGAATGATACAAAGGAGACTGTTTGAATAATTAAGACTTTATACTGAATAGGTGTGTTTGTTGGGTACATCATGAGTGCTGTAAATTTCACTATCTTCGTTAGACGGAGTATAATGCTGAGAGCTGAGTGTACCTTGAATTAAGAGCTGGGTAGTAAAAACCTAAATTTTCTGATCAAGTATTCAATCACAGTTGTACAGCTAATGACTTCAACTCCAACTTAGGGTTATATCAATTTGAATTTTACTTGGATTAATTTAACTTTGGCTTGAATGAAATTGATCTTGACTTGGAATAAACTGAACTTGACTTGAATTCATTTGAAGTAGGCTTGGATTATCCGAACTTGACTTGGATTAATTTGAATTTGACTTGGATTAATTCGAAGTGAAAAGGTGTAGTCTGAAGACGAGATCTAATTGTCACTTACTTGAGTTTTATCTTATGGAAAGTCGCGCAGCAGCATTTAGGATGGCAGCTATCGAAACCGTAGCAACTTGCAAGCCCGACTGCTATGTCAGCGTCCTTCAAAAGCGTAGACCTCTTCTCCTTCTGCCACAAGTCTCTCGCATGTGGCTGGACCCAAATGTTTGGACCGTCGAAGATGATCATCGGTAATGGCTCCTGGGTAAAAAAAGAAAAATTTTAGTATGTGTGTCACTTATAATCTTGAGAAATTGGACCTGAATACAATAAAACTTTTATAATTTAGTTTGTTTAAATGCTTGCTTGGTCGTTTGTAAGTTTATTGGCATACATGATATGCTTTTGAGAATAATGTTCGACTACATTTTCAGTCGAGGAAATAAATTTGCGACGAAATAAATTTCCTCGCATTGTAGTACGAACATGATGGGTTCAAGTACTTATTTCTCTAGAAATTCATGTCTCTAATTTCGTCCATATGAAGACTGACTTAATGGATAATTACTTGTTAGGATTTAACATTAGGTAAATTTCTATTAGAAAAAATTCATCTCCAAGACAGCAGCGAAATCCAGAATTCCTTTCATTAGTGTAAGTAATTTAATCTCTACTCTGCACGCCAACTCTACAATGAAGGAATAATTATCAAATTACAACAAATGATTTTCTCTTTTTCCATATGAAATTTTTGCCTTCACTCATGCGTTCGCTTGGACTTTACCAACTGCCTTCAGAAGACAAATGTTTCATTTTCATTTCTTATTAATAATAGAGAGACAAAAACTGCCAAAGTAACAATACAATGAAGTTCTTACCTTTTTACTTGTCTTCACAGGGCGAGGTATGGACCCCTCACAAGACACTTGTAGTATTCCAGCTGCATAAATCCATGAGATTACCTCGCAATGTATCGATGATATTCATCTCAGTGATTCCCACGAATTCAACGCATATCTGAAAAAATTAAGGTTATATGTTATTATACATGTACATGACAAATAAAAAAAATACTCTAGCATGATTTTTTCCTTACCTAGAGAGGTGTCGTCTTACAATTATTGATTTTATTTTCAACATCACAATGTGGAACATTCGATAGCCAAAATTTTCATTTTGTGGACGAACTTCAACGCTCGACTGCCTTCGCTTTGTGCGGAATTCCCGTTGCATACGTACTGAAACCCAATGTTAAAATTCACAAATTTTTACCATTACTTCATTCCAGTTACTCTGGAACATAAAAATGCTGACAGTAACTTTATACTATCAGACACAATTATTGGTTATAAATTAATACTAAAGTACTTCTTACAACATACCTATTCAAGCTAATATACTCTGCACTATGGTTATTATTCATTTATCTGTATAGAAAACTGAAAAATACAATCCACATCTTCTTGTCCAGATCAACTTTTGATTGGATAGATTTTCTCAAAGTTTCAAGAATTTCTAATCATGAATTATTAATTGCTTAAGCAAACTGGAAACTCCATGTTCAGCATAATTGTTGCTTTGATTATCTATATATAAACAGCATGAACTCGGCTGTCACATATCTTGTAGTAAATCAAAACATTTATTTTGAAGATAACAAAGAAGTTAATTCTACTTTTCTTCATTTTGCATGAAAAAATCCTCTGTAGCCTGAACACATTTAAGGAAATTGTAGACTAACAAAGATTCAATTGCCATTGATCATCAAGAACTCTCGAGTTGAAGTTGTGCACAATTATTTCATTTCAACAAACTTTTCTAAGGACAGTCTTTTCATATCCTATTCTGTAGGTATATATCCTGGAGAGGGCTGCTATAAAGTCATTATTTTTAAATATTTACAATAATAATCACCTTTACAAAAACATCCAACTATAGAAAATTAATAGAAATACTTTCACGTGCAAACAAAATACTTGATTCTGTTTAGGTCCTATATTACGCTTAAGTAAAAGTCTTTCTTTCCCATACTTACTAATCAGGAAATGGTACTGAACTTGAATTAGAAGAAAAACAATTTTAAATAATTTATATACCGTTTACAAAAGTTAATAACCTAAAAATTAATATGGGCTAATCCATTCATCAATTATAATAAAAATTTCATGAAGAGAAAATTGAAGCACTAATAATGAGCAGTAGTACTTACATGAGTTTTTGTCCTTGATTGAGTGAACTCAAAACCTCTGGTTGATGGAGATGGCGCATTCCAAAAAAAGTTGAAGGAATGAGAAGCCGAAGAATACTTATATAAAGCCATTAATGGGCTATCAATGCTCTGTTTAGTTGAATAATATTCAAGTGAAGCTATATATCTGGACTTGCACGAATAGAGGGAACACTGTTTATAATTCATTTTTAAATGCTGGAAAAAATATCAAAAACTCTTAAATTAAATTAGGATATATTTCAAGAACACACCAAAATGAGTATAAAGTAGGGTCTTAGTAAAAAGCAAGCAAAAAGAAAAAGTTAGGCTATCCAATATTATAGCTATAAAGAAAATAATAATTGTAAAAAAATAAAACCATGATTTCACCAGGTTCTTTTAGTGCAAATGACTTTAGCCTAGTCCAAAAAGACAGCTAATAGTTTTATACTTGCTTGTTTGGTTTTCTTCAAAGCTATTTTTTCAAAATCAAATACCCATTGTTAAATAAATTAATGAACATGAACTATCATAGGCATGGTTGGATAAATGAATTTCCCAAAGTAAGATACATATACCGTGGCTGCGTTTAAATGAATTTTCGAATCAATGATAGCTTAGTTTCCTGTGAAATGACATCTTATTTGATTTTACCTAATCATAATACTGTTGCTGATTATTCATTCATTACTTTCAACGTAATAAATTGATTTCAACTGCAGATGTTAATCCATGTACACATGAAACTGTAAAAAAATGGTTTTGAATTTCTTCCCTGTTCCATTTCATTCTAATTAATTACTTCTTCACACATTTGCATCATTGAAAATTAATAACAGGGAATTCAAATCCATTTATTCATATGCAAACATAAATTATTGCACTTTTTCTTCTGTAAACGATCAAGAAAATCGAACTGTCAAGAACGCGACCTTGAACTTGAACGCCAAGGTCGCATAACGACGTTTAAGATGAGTCGCCAGTAATCTAACAACTTATGAGCCCGTACTTCGGCAAATGTATAAAACAATCACATCTCACGCTCAAATCTAAATCCTCTAGAAACGGAATGAAATCAAAACATTAATCAGGCTTCGGAACGAATGATTTTCAGGTTATCATCATGAAGCGAATGAACTAACCCAGGTACAAAAATAATGGCGGGCAGATATGAAGCCGCCACACTGCTGCGTAATTGAATGCAATATGTTATAAAAAGTACAGAAGTATATATGGCGGTAAATTTAAAGGACTTGACCATAATTGATATTCGAATTTTCGATGCCTTAATAATGTTAATCACATAAAAATAAACAAGTTTTCTTAAATGGACTTTCCGGCGGAAACGAGTATTTTAAAAGTTATGGCATTAAATGAGTTACCGTAACTCCAGTGTTTGAGGCGGGGAAAAATATACCGCGCGGTCCGACGTGAAAGTAAACAGGCGTTCCCGCGCGCCAACCAAGCCGACGAAGAGCAAACCCCCTATTACAAACGTAAAGAGGTTGGGTCGTGAGGGGTAGCAACAGTTCTTTTAGTGAAAATTATAAAACTAAAAGAACTGTGGCTACCCCTCACGACCCAACCTCTTTACGTTTGTAATAGGGTGATGCACTATGGAGTTCCGGTAACTCATTTAACGCCATAACTTTTAAAATACTCATTTCCGCCGGAAAGTGCATTGAAGAAAACTTGTTTATTTTCATGTGATTAACATTATTAAGGCATCGAAAATTCGAATATCAATTATGGTCAAGTCCTTTACATTTACCCATATGGCTTTTATTATACACCAAACAAATCCCTCGGAACTTGAATAAGACCACTAAGAAAGTGGACTCCACTTTCTTACGAAACTACGCTTGATATGGGAGGTTAGCGGATTACACTTGCACGCGTGACCACTCGCAATGACACCCTGACAAATACTAATTAATCATGCATGCAGCATGGATGATGAAGGCGAGGCCACGGGATATCTCCGTGAGCTGCGGTTGCTTCTCACGAAGTTGAAAAGAGCACAAATGAGCTATTTACTTCAGTACTTGATAATAGATCAGTGATCGACGAACTGAAGATAATTTCACTCATCATGCGCTATTTCTTAATAGTTTTCATTCAAGCAAGCACTTCATTTTCTTCGTAGGAAAGGCCATGTCTAATTTAACAGCATAATTCTGCTGAATGTATTAGTTAATTTATTACACCGACAAGCTTGGGTCGCAAACAAAAGTGTTGCAGTATATATATTTCATAGTGAGTTCCTTCTAGTATATCGGCATTAATATTCTGCATTTTAGTTATTAACACGTTCACCGCGTTTTTTGCGGTTGTTAAAGGTTGGTTTGGTTACGTTGCAAGTGGCAGAATCGGGAAATAGATTACACTGCTTGAATACATTTTATACTTCCTGAGATAAGTGAGAAATACAAATGCATGATAACATTTTTCACCTTGTAAAATAACAATTTTTATTTTGAAAAGATCTTGATACAGGTAAACTGTCAATAATTTATACGGGTATGCGAATAAGTAATTTACTTAGTGGTACACATAGTACTAAAACGCAAGAAACGTGTCACTTGAAATTAAAATCTTATATCATGGAATGAACTGAATAAATGCGTTCATGCATGCAACAAACGTACACAATAACTCAATATTTTTCTAAATGACTCTTATTTGCCGCATTAAGTACGAAAAGTGAAAAAAACTGGATATATATTTGCCCACATTTGGTTGTTACGACTTATTAATTGAACGTTTTCTTGAAAATATGAAATTTGAATCAACAAAACCCCCGAACAGGCAACTGATACTTTATTTTCTTCCTGGCCGTGACTTTACATTCTCGCCCGACCTGTGAGTGCGTCAAGGTTGACACACCTGGGTGTGTCAAGATTTCTCTGAGTGTAGTTAATCATGATGATGAAACTCTACTGGAATCATCCTCTGGTTCTTTTTCTTCCAGGCTTACAAGTTCTTCTCAAACAGAAAATTTTAGTCAAAATTATTCATTAAACCCTAAAAGTAGTACTTTATTTCAAAAAGAAAATTCTTTGAAATTTACCATTGCAGAATGGTTTCAAAAGGAAAAAAGTGTGCCTTACGATGCAGTTGATCGATTACTAAAATTAGTGGAAGCCAATGTCTTTCCAGGGTTTCCGATAGATGTGCGAACTTTGGTTCACCACAATAGCATAACTAAGGGCAATGAAAGTGACTTGTTTGAAGGCGGAGCTGAATATGTTCATGTTAACAACTGGATCAAATGTCTGAAAGAACACTTGAAAGTCAACTGGTCAACTGATCTTGGGAGTAATTTTACCTTGGCCATCAACATTGACGGAATTCCTCTTTTTGACAAATCTCCTAACTTTCATCTGTATCCTATTCTTATAAAATGTCAAGAGTGTCCAACTAAAATTTTCACAGCAGGATTATTTTGTACTAATAGAAGTGAAAATCAAAAGTTAGTTGATTGCAATCGTTTTTTACAAATGTTAGTAAATGATTTGAAAAACTTATTGGCTGAAAGCATTCCAACTCAGAATGGCAGAGTAAAATTTGATATATCTGGACCAATAATATGTGATGCCCCTTGTCGAGCTCAGCTAAAAAACATTGTATACCATTCAGGGTATAATTCTTGTGAGAGGTGTTATGTTCATGGTTCTTATCATGGTGGGCATGTAACATTAAATAAGACCGATGCTCCCTTGCGAACTAAAGAATCATTTTTGTCACGTGAAGACACTAGGCATCATCATGATTCTTCAACATTAATTTTAGAATCGATTGGTATTGATTTAGTCGGTTCCATGGTTCTTGATTATATGCATCTCTGCTGCTTAGGTGTTATGAAACGCCTGCTGCAAAGATGGCTCAAGTCACCTGCAGCCAACCGAAAAGCTCAATTTTCTCGCATTGCTGTTGCAACACTTGAGCTTTCAATAAAAGGTGCTGAACCATTCATTTGCCGTGAATTTGTTAGGCATTTTCAGGTTGGACTTTCTAAACATCGGTTCTGGAAAGCCACTGAGTTTAGACTAATGTTGCTATATGTTGGACCTGTTGTTTTAAGAAACAAAGCTATAATGTCACATGATCATTACAAAACTTTTCTTAAATTTAGTGTCAGCATGCGACTTCTCTTAAGTGATGAGCAGCAAGAGAAGCTCAATTTCATTAAATCCCTCTTACTTGAATTTGTTGAAGAGTGTCAGCAACATTATGGCACTGAATTTATTACATATAACGTGCATAATCTTATTCACTTACCAGATGATTATGCAAGGTATGGAAACTTAGAAAACATTAGCTGCTTCCCATATGAAAGTTTTCTAGGTGAGCTAAAAAGCTGCATCAGGTGAGGTAATAAACCACTCAAACAAATTGAAAAATTTGCTACAGTAAAAAATGAACAAATTTCTACATTAAGTCACCTCCATTCAAAAAGAGAGCAACCTGAATTGAAATTTTCTAAAAAAGGAGTAATTATTAATAATAGTCTTATTAAACCAAGTCAAAACCCAAGCAAAGACAACTGTGTAATGCTTAATGACAAGTCTGTTGCAATTGTTACAAGTGCATCTCATGAAACACTGAAACTCAGAGTGTTTGAATCCAAGGGAAATTTATTCCATTATCCAATTTCTTCATCTGATGTTGGCATACACTTGCTCCAATATTTAGGCATGGAAAAAAAAGGGAAAGTGAAAGATGTGAAGAAAAAGTGTATGATTCTCCCCTACAAAAGAAAATTTGTTGTAATTGAGCTTCTTCATACAGACTTCTACAGGTGAGAAGATGTCTTCATCTATAAAAAAATATGTAGGAGTGTATTTTGAAAAATCTAATGATAAAGCAGTGGTACCCTCATCGTGGGTAAAAACTAGAAAAAATGGTTCACACAAAAGTTCTTGGCCTTCACATGGTGATCCAGTAGCCCTTGCAAAGCAGTTGGAACCACCAGAAGATTCTTGGTCTTTCTACAGCTGCCATATCATTACATCTGCCAGTAAGTAATTTTTGTAGCTACGTGTCATAAATTTTGGTCGAATTATGTTCATTTCTACATCTGAATTTTCAATATTTAGAGCATGCATACACACATGTTAATGGTAATGATAAAAGTTTTATATGTTAGTAACATTTTGATTGCCAAGGCATAATTTTAGTGATACATCCCATTAAAATTCACCAATTATACAGTGATTAATTACTCATAAAGTGGGATTGACCCTGTGATTCAGGGTCACTGATGAACTGTGACCCTGTAAGTCAATGAAATAATTTCTCATTTAAAGGAACTATTTGAGGCAGCAATAATAATGATGGCTGAAATTTTATTTAATCTATTGTGCCTATCTGCAGCCATTTTTGTATGAGAAACAGCAAAAACTGTCTTTAGAAGTTTTTATCTAGTGGATGATTGTTTAGTTCATTCAGTGCTGCAATATTGTGTAGAGTGCTGCAGTATTGTGTACAGTGCTGCTGTGCTGCATAGTGTGCGGCAGTATTGTCTACAGTGTTGCAGTGTTGTGTGCAGTGCTGCAGTGTTGTGTACAGTTCTACAGAGCATGCTGCAGTGGTGTTCAGTGCTGCAGTGTCATATACAGTTCTCCAGTGTTGTGTGTAGTGCTGAAGTGTTGTGTTTATTATGTTGGGCAAATTTTTACTAGGTTCTCTGGGTCTAAAATGTTTCTTATTTGTAGATTCCTACAAGAAGTGCTACCGGCTGCTGGATGGTTTTGACACGGACAGCGGTATGTCATCTGTGGAGTGGAGTGATGCTGGTGGCCTACAATCTTCAAGGTAAAATTTCTTAGAAAATAGCCAGTAATAGCAGTTTTTTCAACTGGGCATCATTAGCAGCTATTTCTAATGTCACAGTGCTATAAAAAAGGGTAAATGTAAGCAATAATAATGTCATTGGTAATAAGGTGTACGTACCAGTGACCAATATCATTTCAGGTATTGTGCAACATGGGTACACAGAACTAGTGTCTTTAGCTGCCACTATGTAGAATATACTGTATATGTATGTATTTTATGTAAATAGTTACATATTTTCACAATTGTTGCTATAGCAATTCAAAAATATGAAATGAACTCAGCTGATAATGTTGCTTCATGGTGTGTGCACTACTAAGAACATCTTATTTCTGTTCTAATTGGTAGCTACATACCTAGGTATTATATGAAGATTCAAAGTTAGGTTTAGGCTCAACAAGCAATAGTGACAATTTTATATTCTGTACAACATTATTAAAAGTATATTCAATAGTAGTCTATTCTTGATGAGGAATAGCTGGACTACATAGAGGGTAAATTATTACCTATCTCATCAGGTGCTGGCAATTTCCACCAGTTTAATCATCCTGAGATTGAGCAGAGGGTTGAACTGCGGCATAATCCTGGAACTGGTTGATGGCTATTGCACTGCAATAGTGGTTGAAACCTTTTGAGTATTTTTCGGGTGGAACTTGGTTTCAAAACCTTTCTTCACGGCTGCCGTGTTGCTACTTGTCTTATCCATCCTAGCAGATGATGAACTTGGATTCTTTAGCAGCAAAGGGTGAATCTTACATGAAGCTGAACAAAATGTTCACCTAATAATAAAGTTAACTCCTAGTTCAGCTTGAGTTTCAAACCAAGTTTAACTTTCAGTAAAGAATCTTCTCTGCCGAAGAGTCCAAGTTCATCATTCTGAAGTATGGAGTAGTAAAGTACTCAGCACTTCTGCTGTGACCAGGGTTTTTAAAATGAAGATTTTTTTCAAAGACAGGTATTTCAACGACTCCTTGACATGTTCTCTGATTCTACCTCGATCCAATCCGCCATACCTGTTTTTACTCCCTCCAAATCACGTCGAAGGGGTGTTGGGGTGGGTGGGTTTCGAATACCAACATTTGATGAGGTAATATTTAACTCTTTATAAGGCTCGCGTCTCTCTTGACAGAAATGAAATTCATTAAATTAATTTTCAAAAATGAGTTGAAGCCCTAACCCATAAACTTACTCCAGTTCGACCCTCAACTTGTAGCTTTCTTTTAATAATTTCTCTATATGTCAAGCTATAACTTAGCATTGTGTTCATGACGTTGACCTATACTGTGGAACCCCATTTTGCCCCAAAGCACAGACGTAGTTGCTTTTGTGAAACTAAATTTTCTGGCAAATTGTTAAAATTATCATTACAAGAAAAAAATCCACTTGGCAATCTTTTTGCCAGTTAATTGAAACAATTTCTTGGAACACGATCATTAAACTAAACCTGGCTTGCCGGTTGTGGACCACGTCATTTATTCAGTCGATATTGATTACGTGGTCCATATTGTGTATCACATAAAATAATCAGTTAATTTTTTTAGTTTGTGATATAGCACAGTATGAGAAAGTTAGCATAACTATGTAGGTATGTAATATACTTACAACTCATCCATTTAAGACCTTTCATTAAGCAGTAGCAATGCTATTGTACAATTAGCTAATGTCAGCCTTAACGATCAGATCTACTGTGGATGCCTCCAGTAGTTCAGACGCACCTCAAGCGCGCTGTTGCTGCCAGGACTTGACAGCTGCACTTTCAGCGAAGGTCAGCAAAGTTGCAGCAAATATGCAAGTGAAGATGGACATGATAGAAGAGAAGCTGGACCTAGCACTTGAGGATTTGAGGGGTTTGGCCGCAAAGCTTTCCAAGGAAGATCTTATTGCTGGTCCCCCTGCCAACAATGATGATGAGTTGTCTGCACTCATTTCATCGAACCATTTTGTAAGTCACTATTGCTTAGAGCTTAAAAGTTCAGACTGCTGTCGTTTCTACCTGCTAATTGTGTAGATTCTACTTAACTTGCTACCGAAATGTTTCGGTAAACCCTCAACGGAGGTACCAAGTTCGAAGTCTCGCTCATTTCAATGTAACAAGGTCAATATACATTCAAGTCCATACGGTTATTGGCGCAGCTTCCATGGCGTATACCTTAATGACTTGATTATATGATGAGCTGCCAAGTGTTTTATATAGACTCATTTATCACTTAACTATCTGTGCCAATGCGAGTGTGGCGATTTAGCATTTCTTCCATCATTATTTCCTCTTAAATACCTGAGTCTTTTTCTGGAATACAGCATTTTTATGCTGCAAGAGAAGTACCTACTTATAACTGTTTGTGCTTTACCCTAGATAGAGAAATTCAGCGTTATTTGAAGATACTGTACTACGAGCTTGTACGACTTGCTTGTACACGGTATCGACTTGCGTGTATATAACGCTCTAGATCTTCCTAGGCCTAGTAATTTTTGACAGTAACTTATTATAATGCGGTTGCAGAGTGAAGATGAATGTAACTTCTAGTTAAGCAGAGACCTCCAACCATTAACGCGAGTGCTAATTTCTTCTTGCGTATCCTTGAGGATTATACACGAGTAACACGACACAAATATATAACCCATCAGTGAGCATAGAGAAGAGCAACAAGGTTAGGTTTGTCCATACTGTTCTATGGGAATAAACAGATATTAGGTTACTTCAACTTAGACAGCACTTACCTCTTCTATTTCTTGGCCACTTTATTTCCTTTAATTTCTATACTTTATTCTTCCTCCTTTTTCTTAATGTGCTGTTCCTATGCGCTAATATAAGTGTCCTGTGCGTAGATTACACATTTCCTTTTGTTCCTTCCTTTTCTGATCTTGGGAACGCCTTGTAGTGGCTAGGGGAAGCCAAAACTATTATTTATATATATATATATATATATATATGTATATATATATGTATATATGTATATATGTATATATATGTACTACAGTAATACAAATATGTGAATAAACGTACGGAACCAATTATGTTTATGCAGCTAGCTAATGCTCAGGTTCACTACCTTTACTTGTCCTAGATTTACATAACGAGTAAACCCCCGATGCACGTTTACGTTTTATTTTTAACTAACAATTATTATAAAGTAATTTAGGGGAACTAGAACGTTATCATTGTTTTCGTCAGGTCATGAGCTTGGCAGCATTGGAAACCCCGAGTCTTCAAGATACTTTGCGTCGAATGCTGCAGCGAATGATGACGAGAACACTGGCCCAGACGTATTCATTCACTGGGCTTGGTCTCAATCGGCAGCCTACGAAGAATAAATTTTCTTCTCATAAGGCATATCAGCTTCTCTTAAGTAAGTTATATTTCATGGTGAATTGAATTCACTGTAGCTACTTCTATATAGGAGCGGTATGATTTTTGTCGTGAAAATGTTGCACTGTTATATTCTTCCTACCTGCTTGTTTGTAAGTTTTTAATGTTTCAAGCATGTCATAATATAAGCGTGTTGAAAATTAGTTACATATTAATTGTAAATTAGCTATCAGTGAAAGCTTCGTACGATCTTTCTGTACTTGTTTCCTATAATTAATGGAGAGGGAACATACGTGACCAATGTGTTTTAGCTACTAGCTATTATGTGTTCGTTTTTTCCAGGCGCTCTACGGTGGACAAGATTTAGAGACGTGTCCCTCACCGACATAGAGAAACGAACTGCGTTGCTCCTGAGGCAGGCTGTGGACTGGTCCGGAAGTACTCGCAAGCGTAAACGTAGTACCTTCTTTTTGAATTTAGAAACCATTTGTAATCCATCTGGATTTAGAGATAAAATTAGAATGTGTAGAGTATTCAAGATTTTTCTCTATCAATTTGAATTTCATAACCGAATTGGGCGTTTGATTGAATTAAGGTTTGACTCAGTGAAGTTATACATTGCAATATTTATAAGTATGAAGAATGCAGAATTTTATTTGATGATGTACAAAGATGCTGAGAATATACATTAAATCACCTTATATTTACTAAGTTATTTAAATTACAATAATTATGAATGAATTTAAATAAAACTGCATAGGTTTGATTTAAATGAGAAGTAAATTTACGAAAATAATGGTGAGCTCGAGGCTACGGTTGTAGTTGAGTGTAGTTTACATGAAGACATATCTTGCCTCAAGTGTGCCAGGTAAAAATCAACACTGTTGAACACCTGAAACAAGTGATTTCAGCCTCAATTCAGGAAACAACACCTGCTATATTAAATTTTTTCCGGTGCACGGCCCCTCAGGGGGATACAACTATTGTATCTATGGGAAGTGACGCTCCCAGGGGGATAATGTCAGTGCCCGAATCACTGGTTAGGTAGGCCTTCTTTTTGTTGAAATATTGTGTCTTTTGTTTAGTTAAGGGCCAACTTTTTTCGGTTCACTGCTATCCTTTTATTGAGCACCGTCTACTTTTTTCTTGAACTTTTTTTCTTGTTTGAACTTCCTTCGTAACTTGCTGTTACTATGCGCTTGGTATCCTGTGCGGGGCACACCTCGTGCATAGAATCCCCTTGTACGTGTCCATACTAGATGGTCTCCTTCATTATTCCTCTGTGATATCGTCTTTGTTACTGAAAACGGAGTCTTAAACCACTAATATAATAATAATTTCCGGTGCACGGTAGATCACGGGAGACTATGCCCAGCCGTGCAAAAGGAGCAAATACCAGAGCATATTAAAATGAATTGATTCAATTTCGAGGTATGGTAGATGTTCTTACTGTTATAAAATTTCAGCATTTGAACATAGAAATTACGAGGAATTTCTAAATGACCTTGTCAGCGTATGTATTTTTTTGAGGTATTGCTGTACGTATGACATGTGTATAGGGAAGCTGTTAGAACAGATGAATTTTGAGATATGTTCAATATCATTCGGTGTCGAAACAGAAAATGACGAATAGTGGTAGCCCAATCTGCCATGTTGCAGATGTTTAGGCGCAAAACGTGTATTTTTGTACTGCATTCTGAGGCACAAATATTCAATTAAAAGCTGTACTTCGATTGTTTGTCTCGTCAGACTAAGTTAAAACAATGTAATTCTATATATTTAAGGTGTTTGCGAGTGAT
Source organism: Morinoia aosen (assembly GCA_030386875.1). Classification (NCBI taxonomy): domain Eukaryota; kingdom Metazoa; phylum Arthropoda; class Malacostraca; order Amphipoda; family Talitridae; genus Morinoia; species Morinoia aosen. The sequence goes on from CM059560.1 coordinate 3,963,616, forward strand.
TCTGTGAGAGGGAAAACGATAGCACGTTCTTTGGGATGTGGGAATCTATGCACGAAATTTGTGTCGTTCACCTGCTACATTGCAATATTGAGATTGGAAAAAACTAGAAAGTTGGGAGTAAAAACTGCTAGAAGAACGAAAGAGCAGTAAATGGGAAAATGTAAACAGTTATGAAAAAAATCTTCGAAAACATAATTAGCTTGTTGAGATGCTGGTCAACTTTTACCTAACTCATAGCTCCGGCCCTTACTTTCTTATAAAGTGTTGCAAATCCGGAACGTTCAATATTCCTACCCCGGTAAATGGAAGTTGTCAAAATCATTACTGTTACGATGATTTTTTCTAAGCGAAATTGTATTGTTTCAGATAGTGCAGTGGGATGCTCAGCTGGTACGTCGGTTGGTGCGCCCTGTGAGCAAGCATTTGTGGTGGAGCAAGAGTATTGTGCGGCGGGATGCTCAGCCAGTACGTTTGTTGGTGCGCCCTCTGAGCAAGTATTTGTGGTGGAACATGAGTGCCCCAATCGAGAAGAACAGTGCTCCGTCCTCGGGGGAGCCCTCGAGACATCGTTATCGCTTTAAAAGTTGATTTCGTAGAACATTTTTTTCTTTCATAAAAATGAGAGAAGTCAGTGATTAGAATTCATTACTTTGCTGTACAGAAAGTGAGCGGATATTATTTGAACAAGAGTAGCTTCTCAGTAGCTTTGTGCATTATTTTTACTCAAGGAAACGCATCCATCTTATTATTCTGTATTCTTGATTCGTTTTTTAATAAGCCCCTCATGATGATACGAACAGCATTTCAATAAGACTTGACACTGTTTTATTTAGTTAAGTGTTTGTTCATTTGAGTTTTTATTTGGCATGCCATTTAATTGGAATAGATTGAGCTTTCTGTTTTGCTCCGGACTTTCGTTATGGGTTTACTGCTTGCTGTCTTTTCTTCAGTTCTTGTGACTTTCTTCTTCTAATTTCCATTCAAGGATGTAATGTGCGGGGCACCTCTCGTGCGTAGAATCCCCTGTACGTGGCCATACTGGATGGTCTCCTTCATTATTCCCTCTCTTAGAACACCTTTGTTGTGGTTAGGGAGGCTTAAACTAACGTATGTAACTAACTCAAAAACTATTGAAATCTGATTATGTTTTCTGTTCTATGATTTGTTTGCACGCTTATAGAAAGTGGAAGTTTATTTAACTTGTTTTTGTTCAAAGTGGCCCTCTGTTGATATGTATTTCATGGAAATAGTCGGATTTAGAACCCTCAGGGGGATATAACTATTGTATCTATGGGCATTTACACGTCCAGAGGGATTGTCCCGATGTGGTTAGGTAGGCCTTCTTTTTGTTGAAATAGAATAGAGTTTTGTTTAGTTGAGGACCAGCTTTTCCGGTTCACTGCTATCCTTTTCTTCAGTACCTCCTACTTTCTTCGTCACCTCCTACTTTCTTCTTGAACTTTTTCTTGTTCGAACTTCTTTCTTGACTTACTGTTTCTATGCACTTGGTGTCCTATGATGGAAAAACACACCTTGCTCATAGATTCCCCGTGCACGGGCCTATACTAGATGATCCCTTCATTATTCCTCTCTTTAAATCGTCGTTGTATCGGATAGGGAAGCTTAAACTAATTAATAATCTAATCTTATTTAGATGTGTATGACAGCAATTGATCTCGATTAATGGTACTAAAGGCACTTTTTTCATGGTGGTTAATAGACTATCTTATGTTATGTGTTATGTAGTATAAAGTATTTCTCTTTGTTTCTTTCTTCTTTCTGACATGCTGCTTCACCGTTGCTATGGCGTTATATATTGACTCGAACTAGACATTAGCTGTAGGCTGATATATCTGGGAACTTGTAAAGCAATAACTATTTATATGAAGTATTTAGGTTGTAATTTTTTGCTCTGGAACGTTGTAAAAAGTAGTAGAATTTAAAAATGGAATCATAGTAGACACCCTGTTATTACTGTTCATAATGTATCATCTAATCAATGTATCATGTAATTTAGCCATTTTCGCAAATAAATTTCGTCCAATTGAGGTAATTTGCTCCAGTGCAGTAGCTATATGCCTTATTGCTAAGCCACTTCGCGCGCCTGGTGGGATCTTGGTTTTGGGTGAGTCTGTGCGTGTGCCTGATTCTGGTTTATTATTATCATTATTTTATGCTTGAACGCGATCTTTACTGTCGCACCATTAAAAGAACTTTATACGTTGATTTCTTTAAATATATGTGCATTTTTTAAATCAGATTCCTTATCCTGAATATCTTATAGTTTTTTTATTTGTTCATGGGAGTGAATTGTTACTTATATCTGTAGATGTTAACTAATCAAGATGCAGGCTTGCCTGCACTACTCAGTCTTGACGCAAGGAGCTTCGGTCTTACGTCAGGACAAGTAGTGCAGGCAAACCAGTGCTAGGATAAGATAGGAATCCCACAATTCTGAACGGGTCAGGGCAGGATTCCCAGCGTTAGAAACGGAATACTGCTGGCAAGCCAGTGCTAGGAAAAGATAGGAATCCCACAATTGTGAACGGGTCAGGGCAGGCTTCCCAGCGCTAGAGACGGAATACTGCAGGCAAGCCAGTCTTACGGTAATGGGATATAATATTTTGCCCGTGCCTCAGGATGGTCTTCCGTTACTGGTCCGGCGGTAAGAAATGTGCTGCCTTCGTCAATCCAATACCGGAGAGCTTGGACATTCCGTGAAAAGTCCAGTAATGAGCTTACTGGGTGAAGGCTGGTTCTCCTTCTCTGTGCTCTGTAACGACCCTTTGAACAGCCATCGACAAATGCGGACTGGGATATACTGCTGCGCTGATGTGCGGCTGCAGTTCTGACTGCGTGAAAGATTTTACTGAGTATGTGGCTAATTGCGCTCATACGGAAATTATAACAATTAATTTTTCTATCATAGGATACGAGAAAATCTTGTAGAAACTCTACATTTTTTTCAGGCATAAACACGTTGACCGTAAAGTACATATACATAAATGTTATTAAGACCTCTTGGTTGCAGTGTGTGAAGAGGTTGAAGACCACCATTGAACAGCAGCAGAGAAGACGATAACTGCGATATTTCCGTCGTGTTAGCCGCCTCAGTCGCTCCATAGGGAAAAATACCTACAATGCATAGAACTGGGCGACTGGAACGAGCTGAGCGGTACATTCTACACTTTCACTTGCCACTCAAGTGCCACACTACCTGTCCTAGCATGCAGGTGCTTGTTCGTGGTATGCCCTGCAGCAAGCAGAGTAGTTATATCCGTCGAAATATGCGTTCCTGCGTCAAAGTTTAACCTATTTAAACTTTTGATTTAAAGAAAAGTAAAATAACCGCGAGCAATAACTTAAACTTTCGCAACCTCGATAGAATAAAAATTTAAGTTTACTTCAAAGGCAGTTGAGTAAACACAAGTTTTTTTGCGCATACAGGAGTGGATCATTGAGTCGTTTCTTTACTTAGAGTGTGATGTATATATTTCAATAGGAATAAAAAATAATATTAGGTTCATAAAATTTATTGACATCATATAACCATTCATTAAAATGCGCATCTTGCCTCAAATAACATAATAAAGAGGCTGACGACCGAAAGTCGTTGGTATAATTTCGAACGCAGTTTGCCCCAAATTATGTACAGGATCGTGTCCCCTGATCTGAATACAAAAATTTATCCGTGAGATATGTAACACAAATACACAATAAAGATTGGACTCTGATGCATACACATCGATGATCAAGTTACTCATGGAGCATCCGAGAAAAATCTCGTGAGCTATACGCGGAACATACACAAAAACAGCGGTCCACTTTAAATTAACATAAATCCCCCAAGTTTCTTGAAACAAATATTCCCAACAAAAATCTTATTGATATTCCCCGTTCCGTGGTAAGGTCCCGTGAAATTCCCTGTTTTCAAGTCGGCAATATCAGTTATCAATACCGAGTTGTAATCAATTACATGAGTCTTCAGGATGTGTCCTGCTAAAGTGTTTGCGAGGGAATAATACATTTCAAAAATAACAGAATCGGTTGTGACGATCAAACTCTGATGGTAAATTTGCAGGGCCTCAACTCGAAGATACTGCCCATCTTGTGGACTTCAAAATTAAAGTCTTATAATAATGAATTCAAACGACGAGTGATGTTAGTCTTGAGTTGACTATGTGACTGAGGCATTTACGGAAGAGAAATTAATCCTTTTTAAACATTTACCAAATTAACCAAGAATTTGACCATGCCCGCGGCATTTATTCAAAACTAAAACTCATTTAAGTACTAATTAAATCAAACCAAAGATTTGATTATGTTTCCGGCAATTTTTGATAGCCATCTCAGAGCAAAGGTACGCCGGTGAGTAGAGCGATGCCACAGTTTTGCCTGCCTCGGTTCCGGGCCAGAAACATATATCCACCTGAGCCCCAGTCCGGACCCCAGGAGTTCTTCACAATCCAGTAGTCGGAGTTGGGTTTACCTTCATTTCCGTACCCCACGACCAGAACGGCGTGGTTCAGTTGAATGTCGTCGTATTCTTGGCAAAAATAGAGGCCTGCAAAAGAATGAACATAATGAAATATGAGTGTGTCAGTTCTGAGGCTAAGTTAGAATTAGCAAATTTTTAGCTATGTTGAAATTTTCCACAGTATTCAGCTAAATTATTTCAAGTTGATATTGTGAAAGAGATGAATATAATTCCTGCCATTACAAAGAGTAATTTTATTCAGACTGGTACTGTGTAAGTTAGCAGAAGAGCGTACTTCCGTAGTAATGGACGAAGTGGTGGTGCACGGAGATGGCGGCAGCGACAGGCCCTATGGTGGCGACGGCTCGCTTCAGTTCTTGTTCGCTGCCTTTCTTGAAGCTCTGATATCCAAGGACGGACTTCGTCATGTTCATCGTGCCTACCTTGCATTCTCCCCATGAATGCTGCCAAACGTGCCATGAATGTTACAAAACGTGTCATAAATGTTACAAAACGTGCCATAAATGCTACAAAACGTGTCATAAATGCTACAAAACGTGCCATAAAGGCTACAAAATGTGCCATGAATGCTACAAATATGCCATGAATAATAAAAAACGTGCAATGAATGCTACAAACCGTGCCATGAATGCAGCAAAACGTGCAATAAATGCTACAAAACGTGCCATGAATGCTGAAAAACGTGCCATAAATGCTGCCAAACGTGCAATGAATGTTAAAAAACGTGTCATAAATGTTACAAAACGTGCCATAAATGCTAAAAAACGTGCCATAAATGCTACAAAACATACCATAAAGGCTACAAAACGTGCCATAAATGCTACAAAACGTGCCATAAAGGCTACAAAATGTGCCATGAATGCTACAAATATGCCATGAACAATAAAAAAACGTGCCATGAATGCCACAAAACGTGCCATGAATGCTAAAAAACGTGCCATGAATGGTACAAACCGTGCCTTGAATGCTGCAAAACGTGCAATAAATGCTACAAAACGTGCCATGACTACTAAAAAACGTGCCATGAATGCTTCAAAACAGGCCATGAATGCTACAAATATGCCATAAATGCAACAAAACGTGCCACAAGTGCATCGAAATTGATAATATAAGAACTAATTTTCATTATAAGGCAGGATATTTTAATAAGCATCGGTTTCATTAGCGAAGTAAATTCTGCTATGATTTCAATCATACATTCAAAATTTCTTCTAGGATGAAAATTTTCCTATACAGGAAATACAAACATGCTCAATATTTAGAAAAATGGAAACTTCTAGAGTTCCATAAAAATCTGTGAAAAATTTTCAGTGGAAATAATTCGACTACAAAAACTTTTTAAAGTTAATAATTTTAATTTGCAATTTTTTTTCGACAAAAAGGCTGCAAAGAAAATCGTAGCACGAAATCTTAAAATGAATCATAATATCAACAAACGCTCCGTGATGAACGAATAGAAGCAGGCAACTATTAATTTCAATACAATGAAGACTTCAATAATGACAGTCATTGAAAGATCTTATTGCACTAAACACCTCTAGTACAAAATTGAATCTGATGCAGTATATGGGGAAATACGCGACAAGGAAATATACTTTTGTGGTTTCACTCATCTCAAATATCGATGTAAAACTGTATAGAATCTCAGTTCAAATTGCCATTGATCTACTTGAGCGTCTGAGAAGATTTTGTCAAATTATAAAATGGAGCAAAACATTCAAAAGTTCGGCCATTAAGTTAAAATCAGAGTTAAGGGTTCAGCTCAAAACAAAATTCTTGAATCACAGTGTTCTACGGTGTCAGCTTCTCGGGAAAAGTGACTTGCAAGAAAATATTCTATATTACATAATTTTTTTTAATCTAGAGAGATTTTTTAATCGCACGAAGAACCTTCATAACGGAAAATAAACAGAACCTTAGGTGAACCTTTTGAAACATCCCACAGAGGCAAAATAAATTCTGACCAAAAATTTACATCGAATGAAATATATAGCTGCAAAGCATATTGTGTTAGTCAACATTTTGAACACGTTCAGGAATCAATTTCAGCAATGCATGATGTCTTCATTACTCACAAGTATAAGACGCAAGTTAGAAATATACCTCAAACTCAAGTACCCAATTTGAAGAAAAAGTTATACAATTGATTTGATGAATTTTGTATTCGTGAAACAAAGACAATAAACGACTCTAACGAAGCAACTCAAAATGGACAATATTAAACTGAATACAACTTATCATTGACAAAATTATTTAGGAAGTTACCGTGCCAGTATAGCTGTACTCAGCTTCGGTAGCAAAGCCTGTCATCTGGATATCGACGAAACCCAATCCAAAGGTGCCGCCACGACAGCCGTCGCTGTACATTGAGCAGTCCATCGGCTTCTGAGGAGACAGCGTCTCGAGCTTTCCGGTCTTCAGGAACCGCTGGCCTTCCAGAGCTCCGACCTGCAGTTTAGACCAGACAAGTTTAGATCTAGTTCAGTTTAGACAAAGGATTAACTTTAAGATGTCAATCAGAAACGATTTTTGCACGACTCAAGACCTAATCCCACTTGTTGCGTTACTTCTCATGATGTGAAAATTGATTTAAGCGAAGAATAATTCCTAAGTTTGTTTTCGTGATGTACAACCTTTGAATATACAGGAATTTTACTCTCCAAAAGTGAATGGAAAAATGCTCAACGGAATCATTATATATTAATCACGTACACATAATAAAAAACATATAAACGAACAAATATTTGTATTTCTTTCTTTTTCAGCTAAATTACTGAAATTTACTAAAGGGAATGAATGTAAAATCAGTATTTTAGCATTTACAATACTGATGTTTACATTCATACTCTTCGTTGGCCTTGGTTTCCAGGAGGAGGGAACTTTCTGTGTATCGAAATGAGTAAGATACCATGCTCAAAAAGAGCACTTTCCTGCTGATAAAGCATTTTATAAATTCCTGCTGAGTTCAACTAATTCATAATTCATTAAATCAGCTCTACATACATCAGGTAGACAAAGCTGTACTGACCGCAGAGAATGCCCAGCCTGAGCCGCAGTAGTTTTGGTTCCTGACCGGAGTCACCGCTCCTTTCTCTCGCCAGTCCACAAACTCCGGAAGGCCATCATCCTCTTCGGGCTCTTCATGATGACTGGTCTCCGTTACAAATTCGTCTCCTGGCGTAGGGAACAGCCCCAGCATTTTTTGCTTTATCTCCTCGAATGTCTGTGAGAATTGCCGAAACATTAATTAGAAACATGACGGTTTTCTGAATGCAAGCTCTTTTTTGATGAAAGAATTTTTTAAAGTTTTCTTAAACACTTTCACCTCCGTGGCCACCGGTGGCCGCAGAGAGGATTTTCATAATTCTGCCGATCGACCAGTAGTCACAAGCTCAATTTTTATTAGCTATAAACTGAAATCAAATAAAATCCCGGTCCAGTTAATGTTTGCTATTTTCGATATGGCTTTATATAATTGACTTTAAATTTGAGTTGAATATTGAACTTCAGTTTAGCCAATTGCGATCAAAGTGTCAAGTCAACCCATAGATTTGGCAGAAAAATGTTGCCCGCTCCATTGCAGGGCCAGTTAATTGTGTACAGAATGAAATGAGGACACAGAAGTGATGAACGAAAACATTCCATGGAAACATCTACTAGCTCTGATAACAAATGATATGAATTGACCAAAGAAGTGTGATGCTTGAAGAAAACCTAAATTTCTTGACTAAGTTATAAAAGACGCCTATGAACAAATATGCTTGTCCAAATTTGCATCAGTAATAAAATGAGAACTAGTGAAAAGTTCACTGAAAAACAAGGCATGGTCAAAATTAAAAAAAATGCCGCAGGCAGTTAAACTCAAGCAGTGAAAGCGTGTTTTTTGCTTCAACCTCGATGCTGCAGTCAAAAGATTTTGAAATTAACTTTGAAACAAACAAAGGAACTGTACATAATGATTAAGATATACGATGATAGTTTCTGGTGCTTTCTTACAGAGCAAAATTTACATCAGAGCTCAAACGACCAATCGCTCTTAGCGTATCTGAATACCATCACAGGTCACATGAAATAACTCAGGTTCATCTTGGAACACCAAATTCGTTTTCGCGAAAAGAATTTTGCACTTACCATGTCGCTGAACTTGTTGATCCTTTGCTTGTACGTCACCTCTCCGCGAGCGAAGGCTTCGTTGTGCTTTGAAATTTTCAGTTGGTTTTCAAGGAAAATGTTGAAGCGAGCGTTATCCTCGGTGCTGTTGTACGCATTGGTTTTGTTGTGGGTGATCTGAAAAGTTTTATCGTAGTTAGTGTATGACTCACTCAATTTTAAGTTTCAAAATTTCTTTTAGCAATGCTGTGTCATACATAACGTCAACGAAACATTTTGAAACTGTAACCCAAAGTTAACTGCTATAGTGGACTGAATTAAACGAATGTTCCAATAATTTGAGCCGCAGGTTTTCTCAATAGCTTGAAGGTGAAAAATCTTCAATATTAAAATTCGAAGAAGGTTTGAATTTGAGAACATGCAAGGATTCTTTTATTTGATTTTTTCAATGGCAGTTTATAAATTTGTGAAATGTACGAAGACTGTCTGGATCTATAACAATGACAAATGGAATTGACAGTGGAATGTTGAAATTTGGAAGTATTTAGTCGTTTCCTAAGAGTCAAATTAATAACGGTTATTTAACGATAAACATCTTCGTGTGATGATGTGAAACTTCTGAAATGACGGATGACATTGGCTCTGTCTTGATCAATGATCACTGACAGAAATATTGTTTCGAGAAGATAATTGATTTTCCAATATAACTTTTTTTTGAAATTTTGAATCCCGGATCATTGTCGTTTGAATTGACCAATGTTTTTAATTATTCACAATTGATGCTTATATTTCTGAAAATTATCCCCAGAAGTTCAAAAGTTTTCATTCAATTATTCCGAACTAATCAAGCGTTGGTCGACCGAACAAAATTTAGGAAATGACTTTCAGTTTCTTCCATTCAGCTTTTCTAATAATGAAATCTAGGTCCATTAAACGCGTAAGAACAGAATTACAGAGAAGCTTAGTAATAACAATTGTGATGAAAAAAGAAAGTTAATTTGACTGGGATCATAATACAGACTCTAATTCAAATGTTATCAACAGTTAACAGCCATGATTTCAATCCCACCTTGAAGTTCAAGTACTGCTGGTCGAGGATACGCCGGTGAATGGGCGCCCCTGCTGCGGCCGCAACCACCGCCAGTAGGACACCGATACACTTGGGGAATGCCTGGGTGACAAAACCAATAACATTTAGCACCAAGTGCATCACTACTTTACAGGAAACGTTTGAACATCTATACACAGAACTTAGATGAATATTGAACGTTTGAAATTTTCAGTGTACATCATCTAAAAAGAAAGATTTCCTAAAATATGTTGCTGAATTCATCCCTTAATTTTAGATTATATGCAGAGAAGTTATTGTACATCCAGTTAGAGAGGAAATTCAATCTAAAGACCAAACCAGCTTATTTCATTAACAAATTCATAAGTAGTATGAAAAACATTTGGATGATGAATGATAGTTTAGTACTGTGATCAATGGGTACGTTTGATTTCTAACCTCTCCTGAACTGAAGAACTTACCATGTTTGGTAGGTCACTTCAGAGCTGAATGCTGGTCACCACTGGTTTCCTCTACCCGAACGCGCCCTTAAATATCGAATGGAATCGCTGCTAATGATAATAAACATTATATCACAGTTGAGGCTTCTGTTATCGAAATTTTGTTTATATCGATGCCAGTGGGATAATATCTGAAAAAGATTGCTTTGAATTCGAAGCCTCGATATTTGACCCAAGAAAACAGCGTAGCTGGGAACACGTATCCGTGTCCGGACAGCGAGAATGGCTCTGCTCTCATTTTCTCGTTAAATGGAATCAGGAACCACTGCCATGGTAGACGAAACAAGGTAGCAGCAAACCAGTCTTTTATAAAATCGAGTGGTGTGTAGGTGACGTCATGACATCGCACTAATAGCAACGCTTAGATTGCATCTGGCAACACTGCTAACCCGAAATCTGGCATCACTGTTACCGTTACTGGTACGACAATCTTGAATCAAACGAAGTGTTGACGAGTCGAGTCAAGTACAATGTCGCTGCTTAACGTTAAATTAAATAAGTGTTCCTTAATTTAATATCAGAACAATTCTATAAATCTACCCAAGATATTTCAATTTCCTAGTTTTAATTTGAAAGAATGGATTGCACCAAGCTGAAATGTCAAGTCAAAAAATTTTAATAAGTCTCATTTATGTTAACAGCAGCCATTTCAAAAAGACAGACTACCGAAGGATCCTATCGGCATTTAAGACGCACATTTCAATGAAAAGTGGTGTTGTGCTGTTGTTTTACGATCACAGGGGTTTGGACCTGGAAGGTAAGAAATTGAACTTTGAATATTATTTGAATTTAATTCTAAAAGGATGGCTCATAACTGATTTTTTCACTTGATGAAGTTGCATCTCTCTAGCCTATCAAAGCTTTGAAACTAGTTAGAACATTTCAAATACAGTTGATACAGTTAGAACAGTTCATATTTGATATGCTAGTTCCATGGAGAATGCCGTTGACTCGCCTGAAATTTAAAATACTGAGGAAATACAAAAATAGGAATATCATGTGCTACAGTTGAATGTTGATAAATGACATGCTGCTTGTTTTTGCATTTTTTTGAATAACTTGGAGCTTTTCATTCGATAAAGGTATCCTAAATCTTGTGGTAGGGTGCTATCAGCTTCAATTTTTATCTAAATTCCTGTGTGTAAATTAATCTGGAAGTAGGATGTGATATCAAATTTTACCACGTTTACAACAAAAAAAAAAAAACTTCCCTGGCATTGTTGAAAAAATTTGATCTGTGCATAATGTTGAAATTAGCTAGTAAGCTTAGAATCTACAGTTCTCAGCATGAAAGCTAGTTTGGACTGCCAGACTGTAAAACTTGTGTTCAATATTTTAGATGCAACTTCACAATAGCTCTCATTTGCTCGCTGAAGGGACGTCTTAAAAATCAAGGAAATACAGTATCAGTTGCAATAAACAAGTCTAGAATGAATGGAAAGGACGATGATCATTATCTTCACTGGACTTGCCTAAATATTTTATAAAAGATGGTAAAGCTCCTCTTGTGTCACTGAATAAGACCACCACCGTATAACTATGACCGTACGGAATCACTCTGATGTTGTCTACAGGACGGTGCACCTTCAAACATAGTCATGTCGTTTTCCGCAAAGACAATTAAAAAGCATATGAGATTCTCTAACGAAATTCTGCGCTCGGAAAACATTGAGTATTCATTCCTCCAGCATGTGAAATTTAAGAAATAAAAAGTTTATCCCACACCGATTACCCCTATCCCTATCAGAAAAACGAAATGTAGAGCTGTCATTTTAGTTTAGTGAAACTCATTATTTGTCTCCCTTCATTTTCTCCATTCCACTGCAAGATTCATGTACAACAACTCTGCTAGTGTTAACCTAATGTCCAACGCACTGCAGGAGTGCTACTGTACAGTTAACTTTATAAGCTCATGAATGGCAGAAAAACACGGCAGGTCCAAAAAATTCGAATTGAAATGAGACAAAAAAACAAAATTAAGCGTAACTAAAAAATTCTAAATCACATTTTTTTTCAGTACATGAAGTAGGAAGGCAGACCTAAGCTGTGAAATATTTATTAGGAGCAATAGATGGATTTATAAAATATCACAAAAAATAAAAAGGAGGAGCGACGATGATACTAATATATTAAACAGCTAACTTCACTAATTGTGGCATTCTCTCTTCTTTGTTGAAACAAGCGAAAGTGGTTCTTGGACTATTGAGAACACTGGATATCGAATACTACTGAGAATACCAGAGATACATGGAAACGTAAAAATGTATTTTTGCTTTCATGCCCTGAAATTGACCTTTGAATATAAATGAATACATGGAAATATTAAATTATGGAATTAAGTAACCAAACTCAAACTCTGCCAGTAATTGGAACTAATGGATATGTTAAATAAATCACTGGTAATTTTATCACTAACTAAGTTTTCGGTGATCATATAAATGTACTTCGGAATTAATGCAGTTTGAAAAATTATCGTTTTAGCGAGGCTGGAAGATGGTAGCAGTAATTGCCTGGTCAGCAAATTTACAGTTTGCCGAAATTTCGCCAGAACGCACGACAGCTTTCAATCTTTTTACTTATTTCATAGGAATGAATGCTCATATGATGCATAGCTTTATATATAGGTGTGTGTTATCATCAACGAAAAAAGAATAAAATTATTCACACCTGAAATAAATGATCCAGTATGAATAAAACGGAAAAAGTGAATATCGAATCACGGATCCAAGTACGCGAACTGAGGTGTCTGTTTTATTGGCAATGCGTTCAAGAAGACACTGTTAGTGGGATATCATAAATTCCATTGAAGATTTGTAACATGGTGTTTAAAACGTCGGTATTCTAACTCTCAAACTGTAGTGGCACAACTGGGTTTCAATTTTTTTCAAGCTCGCCATCGATTTCAGGTCGAGAATTACAGAATTCCACAAATCGAGAATCGAAAAATCCATTTATTTTTTCAAATATTTTAGCTATCCCCTCTTAACCTGCTATTTGTGAAAATAGTTTTAAACATTTAAGCAAGACAAAAAATTTGCCGGAGTATTAAAGATCGAAGCTGTGACCATGTTCAAAAAGTCCTTTGAAGTTATTATTAACCACAGAGTTCCGCAGAAAAAATTTTGGGATGTAGCGACTCGTACAGTATCAATAAATCTGTATACTGTTGATGCTCGCTTTAACATTAGCAGAGAAAGCAACGAAGAAGCTCGTAGCGACGAGTACTGTGGAGAGATGTACGTAGGTTCTGTAGAGCTTGTGATGTAAACGACATTTGAAGCAATTTAAGAGTAGCTTCTTTTTCACAGAGCGTAGTGTCTACTGTAGAGCGAAGGGACGATGCTCCAATGTTTTGAATGACAAATTTACTTCAGTAAGAAAAATAATAAACTCTGAAGACGATATCGTTCATACTTTAGCATGTTGTTACATAATAACAATGATAACACTTTAAACTCAGTGATACATCTAATTCAGGGACTTGAGCTGTAGGAAAACCAAATTGCAGATTTGCTGTCGCCTGCGTTGCGTCCTGACGCCCAATGGTTGAAATAAAAGTTCGTATAAGTCATCGCGTTCCCAACAACCTTTAATAATTTGTTCGTAGAGGAGCGATCTCGATCTTGAAATTTGTTCGAATCTCAACCAAAGATTGCTTGAAGTAAGGTAGTTAGAAAGACATGCTATGAACGATGAATATTGGGATTACAATAAATTTCTCCAAGTGATGAAATAATTTTGCCTTCATTTCACTTGGCTATATTTTTCCTTCGTTTTTTCTCTAAGTGGAATAATCTTTTAGGAGATTTATAATTTTATTTTTTGTGTCTTTCATTTAATACAGCAAAGCATGGAATTATGCAAGTGTCATACTCGAAGAAATAAATATTTTATAAAACATTTTAGGTGTGTGAATAATTTCTCTGTCAGATTTAGGTCAAGAACAAACATTGGTTTTGTTCAATGCTTTGCTTTATTATGTCCCTTGTATGTAGGCCCATAAGGAACTTGGGAACTTTAAAATGAAAACGCTAAAGGTTCGAATAGATTGGATTTCGTTAGCTAAATTAGGATTTGGTTCATTTAAATGAAATGAGTAATTAATATAGGCCAGTGACCTGCATGCAACATAAAGAACTATTTATATAATCATTAGTTATTATCACGATGTCGTTAAAAGCGATGTCAACACATTTGCAGAGACAACATATATAACATTAAAAATTGCTTTCAAAATTTTCAGCATTTAGAAGGTTTTAATGAAAAAGAAACGAAGAATGAAACAACTCTTTTGCTCGATGATTTGTCGGGAATGTGAAACTAGAATTTATGGGTATGAAAAAACTAAAAATTAGGCCTTGAAACCAGCTAGCGAGATAGCACTTTAGAGCAAAAACTTTTCAGGTTGCGATCTTTGAATTTTTCCGCTATAATTCGATGTAGACCCCAATGCCACTAAAGCTATTATAGAGCTCACGAGTCTTTCAGCTGTAATTTCTGGTTCTTTTATTGCGTTGAATTGTAGTCCAAGATCTCCGAACGGATCCCTTGCATCCCGTACTTGATTTCTTGTGTAGGTACCCTGTATTGGATTCTTTGTGTAGGGTATTTCGCCGACGAAAAAATGAAGGCTGACTTCTGAGCAAGGTCGAGCAGATGAGCGGTAAATTCGGAGCTGCAATGCAGATACGAACGCTTAGATAAGATTGTGATCTGAGGGTAATTGGCATTCTGCAGTACATAAGAGTATTGTATGACGAGGGGCCGCGCTTTTTCATCAGTATAAAATTCCGAACATTGTAGTTCATGGTCTAAATTAGCGTCAGCATGCGTAAGTTTGATATATGCCAAAATTGTTAGAAAAATTCTAAAATGGCGATCATACTAGCTTCGTACCGTTATGCTGAATTTGAGCACTGTAATGCGAAAGGTACGGGCTGAAAATGGTCAACCAACTTCCATAATATTTCGGAAGTTTAATATCTTCATGGAAATTGTGATGAAAAGTGTGTTCTGATTTACAAAACATTGAGATAGTTATCTCAAATGTGATGCGTAAATTACTCATCATTCTTTCTAACTTGAAATCAATTAACTAGTATTCTAAATTTCCGCCGATTCTTCGCAGATGTAATTGCTTCATTTAACCCTTCGCTCAAAATGTGTCAAGTTTGCTTTTTGTTCACAGGGAGGACTAAATTGGCTGCCCATTCGGTGAGATGCTCATCTGAACACTTGCTCGATGGTGGTGCGATGATGGTGCGATGATGGTGGGATGATGGTGCGATGATGGTTCATCGATGATGGTGCGATGATGGTGCGATGATGTTTCATCGATGATGATGGTGCGATGATGATGGTCACTTGAATGGGACATTCAAACATGTGTGACCGCTGGAAGCAACCGTGCAGTGGCGCCACCGCGCTCTAATGTAATGCATAATTAAAGAAGTGGAGTTGCAGCATTGCGTTAATGTTTCGGTGCATTTGCAACATTGAGCTCCAATAATTATTGAGGCGTGGTGGCAATGCTGAGCTCCAATATTATTGAGGCGTGGTAGCAGTGCTGAGCTCCAATAATTATTGAGGCGTAGTAGCAATGCTGAGCTCCAATAATTAGTGAGGCGTGGTGGCAACACTGCACTGAAATAATTTTAGTGCGGAGTAGTGGCAACACTGCGCTGCATTAATTTAGTGAGGTGTGGTGGCTACACTGTACCAATTATTTTTGATGTGTACGTTTCAGCAGAATGCATTTTACCGCTCAACTCTTGATTCTTTCAAGAATCTTCAATTATGGCAAAAATTTTACCAAGCCCTCCAACTGCTGGCCAATTTGGGATAATACAAGACTATCATTCATCATTCAAAATGTTTTTATTGCTCCTTATGCTTCTTAGTGATGATCAAAACCATTTTTTCAGAATTTTCAACCTAAAAAATCTGCATTCAATTCGAAAAGCTCGAATTTAACATTTTGGAATCCACTCATAATCTTGAAATTTATCTTTAAAAAATTGAGTGTGGTCCAGGAACTCCCAATTCTTAATTTGAATTTTTTGTGTATTGAGTTGAATGATTATTTTTAAATTCAATTGAAAGAATTTTCGGATGTTTAAAAATAGCTTTTAGTTTTTGAATCTCAGCATTGAACTCATCATTCCAGAGCACTAAAGATGGATTTTCTCTGATCGGAAACTTATGATGCTTCATGAGTATTGTTGCTGTTTTATGGTCATGTTGAAATCATGTTGTAGTCACGTTGTTACTTCGTTTGTTTTCACGTTCTAGTCATTTTCAATTCCCGTTCTAATCATGTTATGTCTACGATGTATCTAATTTTTTTTAATATATTCTAGTCATTTTGCAGTCAGTGTCGTAGTCAGAATAATCTTAATTTTTAGTATCAATAAAGGAATTCTAAGAAATTGAACAATTTCCACCTATATGAACTGTTTCTCCTAGTAGCGAGCTTGATTACAATTCGCAGAATATAAGTAACCTGGTCGAGAATACGGAATATCAATAGTGTAGGGTTGTGCACATCTTCATTTCAGTTCATATTTGCTAACTTTCAGATATGAGTCCCCCATATGATTACCATCAAAATCAAACAAAGATGTAACGGGTTTGGGAAAATAAGTTTCCGATAAATTTTGACTATTCAGAACTTTGATAAGAGGTCACCGCTATAAAAGAGAGTGGGCGCATTTGGTTCTTCACTTGAAGCCAGCAGCTGTTGTGAAACAAACCCCTAAAATGGTAAGTGCAGCCTCGTAGGAATAATTCAACTAGATTTCGAAAAATATTCATGTTGAGTCGGTTCCATGGCATTGATGGGGGATTTGGCTTATGAAGCCCTCGTACGAAATGGGAAGTTAGCATTTTCATCAGCCTGAATGTGTGCCAAGGGTGAAAAGTTCTCAATCAAGTTTAATGGAAGAACAACGACAATTTGAATTAAATGCTTGTTAGTCTTAATACATTTCGGCAAATGCATCTCTAAATGTATTCATTTCTCATCGTTAGACTGTCGTCATTCAAACTTTCGAGTAATTACAGACATGAAAATCCTTGAAATAATTGAACCGTGTACTTTTGAGGCACATAGAGCTGTGTTTACTGACACGCAGTAACGTGGAAGAAAACTGAAAATGTACCTAATGAATTGAATTTTAAAAAATACACTCCGTAGTAAATTACACTTCAAATACTGTCAATACACTTTAATTGTGAGGCTCTAGACCCTGCATAATTTCGTTTGAGTGTACGAAGTAGGGCCATTCAAATAATATCCTAACGTCCCAACGTATACTGTTTGTTTCACAACGAGAAATGA
Organism: Morinoia aosen; assembly: GCA_030386875.1. NCBI lineage: Eukaryota > Metazoa > Arthropoda > Malacostraca > Amphipoda > Talitridae > Morinoia > Morinoia aosen. The sequence continues at coordinate 3,981,132 of CM059560.1, forward strand.
AATATTCTCCCACTAACACAATATTAGGTTGTCCAGGAAAGAAGTCATCAATGTTTTAGATGGCGTGCTAATTGTATGCTATGAGTTGTTTGTTTGTCACGCTTGTTTACTTCAAGTTAATAACTTTCAAATATTATACGAAAAAATTCCATTTTCAGTAAAGCATATTTAAACCCAAATATCTTAGGTTCTTTTATCCCACTACTTCATTAGGTTGCTTTGAAAATGGCATTGCATTTTTTCTCAAATGGAAACCATCATGAAGAAACCTGCTGACCTGCATTGACGTTTATCACAGGGTTATCTCAAATTCCTCGAAATAAGCAACACGTTTGTTGTTTGGAGCCATTAATGTTGTATTCAATCGTAGACTTGCTACCTACACCGAATTACCGAACTACATTTCATACATTACATCAAATTACAAAGTACGTTTCATCCAATTGACCAGATTCCCGAACTAGATTTTATTCGCTACTCCGAATTACCGAAAAACATTTTAATTTCTATTCTACTCGTGTGCGATTACCTTTGAATACATTCACCGAACTGAGCCCCATTTTCAAGTGTGCAGCGCGTATTCTGCGTTTCAGATGTCAACGAAGGTGCTCTGCGTCCTGGTGACAGCGGCAGTGGCTGCAGCTGCCTCTCCGCTCTACCAAAACATCATCCAGCAAGAATTCCAAAATTTTAAAGTAAGTTTTCTAACTTCGGATGAATATTATTAGTTAAATAAGTTCTTAATAACTACGTTGTAGTTTACGGCCAAGATAGTTTGGTAGACAGTTGTTTGGGTATAGCAACTTTCAATATAAAGGTTGGTTTATCACATGGCTTGTTTATCACTATCTATAAAAAGTTAATGATTCACTAATTGTCTTGAGGCTCTATTTAACTACACTAAAAATACTTTTTCATAAGTATAAATTTCATTCTCATTGATGGGATGGCTTTATTTTGATTTTTGAGTCATATCCTCTGCTTCGAGTGCGATGCTATTGAGTATCGACATCGAAAGCTGTTTTGGACAATTTGGAATACCATATTTTGAGCGAATAAAGATAAGTTCCTCATCAAACATTCTTTTCAGACACAAGTGGTGCATTTTTAACAAACTTGGGTCCTACGCTCGTAGATTTGAATGAAATGAGTGCGATGCTTCAATAATTTTGAGCGTTAACACAAAGTGTAAAAAAAATACTCACAGACGGCAGTTATATTTCATTGCGTAAAACGCAGTGGTAAAATCGAAAAGTCACATGAGCTGGACTAGAATTTAGTTCGAAGCCTGCTATTTTTGATATATATTCTCTTACTATATAGTCTAAACAAAACTTCGAAACATTTCGTAGAACAGAGCAGCAAGCAACAATTCGGCAATTTTATTTTATTCATGTGCTTGAAAATATTTGTTTCAGATCACTCACAACAAAACATACAGCAGCAATGCTGAGGAGTTCGCTCGCTACAACATCTTCCTGCAAAATAAGCTGAAAATCGCGCAGCACAACGAAGCCTTCGCTCGAGGGGAGGTGACCTACAAACTCGGAATTACGTATCACGCGGACTTGGTGAGTTGATGGTATCAGGGGGTGCATTGGCTCAGCCTTAGGAAAGATTTTCAAATAATTCACCTTTTAAAGATTTCAAATTATTTCAAATGATTTAACATCAAAGTAGACTTGACTGTGTTTCGTACTACCTTACATGGCGAAACAAAGTCGACGTAGAAGAACATTCACTGCCAGCTGTCCCGCTACGGCGGCGATTGTTTGAAACTTCGGTGCCTTGCCTGATGCTTGTGATATGGGCTCACGAAAACCGAAGAGGGATGTGGATTTTAATTACTAAGTCGAATGTGAAGTGTCTTTTCAACAGTTGGAGATTTTGATATTCTACAGGAATATGCTAAAAGAAATGACCAAATACCCAAATGTGAAACTTCAAAATTCATTTACAGGAAATAAAAAGCTTATACGTTATAGGGTTCATATACGATGATGAACATAAAAAACTCCGGTAATTATCAAGTGACCCTATAATACGGTATATCACATTCATTCGGCTCAAAAAATGTGACGAATATTTTGATAGAGAGTGACTTGAAGCTGTGAAATTTGCGCAGACTCGTGAGGAAAAGCGGATGAGGCGCGGCCTGTTCCCCAAGCCCGAGAGCAAGTGGTCGGAGGCGGCGCAACAATGTGGTGCAGAGGACGAGGGCGGCGAAGACGGCCTCCCCAACTCAGTGGACTGGCGCTTGCAGGGGGCAGTGACCCCAGTCATTAACCAGAAGCAGTGTGGAGCGTGTTATGCCCTCGCTTCGGTAAGTTAGAAAGCATCTTTGTTACGAGAATCTCTACGAGTTTGTACATTATTCAGTTGTGTTACTTATTTGACACTGCCCGTGATGAAACTTAATTACTCGTGTAAAGTTGCGTTGATGTACTGATAATCGGGGAAATTTTTGCCTAAATTTTGATAGATCGTCGTAAATTTTTCGAGGTAAGTGTATGGCATCAGTGTTTTGAGGTTCCATCTGATGTACTGTTCATTTCACAATGTTATTTAAATGTGCTCATTTTCCTAGGTAAACTTTGCATTAGTTACGTAAATATGAGATGAAAGAATAAAGAGACTGGGTGAATCTGAGTCGTCTTGTCTATTTACTGTCCGATTTAGCTGAAACTTTGCATTTATACGTATAAATGAATTGTAAGACATTTTTGCTCGTATGACTTTTTTGGGTTAGTGCCAATTTTAGTTTTTGAGGGTAAATTTTCAAATTTCTATTTCTCCGACATTTTCTGACCGATTTTCACTATAGAGTTTGAAAAATGAATAGAAAAGTGTTATCTATAAAACTGTGATCCATCCCATTTGCATTTTGTTACGAGTTTTTAAAGAATTGGAGAAATAAGAATTTTTGTTTGTTTTTACAGAGATTTTTTTTAAATCTTGAAAAAATTATTAAAAAATTAATTTTTAAAATACTCTGATTGTACTTACATAGCTAACACCTTTCTATTCATTTTTCAAGTTAAATGGTAAAAATCGGTTGAAAATTTCCGGAGAAATAAAAATTTGAAGTTGGTACATTTGAAGTTGGTACATTTTGCCTGCTCAGCTGTAGTAGACAAATAAACATACTTACAAAGCAGTGAAGCATATCGTTAGATTGAGAAAAAATTCCACAAAACATGAACAATAAACAGAGAATCGAACCACCTACACCGATTTTCACTACGCGCTCCACTTAACATAATGTCAATTATCATCGTTATGGTGAGCAGGGACGAGATAACGCTATGTCATTTCTTCAATTACATTATGGTGCCTAAATCATCGTTTAAATTCATCTTCCGTTCTATCCAGCTCACATATTTAGTTAATCTTAAATAGAAACAAAAATTGACTGTTTATTTCCTTTCATCCTGAGTCCTAACATGAAAATCTGTTAGCTTAAATTACTTTTTTTCGAACGGTGAAATTTTGTTATTTTTTGAATTATAAATTTAGAAATTATCTTTCCAATAGGGCGATTCTTCGAGAATCTTATTCGTAGAATAAAAAGAAAAACCAGAGTAAAAACGAACATTACATTTATTGCAAACGTTTCGGAATTACTATATTCATATTCACTCATAAACCTAACCTCAACAAAGACATTAGTGCCGTGAAGTTATCAATTGCCCCCACCTACTGACGTAATTCTGTGTGTATGTGTGTTGTGTTTGTGTGTGTGTGTGTGTGTGTGTGATGCATAGAGTGTTCCGTTGTTGTTTCTGAATTAGCGTGTACATGTGTTTTTGTGTGAATTAATCGTATGCTATTGTTTGAGTAAGATTGAACAAATTAAGTTTCTTAGTAATTTAGAGAATTATGTGAAATAATATGATTTTTGTGTTTAGAATAGACAATTTTTTTTCTCTCCTGTTCCAGCACTGATGATGGAATTTTAATTTCGAAACGTTTGCAATAAATGTAATGTTCGTTTTTACTCTGGTTCTTTTTTTTATTCTATAAATTTTGGTTATTAAACAATTTCAATTGAACACTCGTAACTCAAAATGCGTTCGAAGTCGTGCTACGATTTGTCATGATTATATTTAGGAATCATAATTCATTATTTACTATTCATGCTAGTGTGGGAATTGTGGGAAACAGGTTTTTCAATACTATGGGCACAAAAGTTCTTTGCAAAAAGACTTTTCATTCAGGCCCACTCATGAAATGCAAAGTAAAATTTTACGAAGCGTTGAATAAATTTTTGCGAAAAATTCTAGATCAGGGCTGTAGATAGACAGAACTCATCAAAGATATCTCTATTTATCGCTCCATTGTACTGTAATATTGTGTTCTAGCATTGTTCTTCAGCGTCTTAACCATAATAAAAATAGAGTAAATTGCTAACTCAATGGAGAAAAGAGTTCCCTCTCTAATTCCTTGAGCCCGATTTCCATGATCAGAATGGCTGTACAGACTCGAGTGAAAATATCGCTAGGACTGCGCAGGAATCGAACTCGGGTCTTTTTTCCACAGTGTGACGTTTGAACCATCTATCGCACCGCAGAAAAGAGAAGGAAGACGGTAATGAAGATGGAGCGAGGAAAGAGTAAAATACAATGAAAATTAGAAATTATTTTTTCGAAAAATTTCAGGTTGGAGCCTTGGAAGGACAGAACTTCATGAAGACTGGGACGCTGGTGCCTTTGTCAGTCCAACAGGTGGTTGATTGCACAGAGTCTAATGGCCAATGCGCGGGCGGCCTCCCTGAATTGGTCTACGAAAATCTTCAGAGAATTGGAGGCATCGCTACTGAAGAAGAGTACAGCTACAACGCTCGAGTAATTATTATGTTCTATATCTATGAAGATACCGACTGAAGTCACCACATGACTTTCGAAGTATCTTGTTTCCAAATAGTGAGAAATAGTCTAAGCTTTTGTTATATGTTATGTAGCGAAATATCAGCAATTATAATACCCAGCATACATTGTTGTTCCATCCCAATACAAGTAAACTAGAAATAAACTAGCTTCAATATTCTTTTAGCGAGGCAAGAGTTGACTAGGTAGAAATCCAGGAGAGGAAAATTCTTAGTGCATGAACAACCTTACACGTTCATTGCGTATCCGCGGTTGTCAACGGTTGGTTTGGTAAGGTTGCAAGTAGCAGAATAGGGAAATCAACTTTACTGCTCGAATACATATTTTTCTTATTAAAAACTATGAATATCGCTTATAAGAAATTTATTTAAAAGGTCCCCAAACATATGAAATGTTATTCATTTATACTGGTAGGTGGACATGTAATTCAATTATTTGTACACATATGGTACAATATGCGGGGAACGTGGTAATCACTATTTTAGAAAATGAGTGTTTCATTTGTTCAACATTGTCGACGCTCTCTTCGTTCTTACAGCCCTCGTCTTGCAAATTCGTGTCCCCTGGCGAAGGTCCTACCGTCAACGGCTATCGATCCTTCGAAAAAACTGACAAGGCTCTGAAAAAAGCGGTCGCTACTCACGGGCCCATTTCGGTTTCAATTTCGATTTTTGATGATTTCGATAACTACGCTGAAGGTAAGCTTTGACATGACACACGAGCAGTTCACGCCAAAGAACGCAGTATGGTAATAAAGTCACAGAAACTACAACGTTAGTAAATAAAAACACAAAGGTTGCTACTCTTAAAGTCAACATTGTTAAAATTATTTATTGCTATCGGATTTTAAAAGGTAAACGTTTCGAGCCCCAGGCCCTTTCGAGCATTTTTTGAAATCCGATAGCAATATATAATTTCAACAATGTTGACTTTGAGAGAAGCAACGTTGGTGTTTTTATTTACGATTCGTCTGCGTAAGAATTCAGTTCATAATGTTCTTCTACTACGTCAGATATTGCACGCACAGCTATCTGATTTTCTGCTAAGTAAAGAAACTTGTTCTAGCTATTTAAAATATGCGAATGTTGTGTACTGCTGTCCGTGTCTGGTCAGCTGTAACAAGAGCTAAGGAAGAAAAAGACCTTGCAGATAGATGGCACATCATGATAGGTTGCATGATGATCATATGGCTAGAGTGTTTTCATGGATGGGTTGTCATAAGATAGATAAGTGAGAAAAAAATTCTATTATCTTCCGGGATTTAATAAGCAAAGGATTGGAAGGCTGGAAAGAAGTTTAAGTATATATGTACAGTATGTTGTAAAATCTGTTCGCAAGCCCTCATGATTTACGAGACGATAACGCATTTTGACGAGCATTTTTGGCATAAATATGTTTTTAATTAAGATTGCTGTGAAGATCCTAATTTTGAGATTTTATTATGATCCTAGTCATAGTTAATTCAAATTATTACTTTTTTTCAACAGTAGTATATATACGTATATATTCAAACGACGTGCGCATGATCGCGCTTTTCATTATACTCATTGATGAAAAAATATATTTTCCATGTTGTCGGGTAGTACCTTGGAATAAAGTTCTGTCTTCCAGCTCTGATTTCAACAAATTTGACTGTTGAGTCCAACTAGTTATGAAATTTATATTTTTCTGTTATGAGGTTTTTTAATTGCACAAGACAACTGCTCGCAGCTCTTACGAATGTCACAAACTAGCAACGAGTGAACGAGAAAAATTTGTAGTTCATAGTAAAGTACAATTTAAAGAGTTTAACGGACACTTAACAGCTTGATTCAAAAAATAGATACAATATACCTAAAATAAAGGGAATATTTGTCAATACAATGAAATGAGTCACGAACGCAGTGCACGTGACACAAAATATAACCGATTGCGGGAATTACAAACTCACAAGAATATTTTGATGAAAGCCTTTCTTTGCTCCATCAGAGTAATGAACAAAACATTATTACATTTGATGGTGGGGTCTAGCAGGTTGTGGTCATGCATACATACTGATATAATATTAGCAATCCGAAATGATGAGTCACAGTTTGATAGTTATATTGTAAAGAAAATGAATTTCCTATACGACTCGAGAACGATAAAATTTTCTGTCCAATGTCAAGAGAGAGGGATAACTCGTGAAGGTCAATACTTCGTATACATTTTTGACCTCAAAGCTAGAACAAAAAGTGGATTACTGCGTTTGTTTTGCTTCTGGTCTAGGGAAAAAAATCACAAGATTTTATGAGAATAAGGTTAGCAGAGAATTAACTTTATAAGAAGCAAAATAGGAGTCATGAAGACCTTCTTCAGGGAGTTGCGTGATCTGTTCTGCCGAGTTCTCTCTCGCACGCACCATTGGCCGCTGTGTCCTAATGACGATTAGCAAACTTAGATAGGCGAATGAACGTTAGCTGAAACTACTGTAGGCTTTTCCTGTAACTTCTGTGACTCCTGAATTTGATGGAATTTGTAATGCACTTTGGGTTTGACTCGTGACCATTTAAGAAAATATTTGCTTGAAAATGTGAGCAAGATCGTATAATTTTTATTCAATTCATTCACTTCAGACAAAATTAGATGAAAATTGTTCCTAAACTGCAGCGCATCATTTTCATTTATTGCAATACTACACGATCCATCACAATGTTTCTCGGTTACAACCGCTTGCACAATTTAACGCGAAATTCATTTTGCATAAAATATCTCAATTTTTAAATTACGTTGATTTCAAATGATTCAAAAAACGCCAGCTCTACGTTCGTCCTGACTCCAGCTGCTCATCCCTATTAATAAGTTTCCAATTACGATCAAAACACTAGCGTTGCTTTGCTAACAGGAGTCTACAGCTGCACCGAGAGCGCTAGGCTAAGCCACGCCGTCCTGCTCGTGGGGTACGGCACGGACGACAAGTTCGGCGACTACTGGCTGGTGAAGAACTCCTGGGGTGCGGACTGGGGCGAGGAGGGATACGTTAGGATTGCCAGGAACAAGGGAGTGGGAGGGTGTGGTATTTTACAGGAAACCTTGATTCCTCTCATCTAGAATGAGGTCTCCATGACCGGTCAAAATAGCGTTAATTGAAGAGAACGAGAGCATAAAGGTTCGATGAAGGGAATTATTCGTGGTGCTGGTAGATTTATTTTATGATATTCTAGAAACAGAATAAGATCGCAGCGTTAAATTTGGAGGGAAATTGATGTTCCGTTCTAACATTAGGAGCTGATATCAGTGGTTGTGCAGCATCAACTATGGAACAATTTTTGAGTTACCGCCGAATTTATTTTTACTTCCATTACTGCCTCGTGTTTAGTTGTCTAAAATCAAGGGTTTTTTAGCATTATACATAGGTTTTCTCCTTGCTATCTGTGTTAAGATTTGAATTTAATAAACTGTTCATTGCTTCACTGTGAATTATTTGATTTTTATTCCCGCTGTTTTGAAATTTATGGTCAAATTTCCTTCCAGAATTTGTAGAGTTACATGCTTGTTTCAAAATATGTCGAATATTTTCTTTTCATTACTGGACATGAAAGAAAAAAAAAACATTTTTCACTCAGCGTGTCGTGATGTATGTCATCGGAGAAAAATTCAATAATGCTGGGAGCCTCATTGTCTCGAACTAGAGTATGGAAATGATCAATCTTTCTAATTCTACACTGCATTTGTTAAACAACTAGAGCACCGCTCCAATATCACTTCGTTGTTGACTTTCAGATGATTTCATGAGAGATCATCTGTCATATGATTTAACATTACCTTGTTCTAACAAATATAATTGAATTGAAAGTGGAGACAAACAGGATATGTGAAAGTCAGTCAGAAATTCTCAGCACAAATTATTGTTTTGATCAATTTATTACCGAAACGTAGGCCTCAGCATCGGGTTTACTGCAAACTCTACGAGCGCTGACATATGGTTCACCTCCCTCACTCAGTGGAGGTGTGATGTGGTTAAAGATGTTAATAAAATGAGATCTACGTTAAAGATTACAATTTTCAGACAATTCGCTCAAATTCCGATTATCTGGTTAATTAAATTCAAAATATGATGCTTCAAGAGGAGAATCGAGGTCACACACATTCAGATCTAACCTGTCTTCAACATAGGGTGTTCTTGAAGCAAGTAGGATAAAAATATTTGCAAAAACGAACGTAATTTTGCAGCTTACATTTTTCACAGGTATCAAAACTCAAAAGTCTTTTTTATAACATATTTGGCCGCAAAAAAACTATTTTTCAAGCCATTTCATCGACTAAAGAGGACTTTCACAGATTCGAGACTTTTCTAAAGGTGACACGTGCTCGTACATTCTAGAGAGCATAATTCTCATGAGTGGTCAGCTTAAAGCGGATTCAGTCTTGAATGGATTTCGGATTGGATTCTGTCTGATTCTATGACTGCGAAGTTATTCAAGCATTAACATACATTCCGTTACTCGCAACAAACAAAGGCCAAAACTAATTAAATTCACAATATGTTGAGCGACGATTGTTTCGTTTAGACTTTTTCTCAAGGTAGCTTTTTTAATTACTTGGGAAATTAAACTTGCCTTATTAAACTTGTATTTACTACATAAATTCAAGTCGTTCTAAACCCGTTATTTTGATGTCGAATCAAGGACATACGAATGGTGCGGAAGTCCACTGACGAAAAAAATTTCAAAAGGAGTCAATTCAGAAAAATATTGAGCGTAAAGCATTGTATTTCATTTACTATATTTTGCATGATATTTGTTTGATCATTTCAAGTGAATACGAGCGTTTTCGTGGTGGGATATGATATTTATTTTTTGCTTTTGAATCGAATTCATGCCTAGGGACTTTTCCAAATGGCAAAGTTGGTTACAGTAAACATTGGCATTTATTGTTTGATAATTATCCTCCAGGTGGTAATGAAAAGCTCATACAACAAACTACTATGCACTGCACATTATTATGTGCGCCCGCCGAGTATATAAATAGAATCGGCAAGAGACATCGCCGTTCACTAGCGGTGGCCTGCCGTAGAGGTAGCATTAAAAACAGTCGTCGCTGTTCAGTAGCGGAAGCGTGACCGTCGAGGAAGCACCTGTACAGATCACAGATGTGTTATAGAAGTAACATCACTTCGTATTAGCCGCTACCGTCCGATCTAACAGACTCTTTGCCACTACCGAAGCCTGTACCAATTTCTGAAGTACCAATAAAGGATAACCACGTTACTGCATTTGGGTCACCCCCGAACCTCATTCGCGTTAGTTTCGACCTGTACATGGAAAGGGACGGAACATTTATGGTGGCCAGTATGGGGATGCCACATTAAGGATGCCACATTGCCACATTGCCCATTGAAGAAGAAAGATATCAAGAAGTGATCTTCGGTTCTGCTGATCCGTGATTTTAATGTAAGGAGTGTCACCCTGTTTGGAGTAACGTCGCATAGTTATCACATTACTTCAGAGCATCGAGAAAAGGAAGAAAGACGTCAGCGCAGAAAATCGAAATTCTTGGAAAGAACTTCGAGGGAGAAAAAATCGAAAATCTACACGCTACCCAGTCTTCACCAGTCTGGATCATCGCTACTCAAAGGAGAAGATGAAGTGAAAGGGTCCAGACCAACAACCTGGTCTGTCGACGAGATCTACGCATTTACGCACCGTCATCTGCAACGAGAAGATCTACGAGATCTACGCATCGCCAAAATATTGTTCAACGTCACCAACTGGCTTCGCATAGCAAGCTGAGTATACGCCGATAATGTTTGCTTGCGAATTAAATAAGCATGAGCTCAATTTAATGATTATACATAATTATTATAAAATTAATGAATAAGAAGTTGAGCAGTGAGCAGCATAGGCATTGCAAGTGCAGTAAGCACGCAGATTCCTGGGAGTGGGAGAGCGTGTACGCGGAAGCATTTGTGTGAGGCGGTAGTCCATTGTTCTCTAGAACAATTGAAGGAAGTTGTAGCTATTGTTCTCGGGCCCATTGTTCTCTAGCACATAAGAGTAAGCTGGAGCAGCCTGTCTCTGTCCAGTTTGTTGCTAGCCTTCACGAGCTTTGACTTTGTGGTGCTGAAATAGCCTGTTTTAAGTCCGCTGAAAATGTGAGTTATCATTTTATTGTATGTAGAATATTTTCATTAAATGTGTGTAGAACATTTTTCTCTTAAGGGTAATTGGAGGTCTAAGAATATAGGAGTATTTTGTGCTTATGTCGGACAGTGACTCTGACGGATACGAGTACATAAGAACTACCCCGTACGTGACTAGATTTGGACGAGTATCAGTTCCTATTTTTTCCGCGAAGTCGATTTCTGTACCTATCACGATGGCGACCACCACCACAGTCACCCCTGTTACCAGTGCAGTCACTACCACAGTTAGCCCTGTAACTAGTACGGTTACCACTGTGACGACTTCTATTGTCGGTCCGATACCTAGTGTTGTAATTGCTGGGCAGGATCTGCCGCAGTTCAGAGGTAGAAAACGAAGGAATGACCCTGACTTCATAGAAAATAAGTCACTAGAAACGCATATAAAGAATGTGCGAGCATATTTCAATATGCTGTCAGATAATTCGGAGGAAGCAAAATTAAATCTATTATTGCGAACTGCAGACAAGCGGGTAGGAGACTTCAATACTGTTGTCGCTTCCATAATTAGTGAAGGTTATGAATTAAGTTTCGAAGAAGTCGTACACCTGTTAGAAAATATCTACGTGTCAAAAGGTGAAAGATCTTTGCACGCGGTCGCCTGTGATCTAAATAACGTACGCCTGAAACGTAATGATGCGCTGGCAAGTCAATTTGTCGCTATACTGTCCAAAATCCGTAAGCTAACCCACAGAATAATGACCAGCCCGGAGTGTTCAAACAGAGCCCACCCCTATGTAGTAAATTGTCCCGATCCTGTTGCTCTCGATAAGTATGTCGAGAATACTTTAATTGTTGCGTTAGCTATGGCCATCATCAATCCCCTAGTAACAGAAGATTTTTCCAAAAAACTATTTCACAAACCATTTAACTCGTCGGAAGAGCTCCTTCAAAGAATTGTGACTGTCATTCGCAATTTTCCCGAAGATAAGCAAATATTAGCGACTCGATCTGAGAGATCTATGGAAATCTATTTTGCAGAGGATGACCATTCTCCCGAATCAAACTTTGATGCAGCCTATGATGAGGCCGAAGTGCATACAATGACATGAGGCGGATTTCAAGGTAGAGGTAGGACGCGTAGGCCCTACTCGAGACCAAATTTCCCAAGACCAACTTTCCGTGCTAGACCTCACGTAAAATCTTTTGTTGGAGATCGTGAATTAGGAACTCTAGAAGTCCAGGCATTAGAGACAGCTGAAGCGAAGCGTTGCTCGAATTGTTACAATCATGTGTGTGTCTGTCAAGGACAAGGTGTGTCGGTAACCACTGTGGCTAGGAAACCGACTGATTGGTACAAACCAGGTTCATATCAGACAGCCACCGAGCATTCACTGCGTGACGTAGTTTGTTTTCGTTGTAATAAGTTAGGACACTACGCAAGAGACTGTAGGTCCAGACGAGACTATTTCAACAGACCAGGTAGACCTGATCGTGTCCGTGCGCGAGGACAGCATAAAACTCGTGTACCAGAAAAAGGCCAGGTAGAAACTTACCAAACTAACAGTGGCGATAATTTTTTAGCGTAAGCTGCGGAGACGATTTCATTTCCGATAGGAATAACGTCAATGGTAAAAATGAAATTGAAATAACTAAGTGTGACTCTACGTCAGTAGCTCCCTGTGAACCCGAGGAGAATTCTGGTGCTGAAGATTCCCTCGTTAAAAATGTCGAGAGAGTTGATGTGTTAAACATGTCTGGAGGTTCCCTCGTTAAAAATGTTGAGATAATTGACCCATTAATTAAGTGTCAAAATAGATATGAATCGCTGGGAGAGGTGGATTTAAGCGATTTAAGAGATTTAAATGCTCATGGCACTGAATGTGAAAGCCATTTGACGGCGAACGTTTGTAAATACGAAGAAGATGAAGAAGTTGAAGTTACAGGACAAAATGAATTATTTGTAATACGAAAAAGTCATAAGCCCATGATTGTGCTTAGAAAAGATGCAGACCTGTGGAATGCATTGATTGATTCAGGATCAGAGAAATGTCTAATCAGCTACCACAGAATTAGTGAGATAAGTAATGACGTAAAGCCAAGTTCTCTGACTATAAAAGGCGTTAACGCTAAGAGTAATGTTGAAGGCGAGGTGGAGCTTGTCCTAAAGTTAAAAAACGGTATAAGTTTAAAGACAAATGCTTTAATAATTAAAGATGGTATTTACAATTATGACGTCATTATTGGGCGTGATTTATTAGACAAGAACGCCGTTGTAGACTTAAAACAAAGATGTTTAATTATCAAGGACGAGAAAATCCCCTTTGCAGAGGTAAAACGACGAAAAAAGAGAAAGACAGAGTGTCTCGAGTATTTAATAGAGAATACTGAGTGTCTCATGGCGGACACGATTACGTCCAGAGCTAAGAAAAAAGTCCTAAATAAGCTAAGAGAGAAGAGAGAAAATCTCAGGACGTGTAATGCTGAGAGAGTCGGCGAGGAAGTAAAAAGGGATGGTAAGAGAGAAAATCAGCCTGTTCGAGGCGTAGTTGCAGTTACCAATTCCCACACAGGGCCAAGGCCGTTAAGAGTTCATACTCAACGAGTGGAGATTGCTCCCAATGTAATTTTGAAACATGTTGGACATGTTGGAAAGTGTAAAAATGGAGAATACATAATAAAGAAAGCAACTTTAAAAGAAGGCATTTGTGTCGCAGAAGCGATTGTGAGAGTTAACAATAGGAGAAAGATTCCGTTGTTGTTAATTAATAGCTCCGACAGAGCGATTGTTTTACCAGAAAATGCAATTATAAGTACTTTAGAAAAAGTGGAGAAGGATCACGTTGAATCCGAAGTTTACTTGTCAGATGTACAAGGAGAATTAAAAGGAGGATTGAGCACCTTTGTGCAGGCAGCGAGTGTTGTTCAGGACAGTCATTTAGATGTCGAGAAGAAAGACACTAATAGTAAATCTGTCGGGACCACAGGAGTTGTCGACAAAGGGTACGTTTCTGATTCCAAAGAAATAGCCCGTGGTCGGCGGAAATTAAATAATGATGATATCAAGTGTAACGATGACGAAATGAAGCCTGAATTGCTGAGTTTGTTGAATGAATTCAGAGACGTTATTACTATAGACAATGAATCGATCTCCGCTGCTGCGATTAAACCATACAAAATACGTTTGAAACCTAACGTGGATGTCGTAAATGTCCCTCCCTATCGTATTGCCCACCGTTACATGGAAGACTTGAAAGTCGTTAACGAAAAAATGTTAGACGACGGAATTATTAGACCATCGATTTCAGCTTTTAATTCACCGATAATTGTAGTTCATAAGAAAGATGGAACCATACGTCCGGTAGTTGACTTTCGCAAAGTAAATGAGGTAATTTATGAAGAATCATTCCCTCTACCGAGAATGGACGAGATTCTCTATAGTTTAAATGGGCAGAAATACTTTTCGAAATTAGATCTTAGGTCGGGATATCATAATATTACACTGACCGATGAGAGTAAGGAAATAACAGCATTTACCGTTGGTAGCAGAAAATACGAGTTCAATCGTTTACCTTTTGGTTTAAAAACCTCACCTGCATATTTCCAGTCAGTAATGACGCAAACGCTATCTCCTGTTCTAGGAAAACTATCTTTCGTCTTTATGGACGACGTGCTCATATTTTCTAAGGAAAAGGCACAGCATCTTGCCGATATAAAAGTTGTACTTGAACTATTAAGAAAAGCTAGATTGTCAATAAAAACTGAAAAGTGTGAATTTTTCAGAGACGAGATTGAATATCTCGGACATTCCATTAGCGGAATGGGAACCAGAAGCACCGGTACTGACAAAGTAAAGAATTTAGAAATTCCTAAGAATGTGAAACAGTTACAGTCATTTCTAGGACTAGTAAATTTCTTTCGTAGGTACATGAAAAATTTTGCGAGTATCGCAAGCCCGCTCTATAATCTTCTGAAGAAAACTGTTGAATTCAATTGTTCTAGAGATTATCAAAACGCTTTTGAAAAATTAAAGAATGAACTGTGTGAAAGCACAATCTTGAGTCACCCAAACTTCGATCAAAATTTTCATCTGTTTTGTGATGCATCAAACGTCGGCATAGGAGCTGTTTTACTCCAGTCATCTACTGATAAAGTTCGAAACATGAGACCTGTCGCATTTTTTTCTAAAACGTTGAATTCCACCCAACGAAGATACTCAACAACTAAAAAGGAGATGTTTGCTATAGTTGAAGCGTTGAAGTACTTTAAATATCTTGCCGATCATAAGCCTTTAGTTCCTTTATTTTCAAAGAAATTGCCTGAAGACAACACGCTCGCTAGATGGAGTATTTATGTGCAAGCTTTTGATGCCAAATTAAAGTATTTTTCTGGGAAAGCGAATAGTGCCGCCGATGCATTAAGTAGAATAAATCATGACAAAAATCCTTTAACAGAAAGAGAACTATTAGAGTGTTCTGAATTAAACCCGGATGTAGAGACTTTTCCCGTTGTAAACAGGCTGCAAGCCGCTGCTGCGGGTAACAGGTGTAACAAGCCGGTGACTGAGGAAGAGTTCGAGGAGACAATGCCAGGAAGTAAGGACGGAAGAAACAACAACAGTACTGCTGAACAGCAGACAGCCCCCAGACGTGAACCCAGTGACTTTAATAGCAGACAGAAAACGTGCTTATGCAGACTGGATAACGTTAACAAGACTACAGACCATTCAAGTATTAACGACAACTGGTCGCTAGACGAATTTAAACATGAACAAGATAGTGATCCCTTTTGTTCTGAAATAAAGGATGCCCTAGAGAATGCAACAAAAGTTACTAATACTGACATGAATGAATTTCTGATTATGAATGACATTTTGTATAAAAGACGAAGAATTGACAACAGACCCAGCACCATTCTGACTATTGTGGTGCCATATACTCTGCTACACAAGACAATTTTATGTATTCATAATTTTTCCCACACAGATTTGAATCATACCTTGTTTAAGTTTAAATTAAAATATTTTCATCCGTACGAACGGACAATTACACGCAAAATTGTTGAATCTTGTGACATCTGTAAGATTCTAAAATCACGAATATCGACGCTGATTAAAATTCTAAATGCTCCAATTGGAACACGATGTTTTCAAACGGTCAGCATGGACTTCTACGGTCCATTAACAATGACAGACAATGGTAACAAATATATCCTTGTCGTAATCGACCTATTCTCGCGTTTTTTTAAATTATATTCGACTAGTGACCGATGTACAGAGACTGTTACAGATTGTCTATGGAATTTTTGCTGTTTGTTCGGTACCCCGGACGTATTGTTGTCCGACAATGCTCTAGAATTTAAATCATCTAATGTGAGAAATTTCACAAAAGGACTTTCTATCTTAAAAGGGAAGTTCTGGCTTATTCCCCTTTTTCTAATGGCATTGTTGAGCGATGTAATGGAAAAATTCGACACCTGCTCAAGTTATATCTAAATTTTCTTACTCATAATGAGTGGGATAGATTATTGGATATTGTGGAGAATTCGATTAACAATAGTTTTAATGAAACTTTAGGCGATACCCCCGCATACACGGTTTTCGGTAGAGATACGTGTGTGTATATTAGTTCTACTAATTTAGAAGACTTCAATGTTGCGACTACATATGAAGATGTTCAAAAACAAAAATTTAAAGAGTCATCTATTGTAGTGAACAATATTAGAAATGCAATCATTAACGCTACAATCGAAAGAACTACCTATAGAAACGAGAAACGTCGCGATAAAAACTTAAAAGTGACGGACCGTGTACTAGTGAAAAACCATGCCAAAAAACACAAACTACAGCTAAATTTCTTAGGACCAGGTATCATTGAAAGGCTAGGTAAAAATTACGCAGATATTAAGATCGGTAACAAGATTATCCGATCAAACTTAAACCATGTACTGCCTTTAGATAAGTTAAAAAGGTAAAATTGTCAACCTAGTTTGGAACTGTTCATTCCATATATTCCGAAATTGCCATTCCATATATGTATTTATATGGTATTTAGCTTGTAAGTGCGTTCTATGAGTTTTAGCTTGTAAGTGCGTTCTATGAGTTTCTTTCTTAAGACTTTATGTGTTCTTGCGTTAGGAAATATTGTGTTGCGCAAACACCTTGTGACGAGATGTTGAGCTTAGGATGTTGTCATACTGTTATTGCGACATCAAAAGCTGTGTTCGTCAAGCCGTAAGCTAGAGTTGATAAACTTAGGTGCAATCTTGGAAATGTCAACACGAGAGTGCGAGTGCGAAACCCGCGAGAACTGCATCGCACCTGCCACAGCTTGTTTGAAAACAATGTCAGGCATTGTAGTTGGAATGAATGTGTCTTAATGAGAAGGAAGCGTTGCCTTAGTATAAAACGAGAATTGTTTATTTTAAACTTGTGGCCATGCTAATCTCCTGTCTCGTCTCCTTTCAGATTCGGGCGACTCCTGAACAACTATTTGCAGTTCCACCTCAAGTTAGCGCATAACAATACAACGCTAGACTTCCGCATTCATTCACTGCTTATTTTGAACACTCTTAAATCCCGATGTGTACCGGGGGAAACAATCAACTCTGGCAGCCGCAGGAAACAACGATCGTTTTCGGAATCAGTGTACCGAAAGAAGTATTACAAGAAGCTTATTGCAAATTCAGATTGTTCCTGAACCTCGATTCCCCGTTGAGTACACGTATTTTGGTATATGAATCCGGAGACGACATCGAACTAGTTTTCAAAATCACAATCGCTGCATTCCCAGCAAACATCCAGTGAAGAAATAAGTTTTCTACATCTGAAAGTGCTACAAACAATATAAATTGTGTGGAGGTATCCATACAAGATGGATCTGAATATTTTCAGAATATTTCTTTTAGAATATATTGTCTTAGAATATTTCTTTTTATACGGAAAATTACGTGTTCTTGGTGTCGTTAATTATATCCTTTGATGTTGTTTTACTCGCCCTATGGAAATGTTTTGTTTCAAGATAAGGAGACGAATTATTTGTATTGCGAATAAAAACCAAATTGCACGCTTGTAGATTGGTTGAATTGAATTAGTTCATTTATTGATTATTCTATTTCATTTACTTTCAATATTTAATTTAGCTGAATTGAAATAAGTTAATTTGAATCGTAGAATGATTTGAATCCTGAGGAGAAGCAATCAACTTTTACCTTGCCATTTGTAGTAATGCAATGTATTGTCTTGCGTATATAAATTTATATTTATGATGGATTTTTCCTTCTAAATTTTTCATTTGCATAAAAAATTGTGTTTCTCGACTTGACGGTATGTGTCCAGTTTGTTCAAAAAGTGTACCTTATAGAGGTGATTTATTACGTACGTGATTTGTTTTTGATTTCGATAAGTTAATAAAATTGTGTGGTGTATCCAATAGTGAACATCGGAAGCATTTTGTGTCATACGTTCTGATCTGTTCGAATTAATTTGACGGATTGTAAGATTAATTGATAGTCAAGGGAAAATCAAAGTTAATTGAATAACGTTTTAAAAATTTTTATTGTAATAAAGAATTTTTAAAGGTGGGGGGAGCATTATGTGCGCCCGCCGAGTATATAAATAGAATCGGCAAGAGACATCGCCGTTCACTAGCGGTGGCCTGCCGTAGAGGTAGCATTAAAAACAGTCGTCGCTGTTCAGTAGCGGAAGCGTGACCGTCGAGGAAGCACCTGTACAGATCACAGATGTGTTATAGAAGTAACATCACTTCGTATTAGCCGCTACCGTCCGATCTAACAGACTCTTTGCCACTACCGAAGCCTGTACCAATTTCTGAAGTACCAATAAAGGATAACCACGTTACTGCATTTGAGTCACCCCCGAACCTCATTCGCGTTAGTTTCGACCTGTACATGGAAAGGGACGGAACATTTCGCGCTCACGATTGCTGAGCATGTTCGTTTTCATGACTAATCAACAAGTGGAAACGTGCCACGTTTTGGAAAAGAATCCGATTTAGGCCTCTAGGAGGATGTGTTCTCCAAAATGGGGCTAGAAATCGTCTCACAACAAGCTACATTCTGCCTCAGATTGTACAGGAGTTTTCATCGTGGACTTACACGTACATTTACCCAAGTTCAACGTGTCCCAACGAAGGACGTGGGACGTGAGGCCGTTGACTTTCATGGGGTCATTTATAGGCCGAAAAAAGCGACTGCAGCAGTCCTTTCCGTAGTGTATCATCAAGAATTGACTTTTTTAGGTTCTTTCTGGCGTAACTGGGTCAAGGGCTAATAGACTCAATGTTAGGCAAATTGATAGATTTTTGGGGAGTTGAAAAATAGTCCACCCTACCTTTTAATTTCTTTTTTGAAATATTCTAGGTAAGCTATCCTGAGAGAAAGCCTAAATGAAATAATGTAAACTCTGCTGAATCCAAATATCAGAAAAATTCTTAATTCTTAATACTCGACAAGTGTTCTCGTCTCTTTACCTCCATCAGAGTATTGCAGATGTTGTGAAATTTCTTCCATCCAATACTCCGAACAAAAAATTAAATCCCGAACAAAAATTGAAGATGTCTTAGTTAGTTGCTGCTCATCTAACCTGGGGCTTTCAGAAAGCTCTCAGTTGCTAGTGCTATGTTAAGGAATGAACTTCTCCAGCGTACAAACAACTGTCAAACCCTAAAAGAATTCGAAGCAAACGTGTCACATCATTTCGCCTCAATGTCATTGGAAATATCATTCTACAACATTTCGTTATAAATTCAAATTAAACAATCGGCAGTTCGCCTTAAATCTGCTCATTGCCATTTCAAACTCGGCGACGCTGAAATGCCTATACTTCTACTAGCTAATTCTTCAATTTTTTTAACTATCTCTACTACGATGATCTCGCTCTTAGCCTGTAGAGCGCATTCAATTGTGGAATCACTATCAGATTCATTTGTAATCTGTGTGTAGAAATATTGTAGACATTTGTTAGTAAATTGTTGGCCTTAATTTCAAATTGATGTCATGTACCCATGTCTGTGTTTTACTTTAGGGAATACCGAGAGAGCGAGAAACCTAAAATGTCTTTTGTTGTTCATCGACTGTCACTTGATTTTTCTGAATTATTTTTTTCAAAAAATTCGAAATTAGCTCATTTTAGTTTTCAAGAATTTTGATTTTATTTTGATCACTATTTTTTCGATTACACTCAGCAACACAGTTGTCAGTTTTGATGTAGTAAGATAAAGTGATTCATCAAAGAAACTGAAAGTCATGAGGACTATATTTGCTTAGAATCTGTGACAATTTAGCACTGAACTTTTAATCAGAAAAATCTCGGAAATCCAGAAAATAAAACTAGTACACTGGTCCCTGTTACAAAACGAGATCTATCGCTACCCCAATGAGCGATGCGCATTTCTGTATCGCAAAATGTAAGTAAATAAATGAAAATATGCGTAATTTGAGCTAAGGATTCATAACCCAATCATCAATTTCATCTTGTGATGAAACAAGTTCTGAAATCCATTTTTCCTTCCATGTTAGTTTTTTGTTGAAGACGTGCGGGTTGTGTACTGTTTTTTTACATAAACTAGTTTTAGCTAACCCTTTCTAACTATTTGAAGAACATTTGGGACGGTTTTCCAGCCTGCTTCACAAGAGTTTTCAAATCGTTTCTTTTTGTGTTTTAACTTATAGCGAAGAACCTCAAAGCAATTCTCCTGGAGTACCTTTATTATGTATAAGCTCTCAGTCATCTTGCCTTGGATGAAATATCCAAGAGAAAATAGTTTGATTGTTTCTCTCTTTAACATAATTTACCCCTGAAACGGCCATCGTACACTGCGTAGGACCTATATACTATTAAAAAATTTCCAAAACCATCATGTTGTAACACATTTCACGTTTCTACTTTCTAAGAAATAAAAAGTTTTCTTTCTTTTCCTTTTTTTTGTCGCTCAACATATTTCGATTTTTGGATCCAAGCTATGCACTAACGAAATGATGCGGAACAAAAAGCAGAAGATAACACGCCTCTGTAACCACGGTTTTGTCTCACTGGAAGAAATGAGAAAATGTTACTTTTCATGAGCGTCCGTTTAAGAATTATTGATACACGGACTACAAGATGATGCGAGTCTGTGTCCTCATATGCACAAGAAGACAATTGAGGCCACTCAGTGGAGCAGCTCAAGTTTCAAGGCACAAGATGCCCAGAATATAACCACCGATGCGCCAACTACGTAAACGTAATGGAAACTTATCGTTTGATTATATGTTTTAATTTGAGTGATTTTAAGAGTATTTCGGAAATCTCTTTCTTAAAAGTTTTGTAGCGAAACTTTTCTTTTTCAATTAAAAATTAAGATTAAGTTCTATACATGAGTTGTTCTCTTTGAAGTTCGTACAAAGGTGAATGTGAGGAGCCACTTTGATTATTTTAAAAAGTTCTACGAACAGAAATTACTGAATTAGAAGTAAGAGCAAAACTGAAGGAAATCTTCGCGGTGTGGTGTAATTAATGCCTACTCGGTGTCATTAACTATATGGTATATGAGGTTATGAATTTTACTGGCTTGCCGTCGTTCAAAAATTTACAGGACTTCGATGAAAAAGCCGGATTATTATTGAATGTAATTGGTTAGTGAAATGGTAGAAAGGTTGGATTCAATTTAATTGACTTCAAAAAAGACTGAAAAAGATAGACATCAGTGGATGATTTAAAGCACAGTAGCCATTTATATAGAATGTTAGAAAGGAATGAGATCACACGTAATGATCATTTCGGACTTTACTACGCACAAGCCTAGAACATCCCGGACCCTTTTAGAGAGATAGACACCTGACGCGTGATGCGGACGCGATTATGCTAAAGAGTTTGATTTGTTCCTACGTTCCCAGCATTGGAATCACATTTCCCATGAAAAATTGGTCTATGTAACACTTTGTCTAAAAAATCTACGCAGAAAAAATTAATTTTTACAAGAAATCGAAAGGGGTTAGTCTGGTTTGCATAGAAAATGTTTCTGAATACACTTATGGTGCCTTGCAGTAATTCTTGAATACATGTTCTTCACTAACACCGTGACAGTCATTACAATCTTAAAGAGCAACAGTAACGCTTTAATTATTTGATTATTTATTTCGTTATCATACTGTCAATGTTTCAATGAAAAAAGTAAATTGACGTTTTTACTTTTGGATTAAGTACTTGGGCAGAAATAAATCGATCTAAAAAATAAGGGACGTTCGAACACTGAATATCATTAGCCTAAACGATTAAGCCAATGTACATAAATGAAGCGAAACAATAAAATGCTGGGCGATGAGCGTTAAGTGTTGTGATCCTACAGAACGATGTGCCAGCTGTATATTTAAGATCGCTGTTTATCATCACGAAATTTAAACAAAGAATTTTTGTTAGCTCTGAAAAAATCTAATGTTTCCTGTGCTAATGTTCTTAGGTGGGAAATTACCACGCTTTATTCCTCATTCAATGCCTTATTATACCTAGATGCAGCGCCCATCTCTTGTTCTACTGCTTCCTCATCTAAGTTACATCTTATATAAAAGGCTGTTTTTAATCCTGAAACTTTTCTGACATTTTTTTTTAAACTGGTTCATCTCAAAATCTGACATGAGATAATTTTAACTAGAAGCAACGGAAGCGTTACTAATTTCAATTAAGAGTAACATTACTGAATTTTAACAGAAATACTCGGTAATGCAATCGAATTTCACTAAATTACCTCACTTAGCCAGCTGAGACCATTTATACGCATGCTTACTCCAGTGAAATAAGCAGAACCGCAGAACGCAGCGATGCGATGACAGATGACGTGGGCCTAACTATTATCGTAGCTTCCGTTCGGCTGACGCTCTTACAGTATTAAAGAAGATGTCTTCCCTGCCCATTTTATTACAGTCCGTCTTAATCGAAAGACTGAAATGAGTTAAACGTTGTGGACAGGGAAAGTTCTTCTGTTGACTTAGCTACACTTTGTTATATTTTCTGGCCAAAATCCTAAAGCTGGAGCAATACTCAATTGAAAATGAGCAGCCAGTAACTGGCAGCCCAGCAGCGAGACCGTGTCAGCTAGGCTAATGAGAGGTTCTCAAACTTTTTCAATCAAGGACTACTGTTATTACAGCAAATAAGCTGAGGACCCCCTTGCATGTTCTCCCCTCAGGAAAATATACACACATATATATATGTATGATCATAAAAATATGCATTCATTGTTAAATTCTTTGAATTTGGCGGACCCCACTTTGAGAACCCCTGGGTTAAGGGTGCGTTTAAGAAACACATTTAAAAAATATCATTCTTGATTCAATGAAACAATTTAATACGTGATTTCAATCTAATCTAATAATACCCGTTGTGTGTTTATTTACATATCTGTTTATTTATATATCTGTAATTTGCAACACGAGTGTGAGCAATCAGCTAATTTTATCTACGGATATATTTCGCTCTGCCCTTCAACGTATCAATTACTCGTTGACAAAACCTGATCAATAGTTAATCATCGCATTTCACTTACATTTTCCGTTTGACTGTCTCGTGTGTTAAATGGGTCGCTCGAGGTGAGAATGTCCGTACATGGAAAGAGAATCTCCTGGAAGATACGAATACCGTTCTTTCAAATAATTTGCTTCGTTGTAGAAACCACTGATATCGTAAATCTTCTAACGGGACTTAAGAAACATAGGATGTCTGAGTTTGCGGTATAATGGATACCGAATTCCTCAGTATATTGAAAAAAGGCCTTACATGCACCGATATGTTTGACATTTTATCAGGATAGATTTAGCTAGGACATGAAAGGTTAGGATAGGTAAGTAATGTTGATGAAATTCTTTTCACGGTTCCCCTTAGCTTCTTAGCTTAACGATGACATTGTCAGCGGAATTTCCTCGAGTCCTGCAACTACCTGTGGTTTATTTGTTTGGAACGGTGTACTCGTGCTGCCTTCCATTTCTCTGTCACGCTCATATGGATAGTTATAATGACCGTATCTGTGATACGTTTTCACCAAAGCACATGTACAAGATTATTTTTTACCACGGGTACTGTTAGGATGGATATATTTGTTTGTCATCCACATCTGAAAAAATTCTATAAGAAACGTATGGAATCCCGTCATTTTTGGCTGGCCGTGCACAGTAGTTTGCGTATAAGTTCCTAACAGTCCCGCAAGAGAAACAGAAATGAACGGACGAGGTAAATTCATCCAAAAGCTTGGGCAATTACTTCAATTTGTTGCTTCGTCCTATTAAAATTTACTAAAGTATTCAAAACAAAAAAAGAGGTCACGCAGCTTCCAGGCAGTGAACTCAGACTAGTGCAGCGTCTTCTATAGACCGACCGGGGCTGAAAATTTTGCCGGGGCCGGGGCCGGGGCCGGGGTCAACAAATTTGTCATGGCCGGGGCCGGGCCGGGGCCGGGGTTATCAAATTTACCACGGCCGGGGCCGGGGCTGGGGCCGGGGTTCAGACCGTGTCAGGAGGTATCACGATGGCGTGATGCATAACGCCGGTTAGTGGCTCAATGCGTGTTGAATTACGGTTGCGGTTGGGTGTGTATTTATGTCAAGTCAATAAAGTTTGTAGACTTGCAGTTGCAGTGCTTGTTGAATTACTTAATATAGAAACAATTATAGTAATTATATGTACCGGGTGTTCCACAAAAATGTCTCCGACTTTTTAATTGATTCTATCTTCACTTTAAATTAACATATTTGAATTGTCTTTTTTCACAATGTGGTAAATCTTGTTTCCTTTCCGAATTATTCAATAGAATTAAAAGGGCGATTATTTGGGAAATCTAATACAGAAAATGAAAAGAAGAACCAAGATAAAAGGGAACATTCTTTTAATGGCAAACGTTTCGGAATCTCTGATTCCATCATCAGTGCTGTAAAACAAGGAATAAAAAACGATAATGAAAAAATTGCGAAAAAGCTATAAGAAATTAATATCACTATACCTACGTCGAAAAATAGCTATGGCTAACCATTAAAAATAAAAACACAATTTCTCTTACGCTTTCGAAGCCATACGTACACACACCTGAATTCTAGCAATCAAACCAACACACAATAACATCCACATAACGTAACATTACTGCATATACACACACACACACACACAAAACACACACACAAAACACACACACATTCCAACACACTCTTATTTACACAGTTGGGGCAATATTTAATTTCATCGCACTTTGATCATTATTTAGCTGAGGTCTATGGGTAAAAATGTACAATGATTCCAAAATTCTAAGGTCAAATTCCTTTGCAGTTCTACAAAGTATGGAGAAATTGAAACTTTTGAAAGGGTGGTTTGAATTATGGCAATGATCTCTTATGGCTGACTGGGAGGGAGATGAGTATGGACGGCCGATTCCATGGGAGATACCAGAGTGCTGGCTGTGACGAATCAATTGCAGGAGTGTGGTTCTTCCAACATAGGACTGCAGGCAGCAATCACATTTATACAAGTAGACACAACCATTTCTCAGGCACTCTTCCAAGCGCTCTTTCTTATGAAAAATGAACTTATTTTAAAACTATTTCTATAAAATGATAACACGTCAATGAAAGGAAAATGAGAGTGTACCAAAGATAAAAGATCTTTTCTCATCTCCTTGAAAGATAGCCAAAGAAAGAGAGCTCGACGACAACTTTTTGCTTTGGTGCAGTCAGAATTGTACACGGAGGGAAAAGTTTTTTGTCTGAAAACTTTTTAACCAGATTGTTAATTAAAGATACAGGGTATTTATTTTGTACGAGTAACTTTGTGATATATTTCACTTCGTCATGAAGTATTTTACATGAATTTGAAATACGGTATGCTCTATTGAATAATGTAGTGACACTTGTTTTAATATAACCCATGTAAATGCAACTGAAGAAATTGGTACATAATCTCGTAAATGTAGGTTTTCTATAAACAGAAGTGATGAACGTTGAATTAGTTTTCATTACGAGAAAGTCTAAAAATGGCAATTTATCATTCTACTCAGTTTCCATTGTGAAATTTATCTTGGCTTGATATCCATTTATGTAGTCAAAGAATTTTAGGGCTTCTTCCTGTGAACGATACATTCGCAGTAGGTATTTCACAGTAGGTATTTTATTCCTTGTTTTACAGCACTGATGATGGAATCAGAAATTCCGAAACATTTGCCATTAAAAGAATGTTCCATTAATTTTTTGTTTAAAGGAAAAGTTGTAAAAACAACAGTGGTGATCTTCTTCATTTCTCATTACCTACTGTGAAGGAACGCGTTTTCAAAACATCACCTCCATCATTAATAATTCTTCGACAAGGAGTTGAAGTGTTTCAAGAACTAAAAGAAAACGGTGAAATGATCCGCAAAACTCATTGTTTGATAGTGGCTAGAAGTAAGTAATGCTTGCCTTGAGAGAAATGGTGGGTATGTCGAAGGATACTAAATTACTTTTTTATTTAAATTTTTTTTAATGAATTGATTTGTTACTCTTTTAAGTTTTTGTTTGTTCGGTTTTTTGGAAAGTGCAAAATAAGGAAGAATATCAATATTGTTTTGAAATGTTTTCCTTCGAAAAATTAGTTTTTCTATCCGTTTCAGTTAATCGATCAATTTAAAGTGTTTATTAAACGATTATCAAAAACATAAATTATTCGAAAATAAAATAAAATTCACTACATTGGGAAAAAATAAAAATTAAAATATGTAAATTTGAAGTGGAACTATAATCAATTAAAAATCATTGACATTTTTGTGGGACACCCGGTATAATGACTAAAATTAGTGCGTAAATAGTATGGGATTACTTTTACATATCGGTGAAGTGTGTAGAAATTGAAGGGTGCACCATTTGTGAAGCAAATATACGACGAGGAGCTGCTGGTGCATCTTAGAAGACTTTCTCAACTAAATATTTATGGGGCCATCTAAAATCAACACAAAATGATCAATTCCTGGAAGCTGAAGAAAAAGCAAACAAAGAAAAAGAATTGAAAAATAGAAACAAAACGAACAAGAAGAAAAACCAAATGTCTATGTATTGAAAACAAAGACAGTTGTGGTTGCAGCAGTGACAAAACTGCCTATTGTAGCAAGTCGTCTTCGTCTGCTGGCAAATAGGTGACTTCAAAAGAAACATTTACTCAATCTAAAAACTGGAAGCCAAACAATACCGACCAAATACATACATAGAGAGAAATTGTTAATTTACTGGCTATGTGACGCGCTCAATCCTAACGACCCTATGGAAAAGGAAACTTTTTAATTTTGTAGGGTTTTTGAATAAGAAATTTCAAGTTCCATCAGAGAAGGTAATCACAACAAGACTAATTCCGGACCTCAGTATCCAAATTCAGTTTGCTATTTCAGAGAAAATATAAAACCAAGTTAATAAAAATAGCGTCTTCTCAATAACTGATGATATTTGGACCTCTCCAAGTCGAGATTCTTTCATGTCAATAACTGCGCACTGGATTATAATTACACTGGATGGTAGCATAGATACTGCTTTTTCTTTTCAGTGACTGCATGTTCTTCAGGACTGCAATGAAATCGCAAATCTCTTGAGAAAAATCTTTTTAAATTTGTTTAAAAGACACTTGAATTTTTCACGTGCGGGTAGCCGGGCACACTACGCTTTATTCACTTCAAACTATTATTCCAAGTCAAGTTCAAATTAATCCAAGTCAAGTTCAAATTAATCCGAATCAACTTCAATTTAATCCAAGTCAAGTTCAAATTAATCCAAATAAAATTCATATCAATCCAAGTCAAGTTCAAATTAGTCCAAGTCAAGTTCAAATTAATCCAAGTCAAGTTTAAACTAATCCAAATCAAGTTCAAATAAATCCAGCTCCAAGTTGAGTTATGAATCGAAATAAATCTCTCGTAAATTTGAGCGTTTTTTGTATTAAAAATGTATCTGTTGGATGTGATGAGCAAGAAAAACGTTTTTCCTCTCAGCAAAGAATACATAAAATTTCTGCAGTGTTAAAACAAGCTGTAGTAAAATGTCCTTAGTATCCAGCATCAGGAGGCTGAGTGTGATTCAGATCTTTGAGCGGAGTAACAGTTAGAAGTCAATTATAAAAACTTCGTATCATAATACACATTAAAGTTGTTTTATAATTCTAAATTAATGGTAGTATGCATCCATTCAGATAATCATGTTCAGAGGTACTTTTATGTTACAGATACACATAGTATCGAGGATTTATTTACACTCATTAAAGATTTACATGCCTGAAATTCCACTTTACCACATTTATGAAATCATATGTGCAGGCAATTACAAATGATTGCCACTGGACGATGTGTAGATTTAACTTTTAAAAGAAATGAGCAGATGCGATTCACTAAGGAGCACTTATGTACGATACCATTTGATAACAATTTATATGATTACATTACTACACAGATACAATCCTGCAATAGCAATAAAAATTGTGTCATCCCTTCAAATGAATAGGCCTAGGCAAATATATCATCTCGATCAGCAAAAAAAATGAAACCTGTTTTTACAAAAATCGTTTGAACAAGTAAAAACAGACTTCGTTGCTATATATATATTTTAAAGGTTAAATCTACAAATCATCCAATGGTAATCTTTCGTAGTTGCATGCATATATGACGATATATGTGTTAAAACGAAATTTCACGCATATCAATCTCTATATGAGTAACTAAATCCTCGATACTACTATGTGTATGTGCATGTGTAACATAAAATTGTCTTTGAACATAAATATTTGAATGGATGCGCACTGTCATCTATGTAGAATTGAAAACAACTTTAATTAATGTATAGATAATACGAAGTTTTTATAATTGATTTCTATATGTTACTCCGTTCAAAGATCTGCATCACACTCTGCCTCCTAGTGCTGGATACTCATTACGTTTAACTTGAATTTGACTTGCATTAATTTGAACTTGACTCTGATTAATATGAACTTGACTCGGATTAATTTGAATCTGACTTGGATTAAACTGAACTTATCTTGGATTAAATTGACCTTGACTTGGATTAATTTGAAGGGAAAAAGGTGTAGTAAAAAACTAAAAACCCCGGCCAAAACCCCGGCTTAGGGCACTATTTTGCCGGGGCCGGGGCCGGGGCCGGGGTCTGCAAAAATGTTCGGGGCTTGCCTGGGCCGGGACCCCGGTCGGTCTATAGCGTCTTCCAACAGGCTAGAGTTGTCAAGGGATGAATGATTTGTCGTTTGCCTTGTTTAGAGGCTGATTGCTGTAGTCTAGTTACCGGAGTGGAAGTCCCTTTTGTGACCTAACGTTAGTTTTTGTTCAGCTAGAAATTGCTATTTTCAGCAATTTAGATGATTCTCATGTTATCCTACAATGTTAGTTAACTACGTATTGGGACATATGCGTACTGCCAGGTAACTTGTTCATTTACTACCAGTATAAACGAATAGAATTGAAACTCTTTCACTACCTTTTTCAAAGTTAATTGTAGCGTACATGATGAAATATTACCACAGGCAATCATTTATTCACACTTCTCACAGAGTTTAGAAATGTGTTAGAACAATAAAGTCAGTTTATCATAGTCGCTACTTACAGCTTAACTGAATCAATCGTAACTACTACACAAATGTACCTTGTCAAAGATACCACATCTTTACGTCCAACGTTAACTTAGTCGTAATTTTTAGTAGTTTCACTCGTTTATCGCATTTCCATGGCTGTTATCAGTTTGTTTGGTTAGGTGGTAAGAAGCAGAATTAGAAAATTGACTATCCAGCTCGAGTGCATTTTTATCTTTCCTAAGAAATTTGAGAATGCAATTGCTCGGTAAATTTTCACCAAGTATGATACGGTTTTTTTTTAAACAGGTCGTGAAACAGACGAACTGTCATTCATTTATACCGGTATGTGAATGAGCAATTTACTGACCGTACACATATGGCCCAGTACGCGGGGAACGCGTTAATTTTATTTTTTTTATGTCCATAAGAAGTCGAAAAAACTAGCAATAAGAGCATCTTGAATCTATGAGCTCAACGGCAGCCAAACATGAGCTCTCAAAATACTTTCAAGCAAAAATTCAATTTGTAACCAAATGAAATTTCTTGAACACCCACATCTGAATTGATAGAACAAAGGAAGACAGCCTATGGTGTACTCGTGCTGCTTATCACTCGACCACGAAAACATAGCAATGTTGTCGGAAGGTGTAATGATAGAAGAGAACCAAAAGAATCGTCTGAGAAGTGTTGAGAATCATCCGAGATGAATTTTATTCAGCGAATGAATGACACAAGTATGATCAGTGACCCTCATGTGCTACACTCGATCAGTAAACCCGTTTTATTCAGATACGTAATTTGTATTCATGCAGCTGGAATCTTAAAATAACAGCATGTAAATGCAGCGATGGAAGTGTAGTTCAGTGTTGAGCTTCATACAAACCATTGCCCCAACAAACACTGTAATCATTAACAAGAAGCCAAAATTTCTATTTTGCAGAAGTTTATTTTATCTACCAAAAACTTGGTTGATCGTTAACCAAACATGTGGACTTGTCTTTCCATGTCTGAAAGATGAATAGCAGTAAGCAACTAATTTGTGGGCGACTTCATTGTATGAATTCGACATTAAAATTAATTCTATATCTAAGTCAATTCGATATTAAAGTCACATCGACATGATGGTCAATTCGATATGAAGGTCGATTCGATAAGAAGGGTTAATCTGTCGGAACCAGGAACCAGTGAACTCAATCTTTCCTGTAACTCTATTTGAATGTGATTGAGCAAATGAGAGATAGTTCAAGTGCCTCAACAAACACAGTTTAGGCACATGGTGACTCATCTGTGATATGATGTTTACAAACCCGATAAATGATGGTTTCATTTGTTATAAAAGGAGGCATAAGAATAGAAGAGGTCAGTGTATTTCACCCACAGTGAAGCAAACGACTATCATGGTAAGTGCTTCAGCTGTATGATAGTCATCCATCCAGGCTCCAATTATAGTTTCAAAATCAGCAAGTTATGCCAAGTTGTCTACGCAGTCAGAATTTACATGGCTAGCTAAACAATCGACGATTATAACAAAGGATAATTTTTAGATATTTCCTGCAAACCATGTAGAATATTCCAGAAAAATGAGTTTACAAGTGTCTTCTTCGTAATATTATAATTAATAATTGATAGTACTTAATGTAAACAATTTGAAATTTAACTCATTACGGAAGTTATTTGCATGCTTCTTAACTGCTGTGAATTTAATTTCGCCCTATATTTTCATACTTAAAAGTAAGCTCATGTGTCATGAGACCTAATGTTTCCTCATAAGTTTTAACGCATAATCATGGAAAAGTCACTGATTTACGATGTCCTTTCTTCCTTCTCTTTTCAGTTGCTTAACATGGCACTGCCGTATCATACAACGGTTATATTTTTCATGAGTAGCAAGTTTTAACATAAGTAAACACATGAACACTTTTAGTTTTCAAAGTATTTCACATTGCACAGAAATACTCTCACATAGTTACATATGTAATATTTTCTTTAAGCTCGATGAAAGTAGAGTCTGAAACTGTTAATTGAAGGTTCAGTGAAATGGTTGTGTAACAAGGAATAAAGGAAACAGTATATAACCATGGTGTATTCATACCTGTATGTCATTGTTTTCTTGAAGTATTCTAGTTATGATTGATCATAAAAAGTTGGAAAGGTTTTAAAAATTTAAATTATCTGAATAGTTATCTTTTTTTTAGGAAAAAGGGCCTGTGATTTGCAACACAAGTGTGAGCAATCAGCTAATTTTATCTAAGGTTATATTTCGCTCTGCCCTTCTACGTATTAATTACTCGTTGACAAAACCTGATCAATATTAAATCATTGCATTTCACTTACATTTTCCGCTTGAATGTCTCTTGTGTTATATGGATCGCTTGAGGTGAGAATGTCCGTACATGGAGAGAGAGCCTCCTAGAAGATACGAATACCGTTCTTTCAAATAATTTGCTTCGTTGTAGAAACAACTGATAGCGTAATTCTTCTAATGGGACTTACGCTGCCTGCTGAACCGCTTTGCTGCTTCATATTTTTCTAATCCCCGGTCTCAGATTTTGTGTTGGGTTTCAATACATTTGGTTGGTTTCTCCAGGCCCTCAAGTGTGTCGGTGTCCTCCTGGCGGTGGTGGCGGCCGTGGCTGCCGTGCCCATCTACCATCAGATCCTCGACCAGCAATACTTGAACTTCAAGGTTTGACAAAACCACTCCTCTCAATGTTAATAAGAAGCCAATTTTTAAATCAGGAATTGTTTGCATTTTGTGACAAAACTATGTGTCATTCTTCAAGTGCTGTTTTCTAGTGTCAGGAAAATGAAATTCAATGAGAGAGTGGTTTAAGTTTTTAGCGAAATAAACATTTCAAATTGGTTAGTAATAGTTCAAAATTCTTAACTTAATACACGTCACACAGCAAGAAGACCTTTGACGCGTTTCGCTTACAGATGAACACTGAAATATTTTCTCAGTGAAAAGAAAAGTTTCTAAATTTTTTCGTGCATAATTTGGATGCTTTCCGTATGTGATGATAAAACTTGAATAAAAAATCAGTGTTGTGCAACTATAACTCGCTTGTGCTTGTGATGTTGATGTGCAGGAATGATTTTGCTTCTAAATCAAGCCCTCCAAATGCGCAACTTTTCCAAACTCCCACTGAATTAGCTATTTGCATATTTTTAGATAAAAAACATTTATAAATGTTCCTGAGAAAATGAGAATAAGTTTTACGTTTTGTTAGATGTCATAAGTTTAGTGTAATTTTTTCGTTTTTATGTTCGCCTTTTTTAACTATGGAGTTCATCTAATTGTGATGTTAATTCATCAGTGGCCACTAAAATCAGTTTCATGCACGAATTCTTTCAATTCTCTATAATATTAGCAGGAAATTTTGAGGCGATAATGTGAACATGACCCCGCGGTCCGACATTATGATCACACACGTCAAAGTGTTGCACTATTTATCTTGCCCCCAGATATATGATAGTTAATCTTGAACTGAAACTTTTTCCAGATCACCCACAACAAAACCAATATGTTCAGCATGGATGAGGAGCACTTCCGCTATAAGACATTCCTTGAAAGCAAATTAAAAATTTCCCGGCACAACGAAGACTTTGCTCGTGGGGAGGTGACTTACAAGCTTGGTGTGAACAAGTTCTCTGACATGGTGAGTACGAAATACACGTATTAGCATTAAACCTACAGTCCACTAGAGGTCTCTAATATCTTGATCTTCCGTTCTTGAAGCGACATACTTCAGAGACTGGCCTAATTTTGATACCTTTTTGAAAAATGTCGATACGTTCACCAATTTGAAGAATTTTTTTCCTATCTCTTCTACCTATTAAACCAATTTTGCGTGATATCGAACCACATTTAATTTAATTAGCAGCTCATAAGACAGAATAAAGAAAATTTCAAGGCTGTGAAAATGACCTTTTCGAATTTTAAATCCCAAGTTTTCTGCTTTAAGCACAACTCGTTTACATCAATCCCAAAATGCTGGTTTGAATAGTGCACCATTTTTGGATTACTCTCCTGAAAGAGTTGGAAGTATGGACTGCGTTGTCCGGGTCGACGTCCACTTTCACGTATTTATACTCAAAATTATGAGTAAAACTGTTTTGGTATTTATGCACATATAGGAAAATTTTGACATTTATCAATATTTGCATCGTGGAGAAAGTTTCTCTTAAAAATTATTACCCTCCGAATCGTATATTTTACGTTTTACAAATGACTAGAAATGAACATTTGAAATTGCTTCAAGTTCTCCAAAGTGAACTGTGTAGCATAAAAATATCGTATTATATTTATTCATAAAGGTCAATATCCCACAGACCCCCGAAGAGAAGCAGCAAAGACTCGGTCTGCTCGACATCCCAGAACCGGAAGTCGCAGAGCCCGAGACTGAAAAGCGATGCTACGCGCAGCCCGACAGCGGCGATAATCTTCCGGCCTCGGTGGACTGGCGTGAGAAGGGGGCGGTGACTCCGGTCATGGACCAGGGGCAGTGCGGCTCGTGCTGGGCTTTCTCGGCGGTCAGTACTAAATGATTTAATAATAATGTGTAAATCAGGTATAACATGAACACAATTCATCTCTCACTAACCACACTAGTCTTTGAGAAGAATTTTGTTTCTTGCTGTTATTGAATTGAACATGGTGCTCCGACGTACCTCAGAATTAAGGATACATGTAAAACCTATTGAAAACCAGGTCATTAAATAGCCTTATTGATTTCCGAAATGCTTTTTTCAGGCAAAATGAATATTTATCCGGAACGAAATCACTATTTCTTAAAAACACTAGCAGGGAGCATGACTAGCAATATATTATTCACTTAGTGTAGATTTGCACAGAAATTCATGAAAAAAGCGCACAGTGTAAATTAAGTAAATAAGGAAGATGAGCGATTTCTGAATGACAAATACAACAGAAGAATTTCATCATCGCAGGGGGCGCATGAGCTTATTCACCGTTCCGAACGACTGTTTAGTATTTTCCTACGCTTTCGTAAGACTACAAGTAGAGCGCTACGCACACGCAGACTGATTAGATTACCGCTTGTCAGGAAAATTCGGCACCATAAATTGCTGTAGATAACTAACAAAGTGAGCTTTCATCTAATGAGAGAAATGATTGTAAACCACAGGTTGGAGCTCTGGAAGGTCAGCAGTTCCTGAAGACAGGGAGGCTGGAGGCGTTGTCTCCCCAAGAACTGGTGGACTGCTCGTCCCTAAACAGCGGTTGCCATGGTGGCTTGCCTGCTTTGGCCTTCGTGTACATAGAAAAGTTTGGGGGCGTTGCTAGGGAGGCCGACTACAAATATAACGCCACGGTAAATTCGTGATTCTCTAATAGCGTTCGAATCGTTCTACGGAATGACTTTAATGTACCAAGTCATTTTAATGTATGAATGACAAAAATGTATTCATTTTCCATTAAATCTATATTCCGATAAGTGATTAAATTACACGAGTTACGTTCGGAAATGAAAAAAATTCCAAAAAATTCATGAAAAATTCACAAATTTCTGAACTTTCGATAGGTCAATCTTAGCATCAAGGATTTTCTTTAATCCATGTTACATTATCTATGTTTGGCACAGGAAGGATATTGCACGTTCCGCTACTTCAAACGGATCGCCGCCGCTCATGGGTACGAGGCTTTCTTGAAGGGCGACGAGAAGGATCTGAAAAGGGCCGTCGCCACTCGAGGGCCCATCTCCGTCGCCTTCACGGTGTTCCCTGAATTTTTCGAATATTCTGAAGGTATAATATTTTTCAGTGACATGAGCATTTACATTTCACAACTCTTAAACGTTTTAATGGAGCATTTTTCAGTGAGCCTATTTCGCACCGAAATTTACTCAACTTTGTCTGAACTGCAAGGAAATACTGCAATTCCTGCAGACTAATTCGTTCATTTTGATTGGTTGTATTTTTACTCTATGAACGAATTTAGGTGATTAGACTTGAAGTTTTATCAAACTACTTGATAATACCTGTACACGATAAAGTTAGTCCTGCCCACATAATTTAAAACAATCCAGAGCAATTACATAGTCAACCGAACACAAAACTCAAATAAAAAGCTGCCACAGAGAAAATAGATGCTCACGTGTGAGAACGACAAATTTTTGGAATAAGTGTGCAGAATTAAACAGACAAAATAATCACTATCCACTCCCCAAAAATATTCGCAATGCTCTCTTCTCAGCATAATACTGATATACGCGAGCAGCTATTTAGTGCGCCTTCAACAAAGAAAAAATACTCCTGCAATGGTTGAATAACTAGGATCGCAGACTGTCATGCACGTTACTTACGTTACCACCAGAAGTTTTCATAATTTCCTCCTAAACAATCTTTGACTGTGAAATCGTTGTTTGAATATAATTGCCACGCACAATTTTTTAAGTATTGATCATTTTTACTTAATGCTAAAATTATAAATATGTTCTATCCATTGATGGTCGTTCCTTAATTAAAATTTTCGTTATTGGCAACAGGTTCACTATTTTACTGAATCTTGACTCCCAACAGGAGTGTACAGCTGCAATACCACTGCACTTCATCTGAACCACGCCGTCCTGCTCGTGGGGTACGGCACGGACGACAAGTTCGGCGACTACTGGCTGGTGAAGAACTCCTGGGGTGCGGACTGGGGCGACCACGGCTACTTCAAGATGGCCAGGAACAGCGACGTGGGCAGCTGCGGCATCGCCAAGATGACCAGCATTCCTATTGTCAGGAGCGAGAATGAGGACATTCAGCCTCAGTTACACTATGGAAAAGAAGTCCCAATGCGTGATTGCAATAAAACTTTGAGCAGCTCCTGAAAACTATCCTCGTCGTAAAAGTTTCATATGATTTGAACTCTTTGTTATATATAGGGGAAACCAATGTAGAATATGGACAAGATTTCTGAGCGATATCGGAAGAAAGTTGCACCATCCTGCCACTTTGTTTCCTGTTTGTGTTGGGGTGTAGTTTTCATTCATTTCTTTGTGGGACAAGTTTGCGAGCTGCGTCTAAAAAATTGCGCTAGGCTTCGGCCAATTATTTTCATGGGAATGTCAATTACTTTTGTTTGGGTGTAGCATCTAAGATTAAAATTGTGACTATATCATGCAGGATATTTTTTTTGAACTTTTTAAATACTAAATAAGTTTTTAGACAATAAAATTCAGTTCATTTTATGGTTAGTTTGGTGCGTAAAATATGGTACATCCTAAATTTTATCCGTGCAAGATCTCTTCATTTTAATAAATGCTATGATTTTTTCCGTTTTTCCTTGGAGATGACACGGGAAATTCACAGCAGAGCGATTGAAACAATACTTTACGAATATAAAATAAGTATAAGTAATCGTTAATCATTTTGAAACTATAGTATCAGCAAAATAAGTCTCAGTGTGTTTCCGAAATTCAAAGCATGTATTTCAGGCCTTCTCAAGTGCCAACGAAATTGTTGCAATATAGAGTACATCGCTACTCACAACCTCGCAGAGACGTTTCAGTTGATAAAGATTTTCGTTATCCGAGCCTCGCGATTATAGCGTTAAATGATTCAGTGTTTCCCGTCTTCCCGAAATAAAGTAATTTTAAACACGTGATTTAGAGGATTGAGAGTTTTCACTCTCAAAGCGAAATTTTCCATTTCATGCATCAAGTCATTGGTTATAATAATAAGAATAATAATAAACTCATTCAACGACAGCTTCGGTCATAGACTATTTAGTTGTCGCTTTGGCATTTCTACCAAAGTTGCCTTTCACAGTAACGAGATGACATCCTTCCTGGGCATTCCAGTTTGATTTTCTTTCTTCTACAGCTTCCAAACAAAATTCGCTTTCTACGTCACGTTTCTCGGTAAGGCTGAGGCGTTCTTACGCATGGGTCAGGTAGCAGTGGTAAAAGGTAGGTCTGCCTACGCTACGGCGGCTCAGACTACATCGAGCAGAAGCCCCCGCCTGCTCGAACAAAAATCTCACTACATGACCACATAGAAATTATTGCATGGGTATTCGCGGGTTATTACCAATATTAATACTAAAAACGATCGGAACAATCACCACGGGAGCTCTGCTGGACCTTCACATATATCAAGGTATCGTCCGGTCACTCTGATCTTCAAAATCATCATTTAACCACCATAGTTGCTTCGAAAGCGTCGCACTTGTGAAACCACGAATTGTCCACCTCAAGAAACAGAGATGCTTGATACTCGAGAAAATCACTTGTCACACCAATGAGATTTGACTGAATAACAACGTCTAATATTGCGAGAGGAAGTAGTTGGGACCCACATAGCGGGGGCTCCAGCTACCCACCCTCTCTTTGGCCGAGCGTCTTACCCATGCTGGAACCCCCCTCCCCCGCCATCGAGGATAGCAGCACAGTGCGCTTGGCCATTTTCATTTTTAACTGTCAGTAGTATACATCCAGTACTGTCTCATAAAGTGTTTAGCAGCCTGGCAAGTCACAATTTCAGATAACCGTCTGGTACAATTGGATTGACTCCGCTCAGTTTCACTCGTCTTCATAAATTGCCGAATACATTTTACTTCTTTCACGTATTCCAGAACTTTGTGGATAGGTCCACCATCAAATAACAATTTAGCCACCTTGACGTTTCCTCCACTGGCTGGTCGAAGGAATCTTTCTATGGTTTGCTGTAACGCCACACACTCCTCCAATACATGCTTCACTGTTAGGACTGCCATTTCACACCATCCGTATACGAGATCTGTTCAAAAGCTTCCGGGTCCAAGAGGTAGCTGTGGGTTAATGCCGTGTGGTTCAGTCGCAGCCTGTTGATGGAGACTTCTTCTCGGCGGCTTAACTTCAGACACTCGTCTTCCATCTTCCGGGACATGTTTTGATTGCTCTGAGGTTTCTGCCTGCATCTTGCCATTCCTGATTCCATATCTCGTACGTTCTTTTCCTTATCACTGAAAATCAAGCTCTGTACGGGATCAACACAAATTCAGATGGTCTCAGTGCTGCTGCCCTTGCAGCTTGGTCTGCGCGCTCATTTTCAGCAACCCTCACATGGGCTGGGATCCAGCTGATCGTGATGTTTTCCCATCCGCTGTGATTTGATGCATATCAAGCATTATTTTCTTTAAAAGTTCATCATTGTTTTCTGTGTAGTAGTCTATTGCTTGTATGGAACTCATGGAGTCACTGCATATTACAAAGTCACGGGATTGTGTTTCTTTTTTTATGTTTAACGCAAGTTTGATTGCGTGTAGCTCCGCTGTCGAAATACTTGCCACAACTGGTAAAGATATCGACTTGATGACGTTTCCCATAAGGGCCGCTGCTCCAACTCCTGATAGAGACTTGGAACCGTCTGTGTAAATGATCTTGCAGTTTTGATATTTGCTGATGTTGTCCTGATGCATGTATCTCATTACAGATGGCATCATTCCCATCTTCTTACAATTGACCACATGCTGCTCTATCTTAGGTTTCCGTAGCATCCATGAAAACGATGTCGGTGTGAAAAATGGTTGCACTGGTTGTGTCGGAATGTTGTACTCGATGATGGTCTGGCGCAGTCTTTGAATGATTGGTTCCGAGATGCATTTGCGGCTGGTAAAAAATAATTCCGTCTGAGTTATTGACGCAGTTGTAAGCTGGGTTTAGAAAGTGGCATTTAAGTTTGAAGTAATATCAAAGCAGCAGGTCTTTCCTTCTCAGTTCCAATCTCGGCTCATTGCAGATGACGTGCAAGTTTGTTATCGGTGTGGTTTTGAACGCCCCCGAGCTTATACGCATTGCCTCATCGGCAACATCTAGCTCCTGCAACGCAGTTGCAATCGCAGAGCCATAAACTATACAGCCGTCGTCGATCTTGGAGCGGATGAGCGATCTACGTAGTCGCATTAGAATTTCCTGATCTGCGCCCCATGTATAGGATGATACGAATTTCATTAGGTTCAGATCTTTGCTGCATTTGGCCTTTACTTTGTGAATATGGGTGATCCAGTTGAGCTTCTGGTCCCAATGGAGTCCAAGAAATTTAGAGCATTCGACTATTGGAATGTTTTGGTCGGACAATTTTAGCATTGGAATCAACATGGGCTCATTCCTCTTGTAGAACTGCATTGCTGTGGTCTTCGTTGATGAGAATTTGAATCCGTTGTATTTGGCCCAATTAGTGATTCTATCTATTGCTGATTGCAGAATTTGTTGGACTTTCGTGCTGTCATGATCCGCTTACGCAATGAGGAGATCATCCACGAACGAAGAGCAGAAAATTTCTTCTGAGACCTCCTCAGCTAATGAGTTTGTTTTGACAGCGAATAGGGCTACACTTAATGTGCTGCCTTGCGGAGTTCCTGTAGTGAGCTCGTTAGGGGAAGACGTCTCACCTTCAACTCTCACCCGAAATGTTCGGTTCTTCAGAAACTCCCCAACGAAACCGGCAGCCGCAAGATCTCTCATGATACCATAGCGCCATGTCGTATCGTACGCTTTTTCCAAGTCGAAGAATACGGCCATAACAGTTTTACCGCTGGCCAGCGAGTTCCTCACATACGTATCGAATCTCACGAGATGGTCTACAGTTGCGCGATGTTTTCGGAAACCACACTGGATATTGGTTAGCACTTTGTTGTTTTCTTGATATTCCAGTAATCTTCTATTTATCATTTTTTCATAAGTTTTACATAAACAACTGGTTAATGAAATGGGTCTGTAATTGTCAGGGTTACTGTGGTCCTTGCCAGGTTTTGGAATAGGGATTACTATTGCTTCTCTCCAGAGTTGATAGACGTATTCTTTAACCCACAGCAGGTTGTAAACCTTCAGTAAGTAGTGTTGCGCATTGTCCGGCATGTTTTTGATCATGAGGTTACTGATGTTATTTGGTCCGGGCGTCGTAACTCTATTGCTCCTGATGGCCGATGTTAACTCCTGCATGGTGAAGAGCTTGTTGTAAGGTTCACTGTTGTTGCTGCTGAGGTCAATCGGAATTTGTTCAGTCTGTTGATTATATTGTTTGAATTCGTCAGAGTATTTGACGTTACTGGATACAATTTTGAAAGTTTCCGCTAATTTTTTAGCAATTTCATTCACACTAGAGAATTGGGCGTTTCCTTCGTTAAGCATTCTTATTTGCTTCTTTGCTCTGCCACGGATTCTGTTGACTTTGTCCCAAATGTAGCTGCTCGGTGTATTGGTATTGAGGGTCGAGACATATTCTCTCCAGCTGTTCTGTTTAGCCTCCCTGAAGGTCTTCGCTGCCACCGCTCTTGCTCTCTTTCACCTCACCTTGTCCTGTATCGCTCCAGTTCGCTTGTACAGCCTATAGCACTTCTCTCTTTCTCGACAAGCTGCCTTACAGTCAGCTGTCCACTACGGTTTGGCGTAGAATCGTCGTCTCTTGTACTTCGGAACCCATCTTTCAGCAGCATGATAGAACTTCGCATATAATTCTGCAATCGCTGTTTCAGGGTCTTCCGGTACGTCACGCTCATGCACATCACTCCAAATTTCATCCTGCTTGTACTGCTTCCAGTTGCCCTTCTTAAAATTCCAACCCTCGGTCTCATCACGTCCGTCTGCCTGCAGCACTAACAGAGTCACCGTTATAGGAAAGTGATCGCTGCTCAGAACAGAGGGCAATACAGCAAATTTCACATCTGGCGTAACGTCAGGTGAAGTCAAAGTGAGGTCTATAGCTGTTCCTGATATATGCGTTGCGGAGTTATCATTAATTACATTGAAATAGTGTGAAGGAATCTTTTGCAGCAATCGTCCTCGTTGATCTATTGTATTATTGCCCCAATCAGTGTGACGATGAGAATTAAAATCACCCATTATGACAACCGGTGTTAGGCTCAGCTCAAAGCTGCGGCAGAGGAAGTACGCCTCGAATCCACCATTCTTCAAAGTCGATAAAATAAAACCTGCATCTCCTGCCTCCACAGAAATTCGCTGTTGGAGCAGTGCTAAAAGGAACTACGCCTCATACTCAAACATCGAACAACTCGGTTAAGATGGATTGCGTACAAAAAGCGCAACAATATGCAGAAGCTCTGGGAATAACCCCGGAACAGCCGGAATACCGAGAGATTTTCCTCGGGCGATTGTAAAGGCTGAAGCAATAAAGCAATAAAAATAAAAACGAACCAGAGGACCCGACTCCTTGAAGCAGAAGGAAAATAAAGAAGGACATTGAATCCCGAAAACCAAGTAAAAACAAAAATGAACCTCGACTTCCTGAAGCAAAATCAAAGTAAAAAGGAACCTCGACTTCCTGAAGCAAAATCAAAATAAAAAGTAAAAGGAACTATTACCAACGAACGGAAAATTACTGCCGAACGGGAAGCCAGTACCGACGAACGGGAAACTATTACCAACAAACGGATCACCGGCCTCTGCTCTATCTGAAACGGACCGATAAATTAAACCCTCGCTTGAAACGATGGGCCCTCTACCTGAGCCTGTTTCAATTCCAAGCCGAGCATATCGCGGGAACCGAGAATCATATCGCCGATTTCCTATCCCGTTCCGCAACCTTCCAAGGAAACGAATAAAACCGCAAGAAATCCGAGAATGTTCCCGAGATATTTCGAGATAAAGCTTGTAAATATGTTATCGTGTTTAGATAAGATGTTAAAAAAAGGCGCTAAACTAGGGCCTATATTCCTTTAGATTATATAATTAATTAGCACGTAACCCCTACCTGTCGAACGGTCTCGAAAACAATCGGAGACCTAACCGACCTTCGTTTCTTTAATTTAACGACCAAACTGGCTTGGGCTTGTTACGACTTAGCTGTACAAGTAAAGTCTTGTCATTATGGGCGTGTTAGGCCCGCGCCAGTATGGCCAGAAGGATATTATAGGATTACGCTCCTGGCTTTGCAGATAATGTTCGCCGGAATAAAATCCAAGTATCCTAGATACTCGCCAAACCCCCTTGAATCCGGCTGATCCGAAATTCGAGAGCGACGAAAAGAACTTCGGTCAGCTCCCTGGAAATTCCGGAACCGTCTTAACCAATATTGAATGACTGCGACTAACCTTGTTTACCGTACTAATAAAAATCGAAACTGAAAAACGAATCTTCTCTTCCTTGAAGAAAGCAAAGCAACCCTCAGAAAAATCCTAAGACAGGGACCTTAATAATACGTCATCCAAATGAGGCCTCGGCTATTGAAAACATCTAACAACCGGTCTTGGTAAAGTTTTCACCACAGTACATACTTCGTCAAAGTTTACATTTGATTTGGTAGCAGATATATAGTTGCAACAGTTATTACGTTGTATTGATTTCGACAAATTCTTGTAGCTGTTATTTGAGCCAGAGACTGGATGTGAATTTCTTGAGTGGGGATCGACGAGTGAACGTATAATGCTACTCCCCCATGGAATCTGTGGTTATAATGTCCTTGTTTGCAGAAACCGTTGTAGCCTGGTATAGGTGATACAAATTCATTGCCATAGAATGTCTCCTGCAAAGCTAGTACCGCAGGCTTAAAAATATCGACGAGGTTAACCACGTCTTCCTTCGACGTTGTCATTCCCTGTACATTCCACTGGATAAACACTATCTCCTCCTCCGCCATCACCTCCACTTGCTTTTACTGTTCACATGCGTCCGTCGCCCAAAC
Organism: Morinoia aosen; assembly: GCA_030386875.1. Taxonomy (NCBI): domain Eukaryota; kingdom Metazoa; phylum Arthropoda; class Malacostraca; order Amphipoda; family Talitridae; genus Morinoia; species Morinoia aosen. The sequence goes on from CM059560.1 coordinate 4,024,306, forward strand.
TTCTTCCCTTCCTCTCACCCTCTCGGGGATCTCCCCCTATAGTCCTCCCTCGAGTTTCCACGTGGCTGCCGCCCTGCTCTTCCTCTTGGTTTTGAACTATTCGCCTTTTTATGTTCCTCCTCATAATTAGCTAGATCCGCTTCTTCTGTTCTCTCTCTCGTCTCACGTGCATGTCCATCATCAAATTTTCTTGTCTCTCTCCGTCTAGCTCCCTTTCTTTTCCAGAAGTGCCTGAACTGCGGTCAAGGCTGATAGTTGTAGTGAAAAGCCTTCCAGTCTTGGGGCTCTCATCGAAGTCGTTGATGTAGATGAGGCCCGCTGAATGGTTGAAACGGTTGTACTCGGCTGTCTGGCACAGTGCACCCTCCACGCACGTTAGGTCGACGATCCTCTCCTCCTGCACTGCACTCCGCACCTCCACCATCACCAGCTCTCGGATCATAATGAAGATTCTCTTTGGTTTTGATCCAGTTACCTCTTCAATTTTTCCAAGTAGGTCAAAGGGATTCACCGTTCTCTTCTTCCCAGCGCCGAAGGTGACAGAGAAGTACCTAGGAAAGTACTTTTCCTCCGTCAGCACAAAAGGGACGTATTTTCTTTTCTCTGTGCTAGTAAATTTTTTGTTGCCTGGTCCCGGAACTATCGGGCCTGCTGGAGTGCTGGATTGCGCCAAAAACACCGCTTTTTCAATTTGCGCCAATTGTCTCTCAATTTTGGCCATCTCGCTGGTCTTCAGATCACCAGGTCTGCTTTTCTTCATTTCCACATTAATTTTATTGATCATCGAATCTATTGCTTCTTGAATTCTTCCTTTGGTACTCGCTATCTTGCTCATTTGTTCCTTCTTGCTGACAGAACCTCCCACGTCTCTCCCGACGCACAACCGATGCTGCGCGTCCTCCATTCCTCTCTCCCCAGGATCCGCCGAACACTCTTCAGTCATCTTTCCAAATTCTTGTTTGTGGGGTGGGTCCCCTTGATAAATCAAGGGGGCCTGTTTTAGTCTTACTTTTCAACACAGAGCAGTTCTCTAAGATAAACACACAAAACAAAAAATACAAAGACCCAGATGTAAGAGGGCGCTCCCCACGTTGGTGCTACCCACTGATAACAATTCAATAAATAACCTTATGAACACTATGTTCTCAAATTACATACACAATATGTAATGAGTTACAACTCCAAGTGGGTATACTAACAGTACCACCTCGGGAAGGTGGGGGTGAGCTGGAGTACTTGCTATGTGCAAGTAATCCATATCAAATCTTTGCCTGTAGACTGTTCCCCTCACGATAAAAAAAACGACGATGACACAATTCGGCACCAGTAAACGCGGTAACGGGAACACGTAAAATTTCCATATATCTTCTTGTACAAGCAAAATCTCGTTGCCTTATCCTTTATGACGCTTTACACATGAACTTAAGTTCTACCTATTCCTAGCTCGCCGAATGTGTTCTGCAAATGTAGATGTTCTTGGCATTCAAACTTTTTCGAGCTCACTATCATCGCTACGATTTACCTCAGCCGTAAGTCAGTGTTTAACTTCGCGTAGTTACTTTATTTATACATGAGCCGAAATCGATCCTTTCAACCGTTGAGAACATGAAGAGCTTTTTGTACAGTATTCTATCCAATATTCAGGAAATACTTCTTCAATAACCCAGTTTTGGCTAAAAATTAAGTGATATTAGAGAGTAGAAATTATTTAATTCAACTCTTATAATTGCAAACGGTCCCGAGTTGTAATAGTTGAAAGACGTTACCGATCATTTGATTTTAAATTCAGGATCTACATCGTTTCGGTGTACGACCGCCATTGTCCAACAGTTGCTCTGAAAGAGCAGCTGAAGCTTCAGCGTTGTTTCTTTCTCCACTGCTGCTGCTGCTGCCTAGTACCGACGCCTGGCCCGACTGCCGTGTGAGCTTCAAGCAGTTGGGTCGGGGTTGCCACTGAGGTTTTTCTCTTTCCCCCACATTTGCAGTAGAAATTCTCCCATATTTAACAAAAATTATACAAAATTAAGAAAGAGTGTATTATGGTAATTATGTATTAACTTGAAACAGACTTTAATAACTGTATATTAAATCTAAATGTAATTTCGTCCTTTTCATCGACAGCTTGTGAGCTATTTTGCTGTCAGGGTAAATTGTTTTACCAATCGATCAGAAATGATCAACACTTGAAGGATGGAAGGTCGTGTTGGGCAAAGCATGCTGCAAGAGTAAGTTCGCTTTTGACAATTTCACCAGATTCTTTGGACGGTTCTCTTATATACCATCAAGTTTACGATGTCAGTGACTAGGAACATTTATATTTCTCTTATCTTACACTGAACACAGATTTTTTATAATTTTTTAACGCAATATTGCAGTATTTACAATAACTACAGTTAGTATTATTATTCCATTTCAGCCAAGTTTTTAATTCGGGAACACTGAGCCAGTCATCACTAGATGACTACGTATAGAACTTTGATTTCTTAAAAGATAGTTTGGTCAGTCATTAGGGAAAAATAATCAGCACTCTGAAGAAAAAATCATAATTTTAAAATAATATAATCTTTATACAAATAACATTGACCAATAGTATCAACTTAGTTGTCATCCCTTAAAAAAATTGCTTGTTAAAAGCAAAGTAATTATTTAAATGAGAATAATGCTGATTGCTTCACAGCATGGGGCAGAACTAGCGTCTGTAACGCATTTAAATTGAGACAATGCAGATAAATAAATATATAAATGATAATAGTTTTTTGGAAAAAACAATCATGAGTGTTGGACGCACAAACGATAGTATATCAATCCAAGGCAGCAAAAAAATTTTAAATCTTAAGAATACCTCAACCAAGACTCTCCAAATTTGCATATGCGACACAGAAAAATAAAACTACTTTGATTTACAAGTCACCAAGGAATAAGAAAATATAGACCACTCCTGTCGCACATTTCTAACTTCTTTTAATTTTAAAGCACAGAAGAAATTTTTCTTCAAGATCTTCTGCGTTCCGCTTCCTTTGCTTAAGAAAATTCGTTACAAAATACCAGAATTTACAATTTAATATACCGGAATAATTACCACGTTGATTGAGAAGTATTCTCTCCGCGAAAGGAAGCCAGAAACAGTGACATGGTCACTGTCAGCCTTTTTATACTTTTTATCTCTCGAGCTTGAGCTGAGAGCATGAGGCATGGTCACTGTTCCGATGTGAATCTCTTCGCAAGTCCAACGAGTTTGATCCTCGTTCAAACTTCGTTAAATCGCTTCTCATTCGTCGTTAAGGAGGCATTTCATGTTCTGCATCATATCTTTCCCCAAATGAGCATTCGTCTGTGAGTAATTTAAAATACTCCATGTTAAACATTTTTGTTGCATGAAAAATGATTCCTGGTAGAATTTTCCCAGATTTATTCATTTTTACGAGAGTTTCCTCCATTCCATTACACTACAAGAGTTTCGGATGTACTCGGTTCATGGTGCAACATTTTTATGTTGTTCACCAGTAGCTTCCGAGTTATAATACTATCGTATTCTTCTTTTTCGTGATTTCCCTAAAGTCCTAGAACCAAACTTTAAAGTAATGGAGACAACTCTTTTAGTTTGGGATGAACAAATTCAAGACTAAAGAAATTAACCAATCGATTGACGCATTTGAAAATACAATCGAAAACAGTGACCTTCTGTAGTATCGCTATTTTCTGGCGATATTAGGTTCGTATAGCAGGAAGCTTTAACTTCAATTCGCCTAGCCGCATACCAGGCAGGAGCGATTGAAACTCACAGCAGGACTTCTAGTAATGTACTGACTCAAAAAGGAACACACATGCCTTAAGACTAGAGCGCCCCCGGAAGTTAAACAAAGCCCTTCCGATGAGTGCACCACACGGCGGCATCCATCGGCTGCGTTTATGACACTTCCGCCGGTGACCGCGATATCTCAAACCAAGCACGATAAAGACATCCTGTGAGTTTGCCATGCGAGGCCCACAACAATGATCTTCCGGGACTCGTAAACCTAGGCCTACGGAATTCTCACTTACAAACCAGTGTCATACTATAACGCTGCATATTTTAATATATAACAATTTCCCTCAATTTTAGATGAATATATGACACAAGGAAGGAAGAACTCAGCAACCTATTCGCATAACAGGTTTAGTTAATCTACCTGATCTACGAGGTTCATTTTGCACAGGTGAGCTGCTAACAGGCTGAAAAGCAGGAGTCTCTGCTGCCCCACTCATGGTAGATTCCAAACTACTGTACAACAGCTGATTTGAATGGCTCTTCCAGATTACATTTAATGCTAGTATTTGAACATGAAAGATATTAACAGCAATTTTACTAACAATTATTCCCTTCAACCACTTGGGACCATTTCTTAAATTCAGAGCAAGAACATGATCACCGACATCAAATTGAGTTACATACATAGGCTTAGACCTGGACACAGAAAATTTAGGATGAACTCTATCTTTGGAAGTAACAAATTTACGATTGTTCAGCGCAACAGAGGGAGCGATTTTTGTAACACTATGCGGAGTATACAATGCGATTGAAATAATGCTTTTGCTAGACGGGATTTGAACGATTCGGAAGAAGAGAGTTTTTTTCAACAAGTCTTTAATGACTCTTACCCCCTTCTCATCTTGACCATTGCTTGCTGGAGAGTAGGGCGGAGGTGTGAGGTGCTCTTTGCCGTTGGAAATAAGAAAATCTTTAAAGTCATGAGATGAAAAGTTAGAGGCATTGTCACTTACGAGCACATCACACAACCCGTTTCTGCTGAAAATCATTCTCAACGCATCGACAGTATCTGACACACTCGTGGATGGTACCACTTCGCATTCAATATATTTAGATAATGCATCTTCAGCAATGAAAACAATTTTATTCTGATAGAAAAGTGATCGACATGAATGCGTTCAAAAGGACGAGAAGGAGTGGGCCATTCCACATATCTAGACTTAGGTTTTGCTCGATTTAATTGACATTGGGGACAATATTTTACGATGTCTTCAATAGTTTTGTCCATTCCGGGAAACCAAATAACAGATCTGACCAACGATTTCATGCCACAAATGCCAGGATGTCCATCATGAAATGCTTCAAGGACTAAACTACGCAATGACTTGGGAATAAAAACCCGTTCTTTGTAAAGTATACAACCTTTCATGATGGTCATCGGAGGTAGCAGGTTCTTAAATTTAGACAAATTAGGATTAGGTTTAGGAGGCATGCCAAACTTTATGTATTGTTTAAGTTGGCATAGTTCGCTATCCATATCAGTATGAGTTTTTATATTTTCACACGTGAAAGGAGTTTTATCAAGAGAGTTCACAGCAAAAATCATTTCGTACGGTTCTAGCTCTTTTACAGTCGTGGGTAGTGGTAGCCTACTGAGACAATCGCTATTTACGTTACATTTACCTTTCGAATAGTTGAAAACATAGTCAAACTGGGAAAGTCTGAGAGCCCATCTTTGAATTCGAGCGGAACAGTTGAGAGGTATACCCTTGTTATGAGCAAAAAGTTTACAAAGAGGTTTTTGATCATTATATGGATAATGAACTTAGCACCAAGTAGAAATTTTTGAATTTCTCCACGCTAAAAACAACACTAAGGCTCTCTCTTTCAATGTTAGAGTAGTTTTGTTCTGCATTATTTAGAGATCTCGACGCAAATTGAACCGGACACCAATCATGAAAAGGACTAATGCGTTGCATGAGTATGGCAGCAACTCCAGAACCCGAACTATTCAAGAAGTTTCAAGAAGAGTTTCAAGGTTGGGATCAAACAACTTGAGAGGTTTATGCGAACGAAAGTTGTCTTTGATTTCCTGGACACTTTTATCCTGTTCTCTAGTCCACCGGAACTGTACATTTTTCTTAAGCAGCGAATACAGAGGATGCATGACATTAGAAAAGTTGGGTACAAAACGACTATAGAAATTACACAATCCGATGAAAGCTTGCAACTGTTTGAGGTTTTTAGGAACAGGAGCATTGAGAATAGCTTCTACTTTCTCAGAGTTAGGGTGAACACCCTTGTTATCGAAAACGTACCCTAGATAAGACACACGATCAGTTAGAAAGGCACATTTAGACAGATTTAAGCGAATTCCAGCGTTTTTGAGGACAGACAGGACCTTGTTAAGAACTTCCAAATGAGCATCATATGAAGAGGTCAAAATGAGGAGGTCATCCTGGTACACAATGAAGTTATCGATGCCAGAAAGAGTCCTATTCATGAATGCTTGAAAAATGCCGGGGCTTGCACGTAAACCATCGGGTAAGTAATTGTACATAAATAGACCTTCAGAGGTGTTAATGGTCGTAACTTTCTTTGATTCTTCGTCCAACGGAATTTGCAAAAACGCGTTAGACAAATCAATTTTTGAAAAAAACTTAGCGTCTCCGACTTGAGAAATGACATCATCAATAACAGGGAGTACAGATTGAACTGGATTCAGAAAATTATTAATGGAGGCTGAAAAATCTCCACAGATTCTCACACCGCCGTCAGACTTTAGAACATTAACGGTAGGAGATGCCCATTGGCTATCATACACTTAGGAAATTTTGCCCATACTCTGCAAGCGCTCCAGTTCGGTTTTGACAGAGTCTCTTAGTCTTACAGGAACTGGGCGTGCTTTACAGAATACAGGAACTGCATTAGGCAACATATCAAGATGAACTGTTTCTCTAACGTTAGACTGTGAATCAGATGATAAATATGAATCGTGTTTAAGCAAAAGACTTCTCGGCAAATTAAGACAATCCGTTTTATTTATGGAGTCGTATTCATCAGGAATGACAACGTTTACGTTGAGTTTAAAACAAATATCTCGGCCAAGTAAATTGAATCTATCATCTTCCACAATGAGAAACTTATGATCAAAACTGACATCTTTATAAGCGACAGTTACTGCAGATTGACCAAGCAGGTTTACCGAGACACCACTGTACCCGAGAATTTTGCTGCCTGTAGGATTTATAACAGCACCAAGTTTGAGTGCATCTCTTTTACGTATAGTTGACACGGCACTGCCGTTATCCAACAGGAATTCAACAGGTTTACCATTTAAGTTGCATGTAATCATAGTAGGCTCTTTAGTAACGGGAATTACAGTGGTGTTTACTCTAAAAAATTAGACTCATTTAAGGAATAATCAGAATATTCATGTACATGATTACCGTCACCACTTTCGTTCCTAGGTTTTTGTAGAACAGCTTCGTTCTTCTTCTGTAGAGGCATCCGTGAGCTCTTCATTAACACGTCTTCTCTTCAGACGTTGCCACGGCAACCGCTTCTTTCCGGCTGCACTGTGTAAGTGCGAGCTGCGTCAAATTCTCGTGTAGGTCCCCTTCGTGTAGGCTTAGCGGGAAGAGGCCGTGCAGCAGTCGTAGATTTGCAAGCTTTAGAAATGTGGCCTATTTTTCTACACTTTTGGCATTTCAATTTCAAAGCATAACAATTCCCTGCAAGGTGCTTCCGCCTGGTTCCGCAGCGAATGCATATGTAGTTCGGCGGAAGTTTTTCTGTAGTGAAAAACGATGAAGATGAATCCTCACGAACAATATCTTGAGCGTCGGAGCTTAATTGTTTCATGAGTTTTGCGTGTTCAACGCATTCGTTGAAGGACTTGCTATCGCACTTCTGTAGAACCGCGCTGAGAATTTGCGCTGAATGTAGCCCAGCCACGAAGGCATCTCTCAAAAAACGATCACGACAGCAATTACCATAATTGCATGCAGATGCTAAGTCATTTAACGTTTTAGCATAACTTTCTATGGATTCATTAGCACCTTGTTTTCTATTTAGAAATGTAACCGATGCACCGACGATGGATTTTTTATTTCAAATTGCTGTGTTGATTTTTCTTCAAGTTCCTCATATGTAGCCTCAGTGAGTAACGTAGGTTTAATTCTTCGTTGTAGATCACTAATTATGTTTACAGGCAATGCTTTAATTAAAATACCAGCTTTTTACCGCCATTATTTCCCGCTTTCTGAAGAGCGTCTGCACACTGCATTTGAAACCTTTGCAGGAATTCACTCACTGTTTCCACTTTAACATCGAATGGAGGACAGCTAACTGTAGAACACGCCATCCTAATTTTAGAGCACTTGCAAAGTTCAAATTCACTTAGGAGGTTCGAAGTCTCGTCGCCTATTGTAGTATCGCTATTTTCTGGCGATATTATGTTCGTATAGCAGGAAGCTTTAACTTCAATTCGCCTAGCCGCATACCAGGCAGGAGCGAATGAAACTCACAGCAGGACTTCTAGTAATGTACTGACTCAAAAAGGTACACACATGCTTTAAGACTAGAGCGCCCCTGGAAGTTAAACAAAGCCCTTCCGGTAAGTGCACCACACGGCGGCATCCATCGGCTGCGTTTATGACACTTCCGCCGGTGACCGCGATATCCCAAACCAAGCACGATAAGGACATCCTGTGAGTTTGCCATGCGAGGTCCACAACAATGATCTTCCGGGACTCGTAAACCTAGGCTTCCGGAACTCTCACTTACAAACCAGTGTCATATTATAACGATGCATATTTTAATATATAACACCTTCAAGCCCCTATCATCGAAAATATAAACTATCTTCGCTAGTAGTTTGCCACATTTACTGAACGTCAGCACGGATCGCCACTAAGCCCAAAATCAAGTTGCTCGCCCGCAAGAAATCCATTCGCACGTTAATCTCTCTGATTTTCCCTCTAACAAATGAAAATATTATCCTTGTTAGTAAATTAGTATCAAACCAAAGTTTGACTCGTTGAAAAAGCAAACTGAACTGAAAATCCGGTGCGAATCTCTTTTCAAGCTCAAAAACATTAGTCATCACAGGAAATGAAACAGCCTCTCTGTCGCAAATCTACAAAGAAGGGAGATTACAAACGCAGTTACATATTTACCAAGTAACTATGAACGGCATGCGAGCAGCTCAATTAAGGAGCACCCAGATATCTTGTCAAACAAGCTAAATCGAATCGAGATAAATCGAATACCTTTGTTGTTAGGAACATTGCTGATTATAAAAAAATGCTTGATAAAATTGTAAGCAATCGGCAAAAAATTACTCGTATCACGCGTAACCCAACATCCACACTGAAGACCAAATCAATGAATGAATTGGCACCATTAACAAAAACAAATCTTGAAAAATAATTTAACCTATAATTGACAGATATAGCCCGGGACTGCCAAGTTACACAAAACTGGCTACTCGTGACACACAATCAAATCGCAGGTTCTAACTCCAGCATATGAGGTATCAAAACAACTCAATAAAATTTTAACCCCTCACTTACATGCAAAACAAATCAGATCCACCGACGACGAATTTCTACAAATCAGCAAAGCCATGAATCCGCAGGGAATTATTGCATCGCTTGATGCAGAGTTCCTTTTCACAACTATCCCCGTTCTTTCCACAAGTGACCGTTTAAAAATGCTATGCAAAGACCCTCAGACTGCTCCACCAATTGAGCCCAACTTCCTCAAAGAACTTTTAATTGCATGTACGTCTGAATGCCCGTTTCTACACGTAGACGGTTCCATGTAGGTACCCATAATAGGATGGAATAGCACGGGAAATTCATTGAGAGTAACAATAGCAAATTTTTATGACAACCCTCGAAAATAAAATCCTCTGAAATTCCACAACTATGAAACCTTTACTGCCGTTATGTTGACTAATGCTTTGTGGTCACAGACGACCTTGAATCCCTTACAAAACTTGAAGACCGGTTTGAGACAAATTTTGTACTAAAATTTACATCTGAGCTCAGCCTACAGAATGAAATCAACTTTCTAGACGTCTACACAGAGACCAATGGCAACAAATATGGAACGCCTGTTTACCAAAAACCCACAAACGCTGGCATATACTTTAGTGCAGAAAGTGAAACATCGCAACGGTATAAGGATGCCACAATTACAACAATCATCCACCGAACCTACAAGTTATCTTCGTCTTGGCAACTCTTTTATGAAAGCATTATGAAACTGAAGCAAGCATTCATCAATAATGGCCACTCCAACACCTTGTAGACAATATCCTTTGTAACTATCTTAAAAAGATTAACAGAACCTCGTAGAAAGAACGAACTAAAACTACTCACACAGTATACTATCTGAATCAAAATTCACCAGCATTCAAAACCAACGAACGTATATTGCAACAAATCATAAAAACATCAAGTGTAACTCCAATGACAAATGCAGGTCCACAATCTACCACAAGAGCCATACCATCGCCAGTCTGATTTCCAAGAACAACCGGAGTACTAAATTCTCACCTTTGCAGTAAACAAATGTGGTGTACGAGTACAAGAGTAATCATGAGGACTTTGAGCCTTTCAACCGCTCGAACATTGGTATGAAAACTACCACTATCTCCAGCACTATATGTTATGGGTGGCCAGAAACTAAAAAAAAATAACACCATAATATTATAACTCGAGAACAGCTGGTGAACAACACAAAAATACTGCACCATGAACCACATGTAGTACATCTAATTGCAAATCATTGACTCAATTTTATCCAGCAGAACAAACCGCCCATCAACCAGAGCACCTGATTTCCCCGCACCCTCATCCTTTTTTCGACAGGCAGCACTTCTGAAGACACCAGTTTTTCGAAGTCTTCCTGCTCAGTCGGCCCATTTACAATTAAGCTCAGCTGCTCACTTGGCAGCTAGTAATGGAGCAAAACAATAAAAACCCACAGCTGTATTTGTATAATAAGTATAACAATGAATGTACCACAGCTGTATGTATAATTGTTTAATAATGGCTGACGTACGTCAGAACGAGTTACAACTGTTAGTTTTAAATCAGACTATTTTTAACCTTTTTGGAACTTCTAGAGCCCGATATTATTTGTATTTTTAGAGCGATCGAAAAATGGAATAAAAACTCGTATGTTCACGATAGAATGGTATTGTATCTTAGGTACTGTATCTTGGGGACCGTTTCACTATCGGACGAACTTTTTGGACAGATGAATTGGACAGATGAATCTGAAAATCACACCATTTGTGTAAATAAGGATTTTAAAACGTTTTGCTCGTTCATTTTTTTTTTAATTTTTGTCTTAGAAAACCATTTATTCAGAAAATAAAGATTTACGGGGGTATTTTTTCGGTAAAATTAAGGAGCAATTGATTTTCAATTTTTTTAGTGTCATTGTTCTCAGAAAAAAATATTTTACGTTCTATTGAGTCCAAATTTGAATTTGTTGCTAGTGACTTTTTATGAATATTCAAAGAAAAAAAGAAAAAAAACCGTTCTTAAGATATAAAAGATTGTTAAAAAAAATAAAAGTCTAAATTGAAAATGTTATCAGTAGAGGTTATAGCACATCTAATTAAAAAGACAATGAGTCCTAAACCATGTCGCTACGCTTATAAACATGACTGATATAATTTCTAGAACTATCATTGCTACGATTATTAATAAAAGATAAAAGATAATTGTATTTGACCAGGGAGCCAATTGCATGACGATATCGACCTTTAACATTTACTAAAAAAAAAATACTCGTGAAAATAAGTTATAGCATTAAGTATTGACTGGAATATGATATTGAAATGTCGAAAGAAATTACAAAAAAAAAACATTTTAAGTAACCATGTGATTGCATAATGAAAATTAAAAGATATAATTTGCTATAACTACTGCAGTTCGCTGCATTGAATTCTCACCCACGATTTCTGGAATTATCCACACGCCCCTCTCTCCCCACTGTATTCTACCCAGCTCTTTTCCGTACATTTTGAGTCTTGTATAATGAACAGAGTACAAATGTCCTGTGTAAGTTTGACCCGCACGTTAAGTACTGCTGTCTCTAGCTGCACCTGTACTTTTAGCCGTTGACAGCATAATTGTGGCCTTTCCGTTTTACTGCTGATATGTCCGGACAGGGCTGTAAGATTTACGCCACATATGATTAGTCTTTCCGCATGTTGGGCCTCTGCTTCTGCATTAAACTCGCATTTCGAAGTAGCTTCTGCTCACAATGCTGTACTTCAACTACTAATAAATTTATTAAATTTCCCTTATTGCAAATATAAAATCAGTATCGAGCAATGCATCCGTGATATTAGAAATTTTGAGCAAAAATGGATTCGTAGCAAAATTTGAAAAGCCGTCTCAAGGAGCGATTTTTGATGAACATCCATAAGCATTAAGCAAGTTTAGGCATGATATTCTTGCGTTCACGTTTGACCTTCGAGGCCTGCCCAGTCCAGTCGAATCTTGCCGCGTTTCGAGTCGCGAGGTTCTTCAGTTGAATATTTTCACTGATATTGCATTTTTTCAGTTTATTACGAGTATTTAATGGAATTGCGACAGCAGTTACGGGCATTTGTAATGGGTAGCATCCTAGGAATGGCCTTCTCAGATTGTTTCAATTTTCATGCTTTATTCTTTCAGTTTCACAATACTCATAACTTGTTGTAGTCTTCCGGAAAATTTTTATGTGTGGATTCTGTTTGGAATGATTGATTATATTGGGACAATAAAGTTTAACACATTTCATCAAAGAAATTAGCTATGCATCATGTTCTGGCTGTTTAATTGAATAGGAAGGAGACACGCTTGGAGAAGTAGCTGCTGCTGTGCGCTTTATATGCAATAAGAAATATATTGTTGTTTCATGCAAACACATTACAAGTTTCTATCTACCTACGAAAGCCTTCATTGTAATTTTCACAGGATTTTCGAACATTGATGGGCACGATATATATTTTGTGTTGATTAAGGTGAAAATAAATATGCATATTTTACCAATTTTTCTCCTGTTAGCTCAAAAACTACAAAAATCCGTATAACAAATTTAACCAACGCACAACTCAGCTCATTAATCCTGTTTTTCATCAATTTTCATTTTAATGCATTAATTGTGACTGACGGCCCTCAAGTACGCAGAACTCGGGGTTCTGAATGAGGAAAAGTGAGCGAAATATTTGAGCGACTCTTCTCGAAATAACTTTCTTTCGTACGTTGAGCAATGAAATAAGTTTGCATTTTTAGTACCGTTCATGACTAGGCAGCTGAATGTTATCGTTTTGGGTTTGTGTACAGCGTGTGACCGACCGAACTTGGGGCGAAAGTAAAAGCGATTCCTTTCCTTACTTGGCTTAGGTTCAATTTTATGTTTAACGTAAAGCTCGTCAACGAACTTTGTCGAGGCATTCTTACTAATGCTAGTTACGGCCTTCATCTGAACAATTCGCTCTAGGTTTTCTAGGAGTTCTTTGGCCACCTGGCTGTCGTGTGCAACACGTTTCTGAACTCTAGCCAGCTGGTCGTCTTACTGCACAGAAGTCGCTACAGCGCATGCATGACCTTATTTAAGGTAGAGCATTAAGACCGAAAAGCAACAGGAATTGTGTTTAGAAATTATCTAAAGATTAAGAAATTAGGCTAAAAAGAGAAATAGTTATCAAATTAAGATGAATACGATGCTAATTACAAATTACTCATTTACTGAAAACGGTTTACCCATAGTAATGAAAAGGATGAAACGTGTTTTTTTTTGGGTGGAACGCAATATTTGAAAAAGAATACTGTACAACAATATAAGCATTACTGAAAATATTTTTCCCATCTTTAAAAACAGTCATTATCTTTTCATATTTTTTTTCTTTTGCCCTTAAATTTCCTGCCTGTGTGCTGCAAGTTATGATGTACAGTAGACCATGAACGCTGAGAGAGTCGACATTTCACTTACCTTTTGAAAACTTCTACGATAATTCTAGACATTGATGTCGACATCTTACACCAGCGGTATTGAGCGACGGTGAACTTGCTACAGCTCCTCCCGCGAGAGGGTTGAGTTGTTATTGCACACCGACTTGCTTTTACATTGCAAGTCGCTCTATACAACTCTCCTTTCCCAGAGACAGCAATCGTCAGTATTGCTCTTGCAATACTGATAGAATAATTTGCAGAATAATTTATAGAATAATTGGAGTATTATTTGCAGAAGAAAAATACTATTATTCTAATGAACTTTAATAACACCCAAATATCTCAAAAATACTGAGAATGGAATGAATAATTACCAATTACCAATTTTAGGTGGCCTCTTTTACATTTTTTCTTTATTTCGAGTCATCTTCAAATGAAACCTGCCGAATGTTTTCCGTCTATTTGAAGTACTTTCCCTTAGGGCAATGCTCATCGTACATATTTAATTATACTGTAATTAATTTTACGTTTATATGCGCAGTGAATATTTCTTCGATTTTTCTAATAGTTTCAGTTGTTTCTTTTATTAGTCTCTCAGTGTATGAATTTTCGTTTCAACCATTTCAATATCATAATTTGGAAAGTGAGATGCCATACTTTAATAAGCATCTTCTTTGGACACTCTTTTATACTCTGCAAGCTTAAACTTTCCATAAACGTGGAAATTCTTTATATTTTCCGATACGAGTTAAACTTTTTTCCCTGCTCCAAAATGTGTAAGCCATGACTACATGTGCTCTCTCTAGTCTCAAATGCAATTGATCGCTGTTGACTGGCAGTGCACACCGCCAATATTTAGCATGGTGAATGCTGCCGCTCCTTACCGTGAGCGTGTCAATAAGGGCCATTTTGCATTGCTATGGGCGGAGCTTAAGCTCATTTTACACCAGCGGTATGGTGGGACCAAGGAGGTTTAAGAATGGAGACGGCATCAGCGCTCTAAAGTGAAGCCAATTTTCGGTAGCTGTAGGGTATACGGGCACACACACGGAGATGGGGCTCAGTGCGTGTCAGACACTCAGCGTGACAGGGCGCCGCTATCCACGCTGCGGTCAAGGACGAGTTTCCTCAATATGAGTTTCTTTATCATTCAGCGAGGACGCAATTGAAATAGATGCCTAAGAAAAAAACGTATAGCACAGAGTAGCGCAAGTCTGCCATTTAACAGCGCGGTCTTCAGTCGCTGATGATGGAGGTGGTGCTACCCCTCCACTGCAACACCACCTCCACACAGGGACCTAATGCCGGGTGGGCGGGGCTTGGGACGGCAGAAGTGGCTTCACTCGCTTGACTGGCAAAAGATAGCGATGCCGGTTCCATGTATCCAACTTCCTTGGGTGGGACGGTGAACTTTCTACAGCTCCTCCGACGAGAGGATTGAGCGTCAGTGCACACCGGCTTGCTTTTACATTGCCGCTCAATACGACGCTCTTTCCCCCGAGACAGTAATCGTCGGTATTGCTCTTCCAATACTGTCAGAATAATTTGCAGAACAATTCGCAGAATATTTACAGAATAATTTGCAGAATTTTAAGCTAATATTGTAATAACTTTAAAACTATCCAATTACCTTCAAAAAACACTAAATGTAAAGAAAAAATAAATACTAATTACTAACTTGTAGGTGTACTTTTTTTACTTCTTCCTTTAATTTGAATAATCTTCTAATGACACCTGCCGAATATTTTCCGTCTATTTGAAGTACTTTTCCTGAGAGCAATGTACATTGTGCAATTTTAATCACACTAATTAATTCTACGTCTACGTACGCAGTGTATATTTCTTCGATTTTTTGAAGAGTGAGAGCTGTTTCCTATCTTGGCCTCTCAGTGTTTGAATTTTCACTTTAACCATTGCAATATCATAATTTTGGAAGCAAGATGCTATACTTTTACAAGTATCTTCTCTGAACGCTCTGCTTTTATACTCTGCGAGCTTAATGTTCCCTAAATATGGAAATTCATCATATTTTTCGATAGGAGTTTTCATTTTTTCCTTGTTCCGTAATATGTAAGTCATGACTACACATTCTCTATGGTCTCAAGTGCAACTGAACGCTGATGACTGGCAGTGCACAACGCCAATATTTAGCATGCTGCCGCTCCTTACCGTGAGCGTGACAATAAGGGTCATTTTCATTGCTGTGGGCGGAGCTTATTTTGACTGGCGGGATGGAGCGACGGTGTGGAGCGCGAAGACACCGTCAATGTAAAAGGTCCTTTAGTTCACTATATCTTCTTCAAAGGCGATCGAGCTGGTAAAAATGCGATATCGACATTTTTTTTAAGACCACCGATTTGTAAAATATATTAGCAACTAAAAAAATTAAATATGTGATAAGTAATTTTACGGAAATGGAAGATGAATAGTGTTATTATAGCGGATCTGAGGGAGAAGAAATAATCCAAGTTTGATAGCAAAAAATAAAAAACTCAACCAGGTCTAAACTTCGATGTTGGCACTCCTGGCAGTCAGGTTTAGCAACACTTACTGTGTTAACGACTCGCGTTGACAGGTACATATTTACCTAAAGAGAATTACACCGATTTAATTCACCATTTCAGCTCTGACTGCTCCATTGACGCCTTTCTGAAAAAGAGCTAATGTCTTCGCCTCTAGATACTCGAGTCTTTTCAAGTCATCCCAATCGGATGATAAAAGGTCAACCCTATGCACGAATGTAAAAGAGATAATTAATTAGAAATTTACAAAGAATCCTACTCGTGTATAATACCTTTGACCATTGAAATGCAAATAAACTATCGTCTATTTTCATTGTTGGTACATGATTCCTTACATTTAAAACTGATGTAAAGCAAATATAGATTGTAAAATTGACATTTTTACAGATTTTAAATTGACATTTTCAATACATAAGTGCCAAAAGTTATTGTTACTACTTACTAGTGTACACGACCCGTCAAAAATGACGGGAACCGATATTTACATAAAAAAATATTTCCGGTATGGATTAAAAGCAAATATATCCAACCCAACAAAACTCGTGATTAAAATATTCCCAATCTCGCGCACTGGTGAAACTCCTATCAAAAATAGTCATTAATCATCCTTGACAAAGCGACAGACCAACTGAGCTTCAACATTGCTTTCCCATGACTTCCCAAGTGTTTCTATGGCTTCCTATACTTTCTAACTCTCCACTTCTGACATTGTATACAACCTAACATCACATGTGATATTCATTCTGACTCCGAATTTGCTGGATTAACACATTGAACGTGTTTATATACAGAAAATTGTGGAGTTGATGAAACTGGTATCACAGATACGCTCATCTTTCGACAGGTAGGTGGGACACACGGACTGACGGACGCGACTGTAATCATAGTAGTATAGAAGATAGATTCATCCTCCCCTAGAAGTCACTGAACTTATTCGGGCCCACAGGTAGCTATACTCAAATTTGACCATTGTACTAGACTTAAAGAAACATTCTATCTCTGTATCACCTGTGGTAAATAAATTGTTTAAGGGGGTCCTCCCGTCAAAATTGAATTTTGATCCGATTGGTCTGAAATTTGGACACTATATGTATTTTTGCAAGAAAAACATTTTATTCGAGAAGTTTTTTGATTTAGGCCTTGGTTTTTTTTTCTTATGAAAAAACTCGTTTTTTGGTTCATTTTTGTGGCGTTTTCAAAAGAATAGAAGTCAATGAATTTTTATGCTAGAACAAATACAAAGACAGTTTTGAAATCCTCGTAACATTGCAAACAAACTGATAGGTCTGAATTTTCTATTTGAAATTTTTTTATATATATGCGATATTTGATAAACACCTAAAATATAACTAATTTTTAGGTTTTGAACTAGCAGAAAAAAAAGACAACGTACAAATTGGAAAATCGAGAGCTATCAGTTTGTTAGAATTGTTCCAAGGATTCTAAAACTGTCTCTGTTTTCTTCCTAGCATAAAGACTCGATGACTTCTATTCTTTTTAATTTTGAAAATAAGTAACTTTACAGTATAGGCAAAAACCAAATTTTTTGTTGAAGTGTAATATAATGGAAAATTTATGTAATTGAATGCTGTTTTCATTTTTATTTCAATAATCTCCATGCATAACATCGTATTCACACTGTGAATTGTATTCTACAATTTAAAAAATAGTTAAAAAATTTTTTACTTCATAAAAATTATTAAATTTTTTGTTTTCCGTCTGATTCTTATGAAATTTGACTATTATATGTAACTTTTGAAAACAAACACAATTTCCTTCATGCATTTTTTTTGATTCAGGCCTTAGTTTTTGAATAAATTTGACATATTGGTTTTTAGTCCACTGGTATTGATATTTCAAAAGAATAGAACTCATTGAGTTTTTGTGCTAGATCAAAAACAAAGACAGTTTTAGAATCCTTGGAACATATCTAACAAAAGTACATTCGCAAATTTTCCATTTCTCCTTATGTGTTCTTTTTATATGGGGTCGAATTGCGCTCGAAAATTTAAGATTTTGGTCCCCTTATCCCCCCTGGAGGGGGGATCTATTGTCCGCAGCGCCATAAAATTTTAGCACCGAATAGTCCACCACCTAAGGGTTCTTTTCCAACAATAACATGAAAAATACCCATCGGAGAGAAAAGGGGCCTCGGAGGACCCCCTTAAATAAATAAATTGTTTAAATATCTCGTTAACCCAAGGCGCCCAGCGCTGCTACTATGCGCAGGGACCAGAATTCCCAGACAATATACTCGAGAAATTTGAAACTTCAGTTAGTTTTCGAGTCAGCAATTCGTGTTAACTTCTATCGAGAGAGGGAACTCCACCCTTAAAGTCTGTTGAATCAGGCACTGTTATCTCAACCTTTTTGTAGTTGGAGAGAATGACAAAGCACTTCGGTGTACAATACTTTGTTTACATTCTGTCCAAATAAGAAATGTAAATTTTATGATCTTTTAAAAAACCTCAACAATTGGGCGAGATCTCTTGAATTATTTATAAGGGTGAAAGTCAAACGCATATCGTTTTATAAATACTCGTCCACCCCCTTTATTTGAAATAAGAAAGAAGGCGAAGTGAAAGAAAACCCGTAAAAAATAAAAAAATTCAACCTCTCGAGTGTTGATGAGGAAGAGTACACACTGCCTCATATTTAAAAATACATTTATTTATATATTTGTTTGGTGTCCCCTATTTAAGATACATATATAGGATGTATATTTGTTTGGTATCCGAAACGCTTTCGCCTGAGTTTACGGTATCATGGATACCGTATTCCTCAGTGTAACCTAAAAGGTCGCCTCTACATGCATTGATACGTTTGACATTTTATCAGGACAGTGTCGGTTAGGATAGAAAAGGTCAGGCTATGTTAGGTTAGGACAGGAAAGGTTAGAATAGTTAAGGTAATGTTGACCGATTTTTTTCACAGGTCCACCTATCTTAACGATGGCATTGTCCGTGGAATTTTCATAGGTCCTGCTAGTATATATGAATTTATAAATAATTGTTTGTTGTATAAGAAAGTTTTAGCCTCCCTTTACCACGACAAAGATGTTCCAAGAGAGCAAGGATGAAGGCACCATTTACTATGGAGTGGAGGGAACGCGGAATCTATGCACTAAGTGAAAAGGAACGGTAAACTAAGAAAGAAGTTAATGAAACAAGAAAAAGTGGAAGAAACTAGTAAGTGCTGAAGAACAGGACAGCAGTGAACCGGGAGGATCTATTTATAGGTTTATCGGTATAGTAAAAAATTTACTAGGAGATGGTTATTGGTTAGGGGTGCAGTTGGAGTGAGAGGTATCGTTGAACAGCTTCAAGACTGAGAACCTGTTGCTTGAATATAGATGTATGGTTTCCTGTTTTGAATAAGCAATACTTCTGATATTTTTAATCCGTTACAATCTTGAGCTTTATATAGGATCTTCCTATTGCTGACTAATAAGTCTCTGGTGAGTGTTTGGTTATGACTATTATGCGTGTGGAGACGTGGACCTCCACCTGCAAGGTGCATGGTTAAACGGCGTGACGGCGTTGTTGTGGTTAACCCAATATACGAGCATTTATTGTTCAGCTCACACTCTCCGACGTTACAACGGTACTCATATATCAGGTTAGTTTGCTTGAGCGGCGGAATTGGGGGGCCTTGGCAATTTCTAGAGATTAAGCGTACGACGGTATTAGATTTGTAATAAACAACTACGAGGCGTGTCCGTAAAATAAGTTCCACGGGCTGCCGCTGGCGCTAGGATCGTTTCTATGCGCGGCCAGGCAACAGAGGCAGGTTGGTTGGTTCCACCACTCCAATCCCTTACCTAGCCATACACTTGACAAAGTTCTTCGGGAATTTCCTTCGCCGATTTCTTCTTAGCGGCCAGGAAACGAATAACAGACCACAACTCGCAGCTGGCGGGAGACGCAAGAGGAAGCTCCATCGCTGACGGCTGCTGAGCCAAGACTAAACGTCGCAGCGACTCTGGCTTGGTAAGGGAATGGGGAACCAAACAACCTGCCTCTGTTGCCTGGCCGCGCATAGAAACGATCCTAGCGCCAGCGGCAGCCCGTGGAACTTAATTTACGGACACGCCTCGTAGTTTCAAATTTTCGTTTGCTTTAGTACACTGCGTGTTATTTTTAATTAATGATCTAATGACTTTTTCATCTATTCGATAGTTGGAGGAAAATTGGTTTTTATGGTAAATGATGATTGGTTTGGTTTTAATCTGGCTACAGTTTTGTCGGGTGGCTAGGTATTGCTGTAAAATAGAGTCGAATAATCTATTAGGGTAGCCATTATTTACCAATGCCTTGTTTCAATTTCATAATGGAATCGTGGAACAATTCCCAATCGGAGGATATCTTATATGTACGGTGGATTAGTGCTTCAACAACGCCACGTTTAGAAAGGGTGTTTATTTTAGAGTGATGGAATTGTTAGGTAATAAAAAATACTGAAAATAAGATTTAATACTCATGTATTTGATACCATTACAAAGTTTACATTATGGCATTTAATATTTAAATATGATTTCCGGCATATGGCCTCCCCGGCTCGCGTGAATGCACCGCAATCTTGAAATCGAATTTTCACACACTCTCCTTAGGAAATCAGGCTGGATTTCTGCAATAACTCGTCGAATATTGTTCTCAAGCTATTGAATTGTCTCTGGTTTCTCAGCGTAAACCTTGGATTTAGCATATCCCTAAAGAAAATAATCTAAGGGAGTCAAATCGGCCAATTCATAGGTCCATTTATGGATAGGATTCTTTCACCAAATGTCTCCCGCAGTAATTTGATGGTTTGTCCTTCTGTGTAGCAAATGGCTCCGTTTTGCTGAACCCATTTATCTGCAATATCAATACCTTGCAGTTGAGGCACCAAAAAATTGTTTATCATTGAACGGTAGCACTTGTGCAGCTTTATTATTGGATAATAAAGCTGCATGACTTGTAGACGGTGTTCAGGCGTAATCTTGCCATGTTGACGTCTCAAGAGTAACTAACACAATGGCATAGCAGCCATAGCTGCATACTGAGCATGGTAGACGAAAGATACCTATAGTCTACCATGATACTGAGCGTGATGGAGTTGCCGGTTGCCAATTAGTCAATAACAGTTAAGCTCAGTACGCATGGTAAGTTCTATCACTCTAAAATAAACACCCATTTGCTATTGTAACTTAGGTATTCTCCCGAGAGAGTTGGTTTCTGATACACGAATATGTTGAAACTGTTTGTAGCGTTTATATGCACATCTAGAAACTTGATTTTGTTATCAATTCCAATTTCGTACGTAAATTTCAATACCGAGTTTTGCTCAAAAATGGTTTTTGGATCAGAAAGGGATTGCATGGTTTCTGTAACTATAAAGCAATCAATATAGCGACAGTAGGTAATTGGTTTGAGACTTGGGTTACTAATAAATATGCCATTTTCCAAATTTGTCATGTAAAAGCTAGCAAATGAAATACCCAACGGAGAAACCCATGCTTACCCCATCTTTCTGTAAATATAGTTTCCCGTCTACATGGGTGAACGGACATTTAGTTGTAGACGCCATAAGATTTACGCAAAAGGTTAGGTTCGACAGGTGGCGGTGGCATGGTGGGGTGCTTGTAAACATTATTACATATAATATCAATTGTCTGATGAACAGGGACATTCGTAAATAGGGACCCAATTCCGCCGTTCAAGCAAACTAACCTGATATATGAATACCGCTGTAACGTCGGAGAGTGTGAGCTGAACAATAAATGCTCGTATATTGGGTTAACCACAACAACGCTGTCATGCCGTTTAACCATGCACCTTGCAGGTGGAGATCCACGTCTCCACACGCATAATAGTCATAACCAAACACTCACCAGAGATTTGTTAGTCAGCAATACAAAAATCCTATATAAAGCTCAAGATTATAATAGGTTAAAAATATCAGAAGCATTGCTTATTCAACACAGGAAACCATACATCTATATTCAAGCACCAGGTTCTCACAGAGTCTTGAAGCTGTTCAACGATACCTCACACTCCAACTGTACCCCTAACCAATAGCCATCTCCTAGTAAATTTTTGACTGTACCGATAAGCCTATAAATAGATCCTCCATTAGCCATGAAGCCCATTCGAGATTTATCTGTTCGAACGAGACATCGTTCACTCTCCAAGATAGGTATGCTACTCTTCGTAAATCGAAAAAAGACCTTACCAGAAGTCCTGAAGATTCCTCTTGCATGGCGAAACAGGTGGACGAACTCTGTTAGTGTAGGTCATTTACTTAAGTCTTATAGATAAGGAAGGAAAATGCAGCTTCTAGGAATCTTGAAAAAGTAAATAAAACTTCCTTAACATAACTTATGGTCCAATTTTTAATAATGAATATATAAATAATCATAAAAACAGATGTTTAAATTAGCACACTACGGGTATTGTTAGGTTTGATGGATTTATTTGAATCAACGTGAATTAGTGTTTTACAATCAGAATCTTTAACAAACGAATAGAAGTTCCAATAATCATTTGGGGAACATTCCAACTTCAAATAAACCAATTCAGTTGACTGAAGAGTCAAAATCTGATGTTATAAATCTTGTACGTTTTACATTAATGTTGGGCAATAATTTGGGCACTGAAAATTGAAGACCCAATCCCACAATGACGTCAACAAGTGGACCCTTACACTTCTTCTACTTCCATTCTCTGATCACATTGAGGCGAAGACTTAAGAACTTGTCTACTGTCGATGTGTCGAATTCAACGGGAGGTCTGAGAAATTAGTTACTTTTTTTATGCAAATATAAATGTAAAAAGAAAATTCTTGATAATTTGGGAAATCAAAGAAAGGGAAATATATTTTCACTATCAGCAATTCATATCAGATGATTCATTCCTTGAATCTAAATCTTAGGATTTAAAATTGAGGAAAGTCGTTTTTGAATTGACAGCGACTCGACCTCGAGCTACATTCTAATCATGCATGGAGTCAATCGTCGCCTGGTGTAATTGAGCCTAAATTTACTCCATCTCGCTCCTGACAATAGGAATGCTCGTCATCTGGGCGATGCCGCAGCTGCCCACGTCGCTGTTCCTGGCCATCTTGAAGTAGCCGTGGTCGCCCCAGTCCGCACCCCAGGAGTTCTTCACAAGCCAGTAGTCGCCGAACTTGTCGTCCGTGCCGTACCCCACGAGCAGGACGGCGTGGTTCAGATCTTCTGTGGTCCTCTTGCAGCTGTACACGCCTGGCAAACGAGAACATGTCGCGATTTAGAAAAATACTGCTGGTACATAACAGAAGATGGCAAGCAAAGTGAGCTCTCGAAACTACGTCAGGGCAACAGAACCAACATCATTCTAAACTTCGAGCTTTTAGAATACTCGTGAAAAAACATTTTTTCCGAAGAGTGAACTGAAAATGTTTCAGAGCTTTGAATCCACCCGAGACTGTTTTAACTAAGAATTCACCAATCATTAGTTTAGGTAGCCCAAGTAACGCATTGGGTGTCGAGGGCTCATACTTGACTTAATAAAAGGTTATATGAAGGCGGTCAAGGGCGAAATCTATATGGATAACAACCGCTTGATGATTATATAAATATTTCAAGAAAAAAATTCGTATGTCTTCCGAGGAACAATCGTAACATTGTGTCTACCTATACTACGAACAAATTCTCACCTCCAGAATAAGCGTAAAAGTCGTAGAAGACCGAGAAGGCGACGGAGATGGGCCCTAGAGTAGCGACGGCCCTTTTCAGATCCTGCTCGTCGCCCTTCACGAAAGCCTCGTACCCATGAGCGGCGCCGCTCAGGTCGATGGTCTCGAACCTGCAGTCTCCTTTCTGTGACAACGATAGACGATGTGAATAGGTTTTGAGAGATGTTCACCGTTGGAATGTGAATCACGTACTTTTGACGAAGATTTTATATAATTATAAATGTCAACGTACAAGGCTTGATCAGATTCTAGCAATTTTGTATATACCTTCATGGGTATCAGTTAGTTCCTGGTTGGTTCCGTTGCCATGTGCAAATTTTTCACATTGATAAATTGAAATATTTACTCATTTAAATCGCATTTTATAACTGAAGCGAAAAGTCACATACTTTCTCCCCAACTTGGACCCGCGCCTAAATATTGAATGAAGAATCGTGTGCCACTGCCTCAATATTCTTATTCTTATATTGCTACATTAAAAATTTGCGAGCGAGTCTTTCTCTACTATGATGAAAACATCTTCCATCAGGTGATGACGTTAAAATCTTCAACGTCGTCACCGTTGAACTTATTATCTTTCAAAAACGATGAACGCACTCGTGTTTCACCTCGTTAGCTGATGTAAGACGGCAATAACTGTAGACCCGCAGTTTACTACAGTCACCAGGTTGAACAATCGTGCAATAAAAAATATATATATATCCGATTAGGTCAGCTAATGTAATTCGTTTCTTATGATTTTGTGTAAAGTGAATAAAAGAAGATATTAACATTGAGTATTGACTAAAATTAGAACAACCACTAGTGTAGATCGACTGTCAAAATTTATCCTTTATAAACTCGGCAGTTTAATTAAATTACTTGGGAAACTAACTGATAGCGTCAGTACATTTGTAAGCTGACAAAGATAATCTGAAAAGCAAATAGCATAACTGTATTTCACCAAGTTTCTCAATAGTGAAAATTCTTTTGACGTTGCGATGTTCATTTGTAGAGCATTCCTACGGCAAAACCGAATAATAAAGTTACCGTGGCATTATATTTGTAGTCGGCCTCGGTAGCGATGCCCCCGACCCTTTCGATGTGCTCGAAGGCCAAAGAAGGAAAGCCGCCGTCGCAACCTTCGTTGAAGTACGAGCAGTCCACCAGTTGCTGGGGAGACAACACCTCCAGCCGCCCTGTCTTCAGGAACCGCTGACTCTCCAGAGCTCCAACCTGTCGTTTGCTCAAGCTAATCAACTTTCTGAACTCGGGCTTTCAAAATTAAAGACGATTCAGCCACAAAAATTGGCAATCAGCTGCAAGACTTCGAATGAAGTCCTAACCCTACCCAAAGCGGAGGTTGTAACAATTTTAAGACTGTTACTCGAAAAAATGGTCAAATTAAAATTTTCTACCGACATGACTGAGTACACCTTTCTGACGAGCACGTTGAACCTTACTTGTCCCGAATGTTCGAACAGCGACACTTTTTTGATACGTTTTTGCGAATTCAAAAATCTGATAAGGAATACTTCATTGTCAACTGTGTTTTTGGCAGATACGTGCGAGTAACAACAATTTACTACTTTATCAAACGAGTAATTGGTCAGCGCTATTCAATCGATTGGTATGGAGTACTTCGTTTAGTCAGAGCAGTGCTTCGTTGTCATTCAGTGCTGTGAAAATCTAAAACTAAGCCAGTTGGAGAAAAAATACAATAGTTACGTGAGTTCTGGCAGTTAACCGACAATTTATTTCATTTTGTGTAATGTGTCGCACAATGATAGATTGTTTTGGCAAATTTTGAATGGTGCTACGCCGTTGGAAAGTCGTCACTCGTAAACTGTCGGCGATATGACATCATAAACACCTTGAACCTCTCTAAATTTACTTCCTTTTATTCAATCTACATGAGCATTCTACATAAGTACATTGAAACATTCGGACCATATAATTATTTATGAAGATTAGGTGATCTGGAACTGACCGCCGAGAAAGCCCAGCACGAGCCACACTCCCCCTGGTTCCTGACCGGAGTCACCGCCCCCTTCTCACGCCAGTCCACCGAGGCCGGAAGATCATCGCTGCTGTCGGGCTCCGCGTAGCATCGCTTTTTGGTCGCCGGCTGTGCAACTTTCGTTATTGGGATGTTGGGCAGACCAAACCCAAGTCTTCGGTGCATCTCATCGTGGGTCTGCGGACAGTTTACTTGTACGAATTAACACTATTCATCTTCTCAGCCAGTTATTTCTGACTTATCTCGAAAAATCAATTCAAATTATTCCTCATTGCTTGCATATCAGTTCACATACTATTCTAGAACTAAGTAGTTGGAGCTATCTTAAAATCAATGCTAAACTCGAAGTCATGGTACCATCTTGAAGGATTGATTGAATTCACTTTTTTTTTCATTATAAACTCTTGCTTAAACTGGAGATTAAAAAGAATTTCATTGACGAGGAACATATACTCTCTTGTTTAATTTTCTGCTGACAATCCGTTGCTAAACGGCACAAAAATTAAGATGCAAAAAGAGCCAAGTGTAAGGAATGAATGCGATGATCGCGATTTACCCGTAAATCATACATCAAGAACTCCTCAGCGCCAAATATAAATTACATCAAAGCTCTTAGTTGAAGAGCATCATCTTCGTTGTTTTATCGTACTTATTGTCTAGCTAAATGCGAAGTTGAGATATGAAAAGCTCTGAAGAAGTGATTTCGCTTCTCATCATTTGGGTCATTTCATTGGAAAAGAGATCGGGACATACGTGACAGCAAAGAATTCAAAGCTGAAGAAGCGGTGCTAAAATCCCTTACTCACCATGTCCGCGAACATGTTCACTCCTAGCTTATAAGTCACAGTCCCGCGAGCGAAGTCTTCGTTGTGCCGGGAAATTCTTAGTTTGTTTTGGAGGAAAGTGTTGTAGCGGTTGTAATCTTCTTCCACGCTGAGCAAATTGGTTTTGTTGTGAGTGATCTGGAAAAGGTTTGAATTCGTATCAGATGCATTTACTCGGCTAATTAGGTATTGAGGCTGCTTCATGAACAAACTGTTTGGTGCCATAGCGAAGCTGTACGTCGCCGCTGCTAAGCAAATGTGGCCGCAAAAAAGTCATTCTACTCGTGTAACATCTGTTCAAGCTATTTTCATGTGTTAACTGATAAGGCTCATACCCTTTTCGAATACAATATGGAAATTTAGATGTTAAATGTTACTAATGGTCGTTTTGCAAGCATAAGCAGAGCTATGATCAGCACATGCACGCTGATCTACCGAAGAGAGCCAGAGTGATGTTCGTAACATAGGCAGGAAAACGAGGCACACAGATGTCGCAGCGTGTAGAGGTCATTTTGTAGAGGTCCATTGCGCCCAATTGATCTACTCGAGTCGAGATCATTAATTTTTTTGCCTAGGTAAACTAACAATGAGACCAAAACCGCGAAAACTTTATTTTTATCTCAATTGTATGTTACGGCTCACTTTACGCTGTAGATTTCAGACATTTACACACGTACGTACGATTACGTTCTTATCCAACTAATTGACGTCGCAAATTGCTGTCAGCCAACGTGAATTCTCAACACTCAAATATTCAGTTTTATCCATTTCTCTGGGATAGTCGTATGCTAAATTACAAAGGTTATCTGCGAAACGAACTAGAAGCAACATAATTAAGAGACTACTGAGGCACATTCCTTTAAAATATAAACGAAGAATTGAACGTAAACATTCAAATGATTACGTCTTCTTGACCATAATGCTCTCGATATTTAGTATTCATTATATGAAGAAGCAATTCTGTGTAGGATCAAACCTTAAAGTTCAAGTACTGCTGGTTGAGGATCTGATGGTAGATGGGCGCGGCAGCCACGGCCGCCACCACCGCCAGGAGGACACCGACACACTTGAGGGCCTGGAGAAACCTATCAAATGCGAGAGGATGCAGCACACGACCTTGTCGCAAATGTAACTGAAACTGGGCACGACAGCCGCGGCAGTCATATCGGCGCACGTAGTACCCTGGTTTTCGTCTAAGTGTAACATTTTTAAATAACAGTTTGGACTTAAAACCAAGATTTGTTCACTGATAAACTTAAATGAAGATTAGTATGTTGACGTGCACAAATGCTGAAAAATCAGAGCATGAGGATGCTTGCGTGCGAATAGAGAGAATGCAGCAATTTCTGTGACGCGAAAACAGGAAAGATTGGAAGTATTCTTTTTAGAGTCTAAATTATTTAATCAAATAATTGCAATAATATTCATTACTCCATAATTTACTGTTAAGTTCTTTATAGTACATTATCTTTTGTCGCTTTGAAATAACTTTCGAACTTGAACATTCAATCAAACGGTAAATTCGAATTATAATGAATAGATAAGTAAATTGTAAATCGGTGCTTCTAGGCTCACGACCTTCATTTTGAAAAAAAAAATCATTACAACTGTTCATGGACAGTCCCAATGATTCAACACGAATATATAATAATGCGAATTTATATGCAGACGCTTACCATTTTTGATGATTTCCAAACGACGGCGAATCACAACTGACTGCATCATTCCTTACACTTGCTTTTATGCGAACTGGAGCCATAGCTAATCAAACTTGTGGTTATCATATCTCTTTGAAAGCCCATTTAATCAAACCTTACTTCCGCAAAGCTGAGATAACGCGCCTCTGTCATCCAACGAAAACATAGAATTTAAACAAATTCAAATATTCCGTACGATCGAGTCTAGTCAAGTTTATTTGTTTGTTCATACCTTGTGTTGAATAACTCAAAGTACATATGACGAGCTCGGTGGAGGAAGGGGCTATACGCCATATTTTCATATTTTGTTTGTTTTGCGAAATACCATTCTAAGCATCTAATTAATGCATGTGTTAAATATTAGCGTGCAATTTATACTAATTCCTACGAATTTTCTAAAATTAAAATGAAGCCAGTAAGGCGGCTGCGCTCGCAGCGCAGATTAGAATTTACAACAGTTAGTTCCTTAGTGCTACTCTTAGAGTGTGGTTTACAGCTTTCCGTGTACCTCATAAGCCTAGGCTTTGTCTAACTGCTTTTTGAAAGTCAAATTAAAAGTTAAGCTTCCACCCATGAACAAAAAAGAGGTCGATCTATAGATACGTGGGAACGTAAACGAATGAAACAATGGAAGGATTCCGGTAAAGCGTATGAAAGTTGCTATACAAACAAATATGGAGGAGAACGTATAATAGAACCACCATGCACTTGTAAACAAGCATGCTTTGATAAAATTGGAGGAATGCGAAATGTTTCTGAAATATTTAAATATTTTAAACATCCGCAGAAAAAGTTAAAGATATCCTGGAACTAACAAAACTAACGCTCGCGATTGCTTCTCAATACTACACAAACCTGCAACTTAAGCTACTTCCTACACGCGACGATGCTGCTGCTGTTATATATGGAAGATGAGCTGGACGACATAATGGAATTCGAAGATTAGTTTTTAAAGACCTTCAGATGATATCTTTCATTTGTTCGTTTCACATTCAATTTCAAAATCGTTTCCTTTTGTTGAATGACATTTATAAATTAAATATAATTAAACATATTATCTGCTTCTCATTTGATGATAATTTGTGATATTAAAATTTAATTTATGGTAAGATCAATCTAACATTATAAAATATTTGAATCATTTTTCAGCTTTCATTCCCTCTAAAATAGTAAAATAGTAATATTTCATCATGCAGCGAATATGTACTCATTTTTAGTGGTAGTTGGTGATATAAATTGGAAAACTGTATAAATCATTTCTGTAAATTTTTTAGAATGGCGCATAGCCCCTTCCTCAGCCGAACGCGTCATATATACCTCATTGAAATAGACGACATTCAAACATCTATCATTCAATCACATATTTTATTTGAGCGTTGAAATAAGATATCTTCATTTCTTAGTCACCGTTCCGCTCCTTATCCTTAAGATAAACTCCTGTGTGGGGAGAGGGTAACTTATAGATAAACTCCTGTGTGGGGGCAGTATCCAAAAGTTGAGTAGATGCCCACGCGTAGAACAACTTTCGTATAGAAGAAAACAGCCAGCGTCATAGCAGAGAATGTAAGGGAGCTTATAGATCTTTGCACAAAAGCAAAGGTCAGCCGAACATATTTATGTAATGACGCATTTGTGTGACCTAAGATCAGTAAGTATGCAAGGCTATTTTTGAAAAGTCTATATAATGTGGAATGGCTTTATTATAAGTATGCTTGAGTAAAATTATAGTAGCAGAATGCAGCTCAAGTGGGGAATGAAAATTACGGTATTGCAAATATTATTTTAAAAAACTCAGATGAGTAAGGAATATAGAGTATAAGGTTTAAGTGCGTGTCAATATTTAGTATCGGCTGATTATCACTACTTTTGAGAAGTATTTATTCATTCAAATCCTTGGAAGAAGAACTTCAAAATTACGTCGTAAACTGTGACCTAAACAAAATGAGGGAATAACGAGAGAATTCATATACACCAAACAATCTCCCGAAATGATGCTGAATTGTTGTGAATAATGTTTCCTGTAGTCATTTGGTGCATCCTAATGATGGTCAGATGCGCATGAAACCTCAGGTGTGGACCAGCCCTTGATCTCACGGATATCAATTAGGTTCAGCTTTAGTTTTGTAACCGAAGCAACTGCTTTATTGGCTCTTTAGAGGGTTTACTCCTCTACCATGGTTTACTTCCTTGCGGAACAAACGTCTGTATTGAAGCGACAAAACACATTTTGTTTCTAAAAGATGCATCGCTTTATTCTAAAAGTTCTAAGGATATCTACAAGATCTCTTGGATAAAATCAGATCTTGTTGTGTACATCTCTAATGCGGCTGACTACTCAACATGAGTGTACTCTATACATCACTTCCTCCATACTTTCCTCACATCATGTCAAAGAAATCACTAAGAAATAACACGGTAATATTCTTGACAAAGAAATATGACAAGCGTTTGAGGCATACATCGTGAGAGAGGGAGGCGACTAGGAAGAGAGTAGCAAATTTCTGGAATTCCGAAATGGAAGACATCCCATGGCGTCGCCTCTAAACTATGCTCTCTCCGCAGCGCAAAATATCGCGCAGACTTTAAACTAAGGAGTCATGTGAAACGCTTATTGAGGTAATACAGGCGAACAAACTGCAAAACCTATTCCATGGAAAGTTCTCCAATCATTCAGCACATAAAAGCCACAACTCATCTTTAATTTATTTAAAAAAAAATCATAATCATAGAAATTTTTACGAAGAACGTCTTTCCTTTCTAACAACTGTCAAAATTGAAGGAAAACAAAGACGTCATTTCACATTTCAAAGTTGATGCATGTTAAGCGGTGAAAGAAAATTCATGGTAATTATAATTATTTATCATTGTTCACTTGAATGTGACTACAGTAAAGGAACACAAGCAGAACTGAAAGCGTTATGCTGACCTTTCACAATGCTACTTTACTCTTGGAGTACTAAAACTCAAATAGTTTAGGGAAAAGTTTTATTACAGGTAAATGTTATCAATACCCTGATTTATCGGTGAAATTATCCTTGCATGGGTCTTTTCCGGTTAAGTAAATGTCTACTTTTTTGTTTGAAATAAAAAACTAAGCTTCTTGGAAATGCAAGTTTTATAAGAAGAATATTCAATATCATAGATTCTCTTCATTACAAATCATGAATTGAGTATTTGTCAAAAACTTACCAGAAAATGAATAGAGTTTAGAAAATTTTACTAAGTTAAATATAAAATTCATAAATGTGCTACACTCATATGACTTGAACTCATCGCAAATCATTTGGCAATTTCAAATATAAGGCCTGTGAAATGGGGGAAAAATATTTTTAGTATTGCTATTGATTGCCCAATTTTTTTATTATGAAATGTTTCCCTAATAGTAAAATTACTTTAAAAATGTTGTTATTCGCTCTCAACTGGAAGCACTAGCCATCTTTGCACTGGAGTTACCGTCGGTAGAGAAAGGGTTAAAGTGATTTTATTCCACTGGAAAACTTCAATAATTCATAATAATAAAATCAGTTACTAATTATGATCACCTGGACGTCAACGTTAACTGCAGAGTCTGTGCAACCTATTATTAAAGGACTTATTGTTCAATGTGATGTATGGTTTTGATTTCTTAAGTATTTTTTAGGTTTGTTATAGCTGAGTTTTTCATTGTCTATTTTAGAATTTTAGGTATTTCTTTAATTATATAACTCTCCCATGCTTTATGGTAGGTATTTGAACAATCTTTTCCGACTAAAAGTTAAAAATTTCGCTTCATTATAATAAGTTGCATTACGTCTCGTAGAGAATTTCGTGCGAGCAACCAATGTTTTTACCTTCCCTATTGAGCAGAATTTATTTTTGAAGGTATTTTGGAATAAAGTGTTCAGCCTTTCTATCATGCCTAAAATTGTGTTCCCATGCAGTGAGTATGAACTATTACAACAATCTCGGTTGACTTCTGACTGTGTCCGAGTGTAAACTTGTATTTTATGGTTAGTTTCAACCGTCACTTTCAACCTTGAAGTTTGAGAACCTCAGAGTATAATTACGTATAATTATACATTCGTATAATTGAACATATAATTATACGTTCAAGTAGCAGCGGTATCTTACCAAAAGCAAAATGCGATGCGTATCATGTTCCCATCACTACATTTATAAAATTTGTAAGTTACCAACAATTTTGCGAGACACGTGCAAGATGTACTGAACGATTTTTATTTCAGATCAAGTGCGCTGGCACACAAGCTTCCACGCCGCACCATTGTGGCGTCGTAATCATACTCAAGTACAAGTATGACTTGTGAATGTGTAGACTTCAGCTACTGTACATGTGCTCAACTGCGACTCAACAAGGATAGTAGAAGCAGTTCTGTCACGATGTTCAACAAAATGAGAGTTTGTGAGCAATTGTTATTTCGAGACTAGTTTAGGAATCAACCATGTTGATATTTTGAGACCATTTACATGAATCAAACATCTATGATGAATTTTTGACTCATGTGTCCAGCAAAGGACATCAATTTGAACAAACTTCCGCAGTGTAAATCTAAATGGGCGTGATAGTTACGTTATTATCGTTAGAAATCAAAATACATGATAATTCAAAAGTTAGGGCTGTCAGAGAGATATGGTATTTACTCGTCTGATTAGTGCCGGCCTCATTTGCTATAAAAGGGAGCCCAGACACTATGACAGTCAGTTGTGATTCGCCGTCTGTTGTGAAGTTCCATCAAAAATGGTGAGTATTTTGTTATTGGGGCTCTAATTTATAACGCTTTTACAAACAACAACTTAGGAAAATTGCTTTGATTATTATATTCTCCTTCAATGGTGATAGGACCTGTGTACAAACTTCATCATTGATTTCGAACAAATTCATGTTTTTACCAAAGTAGAAGTTATAGCACTATAGAAAGTGAAGTTTATAATTGAGTTACTTTACCATCACAGAATGCAGAATTTGTTTCGTAGGGCAAGTTTGAGAATTAAATATAAATCTCATTCTAACAGGGGAAATGCTTACATGCCTCAGAGAACTCCTAAAGAACAACAACAACAAAAAGAACAATTGTTTAGTTAATAGGATTTCTTAAATTGTATTCCCTTACTTCTTTCAAAGGCGCCACCTGAAAAAAAAACTTTGAAATATGTCTAGAATTTTTATTTCTCGTCATCGTAGTCATAGTACAATCTCAAATGCTTCTCGGTTTCTTGTTTTAGACTTCAAACCCCCATTAATTTTCCACAAAAATGCTTTCAGTGTAACCCGTTACGTGTATTCTCTAAAGGGTTCTGTTACTATTTATCGATGGTAGGCGTTTCATTACAGAAGCCTGCTTGCGGGAAACTGGAAAAAGAAAATTTTAAAACTCTTCGAGCCGTTAGGTCTGTGTGTTTTTTCCACTTGGGCTCCAAAACTTTACACTTACTATTTACAGTCTCATGAAATCCAACGAATCACCATAATAATTATTATTATAAATAGTGTTCTCGTATTTCATAAAACTTGTTTTATAAAATACCACAATCAAAAGCAGCAGCATAACTGAATATACGAATAAATTATTGCCATAAATGAATATCAAATCTCACATTGGACAATGTCTCGATCTCGCCAAAACCAAATATGACCAAAAGTCTGTAGTATAACTCGCGCCTCACCCACGCCCTCTACAGCAGGGTGCTGCGTGTGCCGATATGACTGTTGCGGCTGTCGTGCCAAGTTTCAGTTTCACTAAAGATAAGGTCGTGTGCTGCATCCTCTCGCATTTGGTTGGTTTTTCCAGGCCCTCAAGTGTGTCGGTGTCCTCCTGGCGGTGGTGGCAGCCGTGGCTGCCGCGCCCATCTACCATCAGATCCTCGACCAGCAGTACTTGAACTTCAAGGTTTGATTCTACACAGAATTGCTTGTACGATTAATAAATATTAAATATTGAGAGCATTATATTCTAAAAAATATTCAAATTTGAATATTAATATGAATTATTTTTAATATTTTTAAAGAAATACGTATCAGGAACCTTTATATTATGTTGCTACAACATCACTTTGCTAACGACCTTCGTGATTTAACATTCGACTATCCCAGAGAAATTTGCAAATTTCTATATTTAGGTGCTGATTTAAGGTTAATATTGAAGAAAGCAATTTGCTTCATCAGATAGTTGAAAAAAGGAAACCTAATTGTCTACTTTTGCATCTAAACATCAGGAACCCACAGCGCAAACTGCCTATGAATATCCATAGGCGCCAGAAAGTAACTCCGCACTGCCTTATTTTTTATTATATTTTAAATTATAGCAAATATAACGAATCATTTGAAGCAAACTTTACACCATAAAATTCTACGCCTTTTAATCTATAGATATGCATTCTCAAATTTATTTTTCTGCCACCCAGTAACTGTGTAGGCGTCATTTTATATGGAATGGACAAAGTCCGCAGGACAAAAAGAAACTCCGCAGAACAAAAAAAAACTTTAATTAAAGAACAATATTGGACAATTCTGGTGATTTATCATATTCATTAGGTTAATATTTAGTGGCATAACCTTTCTGTGCCTTAACAGCCCTCAATCTCTTCGGCATGCCCTCGATCAACCTACGGCAATACTCTTGATCCAGACAATCCCACTCCTCTTTTATTTTACCCCAAAGTTCTTCCAAATTTCGAATGTTTTCGTGCCGTAGTTTGTGCTTGATGTTATGCCAAACATTCTCAATAGGATTAAGGTCTGGAGATTGAGCAGGCCATTTCAAACAGGGGATATTGCGCTCCCGAAGAAAGTTTTTCACATTGCGAGCCGTGTGGATAGGCGCATTATCCTGCATGAAAATGCATTCTTCATTTGGAAGACTTTCAAAATAATCAATAAAGTGTTGTCCCAGCATTTGGAGGTATTTCCGGGAATTTACCCAGCCTTCCAGCCTAACTAGAGGCCCGGGACCGTAAACACTGATGACACCCCAGACCATCACAGATCCACCAACACCTTGCAGCGTCGATACTGTACACCTGGGTTTAAATTCTTCGCCCTTATAGCGTCTAACGTATTGCCTGCCATCACTTCGCAGCCTATTGAATTTGCATTCATCACTAAACAGAACTTGGCTCCAGAAAAAAGCGTCTGTTTCTTCATGGCTCTTAGTAAAATTCAAGCCACGCTTTCAGTTCTTTGCGGATATCATAGGTTTACGTCTGGCAATATATCCCCTTAGCTTAAAATTTTTCAGCCAATTCTTGACAGTTGACACAGAGCACTTTCCAATAAGACCACACTCTTTACGCAGCTCTGGGGCACTTTCAAATCTGTTGCGATGACTCCAGATCTTGATGGCATGATCTTCTCTGGCCGATGTCACCCTTGGATGTCCACATTTTGAGATGTCATGAACGCTGCCAGTCTTTTGATGCTTTTGCAATGTTAGCCGGACGGTTTTTTCGTCACAATTCAATCGACGACCAATTTCACGGTTGGATATTCCATTGTTGTGGAGTTTAATTATCTCCTTGCGGTTATCAACGGAAAGACGAGGCATGAATAAAATTTATTAAATATTTTAGCCCTTTATGGTCTTCACTAGCAGTGATAACAATTACAAATGCCCGATCGCAGCTTAACAGCGTACACTGTAGCATATTTACATCGAAATCCTAACATGCAGAGTTTCTTTTTGTCCTGCAGACTTTTTACATTTCATATAAAATGACGCCTACACAGTTACTGGATGGCAGAAAAAAAAATTGAGAATGCAAATCTATAGATTAAAAGGCGTAGAATTTTATGGTGTAAAGTTTGCTTCAAATGATTAGTTATATTTGCTTTAATTTAAAATATAATAAAAAATAAGGCAGTGCGGAGTTTTTTTCTGGCGCCTATGTATAATAGAGATCAAAATATAGTGTGCACAGTTCATGTCTCATTTCTAGTTTGCCAAAGCAAAAATGGAATCATTAATATTCAAGTCAAGTAGATCAATTAGGCGCAATTACGCACTACCAAATCCCTTCCTGCACGCCATTACCGACTGTGTGTTTCATTCTGTTACCTGCTGTCTGTTTTATGCAGCACTCAAGCTCTCTTCTCTATATCAGCGTACAGTCGCTGATTATACCACTGCTATGATTGCAGAAAGGGCTTAAGTAATGTTAAACAGCTAATTTTCGTATTGAAAATTTGATTTAATACGAAAATTTACATTTTCGTATTGAGATGAATAAGCAACATCGGTTAATACGGAATACCAGCTTGAACAGATGTTACACGAGTAGAATGACTGTTTTTGTGGCCACATTTGCTTAGCAGCGGCGACGTACAGCTTCGCTATGGCACCAAACAGTTTGTTCATAAATTAGCCTCAATACCTTAATTAGCCGAGTAAATGCATCTGATACGAATTCAAACCTTTTCCAGATCACTCACAACAAAACCAATTTGCTCAGCGTGGATGAAGATTACAACCGCTACAACATTTTCCTCCAAAACAAACTAAGAATTTCCCGGCACAACGAAGACTTCGCTCGCGGGACTGTGACTTATAAGCTAGGAGTGAACAAGTTCGCGGACCTGGTGAGTAAGGGATTTTAGCACCGCTTCTTCACCTCAGAGGTCTTTACTGTCACGCAAGCCTCAATCTCTTTTCCAATGAAATGACCCGAACAATGAGACGCGAAATCACTTCTTCAGAAATTTTCCTGGCTTAGAGCTTTTCATATCTCAACTTCGTATTTAGCTAGACAAAAAGTACGATAAAACAACGAAAATGATGCTCTTCAACTTAGAGCTTTGATGTCGTTTATATTTGACGCTAAAGAGTTCTCGATGAATGATTTACGGGTAAATCGCAATCATCGCATTTATTGCATTACAGTTAGTTCTTTTTGCATGTTAATTTTTGTGCTGTTTAGCAATGGATTGTTAGCTTAATTGTTGATGGTAGCCCTGAGAATTTATTTTGGAAATTAAACTGGAGAGTATCTCTTCCTCGTCAATGAAGTTCTTCTCAATCTCCAGTTTAAGCAAGAATTTTTAATGAAAGAAAGTGAATTTACTTAACCTTACAAGATGGTAACACAAATTATCTTCGAGTTCGGCGCTGATATTGAGATAGCTCAAACTGTTTAGTACTGGAATAGTCGGCGAACTGATATGTAAGCAATGAGGAATAACCTGAAATGATTTTTTGATATAACTCAGAAATCACTGGCTGAGAAGATGAATAGTGTTAATTCGTACAAGTAAACTGTCCGCAGACCCCCGATGAGATGCACCGAAGACTTGGGTTTGGTCTGCCCAACATCCCAATAACGAAAGTCGCACAGCCGGCGACCAAAAAGCGATGCTACGCGGAGCCCGAAAGCGGCGATGATCTTCCGGCCTCGGTGGACTGGCGTGAGAAGGGGGCGGTGACTCCGGTCAGGGACCAGGGGGAGTGCGGCTCGTGCTGGGCTTTCTCGGCGGTCAGTTCCAGATCACCTAATCTTCAAGAATAATCATATGGTCCGAATGTTCTAATGTTCCTTTGTAAAATGTTCATGTAGATTGAATAAAAGGAATTAAATTTATGAAAAGGTTCAGGGTGTATATGATGTTAAATCGCCAACAGTTTACGAGTGAAGTCTTTCCAACGACGTTGCACCATTCAAAATTTTCCTAAAAAAATCGATCGTAGTGCGACACATTACACAAATTGGAATTATTTGTCTGACAAACTAACAGAGCTCTCCTGTAACCAATATATTTCTTTTCAAACTAGCTTAGTTTTAGAATTTCACAGCACTGAATGACTACGAAGCACTGCTCTGACTAAACGAAGTACTCCATACCAATCAATTGAATAGCGATAACTAATTACTCGTTTGACAAAGTAGTAAATTGTTGTTACTTACCCGTATCAGCTAAAAACACAGTTGACACTGAAGTATTCCTATAGCTATATATTCAGATATTTGAATTCGCAAAAATGTATCAAAATAACGGTTGCTGTTCAAACATTCGGGACAAGTAAGGTTCAACGAGCTCATCAGAAAGGTGTACTCATTCATGTCGGTAAAAAATTGCAATGTGATCATTTTTTCGAGTAACAATCTTAAAAACGTTACAACCTCTACTTTGTGTGGGGTAAGGATTCAGTTTCATTATTGTCTTGCAGCTGATTGCCAATTTTTGAGGCTGAATCGTCTTTAACTTTGAAAGCCCGAGTGCCTGAAAATTGATTAGCTTGAGCAAACGACAGGTTGGAGCTCTGGAGAGTCAGCGGTTCCTGAAGACAGGGAGGCTGGAGGTGTTGTCTCCCCAACAACTGGTGGACTGCTCGTACTTCAACGGAGGTTGCGACGGCGGCTTTCCTGCTTTGGCTTTCGAGCACATCGAAAGGGTCGGGGGCATCGCTACCGAGGCCGACTACAAATATAATGCCACGGTAACTTTATTATTCGGTTTTGCTTTAGGAATGCTCTAAAAGTGAACACCGATACGTCAAAAGAATTTTCCCTACGTACATATTGAGAAACTTTATGAAAGAGAGCTTTGCTATCTGCTTTTCCCATCTTCTTGGCCTGCTTGCAAATGTACTGACGCGGTAAGTTAGCTTCCAAAGCAATTTAGTGAAACTACCATGTTTAAAAAGAACTAATTTTAGCAGACGAACGATACGAGTAGTTGTTCAAATTTTAGTTCATACCATGTGTTTATATCTTCTTTCATTCATCATTTTATCATTTTATACAAAATCATAGGAATAGAATTACATTAACTGACCTATTCGACTGTATTATTTCGTTACATGATTGTTCAATCTGGTGACTGTAGTAAACTGCGGGTCTACAGTTATTGCCGTCTTACATCAGCTCACGTGATGAAACACGAATGCGTTCTTCGTTTTTGAAAGATAATAAGTTCAACGGTGACGACGTTGAAGATTTTAACGTCATCACCTGATGGAAGATATTTTCATCATAGTAGAGTAGAGAAAGACTCGCTCGCAAATTTATGATCTAGTAATATAAGAAAAGAATAATGAAGCAGTGGCACATGATTCTTCATTCAATATTTAGGCGAAGTCCAAGTAAGGGAGAAAATATGTGACTTCTCATTTCGGTTATAAAATGCGATTTAAATGAGTGTTTAAATGTTTAAATTTCCCAATGTGAAAAAATGTTCACACGGCACGAAACCAACCAGAAAATAACTAATGACTATGAATTTAGTTACAAAATGGCTAGAATCCGATCAAGCCTTGTACATTGACATTTATAATAATATAAAATCTTCGTCATTAGCACGTGAATCATATTTCAACACTGAGCATCTCTCAAACCTATTCACATCGTCTATCGTTGTCACAGAAAGGAGATTGCAGGTTCGAGACCATTGACCTGAGCGGCGCCGCTCATGGGTACGAGGCTTTCCTGAAGGGTGACGAGCAGGATCTGAAAAGGGCCGTCGCCACTCAAGGGCCCATCTCCGTCGCCTTCTCGGTCTTCCACGACTTTTTCGCTTATTCAGGAGGTGAGAACTTGTTCGTAGTATAGGTAGACACAATGTTACGATTGTTCCTCGAAAGCCATCGACTATAATAATGAAAATACTATTCGAAATTTTTTCTTCAAACATTTATAACATCATCAAACGGTTGTTATCCATATAGATTTCGCCCTTGACCGCTTTTATATAACCTTTTATTAAAGCTACGTATAAGCCCTCGACACCCTATGCGTTACTTGGGCTACCAAAACTAATAATTGGTGATTTCTTAGTAAAAACAGTCTCGGGTCAAATCAAAGCTCTGCAACATTTTCAGTTCACTCATCGGAAAAAATTGTTTTTCACGAGAATTCTAAAACCTCGAAGTTTAGAATGATGTTCGTTATGTTGCCCTGACGAAGTTTCGAGAGCTCACTTTGCTTGCCATATTCTGTTGTATACCAGCATAATTTTTCTAAATCGTGACATTTCTCGTTTGCCAGGCGTGTACAGCTGCAGGAGGATCAAAAACCTGAACCACGCCGTCCTGCTCGTGGGGTACGGCACGGACGACAAGTTCGGCGACTACTGGCTTGTGAAGAACTCCTGGGGTGCGGACTGGGGTGACCACGGCTACTTCAAGATGGCCAGGAACAGCGACGTGGGTAGCTGCAGCATCGCCCAGATGACCAGCATCCCTATTGTCAGGAGCGAGTTGGAGTAAATTCAGGCTCAATTACACCAGGCGACCATTGTCTCCACGCGTGAGGGGTACACCTGGGGACATGGCGGAGGCAGTCGAATCGAATGCAAAATGGGCATAATTTGATATAATTTGCCTGAAAGGTAGTGCGATAAGATATGGGTGAAATGATTGGGAGTAAATGTTAATAAATTCTACATATGAATTGTGAAGTGGAAATATGAGGTCTTTTGTTTTTTTAATTTAGGTTTTTCTGTTGGGATGACATGTTTTAGAGCATGTGTCGATTCGGTAACAAATTATATGAAAAAGTTTTGTTTTCATACTCTGAGATATTCACTGTAGGATTCTTCATTGATTATAATTAGGGAATGGGTATTTTTAATTATTCTTTCTCTCATCGATGTTGGTTATAAATAAATTGTGAAAATTAAACCGTTCGATAGCAAAATCTTTTTGTCATAAAGCAGCAATGGTTTTAAAAGTATTTATTGGAGTATCCATCAGACTCTTCAAGTTGAATGTTTCTCAATCCCTTCGTATTCACGAATAATAATACAGGAACAAAATATTCGTTATTCTTACAACTGCCTGTGCTAAAATCCAACGAAGTTGATGGTATACTCTCTAGTCAGTGTAACTTTCATCTATTTGAAAATTGCTTAATTAAGGCGGCGTCACACGATGACCAATCCGTAGTGCTACGTTACCCACTTGATCGGGTAGCTAGACGGAATTATGAAGAGAGCTGTCACACGCTCCAGGATTCAGGATTATACAGGGTGGGCCTGAGGTAAGAGGCCCTTTTAATTTGTTAGTTGAGTAAATAGGATACCGAAGTGAACCAAAATAATGTTATTTTTGCACATAAAGCAAAGTTTTACTTCTGTCAGCAAATTAAAAGTCAGTTAATTCTGGCCCACCCTGTA
Source organism: Morinoia aosen (assembly GCA_030386875.1). Taxonomy (NCBI): domain Eukaryota; kingdom Metazoa; phylum Arthropoda; class Malacostraca; order Amphipoda; family Talitridae; genus Morinoia; species Morinoia aosen. The sequence goes on from CM059560.1 coordinate 4,065,870, forward strand.
ATTAACTGTTTGCTTCGTCAGGAAAAAGGAATAATCTCTAAATACAAGAAATAAGTACACACCAAACCAGGTCTCCGCTATTTTGGTTACCAAATGATAACGGTACTCGTACCAAAAATGAACCGTAGCTCATGACTGAAATCTGACGCTTTCGTAGCGCTAGACAGACCGAATGGTACCACTGTGTATAGACGATTATAGCGAAACGTTACCATTTGGTCTTCGTGTGCCGGCGGCCTAACAGAAAATCAGAAAAAGACTTGTAAACTAATCACATAGATAAAGAGATATTTTCTGCCACCTCACGTCGTTATCACATTCCAGCGCTATGCTGAAAGGTTTCTATACCAATTGCTTCACTGAACAGAAGATGAGAATAATCCTCGAACAAAAAATAGGAAGATATCTATACGCGCTGGAAATAAAGGTGAGAAAGCTATTTCATTTTTAGTACCAAAAGCGGATACTGAGATGGTTCTTACTAAACTCGTTAAAGTTTTTTGCTGAAAACATAAGTGTGAAAAGAAGCATTAACTTCACAGTTTTCTGCATTTCATCGTACGGCGTAGGTATACACACTATTGAATGCATTCGTCCAAAAAATTTTTGCATTTAGACTCAAAGTCACACTTGCGTCTAAATTTGATAGCTTTGATATGAAGAGTGACAAGTTGAAGGGTCACTACGATGTAGCTGTGGGAAATTTGCAGCGAAACCTTTACGATGCAGTAAAGGGTTCCCTTCAAATTTTACTAACATAGTTTTACCGTCAATACAACTCAAGTCAGAAAAGTTATGCTTACCCTTTAAAAAAAGAAAGAGAGTTCGAAAAGAATAGTTTATTTCCAATAAAGTTGGTTCAGGAAATGTATGACATTGGTTTTTAAAAACCTTAAAAATTCAAGATCATTGGTTGACATTCACGCTTGAGTATCGTAATACTCATGCCAATCGTCGATACAAATGATTGAGAGAGAAGCACGAAAAAATTCATTCCCTTCGGTGAGTTAACCTAGTTTTGAGAATGCATAGAAAAATAAGTACCCAAAAAACATATTCCTAGTGACGCATGGTTGAAAACACTCCTGTCGGCGCGCACTTACATTGATATACGACCGTAGGAACTTGTGATGTGAGGGATTATTGTTAAAAGTAAAATGGACAGATTTGAATTATTCTGCGTCAACGACTATGAGGTCGACATTCAAAAACCACTTTTTTATTCTTACGTATCAACTAGTATGCAAAAAACGAGCTCGGAGAGAGTAACATATTTTATCACAACACAAATTTATGATACTTCCTACGCTAATAATACTGGCACAAAAGAGTGCACCGCAGTCAGAAATATGAGAAAGATGGTTTTACAATGCTAACCATAATATTTGCAAAATAATTTGAAACACACACCATTGGTTTTTAAAATATCTTAAAAGATCCAATTAGTTGATGCGCATACATTAGGGCAGTGTGGCTATTGGGGCTTATTCTACGTTTTATAATACATGCAACTACAATTTGAAAAGAAGGTATGATTTCTGTTGAGATGCGGTGTTGAGAACACTCTTATTAAAGCATACCTACATTAAACTACGAGTTCAGGGACTTGCAGTGTAAGGAATAAATTCTGAAGGTAAAACTGGTGGATTGAGATAATTCTGCGCCTAAGACTATAAGGGCATTCAAAATTATATTTTTACTCACACGTGTCAACTAGTACAGAGGTTGGACAAAATAAAGGAAATACCTCGGAAAATCAATAAAATGTACTTTAATATGGTATAGGGTCCCCTTTTGAGATAAAACAGCCTTAGTTCTCCGAGATGTTGATTCATACGAATTGTGAATTGTTTCCAAAAGAATTTTAACCCATTCTGCAGCTAAAACACCCTCCAGTTCTTTTAGAAACGATGGAGGTGGAAATCGACTTCTTTCGTGAATCTCTAAGACCTATCATAAATGCTCAATAATGTTGACGTCTGGAATTGTGGTGGCTAGATGATATGCTCAACTTCATAAGAATGTTCCTTGTGTCATTCTTTAACAATTATAGTTGGATGGATTGTGGCATTATCATCTTGAAAGATGGCGTTCCCCTCCGAAAACAGTACTTGAACCATCGATGAATTTAATTCCCAAAATCCTAAATAGTCTCGACTGTTATAACTCTTCCATGAAGGGAGATTATTGGTCATGCGGATTTTCAAGAAATAACACCCCAGATCATCAAAGAACCCCGCCATGTTTTACGGCTGGGAGATGGCAGGCTGGAGTAAAGTCTTCTTTTGGCTGTGTCCAAACGAACACTCGGCCAGAGGTAGGAAATAAGGTAAACAATGATTTTTCAAAGATAATCACATTTTTCCACTGTTCGACGGACCAATATTGGTGGTATCTACACCACTCTAAACGCTTCAAAACAATTTTCTTTGAGAGCGGAGGTTTTCTAATTACAGCTCTTCCGTAGAATCCAGATTTGTGCAGCTCCCTACGAACAATTTTTGTGAAAACTGGTTTCTGTAGGTTTTCACTGAGGTCTGGAGTGATTTGAAGAGCCGTGGTTTTGCGACCCTCTTTAATAATTCGATTTAGAGTCTGACGGTCTCTTTCGGACAACTTCGACTCCCGGCCAGACCAGTGCTTTGCTGAGGAGGTTTTTCCTTCTCTTTCAAAGACAGTCATTACTTTTGAGACAGTACCTATCGAAACGTCAAGCGTTAGGGCAGTTTCTGTTGCACTAGCACCTACCATACAAGCACCTGCAATTCGACCTTTTTTAAAGTCAGAGGGGTCTGCCATTTTTATAAGGTTACAACAAATTTTTCTCTCAAATATCTGTAAAAAATAGTTCATTCAAATAAAATATTAAACAGCTACAATAATGAACAATAAAACATTAAAATATGTCCAGTTTATAATTCCGACAATTCCAAATATTATAATTCCGATATTTTAGGTGTTTCTCTTATTATATCCAGCCCCTGTATGTCAGCCAAAGAGCAAAGGGAAACTATGTTTATTGTAACACCATGAATTTATGATATTTCCTTGCTAATAATCGTGGCAAAAAATAATCTTCCTGAGTTAGAAACATGAATAGGATTGTTCTACAACTGCAACCAAAATATGTGTAACATAATTGAAGTGATACGTGGAATTAAGGACCTAGATAAGGTAGTCATAATATACTCACGAGCGTAAGAAATGATAAATTGCGTCACACAAGGCTAAGAAGAACATTTTAAGACGTGAATAAGAGAAAAGAACATTAATGTCCAATTCAGTTAACACAATAGATAAAATTACATTATTTTTTAAATTTGTTGATACAAATGTCTTTAATTGATAAACAAACATAGGCGCCATGACGGTCGATGTCAATGCTTGTACAAAGTCTGAGTAAAGAAGGAAAGAAATATAGATAAAAATGTATCCAATAGCTAGTTGATTGAAGTTGAATGGTGTTTATTTATTTATAAATGCCACACAGATAAATATAATAAACTAAGGTAAATGCAAATTTATTGTATGTAAGAGTGTTGCGGCTGAAAACTTGAAATCCATTACATCGTTTAGATTACTTCCTGGAAATCTTTGTGACTCCATCCGTTAAGCGGCCCATAGACGATCAATTTAATTGTCATTATCATTGACTCAATACATTGCCGAGATTTTTTTTTGCCCACTAAAGCGGCCCACAGACGATCAATTTTATTGTCAATATAATTGACAATGATGAATATTGACAATTATATTGATCGTCTGTGGGCTTGATTGACGACCGTCAATTATTTGACTCAATGTATTGACGCAATAAAATCAGTTTGAGCCCATAGACGATCAATTTAATTGTCAATATCATTGACTCAATATGTTGATGAGATTGTTTGTTGCCCACTTGCGGCGTCAATCTTTGCATCAATGTAATTGATGAAAACCAGTCATTTGCTCTGCGGACGCTGTACGTGATAAACGACGAAGAAATTACCATTGTAGCGCTCGCCTTGGCAATTTCAACTTCAAGAAAATCCCCGCGTAAACGCAAGACATGGGCCAAAAACTGGCTCAGGGAACGTGGCAGAATATTCAGAAACGACGCATTGCTCAGAGAATTACGTGTAAACGAGCCAGAAGATTTCAAGAACTATCTTCGAATGGACACTACATCATTTGATCAACTTTTCCATCTCTTCACTCCAAATATACAGAAAAAATCAACAAACATGCGAGAACTGATACCACCTAGCCAACGGCTGTCGCTCACGCTGAGATATCTGGCGACTGGCGATTGTCAGTCCCTTTAGCAATGCAATTATCAATGTTCAGATACTTATCAACAATTGTTTTAAGGCTGTCACAATTCTATCTGCATCACATTTTACTACTGCAATTCCTAAGTTGATTTCCCTTTTCAGATATATCGCTGTAGTATACATATAACTGATACCCCAAGTAGTTTCATGATTTAAATATAATTACTTTCAACCAATAATAAACTGAACTCATTGTTGCCATTATCATTGATCAGTTTTTTCGAAACGAGGGTACAATACATTTTTGGTAATGTTTGTGCATTTCGTTAAATGCATTTAAACATCATCAATAGGTTTGCAGTTGGAGATGTGCTTTAGCATAACAACCATATGATCACAATTAAAAGTTGCACTATGGTGGCCCAAAACACGGCAGTAGCCGTCTTGGTTTGCTTCATAATCTGAACATAACGCGTTCTGAACGTGGTAAGTTCGCTATTCAAATAATTTGGTTAAGCAAATCAGCAAATATTACGAGAATGAAGTAGTAAACATTACAGCGAATGCATAATATTAATTTTGAGTAAAATATCATATGCATCGCTTAAGTGTAATTCCCGCAAGATAATATCAAGCAAGCTAAAAAAATTATCTAGATTTTTTTAGCTAATATCTACAATCCAAACTTTACGGCAAGGTTTAAGCGAAAACAGATAGATCTAGCTATTAAATATCTAGAGTGTCATGATGCCTGCACACCAAACGATTTGATGAGAGAAAGCAAGTGAGCTTGAATTGATTAACATGGATTCATATGGGAGAGCATACACTGCAAGCAAGCAAGAGAGCGAGCGAGAAAGACTGATGATTGGCTGAAGCGAGAAACCGACTCGACGATTGTTTCACGCTTGAGAGTTGCAGCTAGAAGCTGGCGGCCTGGTGGTGCGCGGTGAGATGTCGATAAGGTTGGCGTACTGCTCAATTCCTCCAGCATACACTAAACTTCTGATATTCGAATAATGCTGTATTTTGCATTTTAAACTCAAAAAATCCAAAGCACAGGGACAGATTACATGTTTCAAAGCAATGGGATGAAGTAGGAATGAAATCAACGCTACAAACACATGCTTGAACTGCTCGTTTCTGTTAAAGACATCTCTCCATGACATTTAGGAGCAAACTGTGTGTTATTTTGTGTGTGATAGATCCTGCTGACAAATTTCTCTCTCACTTGCTTTCTCGCTTTCAGTCTTTTGGTTTGTAAGCACCCTCAGCCCTGGTTGCCATAACTTGGCCTACGTATTTTGTTAAAAGTACCAGATTTAGCCGTACGAAAGTCGCATATTCCTAGGAAAAAGTCCCAAGTTTTTACTTTCCTACATAATACTAATAAATAGGTTAATAATTATAAATAAAATTATTTCACTACATTCAAATGATATTTTTCATAATAAGACAAAAAGTACCACATATTCGTAGCAGCGCACTCCAGCATGCAAGAAGTAACAGATCTGCGAGTACACATACATTAAATTCGAAGTATTTTCAGGTGCATACACTACGTCTTCTAGAGCTCAGAATGAAATATTGATGCAATATATTGACGCGTCCAAATGGACGTTTCAATATATTGACGAACCATCAATTAAACATCAAAATGATTTGATTTCGTCAATACCTTGAGTCTATTAATTGACGGTCGTCAATTAAGCCCACACACGATCAATTTCATTATCAATGTTCATCATTGACAATTATATTGACACTAAAATTGATCGTCTATGGGCCGCTTAATGACGTATGAAATTGGTCAAAATCTGTGCAACAAAGCTCCAACGGATCAATTTCACGCAGACGTGGTACGAAAGAGTTGGTCTGAGGCATCGTTTCGCCCTCAAAGCTGCTTGCATAAGAACAAAATGGAAAATTTGGAATAAATTACTTAGACGTAGAAGAAAATTGTAGTGCTTCTGGTTAAATGTATGGCCTGAATCGGCAGCTAGGCTCTGAAAAAATTAAGCAAATATTAACTATTTCTGAGAAGGAATGCCAGTAAAAATATAATTTCCATCACTGATGTGAACAGTTACGGAACCTAATATGGGAAAGTGGGGATCAGTCCACTGCTTAGCCTGTTTGCCTGAAGGATTCGTGTTGAGCATGCGGTATATTCATCCATAAACGTAATTGCAAGATTAGGGAGTAATTGTTTCAGTAATTTATACGCAAAGCCTCCCCATTTCTCCATTAAGCTCAAGTCTCGGTAGTAATAGTCTCGGTAGAATTATGTTCGATTGTACTTAATGATATAGGTTTTGTAGTCTTTTGTTCACAATGCAGGGTTTTTCATGCCTTATTTTCGCTCACAGCAGTGAAACTAACTCTGGTGAGCCTGCCTCGTAGCGTATGGCATGGTATAGAACATTCAAATGTGTCCGTATCTGTATAACCACGTATCTGTAACCAGGAGTTCGCCTATGTGAGAATTCTGTTCTCAAGTTTAGGTGTAGTGTGGAGTCTGGGATTAGTGGGCCCATTATAGGGCATGAAAAGCTTGGGGTAAATTGGTGAATTTCTAGATGAGTAATTTTGTTAAAAAGCCAAAGTTGTAGATGATAGAAATCGAGCGAATGAAAATCTGACGAGAAAGGTATCATTCTACGAAAATTATAAATTTAGATCTTGGTTTTCTGCGCTCTCAATTCTATAGGGTAGGTTCATTATAATCTTCATAGGTAATTAATTCGGTCGATAATTAATTTAACGCGCTGAAAGATTAATTAATTTTGTCCCCTAGAATCGATAAAAGAATATATTTGAAGACGTATCACATGAATATTTTGCCCGCTAATGCCTAATGTATAGAGATTTATCATTAATAATGTTCAGGCAGGAATAACATTATATGATCAGTTGTGTAATCGCCGCATTGTTTGAACACTGTTAGAACACTCGGCGGAAGAACATCGGCTTCGGTACGGCTGTCAAGTTATTTTAGGTCTGATTAGGTTAGGTTAATTTATTAATTTAACTTAACTTTATCTAACCTAATCTCACGTATCGTTACGTCAATGCTGTATTATAGCATATTTACGTGCCCGTTTCTTCACTTTCAAATATGACTCGATTATAACTTCGAAGTCGAACTCGATAATTGCGCATCAGCGAGCAAAATGTCATTCATGTAAACCGTTCTATAATGTGTTCCTTTAGTGGTTCTAAACAACTGAATTTTTTCTTATTCAGAGAGTGCATTTAGGTAAAAATAGACCATAAATTTGTTTAATTTGAACGCCGAGCCTAAGTTTACTAACATTGACGGTATTCGGTTTACGTTGTACCGCAATTGCATTCGTGGTACTATTGCATCGCAATTGCATGGGTGACGATCTGTTGATGGCTTCGTAGTTAGAGGACAAATTATTCCACGCGAATAAAGGTTATGAAGTAGAAAACTTTGATGGAAAAACTTTGCTGTTAGTCTATTACACAACTTTGTGCTACAAATAATATTGGGCAGACTCTATGGGTAGCATAAATTTTAGCTATGCTAGTTGACGACTAAACATTTCAGTCCATAATAGTTCGCTGGTAGGCCTACCCATGTGTATGGTAAGTAAATGCCCCATGCTCTTAATCACAAAAGTTGTTTAAGAAACTTAACCTAATAATGCTTTGTTATAGGATACATAAACGAATATTGATATATTGCTTGTGTGTACAGAGTTTCTCAAATATTTGTATTCGTAAGCGAAGTCCTTATCAGCAAATATATCTCCTGACTTGATAGAACACTCGTTGTGACTCTAGAATCCAGTAAGAGGTTGACCCACAACTACAGGAAAGCCGAATTTTTGGGGTTTGGAAAAGTTTATTTTTATTTCACGACAGTGTGATTATGTCAATGTTAGTTTTGAAGTATTGTCAGAAAACATTGTAGTTATGGTCACTAAATTTTTTGGGGATAGGCATCAGAAGCTTAAGCCTAAATAGACACTCCAATGAAGTGCTCGCTCTTCTTGATGAAGGCCTTTGCTGAGGCCCGGGTAAATGCATGTCTGACCGATTTGCCCGAATGAGTTAGGGCTAGACATCTCTTATCTCCAGTTCGCAGGGATGGGTGCGCACCACCTCCAGTGACAGGCCAGCAGCGAGACCTTGTGCGTGGTGTGTGTGCGCCGACAGCTACAGGGAGTAGTTGTTAAACGTAAAGGAAGGTCCTTTGACAATATCGTCTTCTACTGCCAACTAAACCCTTTTTCTGTCAACAGTATAACCTCAACTGGTTGAACTGAAGTGAAATATTCAACTCAAATTTGAAGTAAATAGTCGCAAGTAATTTCGAAGTTGGTAAATATTAACAGGTTCGTGCCTTCAAGTTGCTTTAAAGTTTCCTGAAAATGGAGTTTGGTCACTCCATGGTCGGCCAGCTGCATTATGAAAATCTCCTCTCCACTGGTGGCGCCGGAGAAAGTCAGCGTTTACACGAGTGCCAAATCGTAATATTTGTATAAATGAACTTTTTCAAATCTAAACGATGAAGTTCGAGGTGCATAGCCAGTTCGTGTCGACAAAGCTTCCTATTTCAAAGTTGTGTTGAATGCACAAACTGAATTTTTTTTCAAATTGTACCCATGTTTGCTAATCGGGTCGTATAATTATTTTTGTTAATAATACTCGGTGTTCGACTTGAGCTACAGGCATGCAGACGGGAAGTGAACTTGAGAGTTCAAAATATTAGTGAATTAAGAGTATACTTGAACGAAGGTTTTTCGATGAAATGATTTCAGAAATTTGTCGCGAATTGTGTTGTGCTATTGAGCCTTTTCTCGGCACATTTTTGAGTGGCACGTTTTATGTTGAATCAGATTTTACTCCATTTAGACTTTAGCATCGTGAACAAAAACTTTCCAAATGCTCGGGTGCAATTGAGACAATAATTTACTATTGGTGTGCGTTGTGGTTCCGCCCGTGATAAGCGTGATGATGCCACACGTCAACTTCTGTTTTATTAAACACTAAACACTAAACACACTTCTGTTTTATTAAGCAAGAATTAGGTTTCAAGATAGTGACTTAAGAGTCACCAAGACAGCGATTCTGTCTCGAAACGCGTCAATCAGAGAAAGTATCGCACATTTTTAAATTAGTTGTCCCTTGCATTAATGAAATAAAATTATTTGTAAAGCTCCTCCTCAGGGGGATACAACTATTGTATCTATGGGAATTAGCGCTTCTAAAGGGACTAAGCGAGAGCCCGAGCTGAGAGTTAGGCCCTTTTTTTTTTTTTTTTTTTTATGAAATGGCTTTTGTTATGTTAAAGACTATCTTTTTTCGGTTCACTGATATCCTGTTTCACCACCTACTATCTTCAACTTTGATTTGGTTACATGAAATTCTTTCTCAACTTTGTTTCTATGTCTTTTCTGCATGGATTCCGCATTCCCTCAACTCCATACTAACTGGTGCCTTCCTTCTTACTCTCTTTGGATCGCCTTTGTTGTGGATAGGGAGGCTTCAACTAACTTATCTAATCTTGTTCATAAAGCTTACAAAAAGAATATCATATCTATTTGGTGGTACTTTTCTTTCCATGGCGAAGCTAATGCAGGCTCGGAAGTTTTATAGCAGAGCGTAACTTAAATTTCCTCACGATAGAACATTTTCCCTCTAATTCCGAACTTGAACGGTGCTTCAATTGTGTTTGAGCTATCGTACACTAAAATATTCCGAGATAATTACTAAAAACATTAGCCATTCGAGGAACTGGAATCCTTGAATACTTCTGTCAGAATAAAGTTACAGATCTGTTGCTAGCCGCTGGTATATAGTTCATCGACGCATGCCTGCCGAAGAGAATGAAAAAAGTTATCTAGCCTTAAATTTTTAGCATTTGATTCAGTTCATCATTTGAACGAGTCGGACTGAATGGTGCTTGGTTCATTCTTTTTCTTTCTTCTAGATTATAATGTTCTGGATTTTCCTGGTGTTATTGACTTTACAAAGCGTTTCCATGGCTCAGAACCCAGTGCCAGACGAAGAGTTCGAACAATTCATGGTAAGTTCTAAAGAGTCCTGATTATTGCTTTCAATTAGTTACTCAGAGCTTTCTGTGAACTTTTTTAAACGCAAACCTTTTTTATTACTGTCTATAATGTGTTCCTAATGAATTGAATAATTAAGTTCGAAAGGTTTTACTTCCTCATAAAGGTATACTGCTAATTCTTAATTTCCTACGCATTCGTATGAGTGATTTTTCGTTTTGGTAACGCATCTTTCAGCTACTATTTGCACAGCTTTGCTTTTGAGACGCAAATCTGCTATGTGTAGTTGGTCTCTGTGCTCTAAATTAATTCTCGTGGAAGTAAATACAGACTTCATCAGACTTCGACTCAGATCCTCTCCATGAATGAACGTTTACTGCGTTGGTTTGCTGCACTGTCCTCAACTTTCTACCTTACGTTGTTTGGCTTACGGAGGCTTACGGAGGCAAACTTCAGTAGAAAGAATTGATTTTTCTTTTCCGTGAAGTTTAATCCAAAAATAGCTATAGCTCAGAAATTTGGAAAACTTTTAAGTAAAACGTATGTTCTGTTTTCAGAGAAAATACGACAAACGGTACGACAGTCGGAGCGAAGAGATGCGCCGGTACTCGATTTACTTGGAAAATAAAGAGAAAATCATGAAACACAACGAAAAATTCGACCGCGGTGAAGTTACTTACAGGCTGAAGGTGACGCAATTCACGGACATGGTGAGTGTCATATAGCAAACTTTTAAATAAAGTACGTGAGCAGGACGCATACGTTTCAAAGGTACTTGATAAGAAATTTATTTCTCGAAGAAAGAGTGCAGTAATACATCGATAAGTGGAAAACAGATAATTACCAAGCGTTTAAATAGTAAACTAAATTCCTTGGCTGTTAGTTTTGCTAAAGAAATTTCATCTTGTTCGCAAGCAAATAGATGGGGACACGAGGTATTTAAATAGTGATGTTGGTGTTCTTAGCGTTGGAAATGAGACTTGAGGAAGTAGAATTTTGGTACAGCAAGAAAAAAAATTTACTAGTTTCTTTGCATATTTGGAAGTTTGATATCCTTTCCATAAACTACAAACCGTTGAAATAAATTATCATCGATAAGCCACGGAAAAGTTTTTTTAGGCTCGTCGAGAAAAAGTAATGCGACTGGTACATGGAACACATATTATTTGCTTTCTTTGCTCTTAACCTTTCCAAAATTAGTGTAAATCTGTTTGATTTTACAGGCTCCTGGAGAAGCAGCTCGATATCACGGTCTACGGAATGCGTCTAATTATTAAGCTGAAGAACTAGAGGACGCGAGGACCTCTTATTCTTTTCCCTGGGATCTTCTTCTACAAGGTTATCTCTGAGGCTGTCAACTCAGTGTGCATAGGCTGAACTATAGCATGCACAAAAATTTAAGGTTTTAGAAGCATTATCATAAAATAAGGTTACTTAAATAGCTCAAAGTAAATAAACTTTATTTTGAATAACAAGACTAGATTTCAGTGTTTTTTTTTATTGCCATCACAAGTGCGGCAAAGGACGAGAGAATTGAAAAAACTGGACGAATGTTCACGTAAATGAAGACTCGCACGGAGTGATAAAACGGAAGCAAGAACCCAGTTTTCTCTGACAGTCCAAACAGAAGCGCAATGTTCCAACATTGCATGAGAATTTCTTCTTTATGAAGGGATATTTTGCAGTATGCGAAATTCATTAGAAATCAGACATTCTGTCTGAGGGAAGAGCGCTCAAAGTGCATGTGGAGGACCTTCAGTAGAATTGTACAAAGTATCTAAAAGCATGCTATATCGCGTTCACGAGTTCAGTCTTCACAACGCCTTTGATTGCCCATTTTCATAGATAACATTTTATCATTGTTAACGAAGGTTCCAGTTCTATTTGAATCGATCTCTATGGTTGAATTGTTGATTTTACTAAACAATTGACATTTTTTAATTGTTAATTCTCTATTCATTTAATTTTACCGGTAACTTTCATTTCTTCCCTAAGCCAATTGTAGCCTCGCCTAGCGCAGACGGTGTCGACTTGCTGGCAGGCCTTCATCCATGCGGTCACGTTACCCTGATGAAGATGCCTCTTCAATCTCGCTATTCTAAATTGGGTTTCTTTAGCCCTAGTGTGGTTAGGGAAGTTAGACTGGTAATGGAAAAACCTTCATTTCTTTAGTCACGGTAGCGTTTGCCAGGTAGATGTGCAGTAATTTACTTTGCAAATGCGCATGTTGGGGAAACTAGCTACAACACCTTGTTTATATTTTTGTGGCGTGCTTGTACTCTATCCCATCTTTTTATTTTTTTCATAAAATAACAGAATAAATGTCTGATAATTTTCAGAAGGTCATTTTTCAAAATTGATTCTAGAGAAATAGAGGTTGCCGAGGCCGTTAGTCTAATATGCCACCAACTTGACCCGTAATTTAGGTTGGTCGCAGGCAGATGGCGGAAAAAAGAGCCTTTTCGTTGCCTAGGCAGAGTGTACTGCAAATTTTCCAACATGGGTGGGATGTACCAAAATTTTACTGTAGCTTAGAAAGATCATACTTTTCACTTCTAGTAGAAGAATCCAAACTCTTAACGATAATTATTGCCTAGTTTCGAGAAAAGTCACACGGTGGTAAATGCAGTCGTCATGCTTATACATTTGACTAGTCGTTAATAGTTAGTTTTCTTTTTCGGCTGAAAAACTGACATGACTGCATCGAGGAAACTCTGGAATTTACAGGAAGTAAACTCATCCTAGCTTTAATTTGCAACGTCATAATTGACGAGTTTCACCTGACGCGAGAACTGATATCTTTGTTATCTTTTTTTATTTTCGGAACTACTTTCAGGACTCCAAAGTGATGTAAACTACAACTTGAAGTACGCTAACGATAATACACCTTTCTTATTCAGTACGGCGGATTGATTGTGCTAATTTTGCAATAGCAAGTTTTATCCAGTGTGTCTGGTAATAGTTTATTTGTGGAGTAAAGTGATATCACGTCCCAATTGCGGGTAGTTGGGAAATATCTTCAGATGTGTGGTGTGGCTTCTTATCTCATCTGGCAAACAGGGTAGGTGAACTAAATGTGTAAAGGTTTTGGAGCAGCACGCTCGTTTGAAAAGCGATTCGAGTGCTTCACTACAACCGCTGCCACTGAGGCCATCGGCCGATGTGGATTGGAATTCCTCGAAATATTAGCATATCTGTTTGCTTGAACAGCCAGGTCTCGGCGCTTGGACTTTCAGCCCATTTTTAATGCTATATATATCCTAATTTCAACTAGAAATTAAACACGGAAAAAATATACCGAGATTATATAGAATTCAGGTTCCTCGTGTGAAGTACATGCCATTTGCATCCATGAGTTATCGACAATATACTTTGAAAGAATACTTTTAACCGAAGAGTTCATCAAACCATCCCATCATTTTAAGATTTTTCTTATAAAAACTCGTCAGAGTTGGCTGATAAAGTGTAAGGAGATCAGTTACCTTGGGCTGTTCTTCAGACCTGAACGCACAAAAAGATTGTTAATCAAAATGTATTAGCAGATAGTCTGCTGGGCGGCTCTGATGTCAGGACGCCAATTTCCATCCTGCAATATCTTGCTGGACTTTGTTCTACCTTATTGAATAAAACCTCCCAAAGTAAACTTCCTTTATTCTCGTAGCAGCCCTGATTTTGCGTTACTGGCATTGGGGGGGCAGGTCTATTTTACATTGAATATGCTCCCTGAAGGAAAATAGAATTCCAGAGTTGAAGGTTGAACAAAAGTTTCTTTTGCTAGAATAGAATCTCACGGAGGAGAGGGGGAGGGGAAACCATTAGATAGACAGTTGAGTCCCCAGCTTGAGAACTGGCGCCCCAAGGGAGGTCATGAAGATGCTCACCTAAAACATAGGTGGGCCTTAGAGACTTTTATTTTTTCAGTCTGGGAGACTTCGCCCCTTACGGTTTTCATCATGCCTTCTTTCCTACCTCTTTTTTTTTTTTCCTTCTAAACTTTCCGTCACTGAGCGCAGCGAATCCTGTGTGAAAGTGCACCATGTGCATAGATTTCCCGCTACCTTCAGTTCATCATAAATGGGTCCGTTTTATGCTCTCTTGAGCCTCAACAGACCCGAGGCCCTGAACCCTACGTCAAAGCGCAAAGAGTAAATCCAAACTTAGGGCGTACATATATATAAAATAGATAATCGGGAGGATTGATCACTATTGGTCGGTTGTATGGATTTACTTGGCGACGTATATTTTCTCGTTCTCGGCAGAGTTCCAGAAATTGAGCACAGCGGTAAAGCGACCTGTCTGGAAATTAGCGAAAAATCTACAGCGTCCTGGAAAGGTTGAGATTGCCACCATCGCTGGTCGAGTTCTACAGTAATATATCCTGTAATTTCATGATATGGCATTACTTTTTTGTTCACTTCGGACCATTTTTATTTTTACACTGATGTTATTTTATTAGCACATACTATTATTTTCTTCAAGTTTTAATTTGATGAGCTGTTTTCCCACCTTATTTTGTGCGCAGGGGTCTTGTTTGCCATAGATCGCCAAATTTTTACATTTCATAATAAATGGTGCCACCATGCCTCTCTTTGCAAGACCTTTGTGTTTAAGAAAGCTTAAACTAACTTATTTTACTCCATAGCATTACTAAATGAGAGAATTCAGGCAATATTTAGTTATTGAGATAGGAAATAATTAAATGACCCCTCAAATGAACACTCATAGTACTTTCAAACTATATCCTTCGTATAAATGCCACTTACCTACGAAAGAAATATTCCTTGGTAATGGGGCAGTCTTGCTTGTTTCGCAGTTATTCCATTAGAATTAGGGCACAGATTTCTGGAGATTTCCATAACAGAATATTATCAAGGTGAATAGTTGACGCCTGGGTTCCATATTTGCAGTTAGGTTTTTAAATAACTCTTCCAGGTTAAAATATATATTAGGCCAAGCTTTCGAACTCACAAGTGGAGTTCGTCATCAGGGCTGAAACATTCACGAGAGCTGGACGTATATGGCTACACACGTACGTATCTATGATACAGTTCTTTTAAAGTAATTATTATTAGGCGGGCTTCTACTTGGTACTGACATCATTCCAAGTACATACGCTGTCATTTTGGAGGTAATAATTTATTTATTATCGGGAAATAACATGGGGGGATATCTTGTCTTCTATTAATTGATGCGGAATTTTACCTAGAGTAGCACGCTTCTACGAATTTTCTTGACATTGTTTTCGACTCCGTTGCTAAAATATTAAAATTTTCGATATTCATTTAGTGACCAGTTTCTTGCTGGTGTTGGAAAACGTTACTTGTTATTTATCGGAGCTGAATTGAACGTGTATGTCCCTCAATGCGCTACTTCGCTGTTCTCCCCGTCTCTCCTATGTATGATGCTGCACATTGGTTAGTCAATTTAGTATACAACATGTTTTCTCTCTTCCTTGGACTTTTTATCTTTCAATTTACAAAGTTGATTTTTCAGACTATGAGTGGATTTACTACAAAGCACAATATCCAATGGTTTGAGAATTTTTGCCACTCTTTCTGTGACTCCGTTAATATAAGGTACTGAAACAAATTTTCTACCATCGCTTGACGCTGCTGGAGGCATGGCTGGTTTTGTGACTAAAGTTGCTGATTTTTATATAATTTTAGAGGGTTATCCATTATTTCGTAGTTGTTTCTTTAACAAATTCAATTCTTGGATTTTTTCATTTTCTTCTGTGCAAGTCGAGAACGCTCTTCGTTATAAGGCTTTGACGGTGCTCAATTTATATTACAAGGGGTTATAACTTTCGAAGTCCAGGTAACGGTCATTTGTCGTTGGTTTACGGTAAACTGTGCATTTCAGTTATCCACTTGGTTGACGGTGAATTAAAACGTCTAGGAATGGGATTTAGTTGTCCTTTTCTACTTCTGCTGTAAATTATATGAATTAATCAAAGGAGTTTATATGGTTTAGGAAGGTTTCAATTGACGTCGTTGGTAGTGCTGTTAAACAATCATCCACAAAACGTTTCCAAAAGATGGGCTAGATGGGAGGGGCTTCAAAGATCTTCCTTTCCAGAAGCTACATTGTAAGCTCTGCTACGACAACGGACACCGGAGATCCCATAGGTATACCTTTGATTTGTCTGTAGAGGGATCCATTATATTGAAAAAATACTGGCTTCCAAACAGCATTTGACCAGATTTAAAATTTCAGTAGGGTTAAGACATGTTCTCTCAACAAGGGTGTCATCTTCACTGATTAAGGTTCGTACGCTTTCGATAGCTAAGTTTAAAGGAATGCTTGTAAATAAATTTTTAACGTCGAACGAGACAAGTGAATAATCAGCAGGGATGGTCAGAGATGAGACCATATTTACTACTTCTGGGGTGTGCTTTATTTTTTACTCTGCTCTGTTCGAAGTAGGGGTGAGGAGCTTAGAAAGAAATTAGGCTGTACGGTATGTCGGTGTATCAATGAATGATACAATTGGCCTGATTGGGAAACCTAATTTATGAATTTTTATTGTTGCGTAAAATAGAGGGACTACTGCTGAATTTGCGTAAAGGTGCCTGTGCTATTCCTCTGACATGATTTAGGTATCTTTTAAAGATTTTAAAATTTTGTTTAATTTCCTTTGCACCGTTTGGTTGACATTATTAGATTAGTCACTTCTCCCAATCAGTTGATACGTAGTGGCATCATTTAGGTGGTCCGCTATTTTTTCTTTGTAATCACAGGTGTCGATCACAACCGTGGTGCGGCCTTTATCTGCCGGAACTATAGATATTGAGCTATCTTATTTTAGGGCTCTAAGGGCATTTCTTTCCTCCGGGGGTAGATTGTGTTTTTATTTGACACTGGCGATAGAAGAAGCAATTTATTGACGAATTCGCTCTTTTTGGTCTTCAGGAAGATTTCTTTTTTATTTTAAGGCACTTTCCACATTTGCAAGAAAGGAAATTTTATCTTGTTTGTTGTGCTTCGTTGTAAAATTCAGTCCTCGGCCCAACACCTTCGACTCGTTCTAGGTAAGGCTGCGAGATGACAGATTTTTGACCCATTTTTGATTAAAGCACTAATTTCGCTAGGGCTAGAGTTACTCAAATTTACTCTCCAGTCGTTATTTCTCTTTTTAGCTTTTGTTTCTCATTTTTCGTTCAGCATTGGCGTACAGATCTGGCATGAGATCAGGATTTGTTCTTTGCAACTGGAAATCTAATTCCATTATTCGGTTCCATTATTCCATTATTCAAATCAATTGACATCTCACTAGGACGAGTCAAATTTACATCATCGAAATCAATATGTCTATGGGAGGAACACTAGCGCTAAAGACGCTGTGCTTGATATCACTGAAAAATAAACAGTAATATCGATCAAAAAAAAATTTAACACTCCTGCTGCTAGTCGATCTCTTCAAAGCATTCGACAGCGTCGAACATGATCGACTTCTACAAAAAATATTGAACTTAGGAGTTGATACACATCGGTTAAAAAGTTACTTATCAAATCGGTCTTATGCAGTCCTCTTAGAGAGCAAGTTGTCCCCATTCATTCAAAACAATTTTGTTGTTCCTCAAGGAACCATTCTTGGTCCGCCATTGTTTTCTATTTTCAATAACGATATCCCTCCAATGCCTTCTAACATTCGAATCTCTATGCATGCAGATGTTCAGTTTCCAATGACAAGCTCTGTCTTAGAAATACCACTGGCTCAAATTGAATCTGAAGTGCTATTGATCAGCCTCAAGTCATGGTATGACCAAAATGGTTTCAAACTAAATGTGTGTTAAAGGCGATTCATTATTTTTGGTTCCAAAGACGCAATGAAAAATTCCAAATCCTACTCTTCCGGTTGGGAATGACAAAGTTGAGCTACCAGAAAAAGTAAGATATTTAGGTATTTGGTTCAACGAAAACATGTCTATCAAATCTCACGTTGAGAAAACTTGCAATAAAATTTACGAAACTTTAATGTTCTTTCATCGTATAAGAAGTATGCTCTACGAAAAATCTAGATTATTGTCCATTAAATCTATATTTTTATCGCGTATCGACTGTTGTAGCCTAGTATGGGGTGATACACCTTAATACATTCAAAAAGAGTTACAAAAATGCGTGAATTTAGGAGCCAAGGTGGTGTGCAAAGGTAAATTCAAAAGGAGTGATCAAGTAACGCCTCTTCTAAATAAGCTCGGCTGAACTCCTATTCAGGAAAGGTTTCTCGCGCACAAAGCCCTCTGCGTATTCTCCTCTATATATCTTCTTCGGAACAATGCTGAAATAGAGCTATTTCATCCCTCCACCATCACCAGCCTAAAGCCAAATTGGAGAGATAATGTCTTAATCAAATACCTTTCGTCTGACATTGGGCGGAAAGCTCTGTTAATATCAGGAGCCTTACTGTGGAACAGACTTCCCCAGAGCATCAAAATTGCTCAAACATTAAGAGCATTCAAAACTAAAAAAGCTCTTTATCTTGCGTCTACACAATAATTGTAAGCTGTAATACGTACTGGAAAAGTAGTTACGAATTTCTATCGCTAATTATCCTATCTTTCATCACGTTATACCACATACACCACGTTTTTGTAGTATGCGTATGCAGTGTGATTGCTTATATTTATGCGAATATTTAAGTACATGTATGTATGTATATGCGAAGCTAGTATATATATATATATTCCTGTCCTGAAATATTCTTCTTAGTCTTGTGTGACAAAGTGTCGTTTCTTACACTCTTGAGTATATTTTGACAACAATATTTCAGGTAGTTTGACTTTTCGTATTTTCCCAGCTATGTTGCAAATGTTATGGTTAGCATTGTACAACTATCCTTTTTATGTTTCTGACTCCGGTGGTCTCTTTTGTGTCAGTATTATTAGCGTAGGAAATATCATAATTTTTGTGTTAGGGTATAATAATTTATTCTCGTTTTTTGAAACACTAGTTGATACGTTACTATGAAAAATTGCCTCGAATGTTGATCTCATAATCTTAAACGCAAAATAATTTGAATCTACCCGTTTTACGTCCAACATTAATCTCTCGCATCACCAGTTCCTATGTTCGTTTGCTCATATTTCAATAAAGTGCACACTAACGAGAGCGTTTTCGACAATGCGTCACTAGGACTATGTTTTCTTAGTTACTTATATTTATATGCATTGTTAAAATCAGATGAACGCAACGGAAAAAACGTTTTTTTTTCGTACATTTCTCTCAAGCATTTTGTTTCGACATGTGACATGGGTATACGATACCCACGTTTGAGTATCGAGTAAGGATGTTAATGTTAACGTATTTTAAAAATCAATATCCAACATATCATGTTTCGACTTTATTGGAAATAAATTGTTTTTTCTTCTTTTCTTTCTACTGCTGTAGCACTTGTAGTAAATAAATTGTAAATTGTTTAAATTATTTAAATATGGTTAAAGGAGGCAAGATCAATGGGGTTGCGGATATGCGCCAAGTTATTTAGTACGATAGATCATGGATAAAATATGAAATTATTATCTGTGAATTACTTTAAGGTAACGTCATAGTGTTTGTACGAACTAAGCCACTGTAAGTTGATGATCTTTTCACAAATAATTCTGGTAGATTTTAACAACGAAAGTCAGCTTTTAGTACATAAATATTAGGCATTCGATCACTAATAATGAGTGGTGCAGAGGAACCGCATGTTTTTATAACCGCTAGTACGCGGCGACGGGAGGGGGCATTGACCTTGAACGAATGTTGGCAAACGGCCCATACAATGCCGTTTCAGTCTCTATCATGGAGCTACACGGTCGCTATGGAGCGTTGGAGCGTACAACATCGTGTGTTCGTTCCCAGGACAAATGTTCCCAGGACATGTGATTTCAAGATTTGGTGATGTTCACTGGCCCCCTCGCTCACCCGACCTGTCGATATGTGACTTCTTTTTATTGGGATATTTCAAATAAAAAGTGTACATCAACAAGCCTCGCACTCTTGATGACCTTAAGAATTCCATTCGTAAGGAAAATGAAGCCGTGCCGAATAAAATGTTGGAGAGAGCCGTCCGTAATTTTCAGAAGAGGATCCAGATTTGTCCTTCTTAAGAAGGACGTCATCTCAAAGACATTATTTTCCGAACCTAAATATGGTACGTTATTTCAAAAACTGCATTAAAAAACCTATCATTTAATACTTGTTTTTGTTCTTTTCAACCCATTGTGTCCCAGTAATTCACTATTGAAAAACATGCGTTTTCTCTGAATCACCCTATATATAGTGTTTGCCAAGGGAATACATAATCATGGTTTTCTCTCGATTTCTTGTTCAACCATTCACATAGCTATATTAATACCTATGGATATTTATCAACTAATAATCTTTATGTTGAGACATTTTGAAAACCAATTTTACAAATTATGTATCAACTAATAGGTATGAACTATTTTTCTTTCAATTTTTCAACGGGTAAGGCAAATGCACAGTTGAACTTCCAGAGAAAAGTTCCGTTTTTTTTCCATGCGAAGGAACAGAAACTACATTAATAACTGGGTTTATAAGGCCAAAATTTTATCCATTGAACCTCTAATGATGATAGAGGACAGTAACTCAGGTATAGCGGTCGCTGTGAAAATAAAAATCACAGTCCAATGGCAACTTTATTTTGAACAGCATCAGAGTGTCCGTTCATTAACATGCGGACTGTAATACATCGATAAGAAAGAAAACTACACATAATTAGCCACGTGATCGACAGGTGCCTGGGACTAGTTCACTAACTGTACGATCAGCCCCCGACTTTGACAGATATAACTTGAGAAAAATAGAATGCGTCTTCTGACACGCTCAGTAGTATAGCAGCCACAATAAAAACACGGACAACTTTTGAGAGGAAGGAAGTGCGGCTACAGCGGGTTCCATGCTGTTCGTACCGAGTAATAGAAATTATTCTCTTCTTATTGAGAAGAAATTCAAGATGTGTCGTGCTTAATAATTATCGAAGAATCGGTAGTGATCGAGGAAACGCTAAATATCATATACGTAGAATAACATTCAAAGTGGTAGTCAGAGCTGAGAAGCTCGATTGATTGTATTCATTAAGTTTCATCTTTACACGGTAATTTTTCTTGGGTGTACTGTTCATAGGTTCTGCACCGCTACTAAATTTCATAAGTTTGGCGTTGTCACAGCAAATGTACATATAGAAAGAAAGGATGTTTTATTCCAATAAAGACTGATACATTTCATCTCGTGCATTGTGTTTTCAAATGTTTTAAAACTAACGCCATGACGCAATGACGGGTACACCCGGTCGAACCCAGTACCCATTTCCGACACCTGGGAGTAGAATAAAATTATGAATAATTCGCCCTTTTCCAAACGGAAAATTCACCGGGTAGGCTATAACAATAGTTTACGTATGAATTGATTTAATAGAGTATTTTTGAAGACTTACAAGCGCAGGTTTTCTAGGTAGAAATGCCGATGTTATGCTGAATCGAAGACGCTGGTGCGACTGTCTGGGGCAGGTGTGAAACGATGACTGAATATTCAATTTCGTATCACAGAAAATTAAAAAAAGGGTTTTGAGAGAAACTCACGAACTTTTTCCATATGAAAACTAGCATACCCAATTCCTTCCGCAAACACACATCGTGTAAAAAAATAAAATCACGAGTAAATTTAAAATTTTGATATTGTAAAGCTTTCTTGTGACGTACTTTCCACACTGGGTTGGATACCAAAAGTTGTCCATAAAAACATGATACAACGCAAGTAGTAGAAGCTGAAAAAACTGAAGCAATAGAAATGTAAAAACAACTGTTACTGTAACCTACGCGTCTCCTACGATATCGGATTATGAAAGCAGAGAAGCACTGAATGCGAGGCACACTCTCCAGCAAGCCGAACATCTAAATAGCTCCTCGGTCAAAGTTGGCTTGTGTGTTAGAGACATATAAAAGTTCATCTAGCATTGAAAAGGAAGAAGACACAGAACACGAAACTCTGTTTTCTTCGAATAACACTTAACAATAAATGTCGTGACCGAGCACGAGTGTGCCTCCAACACAGTGGTTCCTCAACTTGCACGTTAGTGTTTCAAAATCTACTTGAAACGCGTAGACTTGAGCAAGAGCATTGAGATCAGAAGTAATATCATCCTACTGAGAATAAATAAATTGAAAAGGAAGAAGGAAAACTATTGCATGACGTAGAAATTGAGGAAATATATGCCTTGAAGTCTTGTTTCTCGAACGTCATTTAACTTTACACTTTGCTATTTTCGAGATTGATAACCAAGAGCACGACTTCAGAATTTTCCTTAAATTCGAAAAAAACTTATCCCAAGGGGATGAACAATGAAATAGCAATAAGAGTACGAATCACCACAAAAAAAAGTTCATAAAAAGAGAAAAGAGCCATAGAAATACACATGGGGATCAAAATATACGAGAGCTTAGTTCTTGTTTTAAAATTATGCGAAGGGCTTATCAATTCATGAAAGCTAATCCTTAACACTTTGACTGTGGCGGGTAAAACTGGAGTTCAACATCCTACTCAAATTCAAAGTCAATTTTAGAAAGCAATGTTGAAAATAGCAAACATTAACTCGATCGTGCTTTCATTTACTTTTCATCAAGTATTTATGGAAATTGAGTGTGTGACTAATGGTAGGTCAGCAGCATTATGAAAATTCTCTTCGTATTCACCGGGGGCTCACGTTGCAGTTAATGTGCTAAACCTTTTTTGACAAGATAAAGCGATTCTCAGGATCACCTTGGTGATCTGGAGAAACAATGTGATCCTAAGCTAACTAGGTCTGACATAACTAGCATGTGATAGGGCGTCGGTGGCCACATGCTCAACAATCTCATCCCACCTATGCTTCAGGTCACAGAGTATGATAAAAAAATTTTCCTATAATCGCTCCAATTGTGAAAAAATCAGTACGCCAGAAAGATAATGCATTTGCAGAACTCCTCTTAACTTATTTTAAGAATGCTTCGGACTTTCCATGAGCTGGTAATCATAATTTTTTCTTCTTAAGGATCGATATATTCAGTGGCATGTAACGTCAGCTTGGACATGTGAAAGCGACACACATGGTCATCACGTCATGAAAATCCAAATTAAAAACGCGATTTGAGTAAAGAAATGCTACGGAACGATACGTCACGACTGCCTCACTCTTCATGGAGTATAAAAACGATCTCACCTTGCTCTAAGCTAAAAGAACTTTTTTATTAAAATGATGACGAATAGCACGCTCGGGAATTTCACTTCACTTCCATAAGCGCTTACGACATGAAACGAAGTTTAAAATCATTGCATGGAAGGAACTCGATGAATCCACCTACCACTGAGTGCCTGGTCTTCTGCGGTTCGTATCTAGAAGCTGCGATAAAATGAAGCAAAATACCTTCGGAACATTTCCTGCGTTTCATACCTCAGACAAATATCGAAAATGTTATCGATGTTACGGCATAAAATGTGAAAGAGTTGCAAGAGAACATTTCATAATTTTGGAATTCCCATCGCAGCTCAAGGTCCTAGCCTGAATGACCATGTTATGGCACCTTAGAAGGACATTCCAAGGTCTTCGAGCGACAGATATAAAAACTCCGGTAAACTGTCTCTCGGAAAAATTCTGCCTCAAATATAACTTTTGAATAGAACTCAAGACACAAAGTGTGGATGAAATGGGTTTAATGTGCTCTTAATCAAGGTACAGCTTTAGATATAAATTTGTACGAGTAATACTTCCATGTGAAAATATCTCAATTGTTAAAATAAGGGACGTCTTGGTAGTGAAGTTTCCATTTTTTCAAAATTTTTGGGATCAGCAAAGACAAATTTGATTTTTTGACCCAAGCTTTCGGCTAGATTAGCTCTAGCCGTCATCAGGGGAACGATGTATTTTTAAACAAACCTCTTATGGTATCCGCGGGTATCTAGTATACAAAACATTTTTAAAATTTTTTACATGGCCGAAAATCATTGATCAAGGGCGACTGATGAGCATAGGAAGAAACTGCGGGGGGACATCAAGATGACGATTAATTTTGTTAGGTTCCTAAACACTGTACATTGCTTCGACAATTTTTCGAGCGTATTAATTTTTAACATTTTATAATATACATACATTTTCAAAATCAAAAGAATGGTTATCTTCTTCCGAATGCTAATAGACAAGGGATAACCTAGTCTTCCTCTGCACATTCTTCGCATGCTCATCAATTCGTTGTTAAAGATTTCTACCCGTTTCCCCAATGTAACATGCTTCACAATTTTTACATTATAATTTATATATAAGATTACTTTTTTCAAAATTCTATCGTTTATCTTTAAGTCTGATTAGGCTGTTTTTTATCGTATTGAAGATTTGAAAGCCAATTTAACATTGAATGGTTTTAAGATTCGCTGGACTCTTTCAGAACAACCTTTAATATACGGGACGCTCATATATTTCAGGGGGCGTTAGGAATTTTCGTTGCTTTATCGAAGTATGGGGAGGTTTTGATTATTTCTTGTGCAATGTTTTGCAGCCATGAGTCTTGTGATCTTTCCAACAATAAATTGGGCATCAGAATTTTCAGGTTTTCCAAATTAACTGAAATTTAAATACCCGTGGTATCACAGATACACGACACTATAAAGCTCCAGACTTGTTTCGATATCAATATTGCCACTTCTTCAATATTGTCGTCTGAGCTGTCTAAAAACTGCAAACGATATTTATATGCGATGGAGACAACAGGAAAAAGGAAAACTCTCAAAAGAAGCAGAAACGAAGCGGTACCCGGAACTTCCCGCTTTTTAGGGTACCCGCTTTTTAGGGTACCGCTTCGTTTCTGCTTCTTTTGAG
The DNA here is from genome assembly GCA_030386875.1 of Morinoia aosen. Classification (NCBI taxonomy): domain Eukaryota; kingdom Metazoa; phylum Arthropoda; class Malacostraca; order Amphipoda; family Talitridae; genus Morinoia; species Morinoia aosen. Next base: position 4,091,021 of record CM059560.1, read on the forward strand.
AGTTTTCCTTTTTCCTGTTGTCTCCATCGCACATAAATTTCGTTTGCAGCTTTTAGTTAGACAGCTCAGACGACAATAGTGAAGAAGTTGCAATATTGATATCGAAACAAGTCTGGAGCTTTATAGTGTCGTGTATCTGTGATACCACGGGTATTTAAATTTCAGTTAATTCGGAAAACCTGAAAATTCTGATGCCCAATTTATTGTTGGAAAGATCACAAGACTCATGGCTGCAAAACATTGCACAAGAAATAATCAAAACCTCCCCATACTTCGATAAAGCAACGAAAATTCCTAACGCCCCCTGAAATATATGAGCGTCCCGTATATTAAAGGTTGTTCTGAAAGAGTCCAGCGAATCTTAAAACCATTCAATGTGAAATTGGCTTTCAAATCTTCGAATACGATAAAAAACAGCCTAATCAGACTTAAAGATAAAAGATAGAATTTTGAAAAAAGTAATCTTATATATAAATTATAATGTAAAAATTGTGAAGCATGTTACATTGGGGAAACGGGTAGAAATCTTTAACAACGAATTGATGAGCATGCGAAGAATGTGCAGAGGAAGACTAGGTTATCCCTTGTCTATTAGCATTCGGAAGAAGATAACCATTCTTTTGATTTTGAAAATGTGTGTAGGCCTATATTATAAAATGTTTAAAATTAATACGCTCGAAAAATTGTCGAAGCAATGTACAGTGTTTAGGAACCTAACAAAATTAATCGTCATCTTGATGTCCCCCCGCAGTTTCTTCCTATGCTCATCAGTCGCCCTTGATCAATGATTTTCGGCTTGCATGTAAAAATTTAAAAAAATGTTTTGTATACTAGATACCCGCGGATACCATAAGAGGTTTTGTTTAAAAATACATCGTTCCCCTGATGACGGCTAGAGCTAATCTAGCCGAAAGCTTGGGTCAAAAAATTAATTTTGTCTTTGCTGATCCCAAAAATTTTGAAAAATGGACACTGTACAAGAGTAGCTTGCTTCACATGTGAACATGATCTCAACTGAAGAACAGCTTGCAATATAATCGAAAAAGCTAGTTCACTCCTGCAAGAGTTTGTTGCAATATCGCTAAACTTTAGGACTAAATTCTTACATCCATCTCTCAGCAGAGGCGCATCGGTCAGACAGCTCTTACTTCGACGTAGTGTTCCCAATCATTTAAAGAGTAAAACCACAGTCAGAGTCTAATGCGAGCGTTTTGAAAAAGTCATTAATGGGTTAAATGACTACTTCATGCTCATTTTCAGCATGCTCACCGCAAATGATTTCGTGTAGCATTTAAAATACTTTCAGTGTACTCTAAACTTAGAACGAGCCCTTTTTTCACTTTTGTTAAAACATCTGAACGATTCGACCGCACATACAAAGTTTGCGAATCAATCGTGCTAACTGCATCCATGTGTTGCAGTTTTTCTGGTTATGAATATTTTGAGCTAATTTTGACGGTATTTGAATCAACTTACCCACACAGCCAAAAACCATGCGTTGCGTTTAATTAGTGACAAGTATGAATCTATTTCATCTATTAATGAAATGATTTTTCCCGAAAATAGTTCGTCACTTTTTACTGCTATACAACTTCAACGAACTGTTTTGGTCACCTAGATTAGATGAACATGAATGCTTCATCCTACAAAAAACAGTGAGCACATGAAAACAACCGTCTCCGTTCGAGCAAGAAAATAGTTACTGTCCAAACTTAGAAACGCGTAAAGGTGACACATTACGGGATGTATACATATATATCTCCACTAAACAACGATTCCATAAAAACCCTTGATAAAAGTTAGTTTCAAACACAACGGTAAACTTTATTAATTATTCCGAATAACTACGCACACATATAAAACCTGATTTCCCGAGTTGTAGTTAATTAATTAGAGTCGACACTTTCCATGTTTTTCCAACGCTGCGCTCGTTAGGACTGTCATATGTATATACTTAGTCATATATATATGCACTAAGCATATATATATATATATACATAGGCCTTTACACTAAAGTAACATTCAAAATCTCGCTTTCATTACCAAACGTTAACTGGTTCCATCAAAACTTACACGTAAGTTACTCTAGGTATACAAGAAGACTTGGGTAGGTACATCAAATATAGCTGCCAGCAAATGCAGAGAAATAATAGATCAGTGGACATGACTGACTTTTATGCAGCCAAACTTACATCGGCCATGAAAAGTATTTGAAAGTTTGGCCATATATTTTGCTGCACTTAATAGTAAGTTTTCACAAAATTTGACACTCCTTTAACGAATGTAAAAATTATGGAATGTAGGTACCTAATGCCTTTGAAAGTTTGGCCATATATTTTTGCTGCACTTAATAGTAAGTTCACACAAAATTTGACACTTCTTCAACGAATGTAAAAATTATAGAATCCAAACATAGAGTACCTTTTACTAGTTCCAATTCCTTAGATGCCACGGTTAACTTTTGACTTGAACCTACAAATATGTCTTTTTCTCTTTTCTTGACGTGTTCAGTTCTTATAATTTCTTCAGAACACCTGTCGTACAAAGCCAGCTAAAGAATGCTGGATTCGGACTATGACATTTTTCAAATGGAGGAACTCAGAATTGCGATGCCATCTCTGTAGGTATGCATTTGAGGAGAAATTCTCAACTGCATCAGTCAAAGAACGTTAGGTCTCAAAAATAATTGATTTGTAATAGCGCTAGAGAGTATGCGCGCTTGAAAATCGAACTAGTTTTATAGAATTTTAGGAAAAGCGGAATTAAGCTGATGAAAGTTGAGAAGAAAATTTCTTATCAGGGTGACCTAAACTAGTGATAATATTTATTCAATTTTTTTAGATTCACACGAGTGTTATCCGTAGGTAAGTTTCGAGAAAAAATTCTGAAACAAAATTTTGCTTCTAGAAATTACTCGGTAAATCTGAAGGAGATGACAGTTGTCGATTTTGTAAATTTCGATGCCTTAGCATAGTTAATTAGATCGAAATAAACAAGTTTTCTTCTGTGCACTTTTTGTCTCAAATGAGTATTTTATTAGTTATAGCGGTAAATGACTTACCGCAACTCCAGTCTTTGAAGCGGAAAGAAATTCTTTGATCGAGTTGTATGGCAATACTGCAATGGCGTCTCGCTTCCAGCGCTCTGTCTTGAAAGACGAAACCAAACCTCCCGCTATACCTCGTTAAATACTCATTTGACGAAAAAAGTGTATAGAAGAAAAGTTGTTTATTTCGATGTTATTACCATGTTTCAAGCAACAAAAATTCAAAAATCGATGAGTAGCTGTTTATTCGAGCGCATTCGTCATCAATGACGAAACTGAACTTACCGCTATAAATCGTAAAATACTCCTTTGAGACGAAAAGTGCATAGAAGAAAACTTGTTTATTTCGATTCAATTAATTAGGTTCAGGCACCAAAAAGTGGAAAATCGACAACTGTCATCTCCTTCAGATTTACCAATTACTCTCAGACTTGGAATTGACAATACGTGTTGCGTTAATGCGACACTTGTGGGACATAACTTTCAGGCTGTTGCTTCCATGCAACTAATGCATCTTAACTTTATCTTGGCGCAAACAGCTTTCAGGTTTTGAAGAAGATAACAGAGCAATCAATCAACTAGTTTACAAAACACGTACGTAGTTCATGGTTGGAAACTTGGCAAAGGAGTTGAAGCATAATTTGTACACCGTGTGTTTTAGAGTTAAGAAAATGCTAGGTACTTATCAGTATGACAAAAGCGCCAGGTTAAAAAAAAACGGGCAAAACGCTACTGATGCCTTTTTTTCGAATTGAAACAGAAAACATGGGACTTATATCTCACGGAAGTTTGACTTCCGAACCTTTTTGCTTTCATTATAATGAGCCATGACTTATCATTGGCATGCTGCTGTTGCTGCCCGCGCAATACAACTCAACACAGAAAGCCGCAATTCCAAGTTCATTTATAATTGAAAGATCAATAATGAGCGAAACTGTTTTACTCTGTAGAATGGTCTACAGAGATTAGAAGAAATTAGAATAGATCACAAGTTATTTTTAGGCCTCCCTAACAATAATGTTCCCAGGAGTCGAAGGAAGATAGCTCCATTCAGTACAATATTAAAGGAACTGGGATTTTATGCACATGGTGTGCTCCCACGCAAGATACTGTGCGTACAGAAACATCAAGTCAGGAAAAGGAATAAAAAATGAACAGGAGGTAGCGAAAAAAAAACATAAAAAATGAAAGAAGCAAATTGGGCTGAGATCGCAGTCCCGAGGGTAAAGCTTAAGCTGAGATAAGCTAAAAAAAATTGGTAATAAAATGACAGTAATTTGATGAAAATTAAGTAATCAGTACGCCTACCGCGATCATTTCATCTTTCCAACTATTGAAGTTGATACAGAATAAAATATTATAAAAATAAGAGCCCTTGATGAATGAAAGCCAGTTCCAGGTAATTAGTATGAACGGGTGTTTGAGAAATGTAAGCATCTGGGAATATTTCAGTGAGGTTCAGCTCATTCAAATTATCAGTAATACGTAGAGATAGGATAAGCAAGTTCTTCTAATTTAAGATTGATATTAAATATAAAATGCGACGCAAACTAGACACGAAACTACAAAGTATGTCCAAGTTACGTGGAATGACCTGGACCAGGTTTGTGTGTGGGGACGTTTAAAATAGAATACTGGACATGGGGTGTTGATTTCTGGCCATACTTACGCTTTTAGTTGTTTTCCCATAATTTTAAGCTGTAAATAGGAAATGACTTCATGAGATAAGTATGCAGCTTTATAAATTTGAACGTGTTCAATACCCTTGAACATTTTCGCAGTTGGAGCGCTTGTAGAGCATAATTTTAGTTAAGCCTATCACATTGCGAGGAAAATATAGTTCAGAGATTGAGTTGATTTGACCAAGCAGGTATACATACACTAACCATCATGACAAGAAATTAAATATACACACGCACATTACACTCAAATGAGAAACAACCTGCACGTCGACACTTATAAGTTAGATGATACAAGAGCGACAGAGGTTCTACTCTAAACCGTACATGTGATTCCTGGGTACTGACAGCCATGTCATCGAAATGACACAGATGACATCTGTTCTCTTAGGAATAGCAGCGAGGGCACATTCAAATCTTGGCAATATCAACTCTATAATGGCTTATTTTTGAGCCAAAGTTCATATGGAAAATTAATATTCAAAAGCAGCATATTTTCCAGTCTCTGAATGAGAGTACCGAGTCCCAGAAGCGAGAGATTGGGTAAAATCGTAAAATTTGAAGTATAACAGCAATTCAGTGCACGGGCTGTCGTGTGAGTTGCTTCAGGTGAGGTCAAAAAGGTTGGGATGTGGCATCAAGTTTCGGATGGAATGGAATGAAAATATGAGAAATTTATTCATCTGCGGTGCACGAAGACAACTTATGTGCCGCGGAGCGCTGAAGGAATGCGAAAATATTCGAACATTTTAGGTTCTGAATGGATTTACTCGAATAAGTTTGAAGTTTGTTGCTGGCAAAACCTTTGAAGCTGAGTTTCCTACTCTTGATAACGAGCAAAAGAAGTGTCAGTGCAAAGAAGTGTCAGATATGCACGCAAAAAAACACACGGTAGCTGAAAATTATAGTGAAACAAATTATCAGATACACGTAAAACAACATTACATTTTCTATGAATATTAAATTTAAAAATAGGGCAATAACGGCTAGGGCCTATTGCGAATACGAATTCCGAGTTTTAATGCCATCTCATGAAATTTTTAACTAGAATTCGACATATGAATCAGTATCTTCTCTCGAACAGTACACTTGCTTTGCTATCTCACACTTCGGATAAGACTGTCCCAATGGTTGGGGATGAAGAAATGGCGTCATTAAAATCAAACATGAATGTCGTCGAGTTAAACTGAACGAGCCAAGCGTAGAACTCTTTTTAGATTTAGACAATTTACATTATTAATTTGGGGTTGTTAAATGCCTCGTTAATGATCGCATTGCTTACATTGGGGAGCTTGGATCTATCATGAAACACTAAAAAGGAAGGAACGCAGAAGGAATGTCATCTTTCTCTCCTTTGCATTGAAATAGGTACATGCACAGCAGAGAAACTTGACGTTTGTTCTTGATATTGACTTAAAAAGAAGCCCAAAACGTAAACGATATGCTCACTGGAAGTAGAACAAAAAACGTAAGGAACATTAAAGTGTTTGCATAATGTATGAAATGTAACCATGCAATCGTATATTCTAACTGATGAAACGTTGAAGAAGTTTAAATTCAAAGTGTCCAACGTACGACCTAACTGAGAAAAAATCCATCATAGATAAAAATATGATGTAATTTATACATGTTCCTTGGACAGTTCACATGGGAAGACACAACTAACTTCTCTCGCCACAGAATTCCTACGGAAATGTGACTGATAATGTAGAAAAACGAGTAATACTTCCCGTACTTTATCGTCTAAAAGCAAAATCTTTGGTTAGCAAAAGAACAATGGGCAAATTTAAATATAGGCGTAAAAAAGGGATTTGATTCCAATGTGGAATTAAATACTGGGTGTCAGGTACTGAAAAGGATTACTTTAAGGTTGGATGGTGTTGAAGGGGAGGATGTTTAACTTTGTGGTGATGCGGCATGTGGTTCTTAAGGTGTTTGAAATGATTCGCTCCGCTCATTTCGACCGTGAGTAAATTGGTCCTGTTTCTGCTTCTCCCAGGGGAGACAGCTTGAGTACTTTTGTTTCCTATCACTCCTGCTACGGGGCGACTTCTCGTGGGCGAAGCCTTGGCACTTGCACAACCAGAAGAGGACTCCAAGCCACCTGCATTTTCTTCAGTGGGCGTCGAAGAGTTGCTCCCCACGACCGTAGGGAAACTCGGGGCGGCGAGTTGGTGGGTTGGTGACGTCGAACACGACCTGCTGGAGAAGGGTTGGTCGGACACCCGGAGGTGCATCCCCACCCGAGACGGACCCTTACAGTCTTTTACCCGATCTTTGCGATCTCTGCAGCTGGAGTCACTGTCGTTGAGCAGACCAGTAGCCATGGGTGTGGTCGGTGTAGGACATCGTCGCTCACAGGAGGCTCCTGTTAAGCTTCTGAAAGGTATCCTGTAGATCCGGTATGGACGCGTGGAACTCCCCTCTCGATCTGGAACGATATAATATAGTTAATAAACTCAGAAGTTTAAAATATCATCGAATGAATTTAATTTATTTAACAGTTATTCAAAAATAAACTTTAGTTATTTAAAAATACGTTCAATTTCAATTCTCTTGTCACTAGTATATTGCTTCTATAATAATTTAAATAGAAATTCTCGCTTGAATGTACTTCACTTTTTGAAATAATTTATTTTCTTTACACTCAGAAAAGTAGCCAAATGACGCACAAACAAATATCCAACAATAGTTGTTACTCGCATCCTTACCTTATTTATACCTATCCAAATTTTCAGTAACACATATTAGCTAATTCACAAAGGATCAATAAGCATTTCATTGACTTGATCTATAATCGTTGAAATTGATATATAGGCGCATAACGGTGTAATTAAGGAAGACTCCGTGGCACGAGGGTTGAGCGTTACACTTAGGAAAATAAAGACCCTGGTTCGACCCCAGCCTGACTGCCGCGGTATCTACAACTGAATATGTTCAGTCCTTTAGGAGAAAATAGCAAATAGAGAAGACGGGTTATAGTGACCATGGGAGGAAGTCTTCCACTCATCCAGCATGAACTTCACTCGCTTCCTCCCCTTGGGTTGAAATAAGTTGAAAAAGCATTAGCAATTTATAAATATGTTTCGACATCAAAAGATCAAGACACGACGACATGAAAGTGGGTGTATTTCCACTCACTTGACTCACTCTCAGGTTACGTTTTACTCTATGCAGGACAATCAAAAGCTATTGATAACAAACGGAAGGAACCTGGGAGGTCTTTGCTGTTCTGCGGCGAGGATGGTGGGGACAAGCTAGGCTCCTTCTCGAGCCTGTCGTCCCTCACTCTCTCCTGGCGCAAACTGAAGAATTCTGGAGCCGTCGTCGCGAAAAATATATCGCTCTGAAACAAGTAGAAAAATAGGTCAACCTGAAACGAGCTCACAAATAGACCACTCTGATATGCTGGAAAATATATCACTGTGTGCCAAAGGGAAAAATTTATTTAATTCGCTGCTAAATATTGAACAAATTGCTAAAATTTCAGATCAGAACTGTTTGGGGTAGAGTTTAAGCGCCTCGATTATGATTTGGTTACTAAGAAACAAGTAATCGCTTTGTCGAACACGTTTTTGAACTAAGCTTATGTTTATCACGAGTAATTGCAGCTACGAAATAAATAATTGCGCAATTTACCCAGGAACTAACATGCCCGAGCCACAATTTTAAATGACAGGCACCTCCACTTGAAAGGCAACCTTTATTTATTTCGGATGGAGTTACAGTAATTTCTAGCTTAAACACCTTACTGAGAGAAAAACATGTTCTTGTAACAATTAAAGGTTACAATCTTTCTTTCTTCATGAAAGAAATACAAAAAAAGATTTCTCTCAAAGGTAAAAAAATGTCCAGTGAAACTCCAGAATTTTCCTTACATACTCGAATGTGTGTATACATCTGTGTGATCTTGACCCAGGTTTGTAACACTGAGTTACATGTTGTAAAGTAGTGAAAGTAGTAAAAATTCGATTAGTTATCCATTTTACTGTTGTGTTGGTAAATGAATGTTTATCGAATAAGATTTTCACTATTTCACCCTGTGCAGAAATAATTAAAAACGCAGCAATTAATTGTAGACATCTATCTGGATAACGCGCATTATCTGTTTCGCATAGCACGGGCAAACACGTCTCTTGCAGAATGAAGGGCAGCATTAACTACATTTGAATTTATTTGAGTTTTGAAATACATTTATGTATACAAAATAATATAATAATAAACTCAGTTAACGACAACTTCGGTCAGTGACTATTTAGTTGTCGCTTTGGTAAACTACCAAAGTATTCTCTCACCATCACGACTTGAAATCTCTATCAAAGTTCAAATCTCAATGTTTCCGCCCATGTCTAAATTTCGTTCATTTATGCACGGTACTTCCAATACTTTCACTTTGCTTCTCCACTCAATCCAAACAACTAGGGTTGGCGCACAACCCAGCTAACTAGACGTCCAAATAATTGAAGTATTTCCACAGGTAAGACATTCGGGGCCACGAGTTTAGTTTCACCCCATAGACGAGTACCGGAACCATGATCCCCTCACAATGGATTTATTCTTACAATCACCAACGTTTATCATCTTCAGACGCGCCGAAAGCGACCTAACAATGAAGACTAGAATTACCAAGAGTCGGAGAAATTAATTACATTTGGAATGGTGGACGGGGAAATAAAATCGAATTCTATTAAGGGCAGTAGTTAGGGACCCCCTTGCAGGGGTTCCAGCTACCCACCCTCACTTTGGCCGAGAGCGTCTCACCCAAGCTGGAACCCCCCTCTTATCAGATTAGAGAGGGTAATAGCACAGGACGCTCGGCCATTGTTCTTTAATACTTTCCATCGGAACACTTCCATCACTCAAATTCTCGCTGTGGTTCAGGATAACTTGGAAATTGAAGTTCAAAAATAAACCAGACTTTCACCGATTATTTTCACTCATATCCATATATGTTTACAAATTACCGAATACATTTATTTCCTTCACATATTCAAGCACTTTGTGGATAGGTCCCTCATTCGATAGCATAATCGCCGTACTTATGCTTCCTCCAGTCACTGGTCGGAGTAATCTGTGTCTGGCCTGTTGTAGCGAAGTACACTCTTCCAACATATGGTTCACCGTCAGGACTGCATCGTTACACCATCCGCATATAGGTCTCTGTCCAAGAGTTTCTGGTTCGAGGAGATAGCTGTGGGTCAATGCCGTGTGGTTTAGTCGAAGCCTATTGATGACGACTTCCTCCTGGCGGGTCAACTTGAAGACACACTTCTTCCATTTTCCGGGGCAAGATTTGACAGCTCTGAGGCCTCTCTTCGCTTCGCGCCATTCCCTGTTCCATATTTCATTAGTTTTCTTTCTTATTAGCGGGAACCAATCTTTGTAGGGGATCAATTTAAATTCGGTGGGTCTCTGCGCTGCTGACCAATTGCAGCCTCGTCTGCACGCTCATTCTCCGCGACACCCACGTGCACCGGGACCCAACTGATGGTAATATTTTTGCCATCTTCTACGAATTGATGCATTTCTAACATGATCTTTTTTAGGAGTTCATTGTCTCCGGTTTAGTTGTCAATTGCTTGTACCGAGCTCTTTGAGTCACTGCAGATTATGTTTAGAGCAAGCTTGGTTGCGTGGAGTTCAGCTGTAAATATGCCTGCTACGAGTGGTAGAGATGTCATCCTGACGATGTTCCTCACCACGGCCGCCGCTTCAACTCCGGTTGGCGACTTTGATCCATCGGTGTAAATTACTTTGTAGTTGTGGTATTTACTCATAATATCGTTGTGCATTTGTCTTAGAAGAGTTCCAATCTCGGTTCCTTACATACTACGTGTAAGTCTATTACTGGCGTCGTCTTGAAAGCTCTAGTGCTAATACGCATTGCTTCGTTTGCCACTACGTCCAGTTCCTCGCCGTTGCGCTCGCCGAGCCATGGAGTCATAGACCACACAGCCATAGTCAATTATGTAGCGGATCAGGGAACGGTAAAGTCTCATAAAAATTTCTTGATCCGCACCCCAAGCAAAGGAAGACACGGATTTCAGCAAATTAAGGTCCTTTCTGCGCTTAGCTTTTACACTCCTGATGTAGGTAATCCAGTTAAGCTTCTTATCCCAATGAAGGCCTAGGAATTTTAGTGCTGTCTAAAACGGGAATATTTTGATCGTCCATCCGTAGTGTTGGGATTACCATTAGTTCATTTCTTCTGTAAAATTGCATTGCAACAGTTTTCGTGGGTGAAAATCGGAATCCGTAATGTTTTGCCTAATGGTTGACTCGATCTATTGTCGACTGTATTGTTGTTTGAGCTTCGTAGCTATTGTGAAGAAGAAGGTCGTCTACGAATAAGGAGCTTAATACTTCGGGGGGATTTCCTTTGCTAATAAGTTAATTTTAATGGCAAACAGAGTGACACTGAGCGTGCTTTCCTGCGGTGTTCCAGGGGCCAGTTGTGTAGAGGAAGACAATTCACCAGACACTCTGACTCGAAATGTCCGACCCTTGAGGAACTCTTTCACAAACATTGGTTACTCTTCCTCGCATTCTTGCCGCTGCAAGGTTAATCTCCCGTACCGCCAGGTCGTGTCATAGGCTTTTTCTAAATGAAAAAATACAGCGTGGACCACTTTATTTTCGGCGAACGATCTTCTCACATAAGTATCGAACCTCACGAGATGGTCTACAGTTGCTCGACTCTTCCTGGAACTGCGCTGGATATTAGTAAATATTTTGTTGTTTTCGAGGATTTCCATCAGTCAGCTGTTGATTATTTTTTTCGTATGTCTTGCATAGACAGCTCGTCAATGATATGGGCCCGTAGTTTTTCGGATTGCTGTGATCTTTACCAGGTTTTGGGATAGGTACAATTATGACTTCTTTCCAACGTGGGTGCACATATTCTTTAACCCATATCTTATTGCACACGTTCAGCAGGTATTGGTGAGCATTGTCCGGCATGTTTTTTATCATCAGGTTGCTGATTTTATCTGCTCCTGGTGTTGTAATTCTGTTACTTTTGATAGCGGATGTAAGTTCCTGCATTGTGAAAAGTCTATTATATGGTTCCTCATAGTTACTCATGAAGTTGATGGGAGTTTGTTCTGCGAGTTGCTTGTATCGCACAAATGGTTCTGAATAGTTCACGTTGCTGGACATGATTTCGGTCTCTATGACGTATGCGAGCTTCTGAGCTATTTCCCTCGTGGTTGAATAATGGATATCTCCTCAATTTAGCATTTTTATTTGCCTCTTGGCCCTTCCTCGAATTGTATTTATTGTTTCCCAAATATAACCGCTTGGTGTGGTGGTCATCAGAGTTGACACTCTCTCCAGGTGTTTCTGCTTAGCTTCCTCGAATGTCCTCGTTGCGATTGCTCTTTCCCTCTTCCACCTTATCTTGTCCTCCATTTCGCTAGTCCTCTTGTATACCCTGTAACACTTCTTCCTCTCTCGCCAAGCTACCTTACAGTCCGCTGTCCACCATGGTTTTGCGTAGTGCCGTCTTCTCTTGTACTTGGGTACCCACTTCTCAGCTGCACTGTTGAATCTTCGGTAGAGTTCAACGAATTTGAACTTGAACTTGAAATTGAGGGCCGACAGTGTCGGGGCCTTTGTAACGGCCTACAATTCCCACGACTGCAGCCTCTGGGTCCTCTGGTATTTCCACCTGATGTACATCTTTCCATATATTGTCTTCTCGGTACAGCTTCCAGTTACCTTTCTTAAAATTCCATGCTTCAGCCTCTAGACGTCCATCTGCTTGCAGAACTGTAAAAGTGAGCATTATGGGGAGGCGATCACTACTCAGGACCGAGGGCAGAACATCGAACTTCAGATCCGGCGTGATGTCTGAGGATGTGAGCGTGAGGTCTATTATAGTTCCTGATATTTGAGTGAGTGAATCATCATTAGTGATGCCGAAGTTTTCCCATGCCAAAATGTTTCGCATCGTTCGTCCTCTCCCATCCGTTCTTTTATTCCCCCAGTCACTAGGGTGAGCGTTAAAATCTCCCAATATAACAACAGGTTTGGGCAATTCCTTCAGGGTGGTGAATAATTCTTCGATATTTACTTGTTCTCTGGGTGGTAAGTACATTGATGCAACAGTTATTATCTTAAATTTACTAAGGGATATTCTGTAGCAATTATCTGAACTGGTGATTGTATGGTGATTTCTTGAGTGGGTATTGATGAAAGTATATATAGTGTCACTCCCCTATGAAACCTGTGGTTGTAGTGACCGTGCTTACAGAAACTAACATAGCTAACACAAAACAGAAACTAACATACTGGGTACACAAAATTATCACCGTAGAACGTTTCCTGTATTGCTATCACTGCTGGCTTGTAAGTGTCAACAATGTTTATCAAGTCCTCCTTAGAAGTCGCCATTCCTTGCAAATTCCACTGTAGGAATGTAACCTCTTGCTCTGCCATCACCTCCACCTGCGTTTGCTGTCCTCAGACCTCCTCCTCTCGTCTTTGCTTCTCGGAGATCTCTTCCTGAAGCTCTCTCTCGATGTTGCACATGAGCGCTGTCTACGCGTCTCTCTTGCTCTCGAAGGGTTAGCTCTTTTCAGCTCTTCCTCATATTTATCTGTATCAATTACTTCAGCTTCTCTTATTTCTTTTGCGCATTTATCATACATTTTCCTGATTTCTCTTCTTCTAGATTCCTTTTCTTTTGCAGGTAATATTGCACCGTGGTGCAAGTTTACAGTCGTTGTAAAAAGACTTCCGGTCTTGGGACTCTCACCTACAACCTATGTCATCCTCTATTTCTTCTTCCTTCGCCGACATACGTCTCTCCCTCAACTTGTTTCTCGTCTTGACTCCTTCCACCCTTTTCTTGCTTTGTTGTGGCTCTGGTGTCGATTCTCGGTCATACTCGTTCTTTCTCTTTTTGTTGTTTGTCATACCTTTTTCCCCGAGGATAGCGTGAGTCATAATTTCCTTAGTGAAATTCATAGAGAAGTTTGGGTGACGGCGGTTGAATATCAATCTGGCGTACCCTTTTGACACTCGTTCTTTATTTTGGATGGCCAAGATTTCCTCCTCCAGCACTCTTGTCTACAATTTCTTGATCCCGTTAGGTGCTCCTCACTGCAGTGGTAGCACTTGGTTTCACAGGAAGTGCATTCGTCAATTCGATGCCCAGTAGAGCTGCACTTAAGCCCGTATGAGACGGTGGCAAAAAGTGGCACTTATGGGTGCGAGAGATGCGCTCTCTTCTCCGAAGTCATGGCGGCCGCCGTCACCAACACACTGCAATGTTATTACACGAGACGGTGTTGGCCGGCCACAGACACGGCGCGCAGGAGCGCACGGAAATCGGAAGCCAGATTTGTTTTCATTCTTGTATTCACCAAAGCATGTCGTTCAAAGTCATGTTCATTTTCTACGGTTAATTCAGAGAAATTCAAAATTAAAACATGGTTAAATAAATGCATTGATATTATTTTAGGGGTTCTGATACCAGCAAAATGTGTATACCATCTAGAAAAGAATTATGAAATTGATATGGATTAATATCTACGTCATATATATGATTAACAACTCATGTGGAATGCGTTGCGCCCGTGAATGCAACTACGCTTGATTGCAATTGAAGTTTTTTTTGCACGGTGGAATGCAGATTGATTGTCGTAAATATGAAAAACATCCAATACTGGTAATACTGAGGTACTTGTACACACAATTGCAACATGTGCATTGGTACAAATAACTCTAATTTTAAGAGCAGGTACCATCTTAAATAATACTTCATCGTACATTAAAATAGCTCTGATATAAGTGAAGAAATGTCTATCAGCGACATTTTATTTATTTAGTTCGATTATTTAGTGCTTGGTTTAGTCATCAGGCTGACCTACAAACTTTAACACTGTACTGGTTGTATTTTGAACAATAATAAATATGAGTATTAGAGAAACGAGTTGAAAATTTGTACATAGCGGTATAGTACAAATTTACACTAGCACACTTACTCTCCTGAAAAAGGACAAATAGCGTAAACCATGCTAGTTTCCGTCATTTTTTACTTCTGCATAATGTAACTGTGATTTCGAACTTCCGAAAAAAATCATAATACTAATTTTTATGCAGGAAACAAGAGAATTAATAATACATGTGGATGAATTAATTTGTTACCTACATTGGGCTGAGAATGAAGTATTTCATACAATGACGAAGAAGAGGCGCGATGTATGTCACCTTCGTCTAAGAATGGGAATACTATTGGAAATGGGAATCACATTTGGGAAAACCATTTCGTCAGTTCCTGTATCTGATTTCTGGAATCTTTTTAGTTTTGATTCCTGCCTGCTCTGCGACTGAAGTGTATTTATTTATTATTTGTTTACTCTGGAGTTAATTCAATCTATGGCTTCATTTCTTTAAAGATGTTGTTTAGTGCTATTTTTCGTAGGGATCTATCTCTATACTCGCTACTAAAGGTCTCTCTACATAAACGTGGGTGCGTTTTTAGAATTTCTTTAAACAATGCAGTCGACCGCCTGCACTAGTCAACCAGCGGGCGGAGGTGTATCACAAACATGCTTCATATGCGAAGCCTGGCGGGCTACCATGCGGGCTACTGAGAACAGCGCTGCGTGCATGCCATCTCTATCGTGCAGGGAGCGATCACAAATTTCGACACTGGTGTAACGTCGAACATCGCCACAGAGAGCAGAGTTGCGACAGAAAGAGAGAAAATGGGTGGAGCTAGCGATGCCGCGGGCAAATGTTCACACTCGTTGCCACCGTCTCATATGGGCTTTAGAGCACACTTGTTCCTCCTGGCAGTATTTAATGCCGTGGCCGTATTCTTGGCACTTTTTTCAGAGCATATTTCTGGGCTAAATTTCGTACACCTTGGTTCTAGCCTTCTCTCCAGTGACATCAATGTATTCTGGTAGCACGGGCTGCCTGAAAGACAACAGAATAGGTAGTGCCAGGTGACTTCTCGGTTTAATCCAGGCTGCTCGAACTGCATCTTGTGCTCCGCACATTTCCAGTAATCTTTGCTTGAATTTTTATACTCATTCAAATCGTATTCATATGCATAGATAAGGCCTTCCTGCATGGCAAAATTGAGATTCTCTTCAACAGTAATGGGCATTTGGTTTAATTTCTGCATTTGTTTCATTTTCTGGCACTCACTGCCACAGTAAACACTGTCCTGCTCCGCGATTTTAGGGCTTTGGGTTTACTGCCGACGTGTTCGGTGATACACTTCTCGAGCAACCATGGAGAGAGACATCTTTCGTCCATTAGCTTCATTCATCCTGCAGTCAAAGTGAGTGATGTACTTGGTAGAAGGTGGGGCCTGCACAGTTTCACCTACTCCCTCTCGTATCTGCTTTGCCTTTCTTACGCTCACTTTTTATTTTTCCACTATTTGTAACAAGCATCTTTCTCCTACTTCTCTGTCACACTGGATGCTGCCTGCTGCATGCGGACCTCCGCAGTGGACACACTTCGTCTCGTCAGACGTGCAGTTCGGAGTGGAGTGGCCGACCTCAGCACACTTTCTGCACACTGCAGAGGTGTTTCGGCATCGCTTGGTGGTGTGGCCGTACATCTGACAATTGAAACACATCATTGGATTGTTGTTAAACGGATATACTTAAATGTCTTGCTTTTCTCCTGGGATGTAGATGCTGTATGGTACGGTTTGTTGTTTGAACGTTTTCAGAATGGCTTGTGTTTCGGGGTATCTCGGTTTAATAAAACTAGCTCTAGTAGCTTCCTGCACATTGTACTGCTCCGGAAGGCCGGTTTTGAATACTTTCATGTCGGTGATGTCAAAGTCATTAATGTATATTAGGCCAGTCGAGTCATTGAATCTGCTCTATTCTGCAGTCTGACACGGTACATTCTCTACCTGCGTCCGGCCGACAATTTTCTTCGCTTTCTGCGCACTTCGCACTTCGACCATCATCATTTCAGGGCCCATGCTAAACAGCCTCTTGGGTTTTGTGCCGGTTACAACAGCTATTTGTTGGAAAACTCCAAACGGGTTTGTTTTCCTCTTTCCTCCATGTTCAACGGTGATGGAGAAATACCTGGGAAAATACTCCTCGTCAGTTAAAACCAGAGGGACATACTTTTTTCTCCTTTTTTGGCAGCTTTCCACCCTTACGTGCTGGCTGTTCCCATCCTGAAGATAATTCACTTCGGGCCGAAATTACTGCTTTCTCAATTTCTGCTAGATGCTCCACAATCTGGTCTAGTTCATTTGTGCTCAAATTTCTCTGACTCTCACCATTTGTATCATATGCGATTGATGCGATAGCTTCTTCAATTCTTCTCTTGATATTTCCAATGTTGTCATGTTGGTTCACTATACTGACGAGGGAGTCATCTCCAGCGTCACCTCAATGGCCGCTGCGGATCCTCCAGTTCTTCCATACGTGAAACTTGCTCACACGTAGTCGAATGATTCATTACTTCGGGAATGGGTCCCCTTGATAAATCAAGGGACCTCGCTTCGACACTTCTATTCTACGCTCAATATTTCAAATAAGTTTAACTGCTCAAAACAAAAAGAAAAGACCCAGATGTTGGTGGGCGCCCCCCCACGATGGTTCTACCCAAAAATAATAGATCAATAAATAATCTTATAAACATCTTGTTATCAATTCACATATAAACTATATAATGAGTTACAAAACTCCAAATGTGTATACTAACGGTAGTACCACGGGAAGGTGTGGGTGTGCTGGAATACTTGACAAGTGCAAGTAATCCTTTTCAAATCCTTGTCTGTATAATATTCCCTTCACAACGGACAAATAAAGAAAATTCAGTTCGGCACCAGTAAACGTGGTAAAGGGAACACGTAAAATTCCCTATGTATACAAAAGTGCAATCTCAGTTAACCCATTTACGCCGAGCGTGTTCATATGAACACAGTTGATATTACTTTTCAAAAAGCAATATAAAACCAAAACAAGGCATAAACTACGTTCAATCGGAATTTGAACGTGTTCTGTACACGTCTGGTAATAAATCTGATGCAACAGTTTAGTCAGTGGTGGAGTGTCCTCTGAGGAGAGCGCACGTCACGTTCACGCTGTTCCCGCAGTAGCAGTCATGGCGAATTCACGTAGGATGTAAGTACCATACCTTTTGCTACAATTATGCAAATCAGTTGAAACATTCACAATATTATATACACATGCATAGGAAGGTATATGAGTATTGTTGAGTTTGCAGAAAAATATTTATGTATTGTAATGTCATTATAATCTTTGCGTGATCATATGAACACAGTCGGTATAAGTGGGTACAATATGATATCTTTTATTTCAGGCGGACTGGACTGACTGTGAATGAAATTCTGGATATATTAGAAAATGACGATGATAACAACTGCGATATATACATTGAACCGCCAAATGAGGGCAATGTTACGGATGAAGACTCAGGAAATGACGACGCTGGGACACCATTTTACCCTGGAAATTTGTCTGGTAATCAATTATTAGCGCCAGTAGAGTTGAGGTATCGTAACAAGAGCGACATCGAAGACGAGGTTGAAGAAGATATGCAACCAGCGAGGAAAACGAAGAGAACTTCAAAAGAGGCGCCTGTAAAACCAAAATGGAAAAAAGAAGACAAACTGCTAAGTCAAGCTCCATTTCCTGAAGGTGACTATAGCACTTACAACCAAATGAGCGAAACAGAACTCTTTGAGTTATTTTTCAGTGATGAACTGCTCGATTATTGTAAGAAGCAGATGACGAAGTATTGCATGAAGAATAATTGGCCAGATATTTCGGTTGCGATTGAAGAACTGAGAGTATTTTTAGGAATACTAATTGTCTCAGGATATCATCCAGTACCACGACGTAGAATGTTTTGGTCTCAGTCTCCAGAAGTTCACAATGAAGCTATCTGCAGCGCAATGCGCCGAGACAGATTTGACGAAATTATGAAATGTCTTCATTTCAATGCAACTGATGACCTTGATAAAAATGACAAGTATGCCAAACTTCGTCCTTTGATAAATCATTTGCAGCGTAAGTTTATGGAACATTACGTTCCCGAGAGAAATATTTCACACGACGAAGCGATGGTGGAATATTTTGGTAAACACAGTTGCAAGCAAGCCATTCGCAACAAACCCATTAGGTTCGGTTATAAGATATGGAGTCAGAACACAACCGAAGGTTATCTTATTGCGTTTGATCCTTACCAAGGGAAAACTCACCAAGGAGACGAAGAATTAGAAAGCAAATATGGCAAATGCTCTGCTACAGTACTCAATCTTCTGAATATGTACAGTGATGAAAAAAGGATTCTTCCATACCATCTATTCACTGATAATTTGTTTACAACCCTTCCGTTGCTTCAAGAAATAAAAACCCGCGGATATGACGGAACAGGGACAGTAAGAAAGAATAGGATCGACAAATCATGCCCTATTCTCGATGCAAATACAGTTGACAAGAAAGAGAGAGGTTACGCCGAGTGTGTCACGGGAACTATGGGCTCAGAGAACATCAAAGTTACTAGATGGAAAGACAATGCTGTTGTAACTGTTGCGTCTACTCTCCATGGAGTATTACCCGTTGGTAAGGTAAAGCGCTGGTCAAAGCAAAAAACCAAGCATGTTGAAATCGAAATTCCAAAATCAGTAAAAGCATACAATAATTCCATGGGCGGAACAGATCAGATGGACCAAAACATCAACTGCTACCGTATTGGAATCAGAGGTAAAAAGTGGTGGTGGAGTTTATTTTCCTGGCTAGTCGATGTTTCAATTCAAAATGCTTGGATCTTGGCTAAGAAGAGGGGCTCAGGACAAGATCATCTCAATTTCAGACAAAATGTGGCAATGTCATATTTGTCTAGATTTCAAATGGTTCCCAAGAAAAGTGGCATGAAAAGAATTTCATCACGTCCAGGATTCAATGATGCCAGGTTCGACAGAATTGATCACTTCCCAATTGCATCTAACCGTCGTAGGTGCAACGGCGATGGATGCAGCTCCACCATACGTATGTCTTGCTCAAAATGCGATGTTGGGCTGTGCTTGCAATGCTTCAAGTCTTATCACATGCAGTAATTTGGTTCCTTATATGTCTTCCACTGCATATTAGTTCAAGAGGTTATTTGTTGTCAAGATGGATATAATTTTGTATTTTGTATTATTTTTTATAATTTATTTACGTTATTTTTTTATATATTCTATATACATTGAATATGTAGTAATATCAAGGCCTCATATGTTCAAATGGATCAATATTATCATTATATACCATATTTGAAAATAGTTAGTTTTTGTACCCTCTCTTGCCGAGCGTGTCCATATGATCACGCCTCATATATCAAAAATTATATTTTATACAACTAAATGGATGTCATTTTTGTTTCTTTTACATCCATTTTACCCTTTATTGAAAGTTATAAACAAATCTGAATACATTTCCTATTCTCGGCGTAAATGGGTTAAATTTCAAAAACGGTATTCAATTAGTTTCTACAACTACATCATTGCGTATAAAGAACTATGTATTCCAATGCTTTACAAAGAATTTCGATTTTTGTTAATAGGTAGTTTAGGACGTGAAACGTTTTGGCTCGTACCGAATCGTTCTTGTACGAAGCTTGTGTACTCCATTAGGCGGGTACGTTCCATTACCGCAGTGCTATATTTTGATGAGACAAAAAATGAAATTTGTTCGTTGTATTACTAGTGCGACGTCAAGAAAATGTCAGTCATACTTGTCCGTCATGAAAAATTGGAACTCATTCAAGAATAAGTTCCATTCAATCGATGTCTACCATAAATCTTCATAGTTCGAATTCCATAGTATCGTGGTCTTAGGAAGATTTCAGCGAAAGCGCCAGGAACTTTTTGAGATTTTTGGTCCAGATAAATAGGGCTATGCCCAGGGAACTTTTGTGGAACCAAGTTTTTTGTTTTTCTCGAGTTCCAACAAACAGTATGCGATTTTCTGACACAACTAATGTTGAAGAATCGAATTACTGAATACTTATATCTCCGAGTAAAATATTCATCTAATGAATTGGTCTTAACGGCGTAAAGATTTACTTATAATTCATATTGTGAATGTTGAAAAGATATTCAATGAAAGACAATGCAAAAAGTTATAAAAAATATCTTATCAGAAGAAGAGAGAAATATCATTCGTAGAATGCAAGATGATAGTGGATAAATCATACATTAGAAGTTAGTTTAAGCCTCCCTAACCACAACAAATGCGTTCCCAAAATAGTTTGGAATAAGTACGGAATTAAAGCACTCTTCAATATGTAATTAAAGAAACAGCGTGATAAAAAGAAGGTTATAAAATAAGAAAGTTGAATAAGAAAATAGTCGGTACTGAAAAAGACAGCTTTGAATTGAAAAAATGTGATCCGTAACAAAACACAGGGAACGTATTTTATTTCAACATCATAAGTAAGATCTACCCAACCTTCAACTTGGGATCTCATATTTCAATCCTGGGAACGCTACCGTCCATTTATAAAACAGTTGCAATCTTTGAAGGTATTTTTATGGAAAACAGAGAAAAAATAAAAAGAAATCAAACGCACATCGGATTGTTGGCGTAAGGAGGTTTACAGTAAACAGCTAGGGTAATTCATCAAATATCGAACAGAAATCACGTGTGTCTAGAAACAACCTTCATAAATCGGTAACTTTTGCTCTGAATAACTCTTGCGGGCCTCAAGGTTATTCTTGAACAGTTGCTTTCTTGTTCTGTGATGTCGCTTGAAAGACAACGTAGATTATTGAAATGTATTTATTGTTCTAAAAATCGAATTCTTTAGTAACATAATTTCATCAATATCGAACAGGAATCGAACAAGAATTTTGATTCGAACAGGATGGTTTGTCAATTAGTTCTCTTCGTATGGAACTTTTGTTAGACTATTAGCACGCCACGTATGGTTTGTCTATTAGTACGCCTCGTATATTTTGTCCATTAATATGCCTCGTATGGTCTATCTATTTGTACACCTCATGTGGCCACTTGGAAAATAAACGTTTTTCTTTCATTCTTTTTTTCTTTGGTGCACTGGATTTTCTTGGAAGTGCTCGCGGTGGCACATCGGTTAAGGGATCGGACTTGTATGTTGGAGTCGCGGGTGCGTATCCCGGCGCTGGCGCTGCGATTTTCCCCGTTGGGTATAAGGGAAAGCTCAAGCACAATACCCCACTCGACCCAGGTGTCGGAAATGGGTACCGGCTTTACGGGGGAACCGTCATGGTGTCCTACATATAGTGTTAGTTATAAGACATTTGAAAAACCAATGCTTAAGATCATTTGTATCAGGCTTGATTGGAAATAAAGCATCCCAAAGATGCCGATGTTTGTTTTGTTTGTTTGTTTGAAATAACTGTCTCATTACTTATTTTCAAGATGCATTTGAATGGAGAGTTATCAAAATTTGAATATGATGTCGATGTTTCATTTGCAGTGTTTGTTGAACCATCATTGTGATCATCAACCTGTGTGACCTTTTTTGGAGTAGAGTGTAAAGCACTCGTCAATGAATTATTATTGATGCTTGCATCAATTTTCTTGGCAAGGGATTGATCATCAGTAAATGTAGCCAGACGAATCATTGATGATCTTGAGGGCTTTGGAACACCAGCAGATGATTGATAGCCCCTCACCAGAATTCCCATCTTCAACTATTCAATGTTATTATCAAGCGTTAATACAATATTTTAATGAAATGAAACAGGCGTTCAATAGATCGATTCAGTTATTTAAAAGAATTAAGAATCGAAAAGCTTTGTTCGAGGCATAAATTCATGATTTTTAAGGAATTTTGATTCGAACACCTTTGTTCAGTATTTAATACTGACATGAAAAAGGAACTGAATGTCGAACATGGAATAATTATCAAGTTTTTGGCGGAAAAGAAAAAAATACAGTAACAGAACATCATATGACAACACTACTCTCTAGTTATGACGGGAGGTTGACGGTGACCCAACAACAATTAAACCGTCGCAATTTTCCCGAGGTGCGTAAGATTTTTCGAGTGAAAAAATTCGACCAATTTGTAAGGGTCGTACAGAAAATGCGTTCGCAACAGCTGATAGCAGTTTGCAGCTCACAGAAATGAGTTTTTATCACTAAAATAGGAGTTTTAGATGTAAGATCACTGGCACTGAGCAAGTTTGGATGCTTACTAAATTTATCACGCGCATATTTCCAAAGTTGTTCGATAATCAGTTCAGTTCGATATTTGATGAATTACCCTAATACCAAAGGCAGCAAATGTTACACAAGAGGCGTTATGGGGCAAGGAGTGCAATAATATTATTTCTGAGAATAAAGTGAAAATCTCAGTCAAACTGTACCAGAACTGAAGGGCATGTAAAACTATCTATGTAAAACAGCCTACCACCACAGAAAGGCAATGATGTCACCTGCTCTGACATTTTTGTGTTCGAGAGCTCCCTGGTCGGGATCCCTGGAGCAACACATGAAAGGAGATATTTGACCACACAGCCAGCGAAAATTATTTCCTAAAGATACTGTTGAGTGTGAATTTAAAATTTCATTATTTTTAAATTGCAATTTCATATCTTTCACTCATTTACTTCGCCTGCTAATAATACAGTCATACCTCACCTTACGATAGACCCAACTGACGAATAATTCAAGTTACGAAATGCCGTTATGTAAGATTTTCGTCTCTGAATACGAAAGAAAATTCAAGTTACGAACCGAGAAATCTTGAAAATTCAAGTAATACGCGCTCGGTTTCGCAGCCCCTGAAACGTAAATACATTTTTAGTACCCTATATTTTTCCTAAATTAGCGCGATAGAGTTGCTTATTCACTGGCTATCTCCCA
Source organism: Morinoia aosen (assembly GCA_030386875.1). Taxonomy (NCBI): domain Eukaryota; kingdom Metazoa; phylum Arthropoda; class Malacostraca; order Amphipoda; family Talitridae; genus Morinoia; species Morinoia aosen. The sequence continues at coordinate 4,114,600 of CM059560.1, forward strand.
ACACAGCCCGCTGGCCTCCCATTGGCTAGAAGGAGGCTGAACCTCCATGATACCCATGATGCTTTTAGTGTGCCTTCGACCCTCGTTCGTCACGGAGTCTTAACACTCACCCACATACAAAAACAAAAAACAAACAAACATCGGCATCTTTGGGATGCTTTATTTCCAATCAAGCCTGATACATATGATCTTAACACGTTAGTTGCGATGGGTTAAACTGAAGTTCAATATTCAACTTAAATTTAAAGTCAAAAGCGATAAGCCAGTTTGTAAATATCAAACATTCACTGGACCTGTTAAGTGCCATTAATTTAGAAAGGTTGTTAGAATTTTTCAAAACGACCCATCGATGGGTCGTTTCACAGCAGGAAAAACCTAACTACGACCCACCGGTGGGTCATACCGCAATGAATGTGTTAAGCATTGGTTTTTTCAAATGCCTTATAACTAAGCCTATATATAGGACACCATGACGGTTCCTCCGTAAAGCCGGTACCCATTTCCGACACCTGGGTTGAGTGGGGTATTGTGCTTGAGCTTTCCCTTATACCCAACGGGAAAAATCTTCGCGCCAGCGCCGGGATACGAACCCTCGTCTCCAACATACAAGGCTGATCCCTTAACCACTGTGCTACGGAGAGCACTCATACGCTACGCACTCGCCCTTACGTACCTTGGGTAAAGTTGCGTGGCCTCAAAGGTAAATGATTTGCATCTCTTATTAATTTTAACGGTTTAATAAATAGTTTTCTTTTACTTTTAACACTTATTTCACACAAAATTGGTATAGTTTTATAATTTTTTAAAGGGTTTAGGGGGTAGTATTGGGGACCGTGAAACGAATGAGGCCTTTTACATGTAAAATGCGATTCTACTTACGAAAAAATCACGTTACGAAACCACTTCTGGAACGGATTAATATCGTAAGATGAGGTATGACTGTAGTATAGTATATATGTGCCAAGTATCTTGAATAAAACTGCATGAGTGTGTTGCTTGATTTCCATAGCACAGCTGTTCCGAGGCAGTAAAACGAATGGTAGCAACTAAATTTCGAATTCGACAGTCGCAAGTGATTACAGGGCATTTTTTCATCAGAACAGCGTTCCAAGTGATAGCCTTTAAAGTAGGAAACGCTAAATTTTATAGACCGTAACAAGAAGTTATCGATACTCGTCAGACAGGAACGATAAACCTTGAAACCTAACTGTTATTGAAGACATTATATCGATATGAATCATAATAAAATCATCTGAATTTGCCTTAATTTTGAGTTTTTCCATGTCGATGGCAAGTGAACACCAGAACCACGTCTCGCGTAGACGACGGGAATTGAGGTAAAGCTTTCTATTTCCGCAGCGTAAAGAAACCGTATAAGATCGCTAATCTTCGTCCAGTTGATGTAGAAGCCTAAACTACTCAACGCGGCAAAAAATTATCAGAAAGGACTCGCATCAGCAGCTAATCATGTGTGCTAATCACAAAGTCAGGTCGTCGACCGACATTTTTCGCAGGAAAGGTGATTGATGAAGGCCCGTTAACGCTTCATCGGACTGAGATTCATCACCAACTTGTTCTGCAACGAGCCGAAAATTTTGCGAAACATTCAGTGCAAGTTTCAAAATAAAGCCGAGTCGAGGCAGCAGGGGAGCATCGGTCGGATTGGCTTGGTCATCCTTTAACAAGATCGTCGAAATACTGCAGCCACACAACAGGGCAATCAAAATTTTTGTTTCGCTGCCAATAAACAGGCACGATGGCTAGATGATGAATGGCTTCGCAATCTTTGTAAAACTGCTAGCAGCTTACGCGGCTGCTCCAATGCGCGTGTAGACCAAGCTCTGTTCCTTTGATATATAGTAAATTCAATGGTTCTTTTTGTTTACAGTCACTAGATGTATACTGACGTACGAGTCCTGTAAATCAATGTATTTGTGCGATTTAAATAGCAATAATGGGGTTCAAAATGACGGCTAAATATAAGTGAAGAAAGTTGTTCCTAACCTCAAATGAGGAGCCCATAGATGCTTACTAGGTATAGTTCAGCTGTTGGAAACGATGTTCCCAATGAACGAAGCCACTAATTGCTTAGTTGATGAGCGCTTACAAAGAGAAAAGCTTTCACGCCACGTTTGTTGCGGCATGACACAGTGGCAACGCAAGGTTACACAGCGAGTACTTCGAGTCTGCCACTCTGACTCCTGTAACTTTTGAACAGTACCAGTACCATGATGCCCAACTTTGGCGATAAGCTTTTGAGATCACACGAGTTTACAGGTTAACTGCGATGGATTATTCTGAAATTCAATAATATTCGATTCAAATTTAAAGTCAATTGTGGTAATCAACTTTGAAAATAGCAAACATGAACTGGATCGGGCCTTTATTTAGCTTTCATTAAGTAGTAATAAGAAATGAGTTAATGACTGCAGGTGGGTCAGCAGCACTATGAAAATTACCTAAGTGACCACCGGTGGGTCACTTAGGTAATTTTAAAAAGGGTACCGCTTAAAATAAATATCTTATTTTGTTTTGTTACGACCATGTTTTTTCAGTTCACTGCAGTCCTGCTTTTCAGTACCAACTATGATCCTTTTCCCTTGATATTTTATTTTGTTTCATAAACTTCTTTCTCAGCCTACTGTTTCTATGCGTAGGGGATCTTGTGCGGGTACACCTTGTGCATGGATTCCGTATTCCCTCAACTCCATCCTAAATAGTGACTTCATCCTATCTTCACTAGGCCCACCTTTGTTGTGGTTAGGGTGGCTTAAGCCCCCTTAGAATTTACACTAATTTGTATTCTGCAAAATGTATTCACTCTAATTTTTATTCATTTACTCAATTATGTATTTTAATATGTATTCAGCAAATCAATACTATGAAATATGTGTTTCATAGTTGTATGATAAATGGTACTGATCGCAACCCACCAGCGCCGCTCGCACCAACAGGTGCCGGCCACTTGCGTGTGGCGAGGTCGGGCCAAAATACACGTGTCGCCTGCCACCTCCGCGCCAAGTGATCTTTGTGGTCTCGTAAGTCAATAAAAATCAAGTGATTTACCGAGATTTCCCTAACGTAGACCTCATCATAGGTAACCATTTTTAAATATGTTATTTCACAGAAGAATCGTCACTTCCGTGTTTGTCTATGTGTTTAAAAGGCCCAACTTGAAGGAAAAATGTTTCCGTTGAACAGACTATGAGTGGTTCTGAGATTTGTGCTGTGTTTTTTTCAATTGTGCTACAATTTACAGCATATGGTAGGAGATGTGCGCAGCACCTATTGTGACTGCCTCCGCAGTGCAATGTGCGCAGCCGCGGAACTGGTTCGAAGTTACGCTCAAATAGGACGAGAACGATCAAGTTTATATCCAACTGCTGGAATCCAGAAACTGCAAATAAAATCACGCGCCAACATCATGCACTCTCAAGGCACTAAAACTTGAAGGCAAGATTTCTGAAAAAAACAGATGTGTATGAATGTAGATATAAGCACACAAATAAATGAAATCTTGATTTGAATTTTAGTGGGAAGCTGTTCCGTGAAAATTATTTGATCTTTCTTAGAAAGGTCAGGCGAGTCATTTTTTTTCAGTAGTAACTCAATGTACACAATTAGGCTTCATCTTCAAACTGAAAAAATTATTATTATGCAACACAGCGCTCATTACTCTTCGTATAATTCTCTAGCGCGCTGAGAACGATTTTATTGAAGCGTTTGAAAGAACACGTATATTTCGTGTGCCTTTCATTTTCTTATTTCACTTTTTTTGGAAGTGTATCAGATCTTCGGTTCCCAGGAGGCGTTCACGACGTGCTATCTGCTCGAGATCCGACGGTACGCTGGTGGTCATTGCGTTCAGATTTGGTGCCTTACAGCAACTCAATTATTCCAGTTTTTCTGTCGTGTTTGAGCTTGAGTTATTCTCTAACACTGTAATCAAAATCAACTTACTGTGTTACTTGCATACATTCCTTTAAAAGTAAGTTTTCTCTCAACTGAAAAGAATAAAAAACTTTAAAGAATCATGCATGATGCGCACTTTGCTCATGGGAATTTTCCCTGTATGTCAGAGGGCAATGATGATATGGGAGAGCTAGTCCTGAATAGGGTGTGGCTTTTCGATTCTTGTTCCAGTAACAGCGTTGTGTTGGCTAAACAACCTAACGCTGAGTGAGTGGAAGATGTTTTTATTGATATAGCTGCTAATCTGTTTTCCTTTTGACATTGAAGTTAGACTTTAATGTTCAAAGAATATCTTTAATTCCGTGCATTGGACTGCGTGCGAGTCGATCTCTTTCATCCAGCGCAAACAACAGAAACTGCATGGTACTGCTACAGCGTGAGGTCTACCACACTATAGCATGAGATCTAGCTCTAGGTAGTAGTATAGCGTGAGGTTAGGTGGGGTTACTAACGGATATTACTTATTTTCATGCATTTAATTTAGCGATAAACACTGAATTTGTACATCTCAAACTGGACCTGGGTGGGCGATGTATGGCGGTAGCGGCGGTACACCCCACGCAATAGCAGCAGCCACTGTACGACGACGAGCGGGTTCGTGAGACGGCCTCTGAAGGGCGGTTAAATTTTAATCCAGTATTGAATTGAAATGCAACGATAACGTTTTAAAGTAAAAGGATTATTGTTGACGGAATATGTTTGTCTATATTTTTGTCCATACTGTTGATTCACTTCATGGGCATTATTAACAGCTTGGTGGCAACGAGAAAGGATCACTTAACCTCCGTTCTAATCCATCTTGAAGAATCTTGGTCGATGAAATAACAATGGGAAGGCTATACACCCGTATGCTTATGATATTTGTGTTTTACTCACGTTTATACAACTGAAGTTGCTGACAAGATTATAGAGACAGAGCAAGCGTAAAAATAGGTTTTATCAACATTGCAAAAGCAGTTTACCAAAGAACTTCAAACCTGTGATAACGCCACTGTATCAGTTGAGTCAGAAAAAAGTGTGAAAATTGGGAAATCAAGGTCTTTCTTTACATTAGACCGATTTCCCGGAGTCATGCCGAGAGTGGAAAGTAGATTTCTAGCATGTTGTATTCATAATACATTGACTTTTATTATTTTTGTCACGTTCAAGCGTTATGCTATTTAATATCAAGGAATATTTTTGCCGTAAATTCGTGAATTTGATTGTCGCAGCGTCTTTTGGTGTAATGTTTCCAGAATATTTCCTCTGGAACCAACTTGACGATTTAAGCATTCGCCGCTCGACCAAGAGACCATGAAGATATAAAAAAAGACTCCAGCCAAGATTGAGCTTTTGAGGTTTGAATGATTGACGTATCGAAGAAACATCGACACAGAAAATGAAGAAGGACGCCTTTTTTGTGAAAAAAGGTTTTGCGTTTAACATTGATCAGTGATATATGTTTTTCAAAATAAGCTCTACATCATTAATTTTTTCATAACCTACTTCATTTGTATTTTCAGGATTTGGGCCGTGAGCTTTCAAAACTATGACAACAGGAAAAAGCCATTTTTTTAATGCTCGTGCATTAGTCCCCACGGACAAAATTCTACATTCTCTGTAAAGAGAAAATGACCTTTAACAGTTATTAGAAGAAAAAATATTTTTCTTACATAGCAAGTTTAAGTTTGCCAAAATCAGTAACAATGTTCAGGTTCGTGCCACTCACAGGTAGGAAATAAATTATTCTGAAGCAACACGTGCCCTTTCTCCTACGGATCTGGATACATTTTGATTGTGAGCCTCACAGCAATGCTGCGACTGGCGTGTTCAACTTCATCCTCTTTGTTGTGGTCTGACTTCGTCCTCTTTATTGTGGTCTAACTTTGTCATCTTTAGTGTGGTCTAACTTCGTACTCTTTATTGTGGTCTAACTTCGTACTCTTTATTGTGGTCTGACTTTGTCATCTTTAGTGTGGTCTAACTTCGTCCTCTTTATTGTGGTCTAACTTTGTCATCTTTAGTGTGGTCTAACTTCGTACTCTTTATTGTGGTCTAACTTCGTACTCTTTATTGTGGTCTGACTTTGTCATCTTTTGTGTGGTCTAACTTCGTACTCTTTATTGTTGTCTAACTTTGTCATCTGTATTGTGGTCTAACTTCGTACTCTTTATTGTTGTCTGACTTTGTCATCTTTAGTGTGGTCTAACTTCGTACTCTTTATTGTTGTCTAACTTTGTCATGTGTTTTGTGGTCTAACTTCGTACTCTTTATTGTTGTCTGACTTTGTCATCTTTAGTGTGGTCTAACTTCGTACTCTTTATTGTGGTCTAACTTCGTACTCTTTATTGTTGTCTGACTTTGTCATCTTTAGTGTGTCTAACATCGTACTCTTTATTGGGGTCTAACTTTGTCATCTTTAGTGTGGTCTAACTTCGTACTCTTTATTGTTGTCTGACTTTGTCATCTTTAGTGTGGTCTAACATCGTACTCTTTATTGTGGTCTAACTTTGTCATCCTTAGTGTGGTCTAACTTCGTACTCTTTATTGTTGTCTAACTTTGTCATCTTTATTGTGGTCTAAATTTGTCATCTATATTGTGGTCTAACTTTGTCATCTTTATTATGGTCTAACTTCGTACTCTTTATTGTGGTCTAACTTTGTCATCTTTATTATGGTCTAACTTCGTACCCTTTATTGTGGTCTAACTTTGTCATCTTTAGTGTGGTCTAACTTCGTACTTTTTAATGTGGTCTAACTTTGTCTTCTTTAATGGAGTCTAACTCCGTCCTCTTTGATGTGGTCTAACTCAGCTGGTGATCTGCAGACCCGTGCCCCCAAACCTGTTGCTCGCTCATGCATGCATCCAACTTGAAACCCTGTCCGATCTCAACTTTGCTCTTTAAAACTTGTTTGGGTTCGCTTCTGAGTGCACATTATATACGAATAGGTGAAGAGAATAATTAAGGACAAGAATATCACCAAAGTAGGAAGGACACCAGAATTTAAACTAATTAGATTCAATTAATTTAGCTTCATTGAATTTTCATTACAATGTGTCAAGAATAAAAAATAGTTTTTTCCCAACAAAGATGATACGTCAAACATCATTGCATGGTTCTTAAAATCCTTAGTTAATACGGGTATCGTAATACCCAGGTCAATGGTCGAAACAAATGACTGAGAGAAAAGCATTGAGAAATGCATTCTTTTTGTTTTTGTTTAAACCTCCTTTATCCTTAGAAAAGAAAGAAGAGGAAAACAGTACATTTTCACAGCTGAAAACATTCATATTCTAAAGTGCACGTTTACAAAGAAATACGAGCTCAGGAACTTGCGATACAAGGTAATAATGTTGAAAGTTAGATGGTTGGATTTAAATAATTCTGCAATTTTGACGATGAGGTCGATAATCTGAATCATTTTTTCACTTCTACGTATCAACTTGTTTGCCAAGCAATAAGCTCGGAGATGATATATTTTACCTCAGCATATATGTATGATACTTCCTCGTTGATAATATTTACACGAAAAAGTCTAGATGAGTCAAAAATATGAAAAGGACTATTTTAGCACGTTAACCAAAACATTTACAATAGCACTGTAGCTATACGTGTCATAATATAGCGGTAAGAATTATTAGTCATAAATTTTCCTTCAATTCAATTTCATTACATTTCGTATCTTATCAGTTCACAAAACATATTGGGGGGATGGAACCATTTGAACAGATGAAATCCAATGAGTGAAGACCGTGGATAATAATTCAACATTTCAATTGTTGCCTCGTGGATTGATCAATTTATGAAAATATAGACTTATATCGATCTTAACCTTGGCAGCGACCACCAGAATGTATTCACATCAGCGTTGTCACGACGGTAAAGATTTAGGACAGAATTTACTTCGAAAGAAATAACAGAGATTTATTGACTACAAAGAAATGACAGAGGTGAATTTTAAATGTATTTAGAAAAAATAGCAACGTTGTTTTGATTTCAAAAAAATAACACAGTTTTATTGATTTCAAAGATTTATTTGCTAAAAATATATAAAACGTTACCAGAAAAACACGAGAATAAACTATGCTAACATTCAACAGTAGATTACAAACAGGGAGCTAAAACTTGAAATCAGCCAAACTCAGATGGTGCGATGAGACTTTTTGCAGACTTGAAGTAAAGACACTGTGTGACGCGTGATCTCCTTTCAGAATAGATGTTTTAGTTATTCTGCAGAAAGAGAAGAAAATAATGAAAGGCCTAACACTTCTCCCTTCATGCTGATGCAGTACCCACGCTGCCTCAACACCTTAACATACAAATATTGTGCGGTTGGTATGAGTTACACTCAAGTGTCCTTGCAAGCCTCCTCATCTATTTTCGTAACTGCAGCATGACTGCGGTTGTTTTTAGTCTTAACATGACCACTGAATTCTCTCAGAAATGTACGATGCGTTGAGGTCTAAGGAAATGAAGCAGTTCATCGTAGATCAGCTCATTTTATTGCAAAGCAGATCAGCAGACGAACATTTAAATCGTTAGAAAAACTTACCATTGGGCTCAAATTTATTTAACACTATCAACGATACAGAAGGAGGGAATTTTGATCTGTCATGTATTTTATTTGCAGAGTTTTATCGAGTTCAAATTTGGCTTAGAGGTCCAAAAAGCTCTCGTTGCGCTTTTGATTCGCAGTCCACGATGGGCTTTAGGTCAACCCGCATGTTGCATGCATACCTGAATCAACCATTGCCTTCTAAATCCAAAAAGCTAACCCCAAATCAAGATAGAAAGGTACCCAGAACAAAGAATTTTCTACCACATAAGAAACATTCTATCAACCAACAACGTAAACAGATACTATCCCGCAGCCAAATCTAGCGGACTGTCACACATAAGCATGCTAGAAATTATCTCAATAGTTCCAGTAAAAACTGTTGGAGCTTAACCGCGAGAGAGCGTGCGGCACAGAGGGATTTTTCCCTGGTGCCCCAGCAGAGCGGGCATCAAAAAAAGAACGATGTAAAGTCTGGCGCTCGTGTTCACGCCGGGGCTGTAATGAAAAGGTAGCTTAACCTTGTGAGAGGGCACGCATCTGCAATGAGATTATTTGTTATCAGTATCAGCCCCTCCCTTAAACTTCAGGGTTCCGGCTTGACGGATTTATTTAGCTCTAAAATCCGTTTCCCGTTCATGTCTCTAAGTTTTTCATTTTTGTATATCTTCCTGTTCAATTTGGTTCCGTGGTGTATAACTTTGTGCTAAGCCTTCATTTCACCGTTCTGTCCCTAGAAATTAATTCGTCTTAACACTATGTCTATGGTTCTATTTTCATGTATGCATGAGACTTAATCCTCCCTCTCACACTTCTGTCTCGGGATGCTATTCGTTCACCTTAATTCTCTCTACGAGGTTCTTTCTCAAGATGCTATGTATTTATTTTAATCTTTTATTCACAGTTCTGTCTTGAGATATTTATTTTGTCTTACTCCCTGTTTGGGTTACCACTTACGGAATTTATGTTGCGGCATAAATTGTGCTTTTTCTTTGTGTTCGCGTTTGTTCAATACGTGAGATTTTAAAACTCTTTCTAAAATTTTGATTACATACATCTGAAGTAAGATTAAGTATTTTAGATTTGTCAGTGTTTAGTGCTTTAGTCCCTTCATATCGGCCTCATTATTTAGATACAACTTTTTTCAAATTCGTAGCTTCCTATTTTTTGTGAGTCAATTGAAAAGCTGGACAATAATTTCATGGAGATTTGATTGAAATAAGAGGAACTTGAAGGTTAGGCAAAATTAAAACTTAAAAACTAAGCCGTTCTGTACGAGGGAGTTGTCTTTTATGTAGTTTAGTCAGAGTGAATCGAAGCGATAAGCCTACATTTGTATAAAAATCTGGGAAATTATACAAGTTCACTCGATAATTCAGGTTTTTGAGTAACTTGTTTTTTCCTTTAGCCAACGTAAATAAATTCAAATAGTCGACTTGAATCAACTTCATGACATCCCACAAATGCGTAAAATAAACTGAATGCTGAGTTTGTAAGTATGTGGAGTAGAGAGCGTATGCGCACCTGACGCTGTAGAGAGCGTATGTGCACCTGAATCGGAAGCGCTGCATTGACTAATTACGCTCTTGCTTAGGATGGAAGGACACTTTTTACCAGCAGGGAACACAAGGGAGACTTGTGGCCTGGTTCCACGAAACACTCACCCTAACTCCATCGTCAGGGTACATTTGTTGCGTCTGAAGAATGAAGCCACTTCAAGATAAATATATGTCTTCAATACAAGGAAATGAGATAAATTGAATTTTAATGAGCTAGGAACATGAAACTTGAAGAACAGTGCTACTTGAAATGGGAGAGTGAAGACTAAATATAAACAACAATTTTTAGTTTGAGGGTAGCTATTTGTAAATTGACTACATTTGTTCGGAGCCATGATCGTGTTTCATACATTCTACAGCGTCTCGTGTGCGAAAAATATTTGGTTAAATGTGAAATTAAATAAATTGCTATTAGAGTACAATTTCTGTTTAGTTGTGTGTCTATCAAAATTTATTATTCAACAAAATTAAACACTGAATCAAATATTTGGATCCATATTGAAGAATTACTCTAAATTTTCAGGTAAATAGCAATTTATAACTTCTGTCTATTTCGAAGAAAATTCCAAATTATTTAGGAACTTCACCTCAGACGCTTTTGACGTAATAATAAAAAGCTTTGAGTTCGTTTAGTGGAATATTAGCAATGCCGGCAAATTAGAATGACACCAATTTGTAAATCGTTAAATGGACAAAGAATCCCATCAAAATTAGTTTTGATTTTCACAGCGGGAGATTTCCATAATATCAACTTTTTGTTTATTTTAAAATACAAATAACGTAATTAAGTTGATGACACCTTAGGTGATTGTTTTCCACGGAACAGGAACTTTTAATGAAGGCGTTTATATAGTTTTCAGCGCGGATCGCACTGAACTTTGTTTAGTTGATTTTTATGCCATAATCCAACATTTGAGTTGATAGTCACACAGCATGTCTCAATAATATCCCGCTGCTGACCCTACAGACCCATGAAACTGAGCCTATGTCCTTCATTTGCAATAAATCTCCGCTGCACGGCTTATCGCAGCATTAAATCTCAATTACACGGCCCACGTAGGCAGTAAATCTTGACTAAGCGACAATAGCGGTAGCAAATTTCATACAAACAACTAAGAGCACAACGCATCAATGACGCTCAGTCTTTTAGAGGAAATCAAGACTGATAACAGAGCTCCATAAAATGAGGGACTCATGGTCCTGTATCGCAACCCGAGGTTGTGTTGTCTCGCTCGCACTTCAATTCTAATATATATTGCATCATAGGAATGGTGAACTATCTGAGACATAACCAAACTAGATGTACGTAATTAGATCTTTTAATCCTGTATTGAATTCTAATATATTGCTTGCATTCTAAGATGTTACTTGAATTCTAAGATATAGTAACTGATGAATAGTTAACATACAGAGGTATAGCCATACTAGATGGATGATATAAGATGTTTTAGTCCTATATTGAATGCTAATATATTGCTTGCATTCTAATATTTTGATTGAATGCTAATATATTGCAGCCGGTAAATTGTTGACATAAGGCATGGTCAAACTCTTTGTTAGTAATTAGATGTAAGAGTCCTGTATTGAGTTATCATGTATTGTATCGCGTTCTAATATATTGCTTGAATTCTGATGTATTGCAAGCGAGGAGTTGTGAACACAGAGAGTCAACTCCAATTTAGGTTTATGCCATTAGATGCAATAGTACTGTACCGCGACCCGAGGTTGTGAGGTGTCTCTCTCAGTTGATTTGCAAGCATATCACAGCCAAGGAATTGTGAACAATAATATCCAGAGACATACAATAGGTTGACGCCTAACTATGGAGACGCGAAATCCTTTTGAAAATCTGGGTCACATGCGCCGATTTCGGCAGGATTTTGAAACTGTGTAAAGCGCCTCAAACGACGTTTTGTATCTATTTTTGCTTAGCTTTCATTTAGTGGTCCAAGCTTTTTGTTTAATTCTTTGTTTTTGCTGTTTAAAATCTTTCTAAATTAAAACCAGTAGCTTTTGCGTTCTCATTGAGTGTTGTTGAGACACATCATGAAATGTTACTTAATTCTTGAACTATTCTTGAATTGCTTCGGGTCAAGAAATTGGAATTTAGTCAAATTACTGCAGTAACATTTATTTTAGGTTGTCAAATATTGGGAACTGCTAGGGCTTAACTTTATCAAACATTTGCTTAACTGACAATATTTATTTGTGAGTAAAGTGTATCTTTTCTTTCGTTTAATAAGTCTGTATATTAATAGTATTGGAATGATGCTCTTTTCAATCACAACACATTAACCACTCTCAAAGTGAATAGTGGGATACAAAGTTGTCAGTTATCTCACAACTGTAATTTATGTGACCTTGTTTTACGATAATTTTTTAAGTGATTTTTTTTCTACCACCCGATCACTCATGCATGTGTTCGCCTAGCCCACATCATCGTGTCGCTCTTCTTCATAGGAAAGTTTTTTAAATAATTTGGTCATCGTAGGGGATCCTATTTACTACAGCGCGTAGCGTAGGCCAAATAGAATTTGGAAAACTTACGCTAAAAGCTACGCCAATGCGTCGACTTATATTATTAAAAATTTGACTGCAGAACTCTTCTATTTCGGTGTGGAGTGGCATCGCACTTGTTTTCGGAGCGAGGGCACGGTCTATGTAAAGCTGTACTCGAGAAACCTTTGGTATTTGTAATGTATTCGTAATTCAGTTATTTTGCAGGGCAATTTGTTCAATTTAATCGCTTGCACATATTTGTGTGAACGGTGCTCCTTTGGTATGGGATGTCAGAGTTGGGAAAATATCAAAATTAAATTAAGCTAGCACGGCATCAAACAGTTCAATTATAGCGTCATTATCTAGTATTTCACTTATTCATTTTTTATAATGAAATACTGTTGTGTTTCACGTCTTGAAACTGTTGTTTATTAGATCTGGTTGATGATATAAAACATCTAATTTGGCTTCAATATTCCTACAATTAAAATGAAACACAGAAAACACAATTTAAGGTAGGCATGTAGGACTGTAAAATCTAATCACATCCATCTACTTTGGCTTTGTTTCAGTATGCTCACAATTCACGGGTTGCACTACATCAAAACTGAAGTGTGACAGAGACAACACAACATCGGGTCGCAATACAGGACTGTGAGCTCCTCATTTTAAAGAGCGCTGTTATCAGTTTTGATTTCGTCTAAAGGACTGAGTGGCTATGTAAAAGTTGAATCTTTGTGCTCCTTATTTTCCGACCTTATCACTATAATTGACTGAGTTCAGCATGGTCTTCATAGCGATTAGTACACAGTAAGATAATGGATATTAAGATACTGTAATTTTATTTCAAGTTCTGATGAATTTCTTGATATCAAAATGTTTGTTATTTTAACGTTGTTTTGAAACGATGGGAATTTCGATGATTACTTCTGTTATTTACGACGCACCTTACGTCACCTAAAAAAACAAGCCAAAACGCACTGTTTGGATTAATGACGAAATTAAAGAGATGAGCAGAATAAAGAAAATAAACTTACGAGAGTACAAAAACAAACAATTTAAACAATTTATTTACCACAGGAGATACAGAGGTAGAATGTTTCTTAAGTCTAGTACAATGGACAAGTTTGAACATAGCTACCTGCATGTGGGCCCGAAAAAGTTCAGTGACTTCTGGGGCATCCTACCATCAACGTTATTCTAAGTTGTACAATGATGTTTAACCTAAATTACTTAACCTAGTTTCGCATTAGACTGATCAGTGAGATAATTTACTCGATATCAGATATTTCATTTTACAATATAGGTTATATGGACTATATTTAAGAGTTTATTAGAAAAAAGATTTAACAGCAGACTGAAGAACGGCGGTATTTCCCATGGCAAATTACATTATTGGAAACAGTTATGTAGGAGACAAGATTTGACTTGGTGATCTTACACGACTAATATTCCGATAGGAAGTGAGACTCAAGATTTCCTTTGAATGCCTTGTTCATAAGAATTACTGTCACGGATCTCCGCAGGTATTGAGTTCCAAGTTTTAGTTCCAACGAAGAAGATACTGTGTTGCGACCGGGCCTTTGAATAATAGGGAAGCATGAATTTACTTCTATTTCGTGTTAAATGGTCGTGATGACCAGTTTTCGCAGTTAATAATTGTTTTAGGCTACTGTCGCCATCATTTGTTAATGTTTTATAAATGAAATTGCAAATGGAGATTTTGTAGAGATCTGAAAGTTTAAGTATTTGTAAATTTTTGAATGAATCATTTGTGTGAGCATTATATTCTAGATTCTTTACCGCTCCGATTGCTCTTTTTTGCAGAGTAAATATTATGTTGGTTTTATTTTTATCAGTTCCGTGCCATGCTTCTACACCTTTTCTCGTTTTATAACCACATTCTTTCAAAATGTACCGACGAACTGCAAGTTTAACAACGATGAACCATTGAATATAACAAGGAATTGAAATATAGAGACAGTGTCGCAAAAAATAACAACAACGACAAATTATAGCGACACCAGTCAAAATGAATGACAGTGAAACTACATATCAAAACAAAGAAACAATGTGTAATGACAGAGTCGGTATATTGTAACAACGTTCAAAAAGGATAACAATTACACAAAAAATAGTAACGTACGTGTATATTATTGTAACAAATTAACAATTTCTGACAGAATTTTTTATAAGTAAAATAAACAGTAAAGTAGCATATAACGTAGTACACGATGCATATTCAGACTATGCATACAAAATTATCGATAATTACAATAAAGAATGAACATCATATGTATCACACGTGAACCGGCCACGTCAGAGTTGTTCTGGAAAATTCCAGTACTTCCCGGTCGGATATTACATCATCCAATGTCCGGAAAGTAATGGAATGTACATATGTAGTCCCATTTGTTTTATTGTCGGGTGGCATTGATGCTCCCGAAAGTGAAAATATCGAATGTCGAAATCCCGAATATCCAAATCCCAAAAATCAAAATCCCGAATGTTGTAATCAGGGTTGCCAACTGGCCTGTACAGTATGTATTTCACTGCCAAATATGGTCGGGAATTAGATATTCGAGATATTGATTTCCGGGATTTTGACATTCGGGATTTCAAGGTGAACCCATTATTTTCAATTTTTTTAATATGGAAGTGTAAAAAAAAAGATTTCTCTCGTCAATAGGAGTTTAAAAGATGTTGTTACATCTTATGACTCTTCGTTACTATTTTTTGCATCTGTTACATTATTTTGAACCTGTGATACTGGCTATTTGAAGCATTGTTACAAGATTTGACTATTTGTTAAAGAAAATGATCGTCTGTTGCAACATTCTGAGAGTGTCATACAATTTGAAGCAACGTTACATTCATTTGTCTCTGTCACTACATTTTGCGTCTGTTATCAATTTTGCAGCGTCGTCACTAGATTTGTACTGGATGTTGTTATATTTGAGCCGCTGTTATTAGTTTTTATTCTCTGTTGTATGATTATGCAAACTGTTGCTATATTGTTCTGACGTGTGGTTATAAAACGAGAAAAGGTGTATTCCGTACTGCAAGTTGGTGAAATGAGCGTTCGCTAGACCATTCGTAAAGCTATTTCAGGCCGGTAATTTTTAACTTTATTCAGGATTTCGATGGATTTCGATAATTCAGAACTAATATGAGCGCTGTGCTCTTTAAAGGTCAGGTGTTCATGTATTATGATGCCCAGAAACTTGCATGAGTTGGTTTCAGCGATTTCACCTTCGCCAATTTTTATGTGTGGGAGAGAAACGTTTTTCCTGTATGAGAATGTAATATATTTTGTTTTATCGATGTTGAGGCTTATTTTATTAGCTTTAAGCCATAATGAAACCTTTTGGAGTTCATTATTTATACTCTCCGCAATCATAGCGGGATTTTGGCTCGGAAGGACCGCAGAAAGCGTGCTGTCATCGGCAAAAAGTATAAATTTGAAAAATGATGTAGATTTGATATCACTTATTAATATCAGAAATAGGAGAGGCCCTAGGACAGACCCTTGGGGAACTCCATGGCTGATTGTTTGTGAGTCTGATTTTGCGTCGTCAACGAAAACGTATAGCTTCCGATTCATTAGGTATGATTTGAACCAACCTTTGGCAATTCCTCGAATGCCATAACAGTGTAGTTTCGAGAGTAATATCTTATGGTCCACAGAGTCGAATGCTTTTCGAAAGTCAAGAAACACGGAGAAAACAAGCTTTCCTTCATCTATATTAGAGTAAAGGTACTGTAAATGATTTAATACAGCTTGTGTCGTTCATTTCTTAGAATGAAAACCGTATTGTCTGTTGTAGAGAAAAGATTTTTGTTCAAAATACGAATGTACTTTTTTATGCACAATTTTTTCAAATATTTTGCTCATAATTGGTGAAACAGAGATAGGTCTATAATTATTAACGCAGTTTTTATCACCATTTTTAAAATTGGGGGTGACTCTGGCAGTTTTTAGAGAGTTGGGAAGATACCATGAGAAAGTGAATGGCTGATATTAGATATGCACGGTGCTATTATATCAGCTATAGCCTTAATACCTTTAGCTGACAATGTATTTAATCCATTTGATTTATTTTTCAAGTTGTTTATGCACGTAATTACATCGGAGGGATTAGTTGGCGTGGAATAGAAAGAGTTGTGTCCACGGACATGGTCCATGTATTGCAGGTGGTCTGTAGGCTCACTAACGACACTATCGGCTATATTTTTCCCTATATTTATAAAAAAGTTGTTAAACACTGTTGCAATATCTTGTTTATCGTGATATTTTACATTTTCGTGAACGATGGACTCAATTGTTTTTTTAGCGTTATTATTTGGTTTAAAGCATGAATTAAGCAGGCACCAAGTTTTTTTTATATCAGTTTTGTATTCAGTAAATTTGCGCGTGAAGTAGTTTTGTTTCGATGTTCGTATTTGATTTGTCACATGATTCCTGAATCTTTTATACGTACGTTACTCTAGATAATCGTCCTTCGTATAGTAAGGCTAAGTACGCTTGACGTTTCTTTATATGGATCACGATATCTTCAGTAATCCAAGGCTTTTGTCCATTTTTCGGCGTAATTGTGCGGGTGATTATTGGACAACACTGGTTATATGCGGTCGTTATAGTTTCAGTTAGATTTAGTATTGCTTGGTCAATGTTAATCGCATTATTGTCTAGTTCATAGATGTCCAATGATGGCATTAATTCCTCTAGAACAGTTCGCATTGTTCCCAAGTTATATTCGTTTACATAACGATATGAAAAAGTCTCATCATGTGGACTGTTACAGGGACCATAGACATTTTTCTTAATGAGAAACACCGGAAAATGGTCAGATAAGTCAGAAATTATTATTCCTGTAAGAGAATCACTCGGATCTAACATAAAAATATTATCGAGCAACGTGGCAGATTCAGATGTAATACGCGTAGGTTTCGTGATGATTGGAAGGAAGGAGTTAGACTGAAAAACATTTACGAAGTTTGAGATTTGCTCAAAGCTTTCATATTTTAGAAGATCGTAGTTGAAATCTCCGCAAATTATTATGTCATTGTATAGAGATTTGTTAAACTGAGATATTATGCTTTGAAGCTCGTTCAGGAAAGAGACGTTACAAGCTGTTGGGGGCCTATATACAGTCCCAAGTACAATCCGTTTACCATTTTTCGATAGTTCTATAAATAGAGTCTCAATATGTTCACGATTCATAGTTGCACTTATAATGATTTTCGATGATATGTGTTTAGATATGTACGTACTGATACCACCACCACGTTTGTTGCTACGGAGTGAATGATGGCTATTATAGTTCTGAATTTGAATTAGGTCTTTAGTTGAGTCATCTAGCCAACTTTCGGTGAAACTGAGAACATCAA
This sequence comes from Morinoia aosen, assembly GCA_030386875.1. NCBI lineage: Eukaryota > Metazoa > Arthropoda > Malacostraca > Amphipoda > Talitridae > Morinoia > Morinoia aosen. The sequence continues at coordinate 4,132,557 of CM059560.1, forward strand.
AATTGCTGTTTAGCTCAGTGATAGTACACGATATTTCATCTATTTTCGGATAAATGGACCTACAGTTCCAACATAATACTGAGAGATCGTTACAGGTTTTTCTCATCGATTCATTGAATTCTTTAATATTTAGGTATTCACAATTTCCAGTTTCATTTAGGTTTGGATGCAGGCGATTCAGATGATTGCTATCTGGATCAATATTATCGAACATATCAACATGGTCAGTCATAAAGCTTAAGAAACAGTAAGTAAGATGTGACGTAAAAATATAGATGATGATACAGACTACAGGGTAAAGTTAAAAGTAAAGACATTCCTACTTATGATAAAATTTAAGAAATAGAGAGAAACTAAAACACACAGAGATTATTAGTCTAAATTGTCTAAAATCTAGTATGATTTCATTAGGAGAGCGCTAACTCAGTCCATGAGAGGGAGCATTAGAGATCATAAATTGCGAATAGTGTAGTTACAAGGCTGTCATACCAGTGGTATCTGCATATAACACATACGATGTAACAAAGGACGAAGTGGATTGGAATCGAAGTGAAAGCGAAGTTATTTAATTAATATAAAGATCTTGAGTGTCTAGATTTTTTTCAGATTTAGAGACATGAGGTAACATTTAATTTAAGTCGGAGTAGAAAATTCAGTATGAGCCTTCTATAAAAAGTGAGAAAAAAAAGTAGGTAAAAAAACAATTTAGTGAGCAGTAAAACAAAGTTGCAAGTTCTGCGGGGTTGCCTTGAAGAGGCAAAGGCGATTCTATCAGAAAACAAAAATAAATCATGTAGACAGAGATCAAAATGCTACAGATGCAACAATAGATCAAACAGTTCTTTTTACAGGAGATATAAAGAACATGAAAAAATTCTTCGAAAGAAAATCACTGAAGCGAAACAAACTCACTTCCACCAGAAACTGATAACGGCTAAAAATGACCCGAAACGACCTTGGGAAATCATTAGCGAGGTTGCCCCGTATAAAAATTTAGACCTTATAAGTAATTTTGAAAATCCCTTGGCAACAGCCACGGACTTCAACACATTCTTTTCAAAAGTAGGGGCTTAAGTTTTCAGTGAGGTGTGTACCAATCCAGGTGAAACGTCAATTAAAAATTCATGCACTACTGCACCCTCGAGGGCTGCTGTCAAGTGGAGACCACGTCCTGTCAATTTACCGGAGTTAAGAAATACCTTATACTCACTAAAAAACACAAAAGCAGTTGGACATGATGGTATCAGCCTTCAATATATCAAAGACAGTTTCCCTGTCACAGCACCATGGATTCGTCTGCTAATTAATACATCAATAATAACAAACACGTTTCCAAACCAATGGAAACACTCCATTATTAGACCGTTGCCTAAAAGTGGTGACCTAAATACAGCATCAAACTACAGGCCCTTCAGCCTTTTGCCTGTCATGTCCAAAATATTGGAGAAAGTGGTGACAAATCAACTGTCATCTCATCTGGACGAGTCAAATCTACTCCACCGAAATCAATTCGCCTATAGAAGAAATACTAGCACTCAAGACTAGCTCAATACTAGCTCAATATCTCTGAAAAAATATACAGTGACATCGATCAAAAGAATGTAACACTCTTGCTGCTACTCAATCTCTCTAAAGCGTTCGATAGCGTCGAACATGATAGACTTCTACGTAAAATACTGAGCTTGGGAATAGACACGCAATGGTTTGAAAATTACTTGTCAAATCAATCTCACGAAATCCGCATAGAAAATAAATTGTCCCCATTCATTCAAAACAATTTTGGTGTTCCCCAAGGATCCATTCTTGGTGCGCTACTGTTTTCTGTTTTCATTAATGATTTCCCTCCAATGCCTTCTAACACACGGATCTCAATGTATGCAGATGATGTTCAAATTGCAATAACAAGTTCTGTATCGGAAATACCACAGACGCAAATTAAAGCCGAAACTATACTGACTAGCTTGAAATCATGGTACAACTGAAATGGTCTAAAATTGAATGCTAATAAAACACGATGCATTATTTTTGGATCCAAAGATGCAATTAAAAAAACTTCAGATCTCATTCTTGCAGTTGGAAATGATAAAATTAATTCATCAGAAAAAGTTAAAAATCCAGGTATCTGGTTCGATAGAAACATGTCCTTCAAATCTCATGTTGAGAATATTTGCAACAATATTTACGGAACTTTACTGTTTTTTCATCGCATAAAGAGTATGCTAGACGAAAAATCTAGATTATTAGCCATTCAATCCCTGGTGTTATCGCGCATTGACTACTGCAGCCTAGTATGGGGAGACTTACCTAAATACCTTCTAAGGGACTTACAAAAGTGCATGAACTTTGCAGCCAAGGTGGTTTGCAACGATAATTTCAAAATAAGTGATCACGTAACCCCTCTCCTTAATAAACTCGACTGGATTCCTATCCAAGAAAGGCTCCTCATGCAGAGGGCCCAATACGTATTATCCTCGTTATATCTTCCTCAGAGCAATGCTGAGATAGTGCGTTTCCATCCACCCACTGTAACCAACCAAAAGCCGAACAGAAACAATAATGTCTTAGTCAACTATCGTTCATCTTACTTAGGGCAAAAATCTCTGTCCATATCAGGCGCTTTACTTTGGAACAAACTTCCCCTGAGTATTACGATCCCTCAAAGACCGAGAGAATTTAAAGCCAAAATAACTCGTCATCTTGCGTCTCAAAAATAATTCTTAGCCACAGAACATACTGAATAAGTATTGATGAATCTCATTTGTCTGGTATCTCCATTGCTGAACAATCTCCCTTGCTCATTGTTTTATGATTCAAGACATTACACAACAGTTTTTAGGTATGCGTAGGTATTATGATTTGATCGCCCATACGCTGCCATTTGCAAACATGCTTACTTGTATATGTGTAAACGTATATGAGTGTATGTGCGCGTATGGGTGTGCATATGTGCACGTACACCTGTGTGCACTGGACTAGATAAACCAGCCGAAGGATGCATTTTATGTCTTCCCTCTCAGTTTTTGTGCAAGCATCAAACTAGACCGTCATGGTACCTATGTGTGTGTGTGTGTTCATCAATCGCAGACATTCAGCACCATATTACAAAGATAATGTGATTTTTTTCTAATATGAAACCGTTATAGGGCATTCATGTATTCTTTCTTATTTCACGTCCAAAAATTCTCTTGTTAAGCTAGTGTAGTGCATATTATCAAACCATCTCTTACGCTCTAGAGTATATATTACAACAGCCTCACCTAGGATTTTCTGTACTTGGGAACCGTTGTAGAACAATCGTTTTCATGTGTCTGACTCAGGTAGACTGTTTTGTGTTACTACTTTTAGTACGAAAATTTCATAAAATTCATGCCATGATAAAAGATATTTTCTCCGAGTCTATTGATTGGAATGATAGTTTGTACTGACTAGTTTACGCTGATATTTGCGCACATGCTTACTTGTGTATATGAGTGCGTGTGCACGCTATGTGTGCGTAGATGAGTGAATGTGTCACTACATAATACTTCATTTCGCTTAATTATTGTGAAGCATTTATAAAAAATATATGTACATATTTGTTGCGCGATCACCCATATATGATAAATAAGACGCTTATCAACCAACGATCTTTTCAATGCAATATTTTATTTAAACATCGGTACAATATTTCATTAGAAATTGTAAGTAGCAACACATACTGAAAAGTTGTCGCGAACTTCCTTTGTTCATTATCCTATGTTTCATTATCCTATATTTCAGAACATCGCACAGCATTTTTATAGAATGCGCATGTATTGTAATTGACTCGATGCATAGAAATGTATGTGTGTGTGCTTACGAGTTAGGTGTAAGTATGTGCGTAGGTATGTATGTGAATGTGTATGTATATATATTTACATGTATGTATGCATATATGTGTGTACTAAACTGACAACTAGCATTTTAACTAGAGATAATGGTCTTTTTTTCTGTTCACTCTCAACTTGTAACAATCCCTAACTCATCATCTCTTTATTATTGTAAAGCATTCATGTAAAAAATTATACTTTTGTTGTGCGAACATCCATTTATATTTAAATAAAATGCTTATCAACTAATGACCGTCATGTTAAAATTGTTTAATTAGAAATACAAAACTTATAATTTTCGTGGTCCTCATGCTTATGAATATTTGTATATATCTATAGATGTATATATATATATACGTAAAATATACATATATATATGTATACATTTTTTTCATGCTTCCTTAAAATGGCATTTTTGAACATTGGCCGAAACAAGCTATTCATACATTATTTCCTGGCGCCAAGAAATGCAAAGTTTTATGTCATGAATATGTAAACTGTCAAAAGTGTTTTCAACCCACAATGAAAATGCACCGTCCTTGAAATTGTGCTATCTCATATAATTATCATTACATGTATTATCAAATGTAGATTAAGCAAGATTATAGGAGTATGCCCTCAATCATTTTTTTTCGACTAGTGACATGAGTATTACAATACTCGTGTGTGTGTGTATCATCTAAGTGTATTAACTTTAAGATATTTTTTTAAAACCAATGATGGTACTTTTGTACCATCTCTATTGCAAATAAACTGTTTTTCTTCCTTTATCTTGCTTTTTCTTATTTTAAGGAGTGATCTCCACGTTACGGCAAACGGCAAGTTTCTAGCGAACCAGTTGATATATATTCTACTAATACGATAACAAATTAAAATTTACTTCATACAACAATCAATTTATGTAAAAATTTACGCGATACATTATTATTTAATTCATGTTCAATTGACGATTTGATTTTGACGACCTTTTATAACGATACCTCAAATTAACCGATTGATTCCAGTAGCTTATGCTTTGTTTTTGAGAAAAGATGTTTTCCACTGAACGTTTCCTTATATCTCTGGGCCATAATAAATGATGGTCACGGCAGGATTTAAAACGAACTTTAAGTCTTAATTACGCCCTATCCGGAAACGTAGCAAAGTTTGATTAAATTTTGATGGTGATGTTATGAGTGACCTCTGTACAAGTGTATTGGACTTTGCTTCAGACTAGTATTTACAGACAGGGATGCTGACAAATAAGATCATATCATAAAATACAACTAATGGGGGTTTCAGGAGCGCTGGAAACTGTTCGTTACTGGCACGCCTCCATTGGAGCTCGTGAGGTCACGACGATATCCGCATGTCGTTCACTCACGCGACACAGCCATGGGCGCTGCTCAATTCCAATGAAGATGGTGAAACCAATCTACTGGACAAAATACAGGGAAACTGTAAGTAGAATTTCAAACATGAATTCAACATCAGCGCATGATTGTTACGTTGAGCATAACTTTTTACTTTTCTGTTGTAACGCAAATGCCACCCGGTTAAAATATTTTAATTTGTCCAAAAATTTTGATATTTTTAAAATCTAAATTAAAATGAAAAATTCCTGCTTTCAAAAAAGACAGCTCTGGGGGTTGACGTAAATCTGTATTTAATGTCTACGTAGATACATAGCCGCGACACATTTTTCGCCTTGAAGCGACACTCAGCCGTTAATCCTGTGTACCACACAGATAACATCTCCCTAAGCGGACAATGGCTTCGATGTTTAGCGAAAGATATGATAGGAGAAATAGAGCATTTAAGCTCGCTACATTTGTCAAGTGCTGCAACTGACCAGCACGGTCACTTACGACTACATTCAAGGAAAACTTCTCCCTAACTGATACAATACACTCGACTGCTCAAGTGAACATCAGATTTATACTGAGAAATTTTAACCAATAAAAGAATCCGCACAAAAGAAAGAAACTTTCAATTTACTCCGTGCCTTTAAGATTTGCCTTTCCAAATCGTACAAGGCACCGGGATGTGTTCATCATGTAGATGGCCATTTTTTCCGAAACCGACCAAGAAAAAGACAGTGGCTTGTTTGAGCAAGTCAAAGCTTCAGAAAAACTGGTCTTGGGCGCTGGAGGCGTAGACTAAACAGCAAGCCACCGAGCGCGACAAGCGCCGTCCGAAACTGGATCTTGAGCTAGAAACGTCCGATGCTTTGCCTGCGCCGCGGTGTATTGGGCACAAGGTGAAGATGCATTCATCTAAACACTGGGGTTAGTCAACCACATTTCAGTTCTCACTCTTTTTTAATATTACATTTCATCCGTCTGAAAAAGAATATATTTGATTTTTAGTCTAGTAAACGTATGTAAAAAAAATCGTCAAAGAATAGCTAGATTTTTTAAGGAATTGAGCGACTTAAGCTTCGAAGTGGGGTCATTGAATTAGCATACGTAGTAAAAGATTCCTTCTAACACGTGACACTGAGAAAACACGTGTCTTAGTAGCATCACTACAAAATAGTCTCCTCATCAGGGTCCGGCGAATCGTCCCTAATTCAACAGCGTAAAATAAAACCACATTAAGCTTTCAAGATTAAGGAAGCTATAACTTCCAAAACAAAAAAACTTCATCTTGTGTCTGTTCTTATGTCTACGACACTGGGCTTGCTTCTGCGCAATGCACTCAGCCGAGTAAGTCGACAAAAAAAATGAGCTGGAGAAAAGTGAGAGCATGCGGCAGGGAAATACCCGGCCCGTGTTTGGTGCCCGTTCCTGAGGGGGTTGGGCAACACCCTGAAGCTCTCTTGTATTCGCTGTGACCCTAAAGAAAAGTTTTTATTATCTTCCTCTTTTGAGATATCTTCAGGCTTCCAGAACCCTTTTTCGCACTGCAGCTGCGCATGGTGGTTTCTGAGACGCGTTGTTAACTACGGTCGCTACTGGTGAAATGTTCTGAACTCCCTTTTACTTTTATCAAGCTTTGCACTGCTTGTTCACAAACTTTTTTCTGACGTTCTTGTACTTGAAGAAATGTTTTTATGCACTATTGTTTGATTTTTGAAATTAGGAGCGTTCCTGTGGTAATTTATTATTATATTTCTGATGCTGTTTCTTGTAATTACAAAATATATTCCTCTGTGAGAGTAATAACATTCTGCCTATGATATATTGTGTAGATGTAGGTGATTGTCTTTACTGGCCATGTAACTGTGCAGTCCCTCACCCACCAGAATTGAAATGAAAATATAATATGTTTCTTAGCCAGTCAACGTATAATCTTCGTTGAATTTGATTGTCAATAAACAGGAACTATTTTATTTAAATAAATTTATGCATTTCATATTTGTCGTGTCTACTCTGACCTTTAAAACATTAAACTTCAGTTTTATTCTTTATTGCATCGCACCACCTAAGATTTGAAAATAATCGTCAATGGTAATTTCATAATCTACATCGCAAATCCTACTGCTTTTATAGATTGAAATCTTTAGCATAAATATAATGAAGATCTCATATTTAAAATCCTCAATTTGAGCTCTATAATTAAATATGTCTTTCTTGATTACATTATTGGAAAAGTAATCATTAGCTTTTTAACTTATTGTGCGCAAATTAGACTTGGTTTCTTCAACATTAAATGATGTAAAAAGTAACTTCAGCGACAAACATGTGCGCGAATAGCTGTATGAAGAGAAAACGATGGTTTTTTTATTTCCTTTCCACGTCTTATTGACCTCAGTTCAGTTTTTCCTGTCCACGTCTTTTTGACTTGTGTTAACGCACAATTATTCCTTAAGGAATGAGTGCGAGTACGAATCATTTTATCCTGATCAATGTCCCATTTATCGAATGCCAATTGTCCCACGTAGTTTTCATATCGCAAAAACACAGCAATCCAAAAATCAGCTTTTATGACGAACCTAATAAAGATGTACACAATCCCAGCATAGTCAAACAACTTACATGACATTTCATTTTATTTAAAGTTATTTGCGTGTCACAGTTCTTGCCCGAGATGTCAAGACTGTGAGATTATATTTATCAAAAAAGAGATCACTAATTATAATTCTGCAATAGCAAGAATGAAAATAAATTAATAAAATCTTTAGTGTGTTTCTTTAAAATTTCATATATTACGTAAAAGTTTCATCCTTATTCTATATTCGAGTAAAATTTTAGAGTTTTTTAAGGTATAATTTTTTTCTTTAAATTTATTCGAGGCGAATTCTAAATATCTTCATGATTATGAAATTTGAAATTTTTATTTCATTTAAAAGGAATAGAGTAGACAACTAAATAATACATCAGCTAACTCAAAGGACGAATACATTTCTTCATGCGATGAACAGTGAATCCCTAACAAGATTTTCTCAATTAACACATGTTTGAAATCAGTCAGAAATGCTTATATATCATTTATGAATATACAATAAGACCGTCGTCAACTTCTCAAGGTGAACTGTTCAGACATATTATTGAAAGCAATTTTAGTTACATGAATAGATAAATTTAACGATGATTGAGCAATTTATGACACTTATGACACACTTTCCATAAAAAAGCTCTGATATTTTAACCATCAAAATAATATTGAACCCTAAAACCAAGCAAACCAATTAACTACCTTTCTTTTCAATTACAAAATACACCTGGTTTTCCCTCGTGAAGAACCACGAAGCCAAGCATCTTTCGTCAAAGAAGACCAGCTTAGTTAAAAGTACAGTTGTTCATCTTTAAAAATCGAAAATTTGAAAAGTACTTCACGTATACTCTGATAAGTGTATTAATGAATTTAAACAAACTAAAGACGTTTTGGTTCATGGTCATTTTGTTGGTGTTATGTGGAACTAAGCGATACTTCTTTGTCAAGGATTTAGATCAAAACTTCCCCGTATGACAAAACCATAATTAGCGAAACTACTAAAACGAAAGAAAATGATTATTTTAACTATGCGATAAAGCATTTATTATTGTAGCAGGTTCATTATCCAGAAATAAGGATAAAAAAAGGCTATAATTGAGTGTTAACTGCATGTTAAACTGAAATTGGCATAGAGATCGAATAGAAATATTTATTTCGGAAAATGCCTGCAGTGAAGCTAAGTCTTTTAAATTGCGTTGTACAATTGTGGTCCTTTTTGTTCCTTCATATCAATTTTTCATTGCGATTCTTTTTTTGCATTTTTTGTTTTCCTTAACACTTCTAGGTCTGTAAGAAGATAGATTGTATTCACAAGTATGGAATTAAGATATCACTTTAGTAAAATGAATAGTAGGTATTGTAAACCGCACGAAATTATTTTATAATAGGTATGTTCGTTGTTAACGTAAATAATAATGAAGCAAATTTAAACATAAATTATTCACGAACTCAAACTATATCTCTCATAAAACTACAAAAGTTTTGAATTTATTGCCAGAAAATACTTTTTAGGTATCAATTAATTATTTAATTCATGCGAATATGTTTATCAAACAAGATATTTTTGTCCAATTTGCTACTGAAACCCTGTGTTTTTCAGTTTTGTTCTGTTTGGCACTTCGCGGCTCCTCATTTTACTGTTGATTATGAACAAAAATTCATAAATGTTTTGATACAATTTTGCAGCAAGTATCGTCTACGTTTTAAGATCTGAAATTTTTATAGTCAAGTTTTATCGTTGAGATAAGATTAATCATTTAAGACTTAAAATTGAGCTGGTGATTTCCTGCAATTTCTTTGCAACGACCAGAAAGGAAAAAAATGCAGAACGTAAACAAGTCAGTAGTGGAAGGAACATCTCACAGTGGAGTTTTTTCTCGAAGTCTTGGCGGAGTGCGGATGTTGTGGCGTTAGAACGTGGTGGCATATAAAACGGAACTTTCTGAAAAATTTACCGATTATTGGCAAGTGTTTCAGTTTAAAACGTGGGTATAAGTCGATAATCGATTCAAATCAAATTGGTTTGCCTTCTTTTTAGTTAAACTTCTACTGGGGCCTTAGGCCCCCAGTAACCCTAAATTAGTATTTTGTTTTGCCGGAAATTTGATAACACTGATAATTAAAAGGATACTGGGTCAATATTGAATATAATGTTGTCATTGAATTTCATAATTTCGTAGGTATAGATAGGTAATATAGTCGATTTTAAGACGTTTTACATGAATGACAATGTGCCCGGAAATGCTTATTTTTGGAGATATTTAACTGTGAAGTTATAGGAATGTCGTTAATAAAATTGAACAAACGGAGAGGTAAATAAGCAGAAATCCGGTTCTGACGTAACGATAGGTGAGGTTAGGTTTGGTAAAGTTAATTTAGTTAAGTATCTTAACCTAAGTAAGCCTAAAATATCTTAATTTAACTCAATCATACCGAGGCCGATGACTCCCGCCAAAAAACTTGGCGTGGTCCGCGTCCGCAAAACGCCTGAAGAGCCATATCGAAACTGCCGTTAATGCTATTCTTACCTGGCGTTATTTATCCTATATCTCCTAAACTAAGCACATTGTCATTCGTGTAAAACGTCTTAAAATCGACTATATTACCTATCTATACCTACGAAATTATGAAATTCGTTGACAACATTATATTCAATATTGACCGGATACTGTCCTACAAATAACAAAAGAACAATATTTGGTAATTTTTTTTTATAAAGGTAATAAATAAGGACTAAATTAAAATCAAGCAATAGATACTATCAAGGATAAACTCCTGAACATTATCAACAGACTTGACAAAACAATGCCTCCCAAAAGCAAAGTTCCTGATGACCCCGGGGGAAGTAAAAGCGGTGTCAAGGGAAAATTTACTCGCACCTACACTCAACCTATCTCAGAGTCAGAAAAATCTGAATTCAATAATGCAAGGAAACTTAACAAAAATTGCTCCGTGACAACCTCTACTCCTAAGAGTAAATCACAACCAGCTCTAAGACAAGAAACCCCAAGGGCAAACCCTAAAAATGGAAGCCCAAAGCAAAAGAACAAAGAATTTCATAACAATACTTCTAAAAGAACATTAGAGAGTAGCCAAGAATTTTTGGATCTGCAAAGCAAAAAAAAAGAGGGAAACCCATAATGTCTCTGACTCAGAAATGTCTCGGCACAATATGTCATTGCTCAGTGAGTCAGATCCCTCAGGAGTTCTTTCTAGCAATGACTCTCTCTCTGAATCAACTTTGGTAATTCCAAACAATCAAGAAGAACTAAAACAAAATCGGAAATACCCTGCAGGGGTAAAATCCGCTAAAATAGACCTCAACTTGACAGAAAATGCAGATAAAATCCCAAATACAATTAGGCTTGTGCAAATAACTGCACAAGATGATAACCAAAACTTGACAAAACTAAATCCATTTAAAGTACAAGCTACAATAAACCAAATTTGTGGTGAAGTGGAAAAAGTAGAGTATAAAAGATCAGGCAATCTCATTATTAAAGCTAAAACAGAAAGCCAAGTAAAAACCTTGATGAACCTAAAAAAGTTCGGTGAAATTCCAGTCAAAACTCAAATAGTCTGGGGGGCTTACACCTCCTATGGAAAGATTTATGCCCCAGAATTCTTGTCAGACTCATTAGAAGATTTGTTGCAGCAACTTGCCTCCTCTGGTGTAGTAGGCATTCGCAAAATGTATATGGATCCAAACCGTGCCAATTCACCCTTGTTTGTACTTACCTTCCTTGGAACTTGCCCTACAGAGCTGAAAGCAGGCTATTCAAATTACAAAGTGGACCCTTTCTACAACAATCCCATTCGATGTACCAAATGCTGGCGATGGGGACACACTACCTCGGTCTGCCGAAACAGGAAAGTTTGTAAGAATTGCTCATCTCGAGAACATGATGAAAACAACTGCACCGCTGAAAACTTAGTGTGCACAATATGCAAGGGAAACCATACAGCTGCCTCAAAAGAGTGTCCCATTTATATTCAAGAACACAATGTTAGTAAACTCCAAGCTAGACAAAATATCTCATTTGTAGATGCAAGAAAAATAGTTCAAAACCAAACCCAAGTCCACCAGCAGCAAGACACTCTTCCAGAATTAGAATCAAGACACTCCTTCCCCCCACTTGTACTATCTAGAAACCAAACAGAATCTCAAAATTTGACCCAAAAAACATACGCAAATGCAATCAACTCAGATAGCTCACATCGCAGGCATGGTACACTAATACAGAATCTTGGCAACCCTATTCATGCTCATAAGAGGGTAGAACTGCAGAAGCAGCCTACTCAAGACAAAGCAATGGAAAATAAAGCCATAGAACACAGTCAACTTATGAACCAGAATACACCAACCCTACTGAACACAGAAGGAACTTACAACTTAATGACTGCTAATTGTGACACAACAAATGCTCCATTGAAAGAAAGGAACCCTCCTGCCTCTAAAAACCACCAAAACCATAAAAGTATCTCAGAAAAGGACATTGAAATATCACTCAAGACCATAATACTTAAACTTCTTCCTACAATTGTCAAAATGCGTATCTCCAATTCAATCACTGAGCGCATTGAACTACTAACAGAACTTGGTAACATCCTGAATGCAGAAGATCTTATAACAGAAGTGTTAACTAAACTAAATGTCACCTCTTTAATAAGCCCATAATAAATCTATCAATATTGCAATGGAATATGAGAGGATACTTCTCTAAACTTCCCTTCCTGCAGTTGCTTATTAATCAATATGAACCAAAAATTATTTGCCAACAAGAAACCCACTTACAAAATCACAACCAAACTAAGCTAAATAACTATGTTTCACCCTACAGAGAAGAGAGATAATAGAGGAGGTGGGGTAATGACCTATGTCCATAATACTATACCTTGTATACCTATCCAAATCAACACTCCTTTTGAAGTTGTAGTTTGTAGAGTATTCATTAACAAGAAACCTATCAACATTATTAATATGTATCTGCCACCAACACTTGATAATGACTTGGTAGGTCAAAACCTACTAGAGATTAGCAATTTGAACAGGGGATCCAGCATCATTGTGATGGATTCAAATGCCAACAGCTATTCCTGGGGCTCAGACTTTATAGATAGAAGAGGCAGAATTATAGAGAATTGGATTACAGACAACAATCTTATTTTATTAAACAACACAGCCCCAACGTTTTTATCACCAAATGGAAACTATACTCACATTGATTTGGCATTAGTGACAGAAGATTTGCACGCTAACCTAACATGGGAAACGCACCCAGACACCATGATGTCGGACCACTTCCCAGTGTACATGAACTCAAACATAGAAATATTGCAGGTTGATCGTCCAGATAGATGGCTCTTGAAATCAGCCAACTGGTCCAAGTTTAGAGAAAACATGGTCTGCCCCATTCTTAGGAACCTAACATCCAATGAAGCTTGCAGAGGGGTCACACAGTCAATTATTAGTGCAACAGAGGGCAGTGTAAAAAAGAGTAGCATGGGCCCAACTAGACGGAGAATGAACTGTTGGTGGAATGAAAAATGTAAAAAAAGTCACAGGGAATATCGTAGGGCATACAATCAATATAAAAATCACCGTGGAAACCTGCAAAATGGATTGCATTTAAAAGGGCTCGAGCCATTTTCAGAAAAACGGTCGTTGAAGCAAAAACGGAAAGCTGGAAAAACTATGTAGCCAGTCTAAATGATAAAAGCTCGTCATCAGAAGTATGGAGAAAAATCAGAGCAATAAATGGAAAACAAAACCGAAGTCAAATAACATTGAAAATCCGCAACGAGGTGGTCACATGTCCTAAAGATGTGGCTGACATTCTAGTAGAACAATACAAATCGTTTAGCTCTAGTGAGACTCAGGATCCTTTATTTTCTGAACATAAGGTTACCAGCGAACTGTCGCCTATACATTTCACTCCTGCTCCTCATCATCAATATAACCATCCAATCACCTATGCTGAACTTGAAAGGGCACTAAAAAGCTCCAAGACCAAAACACCAGGCTCTGATACAATCCCAATAGAATTCATTAAAAATATGAATGAAAGCCAAAAAAACACAGTTTTACACCTATTCAACATAGTATGGAACACAGAAATTCCCATGCCTTGGAAAGAAGCAGTAATTTGCCCAATTTTAAAACCGGGTAAAGACCCTACAGACCCAAAGTCCTACAGGCCAGTTGCCCTCACAAATACATTGGGCAAATTATTTGAAAAAATCATTAATTGGAGACTCCTCTTTTATCTGGAGGATAAAAATTTAATTGATAGAAACCAAAGTGGCTTTAGAGCCAGTCACTCCACTCTAGATGGAATGTCTCGGCTAGAAAACTCAATTCGTAAAGCCCTCATGCTTCAGGTCTTTTGCATTGTTATATTTATCGATATCAAGCGTGCTTTTGATACGGTGTGGCATCATGGACTGATAAAAAAACTAGAAATTATGGGTCTTCAGGGGAATCTACCAAAAACGATTGCATCCTTTATAAAATCGCAACATCAGGGTGAGGATAAATAATGCTTTATCTAAGATATGCACATTGAACACTGGTGTTCCTCAAGGATCAGTCATAAGCCCTACACTTTTCAATGTAATGATAAATGATATATTTCATGACTTTCCCCCAATGCTGGAAACATCTCTTTATGCAGATGATGGAGCCTTTTGGATTATACACTCAAACTTAACTCAGGCTCTCAGTATCTTACAGGAAGCCTCGGACATTCTTTTATGTTGGTCGCAACGCTGGGGCTTTCAAATATCTGCTGAAAAAACCAAGTGCATGGTGTTTACTCATAAACATACAAAACCTTCCTTCCAACTAAAATATAACACAAATATAGAATATGTAAAGAAGTTCAAGTTCTTAGGACTTACCCTCGACTCGCAACTGAGATGGGGTTTACACATCAAAGAAGTAACACAAAATTGCCAAAAAGATCTAAGGCTTCTGCGCATTTTATCCAATCTGAAATGGTCAGCAGAATATAACATACTGAAAACTATTTACTATACCATTATATTGCCAAAACTAGAATATGGAAGTTTTCTTTTTGACACTGCCTGTGCAACCCACCTGTTGTCCTTGGACAGAGTACAGTATGCTGCTGCTCGCCTGATGCTGGGTGCACTGAGGTGTACAAAAGTTAGTAACGTGGAAGCAGAAGCAAATATACTACCACTTAAACATGCAAGGAAAATCCAACTGTGTCAATATGCATTGAGAGTACTTAGTGTTCCAAACCATCCAGTCCGATCAACATGTTTGGACTACTACCCATACCAGCTGTTCCAAAACAGTAACAAGCCTCTCCCAGTTACTGGTCGAATACATAACTTCTTTCAAGAGATACGGGTTAAAATGGAAGACATTGGCCTCATCCCAAACAAATGTAAATACCAAACTATCAGCGGAAATTGTATAGTCAATCTGGGGTGCTATCAAAAAACTTGCATATCAGAAAACCATTGGAAACAGCTATACAACCAACTCCACGAAGAATACAAAGATAGAAGGGCATTGTACACAGATGGTTCAGTTCAGGGTCCTAAAGCTGGAGCAGGAATTTGGTCCCAACATGTTAGCATGCTGGCTAGAATTCCTGATAGGTCAACAATCCTCACAGCAGAGCTTACCGCTATTTACTACGCATTGAAGTTCGCAGAAACCCAAATAGAAGACTTTATTTTGTACACAGATTCATTCAGCGCTATTCAGGCTATTAATCAACTGCTTCCATCTAAACACCATCTAGTTTCCAAAATTAAGCATATACTTCAAAGCCTTCCTCCCAGAAAACTAGTCATTGAATGGATACCAAGCCATGTAGGAATTATGGGAAATGACAAAGCAGATCAGCTGGCAAAAACAGCTTGTCTTCTAAACACAAATAGTTCTAACCTAATACAATACACAGATCTGAGAGGATACATAAACTTGCACTGTAGAAGGCAATGGCAAAAAGAATGGGATAGGGAACAATCCCTGTACCACAAAATAAAACCCATACTAAAACCTACCGGGAACACTGAGGTCTCAAGGGGAAAGCAGGTCATTCTGACCAGGTTAAGGCTACTTACCACTGAATTAACGCATAAACACTTATTTACCAAAGCAACAAAACCTAAATGTAGCAACTGTAGGTGTGACTTGAATATTTGTCATATATTGATTGATTGCCCCGCATTTGAACTTCAGCGGAAGGCAATGAGAGACCTTGCCAGGGACCAAAGAGTGACTTTTGATGCAAGTAGTGTGCTTGGTGAGGGATTCAGTGCTGAGCTGGTCCTTGAATTCATTACCAATACTGGGATGATGAATCAAATCTAAATGCCCCACGTTCTAGTTGCTATGACATCTGGCACTCTTACCTGCGACTGGTGATGTGCCTAATTGGACCAAAGTAACCAAAGTATCTCACAGTGAAGTGTTGGTGTTTACTTCGCTTGTGGCTAATGCAACTCTCGAACAAAAATCCCTCGAGAAGCGTCAGAAACAAAAAAAACATTGAAGAATTTACGGTCAGTATTTAATTTAACGCGTCAACAATTTTGAAATGTTGTTTCCATATTTATGTAATTGGAAACATTTTAAAATATTTTACACGAATTAAATTTTACTCACAATTGCTTACTTTTCGAGATATTGAACTTTGAAGTTATAGAAACGTCGTATATAAAATTGAACAAACGGACACGTAAATAAGCTGATATACGGTATTGACGTAACAATAGGTGAGGTTAGGTAAAGTTAGATTAGTTGAATAAACTAACCTAAGCTAACTTGAGTAAGCCTAAAATAACTTGACCTTAACTTAGCCATCCCGACACCGATGGTTTCCGTCAAAAAAAAACGCGTGTTCTAACATGCAGGAACGACCCGAAGAGCCAAGAGCCGTATCGAAACTGCCTTTAATGCTGTGCTTACCTGAACGTTATTTATACTATAACTCGAAAAATAAGCACTGGCGAGCACAATATCATTCATGTAAAATACCTTAAAAACTGTCGGTAAATCTGAAGGAAAGAACAGTAATTGATTTTGTAAATTTCAATGCCTAAATATAGTTAATTAGATTGAAATAAACAAGTTTCTTCTATGCATTTTCCGTCTGAAATGAGTATTTTATTAGTTATAGCGGTAAATTACTGAACGCAACTTTAGTTTTTGGAGCGGCAAGTAATTCAAGGAGCGCGTCGGATGGCAACACTGCAATGCAGTCTCGCTTCCAGCGCGCTCGTCATCAAAGATGAAACCGAACCTACCGCTATACATCTTTAAATACTCATTTGACAAAAGAAGTGTATAGAAGAAAAGTTGTTCATTTCGATGCTTTTACCATAATTCCAGCAAGAAAATTCGAAAATCTATGAGTAGCTGTTTATTCGAGCGCATTCGCCATCGAAGACGAAACTAAACCTACCGCTATAACTCGTAATATAATCATTTCAGACCGAAAGTGCATAGACGATAACTTGTGTATTTTGATTAAATCATTTATGTTATGGCACCGAAAAGTGGGAAATCGATGGTCAATATTGAATTTGATGTTGTCAACGATTTTCATAGTTTCGTTGCGAGTTCTAGGTAATTGGAGACATTTTAAGACGTTTTACATAAATAAAATTGTGCTCTCAAATGTTTATTTTTCGAGATATAGCATAAATAACGTTCAGGAGAGAATAGCATTAATGGCAGTTTCGATACGGTTCTTCCGGCGTTTCGCGGACGCGGACCACGCCAGGTTTTTTGCGGGAGTCATCGGCCTCGGAATGGTAAAGTTAAATCAAGTTATTTTAGGTTTACTTAGGTTAGTTTAGGTTAGTTTATTTAACTAATCTAACTTTACCTAACCTAACCTCACCTATCGTTACGTCAAAACAGTATTCCTGCTTATTTACGTCTCCGTTTGTTCAATTTTATATACGACGTTCCTATAACTCAAAAGTTAAATATCTCGAAAACTAAGCATTTGCGAGCACAATGTCATTCGTGTAAAACGTCTTCAATTATACCATATCACCCATATGTGGCAACGAAATAATTGAAATCGTTGCCAACATTAAATTCAATAATGACCAAATCGATTACTGTCCTTTCCTACAGATTTACCAAAATTTCTGCAATTACCTATATACAAAAAAATTTCAAAATCGTTAATGCACTAAATTCAATATTGACCTAATTTACCAAGAGTAACCCGGAATAGTTTCAAGTAAATTGTTTCCCATTTGCAGTAAGAAACTTGGGTAAATGCTTACGACAGGACACCAATCGATTTTCATATATTTGTTTCTTGTATAATGCTTATGAGATTGAAATAAGCCACTTTTCTCCTATGCACTTTCCGTCGTTAATCAGTATTTAACGAGTTATAGAAGTATGTTTATTTTCGTCTTTCATAGCCCGAATTTTCTCGAATGATCGATTTTTTAATTTTTTTGCTGTTTAATGGTAATTAGATCGAAATAAACAACTTTTCTCCTATGCACTTTTTGTCGCAAATGAGTATTTAATGAATTATAGCAACATAACACTGCAAATAATTCAAACGCCGCGAGTGACGTCATAGCTGCCCTGATGTGTACTTATTCGCGTAATCGAATTATGTGAGGACAGTCTGTAAATTTATAGAAAAGAAGATTAATGTGAAGTTTAATGCAAGCACGGAAAATAAGAATTCCGATCTTAGGAATCACTAAAGGAACCCATTTAAGAACGTTTTACAGGTAGGACATTCTGCTCGCTGATGCGCTTTTTTCGAATTATTGAACTTTGAAGTTGGCCTTCGCGCCATAAGGAAACGAGCGCGCGAAACGGAATTTAATTAATAACGGAAGCTATTACAAACGTAAAGAGGTTGGGTCGTGAAGGGGAGGCACAGTTCTTCTAGTGAAATTTATAAATAAAGCTTCTAACCCACCTATTAGGGTGACGACCGCTATCTTGTTTACATCGGCTCCAAGATGGCGGCGCCCATGGTGGCCGCCATCTTGGAGCCGATGTAAACAAGATAGCGGTCGTCACCCTAATACGTGGGTTAGAAGCTTTATTTATAATTTTCACTAGAAGAACTGTGCCTCCCCCACACGACTCAACCTCTTTAAGTTTGTAATAGGGGGTTAGCTTCCGTTATTAATTAAATTCCATCGCTTCCTTTCGCGCGTGAAGGCCAACTTCAAAGTTCAATAATTCGAAAATAACGCATCAGCGAGCAGAATGTCATTCATATAAAACGTTCTTAAATGGGTTCCTTTAGTGATTCCTAAGATCGGAATTCTTATTTTCCGTGATTGCATTAAACTTCACATTGGCCGAAAAGAATGGTAAATCTGAAGTAAAGGACAGTAATCGATTTCCCACTTTTCGGTGCCATAACATAAATGATTTAATCGAAATAAACAAGTTTTTTTTCCATGCACTTTCCGTCTGAAACGATTATATTATGAATTATAGAGGTAGGTTTTGTTTCGTCTCTGATGACGAATGGGCTCGAATAAACAGCTACTCATAGATTTTCGAATTTTTGTTGCTTGAATCATGGTAATAACATCGAAATAAACAACTTTTTCCTATACAATTTTTTCGTCAAATGAGTATTTAACGAGGTATAGCGGTATGTTTGGTTTCGTCTTTGATGACGAGCGCACTGGAAGCGAGACTGCATTGCAGTGTTACCGTCCGACGCGCTCCTTGAATTACTTGCCGCTTCAAACACTAGAGTTGCGATCAGTAATTTACCGCTATAACTAATAAAATACTCATTTCAGACGGAAAGTGCATAGAAGAAAACTTGTTCATTTCGATCCAATTAACTAAGCTTAGGCATCGAAATTTACAAAATCGATTACTGTTCTTTTCTTCAGATATACCCTATATAAACAACTTTTCTTCCATGCACTTTTCGGGGGAAATAAGTATTTAACGAGTTAAAGCGGTAAATTACTTACAACAACTCAAGTGTTTGAAGCGGAAAAAAATTGCTCGGAGGGGAAGACTACAATGGACTCTCCCTTCCGACGCGCTCGAATGATCGGGCGCATTCCATCCATCAAAGACGAAAATTAACATTCCGCTATAACTCGCTATTTTTGGGTGATAACCTTTATTGTGTTATTAACTAAAAAATCCTAGCAGTGGGATAAGGCTTCGCAGGCTTCGCGGGGTCGGCTAATCATTTGAGCGCGTCGGAAGGGATAGTTCGTTGTAGTTCTTCCTCTCCGAACAATTTCTTTATGCTTCAAACACTTGAGTTGCGGTAAGTAATTTACCCATATAACTCGGTAAATACTCATTTCCCTCAAAAAGTGCAGAGATGGAAATTTGTTTATTTAGATCTAATGAACTATGTTTAGGCAGCGAAAATTGGAAAATCGATTATTGTCCTCTCCTTCACAAACACCAAAAGAATGATGAAGCAATTGCATTTCCAGATTAGTACAATCGTTTAAATAAGATAACCTCAGCTAACCTACCCAACCTAACGTAACGCTCATTCCAGCCATAAAAAATGAAAATTGTAATACCTCTATAACTCGTTGAATACTGATTTACGACGGAAAGTGCATAGAAGGAAAGTTCTTTATTTTGATCTTATTACCATGATACAAGCAAGAGAAATTGGAAAATCAATTGGTGTCCGGTGGCAAACAAAAACCGAAACTTGCTGCTGCGCGCTTCGTAAATGACAACTAAAATAAGTAGGTTAACATTCGTTAATTTTTTTCAGTTCTTTTTGAGAAGTTTTCTTGTCTGTTGTGTCCAATTTTAGTTTCACCGTTGTCATGTGGGAAGTCGGAGAACATCCGTACGTTCTAACTTCAATCTGTCAATACTCTTTAGCGGCTCCTTTCAAGACAGAACCTAGAGCACCACAACGAGAACAATGGAACAACAAAATTAATTTCGGTTTATGTCAAGTTTTACTCCAAAACTACTTGAGTTAATACACTAACAAACTATAAAGTAAGCTTTTTAGCAATTTTATGATCGATGTTGAAAATTTAAAGTACGTTTGATATCAAGAAGGTTATAAGACGTCGGAGCAGCCGTTTGGGTGACTCGTAGTAAGTCCTGAATGCTCACAACGAAGAATGTTAGCATTCAGAGTAGTAGGTCTGTGGTCGTTGTAATAGAACTGCGTTGGTTTGTTCTATTGTTTGTTGCTGCTTGATGTTTAATTGCTTGATAATGGAAAGCGTCTTCTCATAGGGTAATTCATCAAATATCGAACAGCAAACCACGTGTGTCTAGAAACAACCTTCATAAATCGGTAACTTTTGCTCTGAATAACTGTTGCGGGCCTCAAGATTATTCTTGAACAGTTGCTTTCTTGTTCTGTGATGTCGCTTTAAAGACAACGTAGATTGTTGGAATTTATTTATTGTTTTAAAAATCGAATTCTTCAATAACATAATTTCATCAATATCGAACATGAATCGAACAAGAATTTTGATTCGAACAGGATGGTTTGTCAATTAGTTCTCCTCGTATGGAACATTTGTTAGACTATTAGCACGCCACGTATGGTTTGTCTATTAGTACACCTCGTATATTTTGTCCATTAATAGGCCTCGTATGGTCTATCTATTTGTACACCTCTGATAGTTTGTCTATTAGTACACCTCGTATAGTTTGTCAATTTTATGCCTCATATGGCTTTTCTATTTGTACACCTCTGATGGTTTGTCAATTAGTACTCCTCGTATGGAACTTCTGTTTTAGGACGTCCTATATTAAGAAACTTTTTAAAACCCAATACGTTGACATGTATCTCATGTGGCCACTTGGAAAATAAACGTTTTTCTTTCATTCATTTTTTTCTCTGGTGCACTGGATTTTCTTGGAAATGCTCGCGGTGGCACAGCGGTTAAGGATCGGACTTGTATGTTGGAGTCGCGGGTTCGTATCCCGGCGCTGGCGCTGCGATTTTCCCCGTTGGGTATAAGGGAAAGCTCAAGCTTGAGCTTTCCCTTATAACAATACCCCACTCGACCCAGGTGTCGGAAATAGGTACCGGCTTTACGGGGGAACGGTCATGGTGTCCTATATATAGTGTTAGTTATAAGACATTTGAAAAACCAATGCTTAACCCTTTAACGCCCCAGAGGACACCAGTGTCCTCTTTCAAAAATACCCTCAATATATTGTATTTCTTGTTCAATTAGTTGCCTAATGTGTTCTTTGAAGTTCTCTGCCGAGTGGCAGTTCCTTTCTCATCCTGATATCGGTGACTGCCTGATGCCGGCGCCAGTTCAGTGACGGTGGTTGTGTTAACGGTAATATGAGTACAAAAATTCGGACGTTAAAGGGTTAAGATCATTTGTATCAGGCTTGATTGGAAATAAAGCATCCCAAAGATGCCGATGTTTGTTTTGTTTGTTTGTTTGAAATAACTGTCTCATTACTTATTTTCAAGATGCATTTGAATGGAGAGTTATCAAAATTTGAATATGATGTCGATGTTTCATTTGCAGTGTTTGTTGAACCATCATTGTGATCATCAACCTGTGTGACCTTTTTTGGAGTAGAGTGTAAAGCACTCGTCAATGAATTATTATTGATGCTTGCATCAATTTTCTTGGCAAGGGATTGATCATCAGTAAATGTAGCCAGACGAATCATTGATGATCTTGAGGGCTTTGGAACACCAGCAGATGATTGATAGCCCCTCACCAGAATTCCCATCTTCAACTATTCAATGTTATTATCAAGCGTTAATACAATATTTTAATGAAATAAAACAGGCGTTTAATAGATCGATTCAGTTATTTAAAAGAATTAAGAATCGAAAAGCCTTGTTCGAGGCATAAATTCATGATTTTTAAGGAATTTTGATTCGAACACCTTTGTTCAGTATTTAATACTGACATGAAAAAGGAACTGAATGTCGAACATGGAATAATTATCAAGTTTTTGGCGGAAAAGAAAAAAATACAGTAACAGAACATCATATGACAACACTACTCTCTAGTTATGACGGGAGGTTGACGGTGACCCAACAACAATTAAACCGTCGCAATTTTCCCGAGGTGCGTAAGATTTTTCGAGTGAAAAAATTCGACCAATTTGTAAGGGTCGTACAGAAAATGCGTTCGCAACAGCTGGTAGCAGTTTGCAGCTCACAGAAATGAGTTTTTATCACTAAAATAGGAGTTTTAGATGTAAGATCACTGGCACTGAGCAAGTTTGGATACTTACTAAATTTATTACGCGCATATTTCCAAAGTTGTTCGATAATCAGTTCAGTTCGATATTTGATGAATTACCCTAGTTCTTAACAATATTTATGGAGAACATTGGGCCTTCGTATTTTGGGTACTACTTTTAGGGGAATAAAAACGAAACGGAGTAGCAAATAAAATGAAGTCGTCAGTTGCCAGGGGCATACACAGTTTCTAGCGAATAACAATCCGCTGATTTGACCTACAGAAATGCGGAACGTTGTACAGAAACCATGATATAAAAGTCATACTTATCAATACTTTATAATAAAGAGCCAGGTGCCTCCTTAAATTTATTATTAACTTTTTTTGTGCGTCATTTCTCCTAGGTTATTACAATATTTGCTTGCTTGCTTGCTTGGTATCATAGATACCATTCAAATGATTTAAAAACCTGGCATCCGCACGCTTTTCTTATAAATAAGTGAACAATTTTGCAAGAAAATTGAATCTGCAGCTTATCATTCAATAAGTTGCAGCTTTGAAAATGCAGCTTATCGCAAAGAAAAAAGACATGGCAATTTTTTCAAAAACTTCTTGCCTAATCTTGGCAGATAATAATCAAATAATACTGCACAGTTTTTGTTGCTTGCTTGGTTGGTGCGTATGTCTGTGACGTTCTTAATTAAGGATGCTTAATGATCGTATCTGAGATACGAGTTTCACTTGTGCAGAAGTACATGGTGGGTACAATAAAGGTGGATAAATTTGTTTGTCATCAACATGTGCAAGATTTGTTAGGAGAAAATGTCGAGTCCCGTCATTTCTGACATGTCGTGTACACTAGTGGATCAGAAAACGCTTGCAAATTTGAGTTCTTGAACACTAAAGCCGTTCAACGATAAAAGCTAAGCTATAAAAGCTAAACGATAAAAATTAGCGAGCAAATGCAGCCTCAAGGAATTCATTTGGCTTTCCATCAGAAATGAAATATCAGCAGGAATCTTACAAAGATCAAAATTACACAGGTCGTCTCTCTGATGACGCGGCAAGGGCCCGTGTACGTAGCAAGTAAGCCAGGGACAACGTGACTGGCAAAACCAGGGCACGGATCTTGGTGTGTACTGTGCTGTGTGTGCAGGTATACTGTGCGGTGTGTTGAGGTATACTGTGCGGTGTGTGGAGGTATACTGTGCGGTGTGTGGACGTATACTATGTTTTGTGTGGAGGTATACTGTGCAGTGTGTGCAGGTATACTGTGCGGTGTGTCACGAGAAATGGGCCCTTCACCTCCTTGTTAACATTTCATTAACAGGAAGATCCGGCTCTCGGAATTGAGGAATGGCACACCTCCAAAGAATACACATACGACACAAAAATTTAAAATTCATGGAAAATAATTGACACTACAGTATATATACTAAAAAGAAAAGGTACTCACCGGTGATCGCTGACCCACTTACGTAGCGCATTTTCTGGGCGCCCTCCGTGGTATTACGATTGATCGCTTCTAATACGAGGCCTGTCGAAAAAGTATCCGACCTTTGGCCAGAAAAAATACTTCAACAACCTGACGGGGTTGGGACCCTAATCCCCTTCAAAGTAGGCTCCTTGTGCTTCCACACACTTAGCCCACCGATCCTTCCACTGCCGGAAACACCTCTGGAAGTCTTCTTTTGGAATGGTGTTCAGCTCTGTCGTCGCGTTCCGCATTATCTCTTCTCTACTCTCAAAACGGGATCCTTTCAGTGGTGTCTTCAATTTTGGAAACAACCAGAAGTCGCAAGGAGCCAGGTCTGGAGAGTAGGGAGGTTGGCGAACGGTCGTAATTCCATGTTTGGCCAAGAAATTGCGGATCAAATGGGATGAATGTGCGGGCGCGTTGTCGTGATGCAAGTGCCAGTTGTTCGCAGTCCACATGTCTGGTCTTTTGCGCCGAACTGCATCACGAAGTCGCCGGAGAACATCCTGATAGTACTCCTTTGTCACTGTTTGTCCTTCCGGTGCGTATTCGTGATGCACAATTCCACGGACATCAAAGAAAACAGTCAGCATCACCTTGATTTTGCTTCGCACCTGCCGCGCTTTCTTCGGCCTTGGAGACTCGGGATGCTTCCATTGGGATGACTGTCTTTTTGTTTCTGGGTCGTACCCGTACACCCATGACTCATCTCCTGAATCTTACGAATTGTTTCAATTTGAGAATCACCAAGCTTTTGACAAAATTTGATGCAGTGTCTTTGCTCAATTCGTTCACTCATCTTGCAAGAAAACTAAATCCGACAAACACTTAGAACAGCACCTTACTTGGCGACCACCAGCCAGTGACTGGCCCAAGTGAATGCGGTGAAAAAAGTCAAGCATGCGCATTAAGATTCCTCCTTCCACCGTGCACAGTGGCGCCGCCTTAGAATCACTACTTTGCGCGGGAAAAATTAAGGTCGGATACTTTTTCGACAGGCCTCGTATTGTGGGGCATGATACACAGGATAAACTATGCTTAACATTTATAATTTCCAGCTATACGTCATACAAACATTAATGAGCTTACACACAATGAATGGTGTTAGGAATAATGCCAATTGAGTAATGAAATCAAATAGCATACGTCAAATGACTTACATCACATAATTATACAGAAATATTGGCTAGCCGGCCGCCGCTAAGTTTACAAGAGTTACACATGAGAATTCATCTATCTTGTCCTATTTCTATCTCAGTTGATCCAGCAGCACAGTGGGCAATGGTCACTTCAACCACAAACATTCGTCCGCGACTCGCTTCAGTTCAAAGGACTGCCTTATTCACTGTTCAGAAAATGTCTAGTGATGACGTTATTTTGCTTATTCCTCTTCAGTATATTCACACGTCGATTTCCTTTCATTCGAGCTGATCAATCCTCAGACATATGACTCCGCCCCACCTGGCAAGACAAAATTTTAACTTATTAATTATGATAGCACCCATTAAGCTCCCTTACCATTTCAATTTTTCATTACTGTATGCCAATAAATTTCAGACAATTTTATAAAAGAAAATCATCTTTTCCCAAGAAACGGCTTCGCTCTTACCCTCCCCAGAGACGTTGCGCCTAAGTGTTCCATTAATTGATTCCCACGCTGCGAGTTTAATTTGCTCTTCTGCAAGTCAAACGAGAAAATGTATGAATTTCATGATCACATTTTGGCGTGAAACTTAGTATAATTTTCAATATATCCAATAATCACTTTTCATTATATCTTTGAGCACGTTTGTTACAGCGAACACACCCGCGTTTTATCTCTTATACTTCGCGTCGCGGCGTCGGTTGCAGAACTGCCTTTTGTTCGTTTCGCCGCCTAGCCTATTTCCTGAGGGTTGTCCTCTGTACTTATTTCGGCCTATAAGAATCCTCGGACCTTGACTGCGACCGCCTTCCCTCTCTTCTAATTGGTAGTACCGCATTCTCACGCTCTGCTCCTTCCAAAACGACCGTTGGTTTGCCGTATCTCTCGGCCTGAGTGTCTCGATTTATGTGTGACTACAAGGCGGCTTTGTTTTGCACATGGGTAGGCATTTTTTCGACCATCTCAAGTTTCCCAAGGGCTCGCCCTAATGAAAGATTTGCTAACACCACAAAATAGACCCCTCCAGAAACAACACACAATGTAAACAGACATCTTTTTGGGCTCTCGCATCTTATCGCGGCCTCCTAACATTGCTGAGTTAAACATACGGCATAAAAACATACATGTTGAAGCGACCCTCCTGTACTGCTGGGATTTTCTGAGATATTTCTAAGTAAGCCAAACAAAGCCAGACATTTATTACACACAATTAAAAATTTTCCCTAAATTCTCATTTTTAATTCGCAAAATTGATTATTCTTAACAGATTCTCGACAGGTGTGTGTGCAGGTATACCTGAGGTAAACTGTTCAGTGTGTGCAGGTATACAGTGCGGTGTGAGTGCAGGTATACTTGAGGTAAACTGTTCAGTGTGTGCAGGTATACCTGAGGCACAGTGTGCAGTGTGTGTAGGTATAGCTGAGACACACTGTACAGTGTGGCATTCTCCCACAACTGGACGATACAGTATATCGCCTCGCTGCTCACACGC
Source organism: Morinoia aosen (assembly GCA_030386875.1). Lineage (NCBI taxonomy): Eukaryota > Metazoa > Arthropoda > Malacostraca > Amphipoda > Talitridae > Morinoia > Morinoia aosen. The sequence goes on from CM059560.1 coordinate 4,159,607, forward strand.
TCGCCGCTCCGTCACTGCCCGGCTGCCGAGGAGGAAATTTCCACTGTGCGTGCGAGCCATCAGCGGCCCCCCTCAACTTGTACGTGTACTTGGTGAAAGTTGAGTGAAGGATTGCTCCAATCCATTTTTGGTTCATTTCCCTGCTGATGCTGAAATTGAGTTTAATATGAGTTGTTTATCAAACTTCAGTTTAATCCATCTCAGTTAACGCGTTTTCTGCGAAGGAATCCACCGGTTTTCACCAAGGGGATTTTCATGCTGCTGAGCGACCTGCAGGCACTAACTCAAATTTTATACATACTCTATAAATTGTAAATGAAGGCACGATCCAGTTAATGTTTTTTTCAATATTGCTTAGTGGAATTGACTTTAAATATGAATTTAGTATTGAACTTCAGTTTAACCCATCGCAGGAAACGTGTAGATGTAATGAAAAATCAAGAGATCGGCTAATCATTCATACAGCCTAGCACCTTGAATTTGTGTCGGAGACGTGGAACTAACCTCGCGTCGCATAGCTCAGTGTTCTTCGAACTTTTATACGCCACGACCCCCTTTAAAAGATTCTATTTTGTTTTTACGTTCATTTTAACTTTAGCAAAATCAGAATAAAATATATATACAGCCTAAAACATTAATCTTGAGAAAGCAATCTATAGAGACTATTAGTGGCATTAAATGATATTACTTACATTCAGTTAATCGATTGAAGCGCTTGCATTTTCTTACACAGAAGCTCAAATCTAGGCTCTATATTTGTTACCGCTGGCCTGAGTACATTTTCGATATTTGCTAGACTCGAACGACGTTTCGTTTCGAGATCAGTTGGTGCCGAAAAACCACTTTCTCAAAAGTTAACGCGAAAGGTAGAAGAGTATCTTTAGCAAGTCGTGACAAGTGCGGATAATCCAATTTGATGCCAACCCAAACCACGAATTTAGACTCATTTTAGCAGACATTGTGTTTAGGGAAGAATCAGAAGAAAGTTCTGCAAATTCTTCCTGTTCCTTTATAGTGTGAGATGACACACTTTATCGACTTCGGCTTCAAATGGATTTTGGATCCAATCAAATAGGCTCATGTCTAATTCTTGAAAGAAATGATTTTTAAAATTTTTCTCTGAGCTAACCAATTTTTTGTTTAATTATATATGGTTTGATTGTTTCAAAATTTAGTTCATTTTCTGCGATGAACTGTTTCAGACATAGAAGCATCTCACATGAGTTGCTTTTTACATTCATCAACTATACATTTACTTTCTTCTAGGAAGCTTGGATTTTTATTGTTAATGTAAGAACATTTGTATTTTCGCCTTGTAATATATTGAGGTCATTAAGCTTGTTAAAAATATTTTATAAATAACAAAGTTCGGAAAGCCAATTTCCGTTTTAAAAATGTTTTACCAAATAGGAGTCTTTAACTGATAAAAATAACATGACTTCAATTTTTGAAGCGATCATCCTTTTTATAACCCGACTTCTTGAAAGCCATCGAATGTCAGTGTGAAGCAGCTGGGATTCAAAATCTGAACCCATTTCTTTGCACAAATTTGTAACGAGCCGATCATTAAAATAATGGGCTTTGATGTGAACAATTTTTATAACAAAATCTTGTAGAGCTGCTCACAATTCTTCGCTAACTTTTTTCGTTGATATTACCGCCCACTCCCAGGAGGACAATGTGAGGGCCCGAGCTGAGAGTTAGATAGGACTTCTTTTTGTTGAAATAAAATGCTTTTGTTATGTTAAGAACCATCTTTTTTCGGTTCACTGCTGTCCTGTTTTTTCAGCACCTACTACTCCTTTAACTTTGATCTTATTTCATGAATGTCTTCCTCATCTTACTGTTTCTACTCACTTTCTGTATAGATTCCGCGTTCCCTTAACTCCATACTAAATGGTGCCTTCTTCCTTCTTCTTTTGGATCGCCATTTTGGTGGATAGGGAGGCTTAATCTAACTAATAATCTAATCTAATCTGCTATTACCTCCCGATGACTCATAGAGTGAGTGAAGGTTACACTTTCATTGGATACAGACCTGACTTTATTGTGGAAACCAACAGTCTTCCCTGCATGTTATTGCTGCTACACCATCGGTGCTCACCCCAACACAGTGAGCCCAATTCAATCCCACTTCTTTAAAAAATCATCCATTTTTAAAAATATGACTTCACCTGTCGTGTGTCCTTCTAACGGCCTGCAAAAGAGCAAGTCTCCACGAACATCGCTGTTGTTGCAATACCTAGCCGACGCTGATTACTGTGCCATGTTTGTGATATCCGCTGTTTCGTCCAATAGAATTGCACATTTTGAACGATTTTCAATCCTTTCAAATATTTGTTCAAATTGGTCTTCGCTTATTTTTAAAAGTCTTCGGTTCACTGTAGTGTAGGTGGACCATTGAAATTTTTCTTGATTCGTTCTCTCATTTTTGTCCGTTGATCGTTTAATAATAGTGAAGATTACGGAAATTATCACATAATGTATCGCTATGACCCTTTGTTGACTTGATTTTCTTGCACGGGTTGTGAAACTTTTCCTGTGTTAAGGAGCTGTACACTCATGTAAGCGCAAGAGTGGGTGGGTAGCTGGAACCCCAGCTACCACTACTAAACTCCGGCCCCCTTCAGTAATTTCTAACTTGGTTGAAACAATCCAAACTTCTATAGTTAATGTGCGGCTCTCAGTTATTCTACTAAATCGTAAGTAAAGCATCTGGGATGAATAAAGTGTGATATTAGTATACATGATTTACGAGCCGGCAGGTGGTGGCAGAGACATGCTACACATGACGTAAATTGGCAGGTTAGAGGCGTGATGGTCTCTTTCCTAGTCCTAGCCACCATGTATATAGAAATGATGAACTGGAGAAAATCGAATGCACCGATGAAACGCATCTGTAGCGTCTTGCGGTGGTGAAGCGTCGCATTTATCTAACCTAATAATACCCTTTGTGTGTTTATTTATATAGTTATTTACTTATTTGTTTGGTGTCCGCTTCTTCAGAAACATAAGATGTCTATTTATTTTTTTTGGTATCCGTTACGCTTTCGTCTAAGTTTGTGGTATAATGGATACCGAATTCCTCAGTTTAACATCAAAAGATCGCCTTTACATGCATTGATATGCTCGACATTTTATCAGGATAGGTTCGGTTATGATAGGTTAGGAAAGGTTAGGGTATGTTGGGTTAGGATATGTTAGGTTAGGATGTGTTAGGTTAGGATGTGTTAGGTTAGGATGTGTTAGGTTAGGATAGGTTCGGTTAGGATAGGTTAGGAAAGGTTAGGGTATGTTGGGTTAGGATGTGTTAGGTTAGGATAGGTTCGGTTAGGATATGTTAGGTTAGCATTGGTTAGGTAATGTTGATGGAATTATTTCACGGGATAACCTAACTTAACGATGACATTGTCCGTAGAATTTCTACTGGTCCTTCCCCTCAGGGGGATACAATTATTGTATCTATGGGAACTAGCGCTCCCAGGGGGACAATGTGAGGGCCTGAGCTGAGAGTTAGGTAGGCCTTCTTTTTGTTGAAATAAAATGTTTTTGTTATGTTAAGAACCACCTTTTTTCGGTTCACTGCTGTCCTGTTTTTCAGCACCTACTACTGTCTTCTTCAACTTTGGTCTTGTTTCATAATCTTCTTTCACAACTAACTGTTTCTATGCCTTTCTGCTTAGATTCCGCGTTTCCTTAACTCCATACTAAATGGTGCCTTCCTCCTTCCTCTCTTTGGATCGCAATTGTTGCTGGGTAGGGAGGCTAAAACTAACGACTAATCTAATCTACTGGTCCTTCTACTACCTAGTAAAACCCTGGGTTTATTTGTTAGGAGTCCGCTCTTCCATTTCTCTGTCACGCTCCTAAAGATATTTATAATGACCATATCTGTGATATGCATGTCACCAGAGCACAAGTAAAAGAATATTTTTTTTGTCATGGGTACTGTTAGGGTGGATATATTTGTTTGTCATCCACTTCTGGAAAATTCGGTCACGAAAAGTATTGAATCACGTCATTTTTGACAGGCCTTGAACACTGATATAATAATAACTCTTCTGAGCACTACTCTAATCACTGTTGCCAGAGGTGAAACTTTGCTATGCTACATAATTCTGCAGTACACCTAGGCATGTGATGGATAATTTTACAATTCGTTACAAACATATAATACCGGCTCAGCATTTTCATTGTTTTCTTATTATTTTATAAATGGTTTTTATGTTAAAGAATGACAATAACACTTAATTTATCAATATTTATTAATTATTTGTCGGGAAAAATATTATGGTTTACTTTGGTATAACATTATTACATAAACAAGATAAGTGGCATAGTTACAGGGATGCGTAGCATGCATGCAGGACGCGGTGCAGCGACGGAAGTGCTCACGATACTCTAGTGAGTGCCGCAAGCTTTCAGGGACATCTCTGTCGCGGCAAAAAGGCTACTTCAGGTCCCCCTGTAATTAACTCGTTCACTGCGTTTTCGTAGTAGTAAACGGTTGGCTTGGCTAGGTTGTGGGTAGCATAATAGGGAAATCGACTTCAGGGCTCGAGTACATTTTTATCCTTCCCAAGAAATATGAATACATTGCTCGTAGATCGTGTTAGCATCTAAATTAGTTGCCTTCAAAGGCAACTTGATACAACTGCGTAAAAATGGGTCCAATGCGGGTCTTTGTAACGCCATAAGGTGTGGTATTATTCTGTCAGAGTATATATTATTTATTACAGAAAAAAGCTAACGAGGAAAACTTCCTAAATGCAATTATCTTACCTAATAATATCCTTGGTGTGTTTGTTGATTTGTATATTTGTTTGGTGTTCGCTTCTCCGGTATCTTGGTGACGCTCATAAAGATGCTCAATGACCGTATCTGTGATACGAGTTTTACCAGTGCGCAAATACCAGAATATTTTTATCGCAGGTACTATTAGGATGGATATCTATGTATTAGTTTGTCATCCTCATCTGAAAGATTTATTCAAGGAAATTGTTGAATTCTGTGCATTTTGACTGGCCGTGTACACTACACCTTTTTCACTTTAAATTAGTGTAAGTCAAGTTCAATATAATCCAAATCAAGTTCAATTTAATCCAAGTCAAGTTCAATTAAATCCAAGTCACGTTCAATTTAATCCAAGTCAAGTTCAATTAAATCCAAGTCACGTTCAATTTAATCCAAGTCAAGTTCAATTAAATTCAAGCCAAGTTCAATTTAATCCAAATCAAGTTCAATTTAATCCAAGTCAAGTTCAATTTAATCCAAATCAAGTTCAATTAAATCCAAGTCACGTTCAATTTAATCCAAATCAAGTTCAATTAAATCCAAGTCACGTTCAATTTAATCCAAGTCAAGTTCAATTAAATTCAAGTTAAGTTCAATTTAATCCAAGTCAAGTTCAATTTAATCCGAGTCAAGTTCAAATTAATCCAACCTTCAGTTGAGTTCAAAAATGACAATTATTATTTTGAGTTTGTTGTGTTAAATATGTATCTATTGGATGTGCTGAGCAAGACTGGTTTCGAGGATTTATTTACACTCATAGACATTTATATAAGAGAAATTCTACTTTATCACAAATATGAAGTCAAATACATTCAAGTACGAAATATTATCATGATGTAGATTTAATCTTTAAAAGAAATAAACAAATGCGATTCACTGAGTAATAATGTACGATTCCGTTTAATTACAATTTATACTTGTACATTACTACCCAGATACATTCCTGCATTAGCAATATAAATGTTGCCATCCATTCTAATTCCGTGTTGGTCATTGTGAAGAAGATTAGATCAGATTATTAGTTAGTTTCAGCCTCCCTATTCGCAACAAAGGCGATCCAAAGAGAGGAAAGAAGAAGGCACCATTCAGTATGGAATTTAAGGGAACGGGGAATCTATGCAGAAAGGGCATAGAAACAGTAAGATAAGAAAGAAGTTCATGAAATAAGATCAAAGTTGAAGAAGAAAGTATTAAGGTGCTGAAAAAACAGGACAGCAGTGAACCGATAAAAATGGTTATCAACATAACAAAAGCATTTTTTTTAACAAAAAGAAGGCCTACCTAACTTTCAGCTCGGGCCTGCACATTGTCCCCCTGGGAGCGCTAATTCCCATAGATACAATAGTTGTATCCCTCTGAGGGGGTCAATGTGAAGAAATGTTGGATCCACTTACAATGCACAATAATACTAATACAAGAAACAATGTTTCTAATTCACTACTGATTTTATTTGTGTGTGTTTACAATTCAATGTATAATACTTTTAAGATTTTAATAACTTCTATAATAATCATTTTATGAATATTTTGGTATTGAAATTTTTATATATTGAATTATGAACACACAAATAAAATCAGTATTAAGTTAGAAACATTGTTTCTTGTATTATTGTTGTGTATTGTAAGTGGTTCCAACATTTCTTCATATTGACTAACACGGAATTAGAATGGAAGACAACATTTATATTGCTAATTCAGGAATGTATCTGGGTAGTAAAGTACAAGTATAAACTGTAATGAAACAGAATCGTACATTAGTACTCAGTGAATCGCATTTGTATATTTCTTTTAAAGATTAAATCTACATCATGATAATATTTCGTACTTGGATCTATTTGACTTCATATTTGTGATAAAGTAGAATTTCTCTTAAATAAATATCTATGATAACCTTTTGTATTTGCATGTATATGATTTGACAGATGTGATAAGGAGGAATTTCACGAATATAAATATCTATGAGTGTAAATAAATCCTCGAAACCAGTTTTGCTTATAACATTCAATAGATTTAACACAAAAAACTCAAATTAACAAATTATTATGTCATTTTAAAACTCAACTGAGGGTTGGATGAATTTGAACTTGACTCGGATTAATTTGAACGTGACTCGGATTAATTTGAACTTGACTCGGATTAAATTGAACTTGACTTGGTTTAAATTGAACATAACATGGATTAAATGGAACTTGACTTGGATTAAATTGAAGCGAAAAAGGTGTAGTGGACTAATATTTTACAATCTTCGTCGTCCTGAGTTTCCTGGTTTCTCCCCAAGTTGTGTCAATCAGCCCTCTGAGTGTCCTCATCTTTTGTCTGTCAGCTAGGCATGTGCTCCAATAATGGGCTTGCTGGAGATAATTGAACCTCCCAGCAGATCAATAAATCCTACTATCAATTTCATCTCGATTCTCTCGCTCACACAGCTGCAAAAAACTGCGAGTCTTGCCTTCATGAGTACTCGTTTTCTGGTATTTTCACTAGACTGTCATGACAAGCAGAAATGGAGTCCGTTTGTTTCTGGTGGCTGTTATTTCAATAACTACTGTACACGGTCCGTCAAAAAACTCGTTTTCGATATTTTCCTTGAATAAATCCTCTAGATGTTCATGACAATAAAATATTTTTGATCCTAAAGTACTCGCAATTAAAATATTTTTGTACTTGTGTACTGATGAAACTCGTGTTACAGATACGGTCATTGGGCGTCTTTCAGAGCGTGAAAAATATACATACCAACCAACAATCTATATATTAATACGCTAACCTGTGCGTCACGCCCTTCAACATCATTGCGGTATCTATGATACGGTTTGGCTCGCATCCAGTCGCGTTACATTAGAGGGAGAGAGAGAGAGAGAGAGGGAGAGAGAGAGAGAGACAGGAAGAGAGGGTGAGAAGGAAGGAAGAGGTAATGTTGACCGAATTTTTTCACGGGTCTTCCTAGCCTAACAATGACATTCGTTAAAGTTAGGCTTGGATAGGATAGGACTGGTTAATGAAGATATGTTAGGTTAGGATAGATTTGGTTAGCATTGGTTAGGACAAGATAGGTTAGGTTAGAATATGTTATTTTAAGATTTGTTAGGTAATGTTGATCTAATTTTTCACTGGTGCACTTCGCCTACTTTTGACATTGTCAGTGGAATTTCCACAGGTCCTGCTAGTGTGTATTATTATGCACTGAGGAATTCGGTATCCATGATACCGCAAACATAGACGAAAGCGTAACGGATACCAAACAAATATACATCCTATGTTTCTTAAGAAGAGAACACCGAACAAACATATGAATAAACACGCAACTGGTATTGTTGGGTTAGATTAGCGTGCACGACCCTCTAAAAATGACGTGATTTAATACCTTTCTTGAACAGACTTTCCAGCCGTGGATGACTAACCAAAATATCTATGCCAACAGTACCCGCAATAAAAAATATTATTGTACTTGCGCACTGGTGAAACTCGTGTCACAGATACGGTCATAATAAATATCTTTATGAGCGTGACAGAGAAATGGAAGAAGCGCACTCCAAACAAATAAACCAAGGGTATTATTAGGTAGCAGCAGAACCGTGGAAATGCCACGGACAATGTCATCGTTAAGCTAGGTGGACCCTGAAAATATTCCGTCAACATTTACTAACCTATGCTAACCTCGGAGAAGACTGTAAAGAAACAATGTGCAAACTCCTGAAAGACGAAATCAAGATCAACCTAACTGACATAGTAACTCTGACATCATTTCAGCGAATAGGTTGGGGAAAAACCTGCACCTGGAAAGTTTCCAGTAGTGCCTGATTCTTGAGAGAACAAACTTGACATTGGTATTGAAAACAGGCAATTACCCTATAATTTTGCTCTGCTACCCTGATAGAAGTCGAATTACCCTAAAAATCATGGTATTTTGCTATACCCTAAACTCTACCCTAGACAATACCTGATTACCCTAAAATTGTGTATTTTACCCTAAAGTGGAAGCACTGCTGGAAACGTTGATAAGAGAAATATTACTTTTGAACTATACGACAATACGAAAAGAAGCAAAATGTTTTGACGGCCTGCCGTGCGACTAAACCGAAATTCTACGTAAGTGAATTTCTCATACCATCACGAGCTAATATCATGTACACTCTAAGATTGGCCAAACAAAAATTTCCAGAACAAATTGAACTGACAAGAAGTCTGGATGGGAATATCAACGCCTTCCCTCCGAAGATACCTGGACACACAACTCCAAAACCTCAGACTAAAAACGCGCCCGAAGCGCTTGATCAGTTTTTACTGCAACATGTCGGCAAGTCCTCCGTAGAAATTATTTGTAATTAGTATTTTTATGCATTGACGTAATGGATTTAACGTCATTATGATTTCTATCCTCATGATTTCTCTTTGCTTTCTGCTAGAATCGCCTTTTTGCCTTTTCAAGGCACCCACGTCGAACTTGTAACTTGAATTTTCTGCTTACTAACTTTATTTTTATTTTTTTTATCGAATGCTCAAATCGAATTTGCTGGTCATAATTTGTGTGTTACCACATACATTTATAAACCTGAAAATAATTTTGATAGCCAAGATCTGTATGTTAAATTACGTCACTGTCACTTCGATTTAAATCCATTTAGTTCTATGCAACATTTAATGTGTTATATCTGGACCAGTGGTATGACAGCCTTGTAACTACATTATTCGCAATTTATGATCCCTAATGCTCCCACTCATGAACTGAGTGGCGTACTCCTTATGAACTCGCACTCGATTGTAGACTAATAATCGACGTGTTCTTGTTTCTCTTTGCTTTTAATTAATTAAGTTATAAGTAGGAATGTCTATACTCTTATCTTAACTCTGTAGTCTGCATCTCTTCTTTTTTCTACGTTACATAATACTCACTGTTTGTTAATTTTAATGACTGACCATGTTGATATATTTGATAATATCGACCCAGATCTCAATCACTTGAATAGACTGTATCCAAACCTGAATAAAACGAAAAACTGCGAATATATCAATATTAAAAAATTCAACGAATCGATGAGGACAACCTGCAACGATTTTCGCTATTATGTCTAAACTGTAGGTCCATTTATCCAAAAATAAATGAAATAATCTTGTACTATACCACTGAGCTGAACAGCAATTTTGATGTTCTTAGCTTTACCGAAAGTTGGCTAGATGACTCGACTGAAGACCTGATTCAAATACAAAACTATTATAGCCATCATTCACCCCCTGACAATAAACGTGTCGGAGGCATTAGTACGTACATATCTAAAAACATATTTTTGAAAATCATTGTGATTGCAACTATGAATCGTGAACATAGTGAGACTCTATTTATAGAACTAACGAAAAATGGTAAACGGATTATTCTTGTAGCTGGGTATAGCCCTCCAACGGCTTGTCCTGTATCCGTCCTGAACGAGCTTCATAGTTTTATATCGTAGTTTAACAAGTCTCTTTACAATGACATAATAATCTGCGTGGATTTCAACTACGTTCTTCTAAAATATCAAAGCTGTGAGCAAATCTCAAACTTCATAAATGTTTCTCAGTCTAACTCCTTCCTTTCAATCACGAAATCTACACGTGTTTCATCAGAATCTGCTACGCTGCTTGTACAAAATGCTGCAACAGAATGAATAAGGTATAAAAAATCTGCTCCAGCTTCAGTAATTTATTATGCGAAATGACAGGGTTTTACACCAATTTAAATTTAGGTGCTCAAAATCAGCTGCAAGGTTGAAAGTCCGAGAGAGATCGGTGCAGAAGAGCGAGCGAACACCATGCAGGCACCGGATTCGCTGCAGCTGGCACAGACCCGAACAACCTGTGTGATAACAAATTCTACGCATGTAGTCGAAGTTTCTAGACGACTGGAATTTTTGGGATAAACCTAAAGGTCAAGGTTTATGAAAGTCTTTGAGACTTTCATCAAGTTTTTAAAGAGTTTTTAAGTATTCGAGAGTTTTTAAGTATTCGAGAGTTTTTAAGTATTCAAGAGTTTTTAAGTATTCAAGAGTTTTCAAGTATTCAAGAGTTTTCAAGTATTCAAGAGTTTTCAAGTATTCAAGAGTTTTCAAGTATTCAAGAGTTTTCAAGTATTCAAGAGTTTTCAGGTATTCAAGAGTTTTCAGGTATTCAAGAGTTTTTCAGTATTCAAGAGTTTTCAAGTATTCAAGAGTTTTCAAGTATTCAAGAGTTTTCAAGTATTCAAGAGTTTTCAAGTATTCAAGAGTTTTTAAGTATTCAAAGAGTTTTTAAGTATTCAAAGAGTTTTTAAGTATTCAAAGAGTTTTAAAGGAGATATTAACTAATTTGCGGATAAAATACTATGAGGAGCAAAGCACCCAAATCTCACACTAGCCCCCGAAATGACCTTATTTCACTAGAAAAAGACGAACCTCCGAGGGCCTCAGGTGTCTTCCGCCCGTGCGACGCCAGTAGCCTGTTGCCGTCCTCTCGCTGCTTTAGTTTACAAACTCATCTTGTTGTAGATTTCTTCAGGTTTAAAATTCCCCAGAGAATTTCGGGGTCCAGGTTGCCGAGTTGAAAAAACCGTAGTAAGTTTCCGAACCGTTGAGCCTCCTGCCGCTGATAACGAAGAGTATCTCGAGGAGAGTCCTGAAGTGCTGCTGAAGAGTACTGGAGCCCAACTGATAATGGCCGGACCAAATAGCAGCTCTGACGCTTGACCGGACTGACACTCGGTTCAATAGACAGCAGTTGCGTTGAACAGCAGCTCAATTGGTTCTGGTACGAGACTGCGTGGAAAATTAAAACTTCGAACGACATCAGTTTTTTTGCGGTGGATAAAAGTTCGGAGCTAATTTGGTCTCAAGGGGGATGCGAAATTTGAATATATGCTTTGTCTCCTCATTAATTGAATGGTTTATTTTCAATAGTAATAATATTTACTGATTGATTATTTATTTCCTTTAATTATGTACCATGTATACTTTCGAATTTATTTTAACTAAAATCAACCTAATCTAAGCTGCAGATATTCTGCATACTGCTCGATAATATTTTCATCGTATATCTAACTGATTTTCTTACCGTAATAATAATTTCTGACTTATCTGACATTTCCCCGGTGTTTCTCATCATGAAAAATGTCTATAGCGCTTGTACCAGCCCACAGGCAGAAACTTACTCATACAGTTGTGTAAACAAATAAAACTTGGATACAATGCGAATGTTCTAGAAGAATTAATGCCATCATTGGACACCTATAAACAAGACAATAATGTGATTAACATTGATGAAGACTAAATTCAACTGAAATTATAACGACCGCATACAACCAGAGTTGTCCAATAATCACACGCACAATTACGCCGAAAAATAGACAAAAGCCCTATATTACTGAAGTTGTGATCAATACCGGGTGTCCCACAAAAATGTCCCCGACTTATTAATTGATTATATCTCCGCTTTAAGGAGATCGTCCCAGGCCCCTGTCACTCATGTGGTCATTTTTCATGTTTTTGTTGGAAAAGAACCCTTAGGTGGTGGACTATTCGGTCCTAAAATATTATGGCGCTACGGACAATAGATCCCCCCAGGGGGGGGGAGGGGACCAAAATTTATAATCGTCGACCCCATTTAAGCCCTATATAAAAAGAGAACAAATGGGAATGGAAAAAAACAATTGAGTTTGTTAGAAATGTTCCAAGGATTCTAAAACTGTCTTTGTTTTTGTTCTAGCATCAAAACTGAATGAGGAGATACATCTTGAAATATCAATACCAGTGAAATATCAATACCTACAAGCCAATATGTCAATTTTTTTCTCAAAAACTAAGGCCTAAATAAAAAAAATGAATGGAATAAATTGTGTTTCTTTTTAAAGGTTACATATCATAGTCAAATTTCATCAGAATCTGACTGAAAATAAAAAAATTCATGTTGGAATTTTTTTTTTGGGGGGGGGGTTTGAAAATCACAATTCACAGTGTGATTATGAAGTTATGTATGGAAATTATCGAAATAAAATTAAAACTGCATTCAATTACATAAATTCATTATATTACAATTCAACAAAAAATTTTGTTATGCCTTATACCCATAACAAATAATTTCCAACATTCGAAACGGGACTAGTCATCGAGTTTCGATGCTAGAACAAAACCAAAGACAGTTTTAGAATCCTTTAAACATTTCTAACAAACTCAAATGGGCTTTTTTCCATTTCAAATTTTTCGAAAAAATATATAGCTCTAAACCCAAAAAATTATTGTCGGGTTTAGAAATTTTAAAAAATTTGAAAAAATTGAACAAATTTGAATTTGAAAAAAAAAACATTTAAGTCTGTTCCAAATGATCCAAGGATTCTAAAACTGTCTGGTTTTGTTCTAGCATCAAAACTCGATGACGAGTCCCATTTGGAAATATCCATAAAATATACCAAAAAAACAATTTTTCGGGAAAAAATCTTAAATCGAAAAAGTGACAGGAGTAAAAAAGCTTTACTCTCACAAAATACATATACTGGCCAATTTTCAAACGAATCGGACGAAAAAAGTTGAAAAAGTGGGACGATCTCCTTAAATTTCCATTTGAACTGTCTTTTTTTCACAATGTAGTAATCTTGTTTCCTTTTCGAATAATTTAGGTTTCTGAAAATCGTTTAATAACCACCTTACAATGATTGACTTCCTGAAAGGGGTAGAAAAAGTTATTGTTCAAAGGAAAAGTTTTTAAAACAATATTGATCTTCTTATTTTGTACTTTCCAAAAAACTGAAAAAAGAAAAATTTAAAAGAATAACAAATCATTACCTTAAATCACATTTAAATAAATAAAGTAATTCAGTCTCCTTCAACATACCCTCCATTTCTATCAAGGCAAGTATTACTTCTAGCCACCATTGAACGAAGAGTTTTGCGGATTATTTTACCGTTTTTTTTCAGTTCTTGAACCGCTTCTTCAATTCGTTGTCGAAGAATTATTAACGATTGAGGTGATACATACGTGAAGGTATCATTGGTGAATATTTTTACCAGTATGTATTAGTTTAGTTTTTCTACCTCTTTTGGTAAATCGATCGCTGTAAAGTGGTTATTGAACGATTTTCAATTTCTTGAATTATTCGAAAAGGAAACAAAATTTACTACATTGTGGAAAATCAGACAATTAAAATGTTAATTTAAAGCGGAGATATAATCAATTAGAAAGTCGGGGTTATTTTTGTGGGACACCCGGTATAAAGAAACATCAAGCGTACTTAGCCTTACTATACAAAGGATGAATATCTAAAGAAACGTAAAATAGATCAGGAATCATGTGACAAATCAAATATGAACATCGAAACAAAATTACTATACACTCAAATTTACTGAATATAAAACTAACAGTAAAAAAAGCTAGCGCCTGCTTAATTCATTCATGCTATAAACCGAATAACAATGCTACGGAAACCATTGAGTCCATCCTTCAAGAAAATTCAAAATATCAGGAGAAAAAAGATATTGTAACCGTGTTTAAACAATTTTATTGTAAACATGCATGGGGAAAAATCTAGCTGATAGTGTTTCTAGTGAACCTACAGACCACTTGCAATACAAGGACCATGTCCGTGAACACAACTTTTTTTTTCACGCCAACTGATCCCTTCGATGTAATAACGTGCATAAACAACTGGAAAAATAAATCAAGTGGATTAAAGACGTTCTCTGCTAAAGTTCTTAAGGCCATAGCTGATATAATAGCACCGTATTTAATATTATCAACCAATCATTTTTCCAGGGTATCTTCCCCAACTCTCACAAAATTGTCAGAGTGACCCTTATTTTTAGAAAGGGTTGTAAAAATTGCATTAATAATTATAGACCTACCTCTGTACTACCAATTTTAGCAAAATATTCGAGAAAATAGTGAATAAAAAGTGTATTCTAATTTTCAACAGAAGTCTTTTCTTGACGACAAAAAATACTTGTTCATTCTAAAAAATCGACGTCACAGGCTGTATTAAATAATTTACAATACCTTTATTCTAATATGGATGAAGGATATCTTGTTTTCTCTGTATTTCTCGACTTTTGAAAAGCATTCGATTGCGTGGACAATGACATTTTACTACCGAAACTCCACTGTTATGGCATCAGAGGAGTTCCACATGATTGATTCAAATCTTACTCAACAAATCGAAGGCAATATGTTGTCATTGACGATGTACAATCGGAACTGATGACAATCAGTCATGGAGTACTGCAAGGCTCGGTCCTTGGGCCTCTCCTCTTTTTGATTTTTATCAACGTATGGTCAAATGTACTTCATTCTTCAAATTCATACTTTTTGCTGACGACGGCACGCTCTCTGGGGCTCATCCAAATGAAAATTCAATTTTAATTACAGAGAGTTTGAATCATGAGCTGTAAAATGTTTCAATGAGCCATAAAGCTTATAAAATAAGCCTCAATATCGATGAGACCTAATATATTATACTCTCATACAAAAGAAATATGTCCCTTCCACACATTAAAATTGGTGATGGTGAAATTGAAGAAAACAACTCCTATAAATTTATGGGCATTATATTAGATAAACATCTGATATTCAAAACAATATTGCACGTGTCAGAACTAAATTATCAAAATCCGTTAGAATCCTTCATAAAGTGAAAATTTATCGCCTGAAGAAGCCTTAAAAGTTCTTTATCGAACGATCATTTGACCATATCTACTGTACGGGAGAGAAGCTTGGCACGGAGCTTATAAAATAAAACCAATCTGCTCTTTGGATTGCAAAAAAGAGCCATTCGAAGGGTAATGAAATTAGAATTCAATATTCACACAAATGATTCATTCGAAAGTTCAAAAATAATCGAGCTTTTTGATCTCTACAAGCTCTCCATATGTATTTTTATGTATAAAACACTGACTGATGATGGAGACAAAGAACTCAAACAATTATTAACTGCTCAAACTGGCCATCATGATCATTTAACACGAAACAGACGTAACTTCATACTTATTATTCAAAATCTCGGTCACAACACAGTATTCTCTTCATTGGAACTGAGAGTTGGAATGCAATCCCTGCTGAGATCCATGGAAAAAGTTCTTACAAAGCTTTCAAAACAAATCTTGAATCCCTTTTCCTATCGAAATACTCATCATATAAGGTAATTCATGTCAATCTTTTTTCTTTTGTTATACGAATTTCCTTGATAAGGTAATCTGTCATGATTAATAATATAGATCTTATGTTCCTAATCGTTTTTCTTGAATATACTGTTCCCATCTAGCTTATATTAACTAATTTTTTGTTAAAAAATTAAACATCGAAACATGATCAGTTTAGTATGCCCCTAGGTTAAGTAAATTAGGGTAACCATAACTGTACACTTTGAAAATAGCTTTTGATGAAAGGACTCCTCTGGGGGATACAACTAATGTATCTATGGGAGTTAGTACTTCAAGGGGGAAAATGTGTGAGGGCCCGAGCTGGCAGTTAGGTAGGCCTTCTTTTTGTTGAAATCAAATGTTTTTTGTGTGTGTTAAGGACCACCTTTTTCGGTTCACCTCTGTCCTGTATTTCAGCACCTAATACTTTCTTCTTCAACTTTCATCTAGTTTCCTAAACTTCTCTCTCAACTTCCCCTCAGGGGATACAACTGTTATATCCATGGGAATTGGCGCTCCCAGGGGGGGACTATGTGAGTGCCCGAGCTAAAGATTAGGTAGGCCTTATTTATGTTAAAATAACATAGGTTTTTATTTTGTTACGGACCAACTTTTTTTCGGTTCACTGCTGTCCTGTTTTATCAGCACCTACTGCTTTATTCTTCAACTTTGATCTTGTTTCATGAACTTCTTTCTCATCTTACTGTTTCTATGCCCTTTCTGCATAGATTCCACGTTCCTTTAACTCCATACTAAATGGTGCCTTCTTCCTTCCTCTCTTTGGATCTCATTGTTGAGAATAGGGAGGCTTAAACTAATAATCTATTCTCTCTCAACTTACTGTTTCTAAGCCCCCTTCTGCATAGATTCTGCATTTCCTTATCTCCATACTAAATGATACCTCCCTCCTTCCTCTTTTCGATACGCTCTGGTTTTCAGCGGTCAGGAGGGCTTAAACTCACATTTAATCTAATCTTTTGATGGTAGGAAGCCCTAGAAGTCGCTGAACTTATTCGGGCTCACAAGTAGCTACACTCAAATTTATCCATTATACTAGACTTAAGATACAATCCATTGCTGTATCACTTGTGGCAAATAAATAGTTTACCCTATCCTAACTTAACATGTCCTAATCTTTCCTTTCCTGACCATTCCTATCCTAACCTAACTAAACTTTTCCTAACCGAACCTATTCTGATAAAAGGTTAAACGTATCAATGCATGCAAAGGGAAAGGTCATCTTTTAATGTTACAATGAGGAATTTGGTATCCATGATAACGAAAACTCAGACGAAAGCGAAACGAACGCATACAGTAACTAAGGAAAGATCAAGCTGCTTGATTTCTTCTCTCTGTTCTTGAGATAGCGCTGCTCTAGCTTTTCTTTTGCGTTTTCTGTCAAGTCATCTTCTTCTTTCCTGAATCGTTTCCATATTATTTAGTTTGTAAATTTGCATACATTTAAGATAAACTAATATTTCTGAATGTTTCTAGCTTCAAAACGTTTGATATTTTATTGTAATCAGTCTCCATTATACCAAACAAATAAATATACATCCTTTGTTTCTTAAGAAGCGGACACCAAACAAATATATGACTAAATATATAAATAAACACGCTACGGCTAATACTAGGTTGGAAGATCGAATTTTATGGAAGTTGGATGAAGGTAAAGCAGGGAAAGGTTTGATAGAGGAAAGAGATTATAAGGCTTATTGCTTAGACTTAGAGGGCATCGTTTGTTTTCGAAATGTCAGGTAACTTTTCTGAATAAAAGATTTGATTGTATCACAGGATTGTTTTTATGTCGTCCATTATTATCTATATATTATGCTTAAATGGGAATCGTAAACAACTTATCAATAACAGCTTTAAGAAATTTGAAAAGTTGATTCGTTTTTTTCTGAGATCCTTTATAGGGGAGCCCTAGCCTCGTCTTGTGGGTTGGCACATTTATTATATAGTCAATAACGTGATCATTGATAAAACTTTGATACACAAATTTTACCACATGGGGAGAAATATTCCCTCTCCGAGCGATACAACTATTGAATCTATGAAAATTAGCACTTCCTAGAAGAAATGACGTCCCACGCTGAAGGTTAGGAAGGCCTTTCTTTTGTAAATAAAATAGCTTTTGTTTTATAACGGATCATCTTTTTCTGCTCACTCCTGAGAATTTTTCAGCTCAATTTAACTTCTCCAATGATAATTTTGTTTCATAAACTCCATTCAATCATACTGTATTGGGGCGCAGGTGTGGGAACACACTTTTTGCTCCCTTAACTCTACACTAAATAGTGCCTCCCTCTTTTTCTCTTAGGAACTCCAATGTTGTGGGTAGGGAGGCTAAAACTGACATATAATCCTCATTACTTGAGAGATATCGTGCGTTCGAGAAACTGTAAAAGCTTTTTACAGAGTTTAAAGGGAGAGGCTGAACACTAATCTGATTGTAGGGATGACAGTGTCTATTTCAACCGAATGCACGTGAAAGAAAGAGCAGACGTGGGAGCAGAAATTAAGAGCATTGTCAAGGAGCAGTTAGATTTTTTTATTAAAAGCTTGAGAGCAATTTATCAATTTGGTTGGAATACATGTGAACAACTTGATTGTTTAAATTTAGAAATCATGCAATTGGGTTTCAGTTAGAACGGAATGTACGAATTAGGTAACTATCGCATTCTATATGAATGATATATTTACGTTTTTGTAATGGTATTGCGATTGTTAATTCAAACAGTGCTCATAGAAAGTGCACATTATGAATTTTACAAATAATTCTTTATTGTAGATGGCCAATAAGTAATTTTATTCATTAATTCAGCTAGAGAAAAATATGAAAAAGTTGTGGATGTTTTTCAGCAGCGGCTACTCAGGAGTCATAAGGTAAGCTAAAGGTTTAGGTTTGTTTCGTTTGCCTATCTTGATTCTTGAGCTGCGGGCCCTGACGTCCTCAGGGAAGATGCTCAGGCTACCTCAGCTATTGATAAGCTTTCGGGAATTATATTTTTGCGCCCTCTATACTTCTTTCAGTTTTCACGACTACGACGCTCTCTTCTTTGTTTTTCTGCACGACGCTCTCTTCTATAACTTTCCCTTACCTTTCCGTTTCGATACGCGGGGTACCTTATGTGGAAATACACATGCATAAATTCCCCCTTCTTTTAACACCATACCAAATGGTGCCTTTTCCTGTCCTCTCTTTGGAACACCTTTGTTGTGGTTAAGGAGGCTCGAACTAACTTATATCTAATCCCTTTCTACAGTCATACTTACTAATTCCTCCTCTTCTCTCCACCTTAAGATGGCCTTTGTCATGACAAGGTAGTTCGCAAACTCATAACTTTAATGATAATTATTTTAAGAGAAGCCGCTGTGATTTGATTCGGCACGAGCATCGCTGAATAACTCGGGAAGAAACCACTAATGTATCTAGGGGAATTAACACTCCTAGGGGGAAAATGTGAGTTCCCAAGTTGCGAGTTAGGCAGGCCTTCTTTTTGTAGAAATAAAATACGTTTTGATTTTGTTGAGGACTGTATGTTTTTGGTTCACTGCTGCCATATTTTCCAGCACCTACTTTCTTCTTGAAATTTTATCTTGTTTCATTAAATTCTTTCTCAAATAACTGTTTCTACGTGCACGATGTCTTGCGTGGGAATACTCCTTGTTCATAGATTCCTCGCTCCCTAAACTCCATGCTAAATGCTGCCTTCACCCTTCATTTTATAGCACCTTTGCTATAGTTAGGGAGGCTCAAATGAAGTTGTGATCTAATCTTACTCGGGACACAGTCTAAGAAAAGTTTGCAAGGACAACTTCGGAGGCAAGTCGCTGTCTTGGTGGCCGTCAATGACATCTCAAAGTTACCTTTTTTTTAACTGACTCGAGAACCTCGCTTCTTCTAGTCCTCTGGGCCACACCTTGTTCTGTTCAGCACCAGACCATAGCTGAATTTCTTAGCTTTTTTAAGTGCCTATACCAGGATTCTGCATTTTATGTTTAGTGAATTCAAGTTAATTAAACCTTGTTGAATGAGTGTTTGAATTACATCATACCAAACCTTTTGAGTTCTGAGCAGTTTTCAATTGAGTGAATAAATACAGTGTGTGATTGTGAATCAACGAATAAAGCGTAAAAATCTCTCGAACTCAAACCGGAGGTTGGGAACAGGCCATGTGTGGAAGTCAGCGCCTCAGCCGAGTTTGCGGCGCTTGAGAAACGCTAAAATATTTTTAAATCTGCTCCCCATGTGCTGGTCTTCGTGGTCGCACTCGCTCCTGTGCATCACAATTGAGACCCAGTCCAATTTACAAAAGCGTGTTAACTTCCAACTTCCAAAAATTTCAGGGCATTGTTTTCATTGTTTTATCAACTTTAAGGCTGAGATTTGAGGTGACGTGACCTCAATTTTTACGAAGAGCTGCATGGTACTTGCGAGCTGTTGCTGGCTCTGATATTTTAGGGGTGAAACTGTTGACACTCGTTTTGTATGGTTGAAAGTCGTCTTTATGTATTTAATTTTGTTTATTGGCATTTTTACGTTTGTGTTAATCCATTGAGTAATTATTTCTTCATTAATTATAATTATTAACAGCGCCTGATTTCTTGATTAAACAACATAATAAACAGACTTTTCCAGCAAAGCGAAAATTATTCTTTGCGTTACAGCCCTCCTGCAACACTAGCCATGCCATCGCAGCTCATCAGAAATGTTCTGTATTCAACCATACAAATTTTTGCAGTTCTGAAGCGCGGTTTTTCCCCAAATGATCGCTTGAGATTTGTATCAGGCAATGTTAGTCTCGGGTTACGATTATAACGTACATCCTTATTAGGGATAAATGCGTTACTGTTTACATAAGAAAAATGTTAAAAGATAATTCAAATTTAAAATGGTATTGGGCGTTACTGGTCATGGACAATATAAAATTCAAAGATGTGTTTGCAGCTCGCATTTTCTAGCAGTAAACTCCGTGAACGGCCTTCGCGTGGAATTTTCTGGCCGATGGATAACGTATCAAGATTGTCGTGCTTGTCGGGCTGCAAATGCAGAGCGAGGTGAGTTTTTTCTTATCTCAGAGAAATGTCTGCTTTTTGCTACGGTCTTGAGCTCTGCATGCACCATCTACCTCTATAGTTTAGATAGTGAACAGGTTTGGACCATACTGAGCTTTGCCTTCTTCATTGAGTTCAGTTAACCTCCATGTGTATTTGTTTTTAGCTCCAATGCAGTACCACATTAGGAATTGAACTTTTTTTCGAGAAGGTGAACGTTTCAGTAGGAGGAGAAGAGACTTTTTCTACCTCGTAGGTTAGCATCACTCTCTTCTTCAACCTTCAGATTTTAGTTTTGTTCATCATCACAGAAGCCGCTCTCCTTTCAACTTTAACTCGCTGTGGAAGCAACTTTCAAAATAGGAAATCGGTAACTGTCCACCACAAATTAACTGGAATCGTGAGCAGTTCTATCATTCATGCCATAATGTCCTTCAGTTGTAGATGGTCTGAATTAATTTGCTGAAATCGTGAGCAACTGCTTCATTTATACCTTAATATCATTGTATCGTAAATGTTCTCGATTAATTATCTGGAACCGTGAGTAACTCCATCATTCATGCCCCAATGTCATTCTACCGTAGACGTGGGCAATAACTTCATTGCCTATTGCACTGATCTGGAGACCAAGCAAGTGATGCGGCAGTAGAAAATAAAAAATTAAAATTCTATCGCCCAGAAGCCATCACCAGAGATCCTGTTCCCAAAAGCTATCGTTACCACCGTATACTCACCACCTCTCTTGCTTGGTGACTAACACGTTTACTGTCTCACTGACGAAACGCTGTGACTTAACACGTTGACTATACGATGCGACCCATCCGGGGGTTGTGCTCAAGTTTGTCCTGCTGCGAAACGACCCATCGAGGGGTTGTATGAAAAGTTTTGACAATCTTTTAAACTTAATGGTACTTAATGGACCCAGTTAATGTTTGGTATTTATAATATTTCCAACAACGTTTGAATTTAAATTCAATTTGAATACTGAACTTCAGTTTAACTCATCGCAGTCAACGTGTTAAAATCCCGCTGAGCTATGCAGCGGACACAACTGCGTAAGAATGTGAAGAAAATATCGTAGTCGGCCTGGATTACAGCTCGAGTGGCGTGAGTTGCCTCGCAGCAACTGCGTTCCTAAATTGCGTCGGTTCTGTTGTCACGCATTTCTGTGTCGCCAATATTTGCACAGAACAATACTTATGGGTTCCTATTGGGGCAGTGGGAATTGGTACTCCCAGGGGAAGATGTAACATCAAGAGCTATAGGTTGGCTAGATCTTTTGTTGAAAAAGAATGTTTTTATTTCGTTATGGATGGTCTTTTTTCGGTTTACTTTTTTTCCTAATACCTAACAATTTTTTCACACACTTTTGTTCTTCATTAAACTACTTTCAACCATGCTGTTTCTTTCTTGGGGTCTATATGAATACACCTAGTGCATAGATTCACTATTCCTCTAATTCCACACTAAATGGTGCTTTCCACCTTCCTTTCTTGAGAACACTTCTAAAATAACTTAAGCTAATCTAATGGACATTTAGTATTGAATATTAAAGCAATGCGTTAGTTTGGTGGTATAGTGATACAAGAATTAGGTTTACTAGTTCTCGGTTCTGAATTTAAATTAAACGAGTTCTCGTATCAAGTTAAACCTTTCATCTCATACCAAGTTAAATTGTTGTCAAAATTCAAAGCAAAGGCGATCCGTGAGTTTTTTCTTATCTCACAAAATTGTTTTCTAGTGACGAGGCCTTTCTAGCTTATGATATTTTCATGAAAAAATCCCGATCTTATTGAAAATGATCACTACATTAATGCCTCACACTCGAGGAATTCATTGAACCAAATATTTATAATATATCGAGATTTTATGATCTAATTTTGGTAGTGTTGGTGGTATCAATTCAGGGGATACAACAATTGTATCTATGGGAATTAGCACTCAAAGGGTAAAAGTGTGAGGGCCCGAGCTGAGAGTTAGGTAGGCCTTCCTTTTGTTAAACTAAAATGTTTTTTGTTATGTTATGGACCACCTTTTTTTAGTTCGCCGCTGTCCTGTTTTTCAGTACCTACTACTTTTTTCTTCAAGTTTTATCTCGTTTTATGAACTTATTTCTCAAATTTTTATTTCTATGCCCCTTTTGCATAGATTCCGAGTTCCCTTATATCCATACTAAATGGTGCTTTCTTCCTTCCTTTCTTTGAAACGCTCTATTTTTAGCGGTTAGTGAGACTCAAACTAACATATATACATGTTGTTTCAGAACAAGAAGTACAAAATTTCACACCAGGTAGAAAATGACAAATAAACACATTTTTTTCTATGAAATTTTCAACAACAAAAATTGTGTTTTTGATAAATTTTCCCAAGCCTTCTAAACTACACCTGAACGCTAGCCCACCTAGTTTAACATAATTACTCTATATTTATTTTGAATTAACGTTACAAACACTTCTATTCTATCAGAGTTTACAATAGCACCATAAGCAAGGTGCATATCTGCCATTTCAGCATTTGTTAAACGGTTCATGTTACCGGCGTCGTAGTTTTTTTGAAACTCAACAGTGCCAACAAGACAAACAAGAAGTAACATTTTATTGTAATCTCTTATAGAATAGAAGCTTTTGTAACGTAAATTCAAAATAAATATTGAGAGTAATTTTGTAATTAAATTTCATCATTTCAAACAATGAACTGCTAATAACTGGAAAACCCGATTTTTTTAATTTCATAGCAGAAAAAGTGTTTATTTTGCCATTTTCTACTCAGTGTGCAATTTAGCATCTCTTGTTCTGAAACACCCTGCATAGTGTTGGTGGTAACTTTAGCTTGGATGGGGTAGGCAGCCTCACTCCACCTCATTTCCAATGATGTAGAATGTAGTCCAACGATTCTTAGAATTTACTGTGAAAGCATGTTATTTTGAGATCTAGGTCAACATTTATTGAAATTTTGCATCAATTCATGCTTTTGCATGGTTCAGAATTGAATTGGAAAGCATATGTGTGTACAGAAATTCAAGTGACTAATTTACGGTCGTGCATTATTTCAGTGTTGCCGGACGACCATCTCTTCATTGCAGACGTCTCATTGGGCTCTTCCATGAGTGAGTACAGCCAATAAAGTTCAGCTTTGGGACAGATTTCGCTGTGATCGAGCTTGCGCGTCATCTATGTACATGACTAATTACGGATGGATGTTCCGGAATGTATTGTTTGAATTGCTATCTACCCTACTAGAAAATTGCACAGGTACGAAAATAATAATAAAAACAAAATATCTCAATTAGGGAAGAATGTTCAATTTTCAGATGAACTTTTTGAATTAGGTTTTATTCAGTATTTTCATCCTTGTTTTGGAGAACAGCTTTCACGTGATATTTTCTGCCTATTGGGGGCAGCTTTTTATTCCAAAACTATAATATGGGTTTAATGGACGACTCTCCATAAACGAGGCGTAGATTTGACGAGTGAATTCGTTGGCAGTTGGGATTTGAAAGTCAAGTTTTAGGCAAGTGTATAAACGCCAACGACTGAAAAGGAACAAAGGGTTGAAACGGGAACACTCATTTTTGCTGAGGATAGTTAGGTTAATCTGCTTAGCATTCCCTATTCCAGAGCATTGTCCAAATTGGAAATCGAATATTGGTGAAGAAATACAGGGTGTCCCGAAAGTCTCCTAAACATTTAAAAAAATAATTACAAATGATATTGAAAGGATGTTTTATTAAGATTTGTAACAAATATGCAGTGTTTATTTCAAGGTGTTTTCACCTTATTTATTAGACTTCTATGTGGGCACCATTAGTTGCACGAAGCACATCAGGACAGTACTCGATGTCGTGTCATGTTCGCTGTAGCATAACATTAGAGTTGTGAGCTATACCAAATGAAGAAATAAACAGCACTGCGGTTTTCACGTTGAGGTTTTTATTCTTCACTCTACGTAAATAGTACTCTAAATAGTACTCTCACTTTACGTACTCTATTGCCTGAGTTTAAGCTAGTCCTACTTTCTGCTCTAATTATTGAGCGGCAAGTTCATTCGATGATTTTCTTGTCGAGATGTGCAAGAAATTTAATAACCTACATTAGTTCTCAATATTTGTCAAAAATTTTTTCGACAAATTCACATTTTACGCGAAAAATTTGTTCTCAAATAATGATCAATCGCGTATTTTAGTATCCATTGAGTAATTTCGATTCTCCATGTTGGCCGGTGGGAAAGTTACTGGTTGTAATTAAATTGGCTTTTTTTAAGGAGTGCCAACACATTTATAGCAAAACTTTGAAGCTTCCGGAGAGTTGAAATCAACCAACTCGCGCAGTATAAGTGCATTGTGAAAAATAGAACTTCGATTCCGTTCACTCCAGCTATGAAATTTAGTTACCTAAACAGTTTATTAAGATTTCAACGAAAACAGCCGTTGGTCAAAAGACGATTGAGTTTTTTATGTTCTGAAAGTTAATCGATGTATTTCCATTTTTCCATTCATTTTTTTGTAATTGGAACAGCTGTGAGGAGGTTGAAGGTATCAAGACTTTCAAATTTGCAGATTTGCTCCTGCAGTTCACAGGGAGTAAATATAGTAAATGTAGTCACAATAAAATATATGTTCCATATCACAGTATTAGAACACACGACGCAGCACCTCATAATCTGACGGTTTTTTGTCACGTGAAACCTAATGAATTTTATTTCACTCATCATGAACTTGTGTTGTACTTAATTTTGAATATGTTTGAAACTAATGTAAATTATCCGTCGCGAAATATGATTAAAAAGAGCGCAATGCGAACTAAGATATTTTTTTCCCAAGCCTTCTAAACTACACCTGAACGCTAGTCCACCTAGTTTAACATAATTATATTTTAAATTGCGTTTATTGCTCTGCATACAGTTTTTTCACAGTATTCTCAAGGGTTCGGGAATGCCTTCCCTCATAATCAGTTTTATCTCAGCCAGCCTCGAACGATCGACATTTGCAGGGACGGGCTACAATGGAGACCCCCGCTGTATTGTACGATCGCGGCGATTGGATGCGCACGAAAGGTTGCTTTCAATTCACATTAGCCTTTACGAAGAAGTGTGTGATACGCTCAATCTAAATAATCCCAGATAATGCCGGGGTAAATGGTTGTGAAAGGTCAAATTTAATCGAAATTTTTTAATTTTTTCTGCTCCTCTATTTTGTATCACCCTTCAGAACGCCCTGATTGGAAGTAGTGTTCGAGTGAGATTACGATCTCCGAGTATGATTTTTTTTCGCTGACAGAGAACATGTTCATTTTTTCAGTGTCCTCGCCGTTATGTAATTCAAGTGATGCGTGTTTGGCTGTCGGCGAATCCATGTCATTGCATACAGTGAAGCGCGTATTGTGGTAGTTTCAATTGCGCTTGCAAATTTTATCACCAGCAAATAAACAATTTTGCTCAATTGTATTTTTTTGCTACTAATGCAAAACAGATGTGTGACTTATAATGAACGTTATCTGGGTACTACCGTTAGTAAATTTATATGAATTTTAAGATTGTTCATGTATCGCAGGCATGCAAAATATATACCACGAGATTCTTTCATTCTAAATTGTAACGCTCTGGAGAAGTGTGTTGGAAGGAATTGCCCTACAGCGTATTTTGATGACTCAGCGACTCTTGAGGGGGGTAGCATGTAAGATTCCTGAGCTGCCTTCACATAAAGTATGATACTTACAGTGTCTGTCGTGTCTTGTGGCTCAAGCGACTTGACGATATCCAGAAATTTTCTAAATTAACCGCCGTATAGAAGTTTTGACTGTCTGCTGGTGTTAATTTTTTGTTTGGTAATCCTTCATTTTTATTTGCTCCTTTTCTTTCATGTGGGTGGCCGACGTGGCATTTCAACGGTCTTTTATTGAAACTGTCTTTCACTCGCATGCTTTTTTCTTCATTTTGTTCGGTGTAAGATCTTTATTGGTATAAGCGCTGCTCCTGAACCTGGTACATCCTGGTCTCTCAGAACGATATCCTAAATAATAATTTCCAAACGCATTCATATATGATTTCCAGGTTAGAATTACTTATATCATGAGGAAATTTTTATCACCTAAAATTATCGTCATCGTAATCTAAAAGGTAAGACCTTGAAAATATAATTTAAATTTGCGTCATTGTACCGTAGCCCACTCGGCAGCGTTTTCACTTTAAGTGGAGGCTATTACATTAGTAAAGTGCGTTGATATGAGTCAACATTTTATTATTGGCTTAAACGCTTGCATATCATTTTTAGTAAACATAAATGCAGGGACTTTTGGCACCCATTTATCAGCTGTCCTTACTGACGTCGACGTTAACCTATTCAGAACTCGGTGAAGCGTGAGAAGGCCTTCACTTCTCTGTATCCTTTTCTGAGCCTCAAACTGTGTTGAAGTCGAGAATGCACTCGTACAACGAGAAATGGTCGAGTGAATCAGTTTCGATACGAACCGATATTTACATTAGCCACGTGATGCGTAAGCACGGTCAGCTGCCAATTTCCTCAACTCACTCGGTTTGCCACTTAATGCCAAGATTTACGCACATTTTACACACTCTTGCGAAATCTGTGCATGTTATTCTATAGTGACCACACCATCTATCACCACTAAGATCGTCTGTATATGTCCACAATGTGTACCCCAAAGGGAATGTTAATTATAACCCACTCGTTACAATAACTTCCACACTGAGAGCAGTATGCGCTCAACCTTTCTACAGTGTCAAAACTAGTATATGAAATCACAGCACAACACTAAATTAAGAAAAACAGCTTTAAGTGCAAAACTATAATGTGCTATCAGACGTTTCATTTACAGCTTTAACACCCTTCTCAGGGAGCTGCAACTATTGTTTCTATGGGAATTAGCACTCACAGGGAGAAAATGCATGAGGACCCGAGCTGAGAGGTAGGTAGGCCTTCTTTTTGTTCAAATAAAATGTTTTTTGTTATGTTGCTTGTGCTTGTGCTCTGATTCACCGTTTTCTACATGCCGTACTTGATGATCACTTCTCTTCGCTCTTATGAGATCTCATTTTATGCGACCAAAGACCTCATAAGAAGCATAAGATAAACAATAGGTTCAAGTTTGTTCGGGTTGTCTATATCTTATGCTATCGGGACTGGGGCCTCCCATTATGTTGTTGTTATTGGTTAGGTTATTTCAGCTGTGAAGGTGCCTATGGGACGTATATTTTTTACTCCTACTTTGCTTTTTTCAGTTTTTAAACTTTCTTCGTTCTCTCGTCTATGTATTTTATCCTAGACCTTCTTAACTTGCCGTTTGCACGAGCAGGGTCTCCTGTGAGGGAACTCAGGGTACCCACGCAAACATTCAGCCCCGCACATACACCTCGTGTCACGCCATTACCGGAGTCTAACTGCATTCTCAGTTATATAAGGCCATGAATATCATTTGTAAAGAACGAGTTCGTTAAATGTCAACACTTTTATTAGATTTTCAATGCGTCTGATTTCCATCGCGACCTGTAAATGCCGTTTGATCACTTCGCTAGGGATTGAGTCGTAGGACGAAGTTAGTGTTCTTGAAGATAATAACAGATTTTCAGAAGAAGGTAGTGCATAACTTGGTCACTAATAGGTACATCGTACGATAGGTACGATGTTTGTACAACCCCCAAAAATGTTGCGGTACATCATGACACAAACAAACCAAAAACCTAACATTTTACAAAAGAGCTATGTGCCAAAGAGCTAAAAAACTGCAGGAAAGTACAGAATTAGTTAATTTTCTTTTTTCATCACGATAAATATTACTAGCAGACACCGTAATAGCTCTCTATAAATCACCTTCTGAACTGTATCCACTCCCTTCCTTGTATATGTCCTTCACACTCCCCAAGTTCTTGGTTGAGTACAAATTAGAACAGCAAGGTTCTTAACAATACAATAATTAAGCTCATGCCAACGAACCTCTGCGTGTCTAAGAAATCTTGCGTGTCCTTCGCAGAGTGAGACGGTGCGTTATCATGCTGAAACACAAACCTCTTGCACCTCTGTAGAGACACGTGATCCATGGGAGTAATTGAGCTTCCAGGAGCTGGCAGTAGGATTCTGAAGTTACCATTATACGTACCCTCCGGTACTCTAAGCGGTCATTGCCACCTATTCCTACCGAAATCATCATACCTCCTCTCCGTCGGCGACGAAAACGATAATGACGCTCTTAATTATTTCTGGCCAACTTCTCCCCCAGCCATCAGGCACGCCCAAAGTTGCTCTCGTCTCATCTGAGTATATTACTCGCTTCATGTCAGTCGTCACGTATATTTCAGCACATTCCAGCCGTAATGCCTTATGTTGTAGCGTCAAGGAGAGTTATTTTTTTGGCACAATGTTCTTCCCCATACCCCGAAGGACCTTGCATCGAGTGGATTTGAAAAGATGGGACATTTGCTTACTCAGAGTGTTTTGGATTAAAGACTAGGCTTTTGGAAAAGTTACCTCTAAATATTACGTAAATCTCGGTTAGCGACAGACTTCAAAACGCTAACATCCGACCGTGTTTTCTTCAGCAAAGGATGGGCTAATTACCTGCTTTATCGACATGATGTCCGATGCTACAACTCGAGAGGGTTTCCTTCAGCCATCTTCTATAAGCTAGCCTCTTCTTAGCCTCTGTCAGATCCACACTCTTCACCACGATAGAATGATTTCTTCAGAACCGAATATCGCACCACGTTTCAATCTCTCACGCAATGATCCAGCAGCAATTACTGGTCGCGATGGAAATCCGATGTGCTGCACACCTTGCTGGACGTGTTGATATGCATTGAACTTGTAGTCTATAGTACAAGAAGGATCCATGACTTAAAATAACCGAAAACTTAGAAAATTAGGCGACGCTAATATCCCGGCACGGAGTGCGGCTTCTCTGCTTTTACATAAGTTTTCACTCGCCATTATTGTGGCTAGGGAGTTGTCAACTGACTAACGTAATAATAAAAAATTTCGTATATTCTTAAGGAACTCATCTTTTCAGTCACTCGCGATCCTCTTTGTTGTGACAATAGAGTTATGAGATGACTTATACGTACTGATTGTATTAATGATTATATTTTACCTTCCGTACTATAAATGGATTCTTCTTTTCGCTCACTTGAGATTATCTTTGTTGTGGCTAAGCAGTCCCTAACTCACCAATAATATAAATAAATAAAAAATTAAATAAATAATGATATTAGCGATGTCGCATATCTCAGGACCAAGCAGCATACTGAGCATCAGCTGACATACGTATTTTACGAAGAATTATTTTGCTAGACCGACTTAACCAAAGATTATTGTGTATCCGCATTGCAGCCCGCTTACTGAACGTAGTAGATAAAGTATCTTTTTTATCCCTTCTGCAGTAACCATTAAAATTCATGAGGTATCTTCCAATACATTGCGTCCATTCATTCTGGTTGTCCTTGCTAAACCTTGGCAAAATCGTGTCGTGTACAGGTCGCTGAAACATGGTCGTGTTCTTTGTTCCGTGACCGTTGGGATCCAAAAAGGCTTCACCAATTCCATACGAAGCTCCGCAATGCATCTACAGCCATCCGCCGTTGCTAAGCAGGACCTCAATGCAGCCACTGCAATGTAAATTGTACGATTACTTTCAAAGCGCACAAATGAATGAAACGAGTCCCCCACAGCGCCTGTTTCTAGGGGGCAGTCACGCTTCAAGGTAAACTGATCTCTTATTTTCGTGGGTTCATGCTTGCCCAGGTCCATGCCTTCACTTTAAAGTAGAAGATCCTGACACCAAATCCTGCACGCATGTGCCCAACGCAAACGCTCGTACAGTAAAGCCTCGGTAATCGTGTCCTGGCAGCCGGATGCATCAGTTCCTGACGTGCTTTTCGGTTGCTAGGGTGAAAAAAGTCTCATGCAAAAGTCACCTTGTCCCAATATGTTCGGGCGGAATAAAAGCCACGAATCTGTGCTATGAAACGTCCAAGTTGTCACATTAAAGCGTCTGGGAAATTCCCGAGCGTCTTTCTCCTGCTTCTCGTACCTAAGTCGCATGTACATATGTGGAAGTTTAGAAATAGTTCCTGTAGCAATAGCTGATCAGAATCAGAAGTTTCTAAAGTATATTTTAGCATATTTAGCGGAGGATTTGCGACGACGTACGTGCACCCATAACGATTTAATCATTGCGGTTTCAAGGATTACTGTCGGAATTTTATGAGTGTGCAGAGTACAACTTTCTCCTGTGTTTTTCTCGTGTATTGGGAAGTTCTTATTAAATCTTTGAAAAATGCTATGATTCCCTTCATAAATACCGCATTGCACGCGTGTTTGTCCTGCACTGTAACAATGAACGCGAGGTTAGTCATAAATCTATCCCGGCGGCATCAAATTGATATTGTGAGTGAGCTTTCGAATTCAGTTTAATCTCCGACCAGATCTCTAATAAAACCGTTAAAGAATTCAACGACGGTGCATTTTTTCATTTTTTTAAATTTCAGTGTACTCTAATAGCCCTTGGATTTAAATTTACATTGGCTTTCAGTCTAATGTATAGCACTAGTGTTTCTTTGCAAGCACACGTGATGCTAGATATTTGTTTGATGCTTCTGTCTTTGAGAATATCAGTTGTTTGTTGAATAAACTTCCGCTTCTCACAAAGGTAATGTTCGATAGGGATGGTGTTTCCCATGGGTTCTCCTCCTCCGCTTATCGAACACGTGTCGTTAATACTGCAGCCCAACTCTTCGGACAAGCCATTTTTTGACCTCATTTTTATTTTCCACCAAGTCTACATTTATTGTTAAATTTCTGATGATGATGACGTTCGACGTCAAATATATTTGGTGCGCTATAGATTGTGAAAATAATTAATGATTCGGCCAAAATTTAGATTACGCTTAGAAAAGATGTACTGCGACTCACTTCCATGTATTTGTCGATATACTGGTGACTTTTTTTAATTATTCGCCATGAATTAATTTATTGCCTCATTTCTCTATGAAATCTTATTATTGTGCTACGGTGTTAAGAAAGAAATCGAGTGTCGACATTTTATCTCAGATTCACGCTTCTTCTAAACATTGTGTATGCTTTTGTGGACAACTTGATCTGGCACACCTTTTGCCTTGTGAGAATTTGCATTACGTTTCTGTAGAAATTTACCAAGTTCTCAAACAGGATCTCATGCATCGTATGTATGATACTTCCATGTCAACGCCATATAGTGAGCCTCAGATTTTGAACTTCAACCGATTTCTAACCATACATGGAAAAATCAAATAAAGTATGATGGTTGAGTACAGGATGAAGTTTGGGCATTGCATTACGACTTAGCTTTGCAAAATTGAACCGCTGATGTTATTTGTGAAACCTTTTCTTATATGTACGCCTTTCTTTATTAATTTAAACGTTGCCTATTCAATCACTGTGCTTCAGAGACTTCTTCTGTTCGAGGCAGAGACTCGACGCTTCTTAGGGGAAAAGAATAACAAATTGTACCCCCTTCCGAGTTTACTTAACTGAAAGCTGAGCAATGAATGAGTGAAAAAATAAATTTCATTTCCCAAGTAACAACTATATTTTCTCATTTTTCATGTAATTAGTGTCGTACACAAGTAGCTCTTTTGGATGGCAAGGGAGAACTCATGAAATTGGATACTCAAACTGCACATGTTTTGCTTCTGGTGATCTTCAGTTGCTTGACGTCTGTGTGATGCTGCCCTCGCTTCCAGAGCTCCGGCGTGTGTGCACTATCTGAAATTTAAATTCTACCGGGATGTATAACTATTGTGTCAATAGGAATTAGTGCTCCGAGGAGGAAGATACGAGATTCCGAGTTGGAGGCTGCTAGGTCTTCCTGTTGTTGAAATAGAATGTTTTTCTTATTTTGTTTGAGACCTTTTTTCGATTCACTGATGTCTTTTTCCAGCAACTATACAATACTTTCTTCTCCAGCATTTCAACATGTTTCATTGACCTTTTTCAATAGTGCTATTTCCACGAGCTGAGTGAAGGGTCACAATTTGTGCGTAGAACCCGATTTCGTGATTCCACATTGATTGGTGCCTCTCTTTTCTCTTGGGAAGACTTTTGTTGGGGTTAAGAAGGCTTTAAACAAAATCCTCTTCTAAACTACTCCATATTACTTTGTTTAATTTAAATTTATTTCGTGTGCAGATCTACGATATAGTAAAATCCGGAGCAATAGCTTACAGTGCAGGTACGTGTACGTATCTAATTCTTCAGAGGTCTTCCTTTACGCGCCATACAGCGGTGAAATTAGCTTCTTGTTCCATGAATGATTTTACGAGTAAAATGGATTCAAAATTAAGCCATTCTTGTACACTCATTTGCGATGGTTACATTTGCCTTCGTCAAACGCAAGTTTCCCAAACCTAAGCCGTCAGCTTTGCAGTTCTGCAATCAACAAAATCAGCTTTTCCCTGACATCAAAAGACCTTGCAGAGCGATTCCTGCTGCTTTTTTAAAATGATTGACTTCAGAAATGTGTCTTTTTCCATGGAAGTCAGCCATCGTCAAAATCCACGCTTTCATATATTTTTATGAATACAATGTTCGGCATTCTAACGTGTAGAATTGGCATGTGTGACATCTCTGGGTTTGCGTAGTATCACGAAAATTTATGGATGTTTTGCGAGTTGGTCTTTTACTTTTACGATACGACAAGCCTTCAAGAGCAGGACAATTTAGAGGGTGCTTCCCACCTCAAGGGAAAACAACAATTGCATCAAAGAGAATTAGCGCTCCTTGGGGGAATATGCGAGGTACCGAGCTCAAGGTTAGGTTGGCCTTCCTTTTGTAGAAATATGTGTTTTTGTTTTGTTACGGACCATCTTTTTTCGCTTCACTACTGTCCTGTTTTTCCGCACCTATAATGCTTTATTCTTCAATTTCTATTTTGTTTCGTGAACTTCTTTTTTCAACTTACTGTTTCTGTGAAACTTGCGCATAGATTCCGGATTCATTTAAATCCACACTAACTGGTGCCTTCCTCCTTCTTCGCTTTGGAACGCCTTTGTTGCGGTTAGGGAGGCTTAAACTAACATGTAATCTGGGAGGCTGCTCCGAACGTTAAGAGTACGTCTTCAAAAGGTCGTGCTTCAGGATAGAAGGAAATACTTGTCTTGTTGACGATCACGAGGGGAGAATAAAGGAACATAAAATACCATTTATGCTTTTCAATCATGTATTTGGCATGGTACATCATGGATTCGTATTCTGAATCTCGCTATAACTTATTCGTTATTTATAAGATAATCTTACATAAGTGTACACGATGTACAGTCTTGTCAGGTGCCTAATGCCCGTCTTTAAGTCTATATAGCATCATCTTCATGTATCCATTTCCACGATCATCGTAAACTTCCTATGATAAAGCCGTACGAAATCATTGCGGACATAAAATCATCATCATCGTCGCAAGCGATGGCAAAATGTATAGAAGCGTAATTCTAGAGAAATCAGGTCTATCGAAAACAGTAGAGATATCTTATTAAAAATATACTGCAAAAATGCAAAAGCAACGAGAGCACACGTTCAGCTCAATCACATAATCGAGACCGGGCGGCACTTAGAATCTAAATATCACATTCCAGTGGCCTGGGTATAAAATATTTACATCTCAATCATAAATACAGGATGAAAATCATGTCAAGAGTAGATGAGTGCGCGAAAGAATCATTATGTACAAGAATGATGGCGCTAGTTGTCCAACAAGACCGATGCAGCAGACTAGCCCCATACCTTGCCTGCATCACTGCATTAACTGGTGCCTTAGGCCGATCGGCCGTAAAAACTTTTATTCTAATTCCCAGTGGAGGAGACTCCAAAACCGGCTTGTGCAGGCAGTCGCGGGCAGTTGCCCAGCTCGCAGCTGTTAACTTCGCAATTAAGCGATGCCACGCACTGCGTCCGTCCGCCTGCAGTCTCCACGGCAGAGACGGCCAAGTGAGGGTGCGAGGGCGGCTGCGCTCAGCGTTGAACGAACGTCAAACGATGACTTCAATACTACTGGGTAGGATGAAGGTAAAGGCCCAGACGATGGTGGGCTCTTTAGATTGACTTAGAAGCACATTTCAAAACTGCTGTTCAACCTATCCTCGCTGCACCGAGTAAGTTGATGCACGAGTCTCTGGAGAGCAGCAGGTAAAGGGGAAGCCTTAGTGTTCGCTTTCTGGCTCGTAAGAAGCCTTCCACATATCGGCAAGACACACCGAAGAGTGGAAACGGTAGAACAGAGCCAGAGGTAGCGTCAAGTGAGACAACAGCGTCCATAAATTCTGTTGAAGGAGGAAAAATTATCATTAATTCAATGTTCATAACACTGGCACGCAAAAATATCGAATATTTCATGATTAGAAGGCATTCAAATGTATCTCATGAAGTAATTGGTAATTCATGCATGTGTACCCACAATATTTTAAACTGACCAACAACATATTCTTGAACATCCATCAAATCTTAGGTTCTTACCTTGCCATAGAATGCGTATTCGTCCGCGTTTCCTGCATCACTCTTGATCTCAAATGTTTCCAGTAGCCAGATTGCGACGTTGGCCACCACCATGAATGTGACGACTTCTCTGCCGGGCTTCTTCTGTTGCGCGTTCGTAGAATTCGCGCATCGTCTGAGACCGTCTCCGATGAGAACAGTTTGCAAGATAGTTTGGATTACTTGCATGATGTTGACGGCTACAAACAGAATATTGCCATTCAACACTGAAGGAACCATGTTGAAGAAAGCGAACAGCAAGATACATGGAAGACAGATGATGAGTAGGATGTCGTCAACGCTGCTGATGTGGTGCTTGATCACATCCAGCACTCGGATGGAATTGTAAGCCAGGACCCCCGCGATGGTCATCACGATCAGGAGAATAAGCTCACTGTAGCCGTTGACGTACTGAATGAAGAAACAAAATTCAAGTTAGGAAAATTTTAGTCACGAATTAAGTTAATCCTAAATATTTTTTAAACGCAATATAATTCAGTTCCTCGCACAGGAATAAATTTCAAACACAATTTGATAGTCTGACTCACCAGTCCCAGTGCGACATTGTTTTGCGACGACGTGAAGATGAAAAAGAGGATGATGGAGATGACGGTCGCAACTGTCATGAGGAGTCCAGCAAAGAGTCCACGGTTGGATGAGTGGCAATCAACATAAATGATCATGTTGGATGAGAAGCTCTTTGTGTTGTCTTCTTCGTAAGTTACTTCCACTGAAGGGATGTGAGTGTGACGCTCGGTCTTGCCAATATTCTCCCAAAGGAGGATCCAAACTCCCACGATGAGGATATTGTACTCAATACTGAAAGGGTACAGGTAGGGTGTAGTATAGTTGATCATTTCGGTCAAGTCAGTGGTTTTCTCGCAACCGTAATTTACGTTCCATGTAGCTGAAACAGATGTTCCTGAATACGCTGCTTTTTGGAGTTTCTTCATTAGATCTTCATCGTCATCATCCATCTCATCCGAATCATCGTCATCGTCCTTTTTGAAAAGATTTTGCGTCAGTGGTGCCTGTGTGCTGGTGTAAGCGGAGGAGTTCGAGTAGTCAGAAGAGTATTTCTTGGCTGCGATGGCTTGCAAGGTCTCTTGCATGATAGTATAGATCCAGAAGCAGAGAGAGGCTGCGATGCAGTGCATCAGCCCAAAGCGAGAAAGAAGCCTGCGACGATTTATAATAAGCTGCACAAAGAAAATAGTACACATTTAGTCAACAAAAAATTCGATGTCATCACTTAAAGAGAAACATAAACAGGAGCATTTTTCCGAAAAGCTAAGACAATAATTCCACTCAAGTTTTAGCAAAACGAACTTCGCAGAGGGTCAACTTACGTTAGAATACTTGAAGACGAAGAACAAGTTGTAGAAGGCATATATAGGCTGCAAGACAGACATCAAGACGTCTGGTGCACATGTGCAGTTATCGAAAGCTGGGTCGTCGGCGGTCAGATATAAGATTTTCTGTCCGAGGTTCAGGCCAGAGTGGATCAAGTGGCCGAAGCAGAAAACTGCACGGAAGAAAAGGCGAAATGTAAAAAAAATGAACGACTGTGAAACGTAGCAAAACGAAGTTTTTGTCATCGGTGCATATCTGTCGTTATAATTTAATTTTGAACGAAAGTATACTTGAGACATGGTCTTTTTTTAAACTTGTTGTCTTGAAAATTTAATGTAATTATCACAAATTATCTTACCTGTAGCTCCAATTTTCAAATATAGAGAACCTCCATGTCGCCCAGAAGTGAATCCATAGTGTTGGGGAATAGTTTTTCTAGGTTCAGGTAAACTGATCCGTAGTTGATATTGGCCGTCCCCTGTAGGTTCCAAAACCACTTCATCATTTTTGCCGGTGCCCCGTTCTCTTGCCTCTTCCATAGCTTTCATGATAGTTTTGAGGTACTGGCGAACATCAATGTGAGCATATCCGAGCCAAATGAGTTGAACTAAGATCAGAAACACGTTGAAGGATTCAGCCATAGCGGAATCATGTCCACTGAATGTGTCAGCTAAATAGATCACAGTGCCCAAGGTAACGAGGAAGATGGCGTAGATCAAACTCAAATTGTCAGCCAAAGTTTCTATTGTCCAGGCTTTCTTTTCAGCCTCGGGAGTTGGCTCAACGGCGTGTTCGTCTCCGTCGGGCATAGGAGCGGAAGAGACTCCCATGTTGTGATCCTTCAGGCCAGCAAGAGATCCTTGAGAACCCATCACGTTAGCGAGATGAGCTGAACCCAAATACCCAGAGTTATATTGTGCTGATCCGATCTCACTGTAAATGGACTGGTTATCCCCACCGTATTGGGCGAGGTTAGGATACGTGCTTACATTAGGTATAGTACTAATGCCAGCTTGATTCAAGGAAACTAATGATACTGATCTTCCTCCTGGAAGAGTCGATGCTGCTGATCCAGGTAGTCCTTCGTTTTGGTGACCAAGGTTGAGCTGCACCACCATACTGTTGGTTCGGTGCCTTTGTAGGGTACCAGACTGAGCTGGTGACCCGTTGTGTGAGGAAGCGGCGGTGGGGGGTGTTCCAAGCAGATTTGTGTCCGTCATGGAACGGTTTAGAGGCGGGGGACCATCAACTGACAGCACCAGGGGTCTGGGCTCTGTGTTGACATAACCTGCATTGTTCATTCCGCGGCGACGGTGGGACAGCGGAGAGTTCATTCCAGTGCTCTGAAAAAAGATAAAAAAACTCATTAATTTAAGAAATCAAAGCACTTTTTATTTCAGATTTATTTTTGCGAGGAATTAATTTTCAAATTAGGTACGATAAGACAATAATTGAATTCATTTGTGTAGTTACCTCCGACTCAGAATCAGAAGTGAAATTGCTGTACTTTTCCTTCTGTCTTCTTGCGTTTTCATTGAGCAAGTCTTCAACTGATCCGCCCGGCGACGTCAGGTCGTCGTCGTATGCTGACTGTTCTTGTCTCTGGAGGCCACTGATAGGAATAGCCCACG
This sequence comes from Morinoia aosen, assembly GCA_030386875.1. Classification (NCBI taxonomy): domain Eukaryota; kingdom Metazoa; phylum Arthropoda; class Malacostraca; order Amphipoda; family Talitridae; genus Morinoia; species Morinoia aosen. The sequence goes on from CM059560.1 coordinate 4,198,080, forward strand.
AGGAATATTCGGATGTGACCCCGGAGTCTGAACCACTGTAAAGTCCTTCGGAAACTGCACAGAACAATGAAAATTGACCATTATGATACATTGCTGCTAAGGGAATTACAATTTTGTTTGAATTTAAGGCCGTTTAGTGCTTGTCTCCGTGTATATATTGATCAATATATATATCTTACGAAGTAATGGGAGTGAAACTAAGTGAAAATTTCAATTATTTGCAACATGTTTTTACTGTTTGAATTCCAAGCTCTCTCTTCGATGGAAAGTTTAAAATACAATTAATCCCTGCGTAGAGCCAACAGCTACTTCGTGTGCTCTTTGAATCTAAACTGATTTCCCTCACCTTTAAGGTTTCTATCGCAACTTCTACAAGATTTTATCGATGTATAAGTCCTATTGATTTCATCTATGCTGTTATTTCAATCACTTCCATCAATGGTTTGTATTATCTCGAACCGATTGAGTAATGTCTGATAATTCAAGTCACATCCACCAAATGAGCCAGCTTGAACAGTTTAAAACGCTTCTCACGAATGAAGCGAATTAGATCAGAACCAAAGAATCTAACCTAATAATACCCGTCGTGTGTTTATTTATATATTTGTTTGGTGTCCGCTTCTTAAGAAACATAGGATGTCTGAGTGGGCGGTATCACTGATACCAAATATCTCAGTGTAACATTGAAAGATGGCCCTTACATGCATTGATATATTTGACATTTCATCAGGATAGGTTCGGTCAGGATAGGTTAGAATAGCAAAGGTTAGGATATGTTAGGTTAGCATAGATTAGGTAATGTTGACGGAAATTTTTCACGGGTCCTCCTAGCTTTAACGATGACATTTTCCGTGGAATTTCCACGGGTCCTGCTACTACCTAATAATATCCTTGGTTTATTTGTTTCAAGTCTGCTTCTTCCATTTCTCTGTCGCGCTCATGAGGATAGTTATAATGACCGTATCTGTGATGCGAGTTTCAGCAGCGCACAAGTACAAAAATATTTTTAGCACGGGTACTGTTAGGATGGAGATATTTGTTGTCATCATTCACATCTGGAAAATTTGTTCAAGAAAGATATTGAATCCCATCATTTTCGATGGGCTGTGTACACTAGTAAGATTAATATTTTTGAAAAAACAGGTACCATGAAAGCGTATGCCTCACCGTTTCCAGGATTAGCGATGCTGATGATGTACTCGGATTGAGAAGAATCGGTCGTATCGGTGATCGCGCCACCCTGTGCGTGCTGCTTCTTGTGGTGGACGTTATGCGGTCCGAGGTGTGGCTGCAGTTCTGGGGGCGCGCTGACCTTACGACCACGGCGGTGAGGATGTTTGTTGGGCACTTGCCTCCGGCGTTGCTGCACTGGCGTAACGCGGGCGCTGCCGCTCGCCTCACTCTCACTGGGAAAGAAAGCGAAACATTTTAAAGGGTTTGCGTTAGGCTGGTTCAGAGTCAAGCAAATTAATTTATTGTGAAACCTGAAATACTGTTTGAAGCGGTTTTAATATAAATGGATTTGTTTCAGATTTCACGGACTCGTGAATAGTAAACAAGTTTTGAGACGAATGACGATTCCAAAAAATTTCACTCAAGACGCTGTTGTAGAAAATTATAAGAATTTAAATTAATAACTGAATAAGGCTCAACATATTTAGCAAATGAAATTTGGGTAAAAAGAAATGCTAGTCATTCAATATGTTCTAACTATAAAATTATAGTGCAGATTATAGCTTAATGACATGAATTGGTGGTTAGTTGCCCATGGATACAGTTATTAATATTAAGCAGCAGTTTTTAAAAAATTATCGAAAAAAGTTTTTCGAAGACATTGAATACAATTCCAATGATTCGCAAAGAAAATATTGTTATTTTCATTTACATCGTACATTAAATGAGATGATTGTTTGAAATGAAATCCGTTATATTTATGGATGATTTTACATGTTGGGTTGCAACGGTATTAAAAATTATAGGTTGTTCTTCAAACGAACAATGGTTCATTCTTCAGATTTTTCGGTTCAATGTTAACATGAAACCTGAAGTTTTCTTGACACATATTTGCCATGACCAAAACTTCTTGCGGCCTAGTTCATTCCATGTTAGTAAAATGTTTTATAGGTAAATTTGTTATTGTTTAACACGACTCTAAATTCGAGTTGGCATCGAGAGGTGCTTCCGCCCAAAACTGGTAAAGTTATCATCGGCACCTTGTGAGCAAAAAATGACATCTTCAGTCAATTGATACCTTTGGAGAGACAATTGCAGCCAATAAATAATAAACAGATTTAATCATGGTCTTAAATCATTGAGAATTGACGCTTCGTCGTCGCCAAGCAATAAGCTACGCAGTGTACTCCGTCAAATGACTGGGTAAAAAATATCTAAGCAAACACGCTGTTTATTCGGCACCTACCAAACAGAGACTAACATCTGCATGCCAGTGGGCGTTGGCGCTACGCGTGGCCCAGCCACAGAGTGACTGGGGCACAAACATATAATATGGTCTCCAAGTGAGGAGGCTATTCAAGCTACGTTGTCGTGAAGGCGGACCCGGAGCTGTTTATTAGTGAGACGATATTGGCAGGTTTAAAACGCATCACATAATTCGCAAAGGTTACGCACCAAGTAATAATTCTACCCCTGGCACTTGGTGTTGGATGTTACGAGTGTGTGTGCCGTGGACTAGATTTGGAAGTAAGTTTATGTGAGTTATTTTTGTATTATACTCTCTCGTGTAATTTATTGATTTATTATATTTGATAGGTTCGATAATAAGTTTCCTGTAATACGGTTTGATAAAAATTCAACTTTTCCCGTTACTATGAAATGCACGTGGTAGCATTTTAAGAACTTGTCCAGAGGGCGCGTCTAGGTTCAATTTCCCTCGGGCGCGGTATTTTAGACTATAGAATTGCCTTTAAAGTTTAGCGGCCAGTGAAGCAAGAAAATAAAGAGCAAGGATGATTCGCTCTGCAAGAAAATTCCTTCAGTGGCTGGTGTGTTGGACGGTCCCAAATGCCAAGGACACGCAGCTTGCACACAGCTTACGCTTCAGATGTCCACTGAGGACATACCTTGCGCCTCGTCTCGTCAGGAGATTCTGCAGGATAAAGCGTTTACTCTCCTACGGAAACTTACGTCGATCAAATTAATGCAATGCACTTGCAGAGCTGTCGTTAATTTCATCAACTTCTAGCGGAGACTACGAGACATTTAAGAACTATTACAGCGGCTGCCTCATATGACCAATTTACTTGATTCACAAGTGACGACCAAAATGCATTTTATCCAAAAATTAAAAAAAAATAGTTTTATGAGAATGTAATATAATGAATGTAAACTGATTTGGCTGCCTGAGTTTCAGATTTCCGTGTTCATTTTTATTGAATGTTGGAGTGTGGTGACGGGATAGCTTTGGGTACTAGAATTTGAATTCAATTGCTTTTTTACTGCTTTTCTGAAGCGCCTCATAGTTCACCTAAGCACATATTCATCAAGATTCTAAAATTTGTCTGCAAATTAGACTGTTAAAATGATTAAAAACATTAGGACTCTTTTTTTTCCTGGCTTATGAAAATTCACCTGGATTCCAGCGCTTGAAAATGTTAATTTACGATCCAATGTTGAAGGTGATTTGTTTATTAATTTTAAATTTTAACTGGTGGTCAGACAACTGAATTCAGTTTCCTTTTCAATTATTTTCGAGATCAAATTACAAGGAGCAAAGTTCGTTCGTACATTTTACAGTCTTTTAGAATATAATCTCTCCACGGCATTGATATGTTTTCGCTCGTAGATCTCACTCGACAGATACGGAAGTTAAGAATCTACCAATACGAAGTCGTTCTCTCTGGAAATATTAACTCAAATGACGAACAAAAAAAGAACGTCAGCAATCGACTAGGTCCCAAAACTTCTGTTTAATGTTCTTCAAGAAACGGATTAAATTAGCAAACGTTGTCTCGTCTACGGGCGACATAAAAAAGGAGATATATTTCATCGCTGTAATTGCTGCTCAGGCCAGGGAACATTCCAGCACTTCAAGGGCTCCCGACCACACCAGGGAACATGAGCGCTCGTGCCCCTCCCTCTTTGTGATCTGAATCACCGAGATGACGTAAGCGTCGCATTTGCAATGTCATGAACTGGGAGTTTGAAAACTCCTTGTTGCATGCACCACAATGTTCCCATGAAGTTACCCTTTGAAAATACAGAAAATTGAAAAGAACTTGTTATTTTCAAATATAATTTGTGCATCTTCTTGGAGAAATCTTTGCAGCAATAAGAAATAATTATACCTTCGTTACTCTGAAATTTAATCTTTTAAGAGAATAAACTTCAGGTAAAGTTCGATTAAAAGCTTATCAGGGATTTTGCAGAACTCAAGTGGTCAAAAAATTTTAAATCATGACCAATGATTTAGGATGTTCGGATCCTGGAACAATCCGCGTCAGCTACATGTATAAAAAATCAGTTTCCTGTTTTTGTTTTGAAGTTATAAGATTATAGGCTTGAATTTCACTAAACAAGTTTTTAATGGAATACTAGAAGATAGCGCTGTATAACCACTTTCATTTTACACAAAAACCGCATTTTGGTAAGGGATATTCCCCGATGAACCAAGGCCCAAGTAACGGAAAATGAAGGTGGACTCCAAGCTCAGCTCAGCGCCCCAAGGACTTGCGGGCAGAAGAAGAGCCCGATTAGTCTGGCTATATCATTCTGTGTACCAGATCTTAAATTGCTGAAATATTATAGCTACACTATAAGCATTCATTGGAGAAAAAGTTTTGATAGAGATTAATTTTATCCGAATTAGCATTCCCCTTAAACAACGCATACTCTTGCTGTGAATTTAAGACGTTGCTAGGGCACATGTTTCTCTCATTTCTCTGAAGCTAGCATGTGAATAAAATGAGTGAACAGCAGTGCAATTTCTCTGAGTCCCGATTCAAAAGTTGCAAGAAAAATTATCAGTAGGGGCATCTAAATAATTTCCGTGATATTTTTTAGAACATGAGTTAATTCATGGGTAAAAACTGAAGGTCTCGTCTTCCACAGACTGCGTGGTCGCTCGTGCGACTTCACAAGGTCTAGACGTGTTTGCACAGTTTCACCGTAGCATTTTTTCGTTTCTGGGTTAGATATCTGCCGCTCGAACGTGAAGAGAATTGTGTTCCAAAGAGACATTGCTGTATTTCCTTGTTTTAACTTTTCAATTTGAGCTGTGACAAATCTTCGTTTGAAGTCGTCGTGCTGTGGTTAAACTCGCCGGCGAAGGTAGGCTCCAGTCTGCGCTGCGGGCGCTCGCAACATATATTTTTTTACCATTCGATGGAGAACAGCATAGTGTCCAAAACAAGGCTAGACCGGTTACACTGCGCAGTATGCGTTGCTCAGCGCCTACTGAATATGTTGCTCTCTCTATCGCTCCCAACTACCGTCTGTGGCTTGACCACCGGTGAGTTCTCGATAGAATACTTCAAAGAATAATTTAACGAGTTCAAGTTTCATGGGATGTTATACTAAATACCGGCGTAACAAAATAACTCGTCTTCTTGGATAAGTGTAGCTTTTCACCCTCCTGCATAGTTGATACCCACGAAGCACTTTTAGATCCATGGAATGGTTAACTTTTAAAAGCCCTTCTCTACAAGCAGATGCTTCGAAGGTTTTGATGTTAGAATTCCGGCAGCTTTTCCTAAGCTTTGTTACAAAGGGATCAAAAGTGAGATACCGCATGCTGCCATTGAAATACTGATCTATTTCATGCAAAATATAATTTTGTGTTAGTGTCATTTCTAAAGTCATACAGATTAGAGATAGACTTCCTCTCTAAAATGTTGATTACTGGTTAGCAATCGAATACTAGCTGGGGTTGCTGAACATATTGGCCACGCATTATCAACCTTCTATTCGGGCTACATCTGAACAAAACATGAATACGTACACCCTTGAGTTCATTCTGGTCCTTGTTCATAATTATCACGCTCTGTCACCCGAGCTTTGATCTTATCACTTTCAGTCTCCAGGAACTTGTGACACCTAACGCTCAAGCTAGAAAAATTCCTTTGTTTCACCTACGTTCATCGCACGCTTATCAAGGGCTAGAAATTAACCTAACTTGTCTCCATCAGCAATTGACTGCAATTCTGGAGCACTCTGAGCCTGCAACCAGCAGAGGGGAGTCCCCTGGCTCACTTTTTGCCAGCTTTTGTGGTGCAGTTGCCCAGCCTTCATTGAGCGGTGACTCCTGGCTCCTAGTCCATACATGGGCATGGGTGGTGCCGAGCAGGGTGGGACTGCCTCTAGGTCTATACTGGTTTAGCTGCATGCTTTCTACAACAAGGGGTAACAGAACCGAGGAAAATTGGGTTTTACTTCAAGTGCAGTGAATGGGAACTGCATAAGACACTAAATTAGGCTTTTTTTTATTTAAATCTACACCAATATTCACGTTGTGTAATTTTTCGTAAGAAAAGCAAGTCCTTGTACACGCTTCTGTTAAACAATGCACATTTTCATCATTGTCCAATGGCATTTCTATTATAAAAATTATATTAAGTCTTCTTAATTTCTTCGCAGAATTCAGATTTTGGCGTGAGTTGAATCAAATGTAAGAACATGCACCAGCTTGTTGCTGCCTTCATCCAGAAAAAAAGCTACAGTAAAGGAGGAGATCAGTAGATACTGCACAGTATTCTGTTCTCATAAACTTTGTAGAAATTTTCGCGTATATTCTAATTTGAATGGAATTGATTTCTGACAATGAAAACGGCATGGAAAGCAGGATTAATTTTCAAGATACCCAGCTCAACATTCATCAATTTAATCATTATCTAGGTCATTAAAAAGGATGTCAAGTCAACAACTGTTGCTGCAGCTGAGTATGTTTTTTATATTTAAATTTTGTGCGAATAAAACTACCTCGCTATCTGGTTTCACAGAATAGAAGATATGAACAATTCATAATACCGTCATTACACGCAGGGGTGAATTTTCAAGGAATACAAAATTGCCTGTAGGAAAGTAAAGCGTACAATGAGGGAAATGAAGCAAGCTCGCATTGCGCACGAATATTAGGCAGCGTTAGCCTGTCACGTTAAGAATGGATGCGAGTTATTGAAGCGAACTTTATGCTCGTAAGCAACGAAATGCAACCCTGACTGAAGCTTGAGAAACGGGAATCTACACTCACATAGAAGGTCCAAGTTAATTTTCAGGCTATTCCCCAGCTCCTTTGTGCTTGGCAACTCTCACGAAAAATTTGTCGGCGTCGAAGGAACCGAGCGAGAATACCACGCGACTGATTGTATCGCACACTTGTTTTATTTAACTGTCAGTCTTACGGTCATTGATAACCAAGCAGGTCTTCGAGCACTCACCTAATATTGTTTAGCACGAGTCTGATGGGTATTGAGGCGATGGTACCCATTGCCGGTCGCAAAATGTTGTTCCCAACATTCCCAAATGGAAATTCAACTTGCATTTTCACTGAATAATAAAACTTTTCTTGAATACGAGAAAATAGTGAAATTACGGCAGCAACATTTTCTCGAAAAATCACTGAGAAAAACGACACTTCTAGGGCCCTAAACCAACACTATTTTCTGAAATATCTCTTAGTATGAGCACTTACAATTCACAGTATATGTTCTGAATAGGCCAGAAAGGTACACGTCTGGCTCCTGTAACTGCTACTACAACAATAACAAGGCACACGTTCAGCTCAGAGCAGACGTCCTTGCGAGACAACGCGTGGCTGAGTTTTGATGTGATCAGCGGCGCGCCCGTCGTAGTCATGCTGCAATGCACTGCTCAACCACCTCAGGACTCCGCCCCCATCACGGCTCGGGAGTTCCCCGGGATATCGCGCTCGTACAACCTGCCGCTGTTTCTGCTCCTCATGCATGCCGACCACACCGCCCTCATTCCGTGGAAAAAAGAACCCCTTGGAATGCAGAGCCTGCTGCACTTCCCGCGGTGGGTTTCCGATATTTAGCATTCACGCGTAGCCAAAAAATTTTGGGAAGAATTTGAGGTGTCTGTTATATTCCTCGCATGATGGGTATTGCAGTGCGAATGATTGGTGTTGCAGTGCGAATGATGGGTGTTGCATTGTTCGTTGTTTTCTCATTAGTTTTGAGTTGAAAACGTTCGCTGAACGTTAACGAAGCGAACAAATGGTCGTAAAAGAGTTTATTTGTTAAATGGGATGTAATTTTTGACCAAATTGAACATTTGAATACGTCAAATCAAGTTAGTGCATCCAGAAATTCCATAAATTTTACTGATAACGTTAAAAAAAATTCGTGTATGTCTCTCTTCAAATCTGTCTCGTCGTTTCACTTGCTCACATTTACTAAGCTCATGCTATCCGTGGCATATTAAAATCAGCGTACAAATAACCAAATTTCAAGTAATATGAGCCACTTGATTGGTACATGCTACATCTGCACATCTCATGCCATAGAGAACCATATTCATGTTAGTTGGTGATTACATAACATGTTATTTCATACCTGTGGGAAAATGAAAGATTTCACAACAGAAGTGAAAGTAATCTTTTGTAAACGAATAGAAGTATGAATTCATGCTAATATATTTTGACTCTGTTTTGATAAATGTAATTCTCATGTCCCTCAGGGGGATACAACTATTGTATCTATGGGAATTGGCGCTCCCAGGGGGACTATGAATGGGCCAGAGCTAAAGGTTAGGTAGGCTTCCTCTTTGTTGTAATAAAATAGTTTTTTTTTGTTACGGACCATCTTTTTTCGGTTCACTGCTGTCCTGTTTTTCAGCACCTACTACTTTCTTCTTCAACTTTTTTCTTGTTTCATGAACTTCTTTCCTAGCGTACTGTTTCTGTGCACTTTGTGCATAGATTCCGCGTTCCCTCAACTCCATACTAAATGGTGCCTTCCTCTTTCCTCTCTTGGAACATCTTTGTCGTGGTTAAGGAAGGCTAAAACTTTCTTATATAATAATGATAATGTAATTCTCATGCGTAAGATCGACCAATTGGAAATATAATGTAATTCTCTGTTGGTACGTACACGCCGCCGGTTTTTATTTTTAATTCACTTGCACTAAGATGCCAAATTGCCATCTATTTTAATTTCATCAGTCAATGCGATCGGCATTTTCATCCCTCGCTGAAATATAGAACTCTCTCATTCGTGGCATTCATGTTTCTAGGTTTACGTAATTCCAGTGTTTTGTTCCACTGTAGAAGCGGTAAATAACGCAGCCATCTCGATATGCTTAGCTATACTTCACTTCTACGTGCGCACCATGCGATACGAATCCGTTTGATCAGAGCGCCAGTTTATTTGGTCACTACAAATTCCCTGATTGATGTATATATTTTTTATATTTCTCTTTGTAGCTCGCAAGGTGAAGCCTCGAAGTTCACCACAGCGGGGAATGAACTTTTGTGCCTCGCTTTAATTCTGAGGAAAATAACGAAGGATGTTGACAGGATGGAGCACGCGGCGCACGCATAACTTCGCTTTGTTTCCTGTCAGTAAACTCCAGGGGAATTAGTATCGACACGGGAACAGAAGAAAGTTAGGGAAAAGAACCCATCTGGCCTAGATAGTATATTTTACTCCGGATGTTTTCCGTCAAGAGATAGCTGAATGATAGTGAGTTGGTGATTTCTGGCGGAAAGAACGTTTCAAAAGCATTGTTTTCTCACACAGCAACGAGAGTGTTTTTTTTCTGTGGACTTAGGTTTTCATCGTTAGTTAAGAAAGGGCTCCAGCTGAATATAATTCCTTGTAGAATTCACGACTAATAAATAATGTGAACCAATTTATTTTATGAAACGTCCTACGTATTTTTCGACGTGTTGAGATAGAAAAATAATTTATCTTCGGAGAGCTTAAGCTTTAAATGTCACAAGTAGTATTTTTTCATCGAGACAATAGCGGGCTTGCTTATATAATTTGAAATCTTTTTGTAGAGGCGCAGTCTTAGCTTAGCGAATAAGTTTTTACTAAAAGCCAAGGCTGCTGGGAGAGGAGATACGTAATTTCTTAAATTGAAGCAAATCTCTTTGAAGTGGCATCATTTTGGGAACACACTTCACAGCAATTTCTAGCGACTGAAGTGCTACAAAATGGCAAAATCAGCCCCAGATCAGAGCATCCGTTAATTTCCGTGCGTTGTATTAGTATTACAAGAACATCATTACTTCCTTCGATTAACATCGGAAACCTCGTACGTAGAAATTTTCTGCTGAGAAACTTTCGCCTAAGGCGAAAGAGTAGAAACTTTCTTTTAGAGGTCACCAGTACACAGGAAGGAAAACTAGCGGCGATTGACCAGAAATAAAACTACCTCCGCTGACACTCGGTCTTAGTGAGGAGTTAGCATGGAATTTATATTGATGAATTTTCAAGCCAATCTGTAGTCAGTTGGGAATGCTGAAGTCTCTATTTCACCCGCGTTATATGAGTTTTATTCTTCACAGATCTCACTCAAACTATCAGAACACAAATTGCCTTAAAATTCGGTTTGTGTTAGATTAGGAAGTAAGTTTTTAGTTCTCAGCTATTTCAACACGTTAACTGCGGCAAGTTTAAGTAAAGTTTAACACCCATTCAAATTGAATTTAATTTTACTGATAAATTTCAAAAATAAAAACCACGAAGTGGATGTTGTCTTTGTTCAGCTTTGATTGAATGTTTTTGATAATTGAGTTTGTGACTACTGATCGGTGAACAGCGTCATAAATATCCCCTCAGTGACCACCGGTGGATCACGACTCAGTAAACGCGTTAAATAGAGTATCGTTACAGTAGGTTACCTTATTTTAAACTGCATAGGTTTAATATGCAGTTAATTATATTATTCATATTGATATTAACGTAATTTCCTTAAACCTGCAGCGCTGGTCTACCTTATTTCTTGACGACAAGAACAAATTAAAATAAATAAATCATATTTGAGGTAAAATTATTTACCTGAGAGATGCAACTCAGAATTTCCTAGTTTTTTTAAATTTACGTAGGCTGTGAAAACCAAACGAATTAGGCCGTTAATGAGGGGAGCACGTTCTCATTGGGGAGCAGTGCAGGACTCGAAAACTGAGCCAGCCCTTCAAAAATCGGTTGGAGTAGCTAGGCGTTTTTTCTAGCATGACTGATTACGTATGGCGATGGCAATATTTTTACATTCTGCAAAAAATGATTCGCGTTTTCTTCATTGTTCATTTAAACAATAAGTTAAAACATTTTTGTGATGTCTTCTCGCAGTAATGCAACTTTAGTATAGTATTTATGGAATTTACCCCTCGCTGAAGGAAGATGAAAGCTCCCGAGCTTAAGGTTACATAAGCCAACCTTTTCTAAATGGAATTAAAGTTTCTTTCGTTACGGACCGACCATCTTTTCTCGGTTGACTGCTATCCTTTCTTCAGCACCTCTGACTACTTCTTCAACTTTTATCCTGTTTTACAAACTTCTTTCTTTACTTTCTGTTTCCATGCGCAGGAGGGCCTGTATAGGAATACACATTGTGTATAGATTCGTTCCCTTAACTCCATACCCAATGGTGCTTTTCGCCTTCCTCCATTTGAGACATGTTTCTTGTAGTTAAGAAGGGTTAGACTTATGATCTATAAATCAAGGTCCCCATTGAAGTCATTGCCACTGTACAACACTGCTGTATATGTAGAACAACGAGCTGTGCGTTCATGACTTTCAAGTGACGATATAATTTGTTAACAGGTTACAATACCGCAATTCCTCATTCATAAAGTTTACAATCGATCACTAATGCCCCTAATGCGGTGAGGGTGCACCTGCGTAGCTTTGCAGGTGTCACGTGACGTCACGACGGCGTCAAAGTTGCATTGAGTGAGCGAAGTCTGAAACGGAATTTTCGTGCTGAATAGCAAGTAATGCGCTATCTTAGTCGACCCTAATGGTTCTTTACCATGGGAGAACAGATGGTAGCAAGAAAGTATCAACTCCTTAAATTAAGCAAGTTTCATATGTATTAATCGAATGTTTGTTGAATCACTTACCCGTTTATTTGACAGAGCTAACAATTCCATACAGAAGGAAATTTTCAGTTGAAGAGCGAATTCAATCGGCAAAAACTTTTAACTGACAGAATAAAGAAGGCTTACTGTAAATTCTAAAAAAAAGTTATAGGAAACGCACATATCGAGCAGGAACGTTTGAGCTTTGATTTTTGTTCTGGTTGCCAATAATATTCACAAGAGGTCGACTTTCGAAGAGGTCGAAGAGGGTATTCGCGGAACCAAATATTTCAGAGACATTAATAGGCTTTCCTCTACTTCTTCAACTGTTGAACCCCTCAGGGAAATACAGCTATTGTATCTATGGGAATTAGCTCTCCAAGGGGGAAAATGTGGGAGGGCCCCAGCTAAGAGTTAGGTAGGCCTTCTTTTTTTAAATTATAGGTTTTTTCAATTACGTTGAGGACCACCTTTTTCGTTTCACTGCTGCCCTGTTGTTCAGCACCTACTACTTCATCAAATTTTATCTTGTTTAACGAACTTCTTTCTCAGCTTACTGTTTTTATTATCCTTCTTCATAGATTCTGCATTCCCTAACCCGTATACTAAACGGTGCCTTTCTCCTTCCTCTCTTCGAGATGTTTTTACAGAGGTTAGGGAGGCTTAAACCACCATATAATCTATAATCTTTAACCGAGTTTTCCTCATAGTCTTACAACTTTTTTTAAGTCGTTTTGCAGCTTTACATCATTATTAAAAGTAAATCTTTATCATTTTTAGTTCAGCCTGTGGTGTCCATGGCATTTCAGTTTACACGGGAAACGTGATAAAGTTGTATTAATAACCGGTATTAAGTGAGCAGCACCTACATATTATGTGACTATTTAAATTGTCAAGGCCTGAGAAGGTCTTAGTGAGTCTCAATTCAGCGCGGCCTGCAATTTGTGCAATAATTCCACGTTCCTCGACACGGTTGGAGCTAAAAGCCGCCATTACGTGAGAGCACCGTAATTATGATGGGATTTTGAAATTAAATCTCCTTTTGAGGTTATATCTCCTTACTTTCTTCAATGCTGCTCGTGTAGCAATATTTTCGAGAGGAACATGCTTAGTTCACTTCTGTGTTTCTTCTGAGAATAACTGGTTGTTGAAATCCCAAAAGAACTCGCTTTAGTGCTAATTTGAACCTCGAAACTCTCGAGTCAAGTTACCCCATAAATATTTTCCCTAGTAGTTTTCTGCATATTCTAATGACTTCACCTCGATCGAAATACACGTGCGATATCATTTTTTCATTAAAATTCCTCACGAAGGGTCTTTCCTCAAAGTCACGTGCTCTCGGTATTCATAAAACACCAAACGTGTGGCTCTTGATTACAAGGCCTCTTCCGCCTCAAAGTTTACCGTTTAGTTTCGGAAATTGCGATAGTGATCGAATTTATGTGAGGAATTTTGAGGGTCCCGACGGGTGAGGCATTCATTCCATGGTTGTGCCTTCCATCCACTCATTGGTGACGTCACAGCGCGTCATGGTAAAACTGGCCAATCAAGGCCCTACTGAGACGCAGATGAGATCGCCTCCATATGCATGTATAATTACATAATTCCAAATTTTTCTACATTTGCACTCTTTTTCACTTCGATACGACTATAAATGTCTCTTATCGCGTTCAGCAGTGACGTCAGCAGCACCAGCCTCGTGAGTGGCTTCCTTACTACGAACGCCGCCCACCGCTCGTCCAATGACAGCGCGCTTCTCGCAACTACATTCATGACGCACTGACTGCATTCCGTTCAGTGGTGCTCCACTAACTGACTTGGCTCTTCCTGTGCCTATGACCACCGTTTAAGTTCCCCGGTAAAGTGGTCAGGCTTATCAACCATTAGTGCACGTGCGGCTTCAGTATACCGTGACGTGGGGTGTACAGTTACGTACGTAGGTGCTTATGAAATGCCCTATTCTCATACCTTGCAACATTCTCATCGTTAAGAGACTACGCCACCAAAACTCAATTCTACTCGTCTATTAAGCATTATAATAAATACGATACTTGCATTAGACACTTTGCGCTCAAATCTTCCATTTCTTGCACCAGAATCCCGCGTGATCAAACTGAGCAATTAAGTGTAATTTTATTTGAGGACAGTTAATTTTATCCATGTTAAGTTTCCAGATACTAATGGAAATGTGAGAAAAAGCTATAAACTTTATCACAGGAGTTGATCGAATTGTTTTTGCAGTTAAGTGCTTTTAAACGCGTGGAATTCAAATCAGTTGAGAAATGCGGAGCTAATTTTTTAGTAACCCCGAGTCAGTAGGATTAAAAAAGGAAGCAGGTATGCATTGCTCCCGTTCTTACGAGCCCATAGCGTAGATTGTAAACGAATGCTTACAATCGAATCCAGAAAAGAGAGTAAAACTGTACGCTAAAAGCCTAAATGAGTGTTCATTTAATCATTACTATAATTGGTTTCACGAGTTATTTCATCATGCACAGCTCTGGTTTAATTAGCTGACGAATGGGTCGCTCAAAAATGTTGGGAGTTTTCCCTACCACCTTCCGCTGTATCGGCTGCTCTTAGTCATGCCCAGGCAGGTCTGGACCTGGCAATAAATTTAGATGGTCAGCGCGCATTCAGCAACCATTCTTCCTCGTTGAGTAATCGTTTTCAGCCGCGTATTATTTGCGTGTACATTTCTAGGTAAAGCTAAAAATAAGCCAGGCTGGTATGAAAGTGCTGAATAAAAAATTCTATAAAATGCTAATGACGAAAAAATGGGTAGGTGTATTTTGTAACTATTTCATGCGTCAGGGGACTTCTACGATAGAATCCACGTAAATTCATTAAGTTAGCTATAAATATTCAGTGAAAAATCGATCTCACTTCACTGCAATAGAATTTAGCTGATGTGAATCGCGATAGTTTCTTGCATGCGCAGTTGTAAAGGACGGTGAAGGCAGAGCTGCAGCAGTTTTTTCACCTCGCACAGCTTGACCTCGAGATCACAAAGGTAACAATTGCAAAGCCTTCGCGTTTAGTCTATACAATGTTAAAAGGGTGGTCTGTGTTTGTTAACATTTTAGAGGTCAGTATTAATATTTAATTTGTTGCTTTTCTTCAAAGAGCAAAATAACCTTAACGCAGATCCAACAACTGAGCGAAGAAGCAACCATAAAAATTGAACTCTTAATAAATGCAAGTTAGAAACAACACAGAGGCAGCATTGCTGATCTCCCAGTGGCAGCTCTAGTTAACTCTCCTTCTAGCCAGGTCATGAAATTAGAATTTAATCTTCTACTGTGCTGTCTTGATGAGTGTGTGTGTGTGTGTGTGTGCTAGCTTTATTTTTAAACATGCGTGGGCGTGGTTGGAATCGAGAGCTGAACAGATCTGGATCGCTGGAACGATTTAAAAATCACCGCCATGGGTCGAAGTAAACGTCGTTTTTGTTTACTTCTGGGGTTGTGCCACTATCAAATGGTCTATTTAAAATGTTTTGCTTCTATCAAATGATGTAAACACAACTCTTAAAAGTTTGCAACTGCGTTATAAAATATGAAGTCACAATATGAAGTATTTATCATCGCCCAGCTATCAGCAAATAAAACTAAATAAAAATGGCTATGACGCTGAAAATAGATTCACATTCGACCCATAAAAAGTGTGTGAAAGCAATTCAGATGTCTTTTATTTCTTACGAAAGCCTAGAGCAGGGGTCTCCTAACTACGGCTAGCGTGCCAAATTCGGCCCGCCAGTGTGATCAATCCAGCCCGTGGCATTTAATCCGACCGCGTCTCCGGCCACTACTCTAGAAATGAAAGATAATGGCAAGAAAATTAGAACGGTTTTGGCCCTTGGAACTTACTGGAGTAATCCATACGGCCCTAAGGTTGGTAAGTTTGGAGACCCCTGCCCTAGAGTTTAACAAGCTGATAATACAACTATAAGTGCTACTAACGTGAAGAATTTCAATTTACCCTTTTTTGGAAATTAATTTCTTATTTTAGCTTTTGATTTTAAATTGGCTGATATGCGTTCAAAATTTGTGAAAATTTAAATATCTATAGAAAGATTCATGATGCTTTATTATTATTTAAGTATCACAAGAATAGACGTTTTTAAAGATTTGGGAGATCATAAGTTTTCATTTTATTTCAAATTCAAAAAGTGAACTAAGCGAACTATGTACGAGTTGAGAAAACGTACGAGTTAAAAATGTATCGCGATTGATATCACCTTAACATGGTTTCCACTTGCATTACACATGAATAAAATACTTACATATACGAATATTCTCACCCATTTTTTTCTTCCACTGAAAATTGTCTTCGATTGGCATCTTTCTTATTTATTTTCATGGAGGTCTCAGAAAATGAATGAAATGATTGCTTTTACATGGACCGAGCGCCATGATTTTGCTACCTCAAAAAAATCGTCGCTGGAGACAAAAAGTTTCCTTGATCTCTTGGATCAACGACAGCGTTACCGCTCTCGCATGCTGCTATTGAGAACAAATCTTGGAAACAAAGATTTAATGACAATCAGACCCCCATCTTTTCGCCTATCCTTTAAACTTCATTTGGCCAGTCTTTCATTTTCAATGAAAAATCCGCTATCAGTTCAGTTCTGCCCATGTCTGGAACTAAACTCGGCGGAAACTAAGAAGTTAGAAGCTCTTCAATCAATTTTCCCTAATCATAGTAATGTCATGATCATGATGACAATTTCATGAAGTGATTGAAACCACCCTGTGCCTTCGTTGGAAAATGGCTTGAGGCTTGCCCGGTGAGCGCATATGTTTCAGATTTTGCTCTTGACCTGTTGAATATTGGAACAAGCGCACTGTTTTGTAGCAGATGAGATGCAGATCATAAATTTTTCACTCTCTGAACAATTCTTCACATATTGGCACCCACAACTCAGAGACTACCACGGGTTGAATTAAGTTAGGCGAGCGTTTATTTATACTCTTCATACTTCGTGTATCGTATATGGTGTCTGTAGACCTCTGTGATAGTCAAGCCTCCACAGCATCACTCAGCCGATTTTTAAAACGACAATAATAACAAAAAAATTCCCGACAGAATTATGCTTTCATAGAAAATGGACGGAACAAATCAGTTAGCGAACATGGAAAAATTCTTAAACAGAATTCGTCAAGTTCCCTTGAGACAGGAAATCGATATTTCATAGCTAGGTATTCACAGGACTTGATCCATATAAATTGCTGCAGAAACTCGTTTTTTTTAAACCGGTTATACAAGGCAGCTAAAATGTTACTCCACATTAATTACTTCCTACTCTGGGTGATAAAAATTGATGGGTGTAACCATTAATTAGGCAGTTTAATTTTTTAATCTATGCCACATTCACTTGTAAACGTCAAATAATTGTAAGTAACATCTTGCTAATCACCTTAACGAACTGAATACACAACTCTCTTCCTGCTCAAACGTGAAGCAACTTTTTACCCGAAGTTGATAACGAAAACGGGGCTGAATTCAGTCACCATAGGCGACTTCAGCAACGTTCTTCAAGAATTCGGCGCGCTGAGGAAACTTATACGCTAATCTTCTGAGAATCCTGAAAACAAATTTAGAAACTTTTCAAAGGGATGAGTTTTTATTTTTTTATTTTTGCGACACAACTACTCATTCCTATGTATTTCATTTATCATGAAATACGCACGGACCAATTTCCAGGCCTGCACTGCAGCACCTTAAAAAGAATGAAAACATTTCCTGCTCTCGAGTTACACTGATCATTGCATGTAGCTGGTTTTTTCACATGAGAGCTATTTGGAAAAGTATCCAAATTTTGCCCTCAATGTGCCCCATAGGAGAATATCACTATTGTACCTATGGGAAGGATCTCTCCCGGTAGGCAAAATGTAAAATTCCGAGTTGAAGATTATGTAGGCCTTTTGTTGAACTAGAACTGAAGTAGGACAAGTTTCTTGTTTTGTCAAAGACCATCTTTTTTCGATTCACTGCAGTCCTGTTTTTCAGCGCCTCTGATTTTTTCCTTCAATTCTTCTCTTGTTTCTTTACCTTTCTTTTCACCTAACGGTTTCTATCCGCAGGTGATCTTGTGTGGGAACACACCTTGTACATAAGTTCGGCATGTCCTTAAACTCTACGGGATACTAGATTGTGCCTTCATACTTTCTTTCTCTCACTACCTAATTGTTGTGAGAATAGAGGCTTTGACTAACTTATAATCTAATATGCATTCAATGTGCAAGTTAAGGAATTAAACACGAAATACTCGTAAAACACAACATATTCTATTGAGAATCTAAAAATTTATGAATTTTTTTTTAATTTGTTGCTGTGTACATTCCATGATATTACAACAACGTCATTTGTGGGCATATAAGCTATTTCTGATCTGAACCAAATACGGAACACTTTCGGAAAATTCCTTCTATTAAAAGTATAACTTGCACGTCTGAAGAAGAGCAACTTACTTTGCAATGGAATAAATGAAACCTACTATTTTTCCAAGGAGTAGATCCAAGTACAAAAATTGTTCATGGTTAGAGTTGTTTTCAAATGAGAGGCATTCCGTACACCGCGAGTAGCGTTACGCATCGAAGAATTCCACTCCCGTTTTAGATTATTGTTCATCTCATTCTGAACATCTCAGGGGAGACAACTGTAATCTCTGTGGGAATTAACGCTTCCTATGGAAAGAAACGAGGTTGAAGAGACTTTATGACTTAACATTAGTTAAAATAGAATGAGTTTTTTCTTGTTACGGCTGCTGTTTTCATTTTATGGCTGCCCTTTTTTCAGGACTCTTATTACTTTCTTCCTTAAGTTTTTTCTTGTTTCATAAACATATTTCAATCTTGCTGTCTCTATGTCCAAGGTGTGGGACACAACTTCTGCAGATATTTCCTGCTTCCTTAACACTAGTCATCCTAGTTCCTCTCTG
The DNA here is from genome assembly GCA_030386875.1 of Morinoia aosen. NCBI lineage: Eukaryota > Metazoa > Arthropoda > Malacostraca > Amphipoda > Talitridae > Morinoia > Morinoia aosen. The sequence continues at coordinate 4,217,024 of CM059560.1, forward strand.
AGGAACTTCATTATGGTTAAGGAGGCTTACGCTAACTTATACCTAAATCTGAACGGCATGAATGCGAACGGCCTGCCAGCATTCCACTCCTCGTTCATAAACCTCGAAGTTTTTCAACAGCAGTTTTAAGTTATCAGAGGAAGTTGTAAAAATACTCCTCAGGAGAGGCTGTTATAATGAACTTTCGCTGATTGGTACGCCTTTCCTTTGCTTGACTATTGGACTTCTCTATTTCCTTTGCAGGAAAATCTATCATATCGCTCAATTACTATCCTCAAAGAAATCCTTTAGTTTGGTCACAAGTTTGCATTTAAGAACCTAAGCATTTTATACATTTAAACTTTAGAGAAGTTTCTTCTCATTTTAGATAGAATTTGATTAGGAAAAGTCTTGATACCCAAGATGAGTAAAATTAGGCATCAGTTAATATTCGTTTCTTTTCAAATTGCTCTTTGTTGAAGGCCACGCAGCCCTGAACACGAGCCCGTCGCATAATGCCTTCTCATTCATTTAAGTCATGCGCTGATTGGTGAAAGGAGCTAATGAAATTAATGAAACGGAACCTGGGATCATTAAATTCAAATGATTCACACCTCACCCTCTCTCTCAAATTATGAATTAGTCGTGGCTGATGGAATGATATGAAATATTAATTTGATATTTTGAAATCAATGTCACCCATTTGTTAAACACATTTTGTAACAATTAAGTTGAATAACTATGGATAGATCATAATCTAAGAACGCTTTTTCCGGTGTTTGAAAAACTATTGATAACAATACCCTTTGGGTTGAGGTAAGAAAAAAAAGTTGAACTCTTCTTGCCGAGTTCGGTGAAATATAATGTGTCCCTCGTAACTTATCAATTAAACATATACAGATATTGAACTATTTAAATTAGCTTTGCTCTGCCTTCACCGTAGACGAATCCATGATTCTATTTCTTTTTTGTTTCAATTAAAAGACCATTTATAACTCTCGATTTTCGCCACCACATGAGATAAAAACAACTTCAAACAGCTTGTAGAAAATATTATCGCTTTTATACACAGCTCAGAGGCAGAAAAAACAAGCAGAGAGCACCTTCAAGAGCTTCACACTTGCTACTGAAATACCCTCACTCGTAAGAGCATTCGGTGGATTACCTCTCTCTTGAAAAGGAAGCAATTACGGATGAACCACACCAGGCTACCACTAGCACCACTACTTCGCAAAGCACTAAAGGCAAGAAACCAAGCGACTTGAGAGCTCTCGGCCACAGCCCTAACTGGGGCGACCCTGCCTCGCTCTGCATCCTTGACATATGCCAACGAACATCACACGTAAGAATAACCTTTAGAACTGCATCGGGGCTTACATTGTCAGTGAGCCTTAGCCAAGGTGATCTCATTCTCGTTTTTTTACCCTTGTGTGCCCCCTCCGAAATTCTGCGTGAGAGCGATGTTGCTGCCAGCTCTCGTCCATAAGAACGTAGTTGTTCTCTCAACAGCAGCTCGTGCTTTGACCGATGTGAATGTTTCACATCAAGCAGGTCACGAAGACCAGTTGTGTAAAAAATTTTTTGTGTTCGCGCTGTGCGTGAACTTCATTTGTATCGAAATTACTGAACTTAAATAAGCATCAATTAGAAAGTTATTCATCCTTGTAGATAGATCTGAGGAATGAGTAACAACCTCGTAAAACATCCACTTATGGTGAATATCTTAACTCGTATTCGAGTTTTCAGCCTCACATCTGTTGTCTGAAGAATACCAAAGCTTATTTTCTCCCTAGCAGCAAAATGGAGAGTAGTGAAGCCTCAGATCCGTGAGATTATGCGAATATGTAGCAAAAAAAGGCCATTTAGCATAATTCTGCATACATTTTAAACTCGATGACAAATGCGACGGCGTTGCCTGCAATTATTCATTCCGTTCCCGAGTAAAGCGGAGAGATGAAAAGTCTGCTCCAAATGGCCTTTGTAATTGAGTTGGTGCTCGTGTTCAAGGGAACGCGGGACGGCCGCGAGGTCCTGCTGGTGGCAAACGATCGATCTTCCGTACTCGTAACTAACAATTGCCTTTTGGTTATTATGCTAAATACCTAGACTTCACATTTGAGCAGGTATCTTTCAATTAATAACAATGAATTTCGCTTACGTCGCTCGTGAAATGCACTAAGTCCGGATATATTTTTTAAAACGTGTCTTCCAATTTCAAGTTCAAGCGTTGCAGTATTGGGAAAAGCCTCTCGTTTCATGGTTTTATTGATTTTGGTTACGTTACTCCTCGTTGAGTTTAAAGACACGATGGTGTATTTCTAAAAAGGCCTTCAGCAATCCGGAAACCAAATTCGCTGCGAAATTAGGAGATCATTCAATGTCGTACAATCCGAGGAAAAATGGGTTAAAAGCCTAATATTTAATTTAAATCTTGGCAAGAAATTCACCCTGAGTGCTTGACGCACAGACTACCTTGCCTCTCAGCCGTGCGTGCGTAGTTGACTTTTACGCGGCGGTCGGTGAGGGCAACGCCTTGTCTTCCGAGGCCAAGTGACCTCTTCTTTGCAGAAGTTGTTAATGCCAAGCGAGGAAACAAATACTTTCCCTTTAGTTCAAGAATGTTCCGCACCATGAAGTAATTTCTGTGGGGCAACCATTATTTTATCTCGACTTGGAACATTTAGGGTATGATTCAGCAATTAAAGTAGAATTTTGCATGGTTGTCATATAAAGCAAATTAAGGAGTAAGAATGAGATGCAGTGTGTTACCGTCACCAGCTGAGCCTCATGTCGTTCGATATTAAACCTATCTTGATGAACGTTGAATGTAAGGCGACCTAATCATACAGCTGTTCCAAGGTTATAATATTACTGGTTTCTTAGCAGTGACTTTGCTTTAAAAAACGTAGGCGTTAAAATTTTTAGACCTAAGGCATTAAAAGACTGCCTGAGAATCACAAAGCAAGAGAAATAAATCTTAGGAATATGATCCAGCACATCTGAGAAGCGAGAGCAATGGTCACCTGCCATGGTCGCCAATCCACATGCTCGGCAACTAAGATCAAGACTGCGTTTGGTTGATCTAATGTACGAGTACAACGAGGGGCAACGTGCATTGCTTCGTTTATAACTGGAGACGGATGAAGAAAAAAAGTTAGATTCTCACAGAACCTGGAATATCGATACATTCATATACACATAAAACATAAAATGTTGAGGTTGAGAATTTACGCTCAATGAGTGTTTATATATTAACAGGTGTTTTTTTAAAGTTCAAAATAAGTGAATAGAATAACCAATATCAAAGCAAGAAATTGGGAAGAATATGCACGGGAAGAAAACAGTAGCTGTGTAGCCAAGCTTTTTCGTCAGAAAAGAAAGAACCGGAATATGTTCTAAAAGAATGTTTGGTCCCCAGATCACGAAACAAAAAAAATCTCTGAAATGACATGCACGTTAACCAAATATTTTTTGTATCAGTTCCATTTTTACAGATAATGGTTATGTTGAAATATTTTAAACGTTGACGTTTATGATTGTTGTTCAATTTCAATGTTTCACTTTGATATGTGTTGAATTGCAGCGCAATAAAATTTTACCCCCACTTTCTAAACAAGATTTATTTTTTTGTATTATGAGCTACGACAGCAGATTGCTTTGTAGCTTCTCATGGATGGATATTCGATCAAAGTTCCGTAGTTCATCAATCAAGCTCGAGATGACTACTCTCGGGTCAGATAATGGCAGGCGAAGATCTCCCAGCAGCAAAGGAACGAGGTGAGATTAGGGCAGATTTTTTGCCCTCGATTCAGCCACGCCTCAATAAATTTCGTGGGTCGCATCTATTTCCAGATGTGTAACTTGCTTCCTTTTTGAAAAGTGAATTATGCTTGCTGTGCTTGCATAAAAACTGCCAGTACAGAATGTTGGCTTAAAATAAGGCCCCTGATTAGGGTAATTTTACTTACATGTACTTGATCATGCGTTGAAAATATATCAAAAGGAACGTGTCACTTTGAACAGAGAGTGCATGGTCTTCATTCAATTGTTCCTGTAACAATTAATTTTAAGTGCGCATCATTTTGCGAACGCGGAGAGTGCGCAGCGCGAGGTTTCTCTATAGATGTGACCTTTAAAATGCGACTGCAGACTGCACTTGCCTCCGGTGGATCCTGCCGTAGTTTACTGGGAGCTGCTTTACCAACGTGAGCAGGTATCCTTCAGAAATTACTCTGCGGTTATGAGCGTGTCAAAGAATACTCTTAATTATTTTAATTTTGAGTTTTCACCCTTGTTATTCTGGAGTTTTGCTTTTTCAGCCTTGAGTATTTAATGAAGATTTTCAGCCTTTAGAGTATTGACTTTGCAGCCTTGAGTATTTACCGAAGATCTGCAGCCTTTGGAGCATTGAGTTTTCAGCCTTGTTCTCGTGTCATACATAATATTAGCCTCAAAATGTACTCGAAGAATGCTTTCTGCTGAATAGCAATTGCCTCGAACTTTGTTAAACTTAGCAGCTAAGTGATTATGGCATAACACGAGAATAACAGTCTTCATCACTATGACTCATTTTGAGATCATTTTTCTAACTAAGCCAGTTTGTCTTTTTATTTTGTATATACTTCTCGTAAAACAAACGCAAGTGTATTTATGGATGAATGATTCAATTTAAAGCTGAATTTCCATTACTCTGATTGTCCTGTGATATATTGAATTTTTTAATATTTTCTTAGCAATTTGTGATTGCTCACCTCAAAGTTTAATTACTTCTGGATGATAATGCTTCTTTAATAATGTTTACGTAAAAGATAGAATGACCTACTTCCCCTCAAAGGGATACAACTATTTTCTTTATGGGAATTAGCTCTTTCATGGAAAAGTTGAGGTCTTGAGCTGAGAGTTAGGAAGGCCTTCTTTTTGCTAAAATAAAACGTTTTTGTTTGGTTAAAGACTATCTTTTTTCGTTTCACTGCTGTCCTGTTTATCAGCACCTCTAACTTTCTTCTTCAACTTTTATTTTGTTTCATAAGCTCCCTTCTTATCTTACTATTTCAATGCGCACGGCATCTTTTGCTGGAATACCCTTAACTCCACACTAATTAGTGCCTTCATCCTTCCTCTCTTTGAACATCTTTGTTGAGGTAAAGGGAGGCAAAAACTAATTTATAATCAATCAATGACCTGCTTACTCGTGATTGTGTCCAATGGTAATTATAATGATCTCTTCACATGATGGACAATTCAGCACATCTATCTCATTAATAATTTTAACTAATAATTGAAAAAATAAAATAAAGTTGAAATAAAAAACACGTTTTTTAAAAAAGAGCAGCTCCACCCTGAAATCAAGTCATCCAAAACCTAAATTTAGGATCAAATGCACCGGGAAATTTTCTGGAGCAAAGGCCCGTGAGGCTCCAGGATCCAATTTGAAATGAATGGACAGACACGTAACTTGAAACTCCAGGTTGGCAAGAGGGTTTGAAAATGTTCGAGCGAAGCACCACGACTGCCCATTCAAAACAAAGAAGACACCGGACTCGGGCAGCCCAAACTCTTGATGGGTGACTTGCTTTTTCTGGGATCACGACTATGTCGATATCTGCTCTGGCTAGTTAACCTACGCTTACTTGGACTAGAATAAAACTGGGTTACTCGGACTTGTTAAGACGTAAAAACAGTGGTATTCAACACAAGCTAGCGCAAGACTCGTGTTTCAATTAAGCTGAAGTGCAGTTGCTATTTGAGTGAGTCAAGAGATTGCAGTGGACGCTTTCACAGTATCAAACGTAAAGTTGTCCGTCTAGAGTAACTCTATCTTGAAAGACTGGTAGCTTTGTAAAGCTCAGGTTGCGTTAGTCTTGGCCCTCACGATATCGCGCATTTCTTTTTTCAAATGCTGAACAGTAAAAAACTAGGAGAACTTATCTGACATTTAACTTAAGACAATTCAGTATTATAATTGGATTCACTCATGTTCTCCATGTGGTACAAGCATAGTTACATCAATATTTGTCCTGATAGTAGTTAACTCAGAATTTCACCCAATGCAGTGATGTTTTGGAGATTCAAAAGCATTGGTATACCGTGAAATTTTTATTTAGGTTTCATTGCTTACTTCCACTTAAAATTTACTTTCAAATTTTTGAACAGAAAATCTAATGACATTTTCTTACTTATCTACAATCATTTTGAAGCCAACAGTGAAAAAGTTATTGTTCGTAGGAAAATAGCGCAAAGAAACTCAGAAGTTAACGGAGCGAAGTATATTTTTTCACGGCAACTTATGTCGAAAATACTGTCAGTTTTGCTTTACACCACAAATCCTGCTTTCATCGGTACGTTGATGCATTTATTAATCCAGCAGAGAACACACCCAGTGTTGTGGAGCGTCTCTGCTGCACCTACACCAGTTTGAGATCTTACGAGTCACTCTGTTTTATCGTCTCTTCATCACCCGGGCCCAGTCATGCTGCGACATCACACAAAAACACCTCGCAATGGTGCTGAGTAATATTTCCCATTGTCACTCATTTTCTCTCACATATCCTTGATGAACTAATGACTTTCTCAAAGATCGCTGCCAGGCCCTATTCTGAAAATCCTTTTTTTCGCTCCAGTTTCCTAAAGCTTTGTCTTGCATAGAGACGGAGGGTTGGGAAATATTTTTGCTGCAGTTTTCTCTCGCGACGACGCAACTCCGTTTACATCCTGACAAAAACTTTTTCTTCTTATCTTCCCTTGAACACAAAGTCGACGACTAGCAAGGCTCCCCGAAACATTTTTAAACGCTCGAATGCAGGTGCGTTAAGGCTGGACTGTGCAGTAGAATGGTTTATGGACAATTTGTTTATTACTTAGGTGTATGTGTGGAGCGTTATGAGAATTTTTATAAAGATTGATGGGCTGGATTAATTAAGGCTCGTGATTGTTTATAGAGATGTTTAGTTTTGGTGTCAAGAGCTTAAAATTGAATTTCAAATGGTGTTAGATAAAAGTAACACTCTTGGAAATGGTACTCTGAATTAGATAATTTTAACTATTACGTTCGTCTTTCACTTTTGTTAATATAGTCTAATGATTTTTTCACATCACTCATTCAGAAATTTTGAAGACATACCAGTTTTTTCTTAGCATTCAACACTTTGTAGCGAAAAATTCGTCTGGTAACAAGTTTTTAATTTATATCATTCTTAAGAAAAAAATAAACAGAAAATGTTGCTGACAATACAACTCTAAGATGGACGAACACGTCTCGATTGAAAAGATTGCAATTATAGTTTTATTCAAGTAACATTACTTGCCGGCCATATAGAAGCCGATATTCAGACTACCTTAGAGAATATAATTTAAATTAAATTGAGTATCATTGGTGTCCAATTCACAGAAATACATTGACTTAACTCCTTATGGGGATGCAATTATTGTATAGGTGTGAATTAGGGCTCCCAGAGGGAGTATGTGAGGTCCCGAGCTAAATGTCGGGTAGGCTTTCCTATTGTTGACACATACTAGTTTTTTAGTACGGAGCGTCTTTTTTCGGTTAATGACTGTCTTTTCATCAGCACTTCTGATTTCCATTTTCAACTTTTATCTTCTTCCATTAACTTCTTTCCAAACTTATTGTTGCTATGCGCTGGGATCTTGGGTGGGAACACACCATGTGCATAGATTGCCTGTTCCCATTACACCATTTTAAATGGTGCCTCTCTCCTTCTGCGTTTTGGAACTCCTGCGTTTTTGTCGTTAGAGGGACTCGAATTAACTTATAAGCCAGTCAAATCAAAATTATGCGCAAATTCAATCACTCAAAAATAATCCACTCGAGCGAGAAAGTTGAAAACAAAGAAAGACAAATATTCTTCAATTCAATACATCCGAAGGCTTAGGAGTTGAACTCGGTTCCCAACATGAAGTATATAAAGACCTTCCGTTTTTTCGGTAGATTATGTGCATGGTGGGTGGAAGCAACAAAGATCCTACCACATTTAGTTTGTCAGAATCTTACTTTCCTGTTTTTGATCACTAATAGAATAGACATTGAATTCAAAACTTAACAGAATAACGGGGGAAACCTTTCATTTTCCCCTACTGATCTCAAGGATGCTGTTCCAAATTTTTAGGGAACGGAATACCAGAAGCCGTCGTGTATTGCCCAGAACAACACTAGAATTGCGACCCTCAGCCGCCGACGAATGCGAGCTATCTCGGGTGAGATCTGTTTAAAGCTCATAGTTTGGCTAAAGATGGGCTGCAGGAGACTACGCTAATACATCGAGAAACGGAATACCAGGATGCGTGTAAGAGCCAAAGATTTTTGCTACTGGAAAAGGCTTACGGTCACAGATTTAGATAAAGTAGTTATTGTCTTTGAGAGTACTTCACAATTACATTTGTTTTTGAGGAGAAATTTTACATTCTTTATTAATGTCTGAGTGAATTCTGGTGAAAAAAATTCAGACTTGATTCCTAATATGCAGAGCGCTAGATTTCGAACTCATGAAGTCTGGCCACGGAGAAATCTTCACAGTTAAATGTAAAATATTGAAAGAATTTTAAGCTACGTAAAAATCAGTATTAATCAAAGGTTACGAAGTCAGAACGTACGAACCCTTGGCTATTTATATGGAGTCCATTTAGGTGAAAATTGGCATTTAGAATTAGAGCACTTCATACTCCAAAAATCACTGAGCTAATGACGTAGCAACCAAGCTATGTGCCGTCGAGGTGAAAGCGAAGTCGCATTCTTTAAAGTTATAATTTGCTTCTCATTGAACCAATTAGAGCTTAAGCTTCCATGCAAAATAAATAATGTTGGGTAGCTGCGAAATTAACTCATTTCTAGGTCTTCAAGGCAGTACTCGGAATCAGCCTCAGGACGACCAGAGCCAGCACCAGACACTCGGCACACGAGGTTTTTTTGAACATCATCATAGAAACCCGTGATTTTCTAGATTATTCTAGCTCCCCCTCATTCAATAAACCGGTTTTTTGAGTCGATCATGGCCGATTGGGGGCATATAAATTATGCTGTCCCATCTTGCCGCGTAGTTATGCCTACACGCACTAAAAAGTGATGTGTTATGAAATCCAACCAACTTGATCTCATATTGTGCAATTCACTACATAGATAAGTTACTTGTGGCACGTGTTGAGGCCCTGTCTTACTTGGAGGAAGGAATTAACAAATTGACGAAAAGATCGGTAGTCGTGTTGCGTTGAAATTTCCTCATCACACGCACGATATTATCACTAATTGGGAACTACGAGTCAACGTTTCAGTTTAATTTCTTCGCTGTTTATAGTTCCATAACCTCGGCTTTAATCAAATCTGTTGTGATCATAATACTAAAACTGAAAATTTCCATAGATAGTAACGAAGTGAATAAGTGCTTAAATACTTTGTTTAATCAAATTGTATTTCATCAAGGGAAATGAGTTGAGAACCATGAATTTTTCACAGCCTTCCTAACAGGATTCGGCAAATTTAGTACAGAATAACATTGTTGTTGAAAAAATGAAACAAAAATCCTCAGTTAAGATATACGTACAGTCTGTCTCAGCCAAGTATTCGTTAGTCTCTAACAGAAATAAACAGTTTCTTCCAATCATCTCGCAGGTTCCTCATTTCACAAGCTCTTGCTAACTAAAACCTCTTCACCGTTGTCTCAACATCTCCGTTATTCTGGAGCACTGAAAAATACTGCAAAACACGAGTAGGAAGTGAATGAATATATGAAGGTAAACAAAAAAGTGAGTAAATCCGGATCCCAGCTGAAAGCAATCTGCACGGCACCACGTACGTGCCGGCACGTCTCAACAAATGACTTCCGGCGTTTCCAAGGAGCAGCGCGTACATGTGCTTCCTACTCGTACATCTACACGCCAGTGAAAGCGCTCGCATTGCAGCACTTATCTGAGAAAATTATTGCACAAATACTCGTAATGTGCACAAATTTTCCAAAATGATCACGATTTTCACTGTTTATTGCATGGTTTTGAATATCGTGATATATATTAATGCTGCATGGTCTTTGTTTCCTGTGTTTATTCTGCTGAAACTTTGGTCGGTGCAATGCCACACAGATAAATTCGGTTGTAAGCGTTCATTCTACTAAAATGGTAATCAATAAACTTTGTGAAAGACACGTTTTGTTGTGATATTCATTAATGTTTATCGGAAACAAAGAATTATTGAGTCATAGGTAACTTGATATCACACATGCATATACTCATTACTCGTGAGCATTATACGGAATCCAAACTGGGGTATGGAGTACTAAAAATCTTATCGTCATACTTTCAATCTTATAATTGGCATCGATTTATAGCTGAGTCCAATTATTTAATATGAAGATTAAATTTGGAGGCTATTATTCCTGATATTTACGTAGTAACTCAAGAATGTACTTCAGGCAACCAGTGAGCCAATTCTCCTCCCGAACCAACTTAATTTTTTTCTCTGCTGGTTTTTACAAAGAATACTGGCTTAGGATCAACCAGGAGGCCGTCGGACACCAGCACTGAGGAGCGGTTGATATTCATGGAAAATTCCCCGCTTGCAGCTTTTCATTGGCGCCCGTAACCCTGCAGTATTGATGCACGGGTCATAGCGTGGTGAAATATAAATTTTTTTTTTAATTTCTATCATAGCGTGTACGACGAGAAGCAGCCTCTAACTTGCGATACAATGGAAATACGCTCCCGACGCAGTGTTTTTCCAAGCCCACAAAACGCGCTCTCATGAATGTGGCTTCTGCATTGAGCCCCTGAACTCTAAATTGTAAAATTATTTATACTTTGATTGAACAAAATTCCTATACGTTTTAAGAAAAATGAATGTAGAGAGGCAATGCGAATCTTTTTTAAAATTAATTACACTCTGGAGCCTAGTTTACTTTTTTAGTCGATTGAACTGGGACTTTAATCACCATGAAAAAAATCTAATATGAACACTGGTTTGACTTTTCGAAATGGCAGTCAAAAGTTGCCTAAAGAGATTTACCGCCATAAATCGAATAGAAGCTAATAAATTGCAACATGGGACCTGGGCATCGGGCTTTGAAAGAAGAATCTGCGAGCTGCCACCCCTGACTTCGGAGCTCCATCACCCAGAAAGGTCAGTCGGCGCGACTGGCTGTAGAGCGACTGGAACTTCTGTAACTTGTTTTGTTTGGTTGTAATGAACTGTACGGTCTCTAGGACATTGGATGCACTGGTACTTAATATAAATCTGCCTTTCTTCCTGCTTACGAGCCTCTCTATCAAGGAGCAGAGATGGTGAGCGAAAAGATCATTTCGTTGAGGCGTACCTTGTACACCTTCAACAGTGTCAACATCACGAGTTAGAAGCTTTGTTGTCTGCTTAGTAATGCAGCTAAGGTACGGCATGATCTGTTATTTCACAGATTCATGATATATTGTTCTTTAGGGCGTGGTGTTAAGTTCAACATACAGGTTTTTCACGAGCTCTGTGCTTGGCATGTGTGGTACTTCGTAACTTATGATGGTACCTAATTTTGCCCCTCTTACTTAGTTTACAGCTTCATGTCTCCAGCGTTTTGAAAGAAATTATTCACATTTCTCAACAATTATTCAGTATTCACAGCTTTTAGGGTTAATTTTTAAGGACCATACGCAAAGGCGCTAGGTTTTGTGAACGAGGGAAATTTTTCGACGGAATGACGTTTTAAATTTACTAAACATCGGCACAAATGTTTTTCAACTGATAACTAGCAGTATTCAGTATAATCTCAGAAGCTAATATTCAAATTAAATTAGGAATGAAGGGAGCTGCCAAAAAAATGATCCCTTTAAGTTTTGAGATTGGATCCCACATTCTCACTTTAGTATCCGCAGTTTTATAAGCAAAAAAGTTGTATTACAATGCTTGTTAAGTCATTCGTTCCGATCCCGTACTAAAACTCGCTAAATTAATGCATTCACAGCTAAAGAGAACACAAAAACAATACTTGAAGTATATATTCGTTCGAAAAATTTATCATATGCCCCTGGGATAGTCTTTGAACCTTTTCATGACATTCAACCTTTGAATGTCCATTATCTTGATTGTTACATTGTGAAAATACCGTACGTACCTAAAATATATTTAGCTCTCACCTGCTTCCTGATTGAACAAGCTTTGCTGGGATGTAAAGTAATGAATGAATATGATGTAATCAATGCGCGCCAGTTTGTAAAGAACTGATCCGCTGAAATTGCAAAAATAATGTGAACGAATAATGCAATAGTTCTTAAGCTGGTCCCAATGATTTATTTGAAAATTGAACCCTCTTTCTGTTGAAAGACACCAAATTCTAATCGAAACTGCGTCTAAATTGTCAATCAATTTTTTGTGATATCTTATAGATCACGCCCGTTTCTTCATCAGGGTCATATACTTGGGAAATCATAACTCCAGAAAGAATTTTCTTCGCACTTTTAGTAATTAGTATTAACAAGATTCGACTTGAACTTTATTATTAATACCCAAAATGTCATTGACCAGAATGCCGCTAAAAGAAAATAAATTACCGAAGAATGAACATTTTTTCCAATCATTTATTCTGAAAGATATATCAAATACAGCGAGGCCAGCATGAAGATGTTATAGTTTATTCAGAACCCATACATACGAACATAAGTACTTCAAGGGATAGTATAGTGTACCATTCTCATACATGTTCCCCTTACACAGCACACAACAATTCTATTTTGCTTGAAAAATGAACAATATTAAAGTTTCGAACACTGAAATGTTTTCCATTTCAGTGCTGAAACTTCGCTAGGCCAATCGATGTAAAGTATGTTTCTACGCTTGTGTGTTAAGTATTTACTTGTTTCGCAAAAGTTTCGAAGCTCAGGAAGGTTTCATATTTTTCTTCTTTATGGATGGTAGATTATGCACCGTGTCAGCCATCATTCGCCGCATGTTTACTTTTTGATTGAATGTTTTAGGGCGCGTAATGTGTAAAGATTCTCCTGATTTGTTCGGCTCACTTTCAACTTTTGTGCAGTTTTGGCAGACATTTCCTTTTGCACGCAGTAGCTATTTTATCAGCTGCTTTTGTCCATATGTTAGTCTCTAGATTCCCAATTCTTGTTAGGATTCATCTGCTTCGTACGTCTAATGCCCTTGTAAGTAGCTTACTGCAATATGCACATCGTGGTAAACTGTTCTTCTATTCTCTTTGTTTCGTTGACGTCAGTTTTGTCCTTCGGGAAAGCCATTCCTGAATATTGTTCTCTCTCGTTTGTGTCAACGCTGAAGGCTGGACTGGGAAGCGACGATGCAGTTTTACTTCACTTGTCGCTCCTCATTGCGAACATATTGTTTCTCTTGAAATTTGTACAATGGAGAATGACGTCGCGGAATCATTCACTCTTGCATTCAACATCAACTGAGAATTTTAAATTAGGGTAATGATCATCAATGATTCAATGCTTCTCTTGGAGTTGGAGTTAGCAACAGAAAACGAAGTAAAATTATCAAGTTAATTGTCAGGATAAAATTTTTCAAGTATTTATTCTTATTATACATTCAGAAGCCCACAACATGAGTTCCTCTGGCTGAAAACGTTGATTCTAGTCTTGGAAGAATGATTGCATGAATGAACATTTTTGTGTATTATTGATCGATTCAATGTCCATTAATTTTATTATTAAAGCTAATCACATCCACACAAATATACTCTGACCAATTTTAGAAGCTTCTATTACGGGAAGAATTCTATTATTCGCTTTTTCAGCTATTTCTAATTAACTTCATTGCTTGATTGGAAGTCAGAGTGATTGCTTGACTGAAAATTGCATTGACCATCTCTGTGTTGAATTGACACTCAAATAGGGACGTGGTATTTGAGTCCTCTTGATGGTATTTATCTTTCTTTTGCCGCAATCCTTGCCAGGAGTTCTGGACGGTCTCCACCTATGCGGAGACAACCATCCGAGCTGCAACGCTCCTGGTGTCGCTGTAGGGGCAAATGTGAAGGTTCAGAGATGGGTCGCCTGCATCAGTCGCCTTTTTTCTGCAAGTTCTTTCTTACTGTCGCATCTTTTCGCGCTGGTGGAACCAAACACTTCTGCTTCTCAGGTTTTGTGGATTGAAACTGAATGAGCAAGAATTACAAAGTTTGCCTCCTAAATAATTTAACAATTTGACTATCAAACTTATTTTAATTCGTGTTCAAATAGTAAGTTATGGGAAAAAGTTAGCAATTTGATTTATCAATTTGCTAAACGTACATGTTAAAAGCCGGAAATTATGAGGTATCGGGCTGAGTTTGTTGCAATAGAACAATATTTGGTTTTATTACGGATAATCTTTGTCGGTTCACTCTTGTCCTGTTTTTCTGCACCTACTACTTTCTTTGGCTTTTTTTCGTGCACATTGCTTCAAACTAGAAAAATGCAATGTTTAAGTTCTCTTCAAAAATTAACATTTTTAACTGAGGGCAATAAAAAAATTTTCCCGCTAAGCGAAACCGGCAGAATACTAAAATTACTCTGCGTGCCGAGAGTCGAGATGAAAACACAGAACTGTTTTTCTATCATTTCAAGAAGATCATCAGCGTTTCAGAATATTCTCTTCATTTATAGCTCCATGTAGTTTCTTGTGAGCGTTAACGAAGGTTCAAAATTCAGTCCCCCTGAATAAATTTAAGCGTAGGTAAAACGTTCAGAGGTGATTCCCCTGTTTTTTTTCGATCGTTTATATATTCTTCATCGAGAGAATAATGAAATACATGTTTTGATATAACTGAGCAGAAGTTGCATTTCAGTTTTCTCAAAGGTATTATTTTGCTTGGGTTTGGCAAATAAAATCTGGCAATTGGCCTGAGAACCACGGGCGAATCGATGATATGAAAATACTGAAAATCTCGTATCATAAAAATGGCACCGTAAGCAATCCCTCCTCCACTCAGGACTCTTGGAATCAAGACAGTTCCTCATGACCTCAAGTACAATGCAAAGCGTGGTAGAAATTTAAATTATACATCAATTACTATTAAATATCTGAAATAAATGGGACTGTATTTTACAGTCCTGTCTATTAGGAAAAAGTCAAAGCTAAATAAGGGTAATTCTTACCGCCTCATAAATTTTCGACATCAAAATACCTTTTTGACTCCTGACTGCGCAGTTGACTGTTTGCGTGTATATGAGTGATGAGAGAGTTATTGGTTTCCCAAATTTTTTCAACAGAAAGAAAATATCACGATGATTTCTTATGTTCAAGAATTCGTTTTTATGAAAGTTCCTCGAACATTTCCTCGTGATAATTCTTACTCAAGCGTAAGGCGATGACATTTGAATTTTCCCATAATCCCTGCGTAGCGTGGTTGGCCTCAGCATATGCCCACTCAACGCTGAGCTGCAACAAGTAAATCCTACGGCGGCATTTAGCCTAACCTTACCTTCCACAAGGTACGGCCGGAGCCCGTGTATGCTACGAGTAGCGCGGCTCCACAAGGATCTAGCCTGGCATTTACGTACGACTCTGCATCGCACTACATGACATTCTAAATGAGTTTTTCCTGCACCTTTTTACCATAAATCCAAATGCTACGCAGGTGGACTGACATACGATGACGAACGGTGTCCGAAGATCGCGTGCATTCTCTAGGCTGAAGTTCTCTAAAGGGTCTTTTAAAGAACGGCCTTGGCGTCGGCGTATTGCTTTGTCCATCGTCATCTTAACAAGATCACGGCTTCCCTTTTATGAGGATATTTTTAGTTCAACCTTAATCCTATTTTGCACAGGTGATTGCTAATATTAAACTCGTGCGGAGGTATTCTGCGTGCAAGAAACTCCAGCAGAGACCCAAGGGGAAAATGTGAGGTTCCGAGCAGAAGGTTGAGTAGGCCTTTCTTTTGTTGCAATAGAATGATATTGTGTTTTATTACGGATCATCTCTTCCGCTTCGCTCTTGTCCTGTTTTTTTAGCACCTAATACTTTCCTTGCCTACTTTTTTCCTGTTTCTTGAACTTCCTACCGAACTTACGCGCGGGGATTTTGGGAGGGAACACACTTAGGTTTCTCATTTCCTTGACTCCATACTTAAAGGTACCTTCTTCCATCCTCCCTTGGAAACACCTTTGTTGTGGTTAGGGAGGATTGAGCTTACATATTTAATCTAACCCTTGCAGAGAACATTAAATTTTCAAAAATTGTTAGGAATTGAATGTATTTGTTGATGAGACTGAGAGATTTTTATTCACCCTCTCCGCGGTTCAAATGAGGCAAAAAAATAATGTTCATAATCGATGAGGCTGAACTCCAGTGAAAACTGAAAACATATATCGTTGTAAATTGATTTTGATTGGTTCACCTCAAGACTTAGACTTACTTGAGGAAAATATATTTTGAAATCAAAGTTAAATCTACTATGCGTAGAAAGTAAAATTGTGCGTACCACTGAGTTCACGAATTGAATGCAGTCTACGTAAACATAACTAGCGGGATTGTTCATGTGAGCTTGTGTACATATTTCTGCAGTGGAAATTGCCCGTCCATAACAAGATAAAGTATCTGAGGAGTAAATCTTGACGATGGGCATTAATCGCAGGCCGGCCTTTTGTAAACTGACCCAAATGGCTTTATGTGCGATGCAGGGTACTCGAGCTGCTTTTTTAAAAGTTTTACAGAAGCAATACCTGCATTAGGTTGCCATGCAGAAACGCACGCCTTTATGCAGCAGCGCTGTAGAACAAGGGTGCCAGTTTATTCACTCTGGATCATTATGCAATCCCCTATATTTTTAAAAAATTACCTTTCTCTCTGACCAAGTTCAGAAATCAGTAAAATCGAATTACTAAGAAGTCAATACATGCCATTTCCCTGAAGTTAGATCACCTGAAATGGGTTCTTCATACCACAAAATTACTGGATCTTCACGTGACACTGATAACCTAGAACACGAATACTGAGTAGATTCTGCGATGGGCCGCATGTCTCTCAATACTCAATTAGGGTTTGCCCGTGATGGACATTGTTACCGTTTGTCTCGATAGAAATTTCTCTAATTTTTGTTTCTGTCATCCGCACTACTTGCTATCACCGGTTGAATTGAACAAAGCGTCCAATTTTTGAATAAAATAAAGACAAGGTTTGTTTTACGTAATAATAAAACGTAAAGGGAATACTTTTCTCGTGCCGTATAAATTGAATGTAATAGCAAAAATTTAAGTTTCACGAGTATTCATCAACAGTTGAAAATATTAAGCAGATTCTCCGAGTAAATTAAGATTTGGACTATGTTGTGATTTTTTTGGTGAGTTTTATTTCCACGGGATAATTAAATTATTTCTTTATTCATTAATTCTCCAGTAAACGATAATGAAATATTGGGGAAACTCGTTCGATAAAACATATATAGTGGGCAAAAAGAACGAGGCTTTTTTCTGATTTGGTAACTTCAATCTTCGTTATCGACCAGTGTCACAAAATTGTTTGACTTCCATGTAAAGAAGCGGAAAACTCAAGCAATGGGCCGCCGTAGAAGAGAACTGTATTCCTATGTGAGGGCGTAAAAACAAGGATATCGAATGCAGTGCAATTGTCATCTCTGCCGTAGGCCACCTGCCTCTCCACGGCGCGAGCGAGCTTGTATCATTTGGAAACATTCTAGAATGTGTGGGAGCTGCTTTTTCTGCAAGACATTAGGGAAAATATAGAGTGTTCATACAGGAAACAAGGTCTCTCTCCGCGAATATTACAACTGTCTGTGCGTGTCGCTTCTATAAAAACACAAGAAAACTTGTGTGCTTCGAGTCAGACAATTTAAAAAAATGTGTCAGCACTTTTTCTACACGACATTTATGAATATAATGAGTGCTCATTTGGGAAATACGGCCTCTCTGGTTGACTATTACAACCGCCTAGGCCTGTTGCTATCATTTAAACTTACAAAAGGTTGTGCGCATTTAGGAAGACATCTTGCAAGAATGTGTTCGATTTTCACTGCGGCGATCTACTGAAACGAAGTATGCTGTAGAACATTCCAGAACGCAAAGTTGAGCGCTTCGAAATCCGGTTAGATGGTTCGTTGAGAACGAGGAATAAATTTGAGCTTCCAATCGAGTTTGCAAAAAGATATTCTAACGCACCAGGTCGTCAAAGCTCTCAGGACTCATAGCCTCTACAATCGCGACGAACATGCGCGGTACTGCTAGCAGTGCAACACTTTATGAGCTTTACCATGTTCTTACGAGTAACTTGACAGAGGCTGAAGGATGTCAGACGTTCGCATACGCGTAACCTAATTCCAATATACAAGTGCCCCCAGGCTGTGGAACATTTATGAACAAGCGGGCTGATCTTCAGAAGAACAAGCAAGAGTCTGCTGGCCAGTCGTCCTTCAAGCTCCAAGATCTTAAGGCCTTCCGAAGGTTGGCACGAGTTTTTACATCGCTGAGCTTCAGCAGCGAAAAGTTCAAAAGCGCTCGGGCGTCGGCTGCTGCATGCAGTTGATTCGGGTTGAGTGAAATAGATTCCATGGAGGGGATCATTCGCTGCTGCCCACAGTCGCCCTCTGGTCGCCAAGACCCTCTGATACCACTGAATGTGGTGACCCTTGATACCAGTTCAGTAGATCAAATTCAAATGGTTCTTTGCGTTAACATAAAATAGCAGGAGTTTGCAATAAAATGTGTAAATTTTGGAATTGATTTTTATTTTCGTTGAATATTGTGGTACTATTCGAGTTTCTGTCAGAAAAGTCAGGCAATTTGTTACAGGTTTTGCAAATCATTTCGAACCGCAACCATCCTAGATAAGTTTTTGAACTCTTATTTTTCCTACTAGACCTAAGAAATGATTGGTCGCTTTTATTACACTTCATTAGTTATAATTAGGAGGCAGAGAGAATGGCACAACGCATGACTCAGAGCGGTTACAATAATTGAGCACGAATGAACTAGAAAACTTGGGGCACAAGTTCGATCATATCATTTAACATACTTTTACAATCACTTTCTCAAAGTTAGTGTGTCAGGAGGTTTCGGATTAGATTTCCTCATTTTGTGATGTAATCTAGGATGCCACTAAATTTATTTTATTTACTACAAAGCTAAGGTCCAGTTCAGCGTAAATTATTCCCAGTAAAAGTGAAACAATGTACTTTTAGAATTAATACACCCAAGAGGATGTTTCCTAACCTTTATTTTCCTTGGCCGCCCATAACACGCCCGCGTAGACTGGTCCATGAAGGTGGCAGTCTTGACTAACACTGCGTGGAGACTTTCATGCCTACAGCCGTGCGCGCTGCCCGTGTCGCTCGCAGCTGCGACATCAGGGAGCGGCCCTCCTTGTCAATTCATCATCAAAAGCATTCATTAGCCAAGAATGCGACCGGCGAAGCGTTCTTATCTCCAGTAATTGTTGCACGCGTTCGCAGCCAGCATGAGCGTAAGTATTTATTACGAGGGAGACATGTAACAAGGACCAAATTCGAATGCTTGAAAAGGTCCTAGGATCAAAGATCAGAGCTAAGGTCGATGGTGCAAGGTTTGGTCAGTGCGAATGATGGCGCGTAACAAATGAGCACAACGAGATCACCTCGTGCTGTATCATAGCGTCTGTTCGCTCACTTTGTTAGGTTAGTGATATTTCCAGCATTAAATACATAGAAATCTTCTATGAGGTAAGAAATGAATTCCGAGGCGGTAAGACTAAATTATTTTGTGCTGTTTATATTGTTGCTGTGATAGCGAATGTGAAATTTTACACGTTCACATGGTACGCTAACTTATGTCAAGAACGTGTTCATTACTCTTAAAGTTACTCTTAAATGAAATTTGCCATCAAAGTTAGGAAGGGGTTCCTTTACTCAGCTGAGAATGAATGTTTTTAAAAATAAGCATTGGGAAATCAGTTCCATATCAGATATATCAACAAAAAGGTTTGGTTTTCTTACTACCATACGCGGCTATAGACTCACCCATCCCATGCTTAAGAGTCTCGAGTATTTTGTTTACGCCTTAGAGTACATTTGATCTTCATTTCTGCTGCAGCCTTCTTTTGTTTTGACTTTGGTTTGTGAAGCTATTTATTCTTCAGTGAATGGTAATAGCCCAGTTGAACGAAGCGTAATTTTATTCATGAACTTATCAAGTTTAATGCACTGCAAAAGACGGGAGCCTTTATTCATGTCAGTTTTGGTCCTCAACGCGCAGCAGTTGTAAAAGATGCATTTATAACATTTTACTATAGTATTTCAAAATGTACTTTCATTTTACAACTCGTACTGTATAGGGAGACGAAATAGCTTATCTAACCTAAGCTCAAACTCTACGTCGATTTTCCATTGTATGATTGTGTTTTCCCGCACATCCTATTTATAATTTACTCGTTTCAACAAGAACGACTAAATGGAGTTTCAGATTTTACCAGATAATATGTAGAGTGCACAACATTTGAGTTAGCGAAGTCCTGTCAAGTTTCCAGTTTCATTCCCCCAAGAGAGCATTAGATATACTCTTTGTTTAAGTTGGTAAAGTTTGTCTATCAAGTGCTATGGGATTGGTGCCTCCAGGGGATATGTAGCTAGGTTACCTTCATCTTTCGTGCCTGCTTTGCTTCTTTCCCTTTCCATACCTTCTCCACCATCTCTTATCTCTTATTTCTCTTCCTTCCTAGCGTGATATTTCTACATGCAGAGTATCCTGTGAGTGAACACACCTTGTGTTTAAATTCGTTTTCTTCAGTTCATATTAAATGTCCTTACTCTTTTCGCTCTCTTGAGATCCCTTTATTGTGGCTAGGGAGTCTTTAACTAACTAATATAATGAAAATAATAATTTTACATTTATATGTCTGTCCCCAGTTTTTAATGTAGTGGCGCTTACACCAAGGACATTTCCAGACGAGCTTCACAAATCGAATTTTGTAACGTCACGAATTCCGAACGACTTTTTGCAAGCAACAGAAGATACCTAACGGAACCCCACGGCGTTAAGAAAATGAATGAGCGGATGCATACCTCATTTCCGTCTTTGACCTTTGGGGTTAGTCATCTGTGCCTAGAAGAATGGCTGCGGTTTTCGAGATGTCACTGCAGCTCAAAGACCGCAGGCCCTCGTTGCAACCACACGCGCTGGAGGACCACGGCTCACTGTTTTTGCCGCTCCGGGGATTATACCGAAGTCCTTCAGGCAAGGACGGCTAATTCTACGGACTCGAGCATGCGCGCGTTCTCGATCGTACCACGAAACGCGTTTTCAATCGTCCATTTTTTCAGCTGTTTCTCGAAACGAGTTATTTATGACTTTTGCGCTCGTTTAGCACGGCCTTTAGTCCGTTTAGCTCGGACTGTTCATGTGCGGTGATAACTATTGGTTTTGTATTAATTTTGCGGTACCTGATAGAGTAATTATGTCCTGCACCCAGTAAGGTACAACCAATGCGGTAACGCTGCCTCGAGTCGCGGATAATCTCAAATAAAAAAAAGTAATCTCAAAAATTTTTAGTATAACTATTTTTACCCTTTGAATGAGCCATGGTGTTTGATGTTCGACCAAAATGCGTCAGAGTTTTCCTATTTTCCTTAACTGTACACTGAATTTGCTAGGGAAAGAGAAACACCAAACAAATCATCATAGAATAGTGATAAATTCTACGTTTCAAGTTCTGGCACGTGCAGTCGATTGCCTTGGAAATGCCCTTACCGTTGACCATGGTATAAAAATCAAGGGTATATGATTTCCTCCACGCACATGTTCAGTACGTTTGACAAGTATATTTAAATGACGAGACTAACACCAGCGTTCCGTTTCTCGGAAATGAACGAGTGTTTGGGTTTTACAAATTTTAATTCTCTACGCTAATTTCTTTACACTCTGAAGTTACCGGTATTGTGAGCGCTGTTTCGTGTGAAAACCTGGTCTATCGCATCTGTCGGCTCCCATTTAAATGCATTAGTCTTCAAGATAACAAAGATAATTAATCCAAGTGACAAGCACATTCGAGAAATATATACTTCCGATATAAATCTAAATCTTAGAATTTCTACTGTTATCCTCGACATTGTAAAGTCCAACGTCGTTTATTTTCCCACCAATTTTTCATTAGCGAATGCAAAAGATGTTTTTGATAAAAATTCTGTATAGCGTTTGAGGCAACGTTTGGATGCATCCAATGCAACTATGCCCGTCACCCTAGACCTTCAGCATGATTTTTTTGTCAATAGACTCTAGGATACGAGCTAAGTAAATGAAATATTTGATTCATTTATTTCATTCAAGTAAATCGGAATTTTTCAAAATTTGTTGTTCATGTGTCTTTTGTTTGAGAAATGTTTTTAAATTATTGTAACATTGTATGGATTGCTGTTGTCAGGCTTAGAAATTTTGCATACATTCTCAAGTCTATACATCGCAGGCAAAATCTTCAGGTAGACAAGTAAAACTGTAGAAAATAGCCATTTGGATATTCTGATGTTAAGGTGCTGAATTTTTATTTAAGTAAAAAAAATGATATTTCCATTAAACACATATTTTTCTTCACTTTTCATTTCGCTTCGTACGTGTATGACAACGTGCGACGCAAAATACATTTGCTTATTAAAGCGAACATTTACTGCAATTCAAGTAGCCCTTATTATCGCTGGACCCTTCAATTGTGCGAAGGTGATTTCTCTAATTTTATTAGGGTAAGCATTTTAAACTGAAAGCTTTGACTTGATCGAACTATACGCGGAACAATTTTGGTGTGGAAATGGCTAACAACTCAGCACTGAGATCAAGCAGTACCTGCACGCTCAATAAATTCTTCGTCATACGAAAAATGGTTTTGAAAAAATTCCGGCGCATTATTTTCCCAGACTGATATGCTGAATAACAACTAATGAACACTTTATAACATCTCTGCACAAATAAAATCACTTATGGTTCTGTATGTTAGCAGTGCTCTAACTAATTTTACGTGCCACTAAAAGGCCCTATTACAAGGGGCAACAATTGCTCCAAAAAGCAGCGACGGATGCTTCTGAGAGCAACGGACTGCATTTGCTGGGCGAGTTTTGGTTATCGCGTTTGTTCAACAATCTCGTGCTGAGTCGTGCACCTCAGAGCAACCAGTGTTGCCAATCTAGCGGTTTTCCCGCTAGATCTAGCGGTTTTATGATGCATCTAGCGGTATGAAAATGGCATCTAGCGGCTAGCGGGAAATCTAGCGTATTTTTCATAGCGTCTAGCTTTTTTCTAGCGGTATTTTTATTGAAGATTTTATGTGTTATGTAAAATGTATTTGTGTTATAAACCGCGTAGAGCTTTCACATTCAGTTTGGCGAAGCGCACTAGTTCAATCCAGATTTTTTCTCGTTCGATACGCGTCCAATGTTGAGCAACTGCTTGTGCTAGCCGACACCGCATTAGTCACGCTACCACGCCTGCCACGGGCAACCGCTCGAGTGTGGATACGTTGTGTTGCCTGGGGCGCCAATACCAGCATCGGGTGACGCGCCGTACTCTAAAAAAGTAAGTAAGTGTTGCCTGTTCGTAGCAAAGACGCGTGCAAATATGTTTAAGAGGTGAATAGTGATTTGTCAAAGGCGCACTGTAGCCTGTGCAAAATACATTTAAATGGCAAATAAAGTGACTTAATTAGCCACAGTAAATTTAAGAAACATGTTAATAAGAGAGGTGCTTCAGCGACAGATATAGCTCGCGTTATTATCCAAAAATGTAACGGAACTACATTACAGGAAGCCACTCTTGCATTTAATTTAACTTGCCATTCGACCAATGAAAATTGTGATCATCTGATAGATATGTTGAAGTCCACAATCGGTGGCAGTAAGGTAACGTCCCAATTAAAGATGCACAAAATAAGATGCTCAGAGATTATCAGAAAAAGTTTAAAGTCCTCATTTTCAGAATGATCTGCTGGGTGATGTTGGTGAGGGCAAGTACAGTCTACTAGAAGAATCATATGACATAAAAATTCATAAAATGCTTTATATTATTAAGTCCTTTCAACTTATCTAAATCTTGTAAAATCGAAAACTTGTAATGCCAAGTCTAATGGGGATGCACTAAAAGGCGAGTTGAAAAGTACAATACTTGAAATTGGTAAAATTGTAGCAATAGACACTGACAATGCCAGTGTCATGGTTGGTGTAACCAATAAAGAGTATCAAAAGCTGGAAAAAGAAGTTCCTTCTCTAATACAATTTAGAAGTGTGTGTCATTCGTAGCAGCTTGCTGTATGTCATGCAGCATTTTAATTTCTACCTCGAAATTTTAAACTTTTTCATCCGAAACATACACGTGGTTTTCTGTATCACCATCAAAACAAATATCCTACCAAAAACTGTACGTAAAAATTATTGACGGAAATTCTCTCATTAAAATACCTGCAGTCGGTCAGACAAGGGGGCTCTCGATCGAATGTGCGGTTCGTAAAATTTTAGCACAAGGGATTGAGTTGAAATCGCATTTCCAAATAACAGAATCAAAGAAGAAATACTCTGTGACTTATTTATCTTCTTACCAAATAAGTAGCTCAACTTATCAAAAACCAAGAAGTGTTCTTCAAAAAATTGGAACTTCAGAAGCATATCCAAGTTCTTCAACCGACTAAACCCCGAGTTTCAGTACTGATTTGGAACCTGAACCTGATGAATGAAAACGGTAATTTTAAAGGTCATATGTCATTCAATATATTATACCAATGATATGCTCTTGTAAAACAATGGGTATTAACTTTGTTTTTCGTAATAAAATGTCTAAAATGGGTTAGCGGGAATTTTAGCGGAATGTAATTAATATCTAGCGGTTTCTAGCGTTTTTTTAAGAACTTTCTGGCGGTTTTTGGTCCAGTGGAGTTGGCAACACTGAGAGCAACAGAGCAGTGCTCGACTGAGCGTCGTAGTGTGAGGATGTCTGCAACACCGTCTCGGTCTGGTTCACTATGGTCTCGATCCGCCATACAATTGATAAAAGAAGCCTTTCATCAATGTCCTATGCTATGAAACACCGCCTCCCACTGAGCCAACATAAACTTGGTCCACCATTCAATAGAAAGTCGAAGGATTTAACACTTTGACTGCGGCAACTAGGTATTAATGAAGTTCACCACCAAACTCAAATTATTAAGTCAATTATAGAAAACTATTTTGGAAATATCAAACATAAACTTGATCGTGCATGTATTTAGTTGTGATTAAATATTTATGAAAATTGAGTTTGCGACTATTGGTCGGTCAGCAGCATTATGAAAATTTCCTCTGTGTACCACCGGTGGCGCACGTCCCAGTCAAAGTGTTAATAAATGGCGCGGTGTTCTATAATATGGAGGCTAATAAGTCTTATATAAGCAATTAAGTGTCATTTTATTCATATAATTAGTCGTAATTTCTGTATAAAATAAAGCGGAATATTACCATTTACCGTGACGTTTCATTCGTGACGTTTCATTTTCAAATGCTGTAACTTTTCCATATATCGGAATGTTTATCAGGTAGAATTTTATGATAAATAAAGTGGTCAGAAATTTGAAAAAGAATAATCCATAGGTTTATAAGTTTAAACAGTTTAGCTGGATATGATGTAACTATCGAAGCCACAAAAAATAGAAAAAACAAGAAAGTTGACTCTATGAAATCAGGTAACTGAATGTGCATTCATTTTTAATTTTCTATCATAAGTAGCGGGTAGAAAAATAGGCAATAATTTATTCAGCTTCTAATGATCAAACCATTTAATATGTTTTTTAGGCTTGAACCTAACTATATCAATATACCAAATGAAAGGGGTTAATACTTTGACTGCGACGTGCGCCACCGGTGGTATACGGAGGTAATTTTCATGATGATGCTCACCGACGCAAACTCAATTTCCATAAATATTTAATCAAAGCTAAATGAAGGTACGATCCAGTTCATGTTTGGTATTTTCAAAATAGTTTACTACAATTGACTTGAAATTTGAGTTTGGTGTTGAACTTTATATTTAGTTGCCACAGTCAAAGTTTTAATTAATTAAATTACTGTTCCTTTTGTTTATTTCTGTGCGATATAAAAACACAAATTATTAAATTTATATGCAAATATGAGCTGTAAAAAAGATGTTAAAAATTTATTACAATATTACGATGCTTATATTGCTGCATTTTATATTGATTCTCATAAATTAGATATTTTCCTAGAAGTCAATAATACATCAAAAGAATTATTTTAAATCAACAGTCGTACGACCCTTCAATCTCATCCATTGTTAGAAAATAAAGACAATAAATTATGCAAGGACATTTACAAGCGCAAAACAGGATCTAAGTTTTGTCTACGTTCATAATGCATTTCATTTAATGATGAAATGAAGATGTCAAATGCCGCAGTCACTGCGAGCTACAACCTCCCTCTGCAATTGGCAACGCCACACTGGTTGCCTTGTGTGATAGCGCACCCACAAGTTGCGTCATTTCAGTTGCCGTAACCGAGGCAAAGTGTTGCCCCGTGTAACAGGGCCTTATGAGACTAACAAGAGTAAAATAATTACACGTTATGCACAGACGTCGTCCTCGCATCTTCCGCTCGTCGCATCATGTCACTCTGTAATCCTGCGCTGTTAAAACGTGATAGTTCAAGATTAAGAATGGCTTGCAAATGTGATTTAGGTAGAAAAAGTTGGGAAACGGTATCTGTTTTTTTCAGTTCGCCGGCGACTGAGAGACTTCTCAGCTTGTGTGGTGTAACATTTAACTTGTCTCCATCCGAGATGATGTGGAATGCGTGGTTCATTAGCGTGAAGTTTTGAACGCTGTAAATATTTACACGTCGCAAAGCAAAATAATTTCTAACGAGTAGAACAAAACATCTGTGTTCCTAGAATATTATTTAAAAAATTTCGAATTCAAGGATTTCTGCTTGACAATATTTTTGTGTGTCAATTATTCGTATACAATTAACAATGATGCCCGATGCAGCAATTAAAGATTGAGTGTTTACAAATTGGGAACTTATTTGAGAGATCTATTTTATCTTTGGAGATAGCTTCGCTAATTTCATTGAGCGCAGGCATGAGCGTGACCTGATTTTACTATTATATTGTCCCCTAAGGGGGATGTAACTATTATATCTATGGAGATTAGCACTCCCGGGAGAAATATGTGAGATCCCGAGCTAAAGCTTAGGAAGACCTTCTTAATTTTGTTGAAATGGAATAGGTTTTTTGTTTCGTTACGGAACACCTTTTTTTTGGTTCACTGCTGTTTTGTTTTTCAGTACTTACTACTTTCTTCTTCAACTTTTATCTTTTTTCATAAGCTTCCTTCCCAACTTAAAATTTCTGTGCACCTTGAGCATAGATTCGCGTTCACTAAACTCTATACTAAATGGGGCCATCCTCCTTTCTCTCTTTGGAACACCTTTGTTGAGGTTAATTAGGGATGCTTAAACAGACATCTAATTTTATCTAACATGTACTGTAACATAATGGAAGGATCGTAATTTGATAGTGTTACTTGCAAATAATGTTTATCATTCAAATATTTTTGTCACAAAATTACTCGTATTCACCACTTAACAAGTAGCACAGTTAACACGGTTGCTGATGCAGAATATTCTATTGCTCCTTTCTTTTTTAAACGATTTAGAGGACTTGAATTTCAACAGACCGAGCGACGCATGTATCGACTTTTGAGCGTGTTAATCTTACTAATTGTCCTTTTGAAACTAGAGGTATATTCGTAGCAGTGTCGAGTCGAGAGATCACTCACGCATGGAAGTTCGACTAGCGATACAATTTTTCCCATTTAAAACGAATCCAAATCGTTGGTAAACCATTATGCTTAAAGTTTCTTATTTACCTTTCAACTTCGTCAGTTGAAGTTGTATTGCGTAGTAAAACAATTTTGGCTCGTTCTAGAAGCCAGCATAACTATATGCAACACTCCATCATTAGTTCTCCTTAATACGTATAGTCCTCTGCTACAGATAAAATCAGCCTACATCACTTCGCTTACTAAATGCAGCCGTTTTAATTGACGCTTGCGAAGCTATCGTTAATTTTTCCTTATTCATCAGCTCATGAAATAGTGAAGCGTTCTTTATTGACGCCCTTTTATTAATATGCCATCGGGATTTAAGGGTCGCGCTGGTCCGTGGCATTTACGCCGAAGAGGCGATTTTAATAAGCATTTAACAAGGTGAAGCCGCGCCACCGATGCTGCCTTTGATGTATAACTTTATCGCTCATCTCAAATTGCTGAGCTGCGCGAGCTTAACATGTGTACGGCAATTTCTTATTCATTCCTCGCAGCTTTTTGTTAATTTGCTCTCTAAGGATCTCTGGATCGTCTGACTCGATTCCCTTCTCTTTGGTTTCAAGGAAAACAAGAGAGGGAATGTAATATTTAATTTTTCAATTTAAAATTCTTTTATGACTGAGGAGTGCGAGGCGTTGCATGGTTAAGAAAGGTTGTACCAAACTGTCAGTTACTGGATTTATTCTATTTATGTCTGCACTGTCATTCAAGTCTGTTGATCGTTAATTGTAACCTTTTGTTGTAGCAATAGCCATGCAATTTACCTCTAGCATTAAACTGAATGGTTCATTGAAAATTAATTATTATTTTTTTAATCTTCACTCTGCGATAGGCTGTGATAACTTTTCAGACAGTTTGTTATTCTTTCCCTGCATATATTGTACGGAGGCACGTGAATAAATATGTGCAAATATTCTTTTTAGCGTTTCAACTGCTGCGTGACTCTTCTTTGTAGACAAACTTCATTATCAGATATTTTTTAAATCGGAACCTAATATGTAGGTTTGTTCCAAATAATCTTTTACCGACTGAAAAATGATGAGTATTAAAATTAAGTTAAATTTTGAGTAAAATGCTGAACTTCTGTTAACCTGCCGTAATTAACGCGTTTCTGTTCTGCCATCCCACACGTACATCGACTTCAATGCGTACACAGAACTCCTCCGAGTTGGAGTCACTATACGGTCTAGACTAGAGAGTTTGGTCTCAGCTGTATCCTTCCACGTGTGTTCTTGGTTCAATGACATTCAATTAGGTAGGACTTTATTTACATGCTTATTGGCCTTGATTTTTCCTTTGAATGTTTTCCCTGATTTTTCTTTTCTCCGCTTAGCAACTACACACTGCAGTTAAGAGTTTCTCTTATATTAGAGGTGTTTTCTCTTTAAATCGCCTCCAATGCAGGAGCTTGAAAACAGGGTTCACTGCTCGACAATGATATTGCGCATGTTCAAGTTTCAGCCATGTGTCCCCTCAGGGGGATACAGGTATTGTATCTATGGGAATTAGCGCTCCCAGGGGGACTATGTGAGGGCCCGAGCTAAAGGTTAGGTAGGCTTCCTTTTGTTGTAATAAAATAGGTTTTTGTTTTGTTACGGACCATCTTTTTTCGGTCCACTGCTGTCCTGTTTTTCAGCACCTACTACTTTCTTCTTCAACTTTTTTCTTGTTTCATGAACTTCTTTCCTAGCTTACTGTTTCTGTGCACCTTCCCTCAACTAGCTCCATACTAAATGGTGCCTTCCTCTTTCCTCTCTTGGAACATCTTTGTCGTGGTTAAGGGAGGCTAAAACTTTCTTATATAATAATAATAATAATTCAGCCATGTGTTGCGGGTAATTTGGCATGGTCTAATGTATCTCGTTTCCTCCGAGTTACCATCTTCGATAAATACAATGCAACACAGTAAAAGCGTCTGACATCTGGCAGTAGTTGAACTGATTTGTATA
Source organism: Morinoia aosen (assembly GCA_030386875.1). Classification (NCBI taxonomy): domain Eukaryota; kingdom Metazoa; phylum Arthropoda; class Malacostraca; order Amphipoda; family Talitridae; genus Morinoia; species Morinoia aosen. The sequence continues at coordinate 4,246,716 of CM059560.1, forward strand.
ATTCGACGAGTAAAAATAAACTTCGTTAAAGCCACCTGAATATGCAGAAAAGAAAAGAAAAAGTTACGTAACAATTATGTGGATGCAATTTGTTTCAATCGAACATTTCTGTCCATATGCAATGGAAAACCGATCTACCGCTGCCTCGACGTCAACTATAAAACCAAGCAAAAGTAAAGCGTCTTCGCGAGCTCGAATAACGATAGAAAAATAAGAAAAAATATGTAAAAGTTATGTTGTAAAAAGTATTCTTCCAGCTGCTAGGCGGTGCCGTTCTGCATTGTCGAAGATTTTGTGAAGGTGAATGTTTTGAGTTTTCTTCAGAGCATGTATTGTATTGCACGCCTCGTTTTCCTTGTTGTGTTCACAGGTATTAGAGTTTCAACAATACTCATTCAAAAAATTGAATATTTAGTGTCAAAAACGTAGAAAGGATATTTTCTGGAGAATATTTCACTATATTGACCATATACAAGTTTTGAAAGCCATAGGAAAACTATTTTGAATAACATTTGGGAATTAAATATTGAAAAAACTGGGCTGAATACTCAATAATTACGACGAAATGGTACGGTGTTAAAATTTGTCCTTACTGCATCGTTCGTCTTGAAATTTACTCATACTACACTCACAAAATTTTTTTAATAGTCATCTTAAATTGCTTCACTAATTACAGATCACTTTACATTGTAAACTGAGATGAAATTTTACTCTTGAATAAAATAAATAAACGTCCCAAAAGATATCACCAACATTTCGTCACAACTACGAGAAAGAATAGCCACGCTTTACTGTTCATTAATAAGTTTGGGCACCCCAAAGCTTTTGTAAGCAAGACGGAACGAGAATAGCGAACTGACATATCTTCATTTCAGTAAAAGCCGGCAAAACTTCCGAAAGACTTCATTGACATTTGCTAACAATTGCGCACGACATGTTAGCTGTACGGATGTCGGCGTTCACTAAGTTTATAAAGTTCCCAAGTCACGTGTATAACATGGACGGGACGAGGCTCTTATAACGATGCAAATATACCATAAACTCCATATTGAAGCTCAGAAAAAAACTCGTTGTTAAGACTTTACCTCGTCTTACGTTCGATGGGAGGATTCTAGCCTCAGTAAGGATAATAAATAGCAAATTAACACGCAAACTAAATATTAAAGCCAGTTGGGTTTACAAAACAGTTCCCACTAGAATGCGCAAGTCAGACCTATTAAGTCTACGGGTTGAAATAACAGAAACGTTTAAGATTAATGAACGAAACAATTAACATGAAATTCGGTCGTTCGGGCACAGGGTTACAGGTAAGGGTAAGGAGGAGTCGTGAGAGTAACGATACCAGCAGCATGGACGTCACAGGCACAGACAGAGTGACCGTCACACGCCGCTCGGCTACAAACTAAGGTGCCGTAGACCGAGGGATTTACCTCGAGATGTCGAAGGTATTTTGGAGCTACCTTATTCTCGCCAATAAATCCTAACACAACTCCACCCCAAGTTCAAAATACAGACATCAAGATTCAATTTGACACATCAAAACTCCTAGAAAACAGATCAGCCAAAAAGTTATCAGCTCCTCTGATATATTCAATATGGAAATCGTATCCTTGCAAAGCAAGAGCCCATCTCATCAGTCGAGAATTCTTAATTTTATTTTGTTGCAACCACTGAAGCGGGGCATGATCCGTTCTCACTACAAATTTTTTCCCGTAAAGATACTGGTAGAAGTACTCAATACTCCACTTAATCGCTAAACATTCCAGTTCTATCACAGAGTAATTTTGCTCTGCGTTCGTTAACTTCCTACTAATGAAAGAAATAGGACGGAAAACTTTGTCTATTTCCTGTCCTAGGACAGCAGCAATTCCTACATTACTCGCATCTGTCTGAAGAATGAATGGTAATTCCGGCTTGGGAATAGTTAACGCGAGGTCAGCTGACATTAGTTCTACAGCTTCTCTGTAACTAAGGTCGAGAGCAGAGGACCATTCTATTACATCAGGAAAATTTTTCTTCAACCTTTCCGTTAAAGTAGCAACATGGTGAGCTAAGTGAGGTAAGAAACATCTGTAAAAATTCAGTAATCCTAAAAATGACCTCAAACTTTTCTTATTAGTAGGTCTGGGAAAAGTTCTAATCGCTTCTATCTTCTTTGGATCGGGCTTAATCTCGCCTTCGCCTACAATGAAACCAAGAAATTTTACTCTCGATTCGGCGAAAACACATTTTTTCAAATTAAGAGTAATACCTACTTCGTTCAGTTTTTCTAACACTTTGGCTACATGCGACAAATGGCCCTCAAAATCTTCGCTGTAAATTATTACATCATCGACAAAGCTAGTTGTGAAATTGTCAAAATCTCCTAATATCTCTTTGATGATTCGATTACAAAGACCACTTGCAAAACGGATACCGAAAGGTACACAATTAAATTCGAACTGACCAAATTCAGTCACAAACGAGGTGTATTTCTTTGAATCTTCATTCAAAGCTATCTGAAAATAAGCTTTCGTTAAATCTAACTTTGTAAGAAATTTCGCACTATGAAGCTTCTCAATGACTACATCTCTATTAGGCATAGGATAGTTGTCAACATTTACACGAGGGTTCAACTTTCTAAAATCTACTGTAATGCGTAAAGTCTCGTCAGCATTGCGAACTACAACTATAGGTGAAGTCCATTCACTATTCGACTTCCTAATAATTCCTTGCTCTAGCCATTTATCTAATTCTTGACGCACCGCGGTTTTGAGATGGAATGGCACTTTATATGGTAAACTAGAAATAGGCTTAACGTTATCAACATCAATAGAATACTCTAAACCCGAAATCTGCCCCGGCACAGCATTGAAACAGGACATATTATTTACCAATACATCGCGTAGCTGGGACTTCTGCTCAGAGGACAACATTTCGTTAAAAACTGGAGTCTCCGTAACAGGACTAGACTGGTCGGCATCTTCAGCCAGCTGACACAATTCCACAGCCGCCTCTTCGACAGGTTTTCTTCTGTTGAACTTCTTGAGCATGTTCACATGGAAGGTCTTCTCCATGTCGTTCACCCTAATTACAAAATCTACGTTGTTAATTTTACGCACAACCGAGAAAGGCCCTTTCCACTCCGCTAGCAGCTTGCTTTTGCTAGTGGGCAAGAGTAGTAACACTTCGTCACCAACATTGAATGTCCTTTTCCTGGAAGATCGATCGTAGTACGTTTTCCCCTTTTTCTTCGACACGTCTTCATTTTGATTAGCGATCTCCATGAATTTTCTCACTGCTTCTCTCATTTCCATGACATATTGAGTCATCGATACTTCACCTTCGTCAGTCGAGTCTTCGAGGATTCTTTCCTTGATGAGAAAGAGTGGACCGCGTACCTCGTGACCAAACAGCAACTCGAACGGTGAAAAACCCGTTGAAGTTTGAGGAACTTCACGGTAGGCAAAGAGCAGTGGTTGCAGATACCGATCCCATATCTCCGGCTGTTCTTCAGTCAGTTTTTTCAACATAAGCTTGAGACATTTATTGAAGTTTTCACAACTACCGTTACATTTTGGGTTATAGGGAGTAGTATGGATACTTTTAATTTGCAACAACTGATTGAATCTCTTCATTACGGTCGACATGAATTGCGTTCCCTGATCATGCAATATCTCACTCGGAAGACCAACACGAGAAAATATTTCTAACAGCGCTTCCGCTACTGTTACGCTATCAATTCTTTTCAATGGAACAGCGTCGGGATATTTGGTTGCAAGATCTACCAACACCAATGCAAATCTGTTCCCTTTCGTTGACTTGGGTAAAGGACCAATCAAGTCTACTGCGACACGGCGAAAAGGAACACTAATTACAGGTAAATTAACCAGAGGAACTTTTGGAGGTTTAACCGCGTAGTTAACTTGACAAATCTGACAAGATTTACAAAAACGAGCTATGTCAGCATGAACACCAGGCCAATAGAAGTGATTAAGTACACGCGCCTGCGTTTTGCGAATACCTAAATGACCAGATAAAACGGTATCGTGGGCCAAGGTTAAAACTTTGGTCACTAGACATGAAGGTAACACAATTTGCTCTGTCAAGTCTCTGAATGATTTACTTTTGTTGGTAATTCGGACCAGAACTGCATTTCGAAGCTGAAATTTTGGAAAATTAGGCGAAACTTTGTTTAATTTACGGAAACATTGCTTTAATTTTGAGTCGCACCTTTGCATACGAATGATTTCATTAGTGGTCAAATCTTCTACATTTATTAGGACAGGTTTCTGATTAACAGCCGTCTGAGCTGGATTCTCAAATTCTCTTCGAGATTGAGCTCGAGTCTGCACAGCACAAGCCCACTGACTAGACCCATTAGATTGTGTAGCAGTTTCCCCAACCCTTACAAGTTTCTTATTCTCAGTACAGGCACAAACTGCACCTTTAACATTACCCACAAGAACATCAAAAGGTAAGTTGGGAAGACACACTGCTTCTACACATCCTGAAAGGAATACACTATCAAGGTCAATTTTTACCTTATCTGCTAAAATCTTGCTACCATCAGCAAATTTAAGCCACGTTTTCAATACACCAGTCCTTTGACCAGGATTTACCAATTCCGACCGTACCAAGACTGCTGTCGATCCTGTGTCACGCAGGACCTTTACATCCTTATCATTACATTTACCGAGCACAACAGGTAAGTTACCACTGTATTCACAGCTGGAATTTAAAGCAAAATTCACGCTCGCAGAGGATGAACTTTTCTTCCCGTTCGTTGCAGCTCTCCTATCGCGTACCTGAAGCTTCGAAGGACATTCTTTAGCGAAATGACCCATTCCTCGACACTGGAAGCAACTGATCTTCGACTTGTCGGTTTCACTGGTGGACGATTTGGGCGCACGTAGTTTAGATTCTTCAGCGAAGTTGCTCACATTCAAATCACACATCTTCGCTATGTGCCCCGTGTTCCCACACAAGAAACAAGACCGCTCGCCTGAAGACTTCATTGAGCTAGAGTAAGCAAGCGTAGTGTTCGCTTGACCTCTTGGCTTAAGCTGCTTTCCGTGGATAGCTTGGTAGTTATCTGCCAACGCGACGACTTCGTTGAGACTAAGTGTGAAAATATTTCTTTCTTTCAAATACTCTGCCAGACATCTGCCAACACTATGCAAAATCTGGTCTTTTAAAATCATTTCTTCCAATTTTTCGTACGATTGCTGCACACCAGCCATTGACTGCATCTTCGTCAAACTTTCTTTCAGAAAAAGAACATACTGGGAAAATGACTCATTTCCCTGCCTGGCGTCGTGGAATCTGCGTTGGTAATCGTAAACGGTGAATCCGAAGCTACGGATGATGAGCTCTTTCACTTCGTTGTAGGGGAGGTCTGACGGAACTGTATCTAGAAATAAACCAACTTTGGTGTTCGCAAAGCCATTCATCAAAGCTGGTATGGCAATGTTGTCTGGCCAACAATTTGCCTCTTTAACCTTGTCGAACGTTCTTAAATACACTGCCACATCTTCACCCTCTTTGTAGGGACTAGGTTTGATGAGGGACTTTGTGATAGAAGGAACTTGGGGAGAGTTAGCCTCGATGCGTGCCCTTTCGATTTGAGCCTCTAGCATCTTCCTTTCATGCTCCTCTTTCCTCTCCTCCCGAGCTTGCACTCTTGCTTCACGCTCCAAGTCCTCTCTACGTCTCCTCTCCTCCCGCTCAACACGCTCCTCCTCCCTCCTGACCCTTTCTGATACATACTTTTGCAAAGCATGCCCTGAATAGCCTAACTCACGACCATCAGTAATAAACTTGGATTCATCCATATTACTGTAAAACTAGGAAAATTGACGGTACTAACAAACAATGATAATGATGAATTGCCATACGGGCTCAAGTTATAAGAAAGTGAATTTAAATACCAAGGCTTTTTAGAGAATCCTCCCCATACTGGCCACCAAATGTAAGACTTTACCTCGTCTTACGTTCGATGGGAGGATTCTAGCCTCAGTAAGGATAATAAATAGCAATTTAACACGCAAACTAAATATTAAAGCCAGTTGGGTTTACAAAACAGTTCCCACTAGAATGCGCAAGTCAGACCTATTAAGTCTACGGGTTGAAATAACAGAAACGTTTAAGATTAATGAACGAAACAATTAACATGAAATTCGGTCGTTCGGGCACAGGGTTACAGGTAAGGGTAAGGAGGAGTCGTGAGAGTAACGATACCAGCAGCATGGACGTCACAGGCACAGACAGAGTGACCGTCACACGCCGCTCGGCTACAAACTAAGGTGCCGTAGACCGAGGGATTTACCTCGAGATGTCGAAGGTATTTTGGAGCTACCTTATTCTCGCCAATAAATCCTAACACTCGTCTTGTAACTTCGCGTTCTTGAACCGCCACGTGAACTGGCGACCGACGTCTCGGTCTACGAATTTTATTATGGGTGGGAACACTGAAGTATTTTGCATATTTTCCGTATTCTTGCGTGTATTTTCCATTCTTAAATTCGTCGAGTGTGTCGCTCAACAGCTACACCCTGTTCTTATTTGTAAGTTTATGAATAGCATTACTAAACAAGGATTATAATATTTCAATGAATTCAAAGCTAAAATTATGATATCGCACAATTGCAAAAAACTGAAATTAAGTAAAAAAAGTAATGAAATCGGATTTCCTATCACCTTTTCTTTACCTTCGGGCGTATAGTTGCGGGCAAAGGAGGAAATAAACTACTTCACTCATATATAGCGTAGATTTTTTCAACAGGTAAAATGGAAATCTGACTGTCCTGCAAACGCTGAAACATTGCGTTGTATTAAATTTACATGAAAATTTGTGGGAAAAATACAGATATTTGTAAGAAAGTCATGCAGTCAACCTGAAAAGTTTCAACGTAGCTGCGCTTCTTCTTAAGACAAAACAGCAAATGATTTCTTAATTGAAGCCATGCTACCGCGTCAATGTGTCAATTAAAGTTGACATTTTTAAGTTAACATTAATTTTGTCTCTGAGAGTTTTGCAGCAGAAGTGAAATTCTCGAACTCTGCACACAATAAGTGATCTAGTCAACCTTAAGTCTTCATTCGTGAGATAATGAATTGCACTGCAGCAAAAAATAGAGTAAAAGAAGAACATAAAATTTTGGTTTACTCGACTGATTAGCTTTACGATGGGACGAAACAATGAAATAACGACGAAATATCGGCAAGTGTTAAAAGTACGATTCAGATTTGTTTGTAAAATGTAATGATATCATTTAATAGTTTGCTGTCTGTTTGAACGACGAAGATGGAGAAATTGTCATAGTATCATAATGTTTAACAACTCGTGCAGCACCTTTTATATGTCATACAATTAAACAATTTAAACAATTTAAACAATTTTAAACAATTTATTTACCACAGGAGATACAGAGGTAGAATGTTTCTTAAGTCTAGTACAATGGACAAGTTTGAATATAGCTACCTGTGGGCCCGAATAAGTTCAGCGACTTCTAGGGCATCCTACCATCACGCTATTCTAGGGTGTACAAAAGTTTAACCTAGTTCACTTAACCTAAACTTTTGTACACCCTAGAATAGCGTGATGGTAGGATGCCCTAGAAGTCGCTGAACTTATTCGGGCCCACAGGTAGGTAGCATACGCTATAATTTATGCATTGCTTCCTTAGTATGTTCTATTTAAATCATCCATACTCGTAAATACCACTGGACTTCAAAAGTGAGTGCGCACAGTAGAGCTCTCAGAAAGGTATTCCATTAGTAGCCTTTGTTACTCTCTTTTTACTTCGTTGTTTTTGTGCGTCAATTATTTGCCAAGTTTTGTTCTGCTAGGTTTCTGGACCCTATAATTAGCTGAAATTACTCAATTAATGTTCGTTGAAATGCGAAAATCTAAACCAAGCTACCCCCCCCCCTGGTAAACTCAAACGCAAGCGCGAGAAATTTTTGCGGCTGTATTCGTTCCAACGAAATGAACCGTGACAGAATAACTTCGAGAAACGCACACGTGGTGCTCTTTGAGCTTTTCAAATATTTTTTGTCCCTTGCATTAATGCTAATGAAAGTAGAGGTTTGAAATAGAGGTCATGGCGGTAAACTTTAGCTGACCCTTGTGCTGGATTTCCTCGGCAGCGGGCTAAAAAAAAAATTTCACTATCGAAAAAAACTACTTAGGAACTTGTTCATAAATCTTTGAGTGATATTCATTCTTGACATTTTGATGATCGGGTAATCTTCAATATAAAATTATCAGCATTCATCGCTATGGTAGACGATCTAAACAAGAATTGTCAGTATTTATCAGTTTCTACCAATAAATACAGATACGTTCATAAATTAATGCATAGGTGCGGGTATATCAGTTAGCACGGCCACTCTCTCCGAACTCCCTTCAATAGGCAGCGTATAACTCGTAGAGCCAGCGCGCAGAAAGTTCTTTAAGCTCGCAGCTCGAGGACAAGTTAACTTGCGTTCTTTTGGCAAGTGCCCTACTATACACATATAGACTGTCTGTACTATGTAGTATATTTTCGTTACATTGCGTCTCCGAATTTCAGGAAAATCTGCCGCTATATTCATTTTACGTTTTTTGTGTGTCTGCTGATTAACCCCGCCACAATTATTGGGCTTTGAAATAATTCTCTTTAGAATTGAGGAAAATAGTTTCTTGGCACCTGATACCTGGTGAGAACCTTGGGATTATTAGGATCCTGCTCAAGAAAACTTGTTAAAAGTGCCTGTCTTCGTCATCAATAAAACGTCTTTACTATTCTCAGGAACACATGCAGCAGTTGTAGCAAAAGACTGCCGTGAGTTTAACGTTGTACTTAAATAGGTTTTCTAACAGTCACACTAATTTCGACGACTCCGCTTAGAAAGGAAAGCAGGCGTTCCACACAACCAATATCTCGCACCATTGTGTAACATTATTTATCTGCTTCGTATTTTCTTATTTCAAGTCTCAATTTAATGACACCTTGATCAAGTTATATTACACATGCATAATAATACAAAAGGCTTTCACGATCAAACGCAAGGTTTCAGTGATTGAACGGAAAAAGCAAAATTTTAACATTCATTTTTGGAAATTATGAACTATGCGTCTTAGTTGTGTAAAACTGCGCAGATTTGAATAGTATTCGGTTTTCCCTAGGATAAAATTGCTAATTTCAGTTTATGACTCGTTTTTTGAGCTGTGGGACCAACAGGTTTCAACACGCAGGCGCCTGGCGGTATACGACGGCGCTTGCATCCAAATCAAAAAGTGCCGAACGAACTAACTGCACTCACAGAGTAGTTGGGAGCTCCGAGAAATTAGAGCCATAATGAATTTTTCAAATCAGTGTATAAGCTTAAATAACTCACACGTACACACGTACGCACAAACACACACAGAAATGCACACACAAAGTATTTGAGACAGTTTTGATAAATCGGAGTGTAATAAATCCTACAAATCAGTCAAACAATGCATCTGTGGCCGGGCACACCTGGACGTAATGCATGTGGTCGGAGGCAGAGTTTGGCTGCGCCTCAGCGGGTCCAAAAACACGTCTCGCTTCCAGGCAGACCCGCGGAGCCGTGCCACCTTGCTTGGGTCTGGACCAAGGAAAATGCTGTTGATGCGCGCAGCTCCTTGGTTGATGTTCCACTGAAACAGGTTCTTTGCAGGCTTCTATTTGAACGTGGGCGTGTTTTTAACTGGACAAAATGTGCTATTGGAATTTCTGATCGTAGCTCGGGATATCACCTTCTAGAAGTAGACGTACCAAATTGAAACGAAAAAATCAGCACCAATTTTTAGCTGTTCTTCAGAATATGATTTCCATCCCAGTAGCCTTTGCGTGCGTTTGCAATGCCGTGCTCCAAAATTTTTAGGGATGTCGTACACGAATGATTTTTGAAATGAGAATCCTAATAATATAAGTTGAGGAAGATATCGCTTTGTACATCATGTTTAATTACATGTTCGAATTTTCTGTGCAAGGTTGTCACCTAAACTGAATGGAAAAAGAAAATGGGGAATTGATCAATAAACTATACGGATATCACACCTGACATTCCACGCTAAGGTGAAATGCCTTCGAAAACAATAGCATTTTATTGCTGGTACCATTACTACAGTCGGGTCGTAGAAATATTTTTCCAGCATCTCAGCCTAAGGGGAGGTAGACCGGGAATGGGTGATCAAAATGGCAAAATGCGCGATCAGTGAAAAGTAGAGTTCTACCCTTGAAACTAAGTTGGAGTCAATCTAACCCTACCGGCCTACCAGTCTCCTGTATTTGTTATTATCACTTGAAAGCTGCATTTTCATGATAATATCGCGAATAAAATGGTCAACTGAGAGCATAAAAATTTCCTTCAGCTCAAAAACCATGGAATTGCGATATTTGTCCGGTATTACTTCACGTACGTTTTACACAAATGCGCACTGAATTTATTTTGTAATACTATAACAAAGTTAGTTCCCTAGCAAGACGCCTTGGTATAACTCATACTTCAAATTCTCCATAAAAGGTACATCATACGACAGTATTCAACTGATACTGAACTTGACATTTTGTCTTTAACATGACGAACGAAAGGTGTGGGCATTGCAAGTCATATGTTCGTGTTTAATAACTACTCTGTTACAACAAGTCGGGAGATGTTCGTTCTAAGGTTACTATTATTGACGTTTTATTCTCCTCCCACTCTCGAGAACTGAGAAGGCGCACGCCTAGTTCTGTTGTTCTCAACTGCAGCTTTAGTGCAAGTAGGAAATATTTCGAAGAAATTACCTCCGCCTCGATTGCAGCATGCCACCCACACAGCTTCAGTAAATTATTACCTCTCTATTTGCACGTTAACATTCATTAATTGTACACTCAGGCGTTCATGAACTAAATATTTATCATGTAAATTATTACCACAATATTTGCACGTAATTCATTATTGGGATGCATATGCGATCAGAAATTTAATACTAATCCATGTATCAAAAGAGTATACAAATAGTTTTTAGTCAACTGAGGGCAAGTCATGAAAACATCAAATTTTCAGCAGCATGTACGCTACTTTTTAAGGTTTTATGGAACGACTATAGAGTCATTTTTTCCCAACAGGTGAAAACATCACCCCGATCACACGACATAATAACATAAACTAAAAATAACAAAAGCGAGTGAAATATTCATGGATTATGCGAGGCCCAATGCAATTTGGCGTTGAGGCCGCGTCCTTGAAGGCATTGTAAATCACATGACATTACCGCGTATCGCGCAGGGCGTGGAGGTACGTCACCTCGCTGAGCACAGGCGCACGCCATCAGGAAATGGAGCCGCGGCAGTCCACGTAGCCCTGTTTTTGCTCCTCATGGAGCGTATGAAGAACAGTGTTCCGCTCTCAACTAGGTTTCGAAATTTCTCGAGGTTACCTTCTGCTACGGTCAGTGTTGCCTGCGCCGCTGGGGGGGTGCTCGCATCTTGAAATTGGGGCTCATCGTAAATTTATCATTTATTTCCTTGAGATCCATATGTGAAATGGAAATCGATGGCAGAAAATAATTAATTTTAAGGACTCTTAGAGAAAAAGTCCAATTTTATAACTCTCCTCTCTACCCTAACAACTTCAATTTCTTGACATTTGAAATTTTTTATGTTCGCATTGAGCGAAAATGATGTAGAAAACGATTCTCTGGCAAACTGTAACTTTCTTTCTTTTCTAGAAAACGAAGAAAACGTTTGACCCAAGTGCCAGGGTAGACAAAAACTTTCATCATTTTCTAGAAAGGCTCTTAGAAAACGTACTGATTCTTAGGGTATACTGCTGATTTTCGTCGACAAAGAAAATGTTGAGTTTAGAAATTTGGGGTTAACTAATTAAAAGCCCATGGAAAGACTATCGCCTACAAAATCAGCCTTATCTCTTAGTCTTAAATCCTTAAAATAACGTAATTCTCATACGTATGAATTCAGGAAGGCACTATCGTTTTTTTAAAATGCAGTAAAAGTTTTGAATTTCGTGTAATTGAACATGGAATCGTATGAAAAATGCAACCAAAAAATATTGTTAATACATTGGGTCGCACTTAAATCTTCATTTTATATGACACCTAAAATACAACGAACTAAACGTGTTTAGTAAGTACAAAATTTACTACACATTCAAAACAATGAACATCGAACGGTAGAGTGACGCTCTAATAAATTCTTTGATCACTCGTCATCAGTTCAATTTCGTACATTTATCAGTGCTTTGATTTCAGACGGAAAGTTATACTCTAAAGAACAAAAACTCTCGACTTAAATAAGATGGATTTAAGTCTTTCCTCAGTATCATTTCGCGGGAGAAACAACTCATAATGAAATTCTGTGCTCGAAAAATTGTCATACCTGATTACGACACAGCTCAGGTGATAAACTTATACGCAACTTCAAAGAAGTACAAGTGAGAACCACAACACAAACAAATTCTTGATACACCCGTCCCCAATCCCCATTATCGTTCAAGGCAATTGCAGGATGGTAATATTAGATTGGGGCATCCTGCATTATTGTTTCCCTCGTGTTTTTTGTCCGTGTTAGACGCATTTTTATTTGCATAACAGCATTAACTATTGAAACATAAATATAATTATCTCTCTGCATGAAATTTTTTATTTTTTGCATGGAACTTCCATTTACGTCAGCCAGAGAACTGCCACCTATCTATCATTTTACTTATGCAACGTCACATTATCCTACAAGAATACTTGCTTCCACAAGTTACCTAAATAAGCCGCCACAAGTAAAATGATAGCCCATACATTACGTGTCACTCCATTGCGTAACTAATAGTTGCCAACTGTGTTAAAAATGTGTGTAATTAAAGTTGTCATAGTTGTTTTCTATTGAAATGAATCGTATTAACTTTGCCGGCAGTTGTGAGAAATTGTCTATTTGGGATCACATTTTATAAAATTACCTGCAAAAAATTACAGCTGAAATCTCTTTCATTGAGGCTACGGTCGTTAAACTAAAAATCTAGATATAATGCCAATAACTGTAACTCCTGAAATACGCTTTTCTTCGAAAACATCCGGTTCCATTTTCCACATTTCAATGCGAATTCAGGGACATGTGGACCATCCGTAAGCTATTATAATTTAAAAGACAGTCGTATTTATTATGCAGATTACTTGGTTATTCATACACAACTTTCATCGACGAGCAATCAACATGATTAATGACGTTGAATGATTTGTAAAATTTGTTTCCGAAATTTTTTCGTCTAATGAATTTCATAATTGAATTATAATAATATCAGATAGTTCACCATCAATAATAAGAAATTATAACAAATATTTTAAACTGACTGTTCCAGTTAAGGTCGTTAAATGATTGGGGGAAAAGTCTGGTGAATCTTATTCGGTTTGCTTTATCAGTCGAACCCCATTTAATGAGAAATGAGTTTCAATGTTGACAAAAAAAATTATGGAAACTTATTAAAAGATTCTTAGATGAGTGAAAAAAGTCTTGCTTGAAAATACACGATCTCGTAGATGAGAGACTTTTCAGACACACTTTTAACCCTTCACATGCACAGTGAATGATTTTACCCCGTGTGATTGTGTTTAAACGTTTGGAATACTGTAAATTCTCCCTACAAGAAAATATTGATCAAAAACTTTCATATTTATCCTAAATTATTTTGCTTAGTTGTTGAACACCAGATATACGTTAAAAATCGCGTTTAATGACTGATTTTTGTTTTCTTAGATTTTTATCCGGTGTCTTAATATAATATCTGTTTCGTTATTGTTCAGTTGACAGGCATTTTGTCGACATTATGTTGAATGAAAAGAAATATTCATGAAGATGAAGGTGTCTAACTCATAATTATGACTTTTAGCTCAAAGGTTTGACGTCAAGATGCGCACGGATGACCGGATCAAATCTCCTGTTGCTGGTGCAAATAGAAACAATGGAGAGTTTCCTGCATGCTAGCGAGCAAGCAAGCGAGACAGTCCCGGGTGCAAGCAAAACAGAGTTCAAATCGATTTGGTTGGATTTCCCTCTAAAATCTTGCTCTAGTGGAAAATTTATTTTCGTGCAAACTTGCATTTCATGCAATTTTTTAATCCGTGAGGGCACTTTTAAATTATGATTCAAGCGCGTCACCATCTGTGTTCCGCTTACTGCTTAGTGAGTGCTGAAAGTTACCACCTTAGACGGGTGTTTCTTATATTTTTATTTTAAATTATCAAGTGTGTGTTTTTTCTTGGATTTTGTGGCTACTTCAAGGATCGTATATAGAGTAGTGCGACTACACCTAGTTTGCTTGCAAGTTTATCACTTCCTTCCATCTTGTGATTAGTTCCTCATCCATCAAATAACCTGCATTGATCTCTAGGATTTTCATAATTATTTTAAAGTATGATATGATTTCAACATTACTAAGATGGTTGCATCATACTGGGGTGAAGTTAACGGCGATTTAACAAATAAATAATGACCACCTGAGAAAATCTTTAAACCTGTAGTTTTAGATTAATCTTCACTGTTTCATTTCAATTGGTCACCAATTGTCTTTAAATTATTATTTATGTCTTTTAAATTATTCTCTTGCCTGCATTATTTCTTTCGTTTAAATAAATTTGAAAATAATGCGCAGTAGTTGACCCAATAAGCCGTTGGTAGATCGGTTAATTCCACTGTTGCTAGACAAGCATGATATTACCCGCTTTAGCGTTAATTGAAAATCTCGCAAGCCAAGTACAGCATGATTTTATTTCTGTTGCTTTCAAATGATATAAGTTTTTGCTTGCGAGATAAAAGTGAATAAATATCTGATACTTACAAACATGAGTTAGTTTTATTCATTTACAAAACAATATTTGACGAGGGCGTTGATTTTTATTTACGCAAAATACCGTAGATTTTGATTGCAAATAGCATTAAATCCTCTTCGAGGATAAGCACTCCAGTCTCTGACCATCATAAATTTGGGCACTCAAGGTGAATAAAATTTGGTGCTCCAGAAATCTAGCAAGGCTTACTTATTCTATAGCTACTTCCTTCCTGTCTGATAGTTCCTGCGTCACTTCTTTGAACGATGAAGAATCAGTTTTTATTCAAGAATTGCACGATTATCATTGAATGAGCTGCTCAGTACCTTGTATGCAAGTACTGAGTTTCGAATAGAGACGTTTTTGCCCGCATAGCTCGTTATATCTGAATGACCTGCAGTTATCAAAGCAGCCCATCTTCTCGTCACCCAGGCTCGGGCGGCCATATATTGCAGATGGGAGGTGCAGATATTGTCAGACGGTAGTTCCCAATGATCAACGCACAACAACCTCGACGTTTTATTTTTTTGCCATTTTTACCCCTCGGTGAGAATACCTTTTTAGTTTCTGTTCTACTCTTTGATACAATAAAACATCTGCAACTGACGCACATTGTTTTGCTTATGGATTTTCATGTTCATCTTCCTGAGAGTTTCCACAGAAATCGAATTCCCTTTGTTGTGCTTTCGTCAAATTTGCACTCAACTGTGTTCAGGAGTTATTGAGCGCTGCTTTTTATTTATGGAAGTTCTCAATGAACTTTCTGTGGGGATTATTTTAATTGAATAATGTCGTGAAAAATTAATCAAGCTCTTATAGGTTATACATTATCTGACCCCCCCTTAATGCGTTATCAAATTTCTTCTTTCATATATCTATCTTTTTTCTTGATTTTTTTCGTTACTGTACATTAAGAATCATAATTCTTTATGTTGTGGTGAAACCTAAGGGAGTGCTATCAAAATCGAGTAGGTGGAAATGGTAACTCGATTGCTTGAGTGTTTTCTGCTGAAGTAAGCACTCGGTGCGAAGAAGTTCCATAATAATGATCACAATTGTATAGAGAAGCTGAAGAACTTAACAAAACGTCTTTCGATTGCCCTGCAGAGATTTTTTCAGCGAGTTAAACATGGCTGCGTTTTTTAGTAGGCAGTAGGGTATGCATTTTTGCAAATAACTGTCATCAAATGTTAATTAACTTTTTTCCTATATACGTCAACGAAGTGGCTGTTTCACACTGAAATGTTTCTTTTCTCAAGTTAAAATGAAAACAGAATTTATTTTTAACAAATATATTGAAGAAATAATTAGATTTTTCAAACATAAATGTGAGCAGTATCATTTTTATTATCCTCTGCTATAAAATATTTCTAGATTCTTTCACGACTTGTTTTTCCGTGTTGAACCTGAGTGTGATGCTGCTTACACGTAGCGACGCATCGATCCTCAACCACGGGTTACCGGAGGCCAGCACTGTATTGAGAAGAAGACTTGCGGATTTTGGTGGAGAATGCATCAATGCATCAACGAGAACTCGCTACGCACTGCTCACACGGGACCTAAGTTTCGTCACTGCACGAGGGTGGCTTACCTCGCTCGACTGTCGCTTGGGGTCACCACCAATGATCGTATCGAGCGTCGGTGACCCCCAAAACAAACGAAGGGTGAAAATTTCAAAAACGTATGTTCATTATGGGTAGTAGTAAAACATACTTTCGAAATTTTACCCCAGGGATTTGGATGCCTCGTTCAGATAGGTCGGGCATAACAGTATCATGTGTTCATATGTGCCAAAAAATGATGAGGGAAAAATATGTATTTTTTCGGAATCCATACCAATGGACACCGGCACCGGTCACGTGTGCGTGAATGGTGTCGTATACATTACTTCTAGGAAATGCTCTACGAAGCTTTCAAGTAAAATCTTTGGTCACAACAAATCAGAAATTTTTTGGTAGTGAAACATTGTGAATGATATAAGTCTGAAATTGTGAATTTGAATGATATAATTGGGAATGATATAAGTCTGAAATTGTGAATTTGAATGATATAATTGGGAATGATATAAGTCTGAAATCGTGGCTTAGTTCTAAATATACTTACTAGTTTGACACTTTACTCTTTCACCATATAAATTAATCAGTCAGTTAGGGTAAGAGTTACAATGAGAATTTAAAAGGTATCTGCAAAATTTTGCGTTTTCAGTTATTCGGCTGACATGCTACATTTGCAAATATATCATTGGTTGCAAACGCGCGTTCAAGTTTTTCAACCAACGTGTTCATAGCGACATTTTTCGTGACCTGAAATTTCCAGGTCAATTTTCATCGATAATTGAAGTTGACAAATGTCCAACACAGATTGGTCATTAATTTTAAGGCTTGGCACCAAGATAAAAACGCTTCATAATGGTCTACAGACATGTCCAAGCCTCTTCATTAGAATGCCAATCCAGTTTTTCTTCTTTTTAAATATCCTCAGACAGTATTTTAGACCCTGTATCATCTGTAAACATTGTCAAGATAGAGCAAGAAATTGGTTAAGTCTTTCGTCAAGTACGTACCTTAGTTTCTAACAGTTCTTGTATTTGATAAGAACGAGTTCATTGCTTTAGCAGCCAGACCTCGATTTGCGTGCTGCGACTTCATCCAATTTGAAGACAAGTGAGAACTTCAGTTTCATCGATTTCTTCTCGCTGCTTTCAATGAATAATGCAGAGTTAACCAGAATGCGTTATACTACTTGTCATTTCTCCTTCTAATATTGATTTTTTATTTCCTTTATCTTTCGTTGACCTTATTTATTTCTCAGGAAGATAATTTCAGACGCTTTGTGGTGCTGTTGTGTCCAAATGTGCAGTATGTGTTGCTTGCACGTTGCTTAATAATAAGCCTTTCAATAACAATGATACTCAATTAACTAGCGTTACCATGTCTTACTTTCCCCGAAATCATGCAAAAAGGATAAAAGTAAAAGAGCGATAGATAATTTTGCGCTTTAAAATTGATGTGAGAAACGATGACAGCAGTAGTCTACCAAGGCCATAATGTTTAGTCTCGAGTTGTTAGCCGTGCTTTTTTTTACTAAAAGTATGTTTGACCAAATTACACTTCGAAATCACATAAATGAGTGTGTCAAAAAAAATAATTTGACCTAATGTTAGTATTTGATGAACTTGTGTTTGCGTTCCCCTTAGTGCTGGCGGCCCACTTCTTATCTTACGATAATTATTTTCCGCTGAATAGGCATTTAAAAAAAAGAAAATTCAACTCAATGTTTTTGAGCTCCCTGTATTCTAGGAAGACAATTTTCAGCAAATCTACACATTTATTGAGCACCATAAGGGATTTATACAGTAGTGATTGTCTTAGCAGCCCAGAAACTGTGTTTAATATAGATTGAAGCAATAATGATAAAAAATACATTAATGGAACTCAATGGACTTGATTGTGCGATCTACAATGACAAGACTTGGAACTATCCAAAATATGCGCTTAGCAATGTAATTTCAGAAATATTTATATCTCTGTGAACATTTGGGCAGACTTTCAACTCAATATTAAATTCATTAAGATGCCTGAAGAGTCGAACTTTTCACCTATGAGTTAGAGAAGTTTTTCTTTAGAACAATTAGCGCCTCATCTAACGGTTAGTATTATCGATATAGTTGTGCAGCTGAACAAAGCACACGTATCGTCAAGACAATACCTTTTCATTAAATAACGCTAATTTTTACTGAAGTTACTTCACCCGAGCTACTCAGCCCTTTGATAGCTCCTGACTCGTGGTTCTTGCATTTTTCTTGTACAAATTAGCTTTTTCGGTACGTTCTAATGATGGGACCTTCCCAATCTGATCACAGGCAGTAGGTATGTTTATGATTTGTAGAGCTCAATCAAGCTTGACACTGATCCTATAACGCTAAATTTACTTATGTTAAAGTGCTGTCTTGGAACTGTTTGGAGAAAGCTGCATTTGTGCGTAGAAGGGAATATTTGATCAGGAGCATTTAGTGTTTGGTACCCAAGCGTATTTGCTCGGTCACTTTCGCTCCCCACTGACCAAGCTTTGTCTTTTAAATAAGAACTTGCGTTTGTCAGGAACTTCAAGACCGATGTACGTTGCTTAACGCGGGAGCATTGTTCTACTTTTTCAGTGTTGAAGAAAGAGTCGAGATTCTTAGCATTTCTTGAGAAGACGTCATGTTCTCTCTTAAGCGACACTGGAAACTCTTGACCGACACTCGACAGCGTATCAAGTACCACTCAGTTCAGTACGATACGGTGTTGTGCTAGCTTTCAAAAGAGAGAAGTTCAATCCTTCTTGGACCACGTTTTCTAAAATCCTTGAAGAATGAGAACGAACTAGATTTTTCCCTCCTTTTGAGACGAATTCTGTCAGAGTTTTCTTGTGCAGAGAATGTCTTCCAAATACCTCAGCTTCCATTTCTTGGGTGTGTGCGCTAAGCAAACTGGTCGTCCAGAACACTACTTGGGTTGAGGGCTGCATGTCACCGTCTGATGAATTCCTGGGCGAATATTGAAAGAAATTGTAAAGCTCTATCTCATTTTCATGTTCTATTATTGGTAAAACACTAGCATTTTAACTTCCAGAATGCTCTTAAATTATATGCGTGAACATTTTTCAGCGCAAATAACTAGCACCCGACGTCGTATTCTACCGCAGTTTTAGTATAGCATTCCCTTCGAAAGACTTAGGTTTTCCTACTTTGTACATTTAGCAGCTGCTTAACTGGCAAAAATAAAGTGAACAGCTAGAAATAGAACAGCTCAACTGGTGGTTGTGAACGAGCCTCCCTACTAATTAAAATCAACTCCAATTCAATCTCATTGATTTATTTCAATTAGAAATTGTATTTCGTTGGTACACCGTAACTGAACAGACACCGTAGTGGAGAAAACCTCTTCCGAGGGAAGCCTCGAAGCACGACTTGGTTGTTATCGGTGAGTAGAATTAGGGGCAGAACGACGGATCCAGTCACGATGCTGTTGGTAAAACGACTGCTAACTGGGAGAATCTGTCCTTTGTTCTATAGGGGCTGCCAGTAGGAGAATCAGGTCCTCCCGCTTGCCGAAGCTTATTGCATTCGCTCCTCAAAAGGCTTGAGAACTATTTGATCATCAGCTCAAGTAACCCCAGAGACGCGCACCCGTTCAATGGGTTTCGTTCGTTTTCGCGTTAGTGATAGCTTAATTCTTGCATCGAATTGAACTTAATAACGAAGGCGTAAATTTCGTTAGTTTAGGCCATGAAATAGGATCTGTGGAACAGAAGTTTTTTAATCTTCAGTTCACTATTTGGTTGCCCACGTGATTACGTTGAGCGGTAACGCAAAATAAACGTTTCAATTATTAAAATTTTTTACGAATAGATATCAGGTGCTCATAATCAGTTTAATATTTTTATCAAGTAAGATCGCCTTAGGAAAAAACGCCCGAAAGATGAAAAGATCTTGTACTCACCGTCCATCACAACGGTGAAGGACCTCTTCATTGATTTATAAATAACAACCAATACGAACATCATTTCATCAGAAACAAAATCTTATTGATAGTGCGCGAATTTCTTTCGATTGTTGACTCTATAGGCTTTAAAAGTGGAGATTCTAAGTTATTCTTATATTAAAGTAAGGGCAATATTGATCTCTAGGGAAAAGTTTACCATAAAACAATCCAAAATGAATACATATTTAAATTGCAGCTCACTTTGAGCCCTCATGTTCAAGTAGCGAGTGTGCAATATGGTGAAGCCAACGTGTTATGTTATTTCCGAGTAATGCGGAAATGACACGAAATTAAATTCTTTTTCCTTCCAATAAACGAGAATTGTGCTGAGTCCATGCAAGGACTGCCTCGTCTGTCAAGGTCTACGGAACCTCTGCTAGGAAGTTGGATTGCAAGTGAACGAAAGCTCAATTTAAAGAGAAAATAACGCAGTCGCTTGACGCACCACGGGTACTAGCACTCACAAAGTTCTGCGCCGCCCACGTAGAGGTGCTCACGCTCAAGTGTACCCAAGACGGAGATTGATGGCGTTCATCGTTCATATACGTGAAAATTCAGCCCTGCTTGAGATAATAACTTACTGTACCAGGAACGTGAACCTGCTCTCATAAAAACTTATCTGCGGCAGGCTTCAGCCGTACTTCGCTTCAATATGCAAATCAATTTAAATCACTAGAGAGCTTAGACGTTCTCGGGTGAACAGCGATCGACTGATGCTTTCATCATGACTTGTTCACGATAACGTTGGATAAAAGAAGGCTTCCAGCAGCAGCGGGGCATCGGCTCTCAATCTTGATTTGACTTAACTGTTTGATTATTCACTCAGCTCACACATAGTTTCAAATATTTCATTTTCGATTTATTTTTGACGTAAATTAAAACAAGCTTCAGATCTGTATGCGTTTCGATGCTTCGTTTTTGAATAAAATTTAGTTCATGACGTATGATTTTCAATCATAGATTTGTTGATATTTCATAATTGCTCATACCACCTGTTGTTCTTATTCTTCATCTTGCGCAGATGTTTTGTTACCTGAATGCTCGTCGAGTACATTTTAATTCATAATGCAAATATTTCCAAATTATAGACGAAGGCGAAATTTGAATGCGAAGCAACGAACTCATCTCAATCTTTCCTCATGAGCTGCAATCGCTGTTGCCGGGGGTATTGAGGCGCACCTTCCATGACTACACGTCTGCCTAAAGTTCATACCAACTTGTTTGCATTAAATGCATTTGCGTATAATATATTAACAGATCCACGTAACTATGCACTGCTTCGTTGGACTTTCAGATTCCTAGACTGAGAAAAACTGGAAACTTGGGTTCTGAATCACAGTTTTTCGATCATCTGTCGCTTTGCACTGAGAGGGGCTTTGACTAACTGGCCTTCATTTGTATGATTTACGCTAGCGTTCGAGTTATCCGCTGAATCTGTACCAGGACAAATTTTATGACTTATCATTCTCTGAATAAGGCGTAATGCTTTCATTCGATCAGTGCTGAGCTTGCGGAGGATTTTATTTTCAATAGTCAGGAAAGGAATCAGAATGAAGCGAAGGTCAGATTTTTTAAACGTGAATTGCACTCCACCGGAAGCTATGCATGTCAATTCCTTTGTCAATGCCGAGAATAATTCCTGATCGTTAATTAGATTCTTCTCGCAAAAATTGATGAAACTGCATGAGTCATGTCAAATTCTATCACAAGCAGAGGAATGCAATCAAACCACGGAAATATCCGCGTGTAGCTAGATACCAAAAATATTTACCGAATGTCTATGTATTAAATTCAAGACAGATCCCCTTAAATCAAGACATACTAGCACTCAGGATCAGCTGAGCATTACAGTACAAGCGGCAACGGGAGGAAGTGAAGGAGACTTCCTCGTTTCCTGGACACACACATGCAGTTCAGGTGTCGGAGAAGGGGCCCCCAACGCGGTTATGTTTTCGTGGCCAGATTTCATGGCCCGTCTTGACTTCAACTTCACTCGAGTTCAGAAGTAATCGAGGTCGATGTGAGCCATAGCGCCAGTGGTGCATCAACATGGAAGTTGTCAGAGATCAGGAGTTGGAAAAACACGACCGCTCTTGCACTTCGACACATCGACTTTGAATGAGGGCTTCCCATTTTATGGATGTTTTTCTAGGGATATATGTACAGTATACGCTCACTTCCCTCTTAAGACGGCTAATATAAAAAAATTCATGCTTCTCAGCCGTGAGTGGTTCGGTATTTCATTAGCGTTGAAGAGCCATAAGTCACAGCGTTACAAGCTCGTCTGAAAAAGTACGAGTGTCGGAACAAGTGTCATAGGCAAATTAGGGTGCGCAACTGACACAAAATTACCTATTCTTATTAAGATTATTTTTGTCTGGATTTGAGTTCATAACATTGGAATGCTATAGAGTAAACTAAGCACGTACTTAGAACAGTACGTTTAACAGGAATAAGTTAGTGTGCCCTTCAGACGGATGCAAGTATTGCATCTTTGGACATTGGAGTTCTAATAGGGGAAGTGTGAGGTTGCGAGCTAAACGTTTGACAGGCCTTCTTTTTGTTGAAATAAATTAAGTTTCTGCATTATCACAGAACATATTTTTTAGGTCTACCGCAGCCCTGATCTTCAGTTCCTGCCACTTTCTTCTTCATTTTTTGTCATGTTTTATTAACTTCCTTCTTAACTCACTGTTACTACGCGCAAGGGAAACACACCTGGAGCATAGATACGCACTTCCTTAACTCCGTACTAAATATGGCGGTGCTTTCCTCCTTCCTCTCTTTGCAACGCCTTTGTAATGGTTGGGCAGGATTTAACTAAGCTATCAAATCTAATCTTTTGAACTGACATCAAATCGGATTTTCTCGTAAACTTGCGTTGAATCAATTAAAGGGATTGACTTTATTCTCAGTTTCAGGTCATGCATGCGGATTCAGCGACAAAATATTTTCTGTAATTCCGTTGCGTAATTCAGGTAACGTAATTCCATTACGCATGAGCATATCTCAAATAATTATTTTTATGCAACAATGCAACGGATTAGCATTCTCCAAAGATGAACTGGTCCTCTTTTGTTACTCGATCAGGAACAGTCTTTCATATTTTTATTCTTTTGCATTTTATCGTTTGTGCTAATTATTAAAAATTGGAGGGAAATTTATTTTTGGCTAGCCTGTTCGAACATTATTGATACACACCTACGAGCGACGGAAAACCAAATCAATGCTTAATTAAGTTTGCAGGGAGTTCTGTGAGTCAGATCGTAGAAGAAATTTGAAAATGAAACTTTTTTTCAAATCAATTTTCATTCTTGAAATTTCACTCGTTAAAAATCAAAAAAAGAAAGGAAAAAGAATATTTTGATTTTCATGTTGTCTGACCCTCTCCATGCGCACCTCCCGTTCATATATAAGAGCGACGGCGCAGACCCAATTGAGCTACGGCCGCAACTGACGGTCATCACCATAAAGTCACACAAAACCAGAAGACGCTCGCTTCGAAACCTTCATCGCGTTGGCGCCCCAACGCCGTCCCTACATGACCTTTTGTAGCGCACTTAGACAGTCTATTATTTGCACGTTCTTGGCAATTGGTGGCTTTCTGCTCAGTGGTCTTGCTTTTATTGCGAGTTTCCCTGCCATTGAAGACGGGCACCTGCTACTGAGCAGCGAGCTCTCAGCATTGACACGAGTTCACAGCAGAGTATTCAAAGCACCTTTTATTATTTTCTTCCACCTCAGAGAGATACAACTATTGCATATATGAAAATGAGCGCTCATGGACATAAATGTGGGACTCTTAGTTGAAGGTAAAGTAGGCAGCCCCTTTTTTGTTTGGTAAGGATTATTTTTTTCTGTTCTCTGCTGACATTTTTCAGTACCTATTACTTTCTTTATTGACTTATATCTTGTTTCATGAACTTCGTTCAATCTTCCCGTGTTTTAATGAACAAGATGAGGGGATAAATCTCGTGCATGAATTCCCCATTGCCTTAATTCCGCAGTTAGTGATGCCTTCCTTCTATCTTTTGGGGACTTCTTTGTTGTAGTTAGGGAAGCTCAAGCTGATTGGCAATCATTCACAATATTTTTTTTTCTAAAGAACACTGGATCATTGGTTAAAAAAATAAATAACTATGAAGTCTGAAGTACCATTACTTATGAATATAAATGCAGGTTATACATAAGAATGACCGATGAATTTGAAACAAGATTTTTAGTTTCATTTAAACTGAATATCCCCAATATAAGTATATAAGTGAGCGAATAATTTATCAGCCCTAACGACTGACTAAAATAAAACACCAATAGTCGACAGAAATTAGTAGTCGACGGCTTTGAATAAGGAATCTGCAGAAAAATTTGCGAAGAACTGAGGAATCCCTGTATTCTAGATCTTCTCAAGGGACGAATGCTTTCTAAAATATTAGAATCAATTTAACAGGGGTCGTTCGATCCAATGTTAGTGCAAGCGAGTTTTGGAAGGGAAATTATGATCTTGCTTCTGCACTCTCACGAGTAGGTGTTAGGTGAAGTTCCTTTAACTGATTTTTGTTACGACCCAGCTTCCTAAGCACAGGAACTACGTAGCAACCAATTTAACAGCACGAAAGAAATGAGGAGCATTGTTTGACTAGGGTTAGATATCATTTTAGGCTTGAATAAGTGACGTAAATAAAGTACACATATAGAACTTTTACATGTGCAGTGGCATATCGCTCTGCCTGTTCTTTCAACTTTTGATCATCGCTGGTAGAGTCAGGTTGAACTTTAAATTTTCTTATCAGCTACCACAGGCTCGCTAGTAGAAGTTCACATCTTTTTTTAACCAATAAACAAGATCAAAATAAAAAGAGAAAATAACTGTAAAGACATGTTTTGATATGCATTACATTCCAAAGTAAACGTAGAGCTTCTTTTGACTAACTTTGGGTGAGCATAAGGAATCTATGAGGTAGAAACAGTAGGAGCTACTGCCTTGTTTTTTATTTTTCAGTCTGTGGAAAGAGAAATTTTCCACGACGCAGTGGTTTTTTTGTTATTCGCGTGCAGCCGTACAGAACAATGGAGGAAATTTACATTGTATTCAAGGTACCTGAATTCAATTTCAGTGCGAATAAATTTGGATTTTCAATTGTAACCTCGCAGTTAATTTAGTATGTACATGAACATGCGAGTGAAATGATATGTTGCAATGCAGATATGGTTCCAAGAGCATTTAATGAAGGAAACACTTGCCTCATCCACTGCGAGGAATTCTCATTCAATTACTATTTTTTCTGGCTGATTCCAACTGAAACATTAAGTTTAGCATTTCGGAGGAAAGCAAATACTAGCTATGAGTACATTTACAACAATGGACAAGTAATAAAAACGATAAAAATGAAACGATACTGAGCATTAAATGCAAAATATAGACGAAG
The DNA here is from genome assembly GCA_030386875.1 of Morinoia aosen. NCBI lineage: Eukaryota > Metazoa > Arthropoda > Malacostraca > Amphipoda > Talitridae > Morinoia > Morinoia aosen. The sequence continues at coordinate 4,272,476 of CM059560.1, forward strand.
AAATTTTACGATTTATTATCAAACTGGAAGAAAAGCTACACGAACGCAAGTCGGGCTCGTGTGTGTCACACAGCAAGTCCCGGCAATTCGAATAGTTACGAGCGCTCACAGAACACCGCGTTGACACTTCGCTCAGAACGCGTCCTCGTAGAGCATCACTTAATTGGCCACAGTTCACAATGATCACTTTTGTTTGTCATAAATTTTGGCACCACTTTCTATTCACGTTCATTGGCACTTCATCACCAAAGTTCTACTCGACGCATTTTCTTCATCACTTCGTGAAAACACCACAGAAGAAATTTGAATTCTGGAAAGCAAATGACTTACCTTTCAGAGTGTATCCCCATAACGATGGAAACGCAAAAATAGTATCAGTATGAAGCAGGTCGACACATAAAATTGCACAAATCTCTCACTGCTCTTCCTATATAATGGAGAAGCTCACCTTCCCGGACTGAGGTACATGACTTGTTGAGGTCCTGCCATGAACTAAGTTCCGCCGAAAATTTGGATAGCGCCTGCACTCCGGAACAAGTGAGGGAAGCCGTCCCCTTCGGTGACCCGGCCCCCTTAGGAGCTCCTAGGGCCCGCCCAGCGACCTCCGAGGGCCCTGCGACCCGCCCTTCTCCCATTTTCATTGCCAGCTCCACCGTGACCTCGCTTGTGTCGAGGCAGACTACGCCAACATCATCCTACATCGCAGTCGCTCTCTTTTGCAACAGCTATGCTGCCCCTACCCAAGGTGACCTAGCTCCCATAACGTCGTTGCTCAATACACGAACACACTGCAGTAGTGTCCAGTTAAACGGCCTCCACGCCTCGCGCTGGCGAGGAAAAACACATCGCCACACCCTGGGTAGAGTCCCAGGAAGAGATGAGGCATGTTGGCAGGTGTGTTCCTCTACCACGCACTGCCCGTTATGGCCTTTATAGCGATCTTACCTTCAAGCATATACGAGTATAGTTCTCGACGTGTGTTCACTCGTAATGTGCAACACTGGTTTGAAGTGAACCTGAATGTGAGTACTTTTATTTTATTTTACGTTTTAAGTTTTTAATAAATATAACGTATTTCAATTGACGTAGAAGATTCGATTTGTTTTTACGTTTTGTTGGTGCATTCTGACCTCAAATTTGACATTTATGATTAAAAATAACCATTAATAACCAGTTAGTCTCTTTGTAACATTCAAGGCGCAATTCTACAGCACACAATTCATGCATAACGAAAAAGTTACATGAACTAAGTCAACGAGCCTAGTTTCTCGAAAAAAACTCACGTTTCTTCGCGAATCGCCGTAATTCTAAAATCGACCATTCTCCTTCCTTCACTGGACGCTGCTGCACTCCACACCACACTGACCCTTAACGTTCGGCTGAACCGATTCTCGACCGGCGAGCCCCATGCTCTTGGCATTTCGCTTGTCTCAACTTGACTGCTCGCTGGCGCGCCTCGAGATACCTTTCTCTTTCTGATCGAACCATCAAGGAAGATCACGTAGTTCTGCTAGTTGGGGTGCTGCTGCTTAGTCATCCGTGCACAAATCGAAGCAACTTTGCAAACAAAGAACATTCGTGTACTACGGAGACCAAACCTTCATCTGCATAAATAAGGATTATTTTTTGCTCGCATTTGACTATACCACAATTTTCTGACTTTAGAGCACTGCTGAGAAGCGTATGCATTTGTAGTACAATCAAATGGGTTTTAATCAACCTATCCAAGAATTGTTTTTCATATTAAGAAAATCTTAGGAACATCTATGCATGAATTTAATGATCGTGGACAAAGAAACTACGATGAAGTAGTGTTAATCCATTCACCTGACATGATAATTCGTAGTTACTATTGGCTTTAACAACTTTTTTGGGAAAAAGCAACTGCCGGGCACGAGTGGACAACGCTTACGGTATGAAAAACGACCTACTTTATTGCAACTAGTAGGGTGAGTAATTTTTGATGGAATGTACAGCTTGGGGTGGACTAATTCGAAGGGTACATTCTACGACTTGCATGCAGTTACGTCAGCCATGAACCAAGCGTAAGCCATTGGCCTTCCACAAGCTGACGCTAATTGCTGGCTGTCTAAGGCTGGTGTGCATAGTTTATTGCTGCGGACTATGCAGTGTAGCTCTAATATGTGCCTTTGAAAGCACATAAAGCATGATAAGGAAACGGCGACACCCTCGTATTGCAGGTAATAAACTATGGGAAATTTTGAGAACATTCTCATAGGCTTCCAGTTTTGTGCGATGTGGCCTACGATGCGGGCAGTTTATGGCTGCCCTTGCGATCACAAATGAGATTCTAGTTTTCAACATTGATGACTAGGAAGAATAATTTAAACATATTCCGACTGACACGAGAACAACTGTTGTATCTATGGGAATGGGAATTGACACTTCCGGCGGGAAGGTATTAGGTCTTGAGCTAAAACTTGTGAACGCCTATTTTTGTTGGGATAAAATAAGTTTTCTTTGTGTTCTCACTTATGATGTTTTTTTCGGTTCTCTCCTGTCCATTTTACCAGCACCTTTTACCTTGTTTCAGAAACTTCTTTCAATATTGCCGTTTCTCTGTGCTGGGTGTGGGGACACGCCTCGATATAGGGTCCCGTTTCCTTGATCCTATACTTAACGGTGCTTTCCTCCTTCCTCTCTTTGGAACACTTTTTTAGTGGCTAGGGAGGCTTAAACTTATTCGTTAATTAATCTTATCTATGTATGTATTTACAAAATGTGAAAAAAATATTTTAATTCCTGAATTCAATCAAGAGTGCAGGAACCGATGTCGCGAATGAGATCAGGAAAAATAAAATTATTCTCATTGAAGTTGGTGTCTCCCTAATTTTTAGGTGAGTTACAGTTCAGTTTAATTTTAGTTCCTCTTAGTAGAAGTGTGACACATTATTATGTAATTTACGAGTCAGTGCTGGGACTCAACATACCAGCAGGTCTAGCAAAAGTTCCAAGAAACTGTTCTTTCATTCAGATTTTCAACACGTTGCGTCTCTGAGCAGTCATCTCCAAGCACGTACCCAAACGTAAATTGGTATACGGTAATTTGGGGTGAGTTAGGTCTGTGGCGACTTGAAATATCGCAAGAAATTCATGTCTTCAGGAGTATGAGCATCCTTTGTCCATAAACGCACTGGCAACCGTAAGGAAACGTGACGCCCTCGCTTAAGTGCATGACAAATAAAGCTATTTGTATGAGGAACGCCAGTGTTTTCACAATGAAAATGCTCATCCAATGTGCAGCACGATAATTTAAAGAGAGCAATAGAGCCCTGTAACTTCTCTTCTCATTGATTAGATCATAAAATAGAAAAACAAAATCATTGTTTGTAAAAAATAAAGAAAAGAAGAGAATCAATAATGGTGACTCATTGTCTACACTCTTTATTTGCTCTAACTTCAGGGGATTGTAGCCAACTTTATTCAGAATGCGATACATTTCAGTGGTAGGAAAAACCCTGACCTTGGTTTTATTTATGAGTATTTAGGCAAGTTAATCACAGTAAGAAAAGAAGATTAGCTTTTTCTTAATTCGGAGCAAAACCTCGCTATTTACCGAAAGTGTCAAGTGAAAAGTAATTAGCGTGCCTAAGAGAGCAGCTCTACGTCAAGGTTCTCAATGATTTCGCACATGCTGACGCCCTCATTCTGAATCTCTGTTGACGTTCTGTGCAGTTGGTCGAAGGGCTCAAGTTCAACTTTTTCGATCAGTCGGACGTCGGTGAGCTCTAATGATCCTCTTTTTAAGTGAAAGACAGCAGACAGTTGCGGCTACGCGGATGACACGAGCATCGTTGAAATTTTTTCTCTTGAGTCAATGACGTTGAAGGAATTTGGCTGAGATTGAAATTGAAGAACAATGACAAAAAAGTATTAAACTACGGATAGCGAAGTGGCCTCTCTAAAAAATTTCTCTAACTCTACCAGAAGCTCTTCTATGCTCCAACTGATTTTCGTAAACATTTTTGCAATAAGTTCTTTCTGACAGTCTGCACGTGACCACTGCGCCTATTCCTACGTACGTGGTTGAAGTTTTTGTGAGAGGACGCTAGTACAAATAAACCTCATAATATAACAGATAAATATCTCCCTGTCGAGTTGGCTTCTCTTCAGCGTTGCTGATTGTCGAGTCAGTGCAGACCGGGGCGAGGTTGTGCTCTTTATAGCGATCATTCTACTTTCACTGAGTTCATTTAGATTTACTCCCTTCATTATAATACTCAAACCTAGGTTTCAATCAAAGCTTTTTCGCTGAAAAATGATTCTATGCGGCGAATTTAATCATTTCGAAGCTTATTGTTTGCTACACAACCGAAAAGGCGTTTGTTTCAGCATCATTGTAATGGCGCATCCGAGGTCGGTAAACAAATACAAGGTAATTAGCCACAGGCTGCTCTCGAATTTTCAGTTCTCGGTTAGCTTGTTCAGACCAAAGGGGAAGGAGCTGCAGCCACAAGCAAATTACTCTCATTCTTGCTCGGAATCGATTAAAATAAAACATTGATGCGAGTGTTTCCTCCATCCTCGTCAGCTTCATCTAACTTAAATTGGAAATATCTCACAAAGCCACTTTTGAATTGCGCAATGCAATAATATTCCCATACCTCGGCGTTTAAGGTCATACTCAGGAAACGCTCATGTGGCCTTGTATAGGTGGCCTCTCATAAAAATTCCAAATTTCGCTCGGTGATAAAGCTTTCTGAATCACTCATTTTCTATTTAATTGGATAACATCCTTAGCTAACTCCAAATGATATTGTAATAACTAAAAAGTTTAAGAGTTTGGTTGTTCAGGAGCTCAGTGTGTGGAAGAATTCAAGTCACTTCGCTCACCTTAAATGGTACGAACCCATCATGGAACGGTGCACGTCGTGGATGCTGGTGAATTAATTAAATGGAATATCTGGCCAGTGACGGCACGGTATTTGTCTCCGATGAAAAATTGAGCTCGCTATCATGTGACGTTGGTAGACTGATAAGAGCAGACGTATTTTTGTAGTTTTAACTTCTGGATCTCATCTCGGAGAATTCGAAGTAAAATATTTGGCCTGCAGTACTTCAGAGTGAAGAATTGTGATGCTTAATTGGTCAGAAAGTAAGAGTATTTAGTTTCAGTGAAAGGGAAAATTAATAGCATGAATGTATTTAGAAACGCACGCCAGCAGCAGGGTCCTAAAATGGTTTCAACACTTTCTTTGCAATAGCTCCTCCGCTGTTTTTTCCATGATGCTGAATGTTAATTAATTTGGATAGGTAACATTGAACCGCTGGCTTTAAGTGCCGCTCTTCGTCCTTTGCTGCATATTAGCTAATGACCGGAATAGCACAAGAAACTTTTTCTGCAGTTCAAGTTGTGTCGCCTCAATTCAATGTTTTCGATTGGTGGGTCGAAATGTTGCTTTTAATTTTTTTCACTTGAAATATTTCTAAGAACATATTTTCCGCGCGAGTCACGATGGAATCTTAACCTCTTAGCTTATTCAAATTCTCTTAAAAAATACTTCAATAATCATCGATCTCAGAATTTATTTTGTGATCTCGTACACTTTCATGCATCAATGGCAAAAATACACGCAATTTTAAAAGTTCACTTTCTCGCGCATTTAGGTACAATCTTTTTTACATCTGCCCCTGGCATGCACTCATTACCGATTCAATCCATTCACTTCCTCCAATTCCTGTGGGGCATTTTCAGCCTTATGCGGAGCGTTCGGCTGTATTTCTGTAAAGAATTGTTTCGACTTATCTCTCCTGCGATAGCCTCGACAGCTCTGTGATGTCCAGAGTTGATCACAGACGCAGGAGCGCTCGCCGCAATCGGTGCAGGCGCGCTGTTGTTATGTCAGTGAAAGCTTGCATAGCACTCATTAAATTGGCACCGTCTCTAAGTTTTTCGCTGAAAAGCTTCCCACTTTAAAACATGGCAAAAACTTGAATGCGATAACAGTGCCGTGCATACAGTTTACAACATAATCTATTGCCGTGCGTAATCCACAGCAGCTAATATTTCATTTTCTGGAAAGAATGCTGCAAATGTAGTTCTTTTATTCTATTTTGGTCCAGTCATTATCCATGTTTGGAGGCACGTCGGCTTTGAAGCTGCCAATCTTCAGCCATCTCTCAATACCTCAACATCTATCAGCATCAGTGTAAAGTTTTCAATCTCTAATGTTCCCAGCAGTACAATAAGAGTGGAATAATCACTATAATCGCTGCATCCATAATTTCAGCAGAAAAAATCACAGCATGTTGGCAACTGTTTTAAGAAAAACTAAGCAAAATACTTTGCATTTCCATTTAGGGCAAGCGACAGCATCTGCTGGCCAGTTCCACTTCCCATTTTTCTCCCCCACTAGAATTTCTAATGAGTTACGAAGGTTGCAAATGACACCAAATGCTCGATGAGAACACATCTTCAGTAATAAAAGTAATTTGTATTTACTTGGAATAAACGTGTTTCCTTAGGAATTTAAAAGCAAATTCATGCGTAAAATTTCATGGTAAAGTTTGTTGCTTTTCCGAGTTCACCTGAAATTCCGTGACTGCACAATCTAGCACTGCGAACAGAACGACTTGAACGGACGTTGTGCTGGAGGCCGTACGCCTTACTGAGGCTTCATCGGTAGTGAGTGCAATGAATTGCGGTTGTGAGAGAGTAGAGCCCTGATGATAATGCAGTGCATAATTGTGGTCGCGAGAAAGTAGAACCCGGATGATAATGCAGTGCATAATTTCGGTCGCGAGAGAGTAGAGCCCGGATGATAATGCAGTGCATAATTGTGGTCGCGAGAGAGTAGAGCCCGGATGATAATTTGCGGTCTCGAGAGAGCAGAGACCGAATGATATTGCAGTGCATAATTGCTATAACTTTTTTATTCAAGGTTTATCTTGTTTTATAGCCTTCCTTCTTAATTTACTGTTAGTGACTTGTGAGATCGCAGGGGATCTTGGCGCTTAGATTCCACGTTCCCTAAAGTCCATAATAAATTATTCCTTCATCCTTCTTCTCTTTGGAACACATGTGTTACGGTTCTGGACGCTTAAATTAGTTTATCAAATCAAGTCATGGTACGTTGAAGGTTCCCTACCCAAACCTTAAACGTAAGGAACATACCTATTTTAAGTATTACTATTTCTTAATGCAGTCTGCATGGTGTGCGTGAGTTATTTTTAAATCTACCAAGAACAGAGCTAAATTGAAAAAAGATTCTGGCCGTGTCGCGAGGTCTGCACGCACGTGCGAGTTTATAGCAGAGCGCAACGCACGAGCTCCCAGGCAGCAGTTGATCGACACCGTACTAAACTACGCATAGAACTAACCCCCATATTGTAGCTGTCACGCTCCAAGAACACATCAACTTAAATTGCAATTGAATTCCCCATATGTGCACGCTGAGCCATAGCTACGGTGAGACGCCCTCTTCTCTGACAGCAAGCGACCTGTGGACGCTTGGCCAAGTTTTAACAAAGCTCCCTACGTCTCACTTGAGTGCCTCCAGCTACTCCACTCCAAAACTACCTGAGTTAGGTAAGTGTCGTCACCCAAGCCATGGGGGCTGCTCTCTTTGATGCGGTAAATTATCTCTGAATTTTGTGATGAAATGTTTTTGTTTGTGCTGCTGCAAGGCCGACTCGCTAGCCACGGGCAAATGCATGAACTAAGTTTTTATTTTCCCAAATCAAGCAACGGAGATGCGTTCATGAAACCTTTAGTAGCCGATATTTCAGATCCAAATAGTTTACGGAGATCGTACCAGTTGTGCTGCGTTCATGAGTGCGACCATGCAGAGCTATGCTGCGTCATTTGTCAAACTGAGAATTCCGTTGGGGGTCATATCAAGAACCAATGGAAATTCTAATAAAATAGTATTGAGCCGATATGTTACCGCAAGAAAACTGCTTTCAATGCACGTTTTTCCTTGGAAATTTTCTGCAAAGCTCAGAGCCGGATGCGATACGTTCTAATTTGAACAAAGGAAAGCGTCTGTATTGTTTATAAAATTTTCTGGGTTCTTTCCTCCACAACAACCCTATTGTTTGATGTTTTTGTGGAATATTCTCGAAAATATAACAAGAGATAAACTAATTTAAACTAACGTATGTTTCTTTTTACTAATGTTTAAATTTCTTTCCCTACCATAAAATAGGTACGAGTACTTTTAGCTGGATCCCAATATGTGAAGTGGTTAAATTTTAAATAATTCTTTAACGTAACTACTAACACCATGACATTAAAAGTGTACTAAATTCCCGCACTCTAATGTAACTGTACATACTTGAAATATTGATGCGTAAACGAATGTACTTAACACTTTCACTGTGACGCGAGCAACCGGTGGTCACTCAGGGAGTTTTCATAAGGCTGCCCGGTGCCAATTTCACATCCTATTGAATATGACCCACAGCCGTTTTTTCCAATGGAGAAAATTTTTTTAGTTTTATATTCATCATTTTAATATGGATCAACTTTGTCTTTGTTATAGCTTCCTAATAAATTGTGCGTGACTGGCTCTTTTCAGCGATAGAACCAAATGTGTCGGTCCAGAGCGTTGAGATCACCATTACCAGGAAAATGTTCTCTCTACGAGGTGATCAGATGAATTTCCACTGCACCCATTGTGAGAAACCTCTTTCGATCGTGTGCTTCTCTTGTCTTTATTCATTCTTATTTTTCATCAGCAGTTTTTTCTAATTTAAATATTGAACATTCAGAACAATAATAATCATGATATAGGAAGGAAAGCAATCTTTTCCTCTAATTAACAGAAAATAAACGCATTCAGTACAGACACTTGACGTTTGCGGGACCGGATGTCTACAGCATCG